>JAQOWZ010000016.1:15768852-17146003 GCA_035578165.1 Stenolophus ochropezus
TTTTTTTCTATGCATGTTATCAAGTAGTATATGTAATATAATTAAACTTATTTTTCTATTCCTTATTAAAAAAAATTAAAAGGAGGTTCATCTTCACTTATACACCCTGTATAATAATACCGTAACGTGCACTTGCGGAGCCAATTCGACCCGAGAGAGAAAACAAGTAACGGGTACTTGTGTCCTTGTCGTACAGTTCAAAAAGTTTTTAATATCGTAGCATTGTAACCATATCTCACAACTGGAACATAAACAATGTTAAGTAACGTTTATATCAGAATGTACGCCATGTGACGAGTCTAAATACGCCTGCGCACAAATGTTACACAGTGATGGAAATTCTATATACGTTTATTATTAAATACTTGCCCGGGAACGGTAACGACAACGAGAACGGTAACCGGTAAAATGATTAAATATTTATATGTATATGGTCCCATTCATAACAAGCGAATAGGATGAGTAAAAATTAGTAGTAGTCTATGATTGTTTTTTTTAGAATAATTAAATATATTGTGTTATTAAAGGTGATATTTTGTGTGGCGAGTGTGGTAGTTTGCACGACGAGCGAAGCGAGTCGGACAATTGCAAGCGAGGCACACAGACACTTTTGCCCTGAATAATACATGATATTTTTTCTGAAAACATAGATATTTAAAAAAATAATGTACTACTTGCCGTTCAATTTATAGGTTATCATTTTAAATCTGTCAATTGTTGACAGTTTTATAGTGACATCTAGGGCGATATTACAAGTTTCTATTGTACAAGTTATTTCTTATTCGCTGATTTTATGTAGCTCCTATGGATATTTATCTATTTAACTTTTACTCCGACGACGTAAAAGTAAAAAATTTCTACTCCGACGGCATAGAAATTAAACTTCAACCTTCATCACGTAAGAAAAGATGTCACTTTTATGACGTTTGAAAAAAAAAATCATATAGTTTAGACGAAATATGTATTACAATTGAGAACCGACGGCGTACATTTTTGAATGTACGGTAAACAGTAAAACGGGTAGTTTTGTTTGTTTATCCTGTAACATTGTGGCGACAGTGACAGGACGCTGTGGGCTCTTCGTTTTTGGTGAAATATTGTGTGACGCAATAGTTGTGAGTAACTGAAACTCGTTTGAATAAAAAATAGAGTCTAAAAATAGCTCCAGCGCTTATTTTGTATAATCATGGATGTAGTAAAATGATCTAGATCGGCTTTGAGAGCAGTGTTTACTTGAGTAGCAAGCAAGATAGATAATTTAACGGCATTACAAGAGGTAACTGTTCAAAACTTAATGTCGTCCTGGCAAATGCTTCAACTGAAAGAAGATTTGTTTTTCGATTTTGACAAAGAAATCTACACTTTGTTGTTAGAGAGCGGAGCAACAGAAGAGGAACTTACAAAAGAACTATTGGATGCAGAAGAGCATACCAATAATTTTTTTAATTACATTCAAATATGAATATATGTTAAATAATGACGCACGTTCCTCTAGTGTGCGTATTGTTGATTCACAAGACGATAATTCAACAAAACGCATGTGCCTGTTGCTGAACATCGAATTTCATAAATTTAGAGGAGACAAAGACAAAGAGTTAGACGAAGAACACGACAAATATTAGATAATTTCCGTCCCATTAATAGTTATTTTTTATACAAGACGATAAAATAATATTTTATCGACAAGCGGAAAGTGTTAATTCACGAGCGATATAATCGCGAGTAAATTATTTTTCGCGAGTCGATAATTTAATTTTATCGTCGTGTATAAAATTCTATTTTTTTCTATAGCAGGTTTTGAAGAGAAAAGAATTAAAAAAATTAAATTATTATTTAAGAACAATTTTAAAATGTCAGTAGTGTGCGTTGTTATGGAAATGTACTTCTAATAAACAAAAGTTAAAGTACTTTATCTACCCTTGCTGTTAAAGTGTTACTTTATCTACCCTTGCGGTTAAAGTGCTACTTTATCCACTATTTTGAGTTGATAAAATTGCACTTTAACATCTGCTATAGAAAAAAAAAATTATAAAATGTTATATTCAGTTTACAGGCCAAGTTTGGACGCGAAGATCTACTTGTAGAGGTCTACATTCGGGAATTGCTGTAGCTCATATTAAACAACACTAAAAAGGTAGAAATTGCTACACTTCATGATCAAATAGAAACACAATTAAACGCCTTGAGTACCCTTGTGGTGACGCCAGATAAATATGCATCATTGTTGTACCCATTGGTTGAATATTTCCTACCTGAAGAATTGCTGCGAGTCTGACAGCGTTCTGCAAGTTTTCTGTGAGGGATCGAATAATAGCCAAGGAGGTTTCAAAGCCCAGACACTGTCGCTAACTGAAAAACGTAAGAGACTAATAAAAAAGGTATATTTATTGTGTTTTAGATATGGACATATGAATAAAAGATGCGGTGAGAAAATCAAATGTCTTGTTTGTGCAGATATACATGCAATACTTAGTGTCCCGAAATAGCTAAGCACTGGTAAACAGCAATAAGGCCCAATGCGTATAAATTGAGTAGAATAAGCTCACAGCTGTTGGCTGGACCAGGCAAACATCTGTAACAATATATAGACAGGGCGAGACACGTTAGAAACACTTATATTCTACAGATGCATCGAAGCTGCCAGAATATTTGAGAGTTTAATTACCCTGGGTATATAAACCTAAGCAAAAAAAGAAGGTGAGGATAGTCTGATATTAGTACGAGTGGTGAACATAAATATTTGTGGATATAAATATCGTGTAAATAAATAGTGCGTAGTATTAAGTGTTTAAATAAAAAAAAATAGGGTCGGTTTTTCAATTACTAATTAAGTTACGGTTAAATTAACCATGATTAGATTTATCCACCACCAATTGATCATGCTAAAGCAAAGAGCGTTTTACAATCATGTGGCCTTTCCGGTTAAATTAACCCTGGTTATCAAATTTCTAGTTTAAGTTGGCAAGAAAAATATATAATAATTAGGTGCTGTTTCATATTTCGTTCGCTAACCCGCCAATTTTGACTGATTAGGAATTCACGGGTTAACAGTAATATTTAACTACGATTACCAATTGAAAAACGCATTTGCGCATTTTACGATTATTATCTTTAACCGAAGCACTATCCAATGATTTAAAAACCTGCCCTTAATGTTTAATTCTTTATTAATAATAATTATTACTATCAAATTAGTGTTTATATTTGTTTATTTTTACTGTTTTTTGTTTTTTCTATCTTTTTATTATTCATTATTCGTTCCTTAAACTTAGTTATATAAATAGTCGTGTTTAAATTATTTTTACACTTCACCCAAAATAAATAAACGTTACAATATCATATTTTCATATTTTGTAAAATGTAATTCAGAATATTTTTAATATCTGTAAAAGTTAATTTAGTTACTTTAGTAGATACTACATACTTTAATTAATAATCACTGCAACGGCGTCCTTATATTAAGTAGGTAGGAAACTAATTATATAATTAATGGAAAAATGTAGTTTAATTATTAGGTAACATTTCTTTACCTTGACATTGTTACGAGATACATTTCTAGTCATCTAATAAGTGTTTCATGGTCATCTAAATAGAAATTATATACGAAAACTCATATTTTACCTTTAATTTGTTTTTTTCCTATCAATATAATAGCTGATATTGAAAAAAAAAACATACTTATTAGTTACTCTTTTTTGCAATTAAAGGAGAGTTAAAATAATTGAACTAGAGTGGACCGGCAAGAAATCAGTTATTTTTTATATGTAAAACTATATATATTCGGCTAAAACTTAATCGTATATTCGTCTTTACCGAATAGTATATTCTTCTACAATCTGAAAACGTTACTGGTATTCTCCAATGCAGAGTGGAGCAGTAAGGTATTTTGTTGTTTGATTGTTACTAAATTTAACTATTTAAATTTCAAGAAAAGTTAAATGATCTACCACCAAACAATAAGACTAGGTAAATTCTTTAATATTTATGTAGATACCTAAGTAATAACTAAACATATCTTTTGTTGAAATTTATTAAATATAATTTTGTAGTTTAACTTAAAACTGCGTCGTACTGCACTTGTTTCTTGTAACCGAATATTCAGAATTAAAATAAAATATTCGACCAACTGTTCGAGGATTTATATACAAAAATAAAATCCATTGTAAGTAGGTTAAACTTCAATACTAGGAATGACGATGGGTACCCGGGTACCCGGAACCTACCCGATAATAATGTACCCTGGTATCCAAAATAGTACCCGATTACCCGAAATGTACCCGTTACCCGTTTATTACCCGTTAGCCGAAATCTACCTAGAATCTTTTGTTGCCAGTTAAAGACAGTTTTCAGCTAACGGGAACATTGTAACCACACGAAGATCAAGACTAAGTGCAGATACATCATCCATGCTGATATATGCGAGAAATATGAGATATTCCTAAATAATTAAATCAAATATACTTCCTTAATAAGTTCTAATTTTATAATTTTATACTGCTGATATACTCGTATGTTATGTAAAATAACTATGTTTTTTTTTTATTTCCATACCAGTAAATAATATTTTTTCTTCATTTAATAAATTTATATGCAAATAACAAAAATTTATATTACAAAGATGAATGTGGAAGAATAATGGATAATTTCAGGGTATCAGGTAATTATCGGGTATCAGGTTATTATCGGGTATCGGGTAATTATCGGGTAACGAGTAATTATCGAGTATCCGGTTCTACCCGGGTATTCATGTCGGGTACCCGGGTACCAAAATTTTCAGGTTTCGTCATTCCTATTCAATACCACTAGTAAAAATAAACATAATAGACAATAAATATATTATTGTGAATTTTAATTAAATTAAATTAGTAGACGGAAGGCTCGGGTTACAAGAAATTCAGGGATTGTTGGAAGAAACAATCTCCGATCTGCGAATTCTCAGAACTTGTAATGATGACGTTTTTCCGGGGAGCATATAGCTTTCAGTGTCAAGTAACGTGCCATTTTCAGTGGCCATAACACACAATTGCGATTTTTAGCATGATCCTCATATTTCTCTTATAAAAATTAAGGAAGGTAAAAATAATAAAGTTTATAAAGGATGAGGGAAATTTTTGTTTTAATTAGTGATTTTTTAATAATTTTAGAACTATAAATAAGTATAGTTTGATGATATTTCCAGATAATTAAAAACCATATAGTTAAGTAAATTAATACACTTTTTTTAAACCAATGACATATAATTCGGTTCAGAATACATATTTGTTTATTTTGTTTTTTGATAAAAAATCAGTTGATGACGTAAATGATTGCGTTATTGGTTTAAATTTGACACTGAAGAGTCATATTTGAATGTGAAGGAAAGAAATAATGTCATGACCATTGGAAGGTAGTGCCCAAGCCGAACTGGTTGAACTACAATGTTATCATAAATCAGGTCATGCAGATATATATGACCAGGCGTGGTGCTTAACTTTACTCTCAGTATCTAAAACATATTTGTGTTGTGTGCAACTACGAGGATTAATATTTAAAAATGAAATCCGCTGTAAGTAATTTAAATTTCTACATCAGTGTCTGCCAAACTTTTTAACCTTACGGTATTAAACTAGAATTTATTGTGCGGTATCCGGACATCTCAAAAAATGAAATATACTTTATTAATGTGAATAAAAAAAAAATATTATAGTAGGTAACATAAAAAACATGGTTTTATGGTCATAATAAGTTAATACTTGTAACATAATAAAGTTAATATCAGCTGGAAATTATTTTAAGAAAAAAAAATTGCAAAACACTACTTCAATTAGATAAACAAACAAGTAATTCTTCATCTACTATACCTGTAATCGTCCTCGTTTTTTATTTCATTTCCATAATCGCCAAGAAACCAAATCCAAAGGGCAACAGAGATTTAACAGGTGTAGGGTATAGTAGCGAAATCCAAAATTCTGATAATATTACAACCGAAAATAACGCTATGTGACCAGGATTGTTTTTAGGTCTATTAATTTTTTTCTTTTGTATATAATATGACATATACCAGTATATATGATAATAAAGTGGGAAATAACCTATATTTTTAAAGCTTTCGCGACACACCTAGAATATCTTGCCGCGTTATACAGTTTGACAGACACTGTTCTAGATCAATATAAAGTATTAACCGAATAATATAATTTCGGAGTAACTCATTCTTTGAAAAAAATGATAATGTACTAATTATAGACTTTTTTGCTGAAATAATCTAGTACTCTAATAGATGATACTTAGCTAGTAGAAGAATAAAAAAATAACCAAAAATAATGAATATAGGGAAGAATATATGAAAAAAATACATTTGTCAAAATTAATAAAATAATGATAACATTGGAATCCTAATTTTAAAGATATTTAAACAAAATAAAACCGAAAAGTACATTTGCAATGAAAATATAAATATACATTTTTTTCGTAACTAATTCTAAATTTAAGCAATAAAAAAATGAACCACCTAGAGTCCTAGAGAGTATTGTCGATCTATTAGAATAATAATAAATAAGTGACGTGTATAATACATTTAATATCACACTACTCGTTTAATTTATTATCCCTCTAATTATTTTTTATATTTTTAATTTTAATTTACCTACGGTTTTTTTTACGGACTTCATATTTGACTATTATGCGTATTATTTATATTTTTTAATTTTAAATTCCAGTATCTTATTAATTGATGAGTAAAAATATTAATAAATTATTATTATTTATTTATTTCTTCATTAACAAAAATCATCTTCTATCGTTGGGAGCCGAGGCTAAAATTTGTTGTTGTAATGAAAGGCGAAAAATAGGACTTAAAATTTAAAAAACTGATACTCTCTCTCTCTCTCGCTCTCTCTCTTGATAGAGCAAAACTACAAGAGTACAAAGTTATTCAAAATCAAATTTCTACATAAGATAAGGTCATAATTGATGCAATAGCACGTCTGCAGTACGAGATTTATTAAATATAAAATGTAACAGTTTCGTTAAAAATCAGCCAGCTATGGAAATAGTAGTAAATAAATCTAGCCGCACTAATTTCATGAGAAAGAGTTATCAAACCCTGGATTAGTTTTAATCTAGAGTTAAAAGTGCATGTATTTCATGGAAGTCTCCAAAATTTTAACCCAGGCTTAGCTTTGTTATGTTGGCAATTATTCTAAATTTGATACATATTTCTCAACATCATTTAAATATTTTTAAAGCCGGATTCACTTCAATAATAATTTATGTTGTGTGTTGAATTTTGTAATTTAGAAAAAAAAAATGGATGCAAATTTATATCTATTTCAATATTTTACCACTTTTTTTTATCTCGTGTGTTCGAATCCACGTGTGCAGATTTGTGCGGTGCAAATTTCTTTTAAGTTTGCTTGAAAACCGACAGTACAACAGATAGCGTGCGTGGTTCGTGTCGAAATTATTTGTGTGAATTTTTATGCAGCGCACAGTCCACAACAACAAAAATTTCAACAAACACGACCAAATTTGTGGCAAATACAACGCACAACGCAAATTTTAATTGAAGTAGTAAAATACTTTACTAGAATCAAATTTGCACCGAAAATATCTTCCCTAAATTTCATTTTATTTTGCAAAATGGTACTATTTCGACATTGGTTTAGGATTCAGATTTTACAGAACGAACTCTTTTAGCAAAAACTCACCTTGAAGAAATTTTTTTTTCTTCATAAAAAACAAATGATCCCAATGTCCTTTACGAGTATTTTGAAGAACTTGCTACTTATATTGGTAACATGATTTGTGTTTATAGGTGATGCTGTGCCTGCTTCTGGTCGTTGTGGCCGCACAGGAACAAGATTCGGCGAAGGTGAAGCGCGGATTGCACCTCCACCTCGGTGGGTTCGGTTTCGGCGGCTACTCGTCCCCAGCAGTGGTGCACCATCATGTGGTGCCCGCCTACCATGCTCCTGTTGTGCACCATCATCATGTGCACTACGCTCCAGAAGTTCATCATGTTCATCATGATGACTACTATTAATTGATGCAATTATTTTAACTTATGGTTTAATTTGTATTTATAAAAAGTAATTTATTTTTTGTAATATATTGTAAAATGTTGTAAATATAATTATACACGTCTTATATACGAGTATTTTTATTCAGTAATTCATCATCGTATTCCTTACTAAATAACTATAAAATTAAAAATCAGATCCAAATATTATTTGTGATTATTGTTGTTACTTGTTCCTATATAATATTAAAAAAAAATGCTGGCCTGGGCTATAGCTCCTAAATCCGCCTGCTTAAATAGGCTCACAAACGATTTGTTCTGGTAATTTCGAAACTAACAAATGATTTTCTTGTAGAGTTAAAATATGTTTAGATGTTGACCTAAAGTGCTAGGTAGAATGGGGTTTTCCATTATTTTATGTTGTCATTTACATAATAATCTTGAAATAAAAATATTAGACATCTATTTATTTTTAAAAATAGTTAATAATACACGAGAAATAAATTGATACAGATTTATCCTACCAAAAGATAGTTTATAGAAAGATAACTATTGTTTGAAGTGAAACTAGGCAGAAACAAATATTTAACATTTTATATTGCGAAAGAAGTATTTACACTCAATTTAACTCTAATTTTGATATGCAATATAAATTTCTATAGAATACATCCTCTTGAAAAACCCATATTACTTACCTTCGCATTGCGCTAGTATCCACTAGAAATTTTTGGCCGTAATTTCCGTCAGAATTGTGCAATAGGAAAGATGAACTAATAATATTAGTATTAGCGGAAAGTAGTAATGATCTGTTAAATAATTAATCCAACCTCTTTTTGGCTTTAAAGCCAAACGTTAAGTGACATCAGCAATATGGACTACGAGAATTTATATCTTGACAATCTGTTTTACGAAAAGTCTTAAGGTGCGTTTATGCTCATCAGATTTTAGAATAAAAGATAAGAATAAGAAAAGTCTTAAAGTTAAAACAGTAATAAAATTTGAATCGGTTTATGCTGCAGGAATAAGAACAAGGAATAAGAATTAGGCGTAAGCAAAAGTTACTCAACTTTTAACTTTACGTCATTCTTAAACCTGTTAGCGAAATGCGCATGCGTGACAAACTTCAAAGTCGGACATAACCTAGGAAATAACCTGCAAATATATATTATACTGTCAAATTATGGAATAACAATACAAATACAAAATTACTGTCAATTATAAAAGTCGTTAATAATACCAGAATAGTAACTTTTGACTAACCTAAAAATACATTTATTCCTCATTATTATTCCTTAGAACTGGCAGAACAAACAAATCTATCGTTACGCTTAAAATTACGCTTATGTTTATTCTTTATTCTTAAATTTTTGAGCATAAACCCATTAGCCAAGATCTTCTTGCGGTCTTGTATTTCTTTTTTCATTTCTTTTAGTTCATCTGAAATGGAATGCACTGCCGCGATTGCTTTGAAACTTCCAAAATTTAGTCTGCTATGTCAATCATGTCAGTCTTTATTTTTTTTCGAGATTGCCAGATAACATTATCGGTATTACTTTTATATGATAGTGTAATTTTTGAAAAAATAAAACTTTCGTCGATTGAATTGATTAAATTAATTTTTTAAATCTCTCCTTCTCGGATCAAGTAGTTCTAATAATGAGAGCATGTATTAATCTGGAATCGATTTGCTTGTGTAACAGTACGTACCCCCTCACCCGTACATACAATTTTATTTTAGCCAAAGGTTTAAATTACCCTACTTTGTGTTTATTTAAATAAGTAACCCTTCATTGTCGAAATACAGAGTAGCTGTTAAAGGTGGAGGAATCGGACTCCAAAAGACAGATAAAGTATCTGGTCTTATGCATTTATTGTTAACGTGAATTTAATTAATTTTCGTAATAGTGCTGGAGGAATGCTTCTCATGGTGCCGTGACAGTGCCACAGCTGCGTCATGACAGCGGTTTCGAGAATGCACTAGGTCGTCTTGGTGCTGTGACAGAGCCACAGCTGTGTCAGAGACGAGACTAGTGTGGAGGAATACTTATCATGTGTGACGTCGATAAGTCTCTGCTCGGGCGCCAAAAATTATGTGATGTCGTTACGTCGCCAGTCCCTATCGTTCACAAAAACGTGTGACGGACTACGTCGTCACAGCCTATAAAACAGTAATTCATACAAAAACACAATAATTAGTCGTCAGGCACGGTATAATAAAATATACAAACGCTGTCGCACTATTCGTATTCCGCCCCTAGTAATCGGAATCCACAAATCGCGACTTACGCACAACTCGTGCACGGGATGAAAATGAACGATTTTTTTCACTTACACGTTTTGCTCACATAAGGTTGTGAAAAACGGCAAAACACTATTCCAATTTTCCCATAAATACTTCACTTCCACCTACCTTACGTTCACCAGTGGAAGGATAGGAAAACAAAGGAAAATCATTCAAATAAAAAAACTCTGCTTCACAACTTTTATTTGTTACCTCTTTATTTGGCCAAAAAACTTACTCAAAAAAGCCACGAGTCGGTCAACGACCGCGCTTTTATAAAAATGTTCACCCCCTTCCCCTCCGTACCTATCATCGGTGGTGAACATAGTCACAAAAAAAATATAATTTATATATAAAAATAAGTATAAATAAATAATATTTAACATACAATATAAACAGTAATAAAAACAATATACTTACTATTGCCTTAAATCACTAAACGAGTTAATTTTGCCGCATGAAATTAACTGAATGAGCAATTTGACTTCAATCCTAACACATGTTCGATGGTTATGTTTTTCAAAACTCCACTTTCACAAAAACCACTACGATGTGTTTGGCACTACAATACGTAGAACATTGTCTTGCATCTGATAGTGTTCGAATCAAGAGAATCACAGTGGTGAGTTGCAGAACAACTTAAAAAAAATGTGAACAAATAAAAACTCCATGTTGTTCTGCCATTTCTAGATATGCGCTGGCTTTGCGCGGTTTCTTGATTCGAATACAAATTCTAGGCAATAGTTTTAAAATATTTGGAAGGTAGAGCTTCGGTAAATTTGACTACAATTTCAAAAACACTGTTAAATAAAACTGCTTCGTGACGTCACACATGGTACCGTGACAGTGCTACAGCTGCGTCATGATGTAACAAGTCTAAGTCAGCACATTCTAGTGGCACCAATAAAGTATGTTAGTTGGTCAGTTGATTAATTCATAAATAGTATTGTGCAAAGGTAAAACTAATATTTGCTGACTTAGTACTTGTGTCCATAGTATATATAGTGTAAGGTAATGGTTGTAAAAAAAGAGAAGAGAAAGAGAGAAGCCAGAAGTAGAGTGGTATAGTCAGTGGTAGACGGCGGTGGTGGACAGAAGTGTCATTAGAGAAGAAACCAACTGTAAAACATTATTTATTATATTATTTATATTTTTATACAAATGTGAGTATTCTATTTAATTCAATATCCATCTCCTAATACTTGCTCCGTCTCCGGTCTGACAAAGAACCCATTTAAATATATTTTGTACTAACTATCTTTCAAGGAGAGGGTCATAAACTGGTAGCAGAGGTCCTGTAAGAATGTTACAAGTTGATAGTAATGGCATTTATTGAAAGGACGTGCTACAGTTTGATGGCGCCATGCTCCTTAGAAAGTGGTGTTACAATGACAACGGTTTCGAGGATGCACTAGGTCGTCTTGGTGCCGTGACAGAGCCACAGTTCCGTCAGAGACGATTCTAGCGTGGAGAAATGCTTATCATGGTGCCATGACAGTGCCACAGCTGCATCATGACAGCGGTTTCGAGGGTGAACTATGTACAGAAGGGTTGTGCAGTGAAGTACAAGCCCTCGTTGACATACTGAATTATGCAGGACGGTTCAAAGAATGTAAGTTTATACTTACCTGTTCACTGCCGTCCTTCGTTGATGCTGTACTCTGGTTAGGTGCGGGTGGAAGGTGAAAATGAGCACTTCAAAAGACACTACTCTTTAAGCTTCGACGTTTAATTAATTTTTATAAAAATTAAAAATTATAAAGTCAGATTTGCAATAACTTAAATACTAACAATAATTTTTAAAGTAAGCTAAATGAATAATTCCACTGAAATTAAATTACTACTAATAAATATCCTAACCACGACCGTGATTTGCGACACCCGATGTGAGAATGATCGCAAATTTTTGATTTTCCACCAAGTCGAATCAAACTGCTGACATATCGCTTGGGAGTATTCCACTATTTTTGCCAACTTATCGAATGTCATCGAACGGCGGAAGCCACCTAGCCACGTGCCAGCACTCTGCAGCGGATAGCGAGTTCAATCAACCACCTACGCTAACAATTTTTGCTAATTGAACTCACATCCGTTACATTATGTTAAATACATTTGTTTGTGTATAATATCAAGCTTAACCATACAACCCATATAACATATAACAGTTGATTGCGTTAGCTGAGTCCGTTATCATAACAGACGATAAATAGTATCTGTCAACAACATTAGCTTGTCCATTTCGACGATTAAAACATAATTTATAAATAAGTAATACGTAAATAATTAATAAAATTATATTTTTTTGTTAAATTATTATAACATGAAACCATTTTTATATAAATATCAAAATTTCATCTGAAATTAAATATATTATTTTGTAATTATAAAATACGTCTTCAGCATTGGTGTTTCTTTACATAATTATTATCATAATATATACTTTAGTGGCACCGAGAAGATTAAGAAAAACAACTTCATTACAATATGAAAAATTAATTTCCTTTATGGAAAATCCTTTGGAGTTGGCTCACGGCAGACTGCGAGGTTTGAATGCTCGACAACGCATCAAAAGTGAGTGGGACAATTTGGCGGGAATTCTTAATTCTGAACTGGGACCACAAAAAGAGGCTAAACAGTGACAAGCAGTAAGTTTTATAAACAATCCTAATATGGTTTATATTTACCGCCGAAGAAATTAAACTAGAGTATATGAAGACAGAAGAAATGCCAGCAGATGTGTTCACAAAGGGTTTAGCCAGAATTAAACATTGGAAGTGCTTAAGTACGTCTGGTATGATCAATAATACAGTCCAGTTTGTTTCGAGAGGGGGTGTTGATTATTAGCGTCCAAAACTTACCCGCATACTTGAATACATTACATTGTAAATTAATTCTTTTGTTAAAAAAAAAAACATTTAGAAGATATGATTGACAATATGTCAAGAAACATTATTGTGAAATGTACACGTCAAGTTTGTATTTTATATAATTAATATAGTGTTGAATTAAACGTTGTACTTATTTTATCGTCTGACAACTACATACCGATTCAATAAAATTTCATATGTAGTAAACAATTTATTTGTTATCAATATTATCACAGATTAACGTAAACACATTCTGAATATAATATTACAGGTTTCTATTGTACAAGTTATTTCTTATTTGCTGATTCTACATGGTTCCTATGAATAGTTATTTATTTTGTTTTTATTCCGGCGGGACAAGAAGTAAAAACACATTGTTACCAAAATTTCACTTTAACGACAATCGTTTCAACCTCGCGGTCTTTATCAAGTTACGATACCGTTACTACTATCGGATTGTAACTTGATAATGACAGGGAGGTCGAAACGACCGTCGTTAAAATAAAAATTGTAAAACAACCAAGTGTTTTTTCTTACTTAATTCAATTGTATCGTAATTGTTTTTTTACAATTAGATTACTATGGCGGAAACTTTTACTTTATGCCCTTAGTAGAGAAAACACACGTGGGCGGTAAAGAAAATGTCAAAAACACTTATCCAGGTTTGTAATACCTTGTATAATTGTATCCTTTTCATATCTACCCTTCGATTTACCAAGACATTAATATTTTTCTGAATGAAGCTCCATGCTTGACATTTGACATTTTTATTTATTTTCAGCTTGCCTACGTTGTTTACACAAAAATGCAACTCCTTGATGTTTTTGGCATTTCATCGTTCATCGTATAATTAATAATTACATTACAAAAAATTACAGGGACGTAAGTACGGGGTGAGGGGTGGGGGGTTTGTTCGTTGGACCACCTAGTCGATGTCTATACGCATCTCTCTAATGTCTTTGACTTGTCATCTTATACTTTAAAATTATATTCCATTTGATAGCAGTAGTGCGTAAAACGTTGTACGCTACCTCAGGCCGAATAAATCACGCTAATTCTACCTTTAAATTTAAAAAATAAGAACGCAGAATTTGACGTTTATTTTCTACTTATTCATGGTAACTGCAATTTTCAGGTAAAAGAATACAAACTTAATGCCAACTAAAAGTTAACTTCAAATATATCATTGGATTTGTAATTTTATGTAGATATCAAATATGTAAAAATATATAGGGTGTTCTATTGAAAATAAAAAAAGTTGGGCACCCTATCTTGGAAACCACTGGATTAAAAAAATGTCTCATTTTAATAGTTTTGTAAAATAGAATTTGTTTGTTAATTTAACCGACCTCGTAACTCTTATAGTTCTCGAGATAGCAATAGTGGCCCATTTATAATGAACACTATAATTTTTAAGGGCTTTGTATAATGTTAAGTAAAATTATTTTCATTGTAATATTGATATGGCCCACTTAAATTTATCATTGGCCAACCTAAAAAATTATCCTAGTTACGTCCCTGCGTTGTACGTACCTCAGGCCGAAAAAGATTTACGCCTATGAACGAATAAAAGCACTCCGCTTCGCGGCGGGCTTCAAATTTCTTCCAAAGGCGTAAACCTTCTATTTCGTCCCTCTATACGTAAATTACTATTCCAAAACATTATCGATAACTGTAATAAAATTAGATTGGGATTGGGACACCAAGTAATGGTGGCCATTAGTGATAATTTATTTATATTTTTTATTTTCTACATGTATTTTTTGTATAATCAGAAATTTCATCAATGCGGGATTTTGCATTTGTCTTTTGAATATCAACTCGTTCTTTTTCCAAACCTTCTCAACTCGTGGGAAATAGGTAAAGTTCTGCACTTGTTATTGTAGTACTCTGGTAATGCACGTATATACAGTTATAATTATTTTAATTATAAAAAAATAATTTTGCACATATCCAACTTTACACATGAAACTTTTATTTCTCTTTGTGATAGGTTGTTTAAAATATTAATTGAGAATAAAAACTAATCATTCTTTTATTAAATCGATGTTTAATTACATTTTATGTTGCATTTTAATGCGAACAGGTGCGTGTTGCGTGCAATATGTGGCGGCCTTTGTCCATCCGGCGCCGGGGTGCGGGCACTACATTAGCGCCCCCTAGTTTTTCCCTAATTGTCTTGTTTTTTTTTTAATTCTGTTAAATTGTTCATTCAATCTTACAAATATCACTACAATATTTTAATCAGTCCAAGTTAAAAAAGGTTAATCTGTAACCGATATTTTGAAAGAAAAATTTTAACTTATAAGCCAATTCTGATCAAACATTTAAGACTTACAGATCTGTAAATCTGTAAGTAATGAACAAAATCGCAACGAAAGTAGCCACTCTTATGTATAATTTTATATTAATCAACAACAATAGATGCGTTTTTGTCAGTTTTTTGCAGATTTACAGATCTGTAAGACTTACAGATTTGTTCAGAATTGGCCTATTAATCGTAATTTTAACTGATATTTTTAAGAAAGAACAGTCATCTTTATTTTAATATTATTTTGTGCAAAAAAAATTAAATGTTTTATATATCTGTGTTACCTATTTGAGTATGAGTAATTTTATTGGAAAATCATAGAACTAGGTAATCTCTTTGTCAGCGTTGGGCAAGTTTACAATTGGATAATGGCCTGCGTTTATCTAATGGTATTGCACAAAAAAAATGTATTCCGTAAAAATAATGTACCTACTATTTTTTTGTTTTGCATTATGTAAATAAAATTGAGTTAAATTTACTATTATAACGTTCTATACAAGAGCGTCGCCAGCTAATTTCGGTTGAATCTTGCAACCATGCTGTTTCACTTTTCAAATAATAATGTTTCTTGTTTTCCCAAATTTTGACCTTATCATTTTTAAAAAACTAATTATCGAAAATTTAACACAGTAGTCCCTTCCTGGCCCATATCTTTGTCCGCTTCAACTGAGGTCGCAGTAAATTTTAAATAAAACTGTTCCCCAGGTCAAAAATTAAATTGTTGAAGCGAATAAATTATACCACATACATTAAATCCTTGCTGACATGTAAAATAAAGTTAGTGATGTAGTAGAGCTGAGAAAGTTAATAATTAGCTGAGTGATCGAGTATGAAGCGTCAGCACTTTGGGCCTCGGGTGCTGCGCATACCTTGAAGCCCCGGGTTTGAGACGCCCCTGATTGCAATAGATATTACACAATGCGATTATCTACTTGATATACAGATATAAACAAAAGATTGTACAGTATTCATTCTAGTAACGTTTATTTATTTGGGCGAAGATATAATAAAAATAAGTAATACTATGAATAAAGAAATATAAACACTAATTTAGGAGTAATAATTATTGATAAAGACTTGAACACTGAGAATATTTATTTATACACTTAACATTATGTACTATTTATTTACACGATATTTATATCACCAACTATTTATGTTGACAACTTATATTAATATCAGACTGTCCCCTCTGTCTTTTCTGCTGAGGCTTATACATCAGAGCTATTAATCGCTGGAATGTTCTGTCAGCTTCGATGCGTCACCAAAATAGAAGGGTGACTAATGTGTCTCAACCTGTCTGCTACCTGCGATCGCTACGTTGCCCCTCCTAATAACAGTTCCAAAGACGAAATCTTTACACATCTGGAAGTCTTAAAGAAGTAGCAGTCGAAAGTCTCTTTAAGTCCTTCTTATTCTTTAGGGTTAAAGCTGCATAATTTTTTTATTTTACACTTCACAGATTGTAGTTCTCACACCTGACACCAATTGTAACGTTTATTTATTTGGGTGAAGTGTAGAAATAATTAAATACGAATATATATATATAAATATATATATATATATATATATATATATATATATATATATATATAACTAAGTTTGATAAAAGAATAATAAATTATAAAAAGATAATAAAAATAAGTAATACTATGAATAAACAAATGTAAACACTAATTTAAGAGTAATAATTATTAATAAAGACCATGGACATTAGGGAGAGGCATATAAAGTGATGACTAAAAAATCTGGTGTGTCCAACCCCATACCTCCCGCCACTGTAGTAATGTATTCTATATAAGTTTTTCAATACATTGAATTTGTAGTTTTAAAATTAGTTTGTTATTGCAGTTCAGAATATTTTTAATTCATTTCATACCTAAAACTTCCTTCATAAATTTTGTATGACCAATATGACAGCTATTTTTGACGTTACTAAAACCGGAACTGAACTTACTTTGATTCACGCATGCAAATACATTCCTTATATATTTCTTCCATCTTTTTAAATTTTACAATAAAATTACTTCATTTTTTACTTATTTTATCTTTTACACTTACTTACATCAAATTTGACATCATATGTCAAATTTTGTGAAGATATGAATAACTCATCTGTTTTATCGAAATTCTTCAGCCTAAACGATATGTAAAATTATTGTAATTTATATATTTTTTTTCTATCTAGCTAGAAGTCATTTATAAACGTAATTATGCAGATCGGTAGAAAATTAAAAAATCTTTGTATTTATACTAACGAAATTTACAAAAATATGGTATTTAGAGGTAATTTTTTGGAAAAACGGTTTAAAGCTTCATGTAAAGTACTACTACCGGTTAACCAATTGTAGTCAAAATCTAATCAGTTCATCATATTAGAATATAACTCTTAAATACCAAATATTATATTTTTTACATGTATCGTATTGGAGTTATCGTGGACGAAAAATCGTCACAGACACACACACACACACACAGACACACACACACACACAGACATACAGACACCACTGTAAAAATAGTAAAAACGTATTCTAGGGACCCTAATTCGTGCTCATATGTTGAAAACTCACACTCGAGAAATCTGACCAAAAACAATACCTCCCTTATCTATATATTGATAGGCGGGAGGTAAAAAACGGCATATAATTGAATATTTTTTTTACGAAGAAAATATAATAATTTGTATAAAAGTGTTGATGGGAAATAACAAATAATTGTTTAAAAAGATATTAATTCGATTGTGTAAAAATGGAAATATATTTTCTATACAGATTGTAACACCAAAACTGACCGCACTATTATTTTCTTTGTTCTTATAGTTCAAAAAAATACTATAGAATAAAGTTGTAGGCTACCAAGGCGGAAATCCTATCAGAGAAGACAATATTTTTTTAAACCAGTGGATCTCAAGTTACGACATGAAATTCATTTTTTTCAAATGGAATTATATATGTTTTTAAGCCTATTTAACAGCATATATTTTTCAAATTCAATCATGTATTAGCTTTATATTCTTACATAATAAAAATTTTGAAAATGAGTGAAAAAATAACAAAAGAACAAAATATAGCTGCTGTCAAATAATAATTGACGTAATAATTTTTTTCTTCAAACGTCATAAAAGTGACATCTTCTGTGACGTGATTGACAATAAGGTTGAAGTTTAATTTCTTCGCCGCCATAATATAATTTTTTATTCTAGCCGCCATTTAATTTCTTCATGTCACTATAAAAACTAGATAACCTAAGAATAAAGTTACTAAAAATTATGAATAACTTATTCAGAGTAAGTGTCTTTGTGTGCCTCGCATGTAATTGTCCGACTCGTTTCGCTCCTCGTGCAAACTTTCATGCTCCCCACACAAAGTATCACTTTTACTCTTAATAACACAATATACTATTGTAAATTGTTATTATTTGTGTTTTGAGATTATTATTAATTTTGTAATTTAAAATCACTCATGTTTTTCATTCATAGCTTATACATTAATAATAAAAATAAATATATATTTAAGTTTCAATTACATTTTTTCAATATTTTTATTATGTAAGGTTATAAAACTAATAAACGGTTGAATTCAGAAAAAAATATTGTATCGAATAGGCATAAAAATATGTTTAATTCCATTTGAAAAAATTTAACTTTGTGTTGTAACTTAAGATTCACTGAATTTAAAAAATATTTTCTTCTCTGATAAAATGTTCTCTTGCTCTCCTACAACTTTATTTTATAATATTTTTTGTAACTGTAATGGGGTATTCCAAGCCTACGGCTTTTAAAGAAATTCTTATTGGATATCATTGTTTACCATATATAAGTAATATTAAAGTGAATATAATCATTATTTTTCTGATTTTTAATACCATAATATCAAAATGAAATTGTAATGCATTTGAATCGAGTACGTAAAATTCAGTATCAGCCTTGTTGTGACAAAGAAGGCATTCGCGTCAGCCTATTGGCTCTTGTTCGAACACGCCACGCCTCTGACTCAGACCTACGAATGATGTTCTCAGCTGATTCTCAGTGCCTGTGACGTCACACGCACGGCCGATTTTCTAGGGTGTAATTTATTGAAACTTTAAAAATTTATTTCTGGCGTGTTTGAAACCTTTCGGCGAAAAGAAAAAATACGGGTCTAATATTTTTATGCATAGAATAATATATTAAAAAATGAAAAAAACTTGGAATACCCCATTATAAAGAAAATAATTGTGGTGATCAATTTTGGTGTTACACTCACAAATTCAAAGCGATAAAATTGTTTCGCATTTTGTAAATGGAGAAAAAACACTTGCCTGTTTGTTTTTATAAAGATACTTGACATTTAAGGCTTAGTGGCTTCAAATATCAAGCGGAAATAAATCTACGGTTTAGTTTGATGTTTTTAAAGCTTGGCTAGATTTATAAATCAAGCTTCAAGTCAAGCCCATGATACCGTAGTAAGTAATTTTACGATGGACATAGTCCTTTCATGGTGCCTGGTTCAATAAATCTTAATGATAGGAATCGAACCAATATAAAAAAAACAAGCTTTACTGGCATCATCCTATGTGTATTAAGTTGAAACTTAATTATCTCTCTGGTATTTTCGTTTATTAAACTATTTAGCTTTTTGCTTCGTAACATTCCCGGTAATACGGCTACAACCCTATTATGTGGACTCACGAACTAAAAACTGAAATATAATTAAAACACACTCGCTTTAAGTTTCACAAAATAAGTTTATTAATCTTGATCGCGATTTCGGTTATTTTGCCATCACCAGTCACCCACTCTTAAATAAACAATTAGGTATTGATTAATTTAAAAAAATCATAACCTAATTCCCAACTTTATTTGTCCCGGAATAGGGAGGCATGTTAAGTATTTTTTTATTTAAAATGGTTCGCCGCCCAAGCAAGACTAGCTTTTAGAAAGTATAGATGGGGTGGTTCGTTAGAAGTGAAAATGATGGGCGTCAGCTGATTCAAGCGGAAAGAATGAGTGAGGGATGAACAAATCATCGCAGCAACTAAGGTCGAATCAGGACGGTATGTCGTTAACATAACAATCGGGATCGAGGAAATAATTCAATCGAATAAGATATTCTCTAATAAGTTTATAAATAATATTTAATACAATAATACTCTAAGTTAAGCTAACCTTCTCTTATTACTTTAAGGGCCGGTTTTTCCACCTCTGGTTAAAGTGCTGGTTACCTTAACTATCAGTTAATATAAAAATATCGCATCGAAATAGTAAATAACGTACATTTTTGACATCTTACATCAGCTTTTCGATGCGATATTTTTTCTATTAACCCATGGTTAAGGTAACCGACACTTTAACCAGAGGTGGAAAAACCGACCCTAAATAGAGTATTTTCTACAACATCGTGCACTGATTTTCCAAAACTGCAACCTACTCTCTATGTCCTGATGTTTGCAATATTTATTTATTATTATTTATTTATTATTATTTATTTATTATTATTTATTTATTATTATTTCTCGCTCTGCTGGTCCTGATAATAATAATTCCGACCTATTTCCACCCTATTGAACACAGCTAAATCATTTGAAAAAATTCTTTATAGATATATCTACTGCAGTGTAAGTAATTTTATAATAGACTTTAAGCATGGTTTTTTCAAAGAAAATCGGGTACATAATACTGTAAATCATGACGTCCTCTCTTTCAAATTAAAGCACCAATTTAATTTCTCTTCTAATCTCAACTTATTTAATAAAATGTATCTCATAAACTCATAAATTGTCAGCAATGCTAATATGTATTGTGCAACAACTATAAGCTAAACAATTTTTCGCCCTCATTTGGTGTTCCATAAGGATCAAATATTGAATCTCTAAAATCTTTTCATCATTTGGTGTAGTTGAAAGTATCATATGTATTATTATATGCAGTGCTAGATTAACGCATAAGCTAACAAAACAATTGCTTAGGGCCCCCACCAACAGGGGGTCCCCGGCCACCACAAAATTTCATTTATCAGTTCACCATAAATTTATATTTCATTTATATTTTTAATCAGTAAAAATCTATTTTATTGTCGAAATAAAATTGCTTAGCAAATTTATGAAAAATGTATGTTAAAAAATGAAAATTTAATTTTCACTTATAAATTATTAATTCTCATACATGAAAGAATTGTTTTGTATATTTTTTCTCATAATTATATAGTCAAATCAAATTGATATCTTTTACATGCTTTATACATACAAGATGATCAATCGTAAGTGACATTAAAACTACAATTCTAGGAAAAAGAAGGTTTAATATTGCAGTTCATGGGCGTGCGAGTTTATACATATTAAAAGAATTTTTACTTATTAACATAATCTAAAGTAATAACTTTTGATGTTCGTCCGATAAAAAATTTCGGAACTAAAATTATTTTTGTAAATCACTTACTAAGCAAATAACGTAATAGGACTGTTGTTAATAACGAAATTAGCAATCGCAAGTAATAAAACCGGTAAAAAATAAAGTATTATAACTAATTATTAATTTTATTGTAAAAATTGTAAATAAGACACGATTGAATTTTATATAATAATATTAAACATTGATTTCCTTATTTTTAAACACACGATATTCGTTACACCATGTCAAAAATTAAGTATTTAAAATTGTAATGTATAAAAATATTTCAATATTTATCAAAGCTTATTGATAAAAAGAAAATAAGGGCATTCAAACTTATAGAAGAACGTTTTATTTCTATGTACATCTAAACTGCTTTAAATATGAATGATACATATAAAAAGGGACACCAAATTTGCATTTGCTTAGGGCCTCGAATGTAATTAATCCGGCCCTGATTACATGGCCATGACATGAAGATTTTCAAAGCAATTAATGCACATTACAAACCATAGGCGCCGGGTTTGTATTTTGGTCGAGGGTGCCCACAATCCCACATATTAAAGCATATATAAAATCGATTCCATTTAATTAGGCCACCGTTTAACTGGGACAGTCGCTTTTTTGAGCCTAATTTAAAATAATTTAAACCAAACTATTTAGTACTTACTTTAAACGCTTAATTGGACCAATTTTTCGCTCAATTGTTATAGTAAATATTGTTTGTACGGAGGGTTATTTTGATCTATAATTACATTGGGAATTAGACTATTTCTCAGCCCTAATCCCTAATGTTTCAGCAAATTGAATTCAATTTTAATTTAAAATTTAGATAGTCTATTTCATTCAGTTAGCTACATAAATTGCAGCTATTGAGGACAGTAGTTGGTTTTAAATGGTTTTGTCCAAATGTAAGATTAATGTCCGACCCAAAAAGGTTAAATTGAGATTCATCCGAAAAAATACAGATTTTCCAAAACTCACAACCTTTCTTAGCAAATGCGAGTCTCTTTATTTTGTTTTGTTTGGAGGCTTCCTTCTGTCTATATGACCATTAAGACTTTCCTAAAGTTTCAGTTGAAATAGGCTAATATCAAATATTTCTGATGTAAAATTTTGCAGTAGAAGGTAGCCCAAATTTGTCTCTTTGAATTGAAGCATAGTTTTTTTTTTGATATTTAAGAATATTTATTTCAATATGTATATTTGTACATATATAAAATAAATATAAATCCAATAAACAATATTTGAACATCAAAATCCTAATGTTTTTTCATTTGTGGGAGTGCTGGGTACCCCCATAAATTTTACCGGAGTGCCCCGGCTCCCATGACACCCACGTACTCGGCGCCTATGCTTATGACTTTATTACGTTACAAGTCTTCTATATTGGTTTAAGGTTTTCATGTTATATACATATAAGTACAATTTTCATATTATATTGAAAATAAACCACTACTTAGAGTTACAGGATGCAAGTATGCAAGGATGCAAGTTTTATTTGATCCTAAGTTGCAAATCCATTTGGATGAAGATTATATGTGTGAGTTACATATGTACCTATTAAACTTTAGGTTTCATTATTAAATACTCCAGTGAATTTTCAGATAGGTATTAAAATTCTTACAGTTTTATTCTCTAAGTAGATCCAAATTTGAATACTGTGTTGTGTTATGGAATCCTTCATACATAGTCCAGTGGAGTAGAGTGAAATTAGGCGACTCGAGGAGGTAGATGGTACCGTACAGCCATTTGGAAACTAGAAATAAATATTTTTTGGATTTAAATATTAATATCTTATGAAAATAAATATCTTCATGTGAAAATAAATTAACATTAGTTATGAATTAGCGTGTTAATTATGAATTACTAATCGTTAAGTGTAACTTGTGTTGTTTTCGACTAAATCAAAGTGTTTTTCGTGTTTTCTGATTTTTTACTATTGACCCAACTCAGTCATCAAATTAATGATAGTGTAATATACGTGTACTAGCTTTAGCAAGCCATGTATTTTACCTAGAACAACTAAAGCATTATTTCTTTTAGTATTGGTTCTTTAAAATCGTATTTCGAACTTACGGCTTCTATTAAAAAAATATGTCCTTTATTAATTAAAAAAGTGTGTCGTCTTTAATAATTGGAAATCCATAATTGAAATTGACATTTTTCATTGTCTGTAATATTTAAAGATAAATTTAATTAAATACTTGTATTTTAGAAAAATATGATTGGGCTGCAGTAATCCGCTCATTTATTAGGATAATATTTATTCACAAAAATTTCAATGTTACAAAGACGTTTCCAAAGGTTTAAAACCCATCCATCATCAGTTTATTAAACAGGTGCAGAAGAAAATTACATTGGATTTTTTTAAAGGATAACATGGGTAAATTCTTCTTTAGTCTATCGTGTGGTACTAAAATGTTTATAATGTTAACAAGTTTGAACAAAATCAGAAGACAATAGAGAGAAAACGCCAACTCTTCTCAACACCCCATATTGAAGTTCAAATTTCACATTTTATCATTCTTGCAAATTAATAACACATTTATTATCACAAGAAAATTTGTATTTAGAGGGTGCACCGTTCAGAAAACCTTAGTGATATAAAAAATAAATCGCTTGATACATTTGTACGTTTTATTATTGTAATAGCATCGAATCTAGTGTGTAACTGTTTAAAAAAATCCAACGTTAAAATATTGTAACGTTTTATTTATTTAGGTGAAGTGTAAAATTGATTAAAAATAAATATTTATATAACTAAGTTTAATTAAAGAAATATGAATTATAAAGAATAATGAAAAATAACTACACTGTAAAAAAAAATAGTGATTTTCTCGAAAAGTTAGGGTAATTTTTTACTATAATATGTATGTAATTGGATATTTTACATATACTATGTACGTTTACATTTACATAACCAATATTTCTATAAATTAGAAATTTTACGTTTATACATATAAAATAATACTAGAATTAGTATGTAATATTTATATTACAATGAAGGTATGTGAATTTACGATAAAATATGTTTATTTCTATCAAAAATTTGTTAAATTTTATAAGTACTATGTAAAAACACAATTCTTTGTTTCTAATACGTTTTTTTACAACATATAATAATAATTATTTAATTTATTATGGTAAATTTACAATTTTCTATGTAAGTTTAGAGGTAATTACAAGTGTTAATAGAAATTAACAACATTTTGTATTGTATATTTAATTATTAGTCATTTAAGTAGTTACTTTATTACAAGTATGTAAATTTACATACATCTATGTAAAACAATTTGTTTGTCGGCTTATTCCAACCAATAAGACAAGTTCCAATCTAAAACGCTCAAGCATGCGCGTAGGAACTTGTCTGTGCGCATAGTGGGGTGAGATGTGCTACGTTGTTCTGCAGATCGCACTTTGCAGTAAGCTGGCGAAGGAGAACGTTGTAGAAAACCAAAAAGTTATATATTTAGTTGCAAATTGATCTATTGGTAAGAATACTTATATAGATAATTAAAATACTGCATATACAGAAGATTCAATTTAAATTAAAATTGTTCTAAACGTAATTTAATTAATATTGTTTATAATATTTGTGATATTCAGTATTTTGTTTGAGTTTAAAACACAGATAATATAAAAACATGAACAGTAATAATGTTGAAATAATCAATTACAATATCTAATTACAGTCTATATTTCGGAAAATTACATGTTTTTATGTATAATAATTTGTTTGTCGGCTTATTTCAGCCAATAAGGAGGGATAGTGATCAAGGGACAAAGACACTGCTGCGCTGCCTGTGTCTACCCGGTGTTCATAACACAAATAGAGGGACTTGCCGCATTTAACATCTAAGTTATATTTTTAAGGTATTTTTATAAAAACATAATACTTCATCCGCAAAAGAAATATGTACACTTGTGATTATTGTTCCAAATCGTTTACAAATATAATATTTTATAATAAGCATCTAAACATACATAAATATATTATTAATTTTACATTTAGATGTGCACACGAAGATTGTAATTTACTGTTTAATACATATTCATCTTTCATAAGTCATAATTTTCGGACTCATAAGTTAAATTTAAAAAAGAATTCTATTTCTCAAAAACTAACTTGCTCAAATTGTTCTTTCGTAACGAACAATTTAAATATATTAATAAAACATGCAAAAAATCATATAAAAGAAGATAAACCTATAAAATGTATAATTCCAGAATGTAAACAAAACACATTGTTCAAAAACATATCGACATTTAAATCACATTTAAGTCGAAAACATCCAAATAAACATATATCCTATTATAAAAGTAATTTGAATATACAAACTGAAACAAGTAAAACATCAAATAAGAGTAATGTATTTAATAATTATATTGAAATGGCTGATAATATCTCGCAAAATATACCGACACCTGTACCCCAAAATTATGCCAATAGTACATTTAGCACAATAGCATTATTATGTCTAAAATTACAAACAAAATTACTTCTAACTGAAGAAGCTTTGCAGACAGTTATAGATGGAATGTTTGAAATGAATGAAACTACTATAGAATTTGTAAAAACAAAATTCGATAATTTAGTATTAAAATACAATTGTAATTCTGTGGATGTTGTGCAAATCAAGGATGAACTATTTTCCCAAAATGATTTTAAAATTTTTCGTACATTAGAACCTTTATCAACAACATATAAACGACATCAGTATTATAAAAATAATTATGGTTATGTTAAACCAATGAAAATTTTGCTAGGTAGAAATAATAACCATAAATTATGTCATTACCACTACATACCAATAAAACAAACATTAGCACAATTTTTAAAAGATAAAAGTGTTCAAAGACAATTAATTTCAAAATTGATATCAGATAATAATGTTTTACAAAATTATTCAGACGGCAAAGCATATAAAAATAATTTATTTTTTAAAGAAAATACCAATTGTATAAACATTATTATTTATCAAGATGGATTTGAAATCTGCAACCCTTTAGGGTCAGCTAAAACAAAACATAAAATAATTGGTGTTTATTATATGCTCGCCGATTTGTATACACATAACCAGTCCAAAGTTGATCAAATGCAACTAATTTTATTATGTAATGAAAAAAATTTAAAGTATTTTGGTGTTCGAAAAATATTTTCGCAATTAGTTAACGATTTGTCATATTTAGAACAAACTGGATTAAATATTTGTATTAATAATATAGAATTCAAGTATAAATTCGGTTTAATTGCAATAGTTGGTGACAATTTAGGAAGTCACATGATAGGCGGATTTTCGGAAAACTTTTCTCAGACTTCTCACTTTTGTCGTTATTGCTTATATACTATGGATAAATTGAAAAAAAGTGATATAGTTAAGGGCCCTAAACGTATAAAAAATAATTACAATGACGCCATAAAAGAAATAAAAATTAATGATTGTAGTCACCAAGGAATAAAATTTGACTCAATATTTAATAAATTAAAATCTTTTCATGTATGTAATCCCGGTCTTCCACCATGTTTAGGACACGATTTGTTCGAAGGTGTGGTTCAGTTTGACTTATTACTAATAATAAAATATTTTAAAAATATGTACAATTTAAGTGATAACTATTTTAATGTAAAATTAAGCATGATAATTACTGATCACGATAACAACAAAACAACTATTCCCAGGATTTCTACTAATTCAAAAAAAATTGGCGGTCAGGCAATTGAGAATTGGCGATTATTGCAGATAATTCCGTTGGTACTAATTCCGTTCGTTGAAGATACTACCGATAAAGTGTGGAACATGTTGATTAGTTTAAGATCTGCTGTTGAACTAATTTGCGCACCAAAACTTTCTTTAAATCAAACTGCACTTATAGACCAGAATATTACTGACTATTTAAATTTACGAGTTGTGTGTTTCCCTAACATTCCACTGCGCCCTAAACATCATTACTTGCTTCATTACGGTGAATTAACTCGTGAGTTTGGACCGCTTATAAGATTCTGGACAATGCGATTCGAGAGTAAGCATAGGTTTTTTAAGAATGTTATTAGACATTCACCAAATTTTAAGAATGTGACATATTCACTTTCTGAACGTCACCAACTATTGCAAGCATTTTACAGTGTAGGATTGTTGTATAATGAAAAAGCTGTAACAAATTCGGCTTCTACTTTTTGCTCTACTTTGTACTCTGATCATATTAATAATCTAATTAAAAGTGTTTGTTTTGTTGATAATGTAAATAAATTATTAACTTGTGAAACCGTAAAATTCCGTGGTAAAATTTACAAAAAAGACATGTATGTGACTCTTGAGAAAAATGAACAAATAGTAAAGTTGTGCCAAATTAAATTAATATTACTATCTTATTGCTACGAATATATATATTTTGTAGGAGATGAAAGTTATATGGAGGAAATACCAGAATACGGGGTATATCTGTTAAAAATTAACAAGGAATGTACAAAAACAATTTGCAAATATTCTGATTTACTTGACTTTCAACCTCTGTTACCTACTGAAATTAACAATCATTCTTATATTTGGCTGAAACATGCTTTCCTTGATGAATGTTGATTTTAGATGCCGGTCTTTAAAGTTTGGTCCCAAGATAGGATGATACGAAAATGCTTATCAATTAAATCCATAACTATAGATGAATTGAAAACTACAAGTAAGTATACGTTTTAATTTCGTGAATATCAGCAAAACATTTTCTTTTCTTTTTAGTTAACGATAAGTTTCAAACTAATGTGGAAAAAATATGTTTGGAGGTTGATGGTACTGAGATAGAAGATGACGAATCCCTAGCTGAATTTAAAGGAGAAGTACTAATTTTTTTAACAAATGATTGCGAATGGAGCCACTCTGATATCCACGCTCATTCACCTACAATTTCAATAAATTCATCGGTATCGTCAATCACTTCACCTCCAAGTATATCAAAAGATTTTGATAGTGAGACATTTGACTACGATCTGCTTTTGAACGATCTCCCGTCAACAATTACAAAGCTTTTGCAAGAAAATAAACACTTAAATTTTACAGAATATGCTTCGTTCACAAAAATTGTAGTTGACAGCATACGACTCTACATAGGTACCCATTGCGGACGAAATAACTTAAAAAAAATTTGCGAATATATTATTAACAAGTATCCTAAAACATTTATGGATGTTGACGACGACAATATAAAAATTGGGGTGGGCTATACAGGACTATTAAGAAAACTAGAAGACAGAAACAATTACCTAAATAGAAATGAAAAGCTCAGTCCAAACGATTTAAATAAACGTCTAATACGAAAAAGGCATGCAAAAAATTTACAGGTAGGTTGTGTCAGATGGCAGCCTGGTGAAATTCCGGAAGGAGAATCTCTTGATACATGGGAGGCGAAGAAACAAAAATTAATAGAATACCACGACATGAGCGTAACTGAAGACGAAAATATAGTGAAATTTATGACGGAGACCTATTCGTACCAAAGATTGTTTCTAAATTCAACGCCCATTCCAACTATCGCAAAAATAAAAACTGAGTGGCCTTATTTATTAGAAAATGATTACATTCAGAAACATGTAATTATGCTTACCACATGTGACATATGTAGTAAAATTAATAATAGTGTAAACAAATTAAAAAAAGTAATTAAATTTTTAAATAATGTAGAAGATGACACCGAAAATATTGATCAACTACTTTTTAAATTTCTAAGAGCGGTAACTTTGCACTTTAAAGAAAACATGGCTTCCTTCATCATCACATTAAAAGTAAATATACCTATAATTTTTTTCTTATAATGTAATCGTTACTCTATGTATTTCTTTTAGGAAGGTACCACTAAGGATGATGCATGTAAAGAAATTGAAATTTTAACTCCATGCATTTTAAAATTGAATGGTAAGAATTATTTTTAAAATACATATTATTCTGTAGGAGTATATTAGTTATACGGATAACTTTTGAATGGTGTTCTGTAGTCTGTAATATTTTCGGAATTTATTTGGTAACTTTTGATGTAGCAGTATATTTAAAGAAAAACTTGAATTATTCCACGTTGTTTTAGTAAACAGGGTGGAATGCGAAATTGGAAACACCTTTCTTCTCGTTATTATAGATACCGAAAAATTGTTTAAATAAAGTTTTTAGTATTTTAATAAGCTAACGAAATCTGTATAAATTTGGTATAAAAATGATTTAATTTTCGTAGATATTGCCATATTTGAACTTTTTTTAATGGAATGCACTGTAAATAGAAAATAATTTTTCCTTAAAAATAAAGTGTGCGTTGAATTTTTTTTAGCGCAAATACAATACAAAATGACTAAATTGTCAACATATTTTGTTCAACGCACACTTTATTTTGAGAAAAAACATTTAAATATTTTCATTAATATCTTAAAATCTATCAAGTTTAGAAGATAACAACCCTTAAACTTTCTTTAAGGAAAAATTATTTTCTATTAATTAGTGCAATAATATACAGGGTATTCTGTTTTAAAAAAGTACAAATATGACAATATCTACGAAAATTAAACATTTTTTTTACCAAATTTATATAGATTTACTTAGCTTATTAAAAGTACTAAAAACTTTATTCAAACAATTTTTTGGTATCTATAATAAAAAAAAAATGTTTGTAATTTCTCATTCCACCCAGTAGAGTATTTTCGTAATACCAATAATTTTTTTTCTATTCTATGTATAATTATTCTTCTTAATTTGATTTTTTTCAGATTCTTTGTTCTATATTGGCGTTGAAAAATGTATTATCAACAATGGTTACAATTCTTTAACACATGCATTTTGCGACATGTTTGCCTTATATTTTATATTAAATATGAAATATCCTAGTGATTTATCATTTACATATGAATTTATTCAACGATATGTCATGAAAATTCACCAAAGCGGCGGGACCAAATCAGCAAAAAAATCTATTATGCGGACGAATTCTATATTAAATAAGGTACTTTCTTTAATAAATAAATTAACTTCATTTCAATATTAGTATTTTTAAATTTCGACATGTACCCAATATCCAGTAACAGAGTTGAGTCGAGTCGAGTCGAGTCAATTCAATTCATATTATACGCACTCTGGTTCCGTTTTGCTCGACTCTAGAGTCAGACTGTGTATTATATGGGGTTAACTCGACTTGTACCTGTTAGTGGATATTAGTTATTCACCTCTACTTTATTATAATTAAATTTAATTTGATTATAAAAATATTTGTTAATTTATACATTTAAGTTAAAATATGTACTTAATGCTGTGATAAATGAATTGTAGTATTAAACAATAAAGTAACGTTAAAAACTGTATTTGCTTATTTTGTAATAAAGTATGAATATAAGTATAAATTTATTTCTTACCTGCCTATTCTCTACCTGTAAATAATAAAAATTTAAGGGAATTTGTGGGAGAATTTATGTAACATTTATATATTAATTATAGTACAATGTTCTATACTATGCAGAATTTTGCATAATTAATAATTAAATTTTCAAGTTATTTTATGCATTTAATTCTAGAAATTTTAGTGAAATTTTAAATAATTAGAGATAAAATATCTAAATTTATTATAGTAGAATTATCTTGTCATTGTTGATAATTTTACATAAATAATATTTAAATTTTCAAATTACTTCGAAAATTATACATATAGCCAAATGTACTATTGTATAAAATTTAGTAAATAAAACATATAGTCAAATCCACGTAAAAATCGCATTCCATTGTGATGACGTCACTTACTACGTTTATAAGAGATAGTAGTAAAAATTAAAATTTATTAACATCTGTCATAATTTGATATTTTTAAATTAAATAAATGTAATAAATTTACTTTTACTAATCATATCATAGATAGTTCATCAAATTGCAGAATAAGTAAATTCATCAATTCCTGTAACTTGCTTTTTACGATTTCTTTTTTTTGGCGATGATAAGGTTCTACATTTCATTTCATTCAGGATCTTTGATATTATGGAATGTGACACACCGAAAGCAGCACAAACTCTCTAAGACAATAACCAACAATAACAATATCGAAAAATGTATAAATATAAAAAACACTTACTGTCATTAAACATATAACCTCAAAATATAATACTTACATCTTCTGAAGAAGAAAATGAAATTAGAGGACCAACTAAACGTTTTTCTTCATGAAAGAATGCAGATGAAATGTCTAGATAATTTTTTATCACTCATATTCAACTACAAAACGATGAAGTGCGGATATAAACATAGAAAATATTTATGCAGTTCAAGTACAGACGTACGTCAACACACGCTTTATGATATTAGCAACACTCCAAACAATCGCATAGCTACTAATGTATTTGCGTTACTTAATACATACACTCTAGTGACGTCATCACATTGGAATTTCAACAATGCAATTTTTACGTGGATTTGACTATATATTCTATGTAACTAGTTAACAAAATTACACTAACTATCAAAATATTACAGAAAAATTATGTAATATTTATATGTTTATTATAGTAACGTTATATATATATACTATGTAATATGGCATATATGATGGTAAAAAAAAACATAAACTTTATATATTAGTACTTGAAATTTGTGTAAAATATAATATAAATATTATGTAATTTTACTCAATTATGTTTATAAAAAATTATGTAAAATAATAAATATGTGAATTTACTTAAAGTATGTGCCAAATATTTTATGTAAATTATATGGTTGTGATTTTACAAATAGTAGACAAAATCACATTCGACAGTAAATTTACTATATGTCACCTAGGCAATCTGGACGCCAATAACAATTATAGTAATTTTACAGAATTTTTTTTTACAGTGTAACACTAAGAATTAACAAATATAAACACTAATTTAAGAACTAATTATTATTACTAAAGACTTAAACACTAAGATAATTTATTTAAACAATTAACTCTACGCAATATTTATTTCAACACTATTTATATCACCGTCTATTTATTTATATCACCATCTGAACACTACACGTATTAACACAAGACTGTCCTCGCGATCTTTTGGTCGGGGTATTTATATTAAAATACATCATTCTAGAAGATTCTTTGATTCCTTGGAAATCAGAACAATGGGAGCGAACGGACGTGTTCTGACCTGCACGCTAGCGGTCGCCGCCCGCGCCGCCGCCCGCGCCGCGACCCTGGGTTCGCTACATTGCCCCCTCCTTAAGACTGTTTCGTCCCGGAACAGTTCGTTATGACGAAATCTGCATGCATCACCCTTGGTGCATCTGGAAGTCTTGAAGAAGTAACAGTCGACGGTCCGTTTGAGCTCCTCTTGGCCGGTAGAGTTGAAGCTGCAAACTAGAATTTCCACTCCGGTAAAGCGGAAGACTGTTTCTAACATGCTTCTAACAATCCTCCAATCCAAACCATCTAGTCCACAGCCTATCTTCGGTACTGCCAGTTTCATGATGTCGTTTTCCAACAGATGGTCCTTCATGTCGCACAGCGAGTCCCATAAATTGCGGTATGACGGCTTCTGATGGGAGTATTGTTTCGTAACGAGATAGTAAATGTACCGCTTGTGTTCTATGTTATCATCCTTCAGTTGTAGCGTTTTCCCGACAATTGGACGTTGGTTGGCCAGTTCTTGTACTCGTCCAAATTTTCTTTTAAAAACTGAAGCGATGCCGCGGGACATTTTAATGTCTTTCGCTACACAGTGAGCGAGGGAATATTCTGGGGACACGGTGAACAGATCTCGTTGTTCTTCTCGTGTCACGCCATACCGTGCTTTGTGACCAGTGGAATGACTTTCAATAAAGTCATCAAATGTGGGTTCCTCAGCTATAACCCGGCGAACCGTCGCTCCACGATGATCGTCAAAATTATCACCAGCAAAAGGGGCTAACCGATTGAAGTGGACTACTCTCGGCTTTCCATTAGGTGTTTTCCTAATTCTGTAGACCACATCATTTATTCTTTTTACGATCTCGTAGGGACCTTCCCAATTCTTTTGCAGCTTCGGTGATAAGCCACGTCGTCTTTGTGGATTGTAAAGCCACACCAAATTCCCAGGTTGAAAACCACCTTTTTCAGCCTTGACGTCATACTGGTCCTTCATCCGATCGCTGGCACCTTGAATGTTTGTGCGGACTTGTTCATGGATGTCATTCATTCTTCTCCGTAAGTCCGTTACATAGTCCTCCCCGGCTAGATCTTCACCGGGTTTACTGCCAAATACCAGGTCGCATGGTAAGCGCAACTCCCGCCCGAATAAGATGTTAGATGGTGTCTGTCCTGTTGTCTCATGCACTGATGAACGGTAAGCCAACAAGAACAGATGAAGATGTCGGTCCCAGTCTCGTTGATGGTTAGAGACTACCTTTGACAAATACCGATTTATTGTTCTATTCATCCGTTCAACCATGCCATCAGACTGCGGGTGTAATGCAGTAGTTCTGGTTTTCTTTATTCCTAATATCTTACAGATATTTTGGAACAGGGCGGACTCGAAATTCCTTCCTTGGTCGGAATGTATCTCTCGCGGTACTCCAAATCGGCAGATGCATTCTTTAACCAAAACTTCAGCGACCGTTACGGCTTCCTGGTTGGGTAATGGGTAGGCCTCAACCCACTTAGTGAAGTAGTCCATTACTACCACTATGTATTTATTTTCCTCATCAGTTTCTGGGAATGGTCCGGCCACGTCAATCGCAATGCGTTCGAAGGGACTTCCAACATTATATTGGCGCATTGGGGCTCTTCTTTTCCTATGTGGCCCGTTACTTCCCGCGCAAACCACACATTTCTTGCACCACTCTTTAACATCTTCTTTGCAATTTACCCAGTAAAATCGTTCGCGCACTCTCTCAAGGGTTTTATTCACTCCAAAATGTCCAGATCCGTCGTGGATCTCCTCCAATACTTCCGGTACTCTATTCCTAGGAATTATCAGCTGGGTCCTACTCACAGTACCTTCAGTATTTTCTACGACACGTTTCAGGAGGCCCTCTTCAACCACAATAGAATCCCATTGCGCCCAGTACGATTTTACACTTTGTGAGTGTCGTGCAACATCTTCCCAAACTGGTCTGCTATCGCCACGTTTCCAATCCAGTATGATTTTCAAGTCCGAATCATTCTCTTGATCCTTGCGAAGGTCTTCCGTTTGCCAACTATCATTTACTACTGTTGTTCTGGCGATGGTAGAGAGTTTTTCTTCTAGACGACTGCAATGCTTGCATTCGCCCTGGCAAGGTCTTCTTGATAATGCGTCAGCATTACGATGGCTTGTACCTGCTCGATGCTCAATAACAAAGTTATATTCTTGCAATCTTTCAATCCATCTAGCTGCCTGACCTTCAGGATTCTTAAATTGTAGCAGCCATTTGAGAGCAGCGTGGTCAGTTCTTATAAGAAATCTTCTACCGTACAAATATTTGTAGAAGTGCTCCACGGATTTCACGACAGCCAAAAGTTCTTTTCTGGTGACGCAATAATTCCTCTCTGGTTTTGACAAGGTCTTACTAAAATAGGCAATAACCTTCTCTTGTCCGTCTTGTATCTGGGAGAGAACGCCACCAATTCCAACGTTGCTGGCATCTGTATCTAGAACGAATTCTCCTTCTGGTAAAGGATAACTTAGAACAGGTGCGCTTGTCAAGGAATATTTAAGTTGTTTGAACGCAGCTTGACAGTCCATCTCCCAGATAAATTTTCTGCCTTCTTCAGTAAGCCTTGTCAATGGCTTCGCTATGTTGGCAAATCCAGGTACATAACGTCGGTAGTATGTACAGAGACCAAGGAAACTTCTCAATTCATGTTTATCCCTCGGTTCTGGCCAGTCACTCACAGCCCTTACTTTCTCCGGGTCAACTGCAATACCCTTACCAGAAACTACGTGTCCAAGATAATGAACTTCTTTTTGAAATAAGTGACACTTCTTTGGACTGAGTTTCAGGTTAGCCTTCCTCAATCTTTGGAAAACCTCTTCCAAGTTCTTCATGTGGTCCTCGAACGTTTTTCCTACCACAATAATATCGTCGAGGTAAACCAAACATGTTTTCCACGACAGTCCAGCCAACACGGTTTCCATAAGTCGTTCAAACGTTGCTGGAGCATTGCAGAGCCCAAATGGCATAACAGTAAATTGCCACAGACCGGTACCGATGGTAAAAGCTGTCTTTTCTTTGTCTTTTGGATCTAAATCCACTTGCCAGTATCCGCTCTTTAAATCAAGAGTAGAGAAAATCTTTGATCCTGCCAATGTGTCCAGAGTATCGTCTATTCGGGGTAGCGGGTAGCTATCCTTCTTCGTCACGTTGTTAAGTTGACGATAATCGACGCAAAATCTTGTAGAGCCATCCTTCTTCTTCACTAGCACCACTGGTGAAGCCCATGGACTGTTTGAAGGTTCAATCACACCTTCCGTCCTCATATCCTCTATAATTTCTTCAGCTTCTTCCCGCTTCGCCAGTGGTAATCTTCTTGCTGTTTGGCGGATGGGTCTTGCGTCTCCGGTGTCTATTTTATGATGGACTACATTGGTTCGTCCTTTGTCCTTCTTGTCCAATTGGAACACATCTTGAAAGTTGCCAATTAAACCCTTAGCCTTGGTTTTCTGATCGGCGGTCAAGTCCTGGAACGATGTTGACAGCTCCTTCAACAGAATATTCGAAACTGCACAGGATGTGTTGTCTTTGGCCGTTACAGATCGAATAATCGATGATACCGTTGAGCATTCTCCTACTATTGTCCCTTTCTTCAGTATAACGGGATAAAAATTTATGTTCATTACTCGAACTGGGATAACCTTGTCGGTTTTGAGCAAGGCTTTTCCAATTACAACTCCAGTCCCAGTTTTGGCATCATCGTTTTTTGGCTGGAGCATGACAATGTTTCCCTCATAGAAGCTACCCTCTATCTGTGCTTCCACGATTGATTCACTCCGTTCTGGGAGGGTTACATCTTCCTTTATTAATACTCGCATGGCATTGTTGTCTCGTGGATTTAATACCAGTTCTTCATCATTGACCATCATCACTCCATTCTTCAGGTCAAGTTTAAATCCATGCTTTTTCATAATGTCCATGCCGAGAATGAATTCATCTTCTACGTCAGCTACCAGCACACGATGTTTAATGCACGTTTTTCCAACAGTGATGCTCAAATCTATTTCTCCAGATGCGGTAGCTTGTTCTCCGGTGGCTGTGCGTATCTGCCACTTTGTTGGAAGTAGATGTTTTCTGCATAGTTTTCTTGCTAAGTCGGGTCTGATTATTGTTTTTGTCGCACCCGTATCCAGCAACATTTTAAGCGGCCTTCTGTCGATAGAGCCGTCTACATAGATGCTATTAGCTTGATGATGTAGGGATGCAACATAAGTAATGGATTCTGGGGCTACTGGATTACGGGTCGACGATTGCCCCTTCGCATCAACCCGACTTAGTTTCCCGACTCCCTTTTCTTCCTTTCTTGGTTCTGCTTTCTTCTGTTGTTTTCTGCAGAGCCTTTGCGGGTGACCTAATTCACCGCAATTCCAACAGCGGAGTTTCTTTCTTCCAGCAGCACTAATTTCAGACGTAATTCGTCTTATCTTGTCTTCTAGATCTTCGGTGTCTTCGGGCCTCTCAGCATCGATATTTCGCACTCGCGATTGATTACGTGAAGCTTGTTTCGCAGCTTCATGGTCTAAGGCATATGAAAGTGCATCAACCAGAGTTTTTGGTCGAGCCAATCGTAGTGCCTGCTGAGTTTCATTGTCTCGGACACCATATATAAATGCTTGTGTGGCTAGGCATTCCAAAACGCTGTCAGGAGCTGTAGGATGTGCCAGACGAACTAAACGAGCTATATCAGCTTCGAATTCTTGAAGGTTTTCTTTAGAACTCTGATATCGGTTCCTCAGTTGTGTCTGGTACACTTGCTCCAGATGCGCATTGCCATATCGCATATCCAATCTCTTAACAAGTTGTTCGTAATCTTCTTGTTCATCTTCTTTTAGCGTTTGTAGGATATCGATGGCTTCTCCACGCAGCGAAACTGTCAACGCTGTAGCTTTTTCTTTGGAAGTCCAGCCATTCGCTTTGGCAGCAGCTTCAAACTGTTTTACATAATTCGGCCACGAAGTCTTGCCGTCAAATTCTGGTGTTTTTATATGCAGTCTAGAACTACTTTCTGCTTTCTTTTCCTGAGTTTCATCAGTCTTAGCTGTATTAAAATTTGAAACCGCTGCTGACGTAATTTTTGAGACATTTTTTTGTAATTCTGCAATCCTCATATCGTATTCATCTTTCAAATTTTTCAAATTGTCTGCCATTTTTTCTTCCAATTTATCTTCTAAATTTCTAGAACTTTCTATCAGTTGTTCGTTCAGTTTCCCTTCCAAAGTTCTACAATTTTCCATCAACTCTTCTTTCAATATTCTAGAACTTTCTTCGAACTTCCTAGAATTTTCTGTTAATTTCTGTTCTAAATTTTCTATCAGTTCTGTTTTCAATGCTCTAGAATTTTCTTCGGATTTTCTAGAACTTTCCTCTAATTTTCGTTCTAATGTTCTAGATTTTTCTATTAGTTCTTCTTTCATTTGTTCTAAAGTTGTACCAAAATCATCAATTTTGAATAAAAAGTCATTAGGATTTTCACCAGCTTCTGTAAGAGCTTGCCGTAGACGATGTTGTAGAACAGTCTTGGTTCCCGATGTCTCCAACTCTCGTTCTTCCAGCTCCCTCTTGAGATCGGCAACTTTTAATTCACTTAATTTTACTTGTTTAGTAGCCATTTTATTTATTTTTATTTTACACTTCACAGTTTTTAATAACCCTCACACCTGACACCAATTGTAACGTTTTATTTATTTAGGTGAAGTGTAAAATTGATTAAAAATAAATATTTATATAACTAAGTTTAATTAAAGAAATATGAATTATAAAGAATAATGAAAAATAACTAACACTAAGAATTAACAAATATAAACACTAATTTAAGAACTAATTATTATTACTAAAGACTTAAACACTAAGATAATTTATTTAAACAATTAACTCTACGCAATATTTATTTCAACACTATTTATATCACCGTCTATTTATTTATATCACCATCTGAACACTACACGTATTAACACAAGACTGTCCTCGCGATCTTTTGGTGGGGGTATTTATATTAAAATACATCATTCTAGAAGATTCTTTGATTCCTTGGAAATCAGAACAATGGGAGCGAACGGACGTGTTCTGACCTGCACGCTAGCGGTCGCCGCCCGCGCCGCCGCCCGCGCCGCGACCCTGGGTTCGCTACAATATTTTACTGCATCAAGAGCTAATCGAAATAATACAGTAATATTTTCTTTTGGAATAGGAATATCTTTTACCTTCTTTTGTATAATTCTAAGATTTTTTTTGTTAATTTTAATTCCATAAATAAATTAAAACAATATTTTTCATTACTTTCTCCCAGAAACTGATAAAGTATTAATATTTATTATTATTCATATTGTCATTTTAAAGTCTATATTTTCATTAGTTTGTGTTTGAAATAATGTCAAAAATCAGCGTGACGACAAATTTTTTTTATCATAATAAAATAACGCTTTAAAGAAAACCGTTATAAAAATTGTTTACAGAAAACTACATCAACGATTGTCGTTATAATAGAGATATAACGATTCGTTATCCCATAACGATACCTTATAGCAGTGGTTTTGAAAATAGATGTCGCGGCGTAATGTGACATTTATTATTATAGGTATTTTAACAATTTTTGTATCTGAGCATTTAAACCTTTTTTTCATATTAATGTCAAATGGTTATCCAAAGAATGAGTATTGAATAGTATTTACGAATTAAAAGTAGAACAGGGGCGCAGCCCTACTAATAATTAAATAATTATAAGAGAAAAAATAAGCCAGTATTTGTTCGTGTCAATTTTAAGTTAATATTAATTATTTTTTATTTAATATCATATAATGCATCCCTCAATACAAAACGGTTAGTTTGGGGGCTTTAATTAGAATATATTTAATGTCACATAATGCACCCTTCAATACACTGCTGAAAGTTTGGTAGTAAAGCCCCGGTCTTCCATCACTTTTTTTCAAGTTTTCGCTATTTTGACTAATAGGAGCGTATTTCCATGGCACTAGAATAAATAGAAATGGGGCAGTGCCCAGAATTTAGGCGAAGATTTCCGAGTGTGTCCGACAATTTCTGAGGTAATCAGTTTGCATTGTTTGTGGTAAAAATTCATGTATTGAACGAAAATTACTTCTGATGATGATTTTGCAAAAGTAGGTGGTGCCTTATTATTGTTACAAATATGAAGTAGTAATTATTTAACAACACCATTTTCTAAATGTGTTAAATTACTAAACATTACTTGTACAATATCCATAACTAATGTAGAATGTGAACACTTTTTCTACTCAAAGAATTAAAACATTTATACAACACAATGATTTGAGATAGACGGACTGTGCTGAACAACAATGAAGTAATCGACCATTTCATTTATGCAAAAGAGCACAAAATGGATTTTATGTGTAAATTGCATTTACATGTTTTTAATATTGTGCCATACTATCACCAGCCGCCACTGCTTTTTTTGGAACAAGAAAACAAACTTGCTGAAAATTTATTTCCTGAACTGAATAAAGTAAATTCCAGAAAGCAAAAAATAAGAGCTGAGATTGGAACTTTTAAATACAAAATATAATTTTTGAATTTCAGGGAATTTGGAAATGTTTCAAGAACACCTTATTAATACTAAATGTACAGCTTTGGTACTATTTTCCAGGTATTTCTATTGACAGTTTTGACTGGATACGTTGCAAATGAAATATTCTGAATTTGCATTACAATCCTTTTGGATATTTATTCAGAATAAATATCGCAATATAGGAGCCAGAGAACTTCGAATTTTAGTTCAATTTTCAACTTCTTTTGTGAATGTGAACCTAATATTTCTACGTTTGTCCACATTAAATCTAAAACGAGAGAACGACTGAAGATTGTAGAACATGAAATGCGAGTATTTTTGTCTAAAATACACAAAAATACAAAGGAATTATGTAAATTACATTTGACTCATGTATTATATGTTTTCCTAAAAGTAATAAAATGGCTTTCCATGCACATAATGTTAGGGTGCCGGAAATTTTATATTATCGATTTGGGGTGCCTTCACATCAAAAAGTTTGAGAACCACTGGCTTACAGAACATGGGCGCCCATAAAGTATTTTTCAAAGGGGGGCAAAAAAACAATAAAAAAGATTATGTATATTTATATATATATATATACAGGGTGAGTCTGGGAAGACGCCCCCCCCTTTAACTTTTTTATTATAAGTAATAGAAAAAAATGGCTCTTATAAAAGTTTTATTATTTTACATATACTAGTCGATGGCAGATGTAGATATTTTTTATAAAGTCAGGTTTATAAGATACGACTATCAACTTTTATTTTTTAAATGGCAACCTATAATTATTTTAATAAAATAGAAACCGCCATTTTTTTCTCTTTTCAACGATGTATTAACTTTTATTAATGTATTTGAAAAATTTCGAGAAAAATGAGATATTTAAAAATATTTGAAATAATTATTAAATAAATATTATAGGTGGCTATATGCAAATAAACAAAACGTAACAATGTAAAACAATTAAATTAATGTCAAAAATGTATACATTTGTTTGTTACTTACTGAGAAGGATGTTTACCCGATTTCGAGAAACATAGCCACCTATGATATTTGTTTAAAAATTATTTCTGAGATTTCTAAATGATCTCATTTTTCTCGAAATTTTTCAAATACATTAATAAAAGTTAATACATCGTTGAAAAGAGAAAAAAATGGCGGTTTCTATTTTATTAAAATAATTATAGGTTGTCATTTGAAAAATAAAAGTTGATAGTCGTATCTTGTAAACCTGACTTTATAAAAAATATCTACATCTGCCATCAAATAGTATATGTAAAATTATAAAACTTTTATATGAGCCATTTTTTTCTACTACTTATAATAAAAAAGTTAAGAGGGGGGGCGTCTTCCCAGACTCACCCTGTATATATATATATATATATATATATATATATATATATATATATATATATATATATATATATATATATGTCCAACGATACCAACAAGGCTTAAATTTTAAGCAACACTTAACAAAACATGCTAACCGAAATTTTGAAAGCATTGTTGAATAGTTCATTTGGTATTCTATTCCGATGTGATATTGTCCATTCAAGAGTAAATTTATATTTTATAGAGATAGACTGCAAACATATATTTACTAGTAAAAAATAGAATTGTTAAAAAAAAAATAAACACACATAATGTATTTTTTTTGGATAGGTTTGTATTGCAATTTTCAAATGCATTCCATATTTCGAAAATTCCTCAGAAAATTCATTACAAACCTCTTCAATAAAATGAAGTTTATTGTAGTTTATTGTCTCAGATTTCTCTACTTTTTAATAAATTACTTATAGAACATAACGGTGGTGAAATAATTAAATAATGTGCCATCTTTTTAAAATTTGCGAAAAGCCAGGGGATGGCAAGTGCCCCCTCTTGCCCCCCCTTATGGGCGCCCATGTTACAGAATAGGTCTGTAAGAACGATATTAGTTAACTCTCATATATAATATTTATTTATAATATAATTTTGATATATAATTATAATTATAATTTTTCCCGCTTTACCTTTTGTTGTCACAAATCAATAACTTATGTAGCTATAAATTAATCTCAATCTTCCACTGTTCCACTGGATATGGTAAGAATTGAATCATTTTTAACGAAAATAAATAAAAACATACATGTAATTATTTTATTATGAAAAAAGAATAATTTTAACCTTTCTGTTCCATGTAATACGAAATTAATAAAAAAAATATTAAAAAATTGATTATAACCATATTCCTATGAATGCTTTGGGCATGCGTATAATCAAAGTATTTTAATAATAATAATAATAATAATAATCTTTATTGAGATAAACACTCAAAGGCGAGGTTCAGCCAAGGCTGATCTTCCACCTAACCAATACAGAAAAAAATAAGAATAAAAAAAAAGTATATAAATCTACATATATCTACATATACATGAAAAAGAAATAAATTTATTATATTACAAAGAAATATTAAAAAACTAAGGCTTTTAAATGGTTTACAAATGAACTATAAGAAAGAGATTTTAAATTGTTTGGAATATTGTTATAAAGTGTAGGAGTTAAGTACGAAAAAGAGCTTTTAAATTTAATTTTATTGAAAGATGGTACTATAAACAAATCATTATTACGTAAATTAAATTTATTTTTTTTAATTATAAGTCGATCAGATAAATATTCTGGGTATCCTGTAATTATTATTTTATGTATAAGACAGAGAAGAAGTATTTTTATCCTAGTATCAATGAAATGCAATGACGTCGATGCCCGATATTACGATATGTGATCATATTTACGTATCCTAAATTCATATCTAAGGCAACAATTTTGGAACAAATCAATTTTCTTTTTATCAGTTAATGTTAAATTAGGTACGTAAACACAAGCACAATATTCAATAATCGGGAATATTAATGACTTTGCTAGTCGTAGTTTTATCTCAGGAGAGAGAAAAATACGGTACTGGTATAACATTTTAAGTTTAAATTTGGCGGAGCTTAATTTCTTATTTAAGTGTTCCCGGAAACATAGATTTTCGTCAATAAATAAACCCAAACTCTTGATCACAGTACTACGTTTGAGAATAGAACCATCAAGAATAATAGTAGGTGTTTCTTTAGACCCATATACCAACAGTGACGATTTATTTGCATTTATTAAAAGCCCATGGTTATATACCCAATCAGAAAGATTTTGAAGATCTTCATTAATAAATTTTAAATTACTGTTTACCTCATTTTTATTTATTGATGCTAATATCTGGGTATCATCCGCATAAGAATGAACACTGCAATGTTTTATAATATGTGGCAAATCAGAAACATAAATTAAGTACAGGAGTGGCCCTAGAATGCTACCTTGAGGCACGCCTCGAGTTAAAGTTAGGATTTTTGATTGGATGCAGTCCATATTTGATGACATTGACACTTGAAAAGACCTATTGACCAAGTAATTAGAACACCATTGTAAAGCACTCCAACCGAAGTTATAATATTTTAATTTTGCTAATAACAAATTATGATCCACCATGTCGAAAGCTCTAGAAAAGTCTATCTGGATAAGGAGAGTAACTTTTGAATTGTCAAAATTTTTTATCATTTCATCAACTATATTTAATAGGCAAGAATTAGTACTATGTCCTCTCCTAAACCCAGATTGAGTAGTGGGTAAAATTTTTTTGTCATCAATGTATTGCAAAATTTGTTGGTAACATATTCTTTCTAGAACTTTGGACATCGTAGGTAAAATACTAATTGGTCTTAGATCATCAAACGTAGTTACAGTATTTTGCTTGGGGATAGGTTTTATTATAGCAGTTTTCCAAATATCAGGAACTATTCCTGTAATGAGGCTGGTATTAATTATGTGGGTAATTAAATCCGAAATTTGTTGCACTTAAATGTTCATTGAAATATATATTAGTAGTCGGCCGTCAAGGTTCAGAGTGGATGTTGTAATGTTCCGGTTTTTTCTTACAGCTGACATGAACTCATCTTTAAGATTTCGCGAAACAAATTTAACAATAATGTTTTTGGTTTTGGACTTACTGTTGGGAAGTCTATGAGCAGCGTCAATATCACTGTTCTTTACACTGCAGCCTACTTTCTGTCCGATGTCACAAATAATATTGTTTATATTTTCACTGGGTTTTTCCGGTATATTATGTATAATGACATTGTTTAATTTAGAATATTGTTCCAAATCTTCAATTTTTGAATTTAAAGATTTGATTTCATTTTTAAGTTTGTCATTTTCTTTAATTATGATATCCATATTTTTCATTTTATTGTTAATTGAATTTAGATTAGATTCAAAATCTGATATTTTATTGCAGCAAAAGTTTATAGATGTCATTAACGTTTCAAATTTATTGTTTATTACAGTTAACATTTCTTTCTTAAAATTTTTAAACAGTTCTTGCAGATCGGTTGAGACAGTGTCGTCGAGCGTAAAGCTATTGGTTGGGGTCACACTAACATTTTTTGGTTTAGACGGTCGGCAAGTGTTGCATAGCCAAGTTTCAGTTGCACTTGCGTAGAGTTTATATTTTTCGTCGGGAATTCCTACACATGTTGTATGGAATGAATTCGTACACCTAGAGCATACCACTCCGGGCTATTTTAAGTTGACGGAGCGTCGACACGTACCGCACTGGCGAGGCATCACTGACGAATTTATTCACAATATTACTTAAGTCAGAACTTGTTCATAAGTGACTTATCTTTATTTTAAAGAATCGCACTATTTTTATTAAATTTAGACCACAACACTTATATTCTGCCACAAACACAGAGGAACACTATAACAAGCACGATTATCTGCACAAGATGCTATAATTTACAAATTTGAACTATATAAATAACCCAGCAAAAAGTTTAAAATATACCAGATACAAAAAAAAACGTGTATTTCTTCAACTCAATTCAAACAATCCTTATTTTAATTCTAGGTTGTCAAATATCACCACAAATATTCATTTGTACGATTTAGAAATGCTGGTAATCATCTACAAATATTGCTAACTTCACTCCAACTAATGGACTTATCTTTTGTATTAAATAATATACTTATTCCTTTTTTGAAGTGGATATACTGTTAGTTTGACATTTCATGAACAGCAACAGGTATAATTTTGAATTCGACTTTATTCCGAGTTAGTGACTAATCCTTTTTATGAATTCGAAACGGAGTCACAAACGGCAATAAATATAGAGTTAGTGGCTAATCCCGTTTATGAATCTGGATGTTATATGTTACAAAACTATTTATCGTCTTGCATCAATGGTCAAGAACTAAATTGAGAACACAAAAAAAATAACAAAATTTTTCATTATACTCCAAGAACATTCATGAGATACATGAATCTTTATATGTAAAAAAGTAATACAGCTCTCTTTGTTTATTAACAAGCACATAACTTTATGTAAAAAAATTGAAACAATATAAATATTTTGTATATTTATTATTGTTTTAGACACGTATTATTTATGTTTTTGATATTTTATACCTATACTTCTTTATCATGTGATATATACAGTTAATAAACTTACATAGTTTCAAATATTTTTAAAAACTTAATTATAGTTCGCGCAATTTTCTTTGTAGTTCAATCAGGCACCACAAGAAAATTTACTGACAGGTCGTTCAGTGAACAAATCGCTTCCTTTTGTATAAATATTCTTCAACACTTACAGAGCCGTTATTTAACACATGAGAATTTTCGACATCAAAAGTGGCTGCGGATTGATATTTGTTTATCAACTGTCGCATTTTTGTTTTTGTATTGTTGTCACAACGGAAGAATAGTTTAGTGTTCTGTGCAGAAGTGTGACTAATGTTTGCTTGCGTTTAATCTCAAATATTTTTTGGTCATTTTATCATATCAATAAACGGTAAGAAATTTATGTTTTATCTAATGCTCAGTTGCCCCAATCCCAATAATACTTAAATTTTATTAACACCTAAAAAAAAAAATGCTGATTGACATTTTAACAACTATGTTCTTATCACATTTTATTCTGAAGTTATATTTTCACCTAAGCAAAACTTAAAATTTAAGTAATATTGTTGCAACCGGCCATAAGTAGTAAATATTACATATATCTATTTAATCTGAAAGAAGACGTGTAGGCAGATAGTAATTATTGTTTCATTTTAATTTAACAGAATTTCTTTTACTTCTGCAAGAATTTTCACAACTATTTATTACTCGCTAAAGAAAGAATAGCTATTTTTAATACTAGTGAGCAAAAGTAGTGCATTTCATTACGAATTTAGACGTTGGGCACCCGAGCAGTAGGCGAGGGCCCCAACTGGATGAGTGATTAAATTCAAGTTTGCTCACGAGTGTAAAATCTGATTTTTTCCACAATCATTTAATTTTCATATTGCCTTTTGGACTTGCTAGATAGTAGATCTAATGTTGCACTTTTTGCAATTTCAATTATTTCTGAGGGAGTATTTTGCTCAATCTCCGAGTCTGCATTCTCCCTTCTAATCAAACAATTAAATTCCACAGATGAATAATTTGTACCAAATTAGTAAAATAATACACACAAAAAGTTTTAGGCCAAGCCAGTGAGGTTTGAGGTTAAATAACATCACTGACATTAAACAACAGTACCAACATGTAGTTGGTGTCGGTGTTAGCATGATTTTCCCCAGTAGTTCCTAAATTTCTAACAATTTTAATTTTGTTTTGTAAATTAAAATGTAACGTTACAAGTTATACATTTTACGAAATTATAAATTCAACAACGCAATTTTCTTAATATTGTAAAATAATTTAAAATCAAATGGCGGAATAAATTTTTTGGCGCCATCTACTGACAATTTTTAAAACAAGAGTGATTAAAACTTTTTTAATCACTAGTGATTAAAACTTTTTTAATCACTAGTGATTAAAAAATTTACTTTGCTCACTCTTTTGAGTGATTAAGAATTTTTTAATCACTAGTGATTAAATAGCGTACTTTGCTCACTCAAAAGAGTGAGCAAACAACATCAAAATTAAATGATTGTGGAAAAAATTGTTTTATCTTTCAAGAAATTTTCTGAGAAAAACTACTGTTATTTCGCAGACAAGCAGTTCCAGAGAGAGAAAAAATAAAATTTTGAAGAATACCCTCTATATAATGAAAGTTGCACAAAAATTCAATTTTTTATAATAAAAAATCTGATTTTTTTTGCTTTAAGTCGGTCTTTTTTAATTTAAATCAGACTTTTTTGATTTTTTTAAATGTGTAGTAAAAACGTGTTTCACATCATAGCATTCATTGTGACAAGAAAACATATAAAGAATAAGTAAAAATTTAAAGAAACAATAAAAACTGCAGTAAAATTCGTTTATAACGATACTGCTTACAGCGACAAACTGGTTATAACGTCGAAAGTGTGACCACTTGTTTGAAAGCCCAGATAGGCTAACGTTATTTTACTTTTATCGGTTATAGCGACGAAATTTTTGGGACCCCTTCGATGTCGTTATAACCAGATTTTACTATAAGATACACATTTCAAAGTAACTTTAACAAAAAATTACTTATTCATGCAAAAATTTTCTTGGTTTTAAATTCAAAATAATATGCCAGACTAAAGTCGTTTTACCGACGAAGTTAAACAGATTAAGTTTTCCGCAATTTTCGTAAATAACTATTGCAAAGCAAGTGATTCAAATCCATGTTTTTTTTAATCAGTTTGATTTAAATCTGATTTAAATCAATGCAATTCTGCCTATTACGTTTTAAATTACAATAATTGTGAAACCTTATCTTTTCTAGAAATCTGAAGTCCTTTATTTGCATTGGGAGAGACCAGAATACACTCTATATTATAAAATTTTCGAGTATACCAGACGTCAGGAAAAAAAGTAAAGTACTCGATATTTATACTCTATTTGATCTATTATGAATGCAAAGTAAAATGTCAAAATCAACGTAAATTACCCGATTCGTTTAGGGATTTCTGCCCTCTTCAGCGGAAGGCAGAGAACCGTTTTATAGTGTGAACATTTCACAGTTTGTGATTGGGTCACTTTCCCAACATCGAACTGAATTCATACTTTTTTGTGCTGCAAAAATAATTTTAATATAAATAAAATTATGAATAACTAGTAATGTTAGCTTTAAGTTCACATACAAATAAACACAAAAGGCTCAAAACCTATAATCTATAAATGTGAGAATTGAAACTATTTATTATTTATTTATCCTGAAATGAATAGTACTATAGACTGAAGATGTTCCACCTCTAAATGATATGTCAAAACTCAAAAAATGTTGTTGCGTACACTTGTCTGATTACACTCTTCTCCAATCTGCAATGGACAGGGTAAGTGTGACGTCAGTGTATTGCGGGTTGTTGGAATTTATTTCAAACCTTTCCAAACAACAGGTGAGTACATGTTATTTTGCCATAAGAGTTTCTTTTGAATTTAATTACAATTATATTAGAAATAAATAAGAAGAGAAAGGGTTTATTTCACATTCTATATATGGAGTAGATTATTTCCCAATTTTTTGATGCATTGTATAACCTATTCTAAACCTATAAAATGTTATTAACTTCTGTTTTCAGGTTATGTTTTATGTTTACATGTGTCATTATGAAATATATATGAATCAAATTTGTATTTTTAAATAACAATCGATTGTTTATTCAAAATTCTTATTAAATAATTTCTTTTCCAGTTTTTTATGATGGTTATGTGTTTTGCGTCAGACTGTAAGCATTACAGCGAACAAAGGATTTGTAAATTTTTTTGTTTCCCAACTAATCAACAAGAAAAGAAAAAATGGATAGAATTAATATATATAAATCAGAATTAAGATCCATTTTAATTACATGTCCAGATTCCAATGCATTTTCTCCACGACCTATACTTTTTTGTCATCATCAAAAAATGACATTATGGCTGATAATTTCACTACATATTTCGAAGTCATGTTGTTATTAATAGATTTCAGTATTATAGTAATTATTAAGAAGCAAATACCTATAGCTCAAATTTCAAAATAACCCATGTAAACATAAAACATAACATGAAAACAGAAGTTAATAACGTTTTATAGGTTTATAATATGTTATACAACGCTTCAAAAAATTAGGAAATAATCTACTCCATATATACAATGTGAAGTAAACCCTTTCCCCTCTTATTTATTTGTAATATAATTGTAATTAAATTCAAAAGAAACTCTTATGGCAAAATAACATGTACTCACCAGTTGTTTGGAAAGGTTTGAAGTAAATTCCAACTACCCGCAATACATTGACGTCATCACTTACCCTGTCCATTCTAAACTGGAATACAAATTAATTTTATAATAATATTTATCGTTGCATGCAATTTGAAGTAAGTTGGTATTTTAAAGAAATTATTCCGTTTTTGATTGTGATTTTTTTTTTGTTCTTATTAATAATTTTCTTAGTTGTAATCAAATGCATTTTTACATGCAACTGTAACAAAATTGTATGTTTTCTATATCTTGCGTGTTTCCTTATTGTAATATTTTCCTCTTCACTTATTAAGCAGTTTCTTTGTTGACATCACCTTTCATCTAATGAAGATGTATTATAAGAGTCATAAATTGACAATATAAATTTTTATTTTTTTATAAATTCTGGTAATGTACGGTTAGTTTATTTTAACGTGAAACATGGGATTTGTTAAATCCATATTTTCGTATATGACATCAATGTATTAAAGCATTCATTTTTAACTGAAACATACCAGATATAATATTGAGGTTAAACAATAATTAAACTCATTTGTAATATTTGTAATTTAGGTAGCTTTGATGTTTCTTGAGAGATTGTTAATAAATACTTTTGATTTTAATGTTCCCCAGTAAAAAACAAAGTCGTATGAATTCAGGAAAATTCCATCGCGACCAATCCAACGGTATGGAAAAGCGTCATTTAAAAATGTTTTCACAATTTGCCAGCTGATAATAACATGAAGTTGATATAGTATAATATGTTTTAAGAACAGTAAGGACATTTTACTGATCGAAGAAATATGTTTCGGTATTGAAGAAGAGCGAGGGAACTGTCTAAGATCGGTCTGATAGTCCATTCAATTAAGGACAATCCAATCCAATTTTTGCACAGAACTTTTTTCTGAAAATTCGGAAATGAGATCGCGTAAGTAAATCAAGATATCATAGTCTAAGGTCACGAAAATCAATTTTTTGTTGTCAATATCTAGCTTCCTATACATCGCACGTTGTTATAGGTTATTATAAAACTTGTAGAGCATAGAGTTCTCTACAAGTTTTGTTATATCTATTTTTTTCGTATGATCATTGATTTTATACAATTGGTTTCGTAGTAATGATCAAGGTAATTAAATTCGTTGTGTTTTCTATTAAAATATTATTATCTGATTACTGTTTTACATATTATTTAATTTACTTAAAAAAATAAAATAAAGAAACGGTCTTTTCTGAATACAAAATAAATTTATTACAATCGAGTATACTTATTTAATACTGATTTTAGGTATTTTACGTCAATTGAATGTGACGAATAGAGAACAGTTACACCAGGGTATGAAATTCATGTACAATAAATTAGTACAACTGGAACGTACTCCAGCAGTTTTAAAAAGAAGACTTGCACTAGAAAGTTGTACTTCTCAATCTTCCACTGAAGAACAAGCTTGCCAAATTTTTATAGACCTTTATCGAGCGCAACTTAGAATTTTTTTCAAAAAACTTAAAGTTCGACGTTTTTCAATTTCAAAAAAAATTCTTTTTTTTTCGATTTTTAAACAATCTTCAAAATGTTATCGGTATTTACAAAAAATTATATTTTTACCTACGCCGCGGACACTACGTAAAGTTTTATGTGAATTGAAATTTAGGCCGAATATTAATTTTCAATATTTTAAATTTTTGGGTATGTAAAAAAAAGATAGAAATTATATATTAATGTTTAACGAAATGGAAATAGAAAAAAAAGAGTTTGATGATTGGAAAAAACAGGTGCAAAGTGGCGGTATTTATAGATATTGGAATCGAACCTATTCACCAAATTGCTAACCATGTGTTAGTATTTATGATCCGAGGAATTTGTCGAAGGTGGACGCAACCAGTCGCTTATTGTTATTACTATACAAAAATTGTCCTAACCAAATTACATAGAAATACTTCGTAATTAAAAATATAAATCGGAAAACAAAATTCAAAATTGTTGCATCAGAGTGTGATGGGGGTACCTGGAATATAGCAACTCTTAGAGCGCTAACTAGAAAGAGTCGGAGATACCCCAACAAATTTATATATAATATTAAAGGTAACGATATTATACATTTATTTGATGTACCACACTTAATTAAATGTGTGGAAAAAATTTTATTGGTAAAAACATAATATTCGATAACAACAAAATTGCTAAATAGTCCGATATCTAATTAGTTTATTTTCAAGATGGAGCGGTATCTGTTGTAAAAATGTTTAAATTAACATGAAAATTTATTGAACCCACACATCGAGAAAAAATGCGTGTAAAGACAGCGGCGCAAATGTTTTGCCACACTACATGTGTATGTCTTCAGGCATTGACCAATGTTGGGGCTATAAATGCTGTACGTATAGCTAATTTATTCAAATCTTGAATGATTTGTTTCACTATTTAAATATATCGTATTCATCGTCTACTTCTCTAGGAAGTAAACTATAAAAAATTTTATCACATTTAAAATTTTGGGAAGTACCAAAAATAAACTTAGTAATTTATATTTCATCGATGATAATAATTATAGAATTCCAAACAATGGTGCACACGAGGACTTATTGCCACTATAAATAATGTAGAACGTTTGTGAAAATTGTTAGAAGGGTTCTGGTTCCAATATCTTATAACCAATGCTTTAAACTAGAATCCAGTAGAAAATTTATTTAGTAGTTGTAGAAGTTTATGGGGTTCTGATTCTCGCCCAACATCCTTACAGTTTATCTCTGCTTTAAATACCTGTATTTACTAATACGAAAACTTCCAGCGGTTCCAATTGTGAAAATGGTAATAATAAATTTCTGTTAAATTTTCATGGCCTTTTAAGCAAATCACAAATGACCAATGAAACTTTATCACTTCGTTACTTTCTTCGTTCCGACCTTCGACAAATTCGTAATGTAATCTTCATATTTCTTCAATTAATGTTGATTTTAGCCACTTATCATTCGGAAATGTTTGACAAGTGCATTAACGTAAATAAAGAGATTTTTTTTTGCCTTATTCCACTTTTTTCATTTATCAAACTTTTATCATCTTTTAATACCTGAAACTTATAGAATTTTATCAAATTTTTATTCAGAGCACGGTAAATTTCTTATGTTTGGTCGTGATAAGACATTTTGTGAAAGTGGTAAATTTAAAAATTACTAAAAAAGATTCTAGACCAAATGATATTATAGATAATTTTATAAAAAATGTATAATTATATTAATATCTATACATATGAAATTTTGTATAAGATTAATGCAAATATAATATGAATAAAAAGATATAATAACTTAATTGCTTCATTGTTTTATTTAATGTCTGTATATGATTATTACAATTATGGAAATATATATGTTAAAGCATTTATGCATTTCTATAATTGTAATATTAGGAAATATTTTGTAATATGAAATAAATTGTATTTAAATTTCCCGTCATAAACACACTTGTCAAATTTAGTTCCCGAATCCGATCCTTTGGGCCAATCTTCTACAAATATATTTCCTCAATCTATGCTGTCACTACAACTATAAAGTTAATATTTTTTTCCTACAACTGTCAAAAAAACTTGACATTTCTTCATTGTTTTCGATGTGCAAAACATGTCATTTCTAAACTACACTAATGTTTCCATGGCAACCACGTGCGGTAATGTAGTTTCCCTAGCAACCACGTGCGGTAAAGTAGTTTCCCTAGCAACCACGTGCGATAATGTATTTAGTAACCTAGGGTGGCAATTGGCAAACACTTTAAATTGCTTAAAAGTGGTATTTTGTAAATATAACACAACTGCAACTGATGTACTGTTGACAATCGCCATTAACTTTATATATAAATTAATTTCAAGAATGATTAGAATATTACACTTATGTTATTAATTCCTTTTTTTAATTTTAAAACAGTTGTAGGAAAAATAATGTGTGTACCATGAGTGCAAAATAGCATTGCCGATCTAGCATATTTGAAGCTCTCAGCTGCGCTTCGAGTTTCAAACTTTATGCACGTGCGGCAATGTAGTATTTTGCACACTAGGTACACAAATAACTATTAAACGTTATTCAATATTTTTTTATTTTTAAACTGCGTGCAAATAAGATTTTTTTGCACAGTTCACAAAAAATTCTAGTGTTATTGAAGAAGAATGATCAAACCAAAATAATTTATTTTTTATTATGATATGCATATTATTGTTATTTATGTATTTATACCAGATGTGAATTTTTGAATTTCTTGCACTATTTTTATGCTCTAAAACTGTTATTTGAAGCTTTTTTACGTAAAATAATTATGGAAGCAGTAAATTACGAAAATATTTCACATGTTAAATCCATATGTTCCATATGTCACCACCCTGTGCCACACTGAAATATTTTATAAAAAATCTCCTTAACACGATATTTTACAACTAAAAAGAAAGCTGAACTGATTGTTTTTAGTTATTAATGCTTTAATGTTCGGACTGGACGGTTAAATTTAATTGCCTTGTTTTTGATAAAGCAAATAACTATGTAATTTTGGTAACTGTTGGTTAACTCACACTCAGTTAAACTTACCGATCGTTCATTAAATTCAAATATTGTACAATAGATGGCAGTTCATGCAATAAGATATGAGCTGTCAAATAATGATTGAAAAAAAATATAAGGACGGTAAAAACGGCGAAGGCCTAATAAAAATTAATTTGCACTTTAAAGATTAATGCAAAAATTATATTCAAACGAGAAATGCATTTTGTAATTAATCTGATATCCACAATTACAATGAAACACGATTTAAATAGAAATTTAATTTTGAAGTGTGACTGTCACTGTTATTTAAACTCCCAACTAAAATTTAATACCTTGGTTTTCTCCAGATAATTTAATCTGTAGATTTAATCACTAGGTTATATTAACTAACGTTTACTGTACAGAAATCGACCAGTTAAATGAATTGAACCCGTTAGGTTCATTAACTGGCTTTTATAAGACCGGGCTACGCAAGAGCATTAATATTTATTTATTATAAAACAATTCATGTAAGTCTAGGTGTATTGTTTCTGGAATTATTTGACAGTTGAGAACAATTTTAACGCAATAACAATGCAATTAATCGTTGCACAGGTTTCTAAGTTGTTGCTTTGATTGAGGATGGTTATAGTCAGCAATCGCACTACTGTTCTGGATGACTGAAATTGGTTTCTAGAGACTGGCAGATTCGCGAGGAGAAAAGGATTCAGAAGAAAAAGAGTTACAACTGTAATTGATGATCGTTTCATTGTGCACAATACATTAAGGGATTGCAGATTGACTGCTGTTCAACAGTACGAGGAGTTGAAATAAGAGACAGGATGATTAGGCGGAGATTTGTCGAAAGTGGTATGCTCCAGGATCCTAATAGCTGCCTTGCCATCGAAGAGCACATATTCATTTTGTCGAAAGAGGATGTGGAGAAAGAAACGATATGTGGACTGTACCCTATCTAACAGCTATCATTTAACGAATGTTCTGTTATTGTATGCGCAGGTATTTCAACGGAAGCACGTACTTTGCCCATATTTGTTGATAATGATTCTTTGGACGTCCATAGACATTATTCAAGGTGCAATCATCCCATTTATTCATTTCATTGGAGATGGCTTCATTTTAATTCACGATAATACCAGACCACACGTTGCACGAGTCTTAAATAAATATCCGAATAAGTCCGATATACAAAGACTTGATTGGCCAGCATGCAGTCAGGATCATAATCTAATAGAACATCTTTAGGATTCGTTGTCATCTAGTGTTGACAGAGACTCTACAAGAGATACGATTAGCCTTTCAAGAAAACTTTGAAGCAATTCTTCAAAATTCAAAATGGCTAGCCGGGTAAGATGATTAAAAGTGCCCTCGCGCGAAATGACTTATTGTATACTTAGGCTAACAGAAATATAATTTTTCATTCATAACTTACGTAGGGGACTTATTCGTATGGCTTCAGCAGCGATATGCTACCAGCCCTACCATTTCTATAAGCAAGACCGTAGCTAGGAAATAGTTTCTTTCACCTTTACCAGTGCAGATAATATATTTAGCTTGGGAAGATTCCAATATCGTAGTTTTCAGGAATTTAAAAGTGTATTTTCTTTTGCAGGTAAATAAATAAAATATATTTTATATGCTGTGTTTTAAAAATTAATATTTATTATAAAGTAGAAAGACAAAATATATTTTGTGTATTGGAATTACAAAGTAGGCGTCAATCAAACCTAATAATTTAATTTACTTATCTGTCTTTGTGTGCCACTAATTCTTAAATTGAATTGTGTTTTATTGTTAAGCGAGTTCATGCTTTACGTAAGCGAAACGAGTAGCGTATAGGGGACCATTTTTTGAGAAATATTTTGTAATTTACAAAAAAATCTGTTGTTTCGCGTCGTCTACTCAATTTCGCACGTCTCCTCCAAATTAGATCATATAACAGTACAAAATTGAAGTCTACGTGTGATAAGATCATAATTAATGCAACAGCGCTATCTGTAGTATGAGATATATTAAATATAATATATAAGATTTTCGTTAAAAATCAGATAGCCATGGAAATAATAGAAATTATAAAATGAAAGTTTAGTGAAATATTACTGATTCACTCATTATAAATATTTAATTTTTGTTGATAGCTGACGTAACTTATTCGACATAAACTATTTTGTTATTCAATTAATTACTAAGCTAGAAGAATATACGTATAGTCAAATCCACGTAAAAATTGCATTCCAATGTGATGACGTCACTTACTACGTTTATAAGAGATAGTAGTAAAAATTAAAATCTGTCATAATTTGATATTTTTAAATTAAATAAATGTAATAAATTTACTTTTACTAATCATATCATAGATAGTTCATCAAATTGCAGAATAAGTAAATTGCTTTTTACGATTTCTTTTTTTTGGCGATGATAAGGTTCTACATTTCATTTCATTCAGGATCTTTGGTATTATGGAATGTGACACACCGAAAGCAGCACAAACTCTCTAAGACAATAACCAACAATAACAATATCGAAAAATGTATAAATATAAAAAACACTTACTGTCATTAAACATATAACCTCAAAATATAATACTTACATCTTCTGAAGAAGAAAATGAAATTAGAGGACCAACTAAACGTTTTTCTTCATGAAAGAATGCAGAAGCAATGTCTAGATAATTTTTTATCACTCATATTCAACTACAAAACAATGAAGTGCGGATATAAACATAGAAAATATTTATGCAGTTCAAGTACAGACGTACGTCAACACACGCTTTATGATATTAGCAACACTCCAAACAATCGCATAGCTACTAATGCATTTGCGTTACTTAATACATACACTCCAGTGACGTCATCACATTGGAATTTCAACAATGCCATTTTTACGTGGATTTGACTATATATGTTTCTTGCTTCTACATTTTCAAAATTATCAATTATTTCGTCATAGAATTTTTGTTATATCAATATCATGTTCTATATATAAACAATGTGACTAAAGTAGTAAGTAGTAGCGGCACGCGATTGTTTGAAGTAAGTTGTTACTAATATATCTTTTGATGATTACTGTAGTTGCCAGTCGATACTTGTAGTCTTTCATTGTAGTTAATTTTCGTTTTATTATTGTGTTATTATAAACAGTATACAAAATCAGCCTTTTACGGCTAACCTTATATTGGGTATGTCAAAAATACGTATATTTCCGCACCTAATTTTTGCCTTTGTTTATTTGAAAAGACGTATTATCTAATGTTTAATTATTCAATCTTGCAAAGTTTATGAAAAATGTTGTAACGAACAAAAATTAGATGCAACATTAAATTTATTTTTCGAAGTGTATTTCAACGTATGGTGAATAAAATATTGGGACTATTACGAGATACGATAGAAAAGCAACTAGCTTATCTAGATGACATATTTTGTCCAGCCCCAGACTTCGAAGACGGATTTCGAAGTTTGAAAATTATATTGGAGGTTTTTAGAGAACATCACTTCACACTAAATCCGAAAAAATGTTCCTTTTTGTAGTCATCGATGAGTTATTTGGGTTTTGATATTGATACTGACGAAGTACGCCCCGGAAAAGAAAAGATCCGTGCATTAAGTGACGTTCAAACACCAGAGAACGTACATCATATCCGGCAATTTATAGGACTAGCGAGCTTCTTTAGGAAATTAATTAATGCATTTTCTGTTATCGCCCAACCACTAACATTGTTAACCTGGAAATACCAATCATGGATATGGGGAAATGAGCAAGATGCTACATTTAAGGAACTGAAAGAAATACTTACATCGAGACCTCTTTTAGAATTGTACAATCCGATGGATAAACTGAAGTGCGTATAGAAGCGAGCCATAAAGGTTTAGCTGGCTATAAAGAAACGCAGGTACACTACATCCCGTATTGTACATATTTTAGTACACAAACAACAGTCGCTGAAACTAAGTATCATTTGTTTGGCTTACTCTTTAAGCTTTCTGTTTGAAGAAGAGTAGAATAGTTTTCAACAGAGGTTAAATATCTAGGAATCATTCTAGACCAAAAACTCAAGTGGAACTCACATATTATCGACATTACAACCAATTCAGCAGTGGCGTTAAATACTTGACCCATTAGTTAATGTTGTAACACCCATAATCATCTATGCTTCATTTACCACCACATACCACTACGGCCAAAAGTGAAACAAATCACTGCTGAATCTACAACGACTGGCCTGCCTCAGTATTACAGGTACTATGAGTACCTGTCCGACTGGAGCAACGGAAGTGATTCTGGGACTAATATCTCTACACATTCAGGTGGAAAAAGAGGCGATGCAACAGCCACTGACCATCTGCAGAACGAAAAACTTCATACTCGGAGATTTTGTAGCCCACTTAGAAATTGTAAGGGAAATACAACCAGATAAACTGGCCTTGTCTGTCTGTGACACGATGACAACAAAATACAATTTTAACCAGAAGTATAAGGTTATTATTGTTAATCACCTTCTATGGGCAGCGGGAAGACCTATTCTAAGGGATTTTCTGTCCTGGTCCACTGATGGTTCAAATTGGGCACAAGTCGAACTAGAGTATAAGTGCTTAGCCCAGATTGCTGAAACAAGTAATCCACATGAACTTGCAAAAAAACGAGCTAAACTTTCATACTACGCACTAGAACCTTCATGTGATTTTCCATGAAGCCACTATAAGAAGGTGGTCAAAAACTGGGATGAATCTACCATATTCTTATTTTGGAAAAACATTCCAGGTAAGCAAGAAAATTCATTTCTCCAGCTACGACAAACGCAAAGGAGCTACTAGCTCTCAGCAAAAAGGACCTTAGGGTTAGAATAATGACAGGAGTCATCACTGGCCATTGTAATTTAAAATACCATTTGTACAAAATTTGTAAACCTGAAAATGAAATCTGTCGATTCTGTGAAGAGGCCGAAGAATCGTCGAAACACAAACTTTGTGAATGTTCAGGCTTAACCACACAGAGACTCAAACAACTTGGTAAGAGGTATAATGAAATCAAGAACTTGACTCCTGGAACTATAATTGGCTTCATCAGACAACAGGAAATGTTTCCGAAAAACTAAATAAGAGTTGTGTCACAATAGATCTTCTAGAACGCAGTGACTAAAGCAATAAAAATGCTTAAGCCCTCATTTACAATACAATCATTCGCTTGAATTGGAGACACCGTCGTCGAATAATATGATATCGAGGATAGGTGGTTACAGCTCCAGGAATTTTCGTTTACCGTGGAATACCGACTGGATACGAGGATTTAAGTCGCATTCCTGTAGAAGGACAAGATACAACAGACACGTGTGACATTCTGACGCTTGAAATATCTGATCAGATAGTCAATAAATAGAGATGAAAAAGTAAAACTAAGGTTAAAGCAAGTTACTTATGAAAGAAAATGAATTTTTATTTTTTTTTACTATAGGTCACTTATCACTTGTTAATTTTTACAGTACTAAATTTAATCGATAACCGCCGCTATAGTACAATAATCATAGACATATGAAAAAATTACTGTAAATATTTTTTTTAATAGAAATACCTAAAAAAAAACTATTCATGTCATTTGTGGAAGAGTAGTACAAGGAAATATAACAGCAAGGGAGAAGGGAAGCAGGAAGCCAGCAAGAAAAAAACAAAAAGGAGACACTAATTAAAGGAGCTCGTAGTAAACTTGGTGTTTCACTAAGGAAACTTGGAAAAAATTCAAAAATGACAAAAAGTATGTAAGCTATATTTTGCAAGGAAACAATGTTAAACTTTATTGCTCCTAAATATACAGAAAAGCATAAGCTTTAAAAAGAATAAAACTTGGGAATTCTTTTGGAATCTGTTTTCGTGCTCTCAAATGGCGCAAAAAGAATCATAGATGATTGAGTCACATTTGATGGCAACGATATTGCTAATAATAATCATGTTTATTGTAAAGAAGGTGAAGTAGTAAATCCTGAAGTGAATTTTAAACGAAACAGAAAATTTCATTGAAAAATGTTGGTTTAGTTAGCAATATCTTCGACTTGCTTGCTTCATAAAAAAACCACTATGATGGTAATTTTTATTTTGATCAGACATGGCGACAGCGTCTAATATCATGCCGCATATAAAGCTTTGAACATACCGTTTATCTAAGTAACAGGAGTTTAATTCTCAAACAATAATACTAATTACACGATTTTTTGAACAGATACCGTCCAAGAGAACCAAATGTTTTAAGGCTGATGAACGAAATTCAGGAAACGAGAACAGTAATTGTTAATATTGCAGAAACGCGGCAACAGGTTGCTGAGAAAGTAGAAAACGAACAACGAAAACAAGCAGTTGTATTTAACTTAACGAGAAAAGCTCTACAAGAATTCAGTTGCGGGGATCTTGTTTTACTAAAGAAACCAATTTAGGGGAAAAGCAAAGAAATATTGCCGAGGTACGCTGGACCCTTTAAGACGAAGTAGATTTATCCTAATGATATATATCTAGTCGTGAAAATGGGAGGTACAAATAGGAGCATGAGACGCGTGTACAGTAATAGATAGCATTAAAAAATGAGTTCCCGGTACGATTTTGTCAGATTCATCTGAAGATGATATGCCAACAGCGGAAGACAATGAGATAGGAGTGAGAATTTTTGTTGATAACTGATTTAAATTATTCGACGTAAACAGATTATTTAGTCAATTAATTACTTAGATGAACGTTTAGATTTATTTATATTGTCAATATATCTTTATTCGCCGAAGAGTGCAATAGTGTTCAGTAAAGTGTGGGTAAATTGAGTTACCATTTATGATATGTGTTATGTACCACGTATGACATAAGTTGAGTTACCATGTATGATGTGAGTTGAGTTACTATGTATGATGTGAGTTGAGTTACCATGGATGATGTGAGTTGAGATATCATGGATGATATGAGTTGAGTTAGTGAGATTTAGTGTATTGAGTCATTGAGAGTGTTTGATGCAAACCGTAGTTGGTTTGCGAATAGCTTTGGGCTGTAGTTTGCCATGGCCGAAACCAGTTGCGTACTTTAATGACCCCAGCCAGGTCGCCAGCGAGAGCTTGATGAAGCAGCTGTGTGCTGTAGTGACCCCAGCCAGGTCGCCAGCGAGAAGTTGTTGAATTAGCTGTGTACTGTAATCTGTCGTGACCCTAGCCAGGTCGTCGATGAGAGGTTGAAACAGCTGTGTGCTGTAGTGACCTTAGTCAGGTCGCTAACGAGATAATGTTGAAGCAGCTGTGTACTGTAGTGGCCCTGAACAGGCTGTCCATAAGATACGATTGTTTGTGAGAACTTTGTGCTTAGTTGCTTTATAATTTCTAAGATCAAGGACGGGTAAGAAATAAGAACTATAAGGACCCTAGCTGCATTATCAACAGTTTCACATCATTTAACACAAATTTAACTAATCAGATTGTCTCATTTTTCATTGTTGTCCATATTAAATAGCATCGTGCTATTAATTACTTATTGCAATGGAAAATAAGGCATTCTGATTGGTCAAATTTGTAATTAGACATATATCCCTCGTGCTAAAAAATAGAGTTTAAAGATTAAATTTGATGTCTGGTTTATTTATATAATTTATATTTTAGTGTTATCATACATAATAATTTAAGATAAAGTTATTTATTATTGAAATTATTCTGTACTCAACTACTTTTTAAGCAAAATTTATTGCATAAGCTAGACAAGTTCAATATAATATTTTAAATTATTAGCACTCAGGATATAACTATTGATTATAATTTTTATTGTCTATATTTTAATATTATTATTACATTAATATAAATACAAACAAAAAAAAAAGCATTAAATAAAAAGTAAGATAAGTATATTAATAAAACAAATTTTTATTAGGTATATTTACGGCAGTGGGTCCGAATATAAAATTTGAAAAACAGTTTGATGTTAAGAATATTATTTTAAAAACATGTTACTAATAACATTTTTATCTTGCTAAAAAGTAACAAAAATGAGATATTAGAAAAGTTAACGAACGACACTTTTGCTGTAAATAGACTAGCCCCTTAACATCAATGCAAAGTTTAGAACCCACTGCGAAATGGAGGTAAAGGCGATAAAAATTTCGGATAGTTTCAGCAGCGATATGCTACCAGTGTACCAGTCCTGTACGTAAGCACGTAGATAGGAACTACGGACAGGGAGAGCGAGCATGCGGGCTACTGTATAAGCGTAATTTATGTCGCCTCTACCACTGCTGATTCCAACACCGCATTTTTGAGTGATTTAAAAGTATATTTTCTCTTGCATCTAAATAAACAAAATATAAATTTTATATGCCGTGTTTCAGAAATTAGTACTTACTATGCAGTAAAAAGACAAATTAAAATATATTTTATATTTTGGAATTACAAGGACGTCGCCTACATTGCCTACCCTGGCGAGCCAGCACTGATGAACGGAAGAAATTTCCATTTTTATGCTAATTTCGGACTATAAAAGAAATTATTAATTATTATCTAAAATTACACTAACTATAATGACACAAAAATAATAATAAACTGCCCCATATATATTTTCTGTTAGCTATTTCCATGGGTGTTTTTATATTGAAAGAAAATATTACATTTCATACAAATCTTGTACTGCATCAATTATGATCTTATCTAATGTATAAATTAATTTTGAACAATTTTATAGTCTAGTTTTACTTTAAATCTATCAGGAGAGAGTAAGAGAGTATAGTAGAAGTTTAGATACATGAAATTCACTTTCGGATAAGCCGATTGGCCCTTATAAAGCTTTATGCGACTTGCGGTATTGGTACTTTTAGGCAGGTAGATTTTTCTGTCGTATGATGTTAAGAGCCGTACCAGAAATTTTCTTTCAAAATGTTTCCTAATTATATACTTTTAAATCTAGGGCAAAATATTCAAATAATAATGCATTTGAAATGCCGTCTTCTAATTTCAATTTGAAAAGATATTTTGGAACAGAGCAGACTGAAAATTCCTTCCTTGGTCGGAATGTATCTCTCGCGGTACTCCAAATCGGCAGATGCTTTCTTTTACCAAGACTTTAGCGACCGTTAAGGCTTCTTGGTTGGATAATGGATAGGTTTCAACCCACTTAGTGAAGTTGTCCATTACAACCACTATATACTTCTTTCTCTCGTTCGTTTCTGGGAATGGTCCGGTTACGTCAATCGCAATGCGATCAAATGGACTTCCAAAGTTATATTGGCGCATTGGAGCTCATCTTTTCCTATGTGGCCCGTTACTTCCCGTGCAGACCAGACATTTCTTGCACCACTCTTTAACATCTTCTTTGCAATTTATTCAGTAAAATCGTTGGCGCACTCCAAAATGTCCAGATCCGTCGTGGATCTCCTCCAATACTTCCGGTACTCTATCCCTAGGAATTATCAGCTGGGTCCTATTCACAGTACCTTCAGTATTCTCTATGACACGTTTCAGGAGGCCCTCTTCAACCACAATAGAGTCCCACTGCGCCCAGTAAGATTTTACACTTTGTGAGTGTCGTGCAACATCTTCCCAAACTGGCCTACTATCGCCACGTTTCCAATGAGGTATGAGTTTCAAGTCCAAGACATTCTCTTGGTCCTCGCGAAGGTCTTTCGTTTGCCAATTATCATTGACTACTATTGTTCTGGCGACGGTGGAGTCTTTCTTCCAGACGACTGCAATGCTTGCATTCGTCTTGGCAAGGTCTTCTTGATAATGCGTCAGCATTACGATAGCTTATATCTTACCGATGCTCGATAACAATGTTATATTCTTGTAATCTTTCAATCCATCTAGCTGTCTGACTTTCAGGATTTTTAAATTTTAGCAGCCATTTGAGAGCAACATGGTCAATTTTTATAAGAAATCTTCTACCGTACAAATATTTCTAGAAGTACTCCACGGATTTCACGACTGCCAAAAGTTCTTTTCAGTTGACGCAATAATTCCTGTCTGGTTTTGACAAGGTCTTACTAAAATAGGCAATAACCTTCTCTTATCCGTCTTGTGTTTGGGAAAGAACGCCACCAATTCCAACGTTGCTGGCAACTGTATCTTGAACGAATTCTCCTTCTGCTAAAGGAAAACTTAGGACAGGTGCGCTTTTCAAGGAATATTTAAGTTGTTTGAACGCGGCTTGACAGTCCATCTCCCAGATAAATCTTCTGCCTTTTTCAGTAAGCCTTGACAATGGCTTCGCTATGTTGACAAATCCAGGTACATAACGTCAGTAGTATGTACAGAGACAGAGACCAAGGAAACTTCTCAATTCGTGTTTATCTTTCGGTACTGGCCAGTCACTCACAGCCCTTATTTTCACCGGGTCAACTGCAATACCCTTACCAGAAAACTACCTGTTCAAGATAATGAACTTCTCTTAGGAATAAGTGACACTTCTTTGGACTGAGCTTCAGGTTAGCCCTCCCTAATCTTTGGAAAACCTCTTCCAAGTTCTTGATGTGGTCCTCGAACTTTTTTCCTACCACAATAATATCGTCAAAGTAAACCAAACATTTTTTCCACGATAGTCCAGCCAACACTGTTTCCATGAGTCGTTTAAACGTTGCAGGGGCATTGCAGAGCCCAAATGGCATAACAGTAAAATGCCACAGACCTATACCGATGGTAAAGGCAGTCTTTTTTTTAACTTTTGGGTTTAGATCCACTTGCCAATATCCGCTCTTTAGATCAAGAGTAGAGAAAATCTTTGATCTTGCCAATGTATCCAGTGTATCGTCTATTCGGGGAAGCGGGTAGCTATCCTTCTTCGTCACGTTATGAAGTTGACGATAATCGACGCAAAATCTTATAGAGCCATCCTTTTTTTTTACTAGTACCACTGGTAAAGCCCATGGACTGCTTAAAGGTTCAATCACACTTTCCGTTCTCATGTCCTCTATAATTTCTTCTGCTTCTTCCCGCTTCGCCAGTGGTCATCTTCTTGCTGTTTGGCGGATGGGTCTTGCGCCTCCGGTGACTATTTTATTATGGACTACATTGGTTCTTCTTTTGTCCTTCTTATCAAATTGAAAAACATCTTGAAAGTCTCAATTAAATTTTTAGCCTTGGTTTTCTGGGCTGCGGTCAAGTTCTGGAACGATGTTGATAGCTCCTTGATTAGAATATCCGAAACTTCACAGGATGTGCCCTCTTTGGCTTTCACATTTCGAATAATTGATGATACAGCCGAACATTCACCTACTATGGTCCATTTCTTTAGTACAACGGGATAAAAATTAATGTTCATTACTCGAACTGGGATTATCTTGTGGGTTTTGAGCAAAGATTTTCCAATTACAATTCCAATCCCAGTTTTGGCATCATCATTTTTCGGCTGGAGCATGAAGTTGTTTCCCTCGTAGAAGCTACCTTCTAACTGTGCTTCTACGATCGATTCACTCCTTTCTGAGAGGGTCACATCTTCCGCTATCAATACTCGCATGGCATTCTCGTCTTGTGGATTTAATATCAGTTCTTCATTATTGACCATCATAACTCCATCCTTCAGGTGAAGTTTAAATCCATGCTTTTTCATTATGTCCATGCCGAGAATGAATTCATCTTTTACATCAGCTACCAGCACACGATGTTTAATGCACGTGTTTCCAACATTGATGGTCAAATCCGTTTCTCCAGATGCGGAAGCTTGTTCTGTGACTGTGCGTATTTTCCACTTTGTTGAAAGTAGATGTTTTCTGCACAATTTTCATGCTAAGTCGGGTCTGGTTATTGTTTTTGTCGTGTCCAGCAATATTTTAAGCGGCCTTCTGTCGATAGAGCCGTCTACATAGACGCTGTTAGCTTGACGATGAAGGGATGCGACATAACTAATGGATTCTGGGGCTACTGGATTACGGGTCGACATTTGCCCCTTCGCATCAACCCGACTTAAGTTTCCCGATTCCTTTTCTTCCTTTCTTGGTTCTGATTTCCTCTGTTGTTTTCTGCAGAGCCTTTGTAGGTGACCTAATTCACTGCAATTCCAACAGCGAAGTTTCTTCTAGCAGCATTAATTTCAGACGTAATTCATCTTATCTTGTCTTCTAGATCTTCGGTGTCTTCGGGCCTCTCAGCCTCGATATTTCGCACTCGCGATTTGTTACGTGAAGCTTGTTTAGCTGCTTCATGATGTCAGGCATATGAAAGTGCGTCAACCAGAGTTTTCGGTCGAGCCAATCGTAGTGCTTGCTAGGTTTCATTGTCTCGGACCCCATAGATAAATGCTTGAGTGGCAAGACATTCCAAAACGCTGTCAGGGGCTGTAGGATGTGCGAGCCTAACCAAACGAGCTAAATCCGCTTCAAATTCTTGAAGGTTTTCTTTTGAACTCTGATATCGGTTCCTCATTTGCGTCTGGTACACCTACTCCAGATGCGCATTGCCATATCTCATATACAATCGCTTAACAAACTGTTCGTAATCTTCCTGTTCAGTTCTTCTATTAATGTTCGACAATTTTCTTCAGATTTTCTAGAAATTTCCTTTAATTTTTGTTCTAAAGTTCGAGAATTTTCTTCAGATTTTCTAGAACTTTCCTTGAATTTTTGTTCCAATGTTCTAGAATTTTCTTTTACAATTTTAACAAAATCGGTGAAACCCGCAATTTCGAATAGAAAATAATCGGGATTTTCACCAGCTTTTTTAAGGCTTGCCGTAGACAATGTTGTAAAACAGACTTGGTTCCCGATGTTTCCAATTCTCGTTCTTCCAGCTCCTTCTTGAGATCGGCCACTTTTCATTCACTTAATTTTACTTGTTTAGTTGCCATTTTATTTATTTTTATTTTAAATTTCACAATTTATTAACCCTCACGCCTGACAACAACTGTTACGTTTTATTTATTTAGGTGAAGTGTAAAAAAAAAAAAACAATAAAACATGAATATTTATATAACTAAGTTTAATAACAAAATATGAATAATAAAAGATAATTAAAATAAGTAAAACTATGAATAAACAAACATAAACACTATTTTACGACTAAAAATTATTAATAAAAACCTAAACACTAAGATTATTTATTTAAACACTTAATACTACGCAATATTTATTTCCACAATATTTATATCACCACTTATTTATTTATATGACCAACGATCACTATACGTATCAATTTTAGACTGTCCTCGCGATCTCCTGCTCGAGGTATTTATAGCAGAACAATTAATTACTGCAATGTTCTCCAATCCTCTCGAAAATAGAACAATGGGAATCGGGCGGACCTGTTACAACAGGTCCGCTAGCAGCCGTCGCCCGCGACATGAGCTTGGGAGATCGCTACCATATGCTGAATTTGCTACTTCTATCATTTTTTTAATTATGTTAAATGTTAATTAAAAAAAAATCAAAACTGTCAGAACTGTCAAAATTCTAAATTATTTATTAGATATTTTGTTACCTGTTGCCATGGTAATATTTTTGTAATATTTTTTTATTTTAAATTAATTTAAAACCATCTCCATTTACGTGTTGGCTGTAGTAGGTATAAATTGTCTGCATATTAAAAATTGTAGTTTATTTTAACACTAGCAGACCATGCACACGCCCTTCTCTTATTCGAAATTTTATCACTGGAGTAAATATCTGAGCTGACATTAATTCCATTTTATTTCTTAACTGTAAAATGATTGAAAATGCTATGTAAATATACATCGTTATCGATTAATTATATGACAGCGTTAACAAATAATATAATTATATTAAATGGGGGTATTAAGCCCGTAAGATAGTTGTAAACTAATATTGATACGGACGAAATGCCAACAAGGAATTTATGTACAAGTACAGGATAGGATCTAGGGGTGAGCTAAGTGGACGAATCCAATATTCCAATACATTTCGTTCAAGGCGGCGCTTTACGGTAAGCAAGATAAGTGTGGCAAAAGGTCGTCAAGATGTGAGGGTCGCCATGCGGCCAAAATAAATAAATAAAAAAATACTTGAAAATTATTTGTAAAAATTAAAAACTGTCAATTTTACATTTTTACTTGCATTTATTTATTTCACGTATGAAATTTAAAAAAAGGTGAACATGTACATATAAATGATCTATGAATTTTTTTCCAAATGTAGGTAATTCATTAAAATATTTTCCTGATTGAACGATTTTTTCTAAATAACAATTCGCACGTCATATTGTTTGAGATGCTCATTGCGAAGACGAATAATTTATGGCACCTCAAGAATTACACTTGTTTTCTTTCTTATATACCTATATTTTATTTCAACGTCCCTGAATATACAGGCTTTGAGAAAAATAATTTAAATTTACCAATGACTATGAAAAGTTTTAATTTATGCTTTGTCACTTCCACATCGCGGACATCGAAACTTAATTTTGTATTATAAAAAGCACCAATAAAGCGTTTTTTTGGGACAAATATTAAATTTTAATAAATGAGAATTGAATAGGTATACTTGTATTAACATCAGAACTTGGCCTATCGTTTCACATTTCAAATTTGTTAGGCCAGATTTATTTATATTTTCAATAAATTATAAAGAGAGATATTTGCGCTTTTAAACATCTTTTCACATCCGATTTAAGTCTATAGCAATTTCTTTATAAAACTTTGAAATTTAGTAAGTCAAATGATTTATCTGTCCTAAATTTTTGTATTGCTTTAAGAATATTATTAACTCTTCTTGTTAATGTAGAAAGTGGTGAGAAATCATTTTCGTGATTAAAATTTATAAAAATCTTTTTAAGATCAGTCTTAAAATAATCTTACAATGATCCTAATTCAAAATTGGTGTGCCAATGATAATTCGTAAATTAAAAAATGAACTACGATTTTATTTCAAAAAGTGTATTTATAAATTTCAAACATTCCAATTAGTGTTGTCAAAAGAGTTTCGATATTAATTAAGTAATAATCGATCATTTTTTTCCAAAAATTTACCAAGAGCATTCGTTTGGTATTAAATGAAAAAGTTTGATAAGGGCGTGCATTCATGTTCACAATGTATACAAGTCAATTGGCTATTGTTTTTTGCCAAACGTTGTCAAAAGTATATTGTTTTTGGTAGCAAATGAAAGCTCTCGATAGGGGTCTAGCTGACTTGCAGATGTAACATAAATTTGCCATGGCCTAGTCATTTGTTTTTTGCTAAAAGCTGTCAGAAGTATATCGTGTTTTCCAATGTCGCCCGGTTTTTGTTTTGTTTTTTTTTTTGTGAAAAGTTGACAGAAGTATATCATATTTGATATCAAATTATTCGATGAGGGCTGGCGTACAGGTTTGCCGAATGTCCTATAAATAACTAGATAAGATAAAATAAAATAAAATACTCTTACATAATTCAAACTGAATATTATTAATAAATTTAATTAATCTATTACTGGAAACGGCGATTGGCTTTTGTTTTTTGGTAAAATGTTATCAGAAATATATCGTGTATGGTATCAAATGAAAGCATTCGATTAGAGCTGTTGTGAAGAAATAACAAAAATATGCCATGTCCGTCGGCTTTTGTTTTTGCAAAAAGTTGTCAGAATGAGGTCTTGCACGGTTTTTTGTTTTTAGCTTTAGTCGATAGAATAATGAAAAATATTAGACCCGTATTTTTTATTTTTCCCCAAAATTATCTTTAATAATGAAAAAATTGCAGATAAAAACGATGTGCGTGAAAAAGAGGTTGAATTACCCCACTTCCCCTCTTGTCTAGTGACGTATCAGGGTTCCCGCCTAACTTCACTTCGTTTCAAACATCAAATATAATGCTTTAACTTCCAAACTGACAAATTGAATAATCTTGTGCAAATATAGTGGCACAGAAAAGCCTTACAATGCTTTCAATCACGCCCTGTCCACTTTACCAACTTTCAAACAAGCCACCATGCCCCTTCCATGCGTGGATAACTTCACCCCAAATAAAAATTATATTTCAAGAAATACAATTGTTTTATATTATTACATTTAATATATATTTTTCATATATATAAAAACATTTGATCTGAAATTTTAATTTACATATTTTTTTCTTTTCTAATTTTTATTGTCTTATTAAAAAACAAATATGTCTTCCAAATGATCCTACATACGTCACAACATGGCTGACTTTTTGCAACTTTTTAAAAGTATGATACTTTAAATCGATTTTATGTAACATAAAATGTAAATAAAAATGAATTAAATCATACAGAGCAATAAATTAGACTTTGTGGGTTCGATTTAAACAATAAAAAAATTCACTTCATTTTTTTTGCAAGACCTCATTATATCGTTTGTGATATTAAATGAATATACTTGAAAAGGACTGATGTGTAGGAATGACAAAAAATTACCATATCGATCAGCTTTAGTTTTTTGCAAAATGTTGTCAGAAGTATGTCTTATTTGGTATCAAATGAAAGCACTCGGCAAGGGATGACGTGCAGAAATGACAAAATTTATCATGTCGATCGGCTTTTGTTTTTTGTAAACAGTTGTCAGAAGTTTGCCGTATTTGGTATAGGATGAAAGCACTTAACAAAGGATGGTTTGCAGAAACTACAAAAATTTGCCATTCCATTACACAAGAAATAGTCAGTAACCATAAACTGTAAATATTTCACTGACCGGAGGCCTAGGATACATTCAGTGTAACTGAGCTTTCGCTAGTTAAGAACTAAAAAGCAAACAGTCTGTTAGTCAGAATTTTTTATAATTTTTGACGGTAATTAACATATGGAATTATAGTTCTATTGCTATTATTATAAAATATTGAAAATATACCTTCCAAATGACCGATTTAAAGAAAGAATCCTTTTTTCCTACCATTCCACTAAAAAGGGACTTTCTTTCCTATCTACCATCACTCGGTGCGCCGAAGCAGAAACAGGGTCATGCTGTATAGGTATATGCCGCATGGTATCATTGACTTCTAAAGATAGACTTAGAACAGCGATACAAACAGAGAAACACCGTCCCATAATTACTTCAAAAACAAAAGAAGAACTATTTCTAGCACAATCTTAACTAACTAATCGTTGGATTATAAAATTAATCTAGAAACTGATACTTGATATTTGAATTTTATTAGAGGCATATTAATCCTGCGGTATATACGCTATTTTTGGCATTTCCGCATATACATTAAAATAAATTATTTGGTTATTATTTATATAAATGTCAAACACATGACAGCTCCGAAAACAAAACATCATTATGTATTTTTTTTCCGGTAAGCTAGGCTGGAATACATACATATACCTACTTCCTGAGGGATTAAATATGAATTTAATCCCTCAGGGATTTAAAGTGCTCCTTCAGTCTTCGAAAATGAAGAGTAAAGTAGACTTTTACTCCCGGAAGTGCAAAAATAATTTTTTAGGCGGCAGGTACATAAATTGTTGTTTTTCGTATCTGCTGGCAACCTTAAAGTATCAATTTTTATTTGACATCTGTCAAAGTCAAAATTTTTGGCCGCTAGTTTGTTCATTATTGATTTACATAGTTCATATTAATGTGATTAATTATTTTAGAAAATAATAACAAATGTAAGTAAAATTTTAACTATTCCTTTACAAATATTAATGAAAAAGTAATGAATTTGCGAGTAAAAATAGCGGCCGTAAAGTAAATGCGGCCGTAAGGTAAATGCGGCCGTAAAGTAAATGCGGCCGTAAAGTAAATTTTGACAGATGTCAAAAATTGATTTTGAATGAAAATTCATAATTTCTTGTTGTAATCGCCTAAAAAATGTTGTGTGCATCTCGGCTAAAAGTTCTTTTTGGGCCTCATCTGATTTGTAGCCTCGGCTTTGCCTCGGCTGCAAACTTCGGTTTCGGCTCAAAAAGATTACTTTTAGAACCTTGATACACAAATAACTATTATCCTTATTTATAGATTTCTAAATATTTTTGCTTGTCAAGTTTATTTTTCTTGCAAAATGTTAAACTGTTTTAAGTACTTTTTTCTTTAAAATGATTGTTTTTCTTTCTGGGCTTTACTTATGAGTGATATAATACTCTTAAAACGATCCTCTACTGTAATGATCGTAAATGTTTTATCATTTTATATTTAATGTTTGATCGTACGACTGTACTTATCTAAACAAAACGCAACGCATCTTATGAAGAATTCGGACGCGGTTAATTTTCATAGTTCTTACGAAGGAGTTGGGTTATTCTTAACCACTCGTAACTCGTAGGGAGTTATTTGGATTCTTTTTTGATTTAGCTAAGTACAAGGTGGCGCAAAAATTATCACCCTATTGAAAGATGCTATAATTTTTGCAAATAGCGGCAAATGTCAAATTTGCTTTGACATTTGTGAAGTAAACATATGCAAAATACATGTCCATAAAACATGAATCCCTATACTCCTCAAGAACGCGGTTTAATTACTTCGATTTTTTTGCGTAATAATTCGGCGGTGGTGTTGGCGCAGCGTGAATTTAGGCGCGCAGATTTTCCGGTCGCCTGACACCAACCGGGCAAACATTGCGGCGTTCAGCCGCTCGCTTACAAGAATATGGTACAACACGAGATGCTGCCAGATCTGGCCGGCCCCGGAGGAGCCGTTCTGCTCAGAATATCGCGGCTGTGGCTGAAGACGACTACTGTGGACGGCGAGCGCTACAGAGCCATGCTCAACAACTTTCTTCTTCCTCAATTGAATGAATTTGAACTGGAGAACATTTGGTTCCAACAGGATGGAGCAACGGCGCATACTGCACGAGCCACAACGGAAATTCTGAAGGCTGCATTTCCGGGTCGCCTAATCGCTCGTTTTGGTGATTTGCACTGGTCGGCAAGATCTTCCGATTTAACCGTTTCAGACTTCTTTTTGTGGGGTTTCTTTAAGTCACGAGTGTATGTCAATAAGCCTCAGATTTTTCGAGCCCTCAAAGAGAATATCCATTAAGAATGCGAGAACCTATCGCCGGAAGTTCTGGCAAGAGTAATGGAAAATGCTATAAATCGGGCTTGTATGATCATCAGTTCTGGTGGTGGCCACTTGGCCGATATCATTTTCTCGACTTAATAGGAAAAAAATTAAGACATCAACTAAACACAATCAAAAAGGAGAACCAAAGTTTTTCATTCATAAAAAAATTGCAGCCAAAGAACATCGGGTGACAACTTTTGCGCCACCCAGTACATTTTTATATTTAACAGGAAATAATAAAAGTATAATATTTAAAATTATATTTGTAAATCATAAAATATATTCTACCAGGTATTGATATCCACTACAAAAGTATATTTGTAAATCATAAAATATTTTGTACCAGGTTTTGATATCCACTACAAATTTATTTTGATCAAGTTTTCCTAGTTCAATTCTTAATTTTATCGCTTATATGATGGTTAACGACACATTTATTTAAAAGAATTTTTGGCTCAAAAGCATAATAACGAAAAGTAAAATATTATAAAAATGAAAGATGTATACCGAAATTAAATTAGTAATACTACAACAAAAAAATTGGTATTTTCACAATAAAATCTTCCTTTTATGTCAATGTGTATATTTTAGTATTAAAATAAATAAACTGTTTATTTTTGTAATCACCAGTATTTGTTCGTAATTTTACAGCTTTCCTATTATAAATGTCACTGCACGCCACTGATGATTTGAAATATGTATCTACATGTGTGGTATGTACGTCAAAGCGTATTCGTAGTTGCCTTTTAAATGTGGGAAATCGATTGTAAAAACGACTAGTTAGTTACTCAAAAACAGGATTGCATAAAAATCCGATTAAAAAAAATCAAAAAATCTGATTTTTTTATTTAGATCGGTTTTTTGATTTTTTTTTTAAAAGTGTAGTATAATTTTAAAAACATGTTTCACAAAATAGCATTCATTATTAAAAAAAAAAAAACGTATTGTAAGAAATAAGTTCAAAATTTGAACAAACAAAAAAAAGTTAAATCCGTTTATAACAATACCCGTTAGCCACAAACTGATTATAACGTCAAAATTGTGACCACTTGTTCGAAAACTCACATATGCTAATGTTATTATTTTACTGGGGTTTTTGGATCCCTTCGATGTCGTTATAACCGGAATTTATTGTAACATATTTCAAAATAAATATAACAAAAGCACAAAAGATTTAGTAGTTCTTGAAAGTATTGCCACATTATAAAATTACTCACACGCTTTTTCCCAAAATTTTCGTAAATCTGGAATGTTAAAAAACAATTGCAAAAAAAGTGATTTAAATAACTGATATTTTTCAAAAACAGTGTTATTTAAATCTGATTTAAATCGCTGGTTTAAATTATGTGAATTAAATTAGTCCAACAGTGCTTAAAAACAAAACGGTGTGCAACAAATAATTTCATTATAAACATCTATTTATATATTTATGACATTTGAAATTCTAATTAGTCATTAATAAATTAATTTACGAAAGTAATACTTGTTTTAGTTTAGGTCATTATAATTACAGGGTGTTCCATTTAAGTGTGCCATCATTACTATCTCGAGAAGTACAGGATGGCCCAATGAAAATTATCAGAGCATTTTTTGGCCACTTAACATCAATTTTGCAAAAAACGCTCGAACATGTCATTTTTAGTATAAAGGGGGACACCTAAATTAATTAGTACCAGTGGCATAACTTCAACCCTAAAGTGGGGGTGGACAGCACCTCAAAAATTTTAAATGGAAAGGGTGTCAAGCATGAAGGTCTTTCAATTCTCTTTTCAACAGTTTTTTTTATTTTTCAAATCCGGTCCTTAGTTCCAGAGAAATATAGTTTAAAACAAATTTTATCAGGTGTAACAAAAATGCATGTTAGATTTATATGTATTTTATTTATATCTGGTTGAAACAAGAGTTTTCTTTTTTTTCATTTTCTTCTTAAAACTGACAGTTTAAGAACATAAAATTTAACAACAAATAATGAAACAATGTTAGATAGAACAATATGTCTATGTTTTCCATCCATAGCACTCTTGTTTCAGTCAGATATAAATAAAATATGTATAAATCTAACATGTATATTACTCAGTTATTTTGTTATATTAGTATATGATATGTTTATATCGTTGAATTCAGAAAAAAATAATCTACCGAATAACCTAAAAATAAACAAATGTTCCCATTCAAAATAAGAAAGTTGTGTCCCGTATTTTGAGAACCATTGGTCGAAAATTTTTTTTTTTCTGTTTGTATTAGTCTTGTAAAATGGTGGTTCTTTGCTAAATTAACCAACTTCGTAGCTCTTATAGTTTTCGAGATAGCAATGGTGGCTATGGAACATTCCGTGTAGTTAAAGTTAAGTTTCATTTTCTAGTTTCATAAATTCTACATTCATAGGTTATTGCTAATAGCCACCGGAGACACAAACTAGGAAATTAACATGTAGATTTTATGTATCTGGTTTTTGTTGCAGTTAGTATCATATTAGGTATATTACAATATTGTTCAGAAAAGCCTAAAATTATTTACCATCAAAGCTGTTCCCAAACCACACTTTTATAAAAATTATTCAAAATATTAAGATTATTCGTCATTTAAAATATTTATTAATGTGCATTCTTAAGAGTTAATTTGAGCTAATTTTAATTTACATCAAACTTCAAACTTAGAAACTATATACTTGAAGTAAAGTTCATCTAAAAGTAAATATGTCACATGTAATTTCTCATGATTATTTATTAACTTTTCACATGCAAGATTAATTTAATACGATATTGAAATAACACATTTCCCGATATAACACGTCAAAGACGGGTTATTAGAAATATACCAAATTATTAGTACACTTTATATATTCTATTTAAAAGAAATTATATCAATTTTGTTCTCTACTGCAAGTCTCTCATTATTTGAGAGATTATACATAATTAGTGCATTTGATACTAATTCATAAAGAGGCGGAACGGGGAAGCAGTAGCGTCACAGATAAATTTTATTGCAATAAATTTCCTTTCACTTTGAAATATAATAATAAATATGATAGTTATATTCATATATTATTACATTCCAAAATTCATATCATTGTGAACTAAAAGCAGGAAATGTAAATACTTGCGTGTATTGTATTTGTTTTGTATGGAATCTGATTATCAAACCATAATTAGAATAACCTCAAGGTCAACCCATCCACAATTAGTGTTGATGTATTTTATGAACAGTCATGTAATAATAACATAGATTTTGCTTGTAACAGTTGCAAATACATTGTGTTAGGGAAATTATAGTTCACACTATTAATTGTGCAATTCATAACAAAAGGGTAATACAATTATATGTATACTGCAATGTCTTTATAAAATAAGGAAACAAAAAAATTGTTACTTTGTATGAGTTATTTCAATAAGTATATATTTTTACTACATCATTGTTCAAGTGTGAAGTTTGAATAAGGAATTTTAAAATTTTATTGATTTGGAAACTGGAATAAAATAATTACATTAAAGTAATAAATTATTTAAATATTAATATAAGTATTATGTAAATTTATTCAAAAAATACATATTATACTATATCATTTTATTAATAATTATTATTTTCTTAAAACTCATAAAAGTGACTTATTTTGTGATGTTATTGACAAGGTTGAAGTTTAATTTCTACGCCGACGAAGTACTAGTAAAACAATTAAATATCCATAAAATTTATGTAGAATCGGCGAATAAGAAATAACTTATACAATAGATACCTGTAATATCACCCTAAATGTCGCTATAAAACTAGATAACCTAAAAATAAAGTTACGAAAAATCATCTACAATTAAGAGATTTAAATTGATTATCTACAAACTGAACTTCAAGTAATAATTTATTTTTTTAACTATCTACGTTTGAAGAAAAAATAATATGTGTCATTCAGAGTAAAAGTGTCTTTGGGTGCCTCGCATGCAATTGTTCGACTCGCTTCACTCGTTCTGCAAACTCCCTCGCTCGCTTCACAAAGTATCCCTTTTATTCTTAATAACACAATATACTATTTTTGTGTAAATAACTAAAGTAAAAAATGTCAAATAAAATCATTAAACAAAAGGATGCAAAATCTAAAAAATATGAGTCAACTGTTAAAAAGTTAAAACTTCTAATTTCATACTTATTCAAAGGAAATATAAATATATACATTGAATTTTGAAATTTTCTGTGGTGAACACACCATGTCTAAAACTTCTTACGTGACCATTTCAAAATATCTAGGTACACCATAAACAGGATGTGCTTTATAACTATTATTATATTATGAAAACATACGTTAATATCTTGTTAGCGTTATCATTGTTAGAATATTTTTTATATTTCATATAAAATTATGGTCCGAAATTACAACAATTATAACTTGGCAACATATCACTTACGTATTTATACATCTGTAGTATATTAATCACATAGGCATGTTTAAACAATTAAAATAATCAGCCACCTTGTTATTTTGTTTAAAATAATATACACGAAGAAAATTATATTATATGTCAATTCTGTTAAAAAAGAATGATTAATTTCAAAATTACAGAATGTAAAGTACATTTATTTATAAAATATTTTTTATCTTATCTAGTTGTAATTTTTTTAATGAAAGTAAACAAAAAGTAATTAAAAAGTTACATGTTAATTAAAGTCAAATAAAATAAAACAACAACAAATCAACATTTAAGAATTGATTATCATGGAATTAAATTTTACATACGACTAGCATTTATAGTAAATATTTGTAATAAATATATCCATTTCTTGTGAATATTTACGTTAAATGACGCAGAGGTCAGTAAATGACATAACATAGTATTATTTGTCTTTTGAATGTTGTATTGAATAAAGAAATTTTTAAACTAAAAGGTGCATAGCTTATGAGGAAATACCTCTCGTACGCCTATGAAGTGTTCGTATACTTATAGTAATTCTTGCAGGTGTCTTTGATTAATCCAGTTACTAGTATGAAATATGCCATCGTGCGATATGCACGTACATTTTCCACTTGTGTGATATATTTTTAATAATCTTTCCACTTAGGTACTTAGGTACTTTTTTCTGATAATTTTCTATTGCATGTCACCTAGTCACAGTCTATTTTAAATTTCACTTATTTAAAATTTATAAAAAGGAATCAATACAGTTGCATCACTTGATGTGATTTCTTATTGAAGTATAAGTACACGTTAGTTGTAGTGAATCAGTAATTTTAGTAAATAATAATTTAATGTAATAGCATAGAATCTTACTGCCTTTTCAGAAAAGAAGTTAGCCAAGTGTGACTAGTGCAGTGAGTGTAGCAGTGCTGGATTGTCCTTAGTGCAGTGAGTTGCAAGTGGAAGTACACCCTTGCAGGCAGAACCATGGAGCTGCCTATGAAAGTGGCTGTGATTTCTGGATCAGTTTTTGTGTTTATTATTATTTTTGGTTGGGTAGCTTTTCCAGCAATTATGAAATTTGGCATCAAGCATGTAAGTATAAATTATTCGTACCAAATACCTTGTCTTTTGTTTCACAGTTATTAATTTCCTGTTTATTATATATTTTTTGATGCCTTCATCTCAAATTCAATTCAATTCAAAGTTTTACAAATTATTGAATATCTCTCAAATAAACATAGTTACCTTTAATTTAAAAAAAGTATAATTTACGAAAAAATATCCGCGATTACTATCTGTTAGCGGCGCCTATTCTATTATTTGGCCAATCATAAGAAATAATTATTCGATATCCGGTAATTATCGAATAATGATAGAGAAGGTACACCTAAATTTATGATAATTATATTCAGAAATAAATTATTACAGAGAATAAAATTTGTGGAATTCAGTCAGTTAATTGTATGGAAATCTACGTCTCATACTGGTTTAGACCCTATGTGGGTCTTTCTCTCGGAGTGTAGGTCAATTTAACAATTATGGAGTACATTAACAATTGGGTAGTACTTATGAATTGCAGAAAATAAATAATAAAAATAAATATTAAAATTTATTTTTCGTTCACGTTCACAGAAAAAATATTACAAAACCTTTTTGAAAACTTTTAGTTAGTTGTTAACGAAAAATAAATTTTAATATTTATTTTAACAATATATATGCTACACAATAGATATATAATTAAATTAAAAATTATTTGAAATCATTGTTTAACTTCCAAATTTTACAATTTTATTTTTCGAAAGATTTACAAAAAGAGACAAGAGTAAATTGTCACCTGTTGACCGATATTTGCCAAACGTTGATCAAACAGTGTCTTTGGTGTCACATGAATAAATATAAAGTTTCATTAAAAATGAATCAGCATAGTTTGGTACATGTGCACACAGACATACGTACAATACGAACGGAATGACAAACATCAAGCTCAAATAACTCAAAACATCAATGAAAAGAAATTCGGTTAAGTTTCAATATATTTGAATTTACAAGCTTATGAGGCCATTATTAGGATATACAAATGAATTTATTTTAATTCCCTGATGGGCTTATAAACTGAAATTATAGATAATAAAAAAAATAATTTTGAAATTTTATCTTTTCTTTATCTTATCATAGCTATTTTTACAATGTATAAAGTTTCAACTAACAGTGGATTCCATTATGTTTATATTCATTAAACTCTTAAACTTAAACTAGTTTTTAACCAATCATGATGGAAAACACTTAAAATTCATGCCAATCCAAACAGTATTATACTGACAAAATTCCGTTACTCCGATAAATTCCCGTTACCAAGTAAATAAGCAGTTGTTATTAGAATAATTAAATTGTTACATTTTGACCTTTCAGATTTTCTTAGATAAATTATTTTTTTGTTCTTGAGCAAAATCCACTCAAGCAAACTGAAATTATGTAAAACCCCTACTCATTCGGAATCAGAATTTACCAATCATTTGCTCTCATATTTGTTGCTAAGCATAAAAATCATGCAAAATAAAAATTTACCGATAAAATCAGGAGTTCTTGTGATATTACTTCTGATAAAATCTGAATAATTATAAATTCTCTTACCTCCTTTATTTTAAATCTTAAATTTACTGCTCCGATTAAATGGAATAGAGCCTTAAATCACCGATTGTAAATTGCTGCTATTTCCTTGCTTTTGTTTCAATTAACCATAATCAACTGTATATCATTCGTAATAGTTGTTTAAAACAGATTAACAAATTCAGAATTAAGAAAATGTTGCTAATAAACGTATTAACTTGGCATTATATTGTATATTTTGTCGTTTCAGCAAATGACTTTAGAACCAGGAAATGAACTGAGGGATATGTGGTCAAATCTTCCATTTGCAATTGACTTTAAAATATATATGTTTAATGTTACTAATGCCAAAGATGTGGAGAATAACGGAGACTCTCCAATGTTAGATGAAATTGGACCTTTCGTATTTGAGTAATATTATTGCTCACTGAATTAAACGAAATAGTTTTAATGTTATTAATAATTTTTAGGGAATGGAAATCAAAAGTTAATCTGCAAGACAATGAGACAGACGATACTGTTGCTTTTAATGCTAAAACGAGATGGTACTTTAATCAAGAACGAAGTGGCAAATTAACAGGAGAGGAAGAAATTACCATACCGCATCCTGTAATTATGGTATGTTAAGTTTTGTTAATTTTCAAATAAATTTATAATTTCATTACGAATAAAATTAAAATATATTTGCACAAGTTGAGGATATTAAAAACAATAATTTTGAAATGTAATACATGCTTTTTTTAATTATTCATGCAAACGTTTTTTTTTTTCGTAATATGTTTTTCTTTTAATACAAATTAATTATCCTAATTTTGGTTTATAGTAAGCATTAACAGCTACTTTTGTATTAAATGCGCAAAGTTTGTATTTTTGTACGTGAGATGTCATTTTTTGACAAGCTTGCCGAATCATAAATGTCAATCGAACGTACTAAAAACATTTCGCACACAAAATACAAACAATATTTTTTACAACTAATTTGTACCATAAATTATAATATTTTTATTTATTTATGTAAATTAAATGAACAAATTGTTTCAATCGCCGTGAAAAAACGTTTTCCAAAAGCGTGAAAAACTTTTTCCTATGTATTTCGCGCACGGTGTCATTAGAATAAAAATATTAACAATTTTTGACAATTTTTTTTAATTTAAAGGAATTTTTAAAATACTCTTGATACCAATGAGTATAAAGTAATTATAGCTTTACACACTCCTGACATCTCACATTTTGAAATTGCGTCGGAAGACATTTTAAATTCACCTTCTTTAAAATATCTTAAAACAATACATATCGTCGTCGTTAGACGTACTCCTGTAAAATAAAACAAGTTAAATAGTGTTCTCCGGTTTCTGTAAATATAGTTACAACAATAATAACTAAAAGAACTTCATTAGTTAATTTTATAAAATGGTACACTTATATTTCAAAACATAAACATTTTATTATTATTATTATTTATTTATTAACAAATTAAGATTCTTTATTTTCAATTCATGTAAATAAAATTAAATAAATTGAACAAATTAATTGCTAATATTTCATTTATACATATACATCCTGTTCAATTATTTTCAATGGATATTTAAGTACTCTTTGTTTATATTATGGCTTATCAAATTTAGTGTTCTAAATACTTTGCCTGATATTATTAATACATGTGCATACTTTGAATTCAGTATTTATAAGTCATACTCGTACTGTAAACATAATGTCATATATTTACGTTAATGAGATATCATAAATAATAAATATGTCTGCATTGTTTCATTCTAAATATAGACAAAAGGGTCAAACTAAATTCTTATTTAAAAAATATGGGGTCCGTCGTGTAATGCTCTAGTGGGTAGACTGACAGGCTTTCATTCTAACAAACCGAGTTCAAATCTCGCCAGTGTTAAATTATTTATCAACTATTTCTCACATCAAAATGATATCTTACTGGCAGGTGACGTCAAGTAAAGGTCTCGATATAAATATATTATGATCGAAATCCAGCAATGGCGTATTCCTATTTAGTTTATGAATAAATAATTATTCTCTATAGTTATATTCAATTTGCACAAATTACAAATATTTTTAAAATTATTTAATTTCAGCTCATTTTTCTAATTTTTTAATAACGTGTCATTACCTTGTATGTATAAGTTACAGGTTTTTTTTAATGAATTATATGAAATTATATATATGTTATTATTATAATGAAATATGTATACATATATTTTATATTTATTTTCATCTGACAATGGGGTTCTAGGAATGCTGTTTCCGCAGAATGAATGAAAACGTGCATTTTTATTTTTATCGCATTTTTTTTTCTGTTAGTTTGAATTTTTGTATGTTATTGCATTTTAATAGAAAAAAAGATATGGTTAAGGTGGATTTAAACCAGTGTTAAATCTAGGGGGGTGACCTGGGGTGAATTTCCCCCCCGATAAAATTGAATTCTACTCCGGCCGAATGGCGAAAATCAATGAACAAATTTATTGTTACTTGTACAAGCATCTCCAAAATATCTCTTGATTCAACGCTGATTTATACATATAAAATGTAAAGATAAGACATAAGAATAAGAATATCTACAGAGTGTTTACGGTCTTTTTGTTTTATTTTTAATGGGTGATACTACAGGTCAAAAGAAGGCGACAAATATTAAAACACCTTAGTAAAATATTTTTAATAAAAAATATTATTATTTTTTAGCTTTCATTTTATGGAATTAACAGAACGATAAGCGCTCTTATAACAGATGTTCAAAGTTATCACCCTGTTTAGTGATGGGTAAATTCCCGGGAACGAATATTTCGGAAAATTTCCCAGGATATTTCCCGGGATGTTTTTGGGGAATTTTCTGAAGAATTTCTGGGGATATTTTCCGAGGAATTAATAAATTCCTCCATAAAAATCAAAGGCATACTAAAATTTTTATTTCATAAAAAAAATAAGAATATTCAATAATAATAATTATGTCATAATCTTTTCTAACTCAAAAATATTACCAATGGTGATGTTGCTGTAGGTAAAATAATTAAGAATTAATTTAATTTTTGTAGTTTTCCACTCATAGTTATAAAGTTATTAGAATATTATCACCATTAGAAATTAATTGGGACTGGTTAGAACATGTAGGTAAAGCTGCGCTTGCATTAAATTTATTATCGGGAATTTTCCTTCTTATTCCCGGGAACTTTCCTTAGTTCCGGGAATTTTCAAAATTCCGGGAAATGGGTTTAGGGAATTTCCCGGGAATTTTTCCAGGAAATAAGAAAATTCCTGACGGGAAGTTCCCAGTGACCCATCACTAACCCTGTTGCTGTATGCAAAAACTTACTCGGCATATCCATAAATTAACGTACGTTGCAAGGTCCATGCCTTGTCGAATTTCCGTCATAAATGAGGATCATGTCAACTAATTCCGTATTAGAATACCGATGGTACATTGTTCACCTTTTACACAATTAATAATAATAATCAATTAGATACTGACGGTGCACAATTAAATAGTAACAAACTGCAACTGACAGATAAACAAATTAAAAAACGAAAGAGTGAAATTTGTCATTGCACGGGTTACTACAAGTTTTTTCAACATTAATTTACCTCCCCTTTATAAAAACTAAAAAAATTCATATCACTTTTATTATAAATATATTACCTAGGTGTTTTAATGTTTTTCGTTTCTTTTGACCTGTAGTATCACCCATTAAATTATTAAATTTAAATTAAAACAAAAAGATGGTAAACACCCTGTATAGAGGTAAAATACTGGTGTGGTATGAATCCGTTTATGAAGCAGCATTAATTTTAACTATAACCGTAAGGCGTAAAGAAGAATAGCAAACAATAAATATCACTTATTTATAAAATTAATTGTCAAACATCAAAAAAAAAATTTTATAAAAAATTATCTATTTACTCATAGCTGCCATAGATTTACCAGTTAGTTATTACAGCCTCTTTCAGCAAATTGATAATTGTTAAATCTTACCTCCACTCATCTATATATAGAGTTAAAGATATTGTCAACATATGAAATAACGATGTTTTTGATGTTTTTGCTAGTGAGAAACTGTTTTAAGAAATTATATTATATTAGTATATTATAATATAATAGGTAATCGTAGTGTATTTTGTGTTGTAAGTTTATGTCGTTGTGTGTGACGATTTTTCGTCCACGATAACTCCATACGATAAATATAAAAATTTAATATTTCGTATTTAAGAGTTTTATTCGAATAAATGATGGACTGCTTAAATTTTCACTAAAGTTGGTTAATCGCAAGCAGTACTTTTTTTCCTAAAAATACCTCTAAATTCCATTTTTTTAGAAAGGTAAAACTGAAAATAATCAAAATTGGAAAAAAATCTAAGATATCTCACGTTTTTTTCGATTTTTGACGAATTTGGTTTTTTTCAGAGGTCGTATTTCGACCTATTAGAGGGAAAATATTTCAATTTTTCTCAGTTTTCACCAAATCGTTCCAAAAAACCTACATGCAGAGAAAACATTTCTTTATGTAACTTTGTCCTTAGAATCAACAGGTATAATCGTTGAAATTGTATTTCTACCCATTTCAGATATATACCTACCCAAAACACAAATTTTTTGAGATTCAACTTTGGGAGTAAATATCTCACGAACAAAAATAAATAATTAAATCCTGTTTGTAAATTTTAAATACACGTATCATCTATTAATATGCATTATTTGCAAAAACCAAAATGAAAGTAAAAGATTTTATGAAATTTGTGTCTTTAGACTTATAGTAATAAAATTTCTACAGTGCTCTGGGTACTATTAAACATAAAGATTATTTTATTTTCTATCGGCCTGCATAACTACACTGTATACAGAACTTTTTACTAAACAGAAAAAAAATATTAATTTTACGTAAGGTCATAAATGCTGTATTAAATTTGTAACATATAAAATGTAACACTTCTTTTTAAAAATCAGACGTCATGGAAAATATCAATGAGAAAGATTAATGAAGTAACACTGAATATAATTCTTATTATCTGTATTTTAATATTATTTAATTTGAATTTAAATTATTTTTCTTGTATTATATGACAATATTACAAAAATATAAAATTATCTATAATGACATGTCATTAGTTGTCACAACTTTCACGTACGTTTTCTTTTATTTTTTTATTTCCACGGCTGTCTCATTTGTTACAATTTATATTTAAAATTTTCCTACTGCAGAAGTGATGTTGTATAAATTATGTTCTTATCTGATGTTGAATTTAATTTTGAACAACTTCGTATTCTTGTAGATTTTTCTTTAAATCTATTAGGTGAGAGAGTATCACCGATTTTTTATAACACCATGTTCAAGTCCTATGTTCCGCTTTTCGTTGTACACGATGTATATATACATATACAGAGTGGCTGATTTTTCATTGTCCAGACCATATATCCTGAAATATTACATATACAAGAAAAAGCTAAATAGGAAAACTGTGTAAAAAGACCTGGTCTATAAAATAGCATGAACAGATGTTTTCCATGACCTACCGATTTGGTGGAAAAATAATTATGTAATAATTATTTTAAAAAGCAATATAAATATTTTATTTCATAAACGAAAACGAAATCTGTAATAAAACCAAAACGATTTATCTGAATAAAACTAGAAAAAGAAACAAAGAATTTTTTACTCCTAGTTATATATTTAAATACTTATATTTTCCTTCTGTTATATGAGAATTAAAATGGTGAAATACCATTTAATTTTAAGATATTATATACAAAATATATTTTACTTATTATTAATTCTTTCGTGGAAAATAATTAAATTCTTATTATAATTATTGTATTTTTTTATATTTGATAAAAATCAGTGATTTTCATATAAAATCGGTTGATTTAAATCATGATATAAATCGTGATTTAAATCATTTGATTTAAATCAGGCAAATCCTGAAAGAAATATCTACCTTAATACTATATAAAGTTACAATATAGCAGATTACAATATAATAAAAAATATAGAAGTTAGTGTGATTAAAGATAAACTACAGCAATATTTTGTTTCAGTCTATGTTGCTACGAACAGCATCCGAGAAACCACCAATGTTACCTATGGCATACAAAGCTGTGAACGGCATTTTCGATAATCCTACTTCCATGTTCATAACTGTTCGTGTGAAGGATATTTTATTTGATGGAGTCCCTATAAACTGTAACAGATCAGATTTTATTCCACACGCCGCATGTTTTGAAATGAAACAAGAGGAATCTTTGAAGAAATTGCCAAATGATACACTTTTATTTTCTTTCTTCGGTCATGTAAGTAATTTTTCCATACTCTGATAAAATAGTTATTTACATATTAAGTGTGGCGAGCGCTGTGTAACACGGGGGGGTTAATGGAGATGCAATGATGATTATGATTACTTATGACTTACGATGATGACGATGATAACAGGAACATAATACGTTGATTGGGGGCACGGGAGCACATGATCCCTTTAATTTTACTTAACTAATTTTATTTACAAAAAAACTTAACTAAACTAATTTAAAATTAAACAATTAAACTATACAGACTACATGATGATGCGTCTGATCATCAGCTAACCCTATCTAAGACTGTTTGTAAAACTAAGTTGAGAGTCAAATCTACCCTCTCAACTTCTTATCGAAATACAAAAATGTTGTCTGTGAAATTTTATCTTTTCGGCATATGGTCCCATAATTTTTAATTTTTATTACCAAAAATGTGAACATCTATATGCCGATAAAAGAATCACAGTTCACAGAAGAAATGCAGTCTACAAAACAAGATGGAAACCAGGGCCGTATATTCCATCTTGTTACAGCTGCAATAGAACGAATCCGGGAAAAAGTTCACGTAAGAGGTTTGTACATTATTTTTTGTACTCTTACAATAAACTCTGTTGATTTTTGTCACCTAAGCAACGGCGAGAATATCAATTTCCCACGTCTCCCGAAATTTTGGCGCTCAGGTAAGGTGACCAGAAGTTCTCATTTCTGTGGATGTATCCTCTTTTTTTAAACGTGCTCGGAGGATTTTATATTTTATCCTACTTTTGGATTTTATCGCAAAAATTATGTTCAGTACGCATATTAGGTTATTTCTGTAATTTCGGAAAAAACAGTTTAACCAAGTATTCGTGGCACTCTAGCAGTAGCAGTGGTACCGTACAGAGAAAAAACATTCAGAGTAAAATAGACAGCCTGTACGCGCGGGAAGTAAAGTCCGTAGAACAAGTATAATAAATACATGGTACGTCACCCTAACCGTGCACAAAATGGAGATGACATTCATAATTTTATAATTATATGTAAAAAGTTCATATCATTTTATAACAAATAGGGTCATCAGAAAATTAAGAAATGATTTAAAAAATGTGATTTATTATTTTAGAATAGTAGTCTATTTTTCACTATTTTATTGTTATTTTATTAAATTTTCGGTTTGTTAAATAAATAAAGTTAAAAAAAATAATGTATATGTTCTCATTTTGTCCTCTTTTAGAAAATTATTAGTCTTAGTTATTAACAGAACAATATGGTCACTCTATGCTCAGATGAGGCGAATCAATAGATTTTATTGTAAGAGTAAAACAATGATCATTTAAATTTCTCTTCTGTGAAGTACCTATATTAGTTCAAAATTTTAAATTAATTATGTGATACTTTATAAGCACCATATACAGGTCTTATTTATTACATTCAGGGATATAAATGAAAAATACCTAGTTTTAGTGTCGATTCAACATATCTCTTGGCCATTACCCGATTGCCCGCTATCTTAGTCCAATTCAGATTTTTTTTACACTAATAAATTGTCATATTTTTAGATAATAATTTTGAATGACATAATATAAATTAATTAAGCATGACATATATGGGAAAAATAAAAACAAGTGGCCGACGGATGCTTCTGACCTTGAAATCGCTCTTTGTATGTTTTCAAAGCTATTTGTTTAAAACATACACCTAACTTAACATAACCTAATTAAGCTAAAAGTAAACTAACCGAAACATAATCTAACCTAAACATATTATATCAAACCTAAACTAACCTAAACTTAAACTACACTTAATCTGAACCTAACCGAAACCTAATCTAAACCTAAATCTACCTTAAATCTAACCTAAACCCTAACCTAACCTACTCTAATCTAACCTAAAAACACATATAAACATACTTAAAGAGCGCGCACACACAAATACCTTTTTCGTACTCATGCATTGAAATGTGTTGTTTCGCGTTGCCTAAGCAACGCCTGGAACGTCAATTTCCCAGGTCTCCACCCGATAGGTGACCGGGAAATTTTTTGAAAAAACACTCCTACTTCTACAGCATTTATTAAAAAACTATATTTACAATAAAATAGTATCATGTTTCAAACATTCTTTTACATAATAATAATAAAAGAGAATAGTGGATTATTGAATAAAATTTATTTTAGAAAAAGTAAATTTAGTGCATTTGATAAACAATGTTGGCAACAACTGCTGTCATGATGACAGATTGACAGCACTTGTTAGTACTAAAACACATAACCACAAACCATTTTGTGTATACAATAAATAAAAATATTTGTACAAATAGAAAATTAATTATTGATTTTATGATTTTCGTACGAAAAATATTGTACAAACCTCGTGCGTGAACTGGGTTTCCGGAATCGTTCTATGGCAGCGCTCGCGAGCTCGCGCCGCCAAACACTCCTCCGGAAACCAGTCGTTCCCGCATTTGGTATGTAAATAACTATTGTTGTTTTAAACAGCGATGTCAAGGTCTTACAATTCTGATTGCCACTTTTTATTATTTTTCCCATATTTGCCATGTTTAACGGAAAGTTTTTGTCAAATTTCATGAAAATCGTAGCTGACGTAGCACATTATTTCTAATAAAAATTAAAATATAAAACAATATATTATGTAATGAGAAATATAATGAGCATTTTAAGCAAGTGTGAAAATATTTATTAACGATGTATAACAGCGAATACGATATTTCAAGAGTGCGTGTTACTTTTATTTTGTTAAAAATTGGCGGCGACTACTTGTTATTTGTATAATAGGCTTTAATATCTAAAAACTTCAATTGATCAAATTTTAAAACTTTTATTACAGTTTCACAGTAAAGGTTGCTAATAGGGCATATTAGTGTTCTAAGTGCAGGAATTATTTTAACGTCCATTGCGTAAAAAAATTAGTAAGAAATATCAGATTTGAAGGTATTCTTTAATGTTTTATTTCAATAAAACTATGTTAACGGAAAATTTAATTTTCGTAGATTTTTAATGAAATGTAATAAAATACGCAGTAACAAGAATATCCCTATTGATATTTAGCAGGGCCATTTTCACCCGTGGACAGTGGTATTCCTCAAATATTTTTTCAATCTTTTAAATCTCCCACGATTTCTAAATATTCCGCTACTCGGCCGCTATATTTCTATTAGCAAAATATCGCTACATTATAATACTTTTTGTAATAGAATAGGTACGCTATTTTAATATTACAAATATGTTGTCCAAAAATAAATTAAACATCAAACATCTAAACACTTAATTAAATAGTTCGTTAGAGGTGGCCTCAGTAGAGCAGCCACTGAAAAATTGTCCCGAGCCACGGTAGAAATTTTCTTGTCACAAAATTAAAGAATATAAAACTTTATAAAAATTTTTTAGACATTATTGATAGACACTGATGCGTTTATTTAAAATTTGTATTAAATTATCACTTTTCGTTCTTTTCACTCTCAAGTTTGCACCTCAAAAAATAGTGTATTTTGGGTATATCTCTAAAATGGGTGGAGATACAATCTCAACGATTATATCACTTGATTCTAAGGGTAAAATTAGATAAAGAAATATTTTTCTGCATATTCGTTTTGGAATGATTCCGTGAAAAATGTGAAAAACAAAAATCCGGACCTTTAGTTTTTCGCTGGACATAAGAAAATATTGATATATGTACTACATACTTAAGGCTGAGTCTCTGTTATGTACAAGGTCTAGCGCCGCCACTGGTTGGGCTGATTATGCCTATGAAATTAATTATATATGATTAATACATATATATTCTAAGTCCAAGAAATTCACAACAATAAATAACTAAAACACTGTCATCTAAGTTCGGCCTTGAGCGTGTGGGTTTAAGCGTACCCATGAATATTATTTCATTCAGAATCCCGCAGCAATTTATTTCGGTTGTTCGGCCGAGTATACTATGCCCGATGCGAGGGACACGCAGTGTCTATCTTTACGTTCGTTTCAAGATTCAAAAAGTTTCAAGCATTATTTATAAAAGGAAATATACAGGTTGTTCCATTTAAGTGTGCCACCATTGCTATCTCAAGAACTGTAAGAGCTACGAGGTTGGGTAAATTAGCAAAGAACCACCATTTTACAAGACTAATACAATGAGCAAAAAAATTTTTTTTTTCGACCAGTTGTTCTCAAAATACGGGACACAACTTTCTTATTTTAAATGGGAACATATGTTTTTTTAGGTTATTCGATAGAGTATTTGTTTCTGAATTCAAAGAAACAAACTTATCATATACTAATATAACAAAATAACGGAGAAAATGCATGTCAGATTTATATGTATTTTATTTATATCTGGCTGAAACAAGAGTGCTTTGGATAGAAAACTATTCATTTTCTTCTTAAAACTGACAGTTTAGGAACAAAATTTAACAACAAATAATAAAACAATGTTAGACAGAACAATATGTCCCATTGTTTTCTATCCATAGCACTCTTGTTTCAGCCAGATATAAATAAAATAAATATAAATCTAACATGTATTTTTCTCAGTTATTTTGTTATATTAGTATATGATATGTTTATATCGTTGAATTCAGAAAAATACTGTATCGAATAACCTAAAAAAACATATGTTTCCATTTAAAATAAGAAAGTTGTGTCCCATATTTTGAGAACCACTGGTCGAAAAATAATATTTTTTTGCTCATTGTATTAGTCTTGTAAAATGGTGGTTCTTTGCTAATTATTTAACCTATCTCGTAGCTCTTATAGTTCTCGAGATAGCAATGGTAGCACACTTTAATGGAACATCTGTATATTTAGTAATATAGAAAATGGTAATACGCAAATAGTTGCTGTTGTAGAACAATACACCCTTTTCAGTACAAATCTTATCTATATCTCTTTACACGCTGAATATTTTACGCCAGCCTGCGGGCACGCACTGCACGCCCACCAGAATCGGCACTGTGATATCATACCATACTTTTTTATATATGTTTTTTTTTTTATAATTTGTGTAAATTTATTCATGAACAAACGTATTATGCCTTCCAAATGTACTTTGTGTCAAGATATGATTTTTTTAAATACTTACATAAATTAACGTTTTTTCGGATAATGTCAGTAGCACACTCATGAGTTCGGCTCTCCAGTGACTAATTCTGAAACTATATATGTTTTAAAATCAAACGATTTATCATTTTTCCTGTTAATTATAGCACAGTATATATAACTAGTTTTCCATATTGTATATTTAAATTAAACGTTAATACAAAAACAAACACTGACAATAATTTTTTGTACATTAGACCTCTAGATGTTATATAAATGAATATGATTAATTAATAGTTCTATATCATTATATAAAATTTAAATTATTGCGAATTATTACAATTATATCATCAATGAAGACGAAATTGTTATTATCTGACGCCGTCATATTAATGTCGCAAAACTTAATTAAGGAGATTGGAATGAAAACTTTTAAATTCTTAATAATTATTGATGAATATATTCCATTACGTAACACTGTTATGTAATGGAAATTATGTGTTCTGTGTTACATATACATATATTGTTCCATTTGCAGTGGTTGCTGGTGGTTGCAGAAAAAAACTATTACTCATTTTACATAATTTTGTTTTGTTGTATAATATTTCATCCGTCAAGAACTGATTACATTTTTTCCTTGCTTATAAATTGATTAAAAAGCAATTGGAACAAGACGAAAAGAAAGTACTAAACAATGTTATCAAGAAATTATGTATCCAAAAAAAGTGAAAGAAAATTAAACTGGGAATTCGCTATGTGTGTAGAAATCAAACAAAGAAACAATCGATCAGTGACGGCTCGTCTCTAAGTGCTGCAGGGTTGCAGAACTACCGAAAATTTTAAATAAAAATGCGCATTATTATTGTATAAATATATGTAAAAATCAAATAACAAAATTACTTCTTTACATTTTACATTATATTGTGGCTTAATAAGTACAAGTGGGCTGAGACGCAGTGGCGGCTCGTCCAGGGTGGCAGAGTGGGCAGTGCCCCCTCAAATTAAAATAAAATATTTTTTCTATTTCACATGAATATATTTTTATTATTAATTATTATAACAATATAACAATGTACAATGTTTAACAATGTACCATGTTAGTGGTCTATTTAAATAGAAATTAGCGCGGCGCCGCTGTGCAACACAATATTATATGCATCAAATTCGACTAGCGGGGGCACGCATCCGCCAGACGAAACTTGTATGGTATACTACTGAACGATACGTTCCAAACACAAATGGGAACAAGATGACTGTACAAGTGAGACAGCGCTATGTACGTGAGTGATTTCGTGCAATTCATGTGCGACTGGGCTCGTATACAGCGGTTGTCAGCCCCCTCGCCATCTCGAACGGTGTTGTACTTGTATGACTTAAAATTCTTAAAATAAATTCTATAATATGAATGATAAATAAAGAGATGCACAGATTTAATTTGTTTATAATAAAATAATAATTTAAAGTAAATATTCAGTAAAATTTATAAAACAAAAATAATGCGTATTGTGATTAAAAAACTTATTTAAGAATAAAAATAAATATGTATATGTAAAACATCATTGAAGAGTTTTTAAATATTATTAATATTTTAATTTTGAAACAAATGCTTTGCTTATTTTTAAGGTTTGTAAATTTATCATAGAAATAATACGAATAGCCGAGTGTTGAACCAGAGGAGGCATGCATACTCTGAGATTCGGAAACAATCGGACGTGATCGGTGAAATATACTCATTGCATGTTATATTTCTAAAATCGCCAGATCGTCAGTCGTGTATAAATTGTATCTGTAAGCGTGTAAGATATGATTAAACATTTACGAAAATCTCCAGATTTTCTTTATAAAATAATTGATCATTTTGCTAAAACTAAAGACAAAAGAATTGATATAATATATAAACAACTGTAATTAACAATTAGTGTATTCTGCTTCTAGCTCATTAGAATGTTTTAGTTCATGGGATAAGAATTTATTTTTCGTTATTCTTAACCGAATGGAAATGAGATTTGTTTTCTTTTTATTTATATTATATTTCAAATTTATTCTAGTACCTATATCATTTTTAATTTGTTTTTTTACATTCTTCATTACCCCTACCCACTTCTTTTTACTATTATTGACCTTTCCGTTGGGTTGTGCTGAACATTGATACCTTTTAATATTTATTATTAATAATATTAAAATTATTTGTGACGAAATCGGAGTTCTAAACATCGTTTCATGACCACGTTTTTCTCACCAAAATCTTTGACACTAACAAAATAATTTGCCCCCTCGCTCAAAAATACCACGAGCCGCCACTGCTGAGACGTGATACAATCAGTCAAATTACATAAAAATTAGTTTTCCAAACTTTATTTATCAGGAACAATTGGCAGTTAAATTGCAAGGTCATTCAAATCCTGAACTAAACAGAAATTTTGAGGAAAAGTTGCGGTAAATCGTATAAAAGACAATTCAACAAAAAAATTTATTTAAGAAACAATTCAATTTGTGGTTGGAACGATAAGAATGCTTCGTTTTAGTTTCCGTGTTTGCTGTTTGCGTACGGTAGTGGTAAAAAAATATGAACTGATACTAGAGTGAGAGATTTGTTGCATTTGACGTAGACAATAATGAAACCAGAAAATTTATTGCCACAAAACTACAATGAACGAAAAAAGGAAAGACGTGTTCCTTTAAAATTTAAATTAAAACTATAAAGACAATTTAATTCTTTTGATTTATATTTTATTTTCTATTTTATATGATGTAGCACACCCAGAAATATATAGCACGAGCCGCCGCTGCAAGCGATACATAAACAATGGAAAATAATAAATCAATTCTTTTGAAAACTTATTAGATGTAGCACAATCTATATTTACCAAATATGGAAAGTTTAATCTCAGTATTTAACTTACAATGCCAGCGACCATTTATATTCGTCAGAACACATAAATAATAAGAATAATGTTAAAAGCGGATTCTAGGAACAGTGAAATATGATTTTTTTAAAAAGATATCATTTTTCTTTTGCTTGTATCTAATAATTTATGTATGTTTCAGAAAAATAACAGTGTTGAAGAGAGAATGAAAGTAAAAAGAGGCTCTCAAAATCCATTGGATCTAAATAAAGTAGTAGAATTCAAGAATAAAACAGTCATGAGAGTATGGCCAACGAAGGAATGTAATTTAATTAAAGGAACAGAAGCTTCTGTGTATCATACATTAATTGAAGATAATGAAACGCTATACGGTTTTGTACCGCTATTATGCAGGTGAATAATTGTATTATTAAGTTATTAAGACTTGGTAACGGCTTTTTCTAATAAGTTGAGTTTCTTGCGGTAGATGCAATGCAGGAAAAACCAAAACAAGTTCTACAAAAAACTGTAGTATACATAATAGTAATTCCAACCTAAGGAGGTAAAGATTGCTTATTAATATCGAACATAATAATCACATATATCATTAAGACATTTAAATTTCGCAGGATACAAATCTACTTTTTACACTTATTACTTTAATCTTTTACTAACAATTATATATGAACGTTTACAAATATATACTCATACATCATTGTTTAAATGTAGTAAATACTATACAGGGTGGCCCAATGAAAATTATCAGCGCAATTTCTGGCCACTTAACATCAATTTTGCAAAAAACGCTCGAACACGTCAATTTTAATATAAAGGGGGACACCTGAATGGATTAGTACCAATGGTATAACTTCAACCCTAAAATGGGTGTGGATTGCACCTCAAAAATTTTAAATGGAAAAGGGTATCAAACATGACACAGTTCGAAAGGCCTTTAATTTTCTTTTCAACAGTTTTTTTATTTTTCAAATCCGAAATATCGTTTAAAACAAATTTTATCAGGTGTGCAAAACTGCAATCAAGTAGGCTTAAACAAATGACAGAAACTCAAGTATCAGTTTATTAGGTGTTCAAAATGACTATTTTCAACTTCCATACAATAATAAAGATTTTGCTCAAAATTTTGTAGATACGGTACTTTGCCGTAAATCTTCTAAAAATTCGGGTAGCGTGGCATAAAATTTAGACTACAAATAACCCCACAAAAAAAATCCAACTTACAAATTAGTTGTTTATTACAAAAAAACTTGTCGAATGAATTGTTTATTTAGTTTCTGTCATTTGTTTTAGCCTACTTGGCAATTTTGAACAACTGATAAAATTTGTTTTAAACGATATTTCTCTGGAACTAATGATCGGATTTGAAAAATAAAAAAACTGTTGAAAAGAGAATTGAAAGGCCTTTCGAAATGTGTCATGTTTGACACCCTTTTCCATTTAAATTTTTTGAGGTGCAGTCCACACCCACTTTAGGGTTGAAGTTATGCCATTAGTACTAAAATCCATTTAGGTTTCCCCTTTATATTAAAATTGACGTGTTCGAGCGTTTTTTGCAAAATTAATGTTAAATGGCCAAAAATTGCGCTGATAATTTTCACTGGGCCACCTGTATATATACAGACTGTCTACTGAACTCTTAAGGGAATTCCTAAACTAGAAGAGGTACGACTTCGGTTAAATTAGACAAAAGTTGCCTTATCAGGGGGCTATTCCTGTGATGTATTTGTTTTTCCAAAAATATGCATAGGTCACTAGACAGAAGAAAAAATATGAAATTAGTGAAAATTATTAAATCGTTTTTATTCTTAAACGATGACAAATAGAGAAAAATGTTCCAGATAAAACTTTTAGAAGATAAAGTGCGCCATAAAGATAAATAATAATAAAAAAATTTTGGCCAACTGTTTGTGAGATATGGCAAGAAAAAATATTTTTTTAAATTGTAATCATAGGTGGCTATGGCATCGTTAAAAGTAGTATTTTTATCTCTTTTCAACAGTGTGTATTTTTATATCATTCATTTTAAAAATTATTGTTTTTTGTACATAAATTATAAAACACTTCTTTCTAATGGCATTTTTAAAGTAAGCTTTGGTACAAACAATTTAAAACAACTGATTTATATACCGGGTGTCCCAGCTCGACCGACACATGAGAAATTTACATAGGAAATCAGTTAATTATGAATAGTATCTCCCCAGTGCAAGATATTAACTTGAAATTTTGTATGTTTATTGGGGAATATTATTTCTATGGATTACAGTTATTTGAAATATGTAATTTCGTCTGCAAGACGAGATTTATTTAATTATAAAATCTAACATTTTCGTTCAAAATCAGTCAGTCATGGAAATAAAAGAAAATATCTATGCGACAGTTCTGACAGTTAATGACATGCCATTGTAGATATTTACTAGCGAATTCTCGGCTACGCCGAGCATTCCCTAGAGCTCCGCTGTCAGTGCAAAAAACAAATGCCGATCGACATGAAACAATTATTTCATATTTGCACTTCAGGCCTCTCCAAGACCTTTCATTAGATTGCAAACACGATATACTTCCAATAATTTTTTGTAAAAAACAAAAGCCGGTCGGCATGAAACATTTTTGTCATTTATGTACCCCAGCCCTCACCGAGACCTTTTATTTGATACCAAAAACGACATACTTCTGACAACTTTCTACATAAAACAAAAGTCGATCGACAGGAAACATTTTTATCATATCTGTATGCTAGCCCACACCAAGACTTTTCATTTGATACCAAACACTATATACTTGTGACAACCTTTTGCAAAAAACAAAAGCCGATTGACATTGACAATTTTTGTTAATTCTGCACACCAGCCCTCATTGAAACCTTTCATTTGATACCAAATACCATTCACTTCTGACAACTTTTTGCAAAAAACAAAAACCGATCGACATAGCACATTTTTGTCAATTCTGCACGCTAGCCCTCAACGAGACCTTTTATTCGATACCAAACACGACATATTTCTGACAACTTTTTGCAAAAAACAAAAGCCGATCGACATGGAACATTTCTGTCAATTCTGCACGCTATCCCTCTACAAGACGTTTCATTTGAGACCAAACTCGACATACTTTTAAGAACTTTTTGCAGAAAACAAAAGCCGATCGAAATGGAACATTTCTGTCAATTCTGCACGCTAGCCCTCAATGAGACCTTTCATTTGAGACCAAACTCGACATACTTTTGAGAATTTTTTGCATAAAACAAAAGCAGATCGACATAGATCATTTTTATGAATTCTCTACGCGAGCCCTCGCCAAGACCTTTTATTTGATACCAAACACGACATATTTCTGACAACTTTTTGCAAAAAACAAAAGCCGATCGACATAGAACATTTTTGTCAATTTTGCATTTCAGTCCTCAACGAGACCTTTCATTAGATACCAAACAAGACATACTTCTATTAACTTTTTGCATAAAACAAAAGCCGATCAACATAGACCGTTTTTGTCAGTTCTGCACGTGAGCCCTCAACAAGACTTTTATTTGAGACCAAACATGATATACTTTATACTACTTTTTGCAAAAAACAAAAGCCGATCGACATAGATCATTTTTGTCAAATCTCTACGCGAGCCCTCGCCGAGACCTTTCATTAGATACCAAACACGACATACCGTCTATTAACTTTTTGCATAAAACAAAAGCCGATCAACATGGAAAATTTTCTTTTTTGTACACCAGCCCTCACCGAGACTTTTCATTCGATACAAAACACATATTTCTGTTATCTGTCATTAAAATCCAAGGACGACCTACTTGTAACAACTTTTTGCGCAAAACAAATGCAGATCGACGTGACATATTTTTTTTTGTCATTTCAAAACCGGCCCTTATGTTTTTTTTTTCTTTTGATATCAAACACAGCAAAGTGTTTAGGAATATTCGGTTTTAATGTAGTTACTTTATCACACATCTGGCAACATTGACTTTTGACATTGGAAACGTCAAAATTTATATTAATTAAATACATTATGTTTTAAACTTAAATTAGTTGTAACACCTTTGCTCAAGACTAATATACTTGATACTGTATTTACTTCTTTAATATCAATGTTCTAAAAAAAGTTATAATCGTTTAAAGTTCATAGACAGATTGTCAAAAGTGACGGATGACAGCGTGACTCTTCTTAAATTTAGACATGGCTACTGGGATCCATTGTTTCAAGTTATTAGTTTTGCACAGTTTTTATTTTTTTACACAAGAACCACTCACAGTAAAAATATGAGACCCCCAAAAGGCATAACTACACATTATTCCCTGCAACCTAAAAAAAAATTACAACAATTCCTTTCATAGTTAATGTAGTTAGGCTTCTGACAAAGTTTGGCGATCGTCATGATGAAAATAAATAAACATCACCGACATGTTTTAAACTTAAATTAGTTGTAAAACCTTTGCTCATGATTATTAATCATGATACTGTATTCACTTCTTTAATATCAATGTTCTTATTTGAAAATACAATCCTTTAAAGTTCATAGACTGATTGTCATAAGTGACAGATGAAAGGTTGTTTCTTTTTTAATTTAGACATGGCTACTAGGATCCTTCTAAAAAAATTTGTTTTAAAATGAAAAAAGTGAGTGGTTTTTATTAATTTACGCAAAAACTGCTGGACGTAAAAATATGAAATACCAAAAAGGCACACCTACGCATCATTCTCTACAACTTGATATTATTATACATATCAATTTCATAAATGGTTAAGGCTGTAGGTTTGTCCGAAAATTTGGCGATCGTCGTGATGAAAATAAATATAGATTGGGACACATGCCTTTTAGTATATAGGACTAGCGAATTCTCGGCTACGCCGAGCATTCCCTAGAGCTCCGCTGTCAGTGCAAAAAACAAATGCCAATCGACATGAAACAATTATTTTATATTTGCAGGTCAGGCCTCACCGAGACCTTTCATTAGATTGCAAACACGATATACTTCTAATAATATTTTGCAAAAAAACAAAAGCCGGTCGACATGAAATATTTTTGTCATTTATGTACCCCAACTCTCACCGAGACCTTTCATTTGATACCATACACGACATACTTCTGACAACTTTCTGCATTAAACAAAAGTCGATCGACATGCAACATTTTTATCATATCTACACGCTAGCCCACACCCAGACTTTTCATTTGATACCAAACACGACATACTTCTGACAACTTTTTGCATAAAACAAAAGCCGATCGACATGGAACATTTTTGTCAATTCTGCACGCTAGCCCTCAACGAGACTTTTCATTTGATACCAAACACCACACACTTCTGACAACTTTTTGCAAAAAACAAATACCGATCGACATAGCACATTTTTATCAATTCTGCACGCTAGCCCTCTCCGAGACCTTTCATTTGATATCAAACACGATATACTTGTGACAACCTTTTGCAAAAAACAAAAGCCGATCGACATAGCACATTTTTTGTCAATTCTGCACGCTAGCCCTCTCTAAAATCTTTCATTTGATACCAAACACGACATACTTCTGACAACTTTTTGCAAAAAACAAACACCGATCGACATAGCACATTTTTATCAATTCTGCACGCTAGCCCTCTCCGAGACCTTTCATTTGATATCAAACACGATATACTTCTGACAACTTTTTGCAAAAAACAAAAACCGATCGACATAGTACATTTTTGTCAATTCTGCAGGCTAGCCCACTACGAGACCTTTCATTTGATATCAAACACGATATACTTCTGACAACTTTTTGCAAAAACAAAAACCGATCAACATAGTACATTTTTGTCAATTCTGCAGGCTAGCCCTCTCCGAGACCTTTCATTTGATACCAAACACGACATACTTCTGACAACTTTTTACATAAAACAAAAGCCGATCGACATGGAACATTTTTGTCAATTCTGCACGCTAGCTTTCAACGAGACCTTTCATTTGAGACCAAATTCGACATATCTTTGAGAAATTTTTGCAAAAACAAAAGCCGATCAATATTGACCTTTTTTCTTAATTCTACACGCCAGCCCTTATCGAGCCTTTTCATTTGATACCAAACACCACATACTTTTTACAACATTTTCCAAAAAACAAAAGCCGTTCGATATAGAACATTTTTGTTCATTCTGCACGCTAGCCCTCATCGTGACCTAGCCTAATATAACTTTCCTTAAAACCCAAGGATGACCTACTTCTAACAACTTTTTACGGAAAACAAATGCAGATCGACATGACACATTTTTTTTGTCATTTTAAAACTGGCCCTTATGGTTTCCTTTCTTTTGATAACAAACACTGCAAAGTATTCAATTTATTTTATTTAGGAATATTTGATTTTATTTAGTTACTTTATAATTTGGCAACACTGTTTGCATTAAAAAATAGTAGTTAATTTTTAAATTTATAAATAAATATTGTCAACCCTAATACAACTGCCACCGTCTTCAGTGAAGTTAGTTTAGGAATATTTGGTTTTAATTTAGTTACTTCATCACAAATTTGGCAACATTGACTTTTGACATTGGAAACGTCAAAATTTATATTAATTAAATACGTTATGTTTTAAACTTAAATTAGTTGTAACACATTTGCTCAAGTCTATTATTCATGATACTGTTTTTAAATCTTTGATATCAATGTTCTATTAAAAGATATAATCATTTAAAGTTCATAGGCAGATTGTCAAAAGTGACGGATGACGGCGTGATTCTTCTTAAAGTTAGACATGGCCTCTGGGATCCATTGTTTCAAGGCAGCATTTGTGCAAAGTTTTAATTTTTTACACGAAAATTACTAATAGTAAAAATATGAGACACCCAAAAGGCACCAGATCTCATTAGCCCCCACATATTAAAAAAAAAATTATAACAATCACTTGCATGGTTCAGGCTGTAGGCGATTACAAAAGTTACTCGATGCTCGTGATGAATCTATAGATAGATATATAGATAGATATATATATAGTGAATGTAATCGTTTAGTATAGTGACTAGCGAATTCTCGGCTACGCCGAGCATTCCCTAGAGCTCCGCTGTCAGTGCAAAAAACAAATGCCGTTCGACATGAAACAATTATTTTATATTTGCACGTCAGGCCTCACCGAGACCTTTCATTAGATTGCAAACACGATATACTTCTAATAATTTTTTGCAAAAAACAAAAGCCGGTCGACATGAAACATTTTTGTCATTTATGTACCCCAACTCTCACCGAGACCTTTCATTTGATACCATACACGACATACTTCTGACAACTTTCTGCATTAAACAAAAGTCGATCGACATGAAATATTTTTATCATATCTACACGCTAGCCCACACCGAGACTTTTCATTTGATACCAAACACTATATACTTGTGACAACCTTTTGCAAAAAACAAAAGCCGATCGACATAGCACATTTTTTGTCAATTCTGCACGCTAGCCCTCTCCGAGACCTTTCATTTGATGCCAAACACGACATACTTCTGACAACTTTTTGCATAAAACAAAAGCCAATCGACATGGAACATTTTTGTCAATTCTGCACGCTAGCCCTCAACGAGACTTTTCATTTGATACCAAATACCACACACTTCTGACAACTTTTTGCAAAAAACAAATACCGATCGACATGGCACATTTTTATCAATTCTGCACGCTAGCCCTCTCCGAGACCTTTCATTTGATATCAAACACGACATACTTCTGACAACTTTTTGCAAAAAACAAAAACCGATCTACATAGTACATTTTTTCAATTCTGCAGGCTAGCCCTCTCCGAGACCTTTCATTTGATACCAAACACGACATACTTGTGACAACTTTTTGTATAAAACAAAAGCCGATCGACATGGAACATTTTTGTCAGTTCTGCACGCTAGCCCTCAACGAGACCTTTCATTTGAGACCAAACACGACATACTTCTGACAACTTTTTGCAGAAAACAAAAACCGATCGACATAGTACATTTTTGTCAATTCTGCACGCTGGCCCTCTCCGAGACCTTTCATTTGATACCAAACACGACATACTTCTGACAACTTTTTGCACAAAACAAAAGCCGATCGACATGGAACATTTTTGTCAATTCTGCACGCTAGCCCTCAACGAGACCTTTCATTTGAGACCAAACTCGACATGTCTTTGAGAAATTTTTGCAAAAACAAAAGCCGATCAACATTGACCTTTTTTTTTAATTCTACACCCCAGCCCTCATCGAGCCTTTTCATTTGATACCAAACACCACATACTTCTCACAACTTTTTACAAAAAAACAAAAGCCGTTCGATATAGAACATTTTTGTTCATTCTGCCCGCTAGCCCTCATCGTGACCTAGCCTAATATAACATTCACTGTCCTCAGTAACCTTTCATTTGGGAATATTTGTTCTTTGTTTAGTTACTTTATTAAACATTTGGCAACATTGACTTTTGCAATTTGAAAATACCCAAATACGACATTTTTCTGACAACATTATGCAAAAAACAATTTCTAATCTACATAGAACATTTTTGTCATTCGTGCACACCAGTTCGTATTGTGTCGTTTCCTTAAAACCCAAGAACGACCTACTTTTAACAACTTTTTACGGAAAACAAATGCAGATCGACATGACACATTTTTTTGTCATTTTAAAACTGGCCCTTATGGTTTCCTTTCTTTTGATAACAAACACAGCAAAGTATTCAATTTATTTTATTTAGGAATATTTGATTTTTATTTAGTTACTTTATAATTTGGCAACACTGTTAGTATTAAAAAATAGTAGTTAATTTTTAAATTTATAAATTAATATTGTCAACCCTAATACAACTGCCACCGTCTTCAGTGAAGTTAGTTTAGGAATATTTGGTTTTAATTTAGTTACTTCATCACACATTTGGCAACATTGACTTTTGACATTGGAAACGTCAAAATTTATATTAATTAAATACGTTATGTTTTAAACTTAAATGAGTTGTAACACATTTGCTCAAGTCTATTATTCATGATACTGTTTTTAAATCTTTGATATCAATGTTCTATTAAAAGATATAATCATTTGAAGTTCATAGGCAGATTGTCAAAAGTGACGGATGACGGCGTGATTCTTCTTAAAGTTAGACATGGCCTCTGGGATCCATTGTTTCAATGCAGCATTTGTGCAAAGTTTTAATTTTTTACACGAAAATTACTAATAGTAAAAATATGAGACACCCAAAAGGCACCAGATCTCATTAGCCCCCACATATTAAAAAAAAAATTATAACAATCACTTGCATGGTTCAGGCTGTAGGCGATTACAAAAGTCACTCGATGCTCGTGATGAATCTATAGATAGATATATAGATATATAGATATATAGATATATAGTGAATCTAATCGTTTAGTATAGTGACTAGCGAATTCTCGGCTACGCCGAGCATTCCCTAGAGCTCCGCTGTCAGTGCAAAAAACAAATGCCGATCGACATGAAACAATTATTTCATATTTGCACGTCAGGCCTCACCGAGACCTTTCATTAGATTGCAAACACGATATACTTCTAATAATATTTTGCAAAAAACAAAAGCCGGTCGACATGAAACATTTTTGTCATTTATGTACCCCAACTCTCACCGAGACCTTTTATTTGATACCATACACGACATACTTCTGACAACTTTCTGCATTAAACAAAAGTCGATCGACATGAAACATTTTTATCATATCTACACGCTAGCCCACACCCAGACTTTTCATTTGATACCAAACACTATATACTTGTGACAACCTTTTGCAAAAAACAAAAGCCGATCGACATAGCACATCTTTTGTCAATTCTGCACGCTAGCCCTCTCCGAGACTTTTCATTTGATACCAAACACTATATACTTCTGACAACCTTTTGCAAAAAACAAAAGCCGATCGACATAGCACATTTTTTGTCAATTCTGCACGTTAGCCCTCTCCGAGACCTTTCATTTGATACCAAACACGACATACTTCTGACAACTTTTTGCATAAAACAAAAGCCGATCGACATGGAACATTTTTGTCAATTCTGCACGCTAGCCCTCAACGAGACTTTTCATTTGATACCAAACACCACACATTTCTGACAACTTTTTACAAAAAACAAATACCGATCGACATGGCACATTTTTATTAATTCTGCACGCTAGCCCTCTCCGAGACCTTTCATTTGATATCAAACACGATATACTTCTGACAACTTTTTGCAAAAAACAAAAACCGATCGACATAGTACATTTTTGTCAATTCTGCAGGCTAGCCCTCAACGAGACCTTTCATTTAATACCAAACACGACATACATCTGACAACTTTTTGCATAAAACAAAAGCCGATCGACATGGAACATTTTTGTGAATTCTGCACGCTAGCCCTCTCCGAGACCTTTCATTTGATATTAAACACAACATACTTCTGACAACTTTTTGCAAAAAACAAAAGCCGATCGACATGGAACAGTTTGTCAATTCTGCAGGCTAGCCCTCTCCGAGACCTTTCATTTGATACCAAACACGACATACTTCTGACAACTTTTTGCACAAAACAAAAGCCGATCGACATGGAACATTTTTGTCAATTCTGCACGCTAGCCCTCAACGAGACCTTTCATTTGAGACCAAACTCGACATATCTTTGAGAAATTTTTGCAAAAACATAAGCCGATCAATATTAACCTTTTTTTTAATTCTACACGCCAGCCCTTATCGAGCCTTTTCATTTGATACCAAACATCACATACTTCTCACAACATTTTCCAAAAAAAAAAAGCCGTTCGATATAGAACATTTTTGTTCATTCTGCACGCTAGCCCTCATCGTGACCTAGCCTAATATAACATTCACTGTCCTCAGTAACCTTTCATTTGGGAATATTTGTTCTTTGTTTAGTTACTTTATTAAACATTTGGCAACATTGACTTTTGCAATTTGAAAATACCCAAATACGACATTTTTCTGACAACATTATGCAAAAAACAATTTCTAATCTACATAGAACATTTTTGTCATTCGTGCACACCAGTTCGTATTGTGTCGTTTCCTTAAAACCCAAGGACGACCTACTTTTAACAACTTTTTACGGAAAACAAATGCAGATCGACATGACACATTTTTTTGTCATTTTAAAACTGGCCCTTATGGTTTCCTTTCTTTTGATAACAAACACAGCAAAGTATTCAATTTATTTTATTTAGGAGTATTTGACTTTTATTTAGTTACTTTATAATTTGGCAACACTGTTTGTATTAAAAAATAGTAGTTAATTTTTAAAATTATAAATTAATATTATCAACCCTAATACAACTGCCCCCGTCTTCAGTGAAGTTAGTTTAGGAATATTTGGTTTTAATTTAGTTACTTCATCACACATTTGGCAACATTGACTTTTGACATTGGAAACGTCAAAATTTATATTAATTAAATACGTTATGTTTTAAACTTAAATGAGTTGTAACACATTTGCTCAAGTCTATTATTCATGATACTGTTTTTAAATCTTTGATATCAATGTTCTATTAAAAGATATAATCATTTAAAGTTCATAGGCAGATTGTCAAAAGTGACGGATGACGGCGTGATTCTTCTTAAAGTTAGACATGGCCTCTGGGATCCATTGTTTCAAGGCAGCATTTGTGAAAAGTTTTAATTTTTTACACGAAAACTACTAATAGTAAAAATATGAGACACCCAAAAGGCACCAGATCTCATTAGCCCCCACATATTAAAAAAATATTTATAACAATCACTTGCATGGTTCAGGCTGTAGGCGATTACAAAAGTTACTCGATGCTCGTGATGAATCTATAGATAGATATATAGATATATAGATATATAGATATATAGTGAATCTAATCGTTTAGTATAGTGATATTTTTGTAATATTGGTATATTATTTAACAAAAAGAAACTAAATTCAACTTAAATAATATTAAAATACAGGGAATAAGAATTAAAATCAGTGATACTTTACTAAATTGTCAGAAAAATATTTTCTTTTATTTCCATGGCTGTCTGATTTTGAACGAAAGTATTAGATTTTAAATTTAATAAATCTCGCCCTGTAGACGAAATTGCATATTTCAAATAAGTGTGATCCATAGAATTAATATTCTCCAATAAGCATACAAAATTTCATTATAATTAACTGATTTCTCATGTAAAACTCCCATGTGTCGGTCGAACTGGGACACCCGGTATATATATATATATATATATATATATATATATATATATATATATATATATATATATACCGGGTTTAGAAATGGAAAGTGGCGCATAGCGATTTCAATGTTATTTTTTTTCAACTGCTGTATCTCTTTACCTAATCATTTTACCGCAAAAAGCGTAAGAGTATAAGTTGTTCAGAAATTTAAAAGGCATCCTATAAAGTCATCTTACTTCCATAATTATTCATATTTAACGATTTATTAATTAAATATAATTTAAGGTTTTTTAGAAAAAAAAATAAGACTGCCTTGACAAATGAAACAAATTTTGAAAATTAGTCATAGTGACATTTAATTTTTGAATAATTTCTGTTAATTATAGACCTTATAGTGACTGTTACTACACAGAATATTAATGTTTAACGACATATTATTTTTTTATTAACGAATAATAAAAATTACATTCTTGGAAAAAACTTATTTATTAGGTTCCTATTTCATAACAAATGTTCGAACAAATCTCCATTTAATACTAAGCAGTGTCCTGATGATTTGAGTACTTGTATGACTTGTAATTTTCTGATTTTAGGATTTTATGAACTTGTCGAAGAATGTATGTTTAGTTTAGAAGCAATTTGACGCACACTAAAATTTGGATTTTCGGTTATTTTTAACAATACATTAAGCTTGTTTTTATTATTATTATTATAATTGTTCCCCGGTTCTTGATTTCTCCTTTTACACTTTTTACACAATGGTAAAATACTACCAGTGGTCCTAAATTTGTGTGCTGAACAAATCTCGTATTTGTACAAAAGAATTTCCCGCAAAATACCATTCCAAGAATTGAATTTTCTCTTGGGTAGTCAAATTTGCCATTTTCAGAGTCAATCAAAATTTTCTATGACAAGTAATTGTCACTGTGAATAATTTATTCAAAAATTTGTTTCATTTATCAAGGCAATCTTATTTTTTTTTTCTAAAAAACTTTAAATTTTATTTTATTAATAAATCGTGAAATGTAAATAATTATGAAAGTAAGTTGACTTTATAGGATGCCTTTTTAATTTCAGAACAACTTATACTATTACGCTTTTTTCGCTAAAATGATTAGGTAAAGAGATACAGCAGTTGAAAAAAAAATAACATTGAAATCGCTATGCGCCATTTTCCATTTCTACACCCGGTATATATATATATATATATATATATATATATATATATATATATATATAACGTAAATGTTACATTTTATATTTAATAAATCTCGTACTGCAGACATGCTGTTGCGTCAATTATAATCTTATCTGATGTAGAATTTAATTTTGAACATCTTTGTACTCTTGTAGATTTTTGCTTTAAATATATCAGGGGAGGGGAGTATCAACATTTTTTTATAACAAGATGTTTAAATCCTATCGTTGATTGAAAATTATATATATATATATATATATATATATATATATATATATATATATATATATATATATATATATACAGGTGAATACTGAAAACCTTGACATAGGGAAATAACATGGGAAAACAGTTTTTTGCTGTTTCCATCTGTCCCGCTAAATAAAATCGGATGTATGTGGTATCATTAGTTAGATTACTTAATTTTGCATCTAATAAAACCAAATGTTGTGTAATATGGCCTTTTCTAACTGAAATATTTGATAAAATAAATTGTATTTTGAAGGTTATCCTTCATATTTTCAAATAAGAAACGTCAAAAACAAAATGCTCCATAGCCGCGTGGATGCGAGGGCTGTTTCATAACATAAATAATCTATAAGACCTGGTTCGAGACCACCTCAGCCCTACTTTTTTTTAATTAAATTATGCTTAAAATATCTTTATTATATTAGACTATTTTAATAAAATAGCAATATTCATATTTTTATAAATAAAAAAATCCAAATATTTAATAGAATTATTATTTGCTGTTTGTCAAACTTAACAATTAATTCGAATTTAGTTTTTGGTGTATAATTTTGTATTTCATGTTTCGAAACATGATATTTTAAGTATAATTTAATTTAAAAAAAATAGGACTGAGGTGGTCTCGAACCAGGTCTTATAGATTATTTATGTTATTGAACAGTCCTCGTATCCACTCGGCTATGGAGCATTTTGTTTTTGACGTTTCTTATTCGAAAATATGAAGGATAACCTTCAAAATACAATTTATTTTATCAAATATTTCAGTTAGAAAAGGCCATATTACACAACATTTGGTTTTATTAGATGCAAAATTAAGTAATCTAACTAACGATACCATATACACCCGATTTTATTTCGCGGGACAGATGGAAACAGCAAAAAACTGTTTTCCCATGTTATTTCCCTATGTCAAGGTTATAAAAATATACTGTTATAAACCTCCGTGAACTAATGTTTTCTTATTTCACGGAATTAAAAATTACATGTTTATATTCTATGTATAATTTTATTATTAAACGATAATAGATAAAATGTGAAAAATTATAATTTGGTTATAATAAACATATATCATATCCATATTATTTTTAATACACAATGATAATATTAAATTTGTAAAATCCATTTTATGATTATTTGTTATAAATTGTTACAAATGATATCTTGAAATTTTAAATTTAGCTTTCTGGACTAAAGACAGTTTATCCTTCAGCCAGCCGCAGATGTAGATATCATATAATTCAGGTGATGATATAGAAAACAGTAAATAAAGAAATTAAAACAACTATATTTATTATCAAATTTTAGGGTCCATGCCCCCATGTTACATTTTCCTTATAATGGGGTATTCCAAGCCTACGGCTTTTAAAGAAATTCTTATTGGATATCATTGTTTACCATATATAAGTAATATTAAAGTGAATATAATCATTATTTTTCTGATTTTTAATACCATAATATCAAAATGAAATTGTAATGCATTTGAATCGAGTACGTAAAATTCAGTATCAGCCTTGTTGTGACGAAGAAGGAACTCGCGTCAGCCTATTGGCTCTTGTTCGAACGCGCCACGCCTCTGACTCAGACCTACGAATGATGTTCTCAGCTGATTCTCAGTGCCTGTGACGTCACACGCACGGCCGATTTTCTAGTGTGTAATTTATTGAAACTTTAAAAATTTATTTCTGGCGTGTTTGAAACCTTTCGGCGAAAAGAAAAAATACGGGTCTAATATTTTTATGCATAGAATAACATATTAAAAAATGAAAAAAACTTGGAATACCCCATTACTCGTATGACGGTTGGTAAAAATCATTTTTATTGTAGAGAACTTCCTATAATATTTGTGAGAAACGAAGAATTCAAAGGATTCGATACAGCATTATATACTACTTCATTCGGGGATCAAACGAATAATGAGAAGGAGAAATGTTATTGTCCAACGAGAAAATTCTGTATGAAGAAAGGAACAATGGAATTATCTCGTTGCAGCGGCGCTCCGATTATTGCTTCATTTCCACATTTCTATGATGCAGATGAATCATATCTTGAAAGTGTTCGGGGTTTACGACCAGATGAGAAATTACATCAGAGCAGATTCCATTTTGAACCTGTAAGTAGTCTTCACAACGATTAGTCTTGACTGATCGATAAATAGAATAAGGCAATAATTAAAATACTGTCAGTATTTGGACGGTTTTATTCAGTTCCGATTGGTTTCGACCCCACATGGGTCTTCTTCAGGGAGTTAATGTCAAAGATAAAATTATTTAACATTTGATTGTTTCATAAATTTTAACTTTATTTTTGAAGAAAACCCATGTGCGGTCGAAAGCAATCGGAGCAGAAATAAAGCTTTCCAAATGATGATTGTATTTCAGAAATAGTTGCCTTATTCTATTATTCGTTATTTTTTTATATATTCTATTTCCTGAGAACAATTCACTTAGTTCCTTCTAGAAATAGAAAAGGTACCACTAGAAGAGACACGACGTTTTGGTTTCGACTAATATAGTTTCGTTTCGGCTCTAGACTTCATTAGCTAATATATATTTGCAAATAATCAAAATCTATGTGTTAAATACAGGGGTCCGGAAGTAATTATTGTTTCTATCATTTCGATTCATTTCGATAAAAATAATTTAGTTTCGGTTAATATCGTTCCTGCTTAAATAAAATATCGTTTCCCGTTCAAACGAAAAATAAATTTTGTTTCGAATCCTTTATTTCGTTTCAGAGATCATTACAATAATTAAAAATTAAAATATAATTGTACAACAAAAAAAAATCGAAAATAATATTATGTTCTTACATAAAGAACTGTAACTCGAGTTATTGGAACAGCAATAATATTCATTGCTACCAAATAAAACTCAAAATGAAAAGAACAGTAAAATTTATGGGTTTTTGATTGTTTTTAATCATTTTAATTGAATCGCGTAGGAAAATTGTCGTACAATAATTGTCATGCAGCAAAAATTTGAATTAGCTTGATATATTATGTACGTAGGTTTGATAATTCGGAAAATACCTAGGGACCTGAGATATATAATATTTAAATTCTTTAAAAATAAAGTGTGTATTAGAAACAAAATAACGTTATTAACCGAAATTTTTATTTCGGTTATATTGTTTTCGCTCTAAAAATAACATTTAGTTTTTTTTTCTGTTTTTGTTCCGCTTTTTTATTGTTTATTTCGTTTATTGTTTTCGTTTCTGGTCTGTTACGGATCCCTGGTTGAATATATATGAAAATTTAGTTTCTTTATTAATTTTATTTGAAATACCCCGCTGGTTTAAAAACAATAGTTTTTAAGATAAGAAACATTTAAATAGACTGAAGTGTAATATCATTGAGTTTTAAATATATGATTAGTAATTATATAGGGTAAATACTACAAATCCTCATATAGAGGAAGTCGCATTTCTACGTTTCGCGTAATTGGACACCTGGCCCAAAATAGGATCAAGTTGCAGGCATTGCTCTATTTTGAAAGAAGCAGCACAAAGTGATCCTCTTCTGAAAAGGACCACTGACTGCAATGCTTTAAAATTCCATTTTGATAAATTTTATAGAACGGGGTATGTCACGAAATTTTTATTTTTACATATTAGGTAAAATATAATGTTCCCGTATTTTTTTTAAATCGGTTCATTATTCATAGTTTACGAGAAAACAATTATTAAAAACTTTTCGACATCACATATTCCTTCTCCAAAACATTAAATTATTAACAACTCTATTATTGCATACTAATGTATTTATACTTCATGACCCCATTATATTAGACTGTCAGACATCATAAAACCCCAACATTCTTATTTTCACTGACGGCTCCAAAAATAGAACAGGTTCCGGTTCAAGTATAATATACAGGCTTTCCCATTTAAGGTACGAATGCATTGGTATCTCGAGAACCGTAAGAGCTACTATAACAAAACACCATTAAAATAGCCTCCTAACGGGGCAACTTTTGTCTAATTTAACCAACCTCGTAGCTCTTACGGTTCTCGAGATACCAATGCATTCGTACCTTAAATGGGCACTCTGTATATTTAGGCTAATATGCTATCGTCTTTCAAGCAGAAATGCTAGGGATCTTGTATAGTGCATTAAAGAATATAACATTCTAAATGAGCATATCAAGATAGGTTCTGAAAGCAGAACAGCTTTTCAAAGCCTGAATAGATTCAAATTCAACTCCGGCTTAACTAAATTTTGTTATTATTCTATTAGATGTATGCAAAGACAATGTTTTTGAACTCGTATGGATGAAAGGACGTAGTGATAATGAAAGTAATATTCGTGCCGACTACTTAGCAAAGTAAAGGCTTATCTTTCTCATCTTGCGGGCCCGAGCCCATTTTCAGCCGGTTGGAACATTAGATCTAACTGCAAACAAACGGAATCTCTTATCTCGTACCCAATTTTAAAGCTGGTCAACTACCTAATAAGTCTTTCTAGAAATAATCTCAAACTTCTTATTGAAATATTTAGAACCGATTTTACCACCTCTGGTTACCTTAACCAACGGCTAATAGAAAAATATTGCATCGAAATAGTAAATAACGTATATTTTTGATAAGTTACTTCAGTTTTTCGATGTGATATTTTTCTTTTACCTCTGGTAAAATAGTGGATAAAGTAGCACTTTAACCGCAAGGGTAGATAAAGTAACACTTTAACAGCAAGGGTAGATAAAGTACTTTAACTTTTGTTTATTAGAAGTACATTTCTATAACAACGCACACTACTGACATTTTAAAATTGTTCTTAAACAATAATTCAATTTTTCTAATTCTTTTCTCTTCAAAACCTGCTATAGAAAAAAATAGAATTTTATACATGACGATAAAATTAAATTATCGACTCGCGAAAAATAATTCACTCGCCATTATATCGCTCGTGAATTAACACTTTCCGCTTGTCGATAAAATATTACTTTATCGTCTTGTATAAAAAGTAACTATTATTTAATTATGGCTGAAATAAGTGTACCCTGGAGGGTATAAGTGAATGAGAAAAAAATTTGAACAAAAGCCAACTAACACATAGTCTGCTTAAATTATCTTCCACTATCCTTATTAGATCGATCAAAGCACTAGAATTAAAATTCTTATTTATTTGTACCGTGTATGACACACTTATTCACACTACTATTCTCCTCAAAAAATGTATTCCACGTATTTTTTTTAAATATATACCAGAGAGATTAATTTAATACCTAACATAATACTATTATGGCGGAAATTAGTAGTAGTAGTATTGAAATTATCAGTATTTGTAATTCAAAATATCGTAAATTATAAACTAAAACCGAATGTATTTTACAGTTCACAGGAATTATTTTGGGTGCGGTCAACAGACTACAATTTAGTTTCCATGTAAAAACGTTGGAAAATATTTCGATTATGAAAAATGCTCCAGAAGCAATGGTACCACTCCTTTGGTTAGAAGAAGTAAGTAACTTATTGTAATATAAGAATCATACATTATAATTTCTTTCCAATAATTAAAATCCATTTGAATCATAACAATAAAAATCCGCATTGATATTATATTATTTTTTTAAAATGTTATTATAAAAAATATATTTCTTGTTTTCTTTACAATCTTTCAAATACTATTAAATTACATATTATAATATTTTTTAATAGAAAATTGGGCGTTGTGAAGAAAAGAGTATATATATATATATATATATATATATATATATATATATATATATATATATATATATACACCACGGTTGAGAAGTCCATTATTTGCCAGTATAGTCCTCAGTTGCTTCGCATTTCGCGATGCAACTTGGCCCTAGATCAATTAATGATAGTCTACGCAACCTTGGTGTATAATATATTATTAGTGTTTACTGTATATTATACAATAAAAACAATATTTATAGTCAGTTAACTGAAAATAATTAAAATATATTTACATTATTTCTCATTATGCTTACCTGCCAACTGGTTTTATTTGAAAAGAACAAATATTTATAATTTACTTTGTGCGCCAAAGTATATTTTCAATATTAATTGATATTATTTAATGATAATTATCTATTTTCTTTTGTACAAATATTGCAGCATAATTGGTGATTGCATAGTATTACCATTGATTTTATAAAGTAAGTTACTTTATAAAATCAATGGTATTACGATAATATAGCAAGTTTCTCAATATATAAACAAGGGTTTTTCTGATATTCATGTTAAAATAGAGTTAAATAAGCAATTTCGTCTTTATAAAGAATCTAAAAATAACATCCAAGTAAATTGTTAATAAACAAATAACATTCTGTATTGATAATAAACAAGATAAATAATAATAATAATAATAAACAATAATTAACTAATCATTTTGTTATTTCAGGCTGTCGTCCTCAATTCAACATATTTAAACAATTTAAACAAACAAGTATTTCTATTGTTTAGAATAAATAATGTTATTAAATGGACAGTTCTCATTTTGTCAGCTACAGGAATGGTCACCTCAATTTATCTGGCCATGCGAAAGAAGAGAGGATTTTCTTTAGGAGTAACAATGCCAAGACTAGGAAATGATGATATAAGGGACACAACTAAAAGCAATACTATTATAAATTCTTTATCTGGAATGATTGGTAAAGAAGCACATAATCAATAATAGTTTTTGTTAATTATGTCAAATTTTCATTGGATTATGTATTTCCTAAACACAATTCATGTTATATCTATGATATTTGATTCTTATATTATAATTAGTTTCATAAATTTGAAACTGTACATAAGCTTGTTAATAAATGCGTAGATAATATAAAAATTGTTAATAATGTAGAATATTCAGGAAAATAAATTATTTTATGTATGTACCTCTTCATTTTCTACATAACTGTGTAAAATACATACATGATCATTGTTTAAATTTTCACAAAGGGAAATTAAAATTGAAATACTAATTTTTATAAAGCATTATATATTTTGTACATTTTTTTTTCATTTTTTGTTATATGTTTATATCTTTGATAATTCTATATTAAAATACGTTAATGTTGTATTAATTATTATGTTGATGCGAATGACGATCCGATTTAAATTTGCAAAATTAACGCATTCTCGAATTACTTTTTATTAAATATAGATTAAATTTGTCTATATGTCAAAATAAGACGCAGGGATATAAACAACACTTTATTTTTATCAACAACTGCTTGACTACTACACAACAGCACACTATATTATAAGAAATTCAGAGTTGTCAAACTCAAATGACATATTTGTTAATGTCAAATAACGTCAACAATCTTTTTATAATCTGTTATTCGTTTATTAAACTTTATTATATAAATATTCGTGTTTCAATCAATAGACAATATTTGGGTTTAAGTTCTGTAAAATTTTATTAATTACGTTTCGACAGCTCAGTGCTGCCTTCGTCAGGTAAATAACAAACCAAATATAAATAAGTAGTCAAGACAACATGTAAAGTAGGTAACAAATGAAAACATACAAATGACATTGACATAAAATTAAAAACGAATGACTGGTAAACACGACTTATTTAGTTCAAAGCCTGTATTTAAATTAAAATTATTAAAAGATTTCTTGATTTCAATTGCTTCTCTAATAAGTCTTCTTATCCAGTGATTTTCTCTTGCAAGAATTTTCAAAATTAATTCCATGTAATTTCTGAATTGCATGTTCTGCAACTGCAGACTTATCAGGTTGGTTTAATCTAATATGTCGTTTGTGTTCCTTTAATCTCGTTGCTACAGTTCTACCAGTTTGACCAATATATATTTTACCACACTGACAAGGAATCTTATAAATGCCAGAACAGTGTAGAGGAACTGTATCTTACATTGCCAAGAAGATCACGGATTTTTAAACTTGTTTTATATGAAGTTTTTATATCATATTTATTAAGAATCCTTCCAATTTTGTCTGTTACATTGGCAATAAATGTCAAAGTAGCAAATAATTTCTTATCAGGAACCACTTGTGGAATTTGTAGAGGTTTATTCTTCGTTTTTAGCGCTCTTCTTATTTGTGTTTTGCTGTAACCATTTTTCAAGAAAACTTCATCCAAAAATTTAATTTCTTCTTTATAGTTTACTGGGATGACATAGATTAGAAGCTCTCTGATAAAGCGTTTTAATAGTACAAGCTTTTTAGGCAGGGTGGTGGTAAGAGGTCTCATGAAAATTATTGGTTTGTGTGGGTTGACTTCCTATATACTGAAGTAATAAGCTTTCCATCATCTTGTTTTTCCAAAAATACATCAAGAAAAGGGAGACTATTATTTTCTTCTACTTCAATGGTAAATTTAATGTTCTTATGTTGCAAATTTAAGTGATTAAGAAAATTGTTTAATTCGTCTCTTCCATGAGGCCAAACAGCAAAAACATCATCAACATAACGAAGCCAGACGGTAGGTTTCTTACTTGCTGTACTAAGAGCTCTTTCTTCAAAATTCTCCATATAGAAATTAGCAATGGATGATGATAAAGGAGAGCCCATGGCAACACCATTTACTTGTTTGTAGTAATTACTATTGAAGAGGAAAAAACAGGATGTCAAACAATGTTTGAAAAGCTTGATAATGTCAGTAGAAGAATGATCTTCTAATAATTTTAAGATATCAAGAGTAGGAACCTTCGTGAATAATGATGAAACATCAAAACTGACAAGTAGATCATTTCTTGTCAAACTCCAATCACCAATCAAATTCACAAAATGTCTCGAATCTTTGACGTAAGATGAAGAATGACCAATCAAAGGTTTCAATGATCCATCTAAATATTTAGCTAATTTATATGTTGTAGATCTAATAGAATTAACAATAGGTCTTAAAGGGACATCTTTCTTGTGGATTTTTGGAAGACCATAAAATCTTGAAATAACAGGATCCTGAGGAATACGTTTCTTCAAAACTTCTTGTGGCAACGAAGATTCCTTCAATAATTTCGTTGTTTGGTATTTTGAAGAACCTAACGGATTACTGTTGACTTTAATGTAGGCTGGAGCATCTAACAAAACGTTAGCTTTATTAATGTAATCTTCTTTGTCCAAGATTACTGTAGCTTTTAGATGCTCTAATCGTGACCGAAAATGATAAAGATGAAAAGAAGGTGGATCAGCCACCACCAGTAGACAAACCTCTTCACGAGACCTCCGTCATTCCCTAACGGCGATCCTGACATGAATCCAGATCGAATGGATCGCGGAAGAGTTGAGCATGGCAGAACGGAAAGGGAAAGAATAGAATACGAACAGTTTACAGTCACAGTCAAGGAAAATTACATTAGGAATTTCTTAAATTTGTAATCAATTAAAATGAATAGATTGTTTGAAAAAGAGAAACCTTTAAAAGAACCTGGCCCTAGAACAAGAACATAGAGAAGAAAGTAAACGTCTTACAAAATATATTTTTAATTCTATAAATTTAGAAAAATAATCAACAATTAATAAAAATAGCTTTTGTTTGAAGTAAAAAATATTAGTACCAATAATCTTTAACGGTTTATTTAGTACTTCTCTTCATAATAACGGTTCATGTGAAGATTGTTTTTAAAATTTCAAACAAAGTGAAAAGTTTTTTACAATATCTTCTATTTGCGTTGTCATAAATGACAAATAGAAAACACGTCTTTGTATACCCAAATGGTTATAATATTTCTTTTCTTAATATCTTTGGTATCACTACAGAATTATTTTTAAAAAGTTTAACTCACATAAGTTTAGAGCAAAACTACAAAAGTAGAAAATGTTGATCAAAATTAAATTCTACATCAGAGATCATAATTAATGCATTCCTTCAGTTCGACGTATATTAAATATAAAACACAGATCATACACATAAAATGCCACACTTTCGTTAGAAATCAGTCAGCCAAGAAAATAAAAGAAAAAAATCTATGTGACAGTTTAGTGAAGTATCACTGACTTTATTTCTTCTTGTTCGTCTTTTAAAATTATTTAAGTAGAATTTTGATTGTTTTTCTTTAATAAATAAATAAAAATTAAGATAAGAACATCAAATAAAACTAATTTTAATTATACTTTCGGACGAAACACCCTTTTTTAAACACATTTTAGACTATTACAAAAACTAATAATTAATATCAAATTACATTAAGTATCATGACATGTCATTAACTGTCACAACTGACAAAGATATTTTCTTTTATTTCCATGTCTGATGTCGAACGAAAATGTTACATTTTATATGTAATATACCTGTTACTGCAGGCGTGCTGTTGCATGAGTTATGATCTTATCTGATATAGAATTTAATTTTGAACAACTTTGTACTGTTTTAGTTTTGCTAGAGAGAGTATCTGTAATTTTTTGAAATCGCATGTTATATCCCATATTCCGCGTTTCATTGCACACACTGTATATTTTTTACAATTTCAAAAGGGAAATCATTTTCTGAATATTTCAATTTAAATTTATTAGAAATAAGACTGCTATTGGCGATTTCAGCTAAGCGTTATTCTACCTACTGACCGGACATTGCGAGAATTTTCAGGATACTGGTTGTCAAAGTTATGAGTTGTATGCATTTTATTCGAAAAGAAAGTAAAAAAATATAGTTTTTATGTACTAAAAATGTCCAGCGAATATTGTTTACAGGTATGTAAATTCTAAATGAAAAAACAGCCTAAAATATCTTCGCATTTATTTTCCGTATGGGCAAGAAAAAGAATGAAGTATGAAACTAAGTTTGGTGTACAGGTAATTGACCATCATCAATACATAAAAGCTGAAACAACAAAATACTTCAATAAATAACATATAAGTATAATATTCCGTGAGTATTTTTTAACGTGAAACATGGGTTTTATCATATCCATGGTTACAACTTCACATTTGATTGACAGCAATGTATACTTGCTTGTCCCATTTAAGATGAAACATCGAGAATAAATTTGACATTTGTGTTTTGCGTTTTTCTAATTTTGAATTTAAGTACAATGGTTTATACTGTAGAGGAGAAAGTGCAAATAATAAAATGGTATTATGGAGATACTAATCTAAGTTTAAGGCAAGTGTCAGACTTATACCGTGCATCATTTCCTGACAGGCCTGCACCAAGTGCAGCAACAATTTTGAGAATTGTTAACAATTTTGGAGGAAATGGTTGCGTTAAACCTGAACATAATAGAAAGAACAGATCCTGTAATGTATTAACGGACCAAAAAAAACTTGAAATTACTACGTTAGTTCAAAATAACAATAGATTAACACTAAGTCAGATTGGGCAAGATACTGGTGTAAGCAAAACTACTGTACATAGGTTATTTAAAAAAGATCATTACAAAGCATACCATTTTCAAAATCATCAGGAGTTTATTGTTTACGACACAGAACGAAGAGTAAATTTTTGTGAAAGAATGTTTGAAAACATAAATGAAAATCCAAATTTGCTAGAAAATATACTTTTTACGGACGAAGCAACTTTTTATTTACATGGGGAAGTAAATTCACAAAATTGTAGGTATTGGTGCAAAGAAAATTTACATTTATACAATAGTACGAGAACTCAACGACCCCAGAAAGTTAATGTTTGGGCTGGTATAGTCGGAAATCAAATTATTGAGCCATTTTTTATTAATGGTAATATTACTGGTCAAAATTATTTGAATTTGTTGGAAAATGAAGTTTTACCCGCGATCAGATTATTAAATATTGAAGACATATGGTTCCAACATGACGGTGCTCCTGCGCATAATGCCCAAATTGTGAGGAATTTTTTAAATACTTCATTTCCTCGTCGCTGGATTGGACGCGGTGGAGAAATAGAATGGCCTGCTAGATCACCCGATCTTACACCACTAGATTTTTCTTATTGGGGATTTTTAAAATTTAAAGTTTACACGGGGGGAAATCTTCAAAATTTAGAACAATTAAAATATCAAATTCAGAATATATCTCAAAACATAACAGTTGCTCAAATATCAAATGTAGTCCAAGAATTTTATAACAGATTAGGTCATTGCTTAGCAGTTAATGGTGGAATTTTTGAAAATTTATTGTAATTAATTATTTATTGTTCTGTATTATGTATAATTGTTTGTGTTAGTTAGTAATTATTATTTAATTGTTCGTTAGTATGTTTATTTGTATGTTAGTTAGTTCATATGTTCGATATTTTGTATTTTTTTATAATATTTAAATATAATATTTCTGTCTAAATTATTCCCTATGTTTCATCTTAAATGGGACAAGCAAGTATACATTGCTGTCAATTAAATGTGTTGTAACCATGGATATGATAAAACCCATGTTTCACGTTAAAAAATACTCACGGTATAATAACAAAAAAAAACGAAATAACATGACCACTCTTTCAAAAACATTTTATATCTACACTAGATACAATGAATTAAAGTTGTTATAATATATATTTGCAGAGACCACTCTTTCTCGCTTTGCATGAACAAATAATGTTATTTACAACGTGCTTTTGAATTTTGAATAAAAAAATCTCCTTCAATTTTATAAGGTGATGACTGCAATGCACTAGTCTGGAGAAACAATGAAACAATTTTTAAAAGATGGTCTATTTTTTCTTTTCTGGCACATAATATTATGTGGCCAGTATTATATACTTCTTCTACTTCGCTTTTAAGCATCGTAATCTTTTATTTATCTATATGGGTTCTAGAAAATCAGTTAATGAAAATCGAATACCATCCTTAATCTAAAATTATACGATTCTATACTCATGTTTATACATTTTATTCAATATTTCTCTTGTATGCACAAACAAAAAGTGAAGTTTTGTTTCGAAAAATATAGTTCAGTGTGTAACTAATATTAGAAATAAACTATCCTAGCAGTATCCTAAAATGAGCCGCTACTGGCGCAGAGATTTAACTTAAAATCGTTTACTACGTCGTGCATTGTTCGAAGTATTTATAAATATAAACCTTTTTCGTTTTTAATTGTTTCTTGAAAATCAATCTTATTTTTAACAAATTTCGCAATATATTTGTTATGTAAGAGTATAAGTGTATTATATCGTTGTATTTAGAAAATTACTTCCTTTTTGAAATTGTAAAAAAATATATGTTCCTCTTTGAAAAACAAAAAAAAATCTACAAAAATACCTCACCTAATTAAAAAATAAAATAATAAGAAATAATTTTCTATAATATTTTTATTTTAGGAAATATAGCCTGGACACACAAAACTAAACCATTCTGTATATCCACTAGAGATGGACACGGGTTGTGAATTTTGACGGGTGTATATATAATGTTTTATCTTAATCACATGAGCATAATTGCTTTTCAATTTTTTTGTCATGTACATGCGTGACGTTACGTTTACGTCTGTACAAATTTGAAATTCAATTTATTTAATATTGTTTTGTTTTTTCGCTGTAGTTATTCATGGATGGGGTTCTATAACTTCTGTTATATATTCATTTGAACTCTGTATGATATCAATCACATTACCAACTAATGCAACAAATTTCCTTCAGTTTGACCAACTTCGTACCTGGTAACAGATAGCCTTTATTTTGATATTGCGGGACTTACTAGATTTGTGTTGCATGGTTTTTTAAAACTTGATGCGGTTATCCTACCCGTCTGTTGATTAAACCAATGCTTGTTGTCTGTAAGATGAAAATATTATTCTAAGAATCTTAATTATGTTATAGGAAAGTAACAAATTTCAAAATATTATACTTACCGCTTTGTCCTTTAGTTTGTTTCTAAATTTTCTCAGCATCATCAGAAGTTATGACAAACTCAAAATCAGCACTCATTCCACGAAGTTCTTCTAATGATCAAGAACAAAGTTCTTCAGAATATAAATGAAGAGGTGGATTGGGAATATCCGTACCTTCCAACTCTTTCTGAAGCTCTGCACCAAATGGCATTGTGTATATATGTTCTGGGTTCTGGTGAAATTATTCCTGCAAATAATAATATGTAATCATGATTTTTTTTTTTAATCTTACTATGTAAATGTAACTTAAGTTCAGATGTTAATGTGGAAAATACTTTCTCATCTATAATTGTTTTTATATTAAAACTTAAAGAAGTACAGAAGTTTGAATAGAAAATGATACAATTTCAAGAGAAAGATCACAGGTAGTCGTAAAAATTCGAAATTCCTGGGTTAATAGTTGAATGTAACATTACGGCAGGTAATCCTAATTCTAAATTTTTTAAATGTAAATAATTTACATACCTTCTTGTTTTGTTGCAGACAGCAAACTAAGCATATCTTCGCTATTAGGTTCTGCTAGTTCACGAGGTTGGATGACTCGTAGAATTTTACTTACTTTCCTCCATTCTCCAACTTCAACGACTTTACGCTGGGGAATTTTCCGCGCAAATTTGACATCCGTCACTGATACATCTGTTTCAGATAATTGTGCCTTTTCCACATCGAATAATATAGCAGCCAAATGCGAACAAGCTTCACCTAAACCCGTTACGCAAGTGCAATATCTACAAATAATTTCACAACTTTGTCGACATATTACCCAGGGATTTAAATATTTTTCGTTAATACTTTGGGAGTGCATTACCTAGAAATTACAAGAAAATAATTCAAAACATATTTTAATTGTATTACATCATTCAATTTTAGAATAAAATATATAATTAACAATAAAATGAGTACGAAATTATTACAAATTATGTATAACACTTACTTTTCCAAAAATTAAAACATTTTCTTTAAATTTTTTAACAAGTAAATCTTGTACCCTTGTAGGCTTACAAACTTTTGAAAGCTTTAAGTTCTGTGTGTATATAAAAACTCTTCTTTAACATACTAATAAATGTCTACTTGTAATATGGGTAGAAAATCTTCAACTTTTCTTGAAAAACTGAGCAAATCGCAATTACATGGATCAACATTATTAATCAAACTAATCTTGTCCAAATATCGATCTCGAACTTCGCCAGTCAAACTTGCAAAATAAACGGACATATTCATATTTCCACAAATTGTAAATAATACAACGTCCAACAAAAAAATGGTCTACTACTCCGTAACTTTGCCACTTTTGACAATAAATAAAATATCAAACTCAACAACAATAACAAACTCAACATCAATAACAAACTAAACAGCAATAACAAAATCAACACCAACGAATACTGACGAGAAAATTAAAAGAGCGCAATGGATAATCCACACATAGAGATCGCAGAATAGAATGAATACAAAACCCGCCAATGACGTCGATTTAAATTTCCGCCACTTTTTCTCTTCCGCCTGGAATAAATGTGAACTGAGACAATCATACCATAGTGTGAAATGAGATGAGGTGAATGGGTATAGGTCGACGGTGCTGCTCTCGAGCCCTATACCGATCTCAAAATCCCAATATTAGATTCAGAAAAACTCTTGAAATGTATTATTGGCAACAATTATGTTCTCATATACTCGTATATGTATACATAGTTGGTAACATTGCTATGACAGAAAGTGCTCCTACGTAATTGTTACTTGCATACAGTTAATAAGAATATATTTATCAGTGTCTACAGTAATATATTAAACATATATAATATATATATATATATATATATATATATATATATATATATATATATATACAGGATGGCCCAATGAAAATTATCAGCGCAATTTTTGGCCACTTAACATGTGGACTGCACCTCAAAAATTTTAAATGGAATAGGGTGTCGGACATTACACAGTTCGAAAGGCCTTTCAATTCTCTTTTCAACAGTTTTTTTATTTTTCAAATCCGATCATTAGTTCCAGAGAAATATCGTTTAAAACAAATTTTATCAGGTGTGTAAAATCAAGTAGGCTTAAACAAATGACAGAAACTCAAGTATCAGTTTATTAGGTCTTCAAAATGACTATTTCCAACTTCCATACAACAATAAAGATTTTGCTCAAAATTTTGAATATAGGGTACGTTGCCGTAAATCTTCTAAAAATCCGGGTAGCGTGGCATAAACTTTAGACTTCTAATAAACTTACAAAAAAAATCCAACTTACAAATTACTTGTTTATTACAAACAAATTGTCGAAAGAATTGTTTATTTAGTTTCTATCATTTGTTTTAGCCTACTTGATGGCAATTTTGAACACCTGATAAAATTTGTTTTAAATGATATTTCTCTGAAACTAATGATCGGATTTGAAAAATAAAAAAACTGTTGAAAAGAGAATTGAAAGGCCTTACGAACTGAGTTATGTTTAACACCCTTTTCCATTTAAAATTTTTGAAGTGCAGTCCACACCCATTTTAGGGTTGAAGTTATGCCATTGGTACTAATCCATTTAGGTGTCCCCCTTTATATTAAAATTGACGTGTTCGAGCGTTTTTAGTAAAATTAATGTTAAGTGGCCAAAAATTGCGCTGATAATTTTCACTGGGCCACTCTTTATATATATATATATATATATATATATATAAATATATATATATATATATATATATATATATATATATATATATATATATGGGCCCAGGACGTGAAAAAAGTAGTGATAAAGTGATAACGAAGGTTTGTGGAGCTAAAAACCAAAGTTTGAGATTATTGCGTAAAAATTAGATTATGGTACATAAATTGTACACGAAAAAACATTTGTTGAAAAGAAAGAAAGAAAGAAAATTGCAGATAACAAGTAAAAATGGCGAGTAGTGACCAAAGTTCTATAGAAAAACTAAAAGGTAGTGAAAATTACCACGCGTGGAAATTCGTGAAGAGAAATATGCTTGAATTTCATGGTTTACATGATTGCAGAAGATCACCGTGATCTTAAACAGACCAAACTAAGTTCAAAAAGGCCGAAGTTCGAACTGTCCTTTCAATATTTGAATCCACTGTGTATGTTCATATTCAGACATTAAATACAGCATCAGAAAATTGGAGTGCATGGGCAAATCTATTTGATGACAAATGGGAACCAAATAATCGGAACTGCTAATAAACTCAAAGGTGTTGGATTTGATATTACCGACGAGTGGATTGGTGCAATATTACTAGCCAGACTAACAGAAGAGTTTAAACCATTTATTATAAGTATAGAAAGCTGTGGAGTTAAAATTACTGGTGATTTAAATAAATCAATTGCTAGATAGTAATTACAATAAAACATCAAATAACGCTTTGATTAGCTCGAATACAAAATTTAATAAAAAATAATGTATCACAGTAGAAAGTATTATAATGGGGAATTCCAAGTCTACGGCTTTTAGAAAATACTTGTTGAATATAAATGTTCATCATGTATAAGTAATATTAAGATGAATAGACTGCAATAGTCATTTTGTGGGGCCAAATTCAAATTGAAACCCTAACTCGCCTCTGCTGATTTATATGCTCACGTTAATCTTATGAGAATAAAAATATGCTATCTTTAAACTGTTAGAAAGTATTATAAAATGCAAATCTTAACTATTAAACCTTATAAATACTAGTCTCTAATGTTTTAGCTATCTTCTAACGTAATATTATTCAAAAAACATAATATTATTCAATAAACTTCAAACAGTAGGTGTAAATTTCTGAAAATGTATGTCGTAGCTGTCTTAGTCCTATTCAAACCTGACTTGCGCATTTTCATCGCCTTGTGTTCTTTTATGGCGGCTTTGTCATCAATTTTTGATTGGCCCCAGTTTTTCCAAATATGGGAATGTGTTTTGCACCAGGATGTAATCATAAACATCCTATGTCTTGTAAAATGTTTACAGTTCCTAAAGATATTAAAGATTTTGAAAATTGGGAAAGACTTTTAGTCTGGTAAAGTTGCAAATTTTATATCCAAAATTAATTTTGAAAGCATGTTTTTTAAATAATTTTTAGCCGTGTAGATAAAAAACTAATAACTACAGCAGTACTATACAATTGTCACTTCCAAGACGGAAAAAAAGAGAATGGACATACTATATTTGACCACAATAAAGAAAAAATATTTGCATTTACTTCAACCGAGAAAATAACTCGAAAAAAGAGAATTAAACAATACAAAACTGTTGAATTTGATGTAGCTGCACTTGACGAACCAGAGACATGCTCTTCAAAAAGCAGAGAATTCGAATCACAGGATAATATAGCTGTGTGTGAAGAATGTAAACTTTCATGTTCAATAATTAGAGATTTAGAACCACAACTGGATAAGTCCAAAAATCAATTCCGCTGCCAAAATATTAGAAATAATAATAAGTTGATTCAATTATACACCGGTTTACCTGACGATGAAACTTTTCAAGCACTAATGGCAATAGTTCCGCTACAATTACAAATGTTTATTTAACTTGGATCTACTTAATGCATAATGTATTATTCAAAGTTTTTTTGTCCAAAATACCCTCACGTCTTAAAATAAAATTATGTCTTCCTAGTTCATTTTCGGCTTTTACCAATTGCAGACTGATAATAGATTGCACAGAAGTTCATATAAGTAGAACAAGTAATAAGAAAGTTCAGAGAGAAACATACAGCAACTACAAACTTACAAATACTTACAAAGCGCTTGTAGGAGTGGCACCCAACGGAGTTATAGTATTTGTTAGTGATTTATACCCTGAATCTACTTCAGATAAATAAATATTTAAATTATCAAAAATAAGTGACCAATTAACTGAAGGTGACATGAAAATGGTCGATAAGGGATTTCTTATAAGATATTTAGTTTCTCGTGGAATAACGATAAATATGCTCCCTTTTTTAATGTCACCTCAATTTTCAAGAAACGAAGCATTGAGAACATTATATATTGCAAGGAGTCGCATACACGTAGAAAGATCAAATACTCGTATTAAAGCTTTTAGAATCCTGAATCTCATTCCGAAATCGCTACAACAACATGCTAGCATAGTATTTCAAGTTTGATCCACATTAGTTAATTTACAAAGTCCTTTAATATGGGACATTGAACACTATTTAGATGTGGAAAAGATGATTTTTAAATTTTTATGTTATGTTCAAACAAAGGACAATTATACAATATTATTTTATTTATTTACACATATAAGGTATATACTTATTAAAATAAAAGTTTTGTATAAAAGACAAATTATGTACCCATTCGGAATATTTTTCTATTTTTACAACAGCTAAGCTGATATGATTCAATATAATTAAATTATAATACTTCCTATCTGTAATAAAAAGCTGGCCCTGAATTTAGTGGTAGTAATCATGCTGTGTTAATGATATATTTATCATCTTTCCAATGGACAACATCCTTATCAGTTAAATCTGTTTGAAGTTCCGAGTCCTAGTCTTGTATAAGACCATTAGGGCTTGCTCCAAGATACCACATTTGTGTAGCCACAAGTCCGTTGGATTTACAATAACTCCTTCCTGTCTTTCGTACAACATTATTGCTGTTTTTTCTTTCTGACGTCCCCACTGCACATGCTTCACTCGCTCCAAGTTATAAAGTCCTAACAATCAAAATCTTCAATTATAACGAATATAAACATAACTCATTAAATTTATACCTATAAGGTTTTTAAAAAGAGATTCTGGAAAGCTTTGTCTTCTAATGGCTTTAATTATTGCCCCAAAATTAGAAGCTGTCAACCGATGCTTTCTAGAAATTAGCCATGCTGCATTTTCAACTTGACCGATCGTTTGCGTAGCCACTTTCTTAATTGTTTCGCGACTAACTTGTAACAAGTTACAAAAATATTTCTTTTTATTTAGTGCCAAAAGATTACTTTCAGTTATTAAAATCTCCTCTATACACGGTACTAATTTTTCGTCTTTATCTTCTGGTTCGAGATTTATAACTTTTAGGTTTTATGGGGCAAAGCGATTAAAACACGTATACAAACTCTTTAGAACTATATTTCCCGCAATGGAATTAACTTTGAAACATTGCGCGGGAGCGCGATCAAAAACATAGTACCATATTACCAACAGCGATAGGCTCGCTCGTGGCGTGCCTGTCTGTATGATGGTGGCGCCGTCTATGGGCGCGCACGGGAAGCTCATAGATGAGAGGCGAGATTACGGATTTCTCCAACAGTAACCCTATGCCATGATCTATTGCGTCTATGGACGCGTGCGGGAAGCCAAGCATGATGGAGATGAAGTCCTCGTACTTGACTTCGGGGCCGAACTGGTCGAGGAATCTCACGTCTCGGGATGTGTAGGTCTTCTTGTCCTCTGGCGACCACACCCTGTAGACCTTCGCCTTGTTGGAGTACCCGACGAAGATGTTCTCCTTGGCCTTGGGCTCGAACTTCCCCATGTTCGAGGACTTGTACAGGACGAACTCTATGGACCCGAATGTACGGAGATGACGAATGATGGGCTTGCGCCCGGTCCACAGCTCGAGTAGAGTCTTGTTGTCAGAGCCCTTGGAGATGCTGCGATTTCACACGTAGTTCGCTGTGGCGAGGGCCTCGGCCCAGAAGGACAACGGAAGGCTGGACTGTAGGAGCATACACCTGGCGGCCTCGACGAATGTGCGGTTGCGGTGCGCCGCGACGCCATTTTGCTGTGGAGTATGAGGCGTGGTTAGTCGTCGGCTTATGCCCCTCTCCTTGAGGAACTTGTCCCTGGTGGAGTTGCAGTATTCAATCCGGTTGTCGGACTGGATTGATTTTACGCGATGACCGACCTGTGTTTCGGCCATTTTCTTCAGCCGCTATGGTCTCAATCATGGTGACGATGTATCTCGCGCTATCGCCGGATTTAGTGCGCATCGAGCCGCAGACGTCCGTATGTACGGCTTCCAGGATAGTCGCCGACTTGCGCTCACGAGATTGGAATGGAGGAGAGGTTAATTTGCCCGAAATGCATACCTTGCATGGCGCTAGCGCGGACTTTGGATCGATGTTGAACCTGACGACCAGCTGCTTCCGGCATATGGCTACGAGGTTCTTTTTGTTGATGTGGCCCAAGCGCTCGTGCCAGATGTTGATTGGTGATCTGTTGACGGGTATGGCAGCGAAACTGAACTGCGGTCGCTACTTCCGGACATAGAAGAGATCGTCGGTCCGGTCGACGATCAGCGTGATGCGGCCTTTTGGGTCCCTGACGGTCGCCTCCGACTTGGTAAAGGTTACCATGTGGCCCTTGTCGAAGATTTTGGCGAAGTTCCTCGACGAGGTAGTTTTCTTCTGTCGCGTTTGCCTTCTGTTTGTCGGACTTCTTTTTGTTCGCCCTCTTCTTTAAGTAGCAGTCGTTGATCAGGTGCCCTTTTTTCTTGCAATATTTACAAAAGAGCTTACCTGACTGCAAGTCACCAGGTTGACCGCGGGCGTGTTTTTCGTCCGGTTTTGAATTGCGGTGTGTTGGTTTTGGTTTACCATACCTGGAGAACTGTTGGTTGATCGACTCGCCTGTCTCGATGATCTTCGTCTTGAGAGTCTCGAGGTCCGGAAGCCCGTCGCGTGATTCGATGACCCATTTGAACATGTCGTAGCTGCTCGCAGGCTCTGGAGCAGCATGAGCGTGAGTAGCTTGTCGTTGATGTCGACTTCCATGCTGGCGAGTTTGTCCACGGCCTCGAAGAATTGAGCGAGGTGTGCTCGCACGTCTGCACCTTCCTGCTGGAGAAGATGTTTGAGGAGCGTGGCCATTTTGTCCCAGACCTCTTTGGATATCACGCAGCCCCGGACGTGTTTAAGCTTTGACGCACTGATCGACAAAAGAATATCTGACCTGGCCTTGAGATCCTAACGAGTCCACTCTGCGTGTGCTGCAGTTTGGGCTGATGTTGGCTCCGCTGGGAGTTCCGGTTTTTTTATGTCGCCCGAAACGTAACCCCACATGACGTTTTTAATTAATATGGTGCTAGCGTTGTCTGTGGAGAGAGGTTCCAGGCGAGTTGAGTTTGTTACAAATACCTTCGGCGTAATGCGTCGGCTGCCTCGTTGCGCGATCGCGAATTTTTGTCGATGGTGAGACTTGTCTTGTTTCACCGAACGCGACGCGAACTGGCGTGGATTTTTTTTCGAGCGAACAGCTTTTTGAGGTTAGGCGGCTTCGTGGTCGCCGATGAACGATTTTGCCGAGTTTGCGGACGACTCACGGATTTTGTCGCCACCGTGTCTGGGTCCGTAACCTGTTAGGTTTTATGGGACAGAGCGATTAAAACATGTACACAAACACTTTAGAACTATATTTTTAGCAATGGAATTAACTTTACAACATTACGCGGGAGCGCGATCAAAAACGTAGTACCATATTTACCAACAGAGACGGGCTCGCTCGTGGCGTGCCTGTCTGTATGATGGTGGCGCCGTCTATGGGCGCGCATGGGAAGCTCGTAGATGAGAGGCGAGATTACGGATTTCTCCAACAGTAACCCTATGCCACGATCTATTGCTTTTAATTTCTGTTTAAATTCATCAACAGCATTCTCACATGATTTCGTTTGTGGATCAAACTGAACCGATGGCAAAACTGGAATAGGTTCCAAATTCTGTGACGCCTGAACAGTCCAAGAACATGCGACATCGGTTTTAGACAAATTATATTGTGCAAATAAGCACAAACAGGCCATATGATGGCTTAAAAATAGGCCTCTCGGACTGCTACATTTATTGGATTGAATAATGCAGTCCTTATTTAAAAAAATCTGAAATTATAATAACAAATTAAATTAAAAACTACAATTTTCCACGTAATCACAATTTCCTAGCTCGACTTCATAATTTTTTTTTTCATAGAAGCTTTCACTGTCCATTTTATGATTTTTATCATTAAAGAAATATTTGATTAAATTTCCGGAGTTTAAGGAATTTTCTCCTCTGCTAATGCAATTTAAGTCCTCAGAAAAGAAATTATTAATTGCGGACAACGCAATAATCCTTTCTGACATTATTTTTAATTTACAAAGACAAAAAACACTAGTTCAATACAAAAATATTGTCAAATTAAAGCTAACCACAATATTCAGTTGAACCTGTCACTTTAACTTGGCGTTTTTAACCAGCTGCACCAAGTAACGACATATGTTACTATTTGCGACAATTCTTTCTTTAAAATCAAATTTTTCTATTCAAATCGAGTACGTAAAATTCAGTATCAGCCATGTTTGTGACGTAAACAGCACTCGGGCATCATTTCATACTGGTTTTGACGTGACCTTCAAGTAAGAATGCGTGTTGTTTTGACAATTAGTTTAGCAGAAAAATGAAATGAATTTACTTTTGATTTTATTGAAGAATATTTTGAAAAAATAAGTGAGTAAAGTAAGAAATTATTAATACTATTAAAGCAGTACTGCCTGCATGTATAATTTTATTATTAATAATATTAGAAATAATCTCTAGTATGTATGAAATATTTTATGAACATACTATATTATGTAGAATATCTATTTTGTATAATGAATTTTTGTGTAACTGTACGGCACGAGACCGTAAGTGCATGTTTATAGTTTAGTCTAGCGCAGGTCAGGGGTTACAATCACTTGAAAAACGACATTTCCTAGACGGTGTGTCGGCATACGTTTGAAATGTTTAAAAATCAGCATCTTTGGAAAACGGATTATGACAAAGAAGTTATTTTGCATCCAAGTGAGATGGAATATTAAAAATACTACCCCCGAACCATCTTAGTTCTGAAGGAATGAAGAGGGATATTTTTATGTATAACCCGAGTCCAAATCTGTACTCGAGGAGTCTAATCCAGGACTCCACGTATGCTTGGCTTGTCCGAGGTATGTTTTCCTGGACTACTTGACTCCACTCCGTTGCCTCTATAGTTCTCCCCAATAAGATCAGTTATGCGTCGCTCGAGGCAGATGTCTGGCACCTCGATGGATATTCCTTACCGCTGGGAGCGCCTATGTGTCGCTCGAGACAGATGCCTGGTACCTAGACGATTTAGTGCAACCTCTGAACCCGCTGTCTTGAGTCGCTCGAGGCAGATGTCTGGTACCTCGATGACTATTCTTCACCGCTGGGACCGACTGAAACCGTCTGGTTTTATGATAGTTACAATGATATAATATTTTACTAAAAACTGAAATTTACCATTTTTAAATACTGTTATGTTGGATTTGTTTTACGACAAAGTAAATCCCAATTTTGTTAAAATTAAAACCCAGAAGTTTGTAATGCTTTTTGTGCAGATTTATGGAATAACTAATATAATAGAATAAAATTTACAAAGCAACTAGAGAAGAGTATAGCGATGAAGCTATTTGTTACGTGCAATTGCAGCGAAAAATAAAATTTGCACTGTCAAACTAAGTATGCACGGTACAGCATGTGATGTAATGGTCTAAGTAGATGAAGATAAGCAAAATATTATTTCTTGCCAGTGCTATGGACATTCGAGTCTCGGTTTTTATTTCCCGTGTCCTATTACTGTTTTAAAATTTTGTTTCAATTAAGGTCGTGGTAACTTATCATCATGAACAGTCAAAATTAACATTTTTAAAAGAAACGTTTAAAAGAGATCCTTCGGTCTTCAAAAATTACACATTTTTAAGTAAAATTGTTAATTACGGAGAGGAAACAGGTAACTAAAGGATTCTTATGAGACAGGTTGCAGAATATGTTGTGGAGAAAACTTCAATCGACAATCTGATTTTGATTGTGAAATAGTACGTGAGGTCGCTACTACAGATGATTTTGTCATACTCTGCCAAGTGATCATGGGTTTTTCTGTGTTGCTTCTCCAAATTTTGAAGAAGACAGAAAAGTAAACATTGTTGAAGTTGAATTCACTAGTAGTGGATGGAGGAGAAAACAAAATTTGGGAAATTACAGTATTCCCGAATAAATTATTGATGCCAAGTAAACGTATATGTAACACGGTCGCTTGGCGGCTGTGTATTTTCGTAAATTTTTGTTAGTGTTGTACTCCAAATGTTAAGGAATGGATAGATTTATGGTGAAGGACGCACATTTTTTATGCCTTCAAGCTTATTGTCAAAGACATAACTGTTCGTTTCCGTAAGTGATGCCCTCGGTGGACATCAATAGTTGGGTCATTTTTAGCATAGTTTGTACTTAGGGGATGACAAGAGCCGGATAAACATAGGTTGAGAACTTCTGGATTTTTACCATTAAATGGTGGTCCACAGTTCGAAATCTCGCTCTCTTGTTGTAATCTTCGACTGTTGTAGATGTCTTGACTGAATGTCAGACATACCTTGGTGTTTCTTAGTGAAATAACCAATTAGTTGTTTTACTGTGTGTAAAGGCTCTCTCATCGTGGTGTAAATTTGTAAGTAGTTTTTATTATATTCTGTGTGGATTAATATTGATTTGTAGATCGATGTAAAAAGGTTTTTTAAAATTGTTTGTAAATAGAAAAGTAAGAATTTAGAGTTTATATAGAATCAAGTTACGCGTTGTAATTTATTTGAATTATATAAATGTTTTTGATCGCGGTTGATTATTAAAATTTATATAATTTTGTTATTGTTGGAATATCGTGTTTGATTCAGCCCATCCTAGTCCAACCCCAGTCTTTGTGGCGTGGTAGCACAACGCGTAGGTAAAACTCTATTATTCTAAAATTACTACCCTGTACCAATTTGACCATAAATTGAACCGCGTCTGTTATCATTATTAAACATCCCCATGTTTGCATCTATCACGGCAGACTTTTAAATAAAGTGATAGTGGTGGCAGCGTCTATCGTTACCCTTGTTTCGTGTAAAAGTTGTTCATTAATATAATTCGTAGATTACTTTTGAGGCAAGTAAAACTCATAAATTAAAACCCTTTTATGTCAGGTACTAGATATCGTCTTAGGCGACCGTACCTGTTACATATACGTATATTGTGTATACAATTCGTATTAAGTAATCTCTTTATTATTGTTAATTTTTTGTCATAAATAAAAAGGTTAACAAATATAATTTATTACGATCGTTTTTGCAACATGCTTTTATTCTAGGTAAAAGAACAGAAAACAATACTGAACATATTTTATAGTTTGGGATCATTGAAGACACGTGAATTAATTTTAAGTAATTATTATTTAGAAAGAGGATGTTTCTATGCTTACCAGCATCATTATCAAATAATATATATTTTTAAAAATCGACATGAAATTACATTTAATTTAAAAATAACATAAAAAGTTAAAATATAAAATCTTTTTCAACTATTAAAGATGGAAACGTTTTGACTTCGAATAATTATAATGTATATTTAAGATGATCAAATGTCCTCTTTATAAATAAAAATTAGTTCAAATAATTTCACGTAGGTTTAATAATCCAAAGCCACAGATTTATCTACAAAATACACATTTTCTAACGTTACGTATAACTAGTTTACGCGTTTCTGTACTAAACGACGTACCCAGCGCGTTTGTCATATATCCGTCTCATTCAGATCTCAGTGCCGCAGTCGTTGCCCAGTCGATTTTCTAGGGAGCAATTTATTGAAAATTTAACAATTGTTTTCTGAGCGTCTTAGAATACGGGTCTTATATTTTTATGTACAGATTGAAAAAATAAGGATTGAAAAAAACTTGGAATACCCTATTGTGGTAAGAAGAACCATAAAGCTTCGGAGTGCCATAGTAATAGGAAAAATTAAAAACTGATAAAAACGAAAAGCCGGGTAAATATAAAGCCAAAAATATATTTTCGTCGGTACATTTTTCTCATAAAAACACATGAGTGGTATATAGACAGTGGAGCAACACAACACATGACACCCGTGTCAAATTGTTTGTCTAATCCAAAATGCAACATTATCAGAGAAATCACAGTAGCCAATAACATACAATAACTGGTGTAGGAGAGACTTCATTGTACGTAAATGATAACGAGATTGAGGTAAAACAAATATTGTTAGTAACTGAATTTAGTGCTAATTTATTATCAGTTGCGCAAATCGCAAAAAATAATAAATAATACCATTGTTACATAAGATTCATTAAATGAATTGTTAGTAATTAAGTTATATTATATATATGTTGTTACTAAGGGTTACGTGGACCGTACTTTACTTGGGAGGTAATATAATTCTTATAGGCATTACTGTATGAGTTGTAGTGGAATAAAGTGGTGTGAACAAGTTTTGTGTATTATTGCTATACCTCGTGTAATATATCAGAAGTGGGATTCGACTGCGCTCTACATAAATAAAATATGAGTGATAGTGATAGTGATCGTGCTAGTGATACAATCCGGCGCCCTCGCAAAAGACTTCGTACTACCGGATTCAAACGTGCATCTCCAATTACTGAAGATGAAAGTCCGAATGCTGTGCTGAACCGCTTAATGGAAGATAAGCTAGAGAGGACAATTAAGAAAATTTTAAGTGATACGCAGGCAATTCATGCTTCAGGTACAAATGTGTCACATTCACCGCAACCAGGCATGAGTTCAAAAAGTTGCCTAATAGACCAGGATATTATACCACCGTACGATCCTGCCGATTCCAGCATAAATGTCCGTAGCTGGTTAAATAAGATTGATCAACTAGGAGACATACACAAATGGAGTGAATACACTCGCTCTTTTGCTATATGCAAAATAGACTGAGAGGACGGGCTCGTAGATGGCATAACGGGTTAACCAAATACGACTTGACTTGGGAGGATTGGAAAGATACACTTATAAATGCATTCCCTAGATGCGTCGATTATGCAATCAAATTAGAAGAACTAGTAGCACGTAAGAAACGTCCAAATGAATCGATGACTGATTATTATCACGCGAAATTAGAATTAACTCAGACATGTCAGTTGAATGAAGAAGCTGCAATTTCATGTATAATCCGAGGCCTACCGGAAGAGCTCCTAGCAAATGCAAGAGCTTACCAATGTTCGACTTCTTCATCATTATACACAGGTTTTTTAGCTGCATTGGATGATTACAAAACGTTTATGCAGTCAAATCAGTCATCTAGCAGAAATAGTATGACCCGCCCAAATCGCATTAATAGCAGTAAACATCACAATACAAGTGCAAGTCGTTGTTATAATTGTAACAAATATGGTCACATTGCGAAAGAGTGTAGAAATAGAGTACAATTCTGCAACTTTTGTCGTCATAGGGGACCATAACACAAGCGATTGCCGACGACGTCCTCACGCTTCGAAAATTAACCAGACGCATAATTCGAAAGACGTGCAGACTATAATAATAAATAAATAAATAAATAAATAAATCCTAAACAAATTAATCATCAGTGTGCAATTATTAACAATGAACTTGAACACTTAGTGCTATGGATTAAGAAAAATGGTCTTAAAATTAATGCAGTTAAATCTTCACTCTTGGTTTTTGGTAGTTGTGTCACACCTAGTATTGTTCTGGACGGATTAATTCTTCAACGAAGCTCAAATACTAAAATTCTAGGCCTAACACTACATGAAAGTTTGAATTTCAGGGAACTTTTAAATAAAAAAATTATGGCTGCTACTTTAAAATTACGTCATCTCTATCAGTTTAGACATGAGCTTAACTCTGAAATAAAATTGTGTTTGATTAATTCATTGGTTCTCTCCGGGTTTTATTATTGTGCTTGTACATATTTTCCAAATCTCACACAGACGGACAAAAATAGAATTACCCTGATTCAAAATTCTTGTCTCAGATTCGTATATGGTGTTCGAAAATATGACAGGATATCTCAGTATCGAAGTTTAGCAAAATTAAAATATATGAAAAATAAATTTGAGATAGCATATCTCTGTCTGGTACACAAAATTAGGTTGACTGGGACTCCGTCCTATTTATATGATAAATTGATTCCCAAAAATTATAACTACTCTCTTAGAGTAAAAGATTTATATATCGTACCATGCTTTAGAAAAACTAAATTTAAAAGTTCATTTTCATTTCTTGCGCCCCCATTATATAACAACATCCCCTCTTCTTTGAAATCTCTATCTGTAAACTCTTTCAAATATAATGTTAAACATATGTTTTGATAGATGTTATAATTGTAATCTCTATGAATCTCTATTGTTTATACAGGGTGTTCGAAAAATAGGGGACCAAATTTGGAAAATATATTAATCAACTCAAAACAAGAAAATAATCCTAATATACCCATGTCCGGAAACGAACCATTTCGGAATAAAACACTCTTTTGTTTGAATTTTGAATTTTATTTTTAGTAATGTTTTTTACTGTCAAAATTACAATAGTTATGTTAATACTTGTATTTTGTTTATTCACGTTCCCTTAGTAACTGTCAAAATTTGTTGTCACCGTAATTAAATTATTTTGATATTGTTTTGAAGCTTTTCTATTAAAATTGTATTGTTGGAGATGAGTTGATAGGGCTTTATTTTTTCCATAACAGATTAACGGGAAATTTGTACCTAAATTATCTGAACAATAATTTACAAAATTTATTGGAGAATGTTTCACTATTCACACGGCATCATATGTGGTTTATGCACGCCTCCACATTTTAGTTTCCAAGTAAGACAATATCTTCAAAATTTATTTCTTGATCGGTGGATAGGCAGAGGTGGTTCAACTACGTGGCCTCCACGTTCACTAGACTTGAATCCGTTTGATTTTTATTTTTGGGTTCATTTAAGGAGCTTAATTTATTCGACGCCCATTAATAACGTAGAGAATTTGCGGCAAAGAATCATTGACTGTTTCAATAGTATAAGACTAAAACCAGGAATATTTGAACGTGTCCGACATTCAATGAGAACACTTCTAGAATGTTGCATGCAACTTCAAGGAGGATATTTTGAACAACTATTGTAATTTTGAGAGTAAAAACATTACTAAAAATAAAATTCAAAATTCAAACAAAAGAGTGTTTTATTCCGAAATGGTTCGTTTCCGGACATGGGTATATTAGGATTATTTTCTTGTTTTGGTTTGATTAATATATTTTCCAAATTTGGTCCCCTATTTTTCGAACACTCTGTATATCTTATGCTCTTAATTGAATTGCTTGCGTATAGATACTTTCTAAATTTATTGTTTATTGTTTTTATTGTAACTTTTGTATGGGTTAGGTGGAAGAGCAGCCTTTGGCTGAACCTCACCTTTGATTGAAGTCAATAAAGTTTATTTATTATTATTATTATAACCATGAACGATGTAAACAAAGCATATATAAGAACAATTGTTTTAAATGGACACCGCGCTAGAGCGTTCTTGGACACAGGAAGTCAAGTGAATATCATATCGTCAACTAGTGTGTCGGTTATGAGTATACCGACAAATCCTAAACAAATTTATTTAAGAGGGTTTGGCGGTTTACGTACAGTTTCCACATGTGAAGCTGCTTTGACTATCGAAATAGACGGAATTACTATTCGAACTGTTGCAGCCGTGACCAGTGTTTATATGGACGTCGACGTAATATTGGGCCAGCCTGTTCTGAATAAACCAGAAATATCGCTTATCGTTCATGGGACCAGTGTCAAGCTAGTCGAAAACACGAAACGTACAGATATACTCTTCAGAGATTTGGTCCTTGAAGCTAACAACGCTGTAGTTATATTTGCTTCAGAAACCATTACTATACCCTCTCAAATGATGCAGTTAGTTAAAATTAAAATCGAAGGACTCGACGACGATCAAGTAGTCTTCATGCGGCAGACAGCGTTTGAAATAGGTACTTTATCGGTCTACATTCCAGGAGGGTTGCTTAAGAAAACAACGGATGCTGTATACGTTACCAACCTTGGTCAAAAGTCGTTCACGGTTCAGAAGGGCAAATTGCTTGCCAGAGGAGACAGGTGCGTGCCTAACAATTCTGGAGAAGTAGTAAGTATGAAAGTTGAAACCAGTAGTAGTAAATTTTTGATAAAAACCAAAGATTTCCAAATCGGTGATATAAATGAAAATGATAAAGCTAAATTAATTTCCTTATTAAATAATATGAGTTCTTGTTTTTCTTCGGGACCGTTTGATTTAGGTACAGCAAAAGTTAACGGTATGACTATAGCCACAAAAACGGAAACTCCCATTTATTATAAACCATTTCGCATCTCGTTCAAAGAACGGGAAATAGTTAGAAATAAAATGAATGATATTCTTAATGCGGGTATTATTAGGCACTCTAACTCGGAATATGCTAGTCCCATAGTGTTAGTACGTAAGAAAAATGGCGATCATCGAATATGTGTTGATTACAGGAGCTTAAATTCAGTAACTGTGAAAGATAGATATCCGTTGCCTCATATAGATGACCAGTTGAGTCGATTGTCAAATCAAGTCTATTTTACTAGTTTAGATTGTGCCCAAGGGTTTCATAAAATTCCAGTAGCTGAAAAGTCGGTCCATAAAACTGCATTTATTACCCCTGATGGACATTACGAGTATTTGAAAATGCCAATGGGCTTATCGAATTCACCGTCTGTTTTTCAAAGAGTCATTAATCTGGTATTGGGCGAATTGTCACATACTCAAGTAATAATTTACATGGACGATATATTAATCCCATCTAAATCTGTTACCGAGGGACTTGAGATACTTAAGGTTGTACTGCAAATCTTTAAAGACGTCGGGCTAAAATTAAATCTAAGTAAATGTACGTTTTTTCAAACTAAAATTGATTATTTGGGGCATGAAATAAGTGCGGACGGAATAAAACCAGGCTCGAATAAAATCCTAGCTGTAAAACGATTTAAAACTCCATGTAACGTACATGAAGTCAGACAATTTTTAGGACTAACTAGTTATTTTAGAAAATTTATAAACAATTTCGCAATACTAGCTAAGCCGTTGACGGAATTGACTAAAAAGAGTATTCCTTTCAAATGGAATTTTAGTCAAAAACAGGCATTCGAAACCTTAAAGGAAAAGCTAATCAGCTGACCCGTTCTCGCGTTATACAACCCAAACTCCGAAACAGAAATACACACAGACGCAAGTAAACTAGGTATCGGTGGTATACTATTACAAAAACAAAGCGATCGTACCTTGAAACCTATCGCATATTTCAGTAGAGTCACAAGTAAAGAGGAACAGGCTTATCATAGTTACGAACTTGAAACGATAGTCGTCGTAGAGTCTATTAAACGGTTTAGAATATATGTTGCGGGAATAAAATTCAAAGTAGTCACTGATTGTTCGGCGGTTTGCGCGACCTTAACAAAGCGAGATTTGGTGCCTCGTATAGGTAGATGGTGGTTATGCATTCAGGAGTATGAGATAGAAATTGAATACCGACCAGGTAAACGCATGGCGCATGTAGATGCGTTAAGTAGAAACGCAATCGAAACAGCTGTTTTAACTTTATCGCAGGAAGATTGGTTTCTAACTCTACAACTACAAGATATTAATATCAAATCGATCGTATCGCAAGTCACTAGTGCTAATCCTAATAAAGATATCGCGCAGAACTACGTTTACGAAAATAATCAGTTATACCGAAAAACGTTAAACGGTAACCGGCTTGTCGTTCCGAAATTTGCAAAATTTAATTTATTACGAAAATTTCATGATGAAATTGGTCATCCTGGTATTGACAAATGCGAGAGTATCATAAAGCAAAATTATTGGTTCCCTCGGATGACTAGGTTTATTAAGAAGTATATCACATTGTGCATTGACTGCTGTTATAATAAAGATACCTACGGGAAAGCTGAGGGTAAATTGCATCCTATAGAAAAGGCAAATGAACCTATGCACACAGTTCATATTGATCATTTAGGTACATTTGAGAAGAGTTCGTCAAGAAATTCTTATTTATTGGTGCTAGTAGATTCTTTTTCTAAATTTGTGATTGTTAGGCCAGTAAAAACCTTAAGTTCACTTGAGACAATTAAAAATTTACGGGATATATTTTGCATGTTTTTAGGTATACCCAAAAGGGTAATAACAGACAGAGGTCTAGCACTTACGAGTAGGCGGTTCAGAGAATTTGCCACGAAGTATCAGTTCAAACACATTATAAATGCCGTAGCATGTCCTCGCGCAAATGGTCAGGTTGAAATCTGATTGGGATGCTAAATTGCCAGAAATTATATGGGAAATCAATAATACGGTGAATAGTAGCACAAAATATTCTCCACATCAATTAATGTACAACCATAAAAATAATATGCTAAACAATCTAGAGTGCGGAGATAATAGTTTAGGTTCACTTGATGAAAGGCGGGTTAAGGCAAAGGAAAATCTTAAGAAAACAGCTATTCGTATGAAAGCAAATTTTGATAAAACAAGGAAGCCTGCGACGACATATTCAAAAGGTGAGCTAGTTTTGTGGAAGAATAGTAGTAATGTGTCATGCACAGGAATAAACAATAAGATTAAGAATAAATTTAGTTGCCCCTACAAAATTACCAAAGTCTTCGGAAATGATAGGTATAAAATTAGGAGTATTAGAGGCTTGCGTGGGTACAAAAACTTCACTGCAGTGGTCGCAGCGGATTTACTCAGAAAATATAAAAGTAGTACCGAAAATAGTGGCTCGAGTGAAAACGATAAAGATATGGATCGGGAAAATTTGATTGATTTATTAGAAAGTTGAAATCTTATTCAATTATTTATTTTAGCTGTATATGTACAGTCGGTGGTATAATTAGCTGTTGTACAGCGATGTATTTAAGAATCATAGCTGTGGTAATACAGTGGTGTTTATATAAAATAGCTGTGGTAATACAGTGGTGTTATATAAAATAGCTGTGGTAATACAGTGGTGTTATATAAAATAGCTGTGGTAATACAGTGGTGTTCATATAAAATAGCTGTAAGTAGACAGCGGTAATTATGTCATAGCTGTAGTAACAGCGGTAATAACATAGCCGTCGGAATTCAGTTATTATACAAACTAGCAGCCGGCGATGAAATATAAATTTCTGAGCTAGTACAAGTTCTGTATCTTTGTTTCAGATTCTACATTAATCATTGTCTCAGAAATCGATCCAGTTAGGCAAGGACACCGCAGTTAGTGGGGACACTAATTTTGTCAGGATGGCCGAATGTTACATAATATTCATTAAATGAATTGTTAGTAATTAAGTTATATTATATATGTTATTAATAAGGGTTACGTGGACCGTAGTTTACTTGGGAGGTAATATAATTCTTATAGGCATTACTGTATGAGTTGTAGTGGAATAAAGTGGTGTGAACAAGTTTTGTGTATTTTTGCTATACCTCGTGTAATACCATCATGGTATTTGACAAAAATGGGTGCTCAATTTATAACAAAGACGATAAACATACAACGTATATAAATCCAGAGTCTGGTACATAATCTAAATAATAAATCAACTGTTTGCATATTGGCAAATAATCAAAGTGAAATAAACAAATGACATCGGCGTTTAGGTCATATAAACTATGCTGATCTTCAGAAGATAAGCAGATGAATCGTTGAAGAATTGAACATCCAGGGTAAAACAAATAATATCAAGTGCGAAGTCTGCTTGAAGGGAAAGGAGGCTAGACTTCCGTTCAAACAATCCAGTACAAGAGCAGATGGTATACTCCACTTTGTCCATTCTGACAAGAGGTTCCATGGGGAACCCATCAATAGGAGGAGGATTTACTAACTCTTATTGATGATCACTCGCGAAAGATGTTTGCATATTTTTGAAGGTCAAAAAGGGAAATTCTGTATAAGTTTAAGGAGTTCAAGCAGATGGAAAAAAACCGAACCGAAAGAAAAATCAAGGCCATCCGAACAGACAACGGCAAGGAATATTGCAATGAAGAATTAAAAAATTGCAAGAAGCATGGTATTCTTCATCAGAAAACAACGGAGTACACTCCTTCGCAAAATGGCATCGCTGAACGGACCAACAGAACGATTATAGAAAAGGCTAAATGTTTATTATTCGATGCAAAATTCGACAAAAGTTATTGGGCTGAAGCAGTCAATACTGCTATTTACATCATTAACAGATCGGTAAGCAGTGGTGTAACAAATGAAACATTAGAAAATATATGGACAGGAAAAAAGGTCAAAGTAAAAAAAACGAATTTTCGGTTCAACTATAATGGTCCACATTCCATAGCAAAAAAAGGCTAAAATGGGACAAAATGTCAAAGATGTTATATGTTGGATACAGTGAAGTATCAAAAGAATACCGCTATTTGGTTCCCGCTACAAAAAGATTGAAATAAGGAGATGAAATATTTATAAAATTCACATGACAAAATGAGGTAACAGCTTCAAGAATTGAATTTGAAGAAGAAATCATCGATCCAGTGGGAGAAGAGCAAGAGCAAGAAGCTATTTGGCTAAATCAACTAAGTCAAGAATTTGATTTGTCAGTAAAGCACAAATATAAAATGTGACAATCAAAGTACGATAAACCTTGCTAATTCTGGTGGATATAGAGCGAAACATAGTTGTTCGCCATCATTATATGAAAGATCGAGTAGAAGATGGGACTATAGCAAAACAACATCTACGGAGAAGATGGTGGTTGATAATCTAACTAAAGCACTCGCAACAGAGAAGCAATAATTTTGTACCAAAGAAATGGGTCTTTATTAAGAATGTTCTAATGAAAATTAAATTTCAATATTATTGTATTCGTTTTGTTTAGAAATTTAAGGCTTTCATTAAGTAAGAGGGTTGAAATATATTATTGACAACACTTATATTTGTATATATATATATATATATATATATATATATATATATATATATATATGTATAGATGGTAACCCTGCTATAACAGCAGCAACGTAGCCGTTGTTACTTGCACACAGTTAAGAAGAATGTATTCGTCAGAGTCTACATTAATATTTTAAATATATAATAATATATACACGAATATTTATCATTACTTCCAAACCTATATAGATAAAACACAACAACGTACTTTCGAAGAAAAGTACTTGCCAATTTGACATTTATCAATCTCACATTTCTAAAATATAATCTGATAATTTTTAAAAGAATTCTCATGTTTAATTATATATATTATTTAATATAGGCTACCATTTTATCAGTTACTGATAGTATATTATAAACTGAGGGACTAAAGTGCATGATTTACTCTTGAGTGTGAGGTATATTTCATGAGTCTTAGGCAAGAGAAATCATTACTTGAGGGATTAAAGGCATTTTAGTCCTGTGGTATATACCCTATTTTTACACTCACATGTACATTATAAAATAATCATATATATCGCACCCTGGGGTCGCTACATTGCCCTGTCCTTAACACTGTTTCGTCCCGGAACAGTTCGTGATGACGAAATTTGCACACACACCCTCGGTGCATCTGGAAGTTTTGAAGAAGTAAAAGTCGACTGTCTCTAACATGCTTCTAATAATCCTCCAATGTAAACTATCTAGTCCACAGCCTATCTTCGGTACTGCCAGCTTCATGATGTTGTTCTCCAATAGATGGTCCTTCATATCGCACAGCGAGTTCCATAAACTGTGATAAGACGGCTTCTGATATGAGTATTTTTTGTAACCAGATAGTAGATGTACCGTTTGAGTTCTACGTTATCATCCTTCAGTTTTAGCGTTTTTTTCCGGCGGTTGGACGTTCGTTGGTGAGTTTTTGTAAACGTCTAAATTTTCTTTTAAAGACTGAAGCGATGCCGCGTAACATCTTAATGTCTTTCGCTACACAATGAGCAAGGCAATAATCTGGGGACACGGCGAACAGATCTTGTTGTTCTTCTCTTGTCACGCCATACTGTGACTTGTAACCAGTAGAATGGATTTCCATGAAGTCTTCAAATGTAGGTTTCTGAGCTACAACCCGACGAACCGTTGCTCCACGATGATCGTCATATCTCCAGCGAAAGGGACTAACCGATTGAAATGGACTATCTCTCGGCTTTTCATTACATGTTTTCCTAATCCTGTAGACCACATCATTTATCCTCTTTACGATCTCGTAGGGGCCTTCCCAATTCTTTTGCAGCTTCGGTGACAAGTCACGACGCCTTTGTGGATTGTAAAGCCATACTAAATTTCCAGGTTGGTATCCACCTTTTTTAGCCTTGATGTCGTATTCGTCCTTCCCCCGATCGTTGGCACCTTGTATGCTTGTACGGATTTCCTCATGGATTCCGTTCATTCTTCTCCGTAAGTCCGTTACGTAGTCCTCCCCGGCTAGATCTTCACCGGGTTTACTGCCAAATATCAGATCGCCTGATAAGCGCAATTCTCGTCCAAATATGTGGTGTCTGCCCTGTTGTTTCGTGCACGGATAAACGATAAGACAACAGTCTTGTTGATTGTTAGAGACTGCCTTCGACAAATACCGGTTTATTATTCTATTCATCCGTTCAATCATACCATCATCTTACAGGTATTTTAAAATAGAGCAGACTCGAAATTTCTTCCTTGATCGGAATGTATTTCTCGCGGTACCCCGAATCGGCAGATACATTCTTTTACGAAGACTTCAGCGACCGTTACGGCATCCTAGTTGGGTAATGGATAGGCTTCGACCCACTTAGTTTAGTAATCCATTACTACCACTATGTACTTATTTGTGGCCCGTTACTTCCCGCGCAGATCACACATTTCTTGCACCACTCTTTAATATCTCCTTTGAAATTTACCCAGTAAAATCGTTGGCGCAATCTCTTAAGGGTTTTATTCACTCCAAAATGTCTTCCACCAAATTCGTTGTGAATCTCTTCCAATACTTCTGATATTCTTTTTCTAGGAATTATCAGCTGGGTCCTACTCTCAGTACCTTCAGTTCTATGACACGTTTCAGGAGGCCCTCTTCAACCACAATAGTCTCCCACTGTGCCCAGTACGATTTTACACCTTGTGAGTGTCTTGCAAGGTCTTCCCAAACTGGTCTGCTATTACCAAGTTTCCAATCAAATATGATCTTGCCATCACTCGTCCAATACTGTTGTCCTTTTGACAGTGGCAAGTATCGTTTCCAAATGACAACAGTGCTTGCAGTCTTCTTCACGGTTCTTCTTTTGCGCCAGGCTTATACCGTGAACTACTTTCTTCACTCCTACTTCCTTAACAGCAAGAGGAGCTTTTGCTACTTTTTCACCTGTTTTCTTTTTAAACTTCTTTCAGTATTTGCTGCTAGCGTAGCTCTCCACAGTTCCAGCAATGAAGTGTCTTTCTTTCAGCAAGAATTTCAGCATCGATATTTTGCACTTGTGATTCGTTAAGTGAAGTTTGTTTAGCAGCTTCATACTCTAAGGCGTATGACAGTGCATCAACTATAGTTTTTGGTCGAACTAATAGTAGTGCTTGCTGAGTTCCACTGTCTCGAACTCCATAAACAAAGGTATATGTAGCTAAATATTCCAAAACGCTGTCAGGAGCTGTAAGATGTGCAAGCCGAATCAAACGAGCTACATCCGCTTCAAATTCTTGAAGTTTCTCTTTTGACCTATGATATTGGTCCCTCAGTTGCGTCTGGTACACCTGTTCCATACGCGCATTGCCATATCGCATATACAACCATTTGACAAGTTGGTCGTAATCTTCTTGTTCACCCTTTTTTAGCGTCTGTAAGATATCGATGGCTTCTCCACGCAGCGAAGTCCAGCCATTTGCTTTGGCAGGCACGGCTACGATGTCTTGCCGTCAAATTCTGGTGTATTTATATGCATTCTAGAACTATTTTTTTCCTGAATTTCATCAGTCTTAGCTATATTAGAATTTGAAACGGCTGGTGACCTAATTTTGGAGAAATTTTGTTGAAATTCTTCAAGTTTCTTCTCATAAATTTCTATTCTCTCTTCTAATATTCTAGAACTTTCTTTCAATTGCTCTTTAAATTGTTTTTTTAGATTCTCTTCCAAAATTCTAGAATTATACATTAGTTTCTCTTTTCATATTCTAGAATTTTCGGCTAATTCTGCTTTTTTAAATTCTATTTCAAAGTTCTAGAATTTTCTTCGGATTTTCTACAACTTTCCTCTAACTTTTGTTTTAATGTTCTAGAATTTTCTTCGGATTTTCTAGAACTTTCTATCAGTTCTTCTTTCCATGTTCGAGAATTTTCTTCAGATTTCTTCTAACTTTTCTAAGGTTTCTAGAGTTTTACTAAAATCAAATAAGAAGCTTCTACTAAGGCTTGCCGTAGCTGAAGTTGTAGAACAGACTTTGTTCCCGATTTCTCCAACTCTCGGTGTTCCAGCTCCCTTTTGAGATCTGTTACTTTAATTCACTTAATTTTACTTGTTTAGTCGCCATTTTATTTATTTATATTTTACACTTGATAATTTTAACCCTCACGCCTGAAACCAATTGTAACGTGTTTTATATATTTAGGTGAAGTGTAAAAAAAAATTGAAACACCAATATTTATATAACTAAGTTTAATAAACGAAATATGAATAATAAAATATAATAAAAATAAATAACACTATGAATAAACAAATATAAACACTACTTTAAGAATAACAATTATTAATACAAACGTAAACAATAAGATTATTTATTTAAGCATTTAACACTAAGCACTATTTATTGATACGAAATTTATTTCCACCAACTATTAATTTTCACTACGCATATTAATATCAAACTGTCCTCGCGATCTCCTGCTCGAGGTTTATATAGTAAAACATTTAAGTTCGGGAATGTTCTGGTACCCTCGCGATAACAGAACAACAGGAGTGCCGCGAACAAGTTCCGACTGGTCCGCCAGCGGCCGTCGCTCCCACGTGACCTTCGGATCGCTATAATATCATATTACACAAATTCACAATTCATCACTGGCTAAAGTAGTTATTTCTCGCTTTCAGGCGATGATCAACTTTACACTTCCTTACACATTTAATAAGTTAGAAGTAATAAATTTCATTATGCTGAAAATAATTTTATATTTAATTTATTGCCTTAGAAAAGATTAAATTAAAATGATATTTACCAGAACTCATGCAGAGCTTACTTTGCTTATCCTGATCGATCATCACTGTTTCCTGAACTGAAACTTTCACAAGAAGAAATTAAAATGTCAGAAAACTTATGGGTACATATATATTTTCTTTAAAACGTAATTTAATATATTGTTTGTAACAAACCTGAGACAGACAGAAATGGTACAAACTTCGGAAAACTTAACTGAAATATAATTTAACGAATAACGAAATATAACGGAAAGTATAATGCAATTTTAAAATAATTTGAAAATAAAAGAATAAAAATGTAATTTGTCAGTTTGAAATCCCTGTAGTATAATTATATTATATTTGTGGTATCGGTATCATGTTCGGAAAAATTCTGCCTCCAAAATTTAAAACAACTAACAATATTACTATAACATTCAAGGCATGCGCAATAAATTGTTGGAATTTGAAATATTTTTAAAATTTGATGAAGCTCCACATATGTTATGTATTAATGAGCATTGGATGAAAACTGATGAAATTTCTTTTTACTGTGTACCCAACTATAAACGTATATCTTCATTTTGCAGAACTAATTATGATCATGGTGGTGCATGCATATTCATACATAATTCAATAGCGGCAAAAAATATTCCAGATTACAATGATTTAATTTTAGAAAAACATTTTGAATTTGCACTAATTCTTACGAAATGTGCAAAGAATAATATGTACATTAGTACTCTACCAAACATGAGACTCTGATTTTTCAATTTTCCTACAAAAAGTAGAAATTCTGTTGCAACATATCTGCCGTATAGGACATAAAATCATAATCTCTGCTGATTTAAATATTGATATTCACTTAAATAGCATAAAAAAGACATAGTTAACAGCACTCTTAATTCATTCAACCTATCACTGAACATCAATGAACCGACAAGAACAACCCGAACATCAGCGACAGGGACAGATAATATTATAACATCATTTTATATAGAAAGCGATCGTAAAATAATAGATCCTGGATATTCAGATCATGATGAAAAAGAAAAATTATACATATCTATATAAGCGACATTTCACTGATAATAATATCCAAATATACAATAACCTTCTTGGTAACGAATCATAGTCCTCAATGCAGGAAAATACGAAAGTAGATGAACTCGTTAGTGAATTCTATAAAATATTTAACAATCATTTTGAAAATGTTATCCCCCTTCAAAGATTTAAACTCAAAACCAATTATAACTTCAAGTGGATCATTAAAGGAATATTAAAATTTTGTAAAATAAAAAGAAAGTTTCGAATACGTCTAAAATCCAACTACTCTGAAGAATTATAAACTCACTACAAAAGATATTGTAATATTTTATGTAATGTTATTCAATAAGCTAAGAAAATTAAAATTACTGATACATTATCTAAATCAGACAATAAAATAAGAACAATATGGAACATTGTACAAAAGGAAACCAATAACAGTAAAATATCTTTAGCTCTTGAAGGAGGTGTTAAAAATAGATTCAATGATTTTAATAAGCATTTTCAATCAATGGGCAATAAAAGTCCCAATCATTTAATTCATCATATAAAATTCCATATATTTGTATCATACAACGAAATTTGAGGTTGAAGATGTTACCCAAAGTTTAAAAATTATCTACTCAGCTGGATTTGATAATGTGCCCGCATCTATTGTTAAAAAATGTGCATATAACATCTCGAAACTGTTTTGTCTAATTATAAATAAATCGTTTGCGACCGGTAAATTTCCGTCAGAATTTAAAAAAATCAATCATAACGCCTGTGTTTAAAAATGGTAACCATGATCTAATACAGAATTATAGACCTACATCCGTTTTGTGTACGTTTTCTAAAATCTTCGAGAAGTTAATCTATGCAAGACTTAATATCTTTTTTAACAATAACAATATTATATCCAAGTGTTAACATGGTTTCTTAAAAAATAAATCCACAGTCAGTGCAGTTAATAAATACCCTAGTGGTACATATCCTCAATGATCTAGACAACAAAATTATGCTTTTCTGATATCTAGTGACTTATCCGAGGCCTTCAATGTAAACCATAATATTTTATTAAAGAAACGAGGTACTCCATTTCTGCTTCTTCAATCATATCTCATCGGGCAAATACAAACTGTAAAAATGTGAAAGTGAAGTTTTTTCTTATTCAGACTGGTGTAACAGTACATCTGGAGTTCCACAAGGTTCCGTATTTAGTCTTCTATTGTTCTTAGTTTACATAAACGATCTTCCCAAAAATATTGACTGTAATAACACTATAATTTATACTGATGACGCCTACTTCGTAATTAGTTGTCCCAAAGCTCTATCTATTTCTTTACCCAACAAAATTAATACTGCTCTTATTAATATAGATCTCAGGTGCAAACTTAATAATTTAACAATTAATTTAAATAAACCTAATATTACTCAATTTTATTTAATTTCTGTCAGTGAATTGAACATTAATATAGAAAATAATAAAATTTACTTTTGTAACACAATAAAATGCCTTGGAACCTATTTGGATCACAACTTAAAGGGTAATAGTCAAATTGATCATCTATTATCTAAATTAAATAAAGCGTGTTACTGTTTAATACTATTTGAAAATCTAAATTGATCAGTTTTACTAAAGTCTATAACTCCTATTTCTACTCCCTAATGAATTGGCATCATAATATAGGGTCCATCATCGAGAGCTAACGAATTTCTATTCTGCAAAAGTGTGCTCTCAGAATTAATTATATGCAAAATTGGACCTAGAAAATCATGTGGAGGTAAATTCAAATCATTGAACGTCCGAACCTTCCCATCTCTCTACATATTTGAATTATTAAAATTTGTATACAATAATTTGCATAATTTCAGTTGGGTTAGTTTTAATTATGTTACTAGAAAGACCAATCATTTATTACAAATACCATGACATAAAGCATAGTACATATTACATGGGAGTATACAATTGTTTGTCACGATCTATAAAGGCTCTATCAAAAAAACGATTTCTTACCACAATTAGACAATTTTTTATTGAAAAAGTAATATTACTGTATTTAAGAATTTGTTGATCATTATGTTTGGTAATATGTGCATTTAATTGTAACATGCATTGTGTTGTACACAGAAGATGTACGATAAAAAATTTTATTATTATATTTTTTGTAAACATGTATTTTTTTCTGTTATTGTTATTAATTAATTAATTATTGATTTATTTTCAGTGGTAGTGTTTTACCTATTCAGTATAAACTGCTATTGAGGGGTTAATCTGTAATAATACGATTTGCATGAATGGTAAAGGAAAGAAATATTCTGGTGGCGAGGTGGGTAGTCATGATTCCTCTTTCATTGCTAACAAGAAGGAGATTATATATTTTTTTGGTATGATCCCATTATTAGTCTCTATCTTTTCATAAGCCATTTCAAGGGTTGGTGATGTACGATTACCGTAAAGGGACGCTAATGTAAATAGCTCATGTAATGCTTAATTCTCCAAATCAATGCGGTGCATTGTCGCTAGGGTATGCAGAGATTTTATTCGGATTTACTTAATTGTCGGTTCGCGTATGCAACAAGTATCTCATGCCCGTCATATCATTTGCATAGGATAGTACTCATAGCAAACTAAGCGATCGTGGAGACTAGGGCTGGCAGACTTTAAAAAGTGAAAGTCGCCTTTCAACTTTTTGAAAAATCGATTTTTATCGACTAATCGAAAATCGTCATCTATTTAAAAGTCGAAAAAATTGAAAATTCGAAAAAATCTATACAACTAAAAAAGTCGAAAAAGTAGCAATAATTAAGAGTAAAAATATCAAAAAAATCGAAATATTTAAAATGTTAAAATATCATAAAAGTCTGAAAAATATAAATATAAAGTTTTATAAAACTTTTGGTGAAGAATCCTGTAGGCAGTTTTATCCATCGTCTAATAAATGAACTGTACTCCTGAAATTTGCGTTTAGGATGTATCCTAAATATATTTTAAATCTGTATTAAAGTATTCGAATAAAAATGCGTTCTAAATGTACTTTGTCTAACTTTTTTATTATTTATTAGTCTTATTTTTCTATTATATATTTTCAGTAAACAAAATTTGTTCTAAAGAAATGCAATTTTAATTTGTTAAATATACATGCCTGAGATAAAATTACAATAAATACTGTAAATTATTTGATTTACTACTACTCAAATATTATAAAAAAGTATAAGGGTAACAAATTAGAAAATATATTAAAGTTTCACATAATAAAAGTGGAAGTCGAAGTCTAAAAGTCGAGATAGTTATTTGAAAACAAAAGTCAACAAAGTCTAATTAATTGAACAAAATCGACGATAAAAAAGTTGATATTATCGAAACTCTAAATTCAATTAATCGATACTTATCGATTATTATATTTTATTTCAGATACATATGATATACTCATTATAAAAACCAAAATTAAGTCCTGAGCATTAGTTATGTTTATTATAATAATTAAAAAATTAAATTATGCATGCAACTCAATATCAATATAATATTTGAGATTTGTTCGATAAATAAAATTTCTTATGGAAATAAATAAAACATTTGTTTTCTTCGGTTAGACTAAATCTTATCTTGCATTTCTTACATATTAACAGATTAGTGCATTTCCGACATTTTCTACATCTTCCTTTAGAGGTGTAATTCGGCATTACTTTATTAATATTAATAAATTTGCGCACTGCCAATTGAATGTCCGATGAGTCTGAAACTTGATGATATGTTGAATTTTCGTTTGTTCGGCATTCATTATAACTGTAAAAATAATAATGTATTCCATATTTTACCGATCAATGTACCAAAATGGTCACATATATTTTATATAGATTTTCTGTGCTGTAACTACTTACATATTCCCCAGAACAGAATGTATAATTACACTTTCATGTTTATATAATTGAAAATATCAGATATTCTATATAAATAACATTACTTACCATAAAAGTGATTTATTTATTCAACTGCACGTCCCATTTTACTACACTGTAGAAATCAAGCACAAAATTTAAAATTCAATCCAATGGCCAGACTACGGACAATTTCCATTTTCAAAATAGAATTGTGTAACCATACGGTACCATTACTCTCCTGGCTGTAGATCTGCAAGAACCAGAGTTTGTGCGATAAAGGGACATACATATATGACAATGACTTGAGAAAATATTTGACATGCAGTGTTATCAACACTTTTAATAATAAATATTTATGTTTGAGTTGGTAATGCAAGCAAGTAGCGCATGTTCATTGAATACTTTTACTTTTAGCAACAAAGTGGAGAATGTATTTTTTCCTTCTATGTTTAACCAAAATCTGGCCTTTTTTATGTATCTAGTACAATTATATGATATAAGGAAACCTTCCATAAGCATAGCAGTACTGAAATCGTCGCAGTAGAGTTGTTGGTTGTTCCTCTGTTTGTGTTTGTCTGTGCCCATAAATAATTATTAGTCTTTCATTGTTTGTTTTAGTTAAAAGTAACTTGTTTTAAACGTAGAATCCTAATATGCAATTGAAAATAAAGATTCCCATTTAAAAAATAAAGGTAACTCAATTTTCATCGACAGCAGCTGATGATGGTAGTAGTTCTTTTCCCGAAATGTCCAGATTAATGAAAAATGAAAAATTAAGTGCCATCACTTTCTATAATATAAATTTAAAAAGATTTATCCGTATCCTACTCTATATTTACTAATATGTAATATTATACTAAGTGTTTAATGTATGTAGATAATAACAGTACAAGTAATTATCTAATATCTGATTTTGATAATTAGTTTCAATTATTCTGTTATTACGAAACTAACCAAACCAGTGGCACTGAATATGCAGGGGAACGTTGTCGAATTTGGACGGAAATAAAACACGAATTGTGAAGACTAATTTTATTTATAATATTGTTATATTACATTATAAAATCCTAGTTAACATTAGAAATAATATCAACACATTCCCATCGAGATACTATTCCGTAACATTACATACATTCTTTAAGTCATTTCCCATTTCCACAATTCTCCGTAACTTTTTCGTACAACCAGATATGATATATTATAAAATTTTTAGCTAGTCCGAATTTGGCAACATTCCCTTACATTTTTAGTGCCAGTAGTTCGCTTGGTTCCATAATAACAAATTAATTGAAATGAATTATTAAAATCTGACATTAAGATTATTGCTTGTATTGTTAATATCTAAATAAACCGAACATCCAGTATAATACTTATATTCTAAAAGATGGATTAATTATTTCCATAATATTAAATATTCAAGATATATAACTGCCTATATGAAATTCTTAGAATTAATTGGAATTTTCAAAGTTATATATTAATTATACAGAGAAGAAAGAGACAATACGTTGGTCGATAAAGTAATTTTTATAATCAAAAATGCATTGATGACATCACAATATCAATAACTGAGTGATGAAAAGAAAGAAGTAATTTCACTATCCCACCATGTCGCAAATTATTCCGTGAAGATAAAAATAATAACGTAGCGAACAGTATCATATTAAAAGGAAATTATTAGTATCTTGCATGTGCAATTTAAAAGTGCACAAAGAATATTATATTGATTTATTTACCGTGGCCATGTGTTACATTCTCTCTCATATTAAATGACTTTAAATATTAATTAAAAACTTTATAACAAGTGTATGTAATTATAAGACAAAGTGACACACTTCTTCAATAATTCTTCATATTAGTTTCAAAAAAATTTAATTTTTTAACAATTTAAGTAGTTTGTGGTAAGTGTTAACAAATATACAAGATACGGATTTATTTTTTCACATAAAAAAAAACTTCATCAATATACACGTACATAAATAATTTAACTTAGATTTTAAATGTAATGTAATCATAATTTAATATTTTTTCGAATGATTATTTTCAATGTAAATAGAATTAAATATGTGTATAACTTAAAATGAAGTAATACCTATTGGTAAAAATAATTACAATCTAAAAATTTTTTCACGAAATATAATTTTTTCACTATTAGCCTAGATACCCTTTACATATATATATATATATATATATATATATATATATATATATATATATACCACGGTTCACAAGAGCATTATTGACCAGCGCCTTGTGTTCTTCAGTTGCTTCGCACAAATAGGCGCTAGGTATATATTATACTACTTTTTAAATTAAATTAAATGAGTAAATACATTTTATTACCGTATGCAGGTATAGGTCCTTTAGATTAATTAATTATGCCTATTAGAAATAGAAATTTTCTTTGAAACTATTCACATTTATGATAAATAATAATATATGCAAATGTGTATGCACCAACATTTTATATAATCATGAAGTATTTCAAAAAGAACAATCTTAATTTTTATTAAAATAAGTTTCGCAGGAAATCTAAAAATATAATGTACGAATATTCTATTTAATTCTTTTTTATATATTATCCTTCTTTTTGTAATATTCATATGTAAAATATATAGTTTCGTAGAAATTTTGTGTTACATAGGATTTTCTATAATTGAAAGATGTGACTTAATACCTTTCTTGTGAATTGAATATCCTCAAATTAATAAAAAAAATAAATGTTATTAGCTGTAGAACAAATAACTCATTTATAACATTTTCTCAATATTCCATTTTAGAAAATATTAGGATTAAGTTTAAAATGAAAAATAATTTAATTACAATTTTTTACTGATTAATCCATATACATGTCATTTTCATCTAAACATAATCCTTCCTATGAAGAAAGGAGGCAGTTCTTCATCGATAAAATTTTTTAAGACCACAGTAGGTTACATTTTATTGGTATAGAAAAAAAAAAATGTTTGAATTGTTGTCATTCGTGAAATAATCAAGAAAATACAATTCGAACTACGAACTTAATTACTCATAATTCCGGCAAGTGGAGTTAGTAACTAGGCAACAACTATTTGTAAATATTACCGAAAAATTCACTATATTACTTATGATACAATTGATAATAATAAATTTTAGAAAAAAAGAAATAAGAACACAGTCCATTTTGTATAACACCGTCTCATCGCCCCATCCCGCTACTAATAAAGTGACGTTATCATGAATCATCTGTTAATCGCGACTCGCAGTCCGAGTGGTCAGTGTTTCCAGAAGCCAGCTACGGAAAACATCCGGATCACTATGATTTTATAACTTCTATATTTCATCTTGAAACTATCTTTTTACGCTGATTTATTTCTTGAGTTCACGTTTTAGTATTTCGACTTATTCAATTTTCTGATATTTTAACTTCGTGTATTAAAAATTTTTTATACTTTAGCTTTCGTGTATTAAAAAAATTTTATAATGCAGCTACCGGCGAAAGTAGCAATCGGATCGGGGGGTACTCTGGTGTTTATTTTAATTTTTGGTTGGGCTGCTTTTCCTGCTTTATTAAAAAATATGATTAAAAAAGTAAGTGTAATTCTTTGGATGTTATTTTATCATATGTTGAAATAAAGTTTCTCTATGAATCATTTTAAAATATTAAATTTAATTCTATAACACTTTTGAAATATCTATTTAAATTTGTACAATTATAAAAATACTGTATTCTTCTGACTTAACAACATATACTGCAGTTTATTATTAAATTCTTTATTTAAACTTGAATTAAAAATGTTTATTGTTTACAAATTTTTATATTTTTTAAAATTATATCTTGTTATATGGTTGGTTGTTTAGTTTCTATGATTCAAAGGCAATCAATAAGGCTTTGTAAATTCTGTTTAATCTCTAAAAAATTTGTTATACTGCAATAAAATGAATTTATAAAGAAACAAATTAATGATATTATTTCATTTTAAGTCTATTATAAAAAGCAAACTTTACAGTATACTGTAGTTAATAGTAAAATATCATATTACAGCAATTGGTTCTTAAAGAAGGCAGTGAAATAAGAGGAATGTGGAGCAAGGTGCCTTTTCCAGTCGACTTTAAAGTATATATATTTAATGTTACAAACGCACATGATGTTAGCAACGGTGACTCTCCGATGTTAGATGAAATTGGGCCCTACTTTTTTGAGTAAGTACAATTTTGTTTATTTAATGAATGAGTGAAAAACGCTAACTAGCAGTTATTAGGTATATATTAAATACTATTAATTTGAAAACAAAAAAAAAACGTTTTTTAAAAAATGCTATATTGTTTTCATTTTGATATTCAACTACTTATTTGCAACATAAGAATAATTAATAACAGTAATTAGAATTGCATGTATATGTACGCAAAAGGTATGTCTTAAATACATTATTGTTCTATCTAACTATAAGAATGTTTAATAACAGAAAGGTAATAATTATAGTCTTTTATAAAACATGAATAAGACTTGTATAGTAATATGATTTTCAGTACTTTTCTATTACATTCCTTAATTATTACATTAAAATTAAAAAGAAACTACATTAACGTTGTTAATTTTACATACTTATATTAGCACAATATATAACAGTGGCTAATTCTTATATCAAAAAGTGTAATTATTTAATGTTAAATACGTAATATAATTTAGAATTAAATATATAATATATTTTAGAAAATTGGATAATTATTTAATTGGTTCTCATTTAAACGATTCATAACGTATAATTGAGTATGAACTGAGTTGTAAATATTTTATTGTCTGAGAATAAAAAAGGTCACAGAAAAAAAATCAATAAAAACGGCAATATTAGATTAAAATTCTACTTTTATTTAAAATCTAAATTATGAAATAGGAATATTGTATTTACATTAAACACATTAAATCATCAAATTTAATATTATAGTAAATGTTATTCAAAAATCTGTACCATGTAGAATAACAAGAAAAAACAAAATAAAATTATTTGATTGTAATTAATTTGTTATTTCTGTAAAAATATATTTTGTTTAGGTACTCGATAATATAACATGCTGGCAGAACAAAATGGACAGGGCTGAAAATTTTGAAACTTTGAAAAGTTATTGAAACAAAAATTAACATTTTTTACTGTTTATCTGTCAAGTTACGCTGCCCTAGTTTATGTTTATTATTATTTGTAATTACTTTTGAGGTGAACAATATAACACAAATTCATTTTAAATTTAAAAAATCAAACCAAAATGAAATGGCTATATTTTTAACGTAAATACTTTTATTCGCTAAAACTTTTATTTGAAGCTTTTTTTACCTAACATATTTAGAGGAACATCACTATATTCGGGTCACCACCCTGTATATATAAGTTTAGGTACTGACATTAGTAATATTTAAAAACTTCTGTTAAAATAAATCGCGTTTAAGATTTACTATAATTAGAAAATATATAGATGAAAATAATAGACCAATTCTGAACAAATCTGTAAGTCTTACAGATCTATAAATCTGTAAAAAACTGACAAAAACACATCTATTTTTGTTGATTAATATAAAATTATACATAAGAGTGGCTGCTTTCGTTGCGATTTTGTTCATCATTTACAGACTTACAGATCTGTAAGACGTACAGATTTGTTCAGAATTGGCCCATAAGTCTATTATTTACATAGAGTTTTTTTTGTAAATATAGGGCTGATTATTTTTACCAAGGCGCAATTAACTTTTATCAGGGCTTAGCCCCGGTCAGCCTCCCTGGCTTTGATCCTGGTTGTAGATTACTAAAAAGAAGAATAAAATTGTCAAAATGACTGTTATTTCATTTATAAAAACAGTTATGTACAAAAAACAATTTTTCTCATTTTTAATGTATGTATGTTGTAAGTATTTCGTTGCATGTACTTATAAGGCGGTGTAAAGTTCTGTATTTAATATTTATATATGTACATTATGTTTGTCTTTTATTAGTTATATATCAAGTAGACATATTTAACCGACCTCGTAATTTTTTTATTTTCGGAAATTCGAATGATGGTAATCGGAAATGGAAATATGATTTCTAATCCCCAGTGTTCATCTCGAACAAGAATCTCATGAATTATAAAACTATACTTTAGTCATTATATGTACATGTTTTATTTTTGCACTTCCAGCAGTTTTAAAATTAATATAATTGGAAAGTTATAAAATATCACATATACCATAGGACATAGAACTAAAGTATGCTTTAATGATTCTAAATTTCACACCCCCATTATAAAGGACCCTCTTTAATCATTTTATATGTATATATTATCCCGCTTTCTAATAATCATATGTCAAACGTGTAGTTTTGTGGAGATATTATGTTACACACGATTTTTTAAATATTTCTCTGTTTGAAGTTAATTAAATTTTTAAGGTATAAAATTAATATAATTGTAAAATATTATGTTTTATTTTGTTAGTTTTTGTTAACAGTAACAGTAGAATGCAAATTTAATAATTATTACATACGGTGTTCGAAATAAAATATTTTATTACTTTAATCTTTGAGTAAAGTAGAAGAGAAAAAACCATATTTTTTCTTTTTTGACCATAATTATCTATATGTAGATACATTTGTAAAAATTAATTACATAATTAATAATATAATGTATTATATGATGTACATATACATATGTATCTATTTAGACTGATGTTTATACATATAGATCTATACAATTTAGACTCTAGAATATTCTAAGTTATGGGTGCTTCTACGACTGATTAAAAAACAGGTATAATATAATCTGCGATTATTTAAATTCAAAATTAAAGTCTCATATTTTGATAATTTTACATGTATACAAAGAAGGAAATTAAGTTTTGAATAATAAATTCGAAAAAATTAAAGGTACGCTATACTGAAAAATTCAAGGTATAAAAAAAGGAAGTAGGTACTTATGTACAAAGATTTCAAAATGCTACATTACCGCACTAGCATAAATATTATGAAGTTCGAAGAGTAGTTGAGGGCTTCAATTATGCTAGAGCGGCAATGCTATTTTGCACTCGTGGTACACACACTATGTTTCCTACAACTGCTTTCAATATAAAAATAAAGGGATTTAATGACATAAGTAAAATATTCCAATTTTTTATTTGCTAACAATGATAAATTACTGAGAGACATAAATAATCGTCCATATTAAGTTATATTCAGTTTTAATTTTGTAATAAATAAGTAAATAGTTATTTTTTTCATTATAATGATAACATTTATTAAGACATACATTCTGTTTTCAAATTTTTATGACTAGCAACTAATTCATATCTGAAGTAAATGGCGGTCGTCAACCTATCAGTAACAATTGTGCATGTAATTTACAATAGATTATTTTTATAATAAATTTAACCAATATGGTGATAATTTATTGAAATGAGAAATTATTTTTCACTACCGCTTACTTTGTTACCATGAATAATAATATTCAATAATAAATTATTATTAACCACGGTCGATAATGAAAATAATAAAATACAAATATTGTTTGAATCATTTAACTCCAGAAAAGTGTAAAGTAAAGTTCCACAATACAAATATCCCGTATCAATTAAATAAGTAAATTATATAAAATAAAATTAAAAATCAAAAGTGAGGTTGACAAACTGAAACGTCAAATATAAAAACGACAGCCTACTTTATTTTTGTGAATATTAAGAAACAAGATAATGTTCATGTCAAAATATTTGTTATTCAGAATATAATTTTTTTAGGGGGATTGGGATTGAAATACTAGTAGTGAAAGAAATAATATATATACCACGGTTGAGGAGACCATTATTGACCAGCGCCGTATGTCCCTCGGTTACATCTTAGGACACAATTTGGCGCTAGGTCATTAATGACAGTCTTATCAACCTTGGCGTATAATGTACTATTGTAAGCCTAGGACGTAAAATACTTTAAATTATTGCCCGGCAAACATTAGTGTTGTATAGAAATACATGTTTTGCACATCGAAAACAATGATGAAATGTCATGTTTATTTGATAGTTGTGAGAACAATATATTTTTGAAATGTTTAATTATTATTTGATATCATTATTTATTATTTTCTTTTATCAAGAAGCAGAAAAATCTAACATATATAATTGTGTAGTTTTATGAAATCTATCGTAGTTCTGGTTTGATTTTATAACCAAAAATACATGCATATACCGTGAGTTTATTTTAACGTGATACATGGGATTTGCCTTGCCTATGGTTACAACGTCGCATTTGATTGTCAGCAATGACTTTAAAAAGATACATAACTGATATAATATTGAAGTGAAAAAAAAACAATAAAACGCATTTACAATATTTGTAATTTGCGTAAGTTTGATTTTTCTAGAGTGATTTTGAATTTTTAAATTATTTTACATATTGTCATTAAATAATTTCATTTTTTCCCACTTCAAAAAAATCAAATGATTTCAAATCAAGAGACCTAGGGGCCGCTCTATTTGTTCACCACGTCCCTTTCAGCGACGTGGAAATTTGTTATTTAAGAAAAGTTCAGAGTTTGACAGTTAATAAATGATGTGAAGTTGACAACCTATGTTTCATTTTATACTGAACGCATTGATACATTACTGTCAATCAAATATGAAGTCGGAAACATGGATATGGCATATCCCATGTTTCACTTTAAAATAAACTCACGGTATGTTAATTATGTAAACTTTTCTTCCAATATTTAATGACCGCGAAACTACTAGGTTCATATAATAAGCAATAAGATGAGGGTATTAGAGTAGACGCAAAATCTCGTGGCCCTGCGCGCAAAGCGAAATTCATCATTGTAGGCCGGCCACTGACTATTGTACAACACAAAAACATTGACTTGTAAAATTTCTCATTTATCTTGTAGCGTTCGTACAGTGCAGGTCTCTAGAGTTGTTATTGATGTATTTTGTTTTTTAATTTTGTATCTGACAAGTTATTCAACTTAAATAGATAAATAAAATAAATTGACCAACGTTTTTAAGTTAGTTAATAAGATATGCCTCCCACCACTTTTTCTATCTAAAATAACCCCGCCCATGCGCGGAGTTGTGCCACGAGATTTTGCGTTTACTCTACGATGGAAAGAAACACACGAACATAGATGTAGCCGCTTGTTCAACAATCTCGGTATTTTTATTACGAACGATAATAATAACGAAAAAAAAAATCGCTTGCACACTACATATTATCTCCCTTTATCAGGCGTTTAATTTTATTTGGTGACTTACGTCAAATTTGACATCCAAATTTTATAAACATATAAAATATTCGTCATCTAACTTGAAATTGAAATAAAAATAAAAAAAATATTCATGATTCAATATAACAAAATTTGCAAAAACTTATTTATACGTGAATGTATGTATGTATGTATTTTAGAGGTATTTTTAAGGTAATGCCATTTGGAGCTTTAAGTAAAGAACTCTTTCTGATTGACCAATTGTAGTCAAAATATAATTAACTCATATGAGTGTACACAATTACACATATGCACATAGATTTCATTACAAAAGTTCGATGGTAATGAGCTAAATATGTGCTTATTCAGCATAAAACCAATATGCGATTTTCAGTACGATACCTACATATTTCTTTATATGGTGTCGAAAGGTAACAGTAACTGATAATCCATTTATTTAGTTGTATAATTTAATTCGTGACTCTACTCTTTTTGAATCAAAAATTATCAGTAAGATCACAACGTAATTAATATAAAAAGATAGAATCATGTCAATATATATTTTGACAAATTGTACCATTTATAAAAATAACATAAACACATTCTTTAATAATATTTTTTCAACTCTCGCCTCACTGCTTATTTAATAATGCTGAACTTTAATCAAAATAAAAATAAAATGCAATGAGAAAATTCGAAAAGGAAGTTGTAGTAATGAAACTGAATATTAATTTTATATGAATAAGTTAAAATATATTATATATCATTTTATTTTCAAATTGCACGGTACTAGTAATTTATATTGTGTGAGGTATGATTTACAATATGTATTGAATATTATTAATGTATAATTTATCAAACGCTCGCGCTACAATATTAATATAATAATAATACAGTCAGATAAATAAAGATGTAATTACTGTAGTATAGGCAGTCATAGGCCGACTTTCCAAAATTTCTTTAGGGGCAAATTTTTTATCATGATCTAATTAAAAAAATAAATTATGAGGAAAAAGAAATACTAGAGAAAACACTCTATGCTCTAATTCCTGACCCATTGAAATCAGAGTACAATCAAGAAGCAGCCAAATAATCAGTTCTAGAATGTGCTGTAGTTTCAGCAGGCCAAGAATTGTGCAAAAATTTCTACGTGCTCTAATTCCATTGAAACCAGGGCACAATCCAGAGCTATATTCCTCCAGAATGTGCTCTGGTTTCAGCAGGGCAAGAATTAGAAGACACTCTGAAGGCGGTCTAGCCAGAGTGGGACGGAGTGCTAGCGACTGAGGATCCTCGGTACATCCTGAGAAATTGTGACTGTACTACTGCGAATTTTAAAATGAAAATTTGTATACATACGAAGTTTCATGCGAGTAGTTCACTGGTAATATTTTTAAGGTGTAACTCACACCTATTTTCAGGTAGTAGTCAGTTACTTAAGAATGAAGAGTGCTACAATAATTCTTTAATATGACAACAATTTAGCGCTTTATAACGGATGTAAAAAAATACAACAATAGGCGCCCAGTTTTTATTTTGGCCGAGGTTGCCCACAATCCCATATATTAAAGCAAATATTAAATCTCAAATAATTTATATCACACTAGTACATAATTTAAACGCTTAACTGGGACAATTTTTCGTTCAGTTGTGATAGAAAATGTGTGATCTAATTACCTACATTGGTCCAAAAACAACCTCTGGTCCCAAGTTTTCAGCGAATTTTAACTTAATATTCAGATAATCTACTTTTTTTTCTTAACTACATAAATTGCAGTAAGATGACAGTCCTACCCAAATAGGTTAAACTGAATTCCATCAAGATTTTCAAAATTCACAATCCTTTTTTGATATACTTTCTCCTAAAGTTTAATTATTTCAGATATTTCTGATGTCAATTTTTTACCAGTAGACAGTCCGAGCATGTTTCTTTGCATTGAAGCATAGTTTTTTGATATTTAAGAATAATTGCTTCAATATAAACATATGTGAAATAAATATAAATCCAATAATAGTTATTTATGGTACAAGTGTGTTACATTACAGATAAGTCATGTGGGAAAAGATTAGGTCACGAGGCCGTTAGGCCGAGTGTGGTATTTTTTCAAGTAACTTAGGTAATTAACACACGTGTGCCATACAATATTTTATCCAATACATTTTAATCATTGATATAAAATACATACATATAAGATTTTTGACAGATGGAATTTCGAAATGACATTTAGGAACAAAATAGTGTAGAGACGGTTTTATAACGTAGTTACTATGATACGAACCAAAAAACAGTGAGCTAATATATTTAGCTCACTAGTACTTATGAGTTATGACCTACTTTATTTATCTAAAAACAGCATACTTATATCGTCATAATTTCACGGTGTTGGATAAACAATATTTGAACATCAAAATCCTAAATATTTATTAATTTGTGAGGTGCTCTTGGGTTCCCGGGCACCCAAGTACTCGGCGCCTATGGCCCCATGTAAAATTGAGCGTAGGGGTATAAGCCCCGATGCCCCCATTCGGTCTGCTTCCATGCAGGTAGTGGTGACTGACTTGTTAGCATGTGAGCACTGGATAGACATCAAATCGATTCCCAGAGTAAGCCTCTATTAATCACGTAACATTAATTTCATATTAAAGTAGTAAAATCCATTAATATTGTCAATCATTTATAAACATTGGTAACAGACTACCTGTAAATTATTGCATATTGTTTATTTATTTAATGAAATCAATATAAAATATTGTTAGCTTAGCGGTTTATTCCTTATGGGCAATATTACATGTAATAGATCAGATCATGATTACACTTTGTTATTAATTAATTGTAGAAATTATCTTCTTTTCTGTTTTCACATTTCGTTTTTGTGATATTTTAACGATAATTTTCTATGGCTACATTATCAAATCAAGAATACGCCGATATTCATCAGGCTCATCTATAAAATTGTCACTAGAGCACTAGACCAAATGTCTCTCGACTATTATCTTTGAAGACGCATGGAGAGTTTATATAGTTTACGCAGGAAAATCCCAAACCGATGAATTAATTCATAATATAAGGCTGTAGATAAGGATGTGCGATACTGAGAAAGAATATATACTTGCGTATCAAAAATACCCATAAACTTTCATGCATCGTGAGAAAACTGTAGGAAGTAATGAGAAAAAATATTTTTTTCTTCAAACGTCATAAAAGTGACATCTTCTGTGACGTGATTGACAAGGTTGAACTTTAATTTCTATGCCTCCGTAATATAATTTTTTATTCTAGCCGCCGTATAATTTCTTCGCCGCCATATGTAGAATCAGCCAATAAGAAGTAACTTGTACAATAGAAATCTGTAATATCGCCCTAAATGTCACTATAGAAACTAGATAACCTAAGAATAAAGTTACTAAAAATTATGAATAACTGACAGGTAACCTACATATTAAACGTCAAATGGTAGTTTATTTTTTAAAATTTCTAAGTTTGAAGAAAAAATAGCATGTGTTATTCAGAGTAAAATTGTCTTTGTGTGCCTCGCATGCAATTGTCCGACTCGTTTCGCTCGTCGTGCAAATTTCCATACTCGCCACACAAAATATCACTTTTACTCTTAATAACACAATATAATATTTTCTTCAAACATCATAAAAGTGACATCTTCTGTGACGTGATTGACAAGGTTGAAGTTTAATTTCTATGCCGCCGTAATATATTTTTTTATTCTAGCCGCCGTATAATTTCATATATTCAGAGTAAAAGTGTCTGTGTGCCTCGCATGCAATTGTCCGACTCGCTTCGCTCGTCGTGCAAACTTCCATAGTCGCCACACAAAGTATCACTTTTACTCTTAATAACACAATATACTATTTTTAAACGTAAACATATTTTCTATAATTCTTCTGTTTTACAATAAAATTAAATGTACCACATTTATTCACTGAAATTACCAAGAAAAGCAGTTAAGTAAGCCTTGTTCCCAAAAAAAATGTTATTTGTATTTCTAGTTGAGAAACTGAAGTTTTGCGAGAGCCAGGGGCTGTATTCTCGACACTTCGTAATCGCCAAAGTCGTTCGCATTCGTACGCATGGCGAACGAAATTCGCAAAACGGTATTCTCGACTCTTCGCATCGTTACGTATTCGTCAAATCGCGTTCGTGTTCAAAGCTAGTGGAGAATAGCATTCGTCACACCGTATATCGGTTGTCATCACAGGCTACTAACTACTAATACTTGTCATTTGTGTCCTTGTCTTTTGAAAGTGACGTTTATCAATTATTGTAATATTGGTTAATAATGGATGAATTAATCAATTTATTGTTAATTGAAGAGTTAAATAATGAAGAACATGTGGAAGAGATGAGAAATAGAGATATGGAAAATAATATAGATATTTTCACAGATGAACAATTCAAAAAACTATTAAGAATTGACAAAATTCTTTTTGAATATACGAGCCACGTCTCATTGAATTTGGCCCACTCACTTATAAGTTGCAATTATGATATTTGCGCCAAAAGAATAATAGATCTTTAAACTCTTTTTATAATTTTATCTTCTATTATTACTTTTTAAACAATTTTTATCAAAACAATTGATTTTTATTGCGAAGTACATAAAATTCCAATAGGTTTTTCTATTTAGATCATTCCTTCTCATTTCATCTCTTTTGTATAATCAAGTTAATTGTGCCATATGTGCTATGTAAAAATAAATGAAAGACATTTGACGTTTCTAAAGGTGTAAGCCTGGTGTAAGTAATATCTCCTACAAGTATTCTTGCTTTAAACACGTTAAATTTAACAAAAATGGTCCGTGGAAAGTCAGTACCAAAAGATATTCGAAAAATAATAGTTTCTCTATCAGAATCTGGAAAGTCTGCTGCAAAAATAAGTGAAATTGTAAACTTATCACGATATACGATACGCAACATCATTCGTCTTTATAACACAACCGGTTCTATTGAGGAAAAGCCCAACATTGGTAAAAAATCTTGCGGAACTGATCTTAATAAAAGAGCTTTACGAAAGGTACTTAGCAAAATAGGCGCTCTAATTTTGGCGAACTGAGTGTTTTATGGAATAACGCTACTGGAAAACGTTTATCAAGAGCCACTTGCCACAGGACAGAGAAGGAACTTGGTTGTAAAGTTAACAAGGTAACTTTTTATTCAATTTATTTAAATCCTACAAATCATTAAAAACCGATATATTTTGTACGCAAAAGAGAAACCTCTGCTAACGGTACAGCAAAAGAAAAATAGACTGTATTGGGCAAAAGAACATCGCAACTGGACTTAAGATCAGTGGGCTTCAGTACATTGGAGTGATGAAGCCACATTTAAAGTCTGAGTAGGTGATAGTCGGAGCAGGATTATTAGGACCAAAAACGAAGCATACCATAATGATTGCTTAAAGAAGAAAGTGAAGTTTCCTGCGTCGGTAATGGTTTGGGGTTCCATATCGGCAAAGAGAGTAAGTAGGCAGGCTTCACTTTGTGGAAGGAAATGTCAATGCCGAGAAGTACATTGCGATATTGCAGGCTTATCTTAAGCCTACAATAGAGGAATGTATAAATGCTGATATGCAGTTTACCTTCCAGCAGGATGAAGCTGCGTGCCATACAGCTAAAAAAGTAAAAGAGTGGCTCTTAGAGAATGAAATCCCACTATTAAGATGGACATCTAATAGTCCGTACCTATCACCAATAGAAACATTATGGGATATAATGAAAAAAAAAGTTACGGGTTCATCCTGCGAGAACGTTACAAGAATTGAGATCTCGCCTTCAAGAGATCTGGAATAGTTTTACCCCAGATGAGTGTCAGAACCTAGTAAGCACAATGCCTAGACGTATACAGGCTGTTTTCAAAAGAAAAGGTGACGTCACTCAATGGTGAAACAAAATTTATGCGACCTTGCAATATTGGTTAATTTAAAATGATATATTTTGTACTTTAAAATCGCCAAAAAATTCTCTCATTTGCTAAATATTGCTTTTGTTTTGTTGTAATTTTACTAAATGGTTATTAATTCATTAAAAATAATAATTAATATACTTCCCTTATTTCTTTTAACAAATATTTTAACACCTTAACAAAATTTTACAGATTGGGCCAAATTCAATGAGACGGGGCTCGTATTACAACTGCGGTAACAACATTTATGAAACCAAAGAAGAGGCCCACTGATATTGATATTTCATTGAAGATATTAACAGCATTAAGGTTTTTTGCTTCTGGTAGCTACCAGTTGGACATTGGTTCCAATGTAAATTTCAATTTGTCGCAATCATCTGAGAGTAGATGTGTCAGAGAAGTTGTCGACGCATTAAATAGGCCAGAAATATTTCAACAATGGGTTAAATTTCCTGGAAATATTCCCGAATTAAATGCAGTAAGACGAAGATTTTTTGAGAAATATGAATTTTCTGGCATCATCGGGTGCATAGATTGCACACACATAGCAATATTTCCACCTAATAATGACGATCCTCAGTACCCGGAACATGTCTATGTAAACCGCAAAGGTTACGATTCCATAAATGTACAGCTGATATGCGACGCCGATTTAAAAATTTTGAGTGTTAATGCTCGATATCCGGGAAGTTCACACGATTCCTTTATTTGGAACAGCTCAAATGTTCGGCAAGTTATCCAAACCTTGCACCAAAACGAACACACTGACTATTTTTTATTAGGAGACTCCGGATATCCATTAAGAACTTATTTGTTAACTCCAATAATTCCAGAACCTGCGCCTGGCACTCCTGAATATCGCTACAATAATAAACATAAACAAATCAGAAGTATTATAGAACGGTGTAATGGAGTCCTAAAAATGAGATTTAGGTGCCTTTTTTAAACATAGAGTCTTGCATTACAAGCCAGAAATTGCATGCAAGATTATAAACGCTTGTGTAATTTTGCATAACATGTGCATTGAATATAATTTAGATATTCCAGAAAATGTTGACCAAGAAGAAGTGCAGGATTTTGGTATATTGAACATTGATGCTGTAGAAGAAAATGATGTAGGATATGTGAATCCAGAACTAACACAAGGAAGACTAGCACGAAGAAGAATTATTAGTCAAAATTTTATTTGATTCAATGTAAAATATTAATTTTAAATAAGTTAAACAACACTCTGCGATTAACAACAAACTTATAAATTAAACTATGTATATTTGTCTAGGTTACTTTTTACAAAATCAATTTATGTTTTTATTATTTAATCTATTTTACTATCTATACCTTTCAAAATGAAATTTAAATTACTTAAAATTTGGATATTTTCTCGTAAAATTTGATTTCTTTCTCTTAAAGTTTCTAATTTTTCCTTATAATAAGTCTCCTTAATATCTATTTTTTTCTTCAATGTATTTTGATAATTTTCTACTGCGATTTCTGTTTTCCTCAACCGTGTTATGGGGCGCCTTGGAATTTTGCGAAAGCAGGGAGTTTCCTTAACTTCATTGGATACTCTTACTTCACTTACTGTAGCAGACACTTCATTATTATCATTATTTTTTAAAATAGTATCCTCCGGTGGTTCCCGTACATTTTCACCTATATTATATGTATACAATCGTAAAATAATTGTGGAACTATATTTATCTGTATTTGTTTTCTTACATCTATTAATTTCTTGTGTTATTGCAGTTTTCGTAGCAATATTTTCGGAAATAATAATATTGCAAAGGGATTCCTGGACTTCTTCATGACCTTTTAAACATACAGGTTTTATAATTTCAAATATGTCTTTTTCATATTGGGAAGGTACATCTTCAACATAAGGGCCACCTCCCGTTCCATTTCTGTGCACCATATTTTTACTATATTTTGTTTTGGTTCGGCTTCTTATATCTTGCCATGTCTAAGAAATACATACTAGAAATTTATAATAATATATTGCATATTCACTTTCAAGTTGTTTGTTTTAGAAATTAAAAGTAATTGAGATTTTTGATATTTAAAAAAAAATAATCACGTTGTTAGTAATGAAAATTACGTACTTTTTTCTAACTTTTCCAATTTTTCTTAGCTCTTGGAATACAATTTAGAAAGTTAGATATTTCCTCCCATTTGGCCTGCGCATCTTTAAATGTAAAAGATGCTGTAAATTTAGAATTTAGTAATTTTGGATTTTTTTAATCAATTCAATAAGCATTGCTCTTTGTTTCTCAGATATTTTGGCACAGTTTGTCTCCATATTTATAACAGTAACAGCAAATCAGTTACAAAAATGACGATTCAAACAATACAACAATTAATTCAATGAAATGTCAAAATAGTTATGAAAGTAGCAACAAATACAATGCTACGTTGCCAAATATTGGCGTTCGTGTTGAATGCGAATAAGCGAGTGACGAAGCGAAGAGTAGTTGAGAATATGCTTCGAGCTTATGCATCGCATTGTACAGCTCGCTCCGCTTTCGCATTCGCGCGAAAGCGAACGATGCCAAGAATCGAGCCCCAGATTATTTTGACAAAATACGAGATCTCACAAAAGAGTTTCTAGGCGTGTGATACACAAGATTTTTTTGCGCCGATGACACTTTTAATTTATTGAAGATATATTATTACTATTTCAAATATTATACACCATAAGTTTTATGTTAAACATTTTCGGTTTTTATGGCTATATAAACAATTCACTTATTTTATTCAAAAAATTTGTGATATTTGTTCTAACTTAAAATATAAAACGAATATGAATTGATATTTTTCAACAATTAACATCATCATAATCATACTTCACGAGTATAATATAAATAATAAACCTAAAATAGTTATTTATGTATCAAGTATTGAAAGTGCATGTTTTCAGTACGAATATGAACATTGCTGTACGCGCCGAAGCCGATGACTGCAATCATATGAGGACTGAAAATATGCACTTTCTTTACGAGATACATACAATATTTTTTTTTAATTATATTTTTTTAAAAAGAAACTATAATTCGGTGTAATTGAATGGCGTGGCATGCAATAATAATCAGGGTACCATTTGTAAGGAAACAAATGAAACAATTTAAAATGTTTATTGACAACTGTCATCAGTCTGAAATGTTCTTATTTCTTTCCCAAAAATAATAAAGATATTGATTATTCAATCAATTACGAAGATCCGGGTACTCCACCGGCAATTGCAGAATCAGCAAACGCAACAACTCTGAATTTGTTGCCTCCAAAAAGCCGCGAGAAATATGAAGATGAATATTGTCGATTCAAAGATTGGTGCAATAAAGAAAAAGTCAAGAAAGTATCAAAAAATATATAGTTTTGACGTATTTTTCCGATTTAACCAAAACCTATAAAGCTTCTACCCTTTGGTCAAAATATTCCATGGTGAAAGCAGTGGTACTAATACGGGAAAATATAGATATAAGCCGTTTCTCCAAATTAATTTCCTTTTTAAAACGTCAATCTGATGGGTATCAGGCGAAAAAATCAAAAATATTTACTAAGGAGCAAGTAGATAAATTTATGGTAGAAGCACCTGATAAGGATTATTTATTGATGAAGGTAATTAATTATGTATTTCTCACAATATTTTTCTTATACTAAAACCGAGGCAAAAATTCTCTTTTATGCAATAGGTTGTCGCAATAATGGGTGTTGCCGGTGCTTGCCGACGACAAGAACTGGTATCAATGAGAAGAGATGATTTCCAGGATCTAGGATCCGCAATTATAGTAAAGGTGCCGATCACCAAGAACAAAATTGAGAGAGTATTCTCTATTACTGTACCAGAAGACGCCTCATTTAATTCTATCGAAATTATTAGAAAATATCTAACTCTTCGCCCTAAACACACAACGCACCAACGATTGTTCATCTTTTATAAAAAACTGGAAATGTACTGTTCAACCAGTGGGCTTGCACACAATTGGAAAAATACCAACTAAGATAGCGCAGTACCTCCATTTAAGTGATCATACATCGTACACGGGGCACTGTTTTAGAAGATGTTCTGCATCGTTCTTAGCGGATTCAGGGACTAATTTGACAACTATTAAGCGTAACGGAGGATGGAAGTCTTCAGCAGTTGCGGAGGGTTACTTAGAAGACTCAATAGAAAACAAGAAAAAAATTGCAAGTAAAATTTTTTCTCGCGAAAATTCGAAAGTGTCTGTCAATAAATCTTCCACAAACACTACAGTAGATTCGCAAAAATTTATCAGCGATATTATTGGTGCTGAAATTTCTGTACCATCAGGATTTAATATTAATAATTGTACAAATTGTAATTTTCATTTAAATATTAATGTAAACAAATAAATTTCAAGTTTAAATTTTTACTGGATTGATTTTTTAGTACTAGTACCAAAAAATAATAACTTATTAGTACTAGTACCAAAAAGATAGATTTTTTGTTGCTGTCTAGGTTAACATAAAATCAATATTTTCTTATGAATTATAAAAATACTTGTTTAAGTTAACATTTCACATATCCAATAAAATAAAATTGAAAATTTTGACAGAATCTAATGCTAAAATATTTAAGTTGGCATCCCTACATTTTGCCTAGGCCGGCAAATAGATAGTTTCTAGACGATTTTGAGTTTAGTAATAATAGTCATAATGGCACGGAGGCTGCGAAAAATCAATATCATTTTAATCACAGCACCAAAATTTTACCCATAAAATCTTGTTGGTTGATGAGCCAAGATAAAAAAAAAAGTTATAAAAATAGGGCTCGAATTATATTTTGTCTTGGCTTAATCTGGCCCTGCCCAGATCCCGGGCAATTTCTCTTTCCAAAGTAGAGGATTGTAACCATACAGGAACATTAACTTCTTGACTATAGAATTGCAAGAAATAGAATTTTGCTCGATAAAGTATTTGTAAATGAAACAAAAGTATATATATTATAACAACTATTTATGAATATGTATATATTCAGGTGTTCAAAAAATACGGGACCAAATTTGACCCATGTCCGGAAACGAACCATTTCGGCATAAAACACTCTTTTGTTTGAATTTTTAATTTTATTTTTAGCAATATTTTTTACGACAATCCATGAGAAGACGTCTACAATATTGCATGCAAGTTTTATCAAATAAAATTAAATATTCAAACAAAAGAGTGTTTTATTCCGAAGTGGTCAGCACTTGTCGAAATAGTTTCAGCTATAGAAGGTCTTAGCGAGTTAAACCGTAGAAAGTTAATTGGCGAATTTTATAGTGAACATATTTTCGAAGGGAAGTCTTTTACTGTTAATCATTTTTCTACGATGGGTATTTCGAGGAGAACAATGTATAGTGTTATTTCGAGACTTGATGAAAGTAAATCATTAAAAAGAATGTCATGAAGTGGAAGAAAAGCGCGGAAAATGACTAAGAACAAGAAGGAATGTTTGGAAAATGAAGCTGTCGGAAAAGTAGGACAAACTTTGAGAAAACTAGGCCGGCGGTTCAAAATTTCACATGTGTATGTCTATAAAATTTTAAAACAAAGTGATATTATCATGAGGAAGAGGAAGTCAGCCCCAAAATACACCGCAAAACAACTTGAGAAACAAAAAAGAAGCTTCGGGATACGGTTTTCAAACCGTCAAATGAAGTTGATATCGTAATAGACGATGAGTCTTATTTTACCTTTGATGGAAGTGATTGTGCCGGTAATAAAACATATTTTGTAAAGAAGGGTCAAAATGTTGACCCTGAAGTCAAATATAAAAGACACGCTAAATTTCAGTCAAAAGTTTTGATCTGGTTAGCAATTTGCAGCAAAGGCAGATCCAGAGCTTTTATAGCGCTTTCTAGAGTCTGCATTAACAAAGAAGTGTACATAAAGAAATGTATACAAAAAAGATTAGTTCCTTTGAAAACCACTATCCTACTGGTTAATATATGTTTTGGCCAGACATGGCTACTGCCCATTATGCAAAGGAGACTATAGCTGCATATGAGCGATACGTAATACCATACATTACGCGGAAACAAAACGTTCCAAACGTAACCCAGTTAAGGCCAATTGAACGTTTCTGGTATTTTCTTAAACAGAAAGTATATGAAAACGGATGGGAGGCTGAGTCTCGTGAAGAACTTATTAAAAGAATTAATTCAAAACTTCGCCAATTCAAGACATCCGACTTCGAAAGATTAATGGCCAGAACTAAAACAAAAATAAGAATTGCGACAGATTACGGGCCGGATTATGTAATTGTATACTTATTAAGTTCACTTCAGTTATTTGTAAAATTATAAATTGTTTTAAATTAATTAAAAATGTATTACAAATTTTGTGCAGATTTTTAGTTAACACACCCTTAATTGCGCGAAGTTTATATTATGTCTAAAATTAGTTTAAATAATAAAAAAACTTTGTATGTAATACGTTTTTTTAAGTTATATTTGTAATATTGGTATATTAAAGAAAAATAATATAAATACAATTTAATATAATACAATTAAAATACGGACATTAAGAATTATAATCAGTGATAGTTCTCTGAACTAACAGATAGACATTTTTTTCCATGGCTGTCTGATTTTTAACGAAAATATTATATTTTATATTTAATATATGAATAATTATGTTCTTATCTGACGTAGAATTTAATTTTGAACAACTTTATACTGTTGTAGTTTTGCTCTAAATTTATTTTAAAGAAATTTTACATTTTCAAATAATAATTATTTGTGTTTATTTATATAACTGTTAAATACATGGCAGCTTTGAAAACAAAACAGCATTATGCATATTTTTCTGGTAGGTAATCTAGTCTAGGTTACATAACGTATACTACCTACTTGTTTCTGCGGTGGCATAATACTTGTGTATTAATTTAATCTCTGCGGGTTTAAATTCATATTTTAATTAAAAGTGACACTTCAGTCTTCCAAAATGAAGAGTAAAGTAGACGTTTATTCTCAGAAATACAAAAAATACTATCACTGCTATGACCAACAAGAGCATTGTTAATTGCTGAAATAAATCTAATGTATGTAAATTACATAAATAACAGTTCATTGCGTATTCAATTAATATAGATAAAGAACGAATTATTATCTTACAAAATCAAAGACAACTTAATAACGATTATGTCAAACAAGGCTTTAAGGTGATTTTGCTATACACAAACGTATAAGTATGAAGTATATATCCAATAATGATTTTTTTTACAACGGTCAAAAAATGTTAACATTTGTATTCGAAAAACGATGAATAGGTAGGCATTTTTTCACAGGTGTTATGTTATCTTGACGCTGTGCGCAAAGTACCTGGGAAAAGTTTATTGTGGGTTTTGGAATAGGTTTTTTCACGGTGATGGAAAACATTTCTTCACTCAATTTATATAGATAAGTCAAAATATTATAATTAATGATGTAAATTAGTTGTAGAAAAAATATTGTTTGTATTTTGTGCGCGAAATATTTTTAGTGTGTTCTATTGACCTTTCTGTTAGGTAAGCCTTGTCAAAAAAGTGACATTCACGCACTAAAAACACAAACTTCGCGCAGTTAATACAAAATAACTATTTTGTTGTTTATAAATTGCTTTTATATTTTTTAAACATTTTCCCTTTCACGAGCCCTCTTTGGTCTGCACCCCCATCTTCTTAGGCCTGTTTACTTATGATAGAAAAAAAATGACGAGTTATCCAAAGCATGCCGAATAGTTCACTTAAATGCAATCAGAATAACTCACATAACTTAAGAACAAATGCTCAAGCAACAAATTCGTAAGTTGTTAATAATTGATTTTTTGTCCTCATGAACTGTAAACTTAACAATCACACATCGTTGACGTCTATGGTAGTTGCGATTTTACACATGCGCGGAACTTTACCGCACTCAGTAAAGTAATACGCACCCACATTTTTAAGTTTTAAGAGACCACTAATAAATAAAGCTGCTTTGTAATAATAAAGAGTACTTACAAAAACGCTAGCTACCGCAGTTCATCGTTCAATAATAATAATAATAAATAAATAAATAAATAAACCTGAATTTCTTTTAATTTAATCTGCTGGCGCCATCTGTTAGCATACAATAATAATCAGTGAGAATGTCAAAATATTCAATGAATGACTAACGAGAATTGATTATTTTATTTAAAATATATGGAATTAATTTTAATAATGTTAAAAACGGTAAGTAACATTAGAATCATTCATGTAGTCTGTTTAGGACTAGATATATGTAGGAATCAATTATAATAGTCTACCTAACCTTAATTTTCTTCCAGCATAATGACAGCTTGATGACAAGAATGGTTTAATGTTAACAAGCAAAATTTATAGAAAATTCATATTTTAATAGATATCTCGGACAAAAAATTTAATACATTATGTGTGCGTTAGGTATTTGTACAACGCTCGGTTTTATTGCAGCACTCCGCTGCGCGTCGTGCTTCAATATGAAGCCTCGCGTTGTAAAATAACACCTACCGCACGTATAATGTAAATAACTATTTTCTACGACCACTAATGTAAATAACCATAAACCATATCCTAAAATTGTTTAGTAATCTATCAAATGACTGCCGCAAATCGGCAGGGATTTTCATTTTCCCTGTCTAAGCAGAGGTAAAATGCAATGTTGCCAAATCTTTGTTGAAATGTACATATATTTAATATTTCAATACGAAACACGACTATTTTTAGGTGATCAGTAACTAAATTTCAAAGGTTAACATGTATCTAGTATTTATAATAAGTAAACTAAATTGAAAAGATTAAAACATTGTAATGTCGTATTACCGACGGCCTTGTGTAAAATAGCCGATCGTACATTACGAATTTTTTTATTTATCGAAATTGTTATCAGTACCATCAAAGAAGACAATTAATTATAATTAATTTAAAAAATTACAAATAATGAAGACATAAACAAAAAAAATGTTCTAAATAGTATTGTTTTATCAGTGTCAGTTTAGAGATGACAGTTTAACATAGTTGTGTGTGTTCTGTCGCTGGCGCTATTTACTAGTTATATGTCAATATTATATAATTCACAGTGGAAAATCTAGCTTTTTGGGGGCCTGCAAAAATTGTTGCAAATTTAAATATAGGTACATAGTAATTTAAATAAATAATATTTACTCATGTTTTACACAATACGCATTTTTCGGCACATTTTCATAGGACATTCTTTTATTGTCTCATTATAATCTATCGATTGAGTATTGTCATTTTATATTGATAATATAGAAATTGAGTCCGGGAAATGGATATTACAGTACTGAATCCGGAAAGTGTTGCTTGGATACATTTCCCGGACTGTTTATTTTTAACAAAAAGAAACGTTCATACAAACAAGCTGTCTAGAAATCAATTTATTTAAAATAATACATTATTTAACTTAAGCACTATTAATATTGACCGTAATTGTACAGTTAGCATTATCACTTATTTTCAAAGTTGGCATGCCTCTATCAGCAGTTACTGTCGTGGTAGAAACTTCCTTATGTTGGTGGTTTTTCGCCAGTTACAAAATAAATTATATTCTTTTTCATATCTTTCCAATGACTTGGTGGGAATAAGTTTCTGTGTGGCTTCGGCACATGTTGCAGAAATTTCGTTCGAAAAATCGGCGTTATCAACAGAGGAACATGCAGTCGATGAAGCGTTCATTGTGACTGACAAAATAAACAAGTAAACAAAACAAATAAAAACAAATCCATAGGTAATTAAATCACAGATTCAGAGATGATGTGATCTGAATTAAACTGTGATATTTTTATATAGTAAATATTAAAACACGTGGATACAACGAAATAAAATGTTGTACGTCATATGGCCGTGAAGTAAAATTACGCTACTCATTTTGAAATTCCTTAGTCGGCTCCTTCGTCGCCTCGTCCGTAAACTTCTTCTTCGTACCGTAACACTTCACTTCCCGGCCTTATAACGTAAATAACTCTTTTTAATATAGTAGTTATATTTGGAAATATATCAATTAATTTTTTTTGTTTCTATTCGAATTTATTTGCGACGAGTGAATAACTCTTTACCTGTCTAATTAACCAAAAAATTATTAATTTTTATTCATCTGTTTACTTTATAATAATCTTTATTTATAGCTTCATAATCTACGATTTTTAAATATAAATGTTTTCTACTAGTTTTATAAAGAAATTGTACGATAAGAGATAATATCATATTAAAAAAGTGTGAATATTATCATCATCGAATTCTATGATCATTTTCATATCCACTCACCATGTACTCTGTGGCCAATACAGTATATAAAGTATATATTCTATGATATACTGGCATCGAATACTTATGAATATCATATTTAGTATTACTGTTTTATTAATTCTCAAGTAAAAAAAAAATCTTTTGGCCCAGTTCGAAGGCTATTTAGCATTGAGGGCTCGAATAGTTGGAGATCCAAGCTTTCGTAGCTCGCTTATTTTAAGAGCAACCCCCAACTAATAGTAGAATAAGCCATCTTTGCATTTTGCAGTGCAATTTTCAGTGATAGAGAAACTTTTCGGTTAGAAGAAATAGACCCCATATACTATGACAAATTTTCAGAAAAGATACTATAGGTACTATTATAAAGATATTATTTTTTTTAATTTTTGAGATTCTCCAATTTTTAAATTGAAAGAAAGTAAATTAGTTCAGTTATAGGTTATAATATTCCCAAAAATGGAGTAAGCTGCATTTATTTTTATATTTGACTTTTCAGTTTGTTAACTTTACTTATTATTTTAATTTTTTTTTTATTTGATTTGTTAATTTAAATTAGATGGCAAATTTGAATTATACATCCATAACTTACTCTTTTCTGAACTTTAATGAGTCAAATAAAATTTGGATTTGGAGACTTGAGTTTCTTAAAAAAGTGTCCAAAAAAGTCTTACACCCGGTCCCATAATCATATTGAACTCTCTTTTAAAACGAAAAGGAGCCTTAAAAAAAAGGAGACTTTTATGTGATATTATGGAACCAGCCGTTAGCGAAAAAAAAATTCTCATCTTAAATAAAGGTTAATTAATAATGGGAAATGTAGGCGAGTAGTTACAAAAGGACTTTGGTAGTGCTAGAGAAAAACTAATAATACTCTTATATGTACAAAAAAGAAAGAAATAAAAATAACCAAATTTCTATCTGAATGATTATAATAAGTACCTACGTCAGTATATTAAAAAAATAAATTTTTAGTAAATGTCAGTACTTGTGAATTAATTTTAGTCATCTAGACAATACTTACAGGTGTTAATGACAAAATTGTGGCAAAATCTATTCATAGGTTTAGAAAAGAAATAAAAAGTCGATAACGTATGTAAAATTAATAAGAATTATGGCGTCTTTAATTTAAAATGTCATATGCTGCATATTTTAATAGTTATCCTTTTGTAGTTTCCACTCCACACATGTGTTCAAGTTTGTTTGTTCCCCACATTAATATTTAGCCGACAATGCGAGACTTCCTGAAAGTTGTTACGATAAATTTATTATTGGTTTCATTAATTATTAACTTTTGAAATAATTAAAATCATTTGAGATATGTATGACATAAGTATGACTAATTATTACTTGGAAAGAAAAGAATTTTTTTATATTCTTGTACGATTTACTGTATAATTTTGTTCTTTTTATACATCTGTTATGAATATTAAATGAAGAAATAATTCTCTTGGTTGATTTTATAATACTTTTTAAGTGTTATGAAATAGATGTGTGAATATGTATACTTTGCTTATGCGTCCAATATGACTAGAACACAAAAAATATAAAAATAAACATTCACAAATATATATTGAAATAAAATCAAATAATTAGATCTTAATTAATTGCGCGACATTTAGTACTTTAGTTAGAGCAACAGTTATATACATATCAAAAATATGATTTTCAAATTGTAATACTTTTATTTAATTAGATAATATATGTACATACAGGGTGGTGACTCGAACACCCAAACATAAGGAATTAACATGTAAAATCATATTTTCGTAATTCCCTGCTTCCCTAATAATTTTAAATAAAAAACTTCAAATAACAGCTATAGAGCATAAAATTCTGCATCGGAATCAATAATCAAAATTAATTTGACGTGTCTTGCAAGCTCATAAATTAGGTATGAAAATGATGTAAATCACCCCAAAAAATATAGTAGTAGCCATGGAATTGGGACAAAAATTGTACTGCGCAAGATGTCACTAGTATCAATGCCTACGTAGCCTATATAATTTTAACATGTTCAACTATATAGTTAAATTATACTGTATCATTTATACGTTTGTTCACTTTAAATTTAAAAATATTGATATTTATTTTGATACCCCACATTATTGTTTTTACTTAATTTTTTATATCAAAATAAATTCATGAGCGTGAGTGATCACGAGTCACGTGTAAAATGTCGTGCGTAATTCGTTTTTAGTTTCGTGAGCGTACGTAATCGTGAACAAAAATTACTCACGCGCTCACTTCCAACTGAAACTAGGGACATAGTAATGAAGTTATTCAATCCCCTGTAGAAGTGGAAAAACTGCTCACACTACTCAAGTTTTCGGATTTCCCTTCAATTTTGGTTATTACCATAATTGTATGTAATTTGTACTAATATATGTTTTTCATAAGTTTTCTTGACTATTCAAAACTGCCCCTGGTCATTTCAAACTGCCCATACTCAATTTTGAAAGAGTTTTTCTGAATATTTTTTTTTCATATTATAAATTTATTTATTTTTTATTATTATTTGCAGCAGAAGTTAGTCCTGATGACAAATTATTTTATAATAAAATTTAATTTTTTATACAGATATTAAAAAATATATAAATAAAATATTAAATTTTGTTCTGCAGTATTTTCATGGATCGACCAATTCAGTTTTAACCTTTTCAAATTTCCTTTTAGTTTCAGAGAAAAACTGATAATAGGTTAAATTAGTTGAAAACAAGTTTGCGTTGTCACAGTAATAATTGTTAACATGACTTGTATTTAATTTTAATTCTATCCTATAAATTATATACGATTACAACAGATTTTCCTAATTTAAAAGTCAATAAAACTATATAAATAATGCCAATTACAATGATAAAACGAACTTGTTTTTCAAATAAGACGACTTTCGATATTTCTATGAAACAATTAATTAATTAATTAAACTTTACTAGGCTCACTGGGTTATGACAACTCGTCCTTCGTCGCTCGCCTCACAAATTTCCAGCTCGCCCTGTAAAGATTTACTTACACCGTGGGCCACGTAAATAACTACATATCAAGAATATATTTTTTTCGTAAAATAAAAAATAAAATTGTTTTCCCTCTTTGCAAATCGATCCATACATACTGCATATTGCCCTTTTCTCTCCTATACATGATTTCTTATTTTTTTATAATTAAATTACAACAACATTTTTTTTCTGTACTGGGAAGAGTTCATTCAATTTTAGTTAAAATTAGCAGCAACTTATACTTATCGCATTCTGAAGCTACGTACGTATCATTTGTTCGAATATCTTAAATAAAATAACACTGGCATATGAAAAAACCGACAATACAATCCGGTAGTGGCTCGATGAGTTTAATTATCCTTTGGTCCTCGTAAAAGTTGTAGGAATTTATCTCTGCGCCGGCATTAATGCTTTTTACATTTGACTAATTTGACAGATTAAAATTTATAAATTATATTGATTTAATCAATGTTCATGCTATGTAATTTATATAAAACAGATGAGTTATTCATACGTTTACAAAATTTTACAAATGTAATAGCGAGAGTTAATGTTCTGTACACATTAGGTTATTATTATTAATTATAACCTTATAAAATACCTACAGGTTACTGGAGATTCTAAACCTTTCAACATATGTTGGTACTTCATGTTAATTTTTAGTGAGTCTAATAAATGAATTTTAATCTTTATAAGAAAGTGAAAGTTTAGCGTACTTGACATATAAATTACATTTTTTCCCAGAAATATGAATACAATTATGGCTGAAAAGGCAATTAAATGATTAAATTATTTGCTTATTTTTTGTGATTAATTATTTAAAAGTAAACTGCCCTGAGGACACGCATCACACATGCGCATGCCAAGAAGGGATGGTGAATTGGTTGAGTCGTTACATCGAACGTAAACAATATATGGGAAACCTTGAATCGTACCATTACTAATCCATACACATATGCATAATAATCATCACACTAAAAATGTTAAAACCAAACTAAAGGAACCTGTGTGATAAATTTGATTTTAGCAAGAATATAATACCTCTTTTAACCACCTGGGTAGGCGGGAGAAATTATTATAAATCTGATGAACATTATTGTTTTTTGATTACAGGGAATGGAAGTCGAAAGTAAACTTCAGTGATAACGATGCAGATGATACAGTAGCATTCAACCCTGTAACTAGATTCGTATTTTCACCAGAAAACTCAGGAAAATTAACCATGGACGAAGTTATAACTATACCACATCCATTTTTGGCGGTAAGTTGCTTCAACTATTTATTCGATCTTTATATGTATTTCGATCATGGTTTTAAATTATATCATTGCCGTTTGACTCTTTGGCCAAAAGTTGACCAATTCATGCAGAACAAATTTCGTAAAATCCATTCAGTGGAAATTTTTGTACATGTTTCACTTTCAGCTCGGCCTGTCAACATAAACTCGCTCTCGCAAAAATTCAGTGTGTTCAGTGACATAAATAACTATTCAAAATCTTATTTCGTTACCAACCGTTACCAAATGTCAACTTCGGTATGATGCAATATATCCCTTACCATATATGGTGGGGGGTAAAAACTAAGTAAATATTACTTTAACAACTAATGCACAGCAATATGGTGATGGTGGTAGACGTTATTAATTGCTACAGAAAAGGCATTCAAGAGATAATATTATATTTAATGATTAATGCTGCAATTCTATATATACCTGTAATGCCCATATTCATAAAACGTTAGTTATAGTTATAACGCTCGTTAATTTTTTTGACAAATTATAAAACAGCAGACAAATTAAAAAAAAAAAGACGACTTGTGTTATTGGGGAAAGTATTTAACGAGGCGTTATAACTATAACGAACGTTTTATGAATACGCGCATAAGAATTGTAAGTTGTTTACGTAGGCAGAGCTGGATTTAGGTTTTCGCTACCCTAACCTATAATTTTTTTTTTCTATAATGGGACCAGGGCATGGAACCGAAAAAATACTGGTTAACGGTTAACCTGTATAGAGAACGCTATAATAATAACGGTTTTAGTTCGAAAACCGGTTTTTATAAATTGGAAACAGGTTTAAACCAGTTAATATATCGGTTAAAAAAATTAATTAAAGAAAATAACTATAAAAATTTAATAAAAATAATTTTAAAAAATAATAAAACATTACCATCTGAAAACATATAACGAATAAAACAATGCAATTTATTTAACGAATATTCACGAAAATTCCCGTAATGCCATCAGAAAAACGGAGGTTACTTTTCAATTGTAAACTTGCCTAATGGTGACAAAGAGACTACCTACTTTTAAGACATTCCAATAAATTATAAATTTTAAAAACTGTCTTGAATCATATTCAAATACAAATAGGTAGATAACAAAGATGTAAATTAAAATGTTCGCGTTAAATGATATTAAAACAAACATTAATGTTTGCTAAAACCGGTTTTTTTTTGGTTAACGGTTACCAATATTTTCGGTCTTAAAATTATCGGTTAAAATTAAGTTTAAAGTTCGCAATTTTCGGTCAAAATATAAAATATCAGTTACCGCTTTATATTAACCGGTTACATGCCCTGAATGGGACCCACTCAAACGTTTTCGTAAATCACTCATTTCGAAATAAAGACATAAATTATTTAATTTAAATTTAAAAATATTATCAAATTGAACTTACTTTTGACAAAATATGAATTTTATGTTTTTCTAATTATGTGAATTATTCGTGTAGTCTCAAATAATAAAAGAACACGTACCTAACACGTAGTATGCATGTACACTTTGTTGCAAGACTTACAGGTTAATGCACAGCTTCTATGAAGGTTTAATCTTCCCCACACATTTCAAAACATTTATATGTACGCGGAATTACAATAATACGCTTGCTGCATTGATCGGTGCTTTGGATTTTCGGGGAATCACAGATGCGCATCAAAGCAACACGGACACTTCCAATTCCACGACATGTCATATGGAATGTTGTACGCACTTTAAAAAATAAACTCGTCTGAAATTTGCCGCCTCTAAAATTATGCCGCCCTAAACTATAGTTTACTTAGCTTATAGGCAAATCCGGCCCTTTACGTAGGACATTTACAGAGGTCAAGACCATATGCAATTCTGAGCATATCTGTTGCGTACAGATTTCTGTAAATTCTTATGAATTCCTGTAAATTTTACAGTCATGCAAAGATTGGCCGTAAGCACTTAGAGATTTCTTTCTTCTCTTTCTCGTTCTAATTATAATGAATAATCAACATATCTATATTCATTGATGTTTTGTTGGAATAAGATGATATTTGACAACCTAGATGTAAAATACTTTGACCCACACGCATGCGTCAAGCATTCATTGAAGTATGGTTGTAATCAATTTTTTTTTATTATATTCGTATTACATGACAGTGAAACATTTTAAGTCAACCTTTTTTTATAACGTAATAATTAAATATATGTATTTTGCCACTTCCCTTTAATACGAGACTCTTTATTTCACTACAGTTAATTTATTGATTCCATTATTTCACTAGTGAAATAATGAGATCATTATTTCACTGAAAATTATATTGAAAACTTTGCACATATAGACTGATTAACAGCTGTAAAAATAAAATATTTGGCTCTTATTATCTTTACATAAATTAATAATATAGTTATTACCTCTATTAGATTCACAGTCTCGTACTTTACAAAAAACTTAAATGACTTTAATAATCGTTTATGTATTTATAACCAACAATTTTGTTCTAGTAACATAGTAACGCACAATATTAATGAATCCTTGGTATTGTTTATTTTACAAATGTTATCAAAATGTCAAAAATTCAAAATTTCAAATACATTTTTTTGCTTATGTTATAAACGATGATAAATAATGAAAAATTGTTGTTTGAAAAAAATATAGATAGTAGTTATTTTGAACCTATTTAATTAAACCCCTAAATATTACAATATAATCAATTACAAACTATAATGCAGCTAGGAACCTGTTCCCGACAGCGCCTATTTTTACCACTCCTTGATCCTAGAAAAGGTAAAGCGACTAAGCACAAAGCTCAGTTAAGAATTACACAAACACTCTCACACAATCATATCTCGTGGGCAGCCTGGTCAGGACCACTACAGCACAAAGCTGCTTCAACCTCTTGTTGGCAACCTGGCTAAGGTCACTACGGCCCACAGCCGCTCGCTGCATCGTTGGCAGCCAAACCACGGCACACTACATCCCAATGCTGCTCGCCGCTCCGTCATAGAGTCAATATCTCAACATACTACCATCACGCCATATTCAACTCAATACACTATATCACACTAACTCATCTCTTATCATCCATGGTAACTCACTCACATCCTTACACGGTAACTCAACTCACCTCAAATCTATTTGTACTAGGGCACTATTAAAATACTACACAATACCTATGCGACCGCTCTGAAGTCTAGAGAAATATTGAAATAATAATTGTAAATACCTCCGCATAATACTCATGCTACTAATTAAATTAGGAAACTTATATCATTATAAAGGAAATAATAATTACCAACAAGTTATTTAATTCCTCAATGAAATATTCGTAACACGTATTCAAATGGAAGTAGAAAAAATATTCTATGAAACACGTAAGGAAACTCGGTGCTTATTTCATTTCTGCTCTCACAAAACTGTCAAGTGGAAGATCGTGATTAAAGATTGAAGTTAAAAATCAAAAATTATAAATCTAAGTGGGCTATATCAATAGTTAAACCCCCCATACACCTGCAAACAAATTGCGCAACAATTGGCTAACATGGGCTGTTGTACAAAAATTGTATAGTGTATGGTGTTGTTTGACATGTTGCGCAACTAGTTGCAGAAATTCAAAATTGTTTGAAATTAATTGTAAACGAGTGGCGTCGCGCAACTGTTGTATCGTGTATGGGTTTCGTGCGACACATTGTGCAATAACTGGAGAACCCATTTCTAATTATCGTTTTTTGATTTAGTATAATTGGAGTTACATTTGCCAATAATTCTCCAAAAGTAGTGAAGTCCATACGTAAATAATTTTTCTAGTGGTGAACTCAACTGAAATTCTCTGAGGAGATTTTCGTAGCCAAAAAGTGATCTTTTCTTTAACCACTGTTTCATTCATATTCTTTGCTTCCTTTTTTTTTTTCTAACACCAACATTTCCTGACGCAATACCAATTATTATTGCTAAACATGCTGCTTCGTTCGAAATGTTTCCGCATGTACACTACAAAAGCAACTAAAGTTTGCATGAAAATTGCACAGTGTATGGGTAACCTTGTTTGCACAACAATTTATTGTGCAACATCAGTTTGCGCATTTTGTTTGCAGGTGTATGGGGGGCTTTACGAATATTTCAATGAAGAATTAAATAACTTGGTGGTAATTATTATTTCCTTTATAATGATATAAGTTTCCTAATTTAATTATTAGCATGAGTATTATGCGGAGAGATTTACAATTATTATTTCAGTATTTCTCTAGACTTCAGAGCGATGGCATAGGTATTATATAGTTACTTGATAGTGCGCTAGTGGAAATGGATTTGAGGTGAGTTGAGTTAACGTATGTGGATGTGAGCTGAGTTACCGTATATGCATGTATGTTGAGTTACCGTGTATGGATGTGAGTTGAATTACCATGGATGACATGAGTTGAGTTAGTGACTGAGTGCATTGAGTTGAATATGGAACGATGGTAGTATGTTGGACTGTAGTGTGCCGTGGCTCGGCCGCCTACAGAGCAGCGAGCGGCTGTGGGCCGTAGTTACCTTAGCCAGGTTGCCAACGATGTAGCGAGCAGCTTTGGGCTGTAGTGACCCTGACCAGGCTGCCCGCGAGATACGATTGTGTGTGAGAGTGTGCGAATGTTTGGGTAATTCCTCACTGAGCTTTGTGCTTAGTTATTTTAAATTTTCTAGGATCAAGGAGTGCTAATAAATAGACGCTGTCGGGATCAGGACCCTAGCTGCATTATAGTTTGTAATTGATTATATTGTAATATTTAGGGGTTTAATTAAATAGGTTGCAAATATCTACAGTCTACTATTTTTTTTTTCAATCAAACAGTTTTCCATCATTTATCATTGTTTATACACAATATTACAATAAAAATCATTTTACTTAACATTATAGAGTGTTCATTTTAAATGGGCCACCATTGCTATCTCGAGAACTATAAGAGTTACGAGGTCGGTTAAATAAGCAAACAATTACGATTTTACAAAACTATTAAAGTGAGATAAACAATAATTTTTTAAATCAGTGGTTCACAAGATATGGGGCCCAGTTCTTATTTTAAATGGAATATCCTTTATATTTATCCATATTTGTAATCTACATAAAATTACAAATTCAAAGATATGTTTGACGTTAATTTTTGTTTAAAAATTAAAATCCTTATGTTGATATTAAGTTTGTATACTTACTATTACATAAATTTTAGGTTTACCTTAAATGGAATTAAATGTCAAACAAACTATTTAACACTGCTGTAAATGGAATAAGAAATAAGTAAAAAATAAAATATATGTTCTACTGTAAGTATGTTGCCGAGTTAGTTTTACATTGTACGAGCAGTTTTATTAGTTTTACAATTTCTACAATTTTTGTATTTTCTGTATTTGTATACACCATTCGGGTTTTTGACATTTGGTGAATTCAAATTAATTTTCATCGCGAATAGTCTAAAGTTATTACTCGTAAGAGTTAAGTATTGCTTAAGCAGAAAGAAGTTTCAGCCGTTCGAATCGAATTAAAAATTACACAATAAAAATTACAACAATAGGTCAAAAATGATTATCATATATATCGTAGTTGGTCTTAAAAAGAAATATGCTTAATAGTATTAATTTAGAACACGTAATACAACGTGTAAGTAGATTAAAATCTCCTAAATTAATGATTTAATTTATCTAATCTTCATACATACTAAAGCTGGCAGACTTTAAAAACTGAAAGTCATCTTTTGAAACATCGATTTTTATCGACTAATCGAAAATCTTCAAATATTTAAAAAATCGAAAAAATTGAGTCGAAAAGTCGAAAAAGTCGCAATAATTAAGAGTAAAAATATAAGAAAAGTCAAAAAGTCGAAATATTAGAAAAGTTTAAATATCATAAAAGTTTGAAAAATATAATATAAAGTTTTATAGAACTTTTGATAAAGAATCCATTAGGCAGGCTGTTTTTCTATCGTCTTATAAATGAACGTACACCTGAATTTTGCGTTTAAAATGTTTCCTTATTATATTTTAAATCTGTATTAAAATATTCGAATAAAAATGCATTTTAAATGTATTTTGTTTAAATTATGTATTTTGTATTATTTTTCTATTATATATATTCGTAACCATAATTTGTGCTAATGAAATGTAATATTAATTTGTTAAATATACATGCCTGAGATAAAATTACAAAAAATACTGTAAATTATTTGATTTATTCTACTACTCTAATATTATAAAAGTTTGAGGGTAAAAAAATTAGAAAAGATTTTAAAGTTTCAGATAATCGAAAAGTCGAGATAGTTATTTGAAAACAAAGTCTAATTAATCGAAAAAAAACGATCATAAAAAGTTGATATTATCAAAAGTATAAATTCAATTAATCAAACTATGCTTTTCAAAAATCGATCGATGGACTTTTTTAAAAAGACAAGTCGATATATCTACTTTTTTTGCCAGCCCTAGTACATACTCATATAAACAAAGTCTGTATTTTTTAGCGTATAATTGAACATATGAGCTATATGTCTTCATTTTTGAAACCATAAGTATATCACTAGCGCCTTTTTTTTTCATTTCTTGTCCCCTCACAACTAGTATACGAACTACGCCACTGTATGACAGCTTGCGTTTTTAAAAACAAAACATATCTTAATATCAGTAATATCATAATATTACACCTAAATAATAATATACGTAAATATTTAACAATAAGGTCTACAAATATATAAGGTATACAAAATCACACAATAAAATACTAAAACCGGGACACATTCTGGAGCAGTTTTTGTGGGTCAGGAATTAGAGCAAGTGTTTATTCTAGTATTTCTTTTTTCTTGTAATTTTACATTTCTATTTTAGTCATTATACGAAATTTACCCCAAAGAACGTTTGAAAAGTCAGCGCACATGAGCCCATGACTGCACACAAAATTTTTCGTTAGAATAGCCTAGCCGAAGCAAGAGATATATACATAAGTTGATGCAGCTCTAGCTTATATTTATGTAGTTTTAAATTTGAAAATTGCTGTTTTAATTTAAATTTTGCAGTTACTTTCACTTCTCTATGTTATTTGTTAATCAATTTTGTACATAAACAAGAATAACAGAATATATATTTTTAATTATTAGAATGCACGGTTTCTGCAACACATCAAGGTATTGTAGTTGTATAGTTCGTGGATTTAATTTTCTGCGTTTGTCGAGGATAGCGTATTTCTATATTGTAAAAGTGGTAATCACTTTACTTTGTTAATTATTAATTACTGAACATTATGTAAGGTTAAGCTTTTATACATAATTAATAAAGTTTAAAGAGGCTTGAGTATTTTGACGAGTTTCCGAGTGAGGAAAATCTATATGTATATAAAATCTATATTGGCATTATTTAAAATATATTTGTAGTTGTTGGTGCGAGTGAACGCTTTTATAAATTCTAATTAATATAGAAATTAACAATATCCCTATTTGATTATGTATTTATTATCAAACATTTATTATGAATTAAAATTAATGGAATTATATTTAAATAATGTGTTGATAAAATTTTAATTTAATTAATTTTAATTTATTTCGAAAATAATAATATAATAATTATATTTATTATGCTTTCTTATTATATAGATATCGTATATAACACGAAGATATTTAATGGGGGTAACAGTTTTTCATACATTTTCATTTGTTGTGCAATATCGAATATCCATACCTTACCCTTATTTAACTCAAAACAGCCCGTGCGAAAAGGCATTAAACCTGCATGAAAAAATGTAAAATTCAATATATGCATAGGTAGGTATTTGTTCTTGAATTAAGAAAAATCAACTTTCCTTCCCGCTTATATTTGGAAGAAAAAGTGCAACACCAAATTTTTCAATATGTCCCTACAACCGAAAATAGACAGTGATTATTAAACAATACAATTAATACTTCAGTATAGTAGCCTTGAAAAAGCAATGGTGTTGCGTCATACAATCGTCATCAATTTTAATGATGTTTTATGTACCTTCTGCTTTTATGCATTATAAAGGCATTAGAATACAAAAGTGTTTATCTAAAAGTAATTCAGTGCATCAGGGCTGGACTAAACAAGTGCTTAGGGCCCCTGCTAAATAGAGGACTCCGAGAATTCCCATCAAATATATTTTTCTGCAGATTTTTTTTGTTAGATTATTTTAACAAATAGGTCGTTACTTTGTAATGCATTCCCATCAAAATTACCATTAATAAATAAAAAAGATCAATAGATCAATGCAACGTCAAATAAGTTTGCTATCACAATCAAAAATTTTAATTTTGTTTGACTTTTCGTGAGATGTCTACAAGATATATAGTAAAACATTGCGCTTCTGAATAAGTTCAAAAGAATATGTATTTGTGATACTTTTGAATAAGGGTTGCATAAAAACCCGATTTAAAAAAAATCAAAAAAAATTTTATATCGATTTTTTTTTTATTTAAATTTGATTTTTTTAATAAAAGGTATAGTATAATTTTAAAAACATGTTTCATAGCATTTGTTATGAAAAAGAAAAATATATTGTAAGGAATAAATAAAAATTTAAAGAAACAATAAAAAACTACAGTAGAATCCGTTTATAACGTTACCGCTTAGCGACAAACTGGTTATAACGTCGAAATTGTGACCACTTGTTTGAAAGCCCATATACGGTAACACTATTTTACTTTTGTCGGTCATAGCGACTTCTGGCTACAGCAAGGAAATTTTTGGATCCCTTTGATGGCATTATAACGGGATTTTCAAATTAAATTTAACAAAAAATCACACATTAATTCGGAAAATTTATATGTTATAAATTCAAAATAATATACTAGTATAGTTGTTTTATCGACGTAATTACACAGATTTAGTAGTTCTGCAAAGTATTGCCACATAGTAACATTATCCATACTGGAATGTTAAATAACAAGGTCAGAACATAGTATATTATTTAACAAGCATAATATGTAGGCTATATTACACGAGGATATATCACCGAGTGTAATGTAGCCATATTATGCGAGTCAAATACTATACTTTATCTACAACTAACAGGCATATAAAAAATCTGATATTATTTGATAAATATTCAGTTAGGTGTGAGTAGTTAATATATAGCTTAACAGATGGCGCCACAGTAGCACTTAAATGTCAAAATAAATATTCAAATTGTATTTATTATACTTTTATAATCATTTATGTTAATATTTATAATGAAAAATATATTATTATTAAATTAACAGTTTATTAAAATGTTATGTGTTAAATTATATGCTCTATTTATTACAGAAAAGTGTAGCGTGCAATATAACATTTCATATTACACTTGTGTAATATGAGTAGTATATTATATGTAGTATCACACGTATAATGTACCCATATTTCAATAGTTGTAGATAAAATAATTTAAATCAATGATGTTTTTTTTTTAATCAATGTGATTTAAATCACTCTTTTAAATCAAGTGATTTAAATCAATGCAACCCGGTTCTGAATGAAAACAGCAGTATTAAAAATGATAAAAAGTACAGCGTTACTTCTTCTCAACACAAGTATTAAAAATGTTTGTTTGCAATCAATTCTTATTTAGGTATACGAGGGGGTATTGATATATAGTTAGCCTTGGATGGTTCCAATATCTGAAAGTGAATATGGTTGCTATGGTTACAACTATGATGTTTTATAAATAAGTTGATAAAGTTTGACATCTATAAGTTGAACGGTGATTAAACTGTGAATTTTTGAAAACGGCAAGTTTGCGAAAAAGCTAGAATTTGAAAAAGTTGAGTTGCGGTCAGTTATTAAATATTTATTTTTGAAAGGATTATCCGGCAAAGAAATTTTTGCTGATATAACAGACACTTTAGGTGATCAGTGTCCTTCATATGCAACTATTAAAAACTGGGTTGCGGAATTTAAGAGAGGAAGATCAGATGTTAAAGATGAGCACCGCGCTGGAAGACCAATTTCTGTGACCACTTCGGAAAACATTGATTCTGTCCATGATATGATTTTAGCAGATCGACGAATTGGGCTGAAACGTATAGCGGAAGCATTGAACATTTCCTATGAACGTGTATTTCATATTGTTCATCACGACTTGGATATGAGAAAACTTTCGGCCAAATGGATTCCAAGATGCTTGAATGCTGATCAGAAGCGTTTTCGTTTGACAACGTCGAAGGAAATTTTCCGTAGTTTTGAAGCAGACCCCTCAACATTTTGGATCGGCTTGTTACTATGGATGAAACGTGGATTCATCATTATGACCCAGAGACTAAAGAGCAATCGAAAGAGTGGAAGCATTCCGGTTCTCCACGCAAGAAAATTGTGGAAAAGCGCCGCGGAAAACTTACCAAAGGTGTTCTCTTTTTGCAAGACAATGCACCTGCTCACAAGTCCTTGATTGCAATGCGCAAAATTCATGAAATTGGTTTTGAATTGGTTAACCATCCGCCCTATTCTCCGAATTTAGCACCATCAGATTATTATTTATTCCCAAATCTTAAAAAACACTTGAAAGGTAAAAGATTTTCCACAAATGATGAAGCCATACGTGTCGCTGAGGAGTGGTTTGCAGACCAAGACAAAGAATTTTTTTTAGAGGGTTTACAATTATTTTATAAACATTGTGTTAAATGTGTAAGTCTTAAGGCTGCCGTTTGAAGTGTTGAATTCGTAATACTACTTGCATTTGAAAACTAGTGGATGAAATGTTTTGAAATTTTGATATGTAATATTAGGATACTGTATCTAGGGGCAGACATATTTTATATTTTTTTTTATTATTTGTTATGTCCGAAAATTGAAATGAAAATTATTATTTGCAAACTTTATAAAAAATGAAATATGTCTGCCCCTAGAATAAAAAATAACAAATTCAGTAAGATAAAAGTTTTTAAATAATAATGTCTCATTTGGAAATGGGAGTGGAATTACGATTTTCCCATAAGACGCAATGTTAATTTAGTTCAGAGGTTTGGCGTGAGAGGTTGTACTACCTGAAAAAAAAACTACTTTCCTTATAATATGGTGAGCCAATTGTGTTGCACATGTAGCTTCGCTTAAAAGTAAACAGTATTCAGTTGGACAATTACTTGCACTTATCGCAGTAAACGCAGAAAGTGGGAGGGTTCATCTTCACCCTTATTTTTTCTAATACAATACGGAAGGGTCAGATCCAATACTGTTGTATGTATATATTTTTATAAGTTCGCCGGATGATTATTAATTTGTTTTTTTATGTGCATTCTAGAATATTTCAATACTGATAATTTTGAACTATTATTAATTTTTATTTAGAGAAATTTATTTTATTACACTTTTTCATTACTTAGTGGATTTTTTGAAACAAAAATATATTTTATTGAAGAAAAAATGAACTGTTTTTCATTTATTAGAAAATGAATGTTGATTATAAAATAAAATGTGACGATTATATGTGTCACTTAATTACTTATCATTGTTAGCAAATAAAGCATGTTTGAATATTGTACTTATGTCATTAAATATTTTTATTTTAATATTGAAAGTTGTTGAAGGAAAAATAATGTGTGTACCACGAGTGCAAAATAGTATTGCCGCTCTAGTATAATTGAAGCTCTAAGCTGCGCTTCGAACTTTAATTTTTATACTCGTATATTTTATATGATTAAAGAAGAATATTTTATAGTTATTTTTGATTCCAGATTGCGAAATGTCACTTTGCATTCGAGATTAAAACTTTTTGCGGGCACAGCGAGCAAAAAAAATCGAGAATGCAAAAGCATTTCGCAATCAAGTATAAAAAGGCATTTTGTCGAAAATTACGTTACAAAATTAGTAAAAATTCAACAAAAAAATTGTAACATTTATCAAATCAAATATTTTTTGACAGATGACAGTTAGTTGACAGCAGAAATCAAGCAAATGTTTTAAATTATATCAATTTTTCAAGTAAATATTTCAATGATTTCAATACGTCGTTGCTTAATGTTATTAAAATGAAGTTAGAAAGCAACAAATACACTAAAATGACAAATTTGATTAAATTGCGACCCATTATTTCATCAAAAAAATTCCTGGATGTAAAAGACTTTTTTAGGCGGCTGGTACATAAATTGTTGTTTTTCGTATCTGCTGGCAATCTTAAAGTAACAATTTTTATTTGACATCTGTCAAAGTCCAAATTTTTAGCCGCTTGTTTGTTCATTATTAATTTACATAGTTAATATTAATGTGATAAATTATTTTAGAATATAATAACAAGTGTAATTAAAATTTTAATTATTCATTTACAAATATTAATAAAAAAGTAATGAATTTGCGAGTAAAAATAGCGGCCGTAAAGTAAATTTTGACGAATATCAAAAATTGATTTTGAATGAAAATTTATCATTTCTTGTTGTAATCGCCTAAAAAATGTTGTGTGCACCTCGGCTAAAAATTCTTTTTGGGCCTTATCTGATTTGTAGCCTCGGCTGCAAACTTCGGATTCGGCCAAAAAAGATTACTTTTAGAACCTTGATACACAAATAACTATTTTTCGAAAACTGTCATGAGAAGTTGTTATTTACATGACCACTATCAACCCGCCAAATGATTGTTTTTTGTCGCATGTATCATCAATGGCTTTTTTTCTTACTTCGATTACCTTGTAATATTTCACCGTCACTCTCATTTGGACTCATTTTTATCATAAAACAACAATTTTTATTTAGAATTGACATTCATGTCAGAATGACAGATAATTTTATTTTTGTTTTGTGGTTCAATGGTGATTGTAGTCATGGAAACAAATATAATGTGATTTTTTAAGATAAATACTAATCACGTCTACTGTCAAATAGTTTTAATAAAGAAATTCATAATAAATCATACAAAAAATATTGTATGATACGTATGCCATATGCAATGTGTTTGTTTTACACTTGTACGTTTTTATATAATGTACGTGTATCATGAACTTCTATTTTCTATAACTGTCAAAAAAAGTTGTTGTTTATGTATTGATACCAGTTACCAAAAAATGATTGAATTTTTCATAGTACTATTTCAATAAATATATTATTGGTAAAAAAATGTTGTCTTTAGTGTGTTCGATTGACTTTTTCAGTGACATTCTCTCTCTTGCATTAAAGACACAAACTTGGCACATATAAAAATAATATTTCGTAATGAACCCCAGGCGTCCTATCTTTAATAATTCAGGCAAAGAAGGGGTCTAGTGCATGGAAATAATTTTGATGTCATGATGATGATAGTGTCGCCGCGTAGCGGAATAGTTTGTCAAGCCCGATTGGACGGCAGCCTTAAAGAAGATTATGTTGAATAAATAAAATTTTGTTTTGAATTATTGTGTCGTTTTATATGGTAGGCTAAGTATTTATCAACACCCCCTCGTATGTATATTTTGTGCAACAGACACATATCGTTTTTTTTCTTGTTTAGGACGATTTCACAGAGGGGACCCTAAAAGAGTAGTGCTTAGGGCCCTTGACGATATTAGTCCGACTCTGTAAAGCATATTGCGGAATCCAAATAATAATAATATATACCGAGTGCTATTTGTAATAAAGAGGTGCTATAATTTTCCGATTTTGACATTTCAACAGATGGCTACGAATTAAGATATTTACAATGTTTTGATATTTTCAGTGTCCGTCTGTTTAAATTTTTATCTTTTTTAAGTAACAATTTACTTTTGTCTGTTTCTGATTCTTTGTAAACATTTCGTACCAGTTAAAGTACAAATACAAGTAACAATCTTAATTTAAACACAAAAAACTGCTTATACCGTATAATTGTTCGCAAACGCACTCAGTTCATTATAATTATAAAAAAGAAATAATAAGAGTTAACATGAGTATTTTTCTTGCAGGACCCTTTTAATTAAAACACGCTAAATGAAAGGAACTGAACAACTGTTATTTTAAGATGTGTTTTACGGTAAAACATTGTTTTAATTAATACAAAACTTAATATAGCGTTTAATAATTAATTTCATAGGCATTGAACCGTTCCTATCATGATAAAATAAATAATATAATTTTTACATGCACACAATCGAATTGTCACCATTTTAAAAAGCAACCGCCTCTTTACCACTAATTCGCAATTATTTTTTTAACAAAACATTTTATTATTACTTCCATAAAATTATAAAATATTTTTCAGCGTCATGGGTTAATTTGTTTAAACATACATATATCCTTACCTACATATTGAATATCTTATCTTTTATTCATTATTCGAGTTCATAAAGTAATTCAATTTGAATCTAATTTCCAATAAACCTAACCTACCTACATGTAACATGTAACTATTAACTATTATAGAATATTTCTGAAATTATATTACGCCGTTTATTAATTGTTACGGTTGATGAATAAATTATTTACCCTAGCTTAAAAGTATTACGGTGCGTGTATTTGCAGCATATTATTATCGTGCAAAATTCAATAGCATATTCCTGATATCAAGGAAGTAATATCTGTGCATTCTAAAGTACTAATTTCTTTTAATTAATGATATTTATAGTGCAATTATAAGTAATTTTTAATAAAGTAATAATTTATTATATAAGAAGTTTGATAAAAATTACATTAATCATAAATTTATAAACGAGTCAATTACTTTACTCTTTCTTCGACTGTAAATAAATTCCGGGGAAACAACAATAAAAAATATATAAACAAGTTATATCACTAGAATTCAAAAATAATTATCTGTCGAATGAGGTTATATAAATTATATGTTGGCATTTAAAACAGATTCGAGTGGAGCGGCAGTAACACAATCATTTTGTATAGTAGGGGCTCGAGTCTATCATCTCATCTCCATCAACAATAGTGTTCTATACCATGGTCGAAATATTACCATTATGCAGAAGAATATGAAAATATACATTAAATAACCAGTAGTAGTGAAAATATTTTATTTAAATATTACTTCGTTCGCGAGCTATAAGAGATTTTTTATGCATGTTTGAACGTGATATATCCTGAGCAATTTCATTGGTTGCTAAAAAGAGATAATTGCGCGCCCTCAATCCTTTTACTTGCAGAAGCGAGAGATGTATGCAATACCATTAATTTGGCACTGTCAAAATGTTACTGATTCTTATTGCCGTGCCAACCGGGGTTGTACGAGGTGTACCGCATCAGGGCGGCAAGAATTTAAAATAAATTAATTATTGTAATAAATATTTATTATTATCGCTGCATTATGCTCAAAGGCGGTAGGCGATCGCAACATGTACCTATATGAATGTCCAAAAGATATAGTTACGGAATAATTAGCTGATAAATTACTGTCACTTTAAAATTTAGTATCATTTAATTACACGAGGCAAGAATTATTAACATATTTATATACCAATAATTTATCTGACATATATCCAAATTTATCTATATCATTTAGAATATTATTAACAATGCTTATATCGGTAACTAGTGGTGAGCGTTGCTGCTCTAAACTAAGAAACTACCTTTGTTCAATTATGATCCAGGGAAATCTATTGAAAATGGTATTAATAATTCTCTAGGCATAAATAATATTACACCGGCCTTTGCTGCAGCTAAAGCAAGATATTTTAATCTGTGGTATAGGTACTAAAAATAACAAATTTATATTGAGTTCAATTATTCAATCAGCTCATGTTATAATTTTATTTAATTATGTTTATTTTTTTATTTAGTACAATTTCTTTTTGAGAAGTATTTTGTGGGGAGGGGGTAAGGTTTTACTATGATTTGCACCGGCACGGTAATATAGCTTGGCAAGGCCCTGCTGATTCCGTTACGAAAAATAAATTTCATTTACGCCCGATAATATTTTTTTCATTTACATATGCCGGGTATCGCATGCTAAGCGACATATGGTACATTAACATACATATCTCCTCAGTGCAAGATATTAATTTGAAATTTTGTATTTTTATCCGAGAATACCAGTTCAAATGAGTCAACTTAGATGTGTAATAAAAGATTAAAAAAAAAATTGTAGAATTTTCAGGATTGTTATTCACATCAAAAATAAAAAATAGTTTCCAAGCAACAATTCACATAGTACAGAGGTAGCGTGTGCGCTCGGTCTAAGTCTTATCTAGATATCAAGTCTCTAGATTCTATTTTTTAATCACTGTTTCAGTTCGAATGGAACAAATTTCGAATGATATATTTATATTTCGAAAATTTAAAATTAATTAATCTAGAGTCGTGAAATATTTTTGCCAGCCTTGTCTGACAATTACAAGATAAAAGTCTTTATCTAGATGGGTTCGAAGCAAAATTTGTTTTTATTTTTTACTTTTCAAAATGAATTTTGTTATTAATATGTTTTTAAATTATTGACTCGTGTTTTCTTAGAGATTACATTTATTCTTGCTTACTCATTTTCTTTTTACGCTAGTTGTCATAATTTTTTCTCTGGTATTTTGAAAGTGCATTGCAGTACGATGTTTTTCTTTTCCAATATTATTAAATAAAAATTTTCTCTTTCTTATATGTACTTGAAAGGGATATAGATGATTTGTTGATTTCGAATGATAAATTGGCAAATGCGATATTTTTTTTTATAAAAATTTATTATAGTGACCACTTTTGGTACAAAAATATTCGTGAAACTGGCTAAATTATTATTTTCAAAAAATAGTGCAACTTATATGAACTTGATTGTTTCTAATTTTTGTTGTATATACCATTCAAAAAAATGTATTTAAAAAACTACTGCAATTATTAGGTATTAGCAAGGGCATATTTTTGTTTATATGATTTGTATTGTATGTCTGTATTTTTATGTAATGTTTTAGAAGTAAAAATTAATATGTATGTAACCAAACATTTTAAACTATGAAACGCATTTACCTCTAGTTAATTTTAGTGCAACTAATGACAAAATTAAAAAAATATGTGTGTGCAATGAATGATTCTTGTAATAGATGATTTTATTTTCTTTCTCTCGTTTTACCGGTGAAGAAGATAGTAAAATAATAGCTAATAATGTAATAATTAAGGAAACTAAGGTGGTTATTTAACGCATGCCAAAATCACGAAACGAGATGCAGTATCAGAATCTAATAAATGTAACAACCTAATAGCTATACAGGGTGTTAAAAAATAGGTGTTCAAGATTTATAGAACAAGTCAAAATAAATCGAAAAGTACATATTATACAATTGTCTCCAAAAATGAACCGTTTCAGAAATAGCGAAGTTGGATGTTACCTAAATACAGGAAATACTGATAGCCATGTTCTTTTTTGTTGTTGCGTAGAAAGGGACAGGGATGTATGTGTCAAAGATGACAGTGTCAAAGAATCAAACAAGGTTGCCAAACAATTTGTTGTTCGTTTTTCCAGAGATGTACTGCGTGTGTTGAAATGGAAAGAAACCATTTCGAACATCTCATTTAGCTTGAAATTACTGTTTTGTAAAGATTAAAACTGCACATAAAGTAGAATTTAAATAATTATTTGCAAAAAAATGCATGACTGTCGGTATTTACACAGGAATTAAAACTCTGAAAGGGTTCATTTTTGGGCACATGTTGTATAATACCTACTTTTCGATTTATTTTTATTTCTTCTGCATGTCCTATAAATCTTGAACATTTACTTTTTAACATGCTTTACGTTATTAATATTTGTAATGAAAATAAGAACTAAAAATTCTATTATTGCAGCTGTTAATGTTTCTTGATATGCCTACTTCTCATGTCAATTTCACGTAAAATAATTATTTCATTAGTGAAATAATGGAATTAATAATCTAACTAAAATTAGTAAAATAAAAAGTCACTCATTAAATGGAAGTAGAAGAATGAATTTGTAGATTCTATTTTAATAATTAATATTATAATTATAAGAATTATATTTATGTACATAAATAAAAAATTTAAACACGACTTAAATCTTGGAATTCTCTAAGCAAACAAATTATGTAACAATTTTGTCTTATAATGAAATCATTAATATTTATAGATGTTTAATTTTCCAGACAATGGTTTTAGCGGTTAACAGAGACAAGCCGGCAATGTTGGGACTCCTTAGCAAGGCACTGAATGTCATTTTCCGGAAGCCTGAACATGTTTTCGTTACTGCTACAGTAAGGGAGATTTTATTCGATGGATTATTTATTAACTGCTCAGTCACGGATTTTGGAGCGAAAGCTGTTTGCACGCAACTGAAATCACAAGCTAAGGATTTGGAAAGAGTCGGCGAAGACGGATTTCTGTTCTCCTTCTTTGGAATGGTAATCAAAATACAAACACTCAAATCCGCACTGCATTTTTAATACATTATTTTAATACGCCAGTTCTGAACAAATTTGTAAGTCTTACAGATCTGTAAATCTATAAATAATGAATGAAATCAGTCACACTTATGTATACTATTATATTAATCAACAAAAATTGATGCGTTTTTGTCAGTTTTTTTTTACAGATTTACATATCAGTAAGACTGAAGATATGTTTTTAAAAATAAATTGTAAAATCATAGAGAAAATTACAAAGCAGAAAATTTGCTAATTAATCTATTTTGCAAATTTGTATAAAAAAATTAATAAGAAAATGAGATGACATTTTTATTCCTTTTATTTCAATATTAATTACATATTTTGACAATTACAGTTACAAAAAAATTCGAACTGGTTTATAATTACAGTAATTAAAATTGCAATTCATGTAATTAAATATCATTTGTGTTTTGCAAAAACACAATTATTTATTTATACATACATTTTGCATTTTATCTATTAATGTGCATAATCACTTTCACAGAAAAATAAAACAATTGAAGGAAGATTTAAAGTAAAAAGAGGAATCAAGAACTCTCATGATCTCGGGCGTATGGTGGAATACGAAGGCGCTAAACAAATGGACATCTGGTCGACGAAAGAATGCAATCAATATCATGGAACTGATTCTACCATTTTCCCTCCCTTTTTAAAACGTGAGGAAGGATTATGGTCGTTTACGCCCGATTTATGCAGGTATTATCATTTTTAAAATTCAGATTTTAAATGACATTCTTTAGGGCGAAGCGGTTTCAAATAAATGCACAAAATTACATTTGAAAATAAATATAACCATCAGATTATTTTTTTTGTAATTTTACTCATCAGAATAGAATCAATAGATTCGTTTGTTTCTGCTTTACTAGTAACATTTAATGTATTCTTTTCATTTTCACTACGACTTCTGAAACTGAAATTTTTCTTAAATAAATGTTCGACAGTATAATTACAGTTTCATTATTATTGGTATTTATTATAAAAAGGCTCTACGAAATGATAAAATAAAAATACAAATTAAATGAAAAACTCAACCAATAAAATGTAATTTAATATGAAGTAGTTAAATATATTGAATAAATCCTAATTTAATAAACCAACGCGCTCTCAATTCACGAAACTAATAGTTTTCTACGTGGATGCAATAATATTTTTTTCGCACCCCTGTCCCATTATAACTAATATTATCGAATTCAAGATCGTCCAGAAATTCTCTGTTTGGTGAAATGTAGGGATGCTAGTTTGATGTATTTTGAAAAAATTTTTGCGTAACATTTTGTTAAAATTTTTGTATTATTTTATTGGAAATGCAAAATCTTACTTAAAACAACTATTTTTTATTTATTATTCATATTATACTCGTCTTGTATGATTATGATTACGTTAATTGTTGAAAAATATTAATTCACATTCGTTTTATTTTTCCTTGAACCGAAAATGTTACGGACGTAAACACCTATAGTGTTCAAGTGTTTTCTTATTTATTGTATTAATAATGTTTCATTAAATGCCTACAGCTGAATCCATTAAGTTTAGAAAATACTACACCAGCAAACTTCAAACTCTGTTTTTAAAACTAGTGTAAATTTTTTTAATTACATATTGTTTTTATTCGAGTTGAACCTCTCATTATTATTTCAAATGCACTAATTTACATAAAATACTTCATTACTAGATTAAGTTTAAGTTCAATTACTATTCATCGATCAAATTCACGAAATTTCCTTAATTTTTATTGTAATATCTCTTGCATACGAATTTTGAACTAAGATCTCTTGTTAAAATACTTTGCTCAAATTTTAACTCAGTTTCTTCTTCCGTTGACATTTTTGGTGACTTGTTTAATAAGTTTAAACATGGTTTATACAGTAGTTATGAATTTTAAGAATGTATATATGCTCTTTTATAATAATGCCGATAAATACTCGTAACAATTTCATAATATACATGTACGATTTGTAATAATATGTTTTTTTTCTATAGTGGATGTTAAAGTGCAATTTTATCAACTCAAAATAGTGGATAAAGTAGCACTTTAACCGCAAGGGTAGATAAAGTAACACTTTAACAGCAAGGGTAGATAAAGTACTTTAACTTTTGTTTATTAGAAGTACATTTCCATAACAACGCACACTACTGACATTTTAAAATTTTTTTAAATAATAATTTAATTTTTCTAATTCTATTCTCTTCAAAACCTGCTATAGAAAAAAATAAAATTTTATACACGACGATAAAATTAAATTTTCGACTCGCGAAAAATAATTCACTCGCGATTATATCGCTCGTGAATTAACACTTTCCGCTTGTCGATAAAATATTATTTTATCGTCTTGTATAAAAAATAACTATATTAGTTTAAGCAAATTGTTTATTTGCTTACTGATAGTAAAAATGGCCGAGTTCTGAACTCGAACAGTCACTAAAAACCCGAGTGTGTTTTTAATATGAAATGTACGTACACTAGCGGTCGTTAAAAACGCAACACCAAAAAATAATTGGAATAAACGGACGAAATTTAGCACAAAGGTTGTTCATTATTAGATGAACAAATGATTATAATTTCACATACATTAAATAAAAAGAAAATGAAAAATTCAATAAGAACTGTGTCCACCACGTGCTCTTGTTACCGCTTCTACTCGTCGAGGCACGGATTGAATAAGGTTGCGAATAACATTTTGGGTATTTCATTCCATGCCCTTTCGACTACAGCCCACAGTTCTTCCACATTTTGTATTGGTGTCTGAATACGTCGCACTGCTCTTCCTAGGACATCCCACAGATTTTCAATAGGCGACAAATCTGGAGAACGGGCCGGCCATGGAAGCACTGGTATTCTGTGCCGGTCAAAAAATGTTAAGTCTTGCGTTATCCTGCTGGGTGGTCTTGAATATGTGGAGCAACTTCCGGTATGAGGATCTCGTCAATGTATCGCTGACTGTTCAAAGTGCCGGGTAAACGAATTAGGCGAGATTTCCAATTGTATGAGATTGCTCCCCACACCATAATTCCTTGCGTAGGCGCCGTATGACGCGTACGAATGCAGGTCACATTCCATCTTTCACCCTGGCGTCGTCTCACAAGTACCCGACCATCATTTTGGAGCAAACAAAATCGCGATTTGTCAGAAAAGACAATTTCATTCCATTCATTATTCCACAACCGCCTTTCTCTGCATCAATTAAGACGCAATGATTTATGCCGCGCGGTCAGTGGAAGTCGCAATAATGCACGACGCGCATGCAGCCCAAATTCTGATAAACGATGACGAATACGTCTTACAGATAGTGGGTATCTTGTCACTGTCCACCACTGCCGTGCTAGAGTTGGAGCACTTTGAAATCGGCCTTGTAAGGATAGCCGAATAAGGAGACGGTCCTCTCTCGCTGATGTCCTCCGGCGAGCTCCAGATCCTGGCTGTCTTCTTTCTGTACCTGTTTGTATCCACTATCGCCATATGCGTGAAATTGTACTTACTATACGGCCCCTTTCAAAATCACCCTCTTGCTCAAATGAACTTTGCTGTCTTTTACGAGGCATGTTAACTTGATAACAATCAAATTTTAACTGAATTTGAATCATATTGAAGAAATATCGAATAAATAAATCTGCTTGATAATTAAGTTTAAACCTGCATATTTTCTGAACAAATGTGTTTAGCGATTCTAAATTTTAATCATTTATTCTTCTAAAAATAAGAAACCTCTGTGCTGAATTTTGTTTGATTATTCCCATTATTTTTTTGGTGTTGCGTTTTCAACGACCGCTAGTGTATTTAGTGTTTAATTAGAATATATGGAAGCGCGGAGTTAATTTAGCGTGTTCCCACCCTTTGGTTACTTCCTGTGGCTGAAAATCCTGTGAGAGGATATTGCAAGTCACGTCGGAGGACAGATGCACCAGCGGCCACAACATTGCATACGGACGCTAACGCTAAATCTTCTTTTTGACGCTGGTGCTGTGTCAATAAGAGATGTTTTTGTTCTATGTCCGTTTTGAAACAATTAAGTATTAAATGTATTATTATAATCGACCTGTAATTGTAGTGTAGTATCCTGTTGGTTTAGATTATTAAATAAATAAATAAATAAAATAAAATTTGGTCTAATAACGTAAATGGCAGTCAATTTACTGCTGTATTTTCTTTCTGTTGCAACATAGAACAAACGTGCGCTTACACTTAAATATTTGATACAAAAGAATAACAAACAACGGTCTGTTTTTACCTCCCGCCTATCAATATATAGATAAGGGAGGTATTGTTTTTCGTCAAATTTCTCGAGTGTGAGTTTTCAACATATGAGCACGAATTAGGGTCTCTAGAATAAGATTTTACTATTTTTACCGTGATGTCTGTATGTCCGTGTGTGCGTGCGTGTGTGTGTGTGTCTGTGACGATTTTTCGTCCACGATAACTCCAACACGATACATGTAAAAAATTTAATATTTGGTATTTAAGACTTATATTCAAATATGATGATCTGATTAGATTTTGACTACAATTGGTTAACCGGAAGTAGTACTTTACTTGTAGCTTTAAACCGTTTTTCCTTAAAAGTACCTCTAAATACCATAATTTCGCAAATTTCGTTATTATAAATACAAAGATTTTTTAATTTTCTACCGATCTGCATAATTACGTTTATATATGACTTCTAGATAGACAGAAAAAAAATATATAAATTATAATAATTTTACATATCGTTTAGGCTGAGGAATTTTGATAAAACAGATGAGTTATTCATATGTTCACAAAATTTGACATGATGTCAAATTTGATGTAAGTAAATGTAAAAGATAAAATAAGTAAAAAATGAAGTAATTTTATTGTAAAATTTAAAAAGATGGAAGAAATATATTAGGAATGTATTTGCATGCGTGAATCAAAGTAAGTTCAGTTCCGGTTTTAGTAACGTCAAAAATAGCTGTCATATTGGTCATACAAAATTTATGAAGGAAATTTTAGGTATGAAATGAATTAAAAATATTCTGAACTGCAATAATAAACTAATTTTGAAACTACAAATTAAATGTATTGAAAAACTTATATAGAATATATTACTACAGTGGCGGGAGGTATTGTGTTGGACACACCAGATTTTTTTCAATTAAGTTGAATATTCTTCAATACGTCGCATGAAAATTAATAAAATAAAACTATATTAAATTTAACATAATTTCATTGCGCAACCCCTAATATCTTCGACTGAATTCCAAGGTTCCTCAGAACACAACTTTGAAAGAACATATCCTACCGTTTAACACTTTATTGTGTTCTACTTCTCGAGAAAAACACTACCAAATAATTCATATATTCTATTTGATGTTTATTGAAAAAATGATAGTTACGAGTAATTTATTCGTTAAAATTTTCTTATCAATAATAATATTTTATAGATTCATTATATTTTGCATTCCTTTCGTTTTTTGTTGTCATGTAACTGATAAGTGATAATAATCGTCAGTATTTTTGTCACTACATGGGTTCGTAATATTTAAGTATATAAATTCATTTAAAAATTTAGTTTGTCTCGACTTGCTTTTATTATTAATACATAATTTAAAATAATCAAAATGTATGTGTTATAAACTAAAGTTTTATTATCGTTGATGATCCCAAATGCATACAAAATATTAATAAACCATACGTTATTACAGAAACAAGTAGTTATATGTACATATGTTACGTAGACGTTATGTATTTGGCAATTATATAAATATAACAAAATAATTATTATATTCAAATTTATATGCGAAAGTGCAAAAAATAATGAAATACCACAGGACTAAAGTACCTTTAATCCCTCAAGTAATTATTTCTTTCGCCTATGGCACGTGAAATAAACTTCACTCAGGATAAATCATGCACTTTAGTTCCTTTGTTTATAATATACTATTACTTTATTTCCATATTTACTTTATACCCTTGGTTATTGTAAAACATATAAAATGACAGCTTATTCCTACTCGGGACAAAAATAATAATTTAAACTGCCAATTAATTTTGAGCCTGTTCAAAGGTAGTACCTAATTAATATAAGATATTTTTTGAAGAATCGACAGAATTAATTTCGATGAAAAAAAAAAAATTGATACTAAGGTTTTATCTCGGTACCAATGTCGAGACCTAAATAGTGGTAGTCTTTTCGTTTTTTTTTTTTCGAAATGGGAAGAGATCGCGACTGATTTCATCACTATGAATTGACGTATAATTAAATATAATTAATTAAATAAATATAATTACAGTAACACCTAATAAATATAACACTCAAAAAAAAATAAACTTCTTACTTACTTACACTTCATTTCTTTTTGTACTGCAGATCTCTTGGTGCTTATTATACTGGATCAACAACTTACAATAATATTCCAGTAGATATCTATAAAGCAGATTTGGGCGATCAGACTAACAATAAAGAAGATAAATGCTTCTGTACGACTCCCGATACTTGCATGAAGAAAGGCCTTATGGATCTTACTAAATGCGTTGGAGCTCCCCTAATGGTGTCCTTACCTCATTTTTACTTGGCTGACGAAAGTTACGTCAATTCAGTAAGGGGCCTGCATCCGAATGAAAAAGAACACGGAATTACTATATTATTTGAATCGGTAAGTTCTAGAACAAAATGTTTCGAAATACAAATTAAGTAAATATTTTTTCAGATGACAGGAAGTCCTCTCTCAGCAAAGAAGCGTCTTCAGTTCAGTTTACCCCTGGAACCAATTCCCAAAGTTAGTTTTATGAAAAATTTGCCAAATGCTATGTTGCCCTTAATGTGGGTAGAAGAGGTAAGTATTTTATCAGTCGAATTCTTTTCATACAAACTCTCAGTATACATATCTTAACTCACCTTAATTTGCTCACAAAACAGAAAATTATTACTATTTCAAAAAATAATTTATCGCATTTATTTCCGTCATTTTTGTCACAACTAAGCTGCTGAGATAAACAGAGTAACAGAGTAAAATTGTTCGCCTTTGCCGTCCCCGTGAAATTTTTGAAACTCTTGCTGAGTTTTTCAATTCAAAATAAAGTTTTAGTTGAAAAAATGAAACTATCGTTAAATTAGGTATTTATATTCTCTTAACGGCTAATAACGTTATAGTGCATCGTTATTTGTCACGTTATGGTTACATAAAGATGTTTTGTTATTGTTACGTTATTAACAAAAAAAATATAACAATTGAACACTTATTATAACGTTATTGGGTATCGTTACGTTTCGTTTTCTATCCTTGGTAACAAATAGTTTTTAAATTATTTTTATTATTTAAACTACGGACATTAGTTTCTTATTTTTACATCTACGTATTTCGGATAACAGTATAGATTTTCAGATATAGTTCACAAGCTTACCACAGTTCTGATTTTTTTTATATTATATTTTACCATTTGTGTTTATTATATTATAAAAGATATTTAATATTGCGGTCAATTTCGTTGTTTTTATTATTATATAATCTAATTTCTTTTTTTTTACAGGGTTTAGATTTAAATGTGACATTCACTCACCAATTAGATGCAACATTGTTTAGAACACTTCGTATAATGAAAGTGGTGAAATGGCTAGTCTTCTCTCTATCCCTTGGTGGCCTAGGCATAGCTGGGTTCTTGCACTTTCACAAGAAGAACAACTTTACCATTAACCCCAATGTAGGAAGTACAATTCCAAAAGTTTTCGGTGCGTCTGATAAAGATGAACCTAGGAAAAGTAGTGTCATAAGTTCCGTAAATGGTAACAATATTGATAAATACTAGCAATTACTGTTGTTATTTCCACCATTTAGGAAAATTTATCTTTTATATAAAACATTTCGGGCAGGTAAAAGAATATTTGTAAGACCTAAATAAGGGTGACTTTTAATTAAATATAATTTTAAAAAATAATCAGGTTGATCACTAATGATATAAAAATGTTTTGTTTAAATCCCATAAAAATATTAGGCAAAGGTACATATGCAAATTTATAATAGCTTCGTGGGTTAGTGACAAATATGAAAAATTATAAAATGTTTTATCATCCGTAACAAGAGAATATTTAAATATGAACATAATGATTAATTTTAAAATATATTCTTAAAATTCCCATTGTATTGCCAAAACAATTTACCTTAATGCAAAAAATAGGTATATTTTTCTATTTTATATTAAAACACTATGTATAGGGTAATATCATTATTTATATCAAATTTATGTATCACACTAGTATTACATAAAAGAATAATATATAAAAAGGACAAATACTTAGTATGTATTAGTGGAATACTTAAAACAAAAAGGATAATATTAAATAAATTACCTGCTGAGAAGATAGAAACTTCATACCAAGAAAAAAAATACACTGCATGAATGTGAACAATATTGAAGGTCAACTTTAAAATAAAATTTGTTTATTTCCTATAGAAAAGTTTTGTTCCATTTATTCTCTCTTTTCAATTATAATTTTGATAAATGTATATAAAAAATAGTCTATTAAAATTATAGAAGAAACACACAAAGTCACAACACCAAACAACAAATGTTGCATTAATTTCTGTACCTGTAATAACAAATGTTAAATTGCACCACATATACCAATGTTATATTTTTATATATTTAATAGAATTTTGTTATTAAAATTTAAAGTCACTGTTAAGAAATTCTGTAATCGGAAAATGAAACAAAGGTGTATAAATAGTTAAATATATGTAGGTATATGTCTAATGTTGAGAAATAAATATTTAAATTAAATGTAAAATTTTATTATTTACACACTACCTTTATACAATTCTCATGTTGTCATTATATACAAATCCTTATCTCAAATTTGTAAATACTAGATATTTACAAAAGAGACACCTATTTATAGTTTATACAGCAATAATTTGTACTTCATTATAGTAATTGAAATAAATAATTTGAAATATCGTTTGGAAAAACCATAATCGGACATATTTTTGTAAACAATATCACTCAACCTTATTTTTAATTTCTTCAATACTTAAACCTATACTGCTGTGTCCAGTTAACCAGTTGAAAAGTAATTTCAGTGCGAAGAACCCAGTAATTAATCCTACAATACATATAATACTTAAAAGAAGAATAATATCTATTAGATAATATTGAAGAACATTCAAGTCTTTCGCAGGCGACTGCAGATGATAGGCGCCGTTGTGGCGCAGGACGTACTCCGTCCAGTACACGGCGCGTTCCAGCGGAGACTCCTTCTGGTCGCGGAGGAGTACCTGGCGTCGCTTCACCTCGGCGCGGTACTTCGGGTCGTGGATGATCTTCTTCACGGACCACAGCAGCGTCTCGGCCGTGATGGTCTGCAGCTCCAGCTTGATGGCGTAGCCGTCCAGCTCAGCCTTCGCCGCGTTGGCGTCGTGGTCGCAAAATACAGGCATTGTGACCACGGGAACGCCGTGGTACACTGTCTCGAACATGCTGAGCAGACCGCCGTGGGTTATGAATGCACGAATTTTCTTGTGTCCTGTAAAATATAGTTTTTAATTAATTTTGATTTAATTGATAGTCGATATTGTGATTTTTTTTTCGTGCAACAGTACATTCTTTTTACTTGTGAAAATTGTTTTTGCCGACCGTTTATCCTACAATCCAAATTTAGAAACGCTTCTAATTTGTCTAAATATAAACATCATATTTTGGTTGATAAGTATTTCGGGGGCCAGTTTTGTTATGACGAAACTATTTCGATAATAGCTATTTATGTATTAAGGGCGAAATGATATAGATTTTGACCCGCGGTGCAAAATTGAAGCCCGACGCGCGGCGGAGGGTTGCAATGCACCTAGGGCCAAAATATATTTCGCTCGTAATACATACAATATTTTTTGCACATCCGAAGTAGTATTACTTCATCACCGCGATCAAAGTAAAACGATGTTCAAATCAAATTCAGATCATAGTAGTCTATTTGACATATGTACGTTGTCATGGATAACAATGAAAACAAGCAAGTAGTAAGTAAACAAAGTAGCAAAAAAGCGGTGACACGTCAAAAATTTATTATAAAAATGGGTGAAACTGGGCACGAAAAGTTCTAGGGCGAAAAAGAGTGTCATTTCGCCCTTAAAACAATGTTATTTGTCCGACTTTTACGCCCGGATGTGCAAAAAATCTTTTACAGGTGTGCAACACAATGCGGAACATAGGATGTTTAAAAATTGCGAACACTCTCTCTTCTGATAAATTTAGAGCAAAAATACAAGAGTACAAAGTTGTTCAAAATTAAATATTAAATATAAAATGTAATATTTTCGTTAAAAATCAGGCAGCCATGGAAATAAAAAATACTATCTATTTGTCGGTTTAGTGAAGTATCACTGATTATAATTCTTATTGTCTGTATTTAAATATTATTTGAGTTGAACGTATATATATTTTTAAATAAGATACCAATATTAAAAATATAATTTAAAACAGTATTAAATAAAAAGTAAGATAAATACATCACGTAAAACAAATTACATTTACTATAATATAATTTAATAACACCAATATCACATTATATTACCTATAATGACATGTCATTAACTGCCACAAATGTCACAGAGGTATTTTCTTTTATCGGATGTCTGATTTTAAAATGTTACATTTTATATTCTCGGGGTTAAATTAAAATTGTTTCCATTTCATTTTTGTCGTTGGTTGGACTTTGACATATCCTAATACTGCCATTTAATAATTTAATGTTTCCCAGATTAAAAAAATCAAATGTTGTGAGATCAGGAGACCTAACGGGCCACTTTATTTGTTCACCGCGAGCAATCCGAGGACGTGGAAATGTGCTTTAAAAAAAATTACTGGTAATAATATCATGAACTTGACAATGTACGTTTCATTTTAAAATTCATAACCATGGTTATGTCAAATCCCAAGTGTCACATTAGAGTAAACTCACGGTATACCCCTCTGTAACATGTAGATAGTGAAATTCTTATCATGTCTTACGTATACGACAAAGATGCAAGATAAAAATCTTAAAAAAAATTCTGCATAAATTGATCACGTGAATATCAAATCAGAGAATATTTTGAGCAGTGGCGGACTACCCCGGTCATATAAATAAACAAATAGACGTTGATAGATACCTACAGATGTTAATTTTTTTAAGGCAAGGATTGTCATGCCCAATTTTACTTGTAATTTAAGCCTAGCTTACTCTGAGTTAGTTATTACTTTAGAAAAACAAGCAGTCGTGATCATTACGACAAAAATTGTCGTTAAAATTCTAATCCCTAGTGGTATTATGTATTAAAATTCAATGTCAAAGTGTAAACGCTTTTCTTTCCTCTTAAAAAGAATACTCGTTTTTGCATCTCGGACCAATCAAATAACTACCAAGCCACCTTTGATGTTGGGTTATTGAACGGTTTTTTTTATAATTGCTAATATAGCCTTACTGAAGAACTATTCAACGATGCAACAGAAGAAAATAAAAACTATTTTTTTTATTACAGGTAATACAAAACGACGTTTATTTACACATTGTTCATTGAGAGTCCTTAACTATTGTGTAATTTTTGTAGAATCAATATGTATTGACAGTATATGTAAACATGAAGTGCTAAATAGGTGGCCAACAATGTTATTAATAATAGAAGTTTTAAATAATACAAATATTTCAGATTTTCTGAATCGTAATATACTTAATCACGATACTAAAAGTATAAATGCAATTCTGACGCCTCATTGAAATCCCTAATTACGTTCCTAGTAAATTATGCGCCAATGAGATTCAGAGAGGACTGCGAAATGTGCTCAACATAACATATTCACATTTGAACTCAAGATATACAAGGAATCATGGAATACACTGGAACTGCATTGCATACATTACGCTGATTTAATCAAATTCTCCCAACTCCGAACTTCCACATTTCATCATTTCAACAACATCAAGTAGATGGAAATGGAAATCAAGTGTTTTAATAAAGTTTATATTTTTCAGTTGAATTCTTCAAACTTTTGAGCAGCGTTTTATATACTTGTGAGTTTATTTCGTCTGCGATCACTTTAATATACTGATTGAAATATGTATTATTCATTACAAGAATTTTGAATTCTTACATCACACGAATATGTTATTATGCGTAGTTACAAATTTTCATCAGGTAAACAAAATAATTATAATATTTGGTATTGATCAACAAATATATATAGGTTATTATACAAGACTAAATGAAAGTAAAGTAGTATTCATATTTAAATTAATTTTATAGAATTAGTTCATTTGAAATTAGAATGTCTCATTTATCAATCAGTTTACCGTAATCTTCATTAATAAGGGTATAAAAAATACATGATTGCATTTATTCTTATTTACTTGATGGTAATACCAATTTATAAATATTTTAAAATTTTGAATACGAAGTAAAATAAAACACAATTGGTATTAATGTAGCTAGTCATAGATATGTCATTTAAAGAAATTGAAAAACATAAGCAGGACCATGCTAGCTAGGGGGCTTCGAAATTTTGGAAATGTAACTGCGTTAGTCTCTTAATATTCACTTTTTACGAATGAATTAAAGATATCAAATAAATACGACTACATTTTAATATATTTTCAAACATTCAGATCCGGATAAATTTATCTGAATTCTACGTGCTAGAGCAGGATAGGTTTTAAGAACGGACAAATTGGTCTGTAACCAAAAAATCCTTGGGAAATAAAAATAGTATATGAACACTTAAATTACTTAAAAATTATTAAAACTATTTTTGATGCTCTTTTATTTAGAATTGGTACTTTCTTCAATAATATATACAAATCATTTAATTTTTATTGTTTGACCAATAAATGTCATGATAAAATTTATTAGGCCTGCATATAACGTAAAATTATGAATTTTATTTAATTAAAACAAAATATATGGAACGATAAAATGATTGGTATAATAAAATTTATGTTTTATATTGATTCATAATGAAAGTACATATCAAATATTCTTCATTTGATACGCAATTTTATTATTGTTATTAGATGACATAATTTATTTTATTATTTTCATACATAAAAATTGATATAAAAAAAATAAATGCATAAACGTAAAGCCAATACAACATATTACAACATTACATATACAAATTTCCCTATATCAATGAGATTTAAAAAAACAGTTCTTTTTAATATTTTAGAATATAAAAAACGCAAAATATAAAAAATGTGTCACTTTATAAAACCTTTTTTGCATTTGTAATTTAGAAACTTCGCCAGAGATCATTTTCTAAATTTTGTCGCATGCGAAAAACTCGTTCTTTATTATACCATTATAGGAAAATGGCTAGATGCCGGCCGTTATCGTTTATGAGCACAATATATTTTCCAAAGTTATCATTTAAGTCTTTTACAGATAAAATCGAACATATTTATATCTAAATGCTTTTCTATTTACATTTATGTCATAGTATCCTATTTCCTAGCCCAGTATTTTTGCCATAATTGCAAATATTCTACGCTGTTACAAACATATATGCTCTTAATAGTATATTACAAAACGATTTTCACAAATTACCTTTTTATTTTGCGAGAAGAAAATTTGGTACACTCGATATAGCGAATTAGTTACGAATAAAATAATCAACTGCAATGAAATCAGTTCTTTATACGATAGGCATTTTTCTATTTGATGTTATTTATACTTTAATTAATTAATTAAAAATCGTAACTTTAAGGTCTAGAGATATTGTTGATACCAATGGATATTCACTTCACATATCATATGTCAATAGTAGAGCAATCAAAATGCAACATTCTTAATTTTACAATTAAATTTTTACAATTTAAATTAGAGTGTCGATAACTTAAATCAAGTTAAAACTGTATTTTTATCAATTGATTAAAAAAAAATCAATGACATTAGTAAATAAAATTAAATTACTATTAATAAAGAAATGATTTTTTATCAAAGTGGCTATCAAACAAATAGATTAACAAATAAACAAACTGAACGAATCTTTTCTACATTCGGTTTTATTCACTCGAAAGTTACGAATTGTTTTGGAACTGAAAAAGCTGAAAATTTGTATTTATGTTGAAACAACTAAACGGTGACAAAAATAATTCTTTATCTTTATAGTTTTAATATTTAGTCCAATTTTAAGTTTCCCTTAAATAGACATTAAGTTTTGGTTAAATCTTGTTGGTTTGTTAGCCATTAATATAGGGTTTTCACAATTTTTTATTGTTTATAAAGATTTTTGTAATTGAAAATAGTAAATTATTTATATTATTTATAATGTATTATTATGAAAAAAATATATTCGTAAAATCTTTATTTAAGGAAATAAATATTATTAATTGGCGTATTTAATTTTAATTTAAATAAAAAAAACTATTTTTCCGGGAGTAAAAGACTACTTTATTTTTCATTCGGAAGAGTCAAGTAGCACTTTTAATACATGAGGGATTAAATATGAATTTAACCAAATTATTATTATTTTGAAAGGAATATGTGGAACTGCAAAAATAGTGTATATACCACAGGAATAAAGTGCCTTTAATCCCTCAAGTGATTATTTCCCTCGCCTGCGGCTCGTAATAATATTTTTTAAATTAATATTTCTATTATCTCTTTTAATTCTCGATATAGCAGTAGTGTACCATTTAAATTATTATATTATATTATGAAAATGTAATTCATTCTTAATTTTCTATGGGGCCACTATATATTTTTTATTTAATCATGATTGTGCGAAAAGTAGTTTGAAAAGAAAGGCATTTTAATTAATGTCATCATAACCTCATCGATTACATAACTACAGGAATACATATGTGATCAGGAATATCAGCAATGATTAATTTGAAAGATCTATTCAACTTATTGTAACTAATTTGCAAGTCATACAGACAATTAATAATAAAATTTCACTTATGTATGATGTAAGTTGCATTGTGCCCTCGTAATAATTAATTGGGTATACCTTCGCGAATTTCTCCGCGAACATTGATTGCTGGTTGAGGTCATGCACTCACCTAGTATGTCTTGTTGCGGCAGCCAGCGACTGATCTTGACGTTGTCGGGCAAGTCGGTCATGCCCGACTCCCATTTCCACAGTACCCTGTATGGCAGCTGCTCGAACACTCGAATGAACAGCAGACGCAAGTACTCGGGCATGTTGTCCGCTTTCACTGAGGAACCCATGCTCACGTAGATGAAACCGTTGTCGCCGCCGCCGTTGATGAAGTCTTCTAGATCCTGACAAATTCATTACATTAATAGTTATTTACAATACTAATGCGGAAACATGAACTTCCATGCATGAGCTTTTGTTTGAAGTACGAGCATTTCATTTAGGCGAATGCAGGGAAAATATTTCCGCATAAATATTGTACAAGATTTTTTGTAACGAACGAATTAATTATAAAACGTAATTAATAAAAATGTAAAACTGTCATTTAATCGTCAATAAAAGCGAATAAACATTCGTTGTTATGGATTGTATGCCATTGACCACCGTTGTTATTGTTTGTGTTGCTAGTAATATTAAAATGACAAAAATAGCTATGAAATATCTAATTTATTTTAGATAATTTTTATTCTTTTAATAAATTGTCTTCAATTATCTTGTTCTTATATTAAATTTGTTGTAATGTGCAAAAATGTTAAAAATATAATAACACTTTTAAGTTACTCGATCAATGTAGTTTTCGTTGATACACTAGGAGTGAAAGTAAAAAAATAGCGGGAATATGGCCTTTTTGATTGTGAGTTGGCTGCGGGAAACATTAGTTTCTAGGTGAGTACGAAAAATCTATATTCGCAGTTTCAAGCAGTGTTGCCAGAAAGTTATCTCGATTTGTACTAGAAGGCAGCACAAAAACTAATAGATTCTATAAACACTTACTTTTTTGAAGATGGCGGAAATACCTTTCCCATATTAAACATGAAAAGGAAAATAGATTTGAATACACAAATATTTGGTTATTCTTGGTATTTTGGTAATAATTTCATAAAACAAGAATAAATACTTTTCTAATATTAATAATTATCATAGCTTTATGTTTATTTTTTCTTATAAAGTAGCTTTTGTATTAGCACAGAATTGTTTGGTTTTTAGGTAAATAGGAAATACTATTTTTGATAATTAAAAATCCTATCATAGTTATCTACTAGAAGCCTGTTTCTAATCATAGTCTTTAGTAGATTTAATTTAAAAAATACGTGTTTTGTAGCATCAGAAGAGGTTGGAGTAAAAATAATGTGGAAACATAATCATTCACTTTGTTTTTTAAAAGGAAAATTGTATTCCAAAATTGTTTTTCAGGAAAGTCCTTATATTGCTTAAGCTTAGTTAAGTCACCAAGTAAACTCCATTCTGTATTCTGTCGTTCGCAATACTTCTAATTTCTGCAGATAAAGCCTTTTTCGGGGTCGAATTTATCAATAGGAATCAGAAACGAAAAAATCAAAGTAAAGTGAGTCACAATAGATAATTTAAATAAAATATTTATAAACAATTATAAGGACGTTTTATCGACTAAAGACAATTTTTGTCTGAAATCGGTATTCCTTATCCTTACCATTCGTAATGCTTATGTAATTTTTTGCACGGTCAAAATTAAATTTCCCTTAATATTAGTAAAAAAGTATATAAAATGAGGTGTACAATTCATTCATAGAAAACTAAAATCCGCATCCACGATCTATTTGTTAAAATAATCTAACTAATATATTTTTTTCTATAGCAGATGTTAAAGTGCAATTTTATCAACTCAAAATAGTGGATAAAGTAGCACTTTAACCGCAAGAGTAGATAAAGTAATACTTTAACAGCAAGGGTAGATAAAGTACTTTAACTTTTGTTTATTAGAAGTACATTTCCATAACAACGCACACTACTGACATTTTAAAATTGTTCTTAAATAATAATTAAATTTTTCTAATTCCTTTTTCTTCAAAACCTGCTATAGAAAAAAATAGAATTTTATACACGACGATAAAATTAAATTATCGACTCGCGAAAATTAATTCACTCGTGATTATATCGCTCGTGAATTAACACTTTCCGCTTGTCGATAAAATATTATTTTATCGTCTTGTATAAAAAATAACTATTTATACATCCCGGGAGGCCAGAAACAAATTTTTGATGGAAATTGTTGGGGGCCCTAAAAAAGTGTTTTATATGCTTATGCAGAAGTCTAGCCCTGCATTGGAAACCTAATCAATAAATCTTTTTTTAATGCTCGATGGTGGGAATTTTCAAATTTAAATTATCAATTTTTATATATTTATTTTTAAATGCATCGAATTAATAACTACATTATTTTCTTTCATATTTAAATTTTCAATTCTAACAATACGGAAACTTTAATAGAAGATTCCAAGCCTAGGGCTTTAAAAAAATACTTATTGAAAACCATGTTTAATATTTAAAGTGATAATAAGCATTAAGGTGAATATAACCTTTAATTTACTGATTTTTATTATCCTAGTATCAAAATGAAACTGTACTAAATCGAGTGCTTAAAATTCAGTATCAGCCATGTTTGTGAGTTCATGGATATTGGCAAATAATATTGGCTGTTCGAACGAGCCATTGCCTCTACACTCAGATCTAGACACATATCTATATGTTCTCAGCTGTGCATATAAGGACACGTACCGTCAATTTTCTAGGGTTTAATTTATATTATTTATTTACGAAAATATTAAAAAATGTAAAAATTTGAAAACTTCTATTAGAAAATCCTACTAAATGACTTCTGAAATTTTACTACTAAACTTATAAATATTTATATGTATAACAGTTATAATAATATATGAATGTTTAATTTATTAAACTATTATAACATGCATAAATTTTTTAGAGAACACTGAACTACCTATTTTTTAATTCAATGATAATATAATATGGAATAAAAATTAATAATTAAATCATTTCAATTAGAATAATTTCAAAACCTATATATTTTTTATCAAAACATTGATAGGTATTTGTAATGATTTAAAGCACGAGACCTTGTTCTCTTGTAATGGCAACAATCAAGTATTGACCAAATTCGGTTTCAACTCGGTCTGTCAATATAAGCTAATGATACAAATAAATATTAAACCAAGTCTCTATAAAAAATATACCTACTAATTATTTAGTATACCTGCATTATAAATCCCGTTTAACAAATTAAAAATAGTAAAAAAGCACATACAGCCACAAACTAATAAATTTTCGACATTATAAAAGAACCTCTGTGTGTATTATATATATTTTTTTTTTATAAAAATGTATATATAGTACAATATACTATTTTATTTTATTTATTTAATGCCATACATAACAGTACGAAGGAATGTTGCCAATATACAGCAGGGAGTAGAAAAATAAAATTTCTCTTCTCCGACATCGCTGTAGGTGCAAGCATAAATATACAGCGCGCCACAAAATAATTTTAGCACTATATTGCGGAAAAAGAAACATAATTTTATATAATACAAACAACAAACAATACACGATTTGTATGTAAATTTACATTACGATTTTTTTTACGTGTGAAATATAAATTGAAATATTTATTTTAATATAAATTTCATTCATGTTTACTTATTATGAGCTATTATATACGCACAAAGGTTATCATTCATTATCATTACTTTTCCCAGAGTAATTTATAGCGGAAATTATGCTATTTCTGGTATGTTTTCTATCAGTCGGTTACATAATGCCTTTCACGGTACCACGACCTTTTCCAAATGCGGAACTCAGGTAAACAAAGTAAGTATTCTGTATTTTACCCTAAGCGAAAGTTCAAGGAGCTAGTAAAGCACTCATGACAACACTGATGAACTTCATGGACATTATAATTTACATAATAAAAAAATAAATATAAAATAAAGTTATCTTAACGGTAGCATTAATTTATATAATTGGTGTTCATTACCTATAAATGTACTTTATTTGATAACATTATTTTTGAAGTACTTGTAAAGTGTTCATTACAAATGGTGCAGTTTAAATGTCTAATTAGTTTTAGTAACAGAATATTTCTTTTTTATTTATTTTGATTATGATTTTATTTACTTATCCAAGTAAAAGTAAAACATTTTTTTTTATTATTGTCAAAAAATTTACAATAAAAAAAGTATAATGTCTCAAATATAATTTTGCTTAATAATAATAAAAGAAAATAGTGAATTAAAGAATGAAATTTAATTTAGAAAAAATAAATTTAGACATCTGACTTGGCAATAACTGCTGTTATGTTGATAGGTTGACAACCCTTGATAGTCCTGAAACACAACCACAAACTTGTGTGCGTATACAATAAATGAAAAAAATTGTACAAAAATAAAAACTAATTATTGATCTTATCATTTTCGCACAAAAAATATTATATATACACTTAATTCCTGAAATCGTAGTATTGCGGCGCTCGTAAGCTCGTGCCACAAAAACACTAATCCGGGAATCGATCATTCCCACACGTGATATATAAATAATGCTTTTGCATCCTCTACGCATGTTGGTAGTTGTCATGTAAATATTCAGAGCCATAAGTAGGGTTTTGAACGCAAAATTTTTATTTGCGCCCGTACATGTCAAGAAAATTAAAAACAAAATCAACTTTTATAGAGAAATATGTATTTCATTCTGAATATATAATCTTCAAAAAAAATAGCGCACCACATACTAAATTTAAAAATCTCGTTTTTTCCATTGAATTTTCATGCACTTAATTTTATTTTAAAATGCTTTATTTAACTTGTTTTTACTAAAAAATGAGAAATTTCTTGCGTAGTAAATTGATTTTGATGAAATTCTAATTTAAATCGTTTGTGGACTGACTTTTCTACGTCCTACGGATAGAAGTTAAACCGTGTCAATACTTAAAAAACTTACTTTTCCTATGACTTACGGATAAGTCAAACCGCGTAAACGCAAAACTAGGAATTTGACACAAAATGAATGTGCACAAGCAGCAGTATTGGTGGAAGAAGGTTGGAATTACCCATAAGAGCAGAAAAATTTGTATGTGTCCCACGTATCGGCTGACTGACAAGAGACCGTAATAGCTATTCCAGAATGTTACGCCTGCGCAGTCGGATTGTTGAGTAAGGGGTAACTAATTAATCATTCTAATAGTATTGCTTAATAGGTAGATATTTCTTTATTGAAATTTGATTATAATAGTTAGTCTTTCGCTATCATTTAACGAGTGTGGAGTGTTTTATATTACCGTATATTGGGGTGATACATTTACTGAGTTATAGGTGAGTGAGTGAGAGGGAGAGTGAGTGATATGCTCTTGTGTTGTAAAATTATCCTTATCCCAGAAATTATAATGGTCGCGCTCGGTATGGGCACTTGGAGGAGTGACCCGAAAAGAGTAACCAGGAAAGCGATCTATGTGTGCGCGAGGTGCTAGTCTCGTGTTTCGCTGATGCATCGCATGGTATCGGCAGGGATGGTTTTATCCTGGTTTTCTAATCATACCCCTAAGGCCGTATAAAGCCATTTTGGATGCTCAGCAACTGAGTGTGCCAAGTCTGAGTGGGATAAGGCAGGGACGCGGTACGGCGTGCCCATAAGGCCTTTGGGATCCACAGTTGTTCAGTTGGGCGCTCAGGGTGGTGAGGGCAGGGACGCAGTGAGGCGTGCCCATAAGGCCAAAGTAAAACCACAGCTACTGTTGAGTAGTGGATGTGCGATTCGCATACGGAGTTATCCTTATCCTTGCAACCCTGTATTTGTGTGTATTTTACTTACTCACTAAGTTGAAATACTTATAGTTCTCCTTCCTTTTTTTACAGAACCATCGTTGAGAAGAATTCGGGATATTAATTTGAATATTTTGTTTATTATATTATATTTATTAATAAATATTTTTGGGGTACAGGTAATTAGATTATTTTTCTTTTTTTTTCAGAGTTCTATTTCAGGTTTCTTTTGTTTACTAAATAATACCTTAATATTTCAGAAGTGGGATTAGAATTCACGTACCTTACACATATTGCATCCTAGAGATTGGCGAACATGTCTGAAGGCGACAACGTACCAATTTTTGATTCTCCTGTAAGGATGACTTCGCCGAGTAATCGTAGTAGTACTGATACCAGCATTCAACAAATGGCATCCATAATGATGCAAATGACTAAAAGTTTTCAAATGTTGCATGAATCCGGAAAAATGTCTGCTACACGTCAAGTGCGCCCTGAAAGTCGAAAGTCGATACCTGTATTCGATCCATCTGATTCAGAATTGTCTACCAAGAACTGGATACAAAAAATTGATGATCTACGCGAAATGTATGAATGGGATGAACCTACTACAATTATGTTTACAACAGCTCGTTTAAAAGGTTACGCCGAAACTTGGTACAAAAGTCTTCCTAGTGTTAATCATACTTGGGCTACCTGGAAGACAATGTTGTTAGAAGCCTTTCCATGCCAGCATGATTATTTCCATAATCTGCAAGAGATGATGGCAAGAGCAAAACGTCCTGATGAGCCAATGTTAAAGTATTATTATGAAAAATTAGCTCTTCTCAATAATTGTGAAATATACGAAGAAAAAGCAGTGTCCTGTATCATCGGCGGCATTTCTGATCCTAATATCAAGGCTGCAGCATTGGCGCGAGAATGCAAGAAACCAGAAACACTGCTTCTCTTTTTGAGAACTATTACGGAAGCACCACCAAAAGCATCATTTAATCAACAGAAGCGTAATACATCGGTTCCTCGTCATCAAAGTTTTAAACGGCCTTATCAACAAAATCACACTACCCATTTACCGCTATGTTTCTCATGTGGACAAAAAGGTCATAAGAGATTTGACTGCCCAAAGAAATCACGTCTCAGTTATGAAAATCCTAGGCCAACGCAAGCTAAACCTACATACTCAGGAAAATCACATAGGAATCCACCACAGCGTCCTCCATTTACACATACGAAACAGCATCCGGAGAACACTGTTCTTGCTACTAGCGAGGGGGTAAGTCCTAATGAAAAGTTCTTTTTTACTGTTTATGTGAATGGTTGTGAATCACGTGCGTATGTTGATCTTGGGTGTACTTGTATAACTTTGATCGAATCTGAGGCTAGAAGATTAAATATTTCTTACGACACTACAAAAACAAAATTATTACGGGGGTATGGAAACGGAAAAGTAGAAACCCTAGGCGAAGCTGATGATCAAACTGTCGAAATAGATGAGGTAAAATTACTTGTAACTATATATATAGTTCCGGATCATATTCAGACAATACCAATGATTGTTGGACAGCCGTTTACGGAGAATGATACGGTTTTGATATATAAAGATTCGGATAAAATGAGACTTTTTCGAAAAAATGATTGTCCTCTAACTGACATTGAAGTTCCGCCACCCACCAGTAAATACATTTTGCGGGTCAAGGAAACTACGGTAATTCCACCTGGATATGTAGGACACATTATTTGCTCGGCAGAAACTAATGACGACATATTCATTGATCTGAGTATGCGCTCCGAATTGGGTAAGGAACATATCATTCCAAGATGTATTGTAACAGCTGATTCAAATAACGAATGCATACTACCAGTAGTAAATTTATCAGATACAAATTTAACAATCCAAAGAAATAAAGTTCTGGCCAGAGGTCATAAGTGTGTGGAAGACACGAAAGTACCAGAGATGCATAAAAATTCTTATTTGAATATAAATGACATTCGGATCGGAGATAGCTTACACGAAGATCAGAAAGAGAGAGTAGTACAGTTGTTACAGAAGTACAGAGAATGCTTTACAACATCCATTTTAGAATTAAAATGTGCTACTGTACCAGAAGCAGAGATCATTCTATCCGACGATATTCCATTTACCTATCGACCGTACCGTTTATCATACGAAGAGAGGAATAATGTGAGAGATATGATTGGTGATCTTTTAAAGGCCGACATTATAAGGGAATCGAATTCACATTTTGCCTCGCCAATTTTATTAGTAAAGAAGAAGACTGGAGAGTATAGGTTGTGTATTGATTATAGGAAACTTAATAAAGCGACTGTCAAGGATCGATATCCATTGCCGAGGATCGATGACCAACTTGATAGACTCCAGGGAATGAAATATTTCACCTCATTGGATATGACATCTGGTTATTATCAAATCCCCATAGCAGAGAGTAGCAAACATAAAACTTCATTCGTGACACCTGATGGACAATTCGAGTTTAATCGACTACCTTTTGGTTTGACAAACGCACCTGCTATTTTTCAACGTATGGTAAATAAAATACTTGGATCGTATAGAAATACCATTGCTATGGCTTACTTAGATGATATTTTATGTCCGGCTACAAATTTTGAGGAAGGAATGGAAAGATTAGAAATAATATTAAAGCTGATCCATCAGAATAATTTATCTTTAAATTTAAAAAAATGTACATTCTTTGATTCTTCCATAATTTATTTAGGATTTGAAATCGATCAAGAAGGTGTAAGACCAGGAATTGAGAAGACGAAAGCGGTTCGATTATTTCCAACTCCTGTTAACATCCACCAAGTACGGCAATTTATTGGACTGACAAGTTATTTTAGGCACTTTGTTAAGGACTATGCAAAAATTGTTCACCCATTAACTCAATTAACAAGAAAGGACTCTTTGTGGAGATGGTCAGAAGATGAAAATAATGCTTTCGTAAACTTAAAACAAAAATTAGTTAGTCGACCATTGTTAGCATTATATAACTGTAACGCTGAAACCGAGGTTCATACAGATGCCAGCAAGATTGGATTGGGAGGAATCTTATTACAAAAACAAGAAAATGGAAAATTTCACCCAGTTGCCTACTATAGTCGCCATACATCAACTTGCGAAAAGAAATACCATTCATATGAATTGGAAACACTAGCCGTAGTGGATACTTTAAAGAAATTTCGTGTGTATCTGCTGGGCATATCATTTAAAGTAGTTACTGACTGTAACGCTTTGAAGACGTCAAGTACAAAAAAGGATCTTATTCCGCGAATTGGAAGATGGTGGCTACAATTGCAAGAATATACATTCGCAATAGAGTACAGACCGGGAGTTCGAATGACACACGCAGATGCTCTTAGCAGAAATCCGTCGGAAACGGAATGCGATAACATTGTAGAAGAAGTGTTACACATAACAGCGGACGATTGGATATTAGCTGGCCAGATGACTGATGAGCATTTAAAATTAATTAAAGATATTCTGAGCAGACCACCAAGCACGAATTATGAGAGAGATATTTATAAAAATTATTGTTTAAGGAATAATCGCATTTATAGAATAACAGCGTCTGGAATTCAGTGGGTAGTACCAAAAGGACAGAGAGCACAGATTGTACATAAATCACATGATGAATTCGGTCATTTTGGAGTAGAGAAAACCTTGCAGAAAATTTCAGAAACATATTGGTTCCCAGGAATGCGACGGTACGTTAAAAAATACATTGAGCGCTGCCTTCAATGTTTATATACGAAGCAAGTAAAAGGAAAACCACCAGGCTTATTAAACTCGATAGAAAAAGTTCCACTTCCATTTCATTCTGTTCACATCGATCATGTTGGACCATTTATTAAAAGCAAGAAAGGAAATACGCAGTTAATTGTTATTGTAGATGCCTTCACAAAATTTGTTCAACTTACTGCTGTTAAGGACACAAAAACTAAATACGTCATCCAGGCTATTACACAAATTATAAATTTATTTGGTGTACCAACAAGAGTCATAACTGACCGAGGTACTGCGTTCACATCTAAAGAATTTTTGAAATTTTGCGACACCCGAGGAATTAAACATGTTATGAATGCCGTTGCAACTCCACGGGCAAATGGACAATGTGAACGGTTTAACGGTACTATACTTGCATCTCTTAGGGCTTCAGTAACGGATGATGACACCAAATGGGACGAAAAATTGCCAGATATACAATTCGCAGTTAACAATACTATACATTCTGTCACAAAGAAAACCCCAAGTGAACTCTTATTTGGTTATCGACCTAAATCAAAAACAGATTCTTTTATAACTACAGAAGTACAAGTTGATCAACAGATGGATAACGATATAAATAATACACGAAAGGAAGTAGCGAAGAAAATACTTAAAGATCAAGAGAAACAAAAAGAAAGGTATGATAAACATCGTAGTACAGCGCGAAAATATAATGAAGGTGAATTAGTTTTGATCAAGAAACAAATAAATTCAGAAGGAATTAGTAGAAAATTGTTGCCAAAATATTCTGGACCTTTTATAATTAAGAAAGTGTTACCCAATGATAGATATGTTATACAAGACTTGCCGAAGTCTACAAGAAGCAAGGGAAGAGAGTACAGTAACGTAGTGGCGATAGATCGCATGAAACCATACAACACTACAGAAAGTGATGACAGTACTTCCGATCATACCGCGACGGATGACGATTCTTGCGGATTAGACAATCTTCTCGAGGACGAGAAGGGTTGTCAGGACGGCCGAACTGTTACGCCTGCGCAGTCGGATTGTTGAGTAAGGGGTAACTAATTAATCATTCTAATAGTATTGCTTAATAGGTAGATATTTCTTTATTGAAATTTGATTATAATAGTTAGTCTTTCGCTATCATTTAACGAGTGTGGAGTGTTTTATATTACCGTATATTGGGGTGATACATTTACTGAGTTATAGGTGAGTGAGTGAGAGGGAGAGTGAGTGATATGCTCTTGTGTTGTAAAATTATCCTTATCCCAGAAATTATAATGGTCGCGCTCGGTATGGGCACTTGGAGGAGTGACCCGAAAAGAGTAACCAGGAAAGCGATCTATGTGTGCGCGAGGTGCTAGTCTCGTGTTTCGCTGATGCATCGCATGGTATCGGCAGGGATGGTTTTATCCTGGTTTTCTAATCATACCCCTAAGGCCGTATAAAGCCATTTTGGATGCTCAGCAACTGAATGTGCCAAGTCTGAGTGGGATAAGGCAGGGACGCGGTACGGCGTGCCCATAAGGCCTTTGGGATCCACAGTTGTTCAGTTGGGCGCTCAGGGTGGTGAGGGCAGGGACGCAGTGAGGCGTGCCCATAAGGCCAAAGTAAAACCACAGCTACTGTTGAGTAGTGGATGTGCGATTCGCATACGGAGTTATCCTTATCCTTGCAACCCTGTATTTGTGTGTATTTTACTTACTCACTAAGTTGAAATACTTATAGTTCTCCTTCCTTTTTTTACAGAACCATCGTTGAGAAGAATTCGGGATATTAATTTGAATATTTTGTTTATTATATTATATTTATTAATAAATATTTTTGGGGTACAGGTAATTAGATTATTTTTCTTTTTTTTTCAGAGTTCTATTTCAGGTTTCTTTTGTTTACTAAATAATACCTTAATAAGAAGATCTGGTGCAAAAAATTGTGCTAAACCCCTTGAACAATATCGTTTTTCAATATTTGCCGAATTAAGAGAATTTATTACTGAATGCAATATTAATAAAATAACATCTTCGTAATTTAACTTGTTGGCTATATCTTCTTCAGTTCAGCTATATCACTCAGTCTTTCTTTTTTTTAAGAAAATTTAATTTAATAAAAGGGCGTTCACAAGAAGCTTTAGTAATTTGTAAAATGGTTACAGCTATTTGTCAAAAATTATTAAAATTTTACGACCCTAAGAATTTTGTGCTTGCAGCGTGTGCCACCTTTGCCATGCCCTAGTTATTACGGCACTGTAAATAACAGTCTTGGAGAAATATTATTTTACATTATGAGCAAGGTAAAACAGTTTTTGTTGGTGATACGAGGAAATAACTGGCGAACCGTCTAGATGAGTCTGTCACATTTTTGAAGCAATAAAATTATTACCTTGTGTTTATTGTACAATAGTTTATTTGCTATTCACATGTAAATAAAATGAAAATGAAAATAAAATTGTGACAGTTACTATTGCTGTGTCAAATTTGTATGACAACTTTCAATAATGTGCACAATGCAACTACTGATCTGACAGCTAACTTGTAAAAGTTTTACAGATTAGTAGCTTGTAAAAGTACGTTTTCCTAGTCGATCAACCGTTATTTACTCGCTTATTCAGGGAAACTGACCTTTACAAGCTACTAAACCGGTAAAATTTTTACAAGTTAGTAGTTGCATTGTTTATATTATTAACAGCTGTGTTTTTTGCTTCTATTATATTTTTTAAATAAATAATTTTTGACATAACATTTGTAAACAAAAACTCAAACAAGACTATTTTTTAGTCCTTCATTAGATGGCTGTACAGTAAATGTATTCATTGTTACAATTAAATTGGAAACCTACTATCTACAGTTCATAATTGTTTCCGAACTAATTGGTTAACATGACTCCTGGCATCGAACTCCTCTCAGTCTCACATTCCGCTTAATTCAAGTCGATGCGTGTTAACTAAACAATCGCCGATGCCCGGAACTAAATACATAATCGTTGCAATTATCATCAACACAACGTTGCATTGTAAACAACTTTGTTACACTTTATACCATGGTATTACATTTACATATTTTACGGTAAATCTGAATTATATTATAATTTGTTCAATTAATTAGGTACCGGAAGTTATAAATATTTGTTTATTAAATAGAGAAAGCGTTGAAAAGTTGAGTTTAGCGTAAAATTGGTATACTCATTAAAATTATGATTAGATATATGTAAAAATATTTGAAGAAGATAGGTAATAATTTTTAATAACAAAATTTCTTCGGTAATCTATTGCCCGGTGGCAGAAAGAATAGAGCTGGTTTATGATGGATTTTAGTTTCCTAAATTTATCCTATTAGAAGGTATCGCGTAATATCATATTTAGTTTTGATATTTGACTGTTGGTTTGACATTTCTTTGAAGTGAGGTGAATTTATTTTGGTACAAAATTTGATTTAATTTTTTTATTTCAACATAAAATCAAAATAACGCTCACAACTGTCTTGCAATTTGATTAACCTATAAAGGTCAATTCAATGTTGTATTGTGATTGTTTGTATTATTATTAACAAAAATTCTCATATATCCATAAGTAATTAGATTTTTGAAAACAACACTTCCGGTTACCCGATTAACACCAAAATCTAATTAGTTCTAAACTAGGATGTCAAAAAGTTGTATCCAGAATTTCAACTTTTTTTATTAACCATTATTTGAGTAATAGTTACAACAACATCCATCCATCCATCCATCGACCTACACGGACAGACATCATCGTAAAATATTAAAATTATGTTCTAGGGACTTCAAAACGTGTTACCTCTCTTACAAAATTTAAGTGCTTGTTTTCTTATCTAGTTCTTAGCACCAATGTTTTATAAGATTCTGTCACATGATTTAAAATCTCTCTGGCTTACTTCATTTATGTACCAAATTAATCATTTAAATGTCCTTCTTACTTACGTCGGGATATAGGTTGACCTTTATGTAAATTGTATTTTTGTATACACTTTAAATGACGTGAGGTCAATGGCGCAGCTAGTATTTTTAGCACTCAGGGCAAAACATTTTGCCGCCCCCTGAACTACGCTGCCTAGGCTACTGGGTGAGAGGCTGATAACAAAAATAATGCTACTATTGTGCTCCACTATCATTACTTGGTAACCGTAGTACCCTAGGTTAATAATGCCATGGTGTAAGAAAAGAAGAGAGGTGTGTCGACTTTTAGCAATCCGTCGAAGAGTCTGTCTTACGTCGTTAGTTACATTATTTACTATTGGCACTGCATCGCTCTGTGGAGAGTAAAATGACAGCCACCGTTCAGGCTTTTGTCACGGTGTGAGAAATTGTATAAAGGCTCTGATCTTATGGTATTATTAAGTGCTTTTGTCTTTAAGCCTTTAAACTGTCGTATATTAGTTTTCATGCTCGTATCATCAAAGCCACCACGTGAAAAAAATGTTACGTCGCAAAAAAAGAGTGACTTTATATTTTATAACAGCTGCAATTAGTATAATGTTGACAAAATTACATTTTAATGTGAAATTTTTATCGTCATTGAAAAGAAATATATGATGCAAACATATTACATATTATATAATTTCTCGCAAAAATTTATCATTTCCACCGTTTTATAAAAAACAATAGGAAGCTATTTTGTTTCCATATGTTTGTAATACAAGTTCCACCATTATAAAAAGCCATAATGGTGTGTACCTTATTATTGCTTTTTTGTATATAATAAACTTAATATAACAGTAAACATAATAATGAAAAAATCTCTTTAAAATTTTTATTTTAAGGCAGAAATTGCGTGGGATAAAATTTAATTTAAATCTTTAGAAATCAAAAAGAATTATACACAAAGATATAATTATTTGAACAACGAAGTTTAATTTGTATAAAAAGGATCTTTGAATGATGAAATTCAAATCATAATAAAGTCTATTTAACACTAACTCTTTCAATAGCATTAATTTTGAAAATATATGACACTCATTTATTCAGATTTTCCTATCACATGTAAAACAAATTATTTTCCAAATTAACATATTTGGGTCCGTATTCGTATTATTTTTAATATTTTAATTTAAGTAAGTCGAACTAAGATGCAAACCACTGTTTTCCGTGAAATAAGAGTTGAGCTATGCGGCAGGAGCGAATTTTAACTGAGTAAGACATAAAACATTAGCAGCCAACGGTATAACAGAATTATATCTTTTTATTTTAATAAAGTGAATTTATGATTAATAGATTTATAATATGTTAATTGATAAAATTTAAGACATCGCATATACAGGGTCGAAATGAACTTAATGTCATAAATTTAAGGGTGAGTAGTATGACATGTGTAGATTACGAAAGTACAACCGTTGCAACTAAATAAATTGATGAAAATATTTTGCTCTGGTGTGTACTTCACTTAATACGTTGTTTCATATTTGCTTGTTAATCCTTTCCAAACACTCTTTTCATTATTATCAAACTTTTACATTAAAAAGTTCGTGAATTTAGTTCGGAACTGTAATTACATTTGCAAAGTCTAAGTGCAAATAAGAAGTACTTTTGCCTACGACTTATCGATTCTTTTTTTCAAATATTAATAAAATCCTTTTATACATACGTACCAAAGTAACTAACAAAAATTAAAATTTAATAAAATAATCAGGGTTGCATTGATTTAAATCACATTGATTTTTTTTTTAAATCACTTTTTCTGAAATTGTTATTTAACCTTACAGATTTACGTAAATGGAGGGAAAAGCGTGTAGGTAATATTATCATGTGGCAATACTTTCAAGAATTACTAAATCTGTTTCACTTCGTCAAAAAACAACTTTACAAATATATTAGTTTGAATTTATAAGGTAGAAAATTTTTGCATTAATGTGTGATTTTTTGTTAAATTTACTTTGAAATGTGTTCCAGCAAAATCCGGTTATGACGACATCGAAAGGAACACATAAGTTTTTTTATTGCTCTATGCGTAAAATGGTTATAGGCTGCACTGCGACAATTGGCATATGTCACTTGGGTTTGATGTCATTTATTTATATATTTATTTAATTTACATTATCCAACAAACCGAAGTTTAGTAACGGGACAGGGAACCTTCAGCTTATGTTGTGGGTTTCGATTCCGAACTCCATCTCATACGCCACTCAGCGAATCGAAGCCCGCAAACATAACGATTAAATTCCTACTTAATCGATTTATTAACTCATGTCGTTGATGTTAAAAGCTTTAAATATGAAGTTCTATTAGAGTCCGTCGTGCTGTATTTTCTCCACGCATGTCTACACACAAAGCCGGATTATTAGTTTTGGGAGCCCGGGCCATAATGATTTTGATATTTCAATAAAAAAAACTTAACAAACTTAAAACAGTGTAACAAAAAATAAATTTTAAAATATTTGCTAATCTTCAATTGGACTAATTGTTTCAAAGATTCATCATATATTTTGTCGACATTGCCATATTCCTTTTAATATGTTTTAAACGATCTTGCGACATAGTAATAGTTCCATATTTTGTTTTAATTAAAGACAGCCTTTAAAAAGCCCTTTCTGCTTCACAGCTGGAATTAGTCTAATCGACTCCTTTATTTACTATAACACGACTACTTCGTAACAAATTAGTATGTGTTAGTAAGAAACGATTTCCAATGAAATGTCATCGATCTTCGTATAGCAATTTTAACTAAGTTCATATTTTAAAATGTATTTTTTCCAGTTAAAGTCATACACAAACGAATGACTAAAACATTTTCGGTGTTCGTTGTATTTCACACAAATTTGGTCGTGTTTGTCAAAATTTTTGTTGGGGTGGACTGTGAGCCACATAAAAATCCATACAAATAATTTCGAGACGAACAATGCACGCTATCCGTTGTGCTGTCGGTTTTCCAACAAAATTTGTGTTGCTCGGTTGTATTAATGTGGACTTCCGGAAACAAACTTTAACAAGTATATTTGGCCGTAACACATACAAGATAAATATTTAAGTGGTGAAATACTTAACTAGATATAAATTTTCTCTAAAAATATTTTTTCTGAATACAATAAAAAACAAGAAACATATTTTTTTTGGACGTGGATACTAAAAAATAGCACATAAAATTTAAAATCATGCCTACAAGAGACATTCGGTGACAGTAGAGTGAATAGTTTAATAGGTGAAATTAGCAAGAAATTTTGTTTTGTTGCAAAATTATGAATATTAACACTTGCATATTATAAACTATTGTAATTTGATCTATTGTTTTCTTTTTAAAGCAATATACCTTAACTTGTATTATGCTGTTATGTCAATCGCAAGTGACAGTCGCTTGATGGGCAATTTTCTTTAATTACATCAAAACTATACTTCTAGGAAAAAAAAGTTTCATATTTACTTTCATTGGCTTGCGAGTTTTCGTTATATAGATTTTTTATTTTAGTAATTTTATTATGTTAGAAAAAAATATTTATTTATTTATTTAAAACAATAACTGAACTAGGTAGGAAAACTTTTCGTAATAAATATATAAAGAACGTAAGGGATATTTGAAGCATTAACAGCACATTGACTAAACAATAAATAATAACAATGCAAGCCTAAGATCGCTAACGTCAATACGTATTTCCGCGCAATAAAATATCCTATACATATTTATTCATTTATTTTTCTGGGTTTCTGATTTTGAATCAGCTTATACTTAATGTTGAACGAGATACAAGGTTTTCTCTAATGGAATATTTTAATTTTGTTAAGGGAAATGAAAATTCCAGAGCTGTGTAAGAGAAGGGGAAGAATTTTCAATGCCGATCATGTAATTTTATGCGGTATGTCAATGAAAGGACTCTGTGATTAACTTTAGATTTAATAACGCTTTCTTGTTCAAAATCTAAGGAGCACGCTTTCATGAATTTTTATTTGTATCTTTGAATTACCACTTGGAAATCGAAAAAGGTGTAATCTAAATTTCTGAATTACGTTTTTTTTTTCATGAATTGCACATCGTTACACAATAATATTATTATTGACATATTGCAAAAGAAATATGGATACAAAAGAATCAAATAAATAATATGATAAAAGAAATGGTAAACAAAGGATAATCAGTCTTTTAAAAGAATGTTTGGCATATATCCAACTGATATAAATGAAACAATAAAAAAATATGAAAATACAGCACTAAAAATTTAAATGAACCAAGAATAATGAATAAAGTACCGTTACACATTCATTGTTCGTTGCAAACATAGGTTACAAAAAATGAATGTCTGACAGAGTTTCTAAAATTCGCCATATCTCAATTTTTCCTTATTATGACTATATGACGATAATTAAAGCCCGGCTTATATTTTCTTAAAGAATACTTTTTTTTCATACATACTATTTATGTGAGCAGTGCAAGTAATAGGTAGCGGGCATGTATTTGACTTTCTCGTTTATAATGTATACCAATAGCGAATCGCGAATAATTTCCAATTATCAATTTGAACGGTCTAATATTGTAGCAAATATATTACGTAATTACTATTAGTATCGAAAGTTTCAGACAAAAATTATTTACGGAAAATATGTAATAGGGATTTATTGCAGCACTTGGCAGTTACTCTGTCGTATGATTGGGATACTTAAGGCCTCAACAAACTTACAATTAACTCACTTGAGACATGTGAGTTTCGCAGAATAAAAAAAACTTTTCTATGCATTTTTACTCAAGTACGCAAATTATGTTTCAACATATCCGTCAAAAAGTTAAAGCGTCATGTAACGCCGTATCTGGTAAATTTTTACGACATGTGAGTGTAAAAGGATATTGATTTTGATACTAATTAGTATTTTCAAAGTTGTCTCCAAAGCAATATTTACGTTATGTCGGTTATGCGTCGTACGTCTGTGACCGATAAAATCACAATAGTATATTATGAAACAAGTAAAAAAAACGTATATATTCCCCATAAGATGTGAAAGTATTAGCATGAGACGAAGTCAAGTAAATACTTAATGGAATGACAAGAAAGGAAAGAAGATAATTCTATACGCGTAGCATACTAATGTTATACAATATAAATAAATGCACGAAAGCTATTTCATATAAAGAACAATATAGCGTAGATAAACTCATGTAGAATACATACGCGCAGTATTGGCAAATGCTTTGATTCATAATGCACATGTGCAATGTTCGAAAATACTGTGAGATTTTTTTTCTTATATTTCAAATTAGATGCAACGGATTTTATAAGGTCAGCGTAACAATTTTTAAATTCTATTAAATTCGGCCTGCGAAAACCTAACAATATATTTTATCTCGAATTATATTTTTCATTGTAATAATAACTACAATTTTTTTACAATATGTTTTTTTTTTGCGCACTGGAGCATGAAAAAATATACATATTGTGTCAATTTAATTGTAAAGTAGATAATTTGGTAAATAATAATTCATAAATAAATATTTAGACATTTTACAGCAGACTATAAATGAAATATGAGTAATAATTTTTATTAATAATTTAAATAGTAACCTAATTTTCAAATTTTCAATATTATCATTCGTTGTTATGGTACTACTCATTAATTTTTATTAATATTTCGGGTTTAGAAAAAATGTTGTATTCAATTAGGGTCCCTAAAATACGATTTTACTACTTTTACCGTGATGTGTCTGTGACGATTTTTCGTCCACGATAAGTCCAGTACGATACATATAAAAAATATAATATTTTGTATTTAAGGATTTTATACAAATTTAATGAACTGATTATATTTTTAATACAATTTGTTAACCGGAAGTAGTATTTTACATGAAGCATTAAAATGTTTTTCATAAAAAAGCGCCTCTCTAAATTCCTTTTTTTTTCGCAAATTTCGTTATTATTAAACGTAATAGTTATTTATATAACAAGCGTGGAAAGTGGTAAATAGCAAGTGAGTGTAGAGATTGAAGGACGAGGCGTGTAGCCGAGTGATTTAATACACGAGGGTTGTTATGCAATTTCAAGCAAGTTATGTACACTATTTTTCAGACGACCACAAAATATTATAATACAAACAGGGTTTATACAAAAGTGTCAATGTGAAACACAACTCACGAAAGCATTGACGTTTGGGTTTGAGGTTAAATATCATTATTTAATCGGAAACTGATTTGGAAATCTAGTACGAATTATTTGAACAATTAATAAAACTATCAGTACATTTTGACTCTTTCTTTTTGTTATTAATTCACTACCAATTTTAAATTCGTAGTTTTAAGCAAATTTTCATTAATTTTGTTACATTTCATTATCAAAGTTTCATCTACTGACCACTAATCCTCATATCCGGTTATATAATACACTAGTGTGTTATTATAACACACGCCGTGTGCTATGTTACATTTTCTGGTGTTAATTACGGTGTCAATATGGCTACTTTCATATGTGGTCGTCTGAAAATAAATTTTAAAGATAATATAAGTAAATATGAAGTGTTTTATTGTAAAATACAAAAAGATGGAAGAAATATACAAGGAATGGATTTTAATTACGCCAAAAATAATTGTTTTCTTCAGTTTCCGATACAGTAATTGAAATTTATGCTAGGAAATTTCAAGTATGAATTGAATTAAAATATTCTGAACAAATTAATTTTGAAACTAAATATGTAACGTACTAAAGACTCAGATTTTTATTTAATCTAATTATAATTTCCGCATTCGGCTATGCCTCATTCATTAAACAGCACTCCACTAAAAAATACCTACTTTCCACACTTGTTACATAAATATCTATTTTTTTCCGTTTTCAAATGAAAAACTAACAAAGAACAAATCGCGTTCGCAAAATGTGAAAGAAATTTTGAGTTGTCATATGCAACGAACACGTCCAGACTACAAGTATGCACAAAAATTTGCATTGAAATTACCTACATTTGTATTAAGTTTTTATTTTTAGTGCATGAGAATGTGAACAGTCAATCGACCGCACTACATACACTTCGCGCGCAAAATACAAACAAAAATTAATTTACTTATTGAATTAAAACTAGATAAAATTCAAAACCATCTTTTAATAACTAAGGAAAAGTGACAGTTGTTATCTACAATTAAAATATTTTGAAAGTACGACTTTTGATTTTATTCTGATTCTTATTTTAGTGCATTAGACGCTATCTGTTAGTCCGTATAAGAACTGATTTTTTCTTTCCTAGGGAATAGTAAGATTTTATGGATCTAGACCACAGAGGTCTACTAAGCTAAGCTTTATAATTAAAATCTTACTTTAGGCAGCGGCTTCGCAGGCTTACAATGTATGCAAGCCACCTCGGCTACATTGGGTAGATACGGCCTGGGGTAGGACACGCTGACGTGGGCATTCTGCAAGATGAAACTCACATTCTTCGACATCTCGTATGGACTGGGAACATTCGGGCCGAAATGTTTCCGCAGTACCCCTAGGACGAACACATCCATGACAATCTTATGCGCGATGTTAGTCCCGACGAAATAAACTGTGTTCAACATTCGAGCCAGGAATGACATGTTGTCTGTGAAGTCACGACCTGAAAATACAAATAGCATTATTATACTTATAATTACTAACTTAACTACAATATTAAAATTCAAATCAAAATCTCATGTATATGTATATTTTATTCAAGGTTTAAAGCATTGACGGCCAAGGTCATTTAATCGTGCTATTCATTTAGTTCATTAGTATTATTGAATTAAGGGCATTTAAACAAGAAAAATATGTCAAATAAAATCAACATTTTTCTCTACTATTTACGATAAAGAGTTAAGGTGTTAAAAATGTATAAAAAATATATTTAGGATCAGATATCTAAATTGTACGTTCTAACTAAATTTCATTAAAAGAAATAGAATAAAAAAACAATTGATTAGATTTTGGTTGCAAAGAATTCTAAACTGATTAGAAAGTGTATTTAACATATCCTTTTTATTACAATATAAAACAATAATATTTGTATTTATATTTCATTTCAAGAGCAACTACCTACACCAAAAATAACTATTACAATCGCAAGCTCCCTTTGTAGTTGATATTTACAATTGGTATCATAGCATGTTCAAATCAAAGTTATGGAACCTGACCCCGATCTTATAATTAAGTGGTAATTTTGAAAATTTCTGTGCTAGAAAAAAAGAGGTAAGAATAGAATTCTCTTACACATATCCACAGAAATATTCATCATTCAAAGGTTAATATCGACTACTATGAAATCCAAAATTGATTAATGAAGAATAAATTTTTGAAAAATTCATGGACTTCACTGGGATTTGAACCCAGGGCCTTACCATTTCCGGTAGGATGCTCTACCAACTGAGCTACAAAGTCCCGTGACGTTCATGAATCTTTCACCTGTCTTTTTGCCGTGTTTTGCAAGTATACTCTCTTTCGAGCATTGAATACTTGCTGACGACTTAGACACACTTGGTGGTTTTAAACGAACCACACCGCAGTAACTAACTGACACACTGTTTTTACACAGTAAAGTTATAACATTTAGAACCGCATGGCGATTCAACATTTTAATAAAATTGATTACTTGTGAATAATTAGAATGCAAGCATGATTCCTATAAATCTCTTGTCAGCTTGTATAAGGCAAAAATATACAAGCTATTACATAAAAGGGTTACAGAGTTTAGGAGCAAATAGTACATCAAAGTGTAAGTTGAAAAGCTTTATAAAAATGGGTCTGCAAAAGTCCACGTCCAAGTAAGAGTGTTCATGCTGCAGAAAAAATGTATAAGAATTATACTCCGAATTTTATTAAATTGCATACCTTATGAACGTTTTAGATCTTTATTATTTAATTTGGCCTTTGTTATGTTACTTAAATTTTAAGCAAAACACACTAAAAAATGTTAATTGAAATTTTGACAACAATGTTATGTTGTCCACTTGCCTTTTTATTTCGATGTGATATTGTTCATATGAGGGAACCTTAAAATTTAAGTAATATTGGTGCAACCGACCATTAATTGTTCAATATTAAGCACTAATTAATTTTTGTATTAGTTTCACGTAAAAGTATAGATAAAACAATGGGGCTCGCGCAAAACTGTTTCCATGTAAAATTAACTAAATTATTTAAAGAAAACTGAAAATACTAGTTTGATTAATCTTGTACATCTTTTATAAAAGTGTATTTTACAATTTAGAAGAGTAAAGTCTGAGTCTGCGTTTGATTGCCACTGACATAATTACGTAATTTATTTCATTCCACATGACTTTCATTTTCCTGATTCCCTGTATTTATAAATACAAATCATAACTTTACTCACGTATTGTTTTGCTTTTGTACTTTCTTGAATTTTTAATTGATAATGGAATCAACATTCGCAAAAAGAGATTCAAGTAATCATAGAAATGATTCTTGATTTTTTTAAGATGTCCTATGTATATATAAAATTTTAAATGATCCTATATTAAACTTATCAAAACAATAAAAAATAAACTATTGAAAAATATTAAACCAAAACTATATATAAATTGCTTGGACGCTAATTGTCAGTCAACCAATGGAGTATGTGATCATAATTGAGTCATAAAAAAAAGACAGGTAGACTTTCTCTTTTGCTCCCAGTCTATTTGTCTTCTTTCACGATTCTACCAAGCTGAAGTTATTATATCCCTTATCTCTTCCCCAAATTTTGATATTTATTTTCTCGTATACTACGATTATCGAATCGATTTAAAAATAGTAGGGTATTTAATTTTTTAACGTACATTGTTTACACCAAAAACACCAGGTTACCAATTCAACGCATCTCTTTAATGTTTTTTGCTTGTCATCTTGGAATTAAAAATTAAATTCTTTTTGATAGCAGTAGTTTGTAAAGCGTCGTACATACCTCGGGCCGAAAGAGGCTTCTCTTGCGGATATCTATACGTAATAGTTATTTTTGTACTCACTACCTAGAAACTAATGTTTCCCGTAGCCAACTCACAATCAGAAAGGCCATATTCCCGCTATTGTTTTACTTTCGCGCACTAGTGTCTCAATGGAAACTACTTTGATCGAGTAGCTTAAAAGTGTTATTATATTTTAATTTTTTTTTACACATTACAACAAATTTAATATAAGAACAAGATAATTAAGGACAAATAGTTAAAGAATAAAAATTATCTAAATTAAATTAGAAATTTCATTGTTAATTTTGACATTTTATTACTACTAGCGCTATCTATTAGCAACACAAAAAAACAATAACAATGGTAAATAATGGCATACAGTCCATAGCAACGAATGTTTATTCGCTTTATTGACGATTAAATGACAGTTTTACATTTTTATTAATTACGTTTTATAATTAATTCGTTCGTTTCAAAAAATCTTGTACAATACTTATGCAGATATACCTTCCGTGCATTCGCCTAAAAGAAATATTCGCTCGGGTTGCTCGCTCGTACTTCAAACAAAAGCTCATGCACGGAAGTTCATGTTTCCGCATTCGTATCGAAAATAACTATTACGTTCAGAGGGCCGAAAAAAAATTTGAAGCCCGACACGTAGCGGAGAGCTTTTATTCATTCATAGGCGTAAATCTCATTCGGTCTGATGTACGTAGAACTGTTTACATACTACTGCTACCAAATGAAATGTAATGGCGTGCCAAAAACATTGAATGAACATGCCACGATACGATGGAACAAAGATATCGAGTTACAAAAATCTTTAGAAGAAAAGAAATTCTGCTCGGCAACATTTCTGGACATTACACAAGTTTTGTGTTTTTGTAAAACATGGGATTAATCATATCCTTGGTTACGACTTGATATTGAATTGACAGCAATTTATTTGCTTGTGTCATTTAAAATGAAACACAGGGAATTAATTTGACGAAAGTATTAAATTATAATATTATAAGGAATTACAAAATAACAAATAAATTATCAACTACCCTACAAGTACATAATAATAAACAATTAAACAATAAATACAATACATTTTTAAAAATCCGTCCATTAACTACTAAACAATGATCCAATTTGCTGTAAAAATCGTAAATCAAATTCGGTATTTGAGCAAGTGTAACATATTCAGAAATTATTTGAATTTGAACTCTTAATTGAGTTAAATTTTGAAGATTTCCTCATGTAATGCTGTGAGATCATGCGATCAGGGAAATTTTTGATCAATGATCGATCCTTACTTTTGATCTGTTCTATCAAGTAATTTAATACATAATCCTTATTTTTCATCGATCTTTATCGACCAGAAAAAATAGTCTAGTTTAATTAGATCGGTTTGATCACATAAGACCAATTTGATTAATAAAGTTCGATCTCATCAATCGGGATCAATGTGATCAATCAAACGATTAAATTAATCCATAGATCAGATCGATATTTTTTTGCTGAGATCATTTTAATCGATCGATCGATCGATCTTCCGATCAAATCGCACATGGGTGCTGTTCTCGAATTCACTAAGATAAGTTTAGTAAACAAATTTGTGACATTTTCACATGATTTATTTTTTTGAGTTTCAGGTAAAAAATTAAAAATTGAAAATTTAAAGAAATATATATTTATTATATATAAAATAAATAATTTTAGATTAACAAAAACAAATATATTATTCTATGAAATAGAAAAATAAAAGTATATAATTAATTTATTTTCAGCTGTTCAATAGGAAATACTGTAATATGTAAATATTCTTATACCATTAAACGAATGACTTTATTACGAATATCTTTCAAGAATGCGGCTATTATTCGAATACGAAAATTTTCATGTGAACATATTGGTCTACGAATTTATTCGTATGAACTCGAGAATTGAGCTCCAAATAAACTGGTTATTTATTTAGCGATACAAATTCCAAAATTTGTTTTTCAGTAAATATTCGACGTATGTAACTTGTATGAATTCTGCAAACGAATTACTTATGTTATATGTAAATATTTTATTGTAGATTAATATTCACTATGAGTTTTTGACATACAGTCTGGTATACTACTTTTTTTTATATTTTACGACTGTTATAACATTTTTCAGGGTAAAAGAAAATATATAACTTAATTGAGAAATGTATTTTTTTCTAATATACAGGGTGGCCCAGTAAAAATTATCAGCGCAATTTTTGGCCACTTAACATTAATTTAGCAAAAAACGCTCGAACACGTCAATTTTAGTATAAAGGGGGACACCTGAATGGATTAGTACTAATTTCATAACTTCAACCCTAAAATATGGGTGGACTGCTCCTCCAAAATTTTAAATGTAAAAGTGCGTGTCAAACATGACAGTGCGAAAATTAAAAGGCCTTTCGAACAGTGTAATGTTTGATACCCTTTTCCTTTCAAAATTTTGAAGGTGCAGTCCACCTCCATTTTAGGGTTGAAGTTATGCCATTGGTACTAATTCATTTAGGTGTCCCCCTTTATACTAAAATTGACGTGTTCGAGTGTTTTTTGCAAAATTGATGTAAAGTGGCCAAAAATTGCGCTGATAATTTTCATTGGGCCACTCTGTATGTGCGCGCAAATGTAATTGAAAGTGATAAAATAGTAATACTAGCCATTGAAATTATTTACCTAGGAATGGTGTAAAAGAATACGGAGTAGGGTTTCCGGCGACAGAGAGACTTCCCACGTAGAAACCGACGGTGTTGATATAGATGTAGGGAGAGTTAAAGTGTTGCACAAATCCGAGCGCGCATTCCGGAAATGCTCCGTCCAACACCAGCAGGTCGAAGCTGTGCTTCGACTTCAGGAAGTCCTTTGTTTCCGGATCCGATAGCAGCATCTCGCATGACTATAAACCATTCAAGTTGTTACAATCAAATTTATAATAAGTTATTTTGTACCAATTATTCCAAATTTTATACTGGCACAATTAGCAATAACAGTTAAAAAAATCTGCTGAATAATAAATAAATTTTTCAACTTTCAAAGTAAATTTCTGCTGAGAAATAAATAACATTTTCTGCTTTGAAAGTGAATTTCCAACCAGGAATAAAGTACTTACTTTATGCACTCTTTAGCGTTTGTAAAGAGTCATTTTTCAACACGGGTGCATGAAAGTAAACAACCATTACTAGGCAAAAAATACATTCGGTTAATTTAACTGTCAAGTTGATAATTTAGTAAATAATACTAAAAATAAATATTTAATAAAAAATATTATTTACATTCTAAATAATGTAGGTATATGTAAATTAAAAATTAAATTAGTGTTACGCACAAATGTTATCAAGGTTTTTATTTGGCTGTTCATTCGTTTGTTTGTGACCTAACGTTTGAACGGCACTCTTTACATAACCAAATAACTATTCACTTTTCATCACCAGTGATGCAAAATTTGTATTTCCTAAATGCTTAAAAAAAATTACTTTTCGAAACATCAGTTTATATGTCAATATTAGAAAAATAACTATTTTGTAAACGCCATATTACCTTATAATAATATAACAAGTGATTTGTTGATTATACAAATTAATTTATGTTGTTAAGAGATATATGGTTATGTAATTGCGCTAATATATAGTACTAGCAATTAGTGCCGATATCCTAAAACAATTTATCGATTAGCAATAAAAATTATTTGATACTCAATTAAACACAAGTTGCTTTCGAGTAGATATCATCATAAAATTATCGAAATATTACCAAATCGTTTTATTTTATAAAAATTGTATTGACAGAATTACGTACAAATAAACTTAAAAAATTGAAATTGATTACCCGGTTTATATAAAAACTTGATGTTCCCCAAGAACTCGTATAGAAATAGAGTAGTGATTATTAATTATAGACCTTTAGTAAGATAAATGACTATTGGTTTATAAGTTCACAATGCTACTCATAGTCTGTCATCCGCTTCTGGATGGCTACAATTTTTCCGATACAAGTTTCTCTAACTTCCCATTTTCCCAGTGATTTATACCTATATTTTTTATTCTTATATATTAGTATTTAACGTTATTTTACGGCAATTTTGGAATAAAATTTGTATACAGAAAAATAATATATGGGTGTAAAGAAATATTTATATCATTCTTAAAAAAAAATTGTTTATATAATAGGTATTAATATTCAAGGCCGTACCCAAGGGGGGTTTTCGGGGTTCCAACCGACCCCTCCGAAATTTTCAATGGTAACATACATTTAAATTTATTTAACGAACACTAATACTTTCAAAATTACACGTCCATGTGTAGCATTCGAAGCTTTGTCACATTGCAATAAAACTCTTTTTCGCAATATACATTTTTGTTAAAAGTATTAACTACGCTTCCTGTTTCAACGTGTACACCAGAACGTTCATTTTCCTCTCTTAGAGGTTTAAAAAAGAATTTAAGGAATTCTAAAGGACAAGAGAGATTATCCGGTTTGGCTATTATGAGAATCCGTAGAGACATCTACTTAGATCCTGAAGAAATAATTGATCGATTTGCAGTTGAAAAACATCGCAGAATAAATTTTGTACTAAGTTAAATGTTCAACAAAATATAAGTAACACAATTTTTTAAATTTAAACAACAAAATAATTTTTGAAAACAATAATCAATATTATATATTGTAGCGATCGAACAGTTTACTATTGATGCGTGTAGTGATCGTTGGTAATATAAATAAGTAGTTGATAATATAAATATTGTGGAAATAAATATTGCGTAGTTTTAAATTTAAATAATCTTAGTATTTAAGTTTTTATTAATAATTGTTATGCCCGTATGCATAGACAATGGGAAAAACTTAGATTAACTTATCTTAGATAAAATATTAATCTTAGGTTACTATTGCTTTATATGCATAGTCGTAATTAAATCTGAGATGTAATAATCTAAGATTATGTATGTAAAGTGTTTTGTAAATCAGGCTTTGCACTACGCATGACACAAATTCTACTGTCAAATTTCCTTCTAGGTTATTTTGGTTTTTTGACGTTCCTGTGACAAGCGTTACTTATTTTGGTTTTTTGACGTTCCTGTGACAAGCGTTACTTATATTTGTCATAAAAGCAATAAAATGAGCAAGGAAAGGGCAAAAAAATTTTCTGAACCAGAAAAACTTGCACCCTGTATATTGTAGAAAATGTTCTTCATATTTTGGAAAATAAAAAAAACTGATGCTACTACAGAGCAAAAAAATAATTTTGACACTGGTAAACCACGGTTATTTTTAACTGGTTTTAATTTAGATTCTATTAAATTTAAAATATGCATTACAGAATGTTTCATAAATCGAAATCGTAATTTAAATTCATCTTCATTATACATTTCGAATGGATTTGTATGCGCTCTGTAGGTTTTGGGTTTACGAATTCGATCATTTAAAATTTCCAGCTCTGCAAGAGATTCCAAAGATGATGATAAATTTGATAAACTTGATGATGACGAACTTGTAGAATCCGTAAATACTACTACAGTTTAAATTTGAACAAAAAGTTATTAACAACTAAACTTAATTGCAATACTTCAAATGTAATATACTCGTAACATTTCACAAGTGACAGCTGCAAACATGAATGATCGCAAATCTCAGGTTAAATCGGTTAACCACGCAAAATTGGCAAGTTAAGATAATCTGAGTTTAAACTCGCGTTAAATAAGCAATGTTCTCTATGCATACGAAAATATACAAGGGTTAATGTAATCTAAGTTTAAGGACTTAACTTTCATCTATGCATACGGGCATTAGTCTTAAAATAGTGTTTACGTTTGTTTATTCATTGCGTTACTTATTTTAATTATCTTTTATAATTCATATTTCGTTTATTAAACTTAGCTATAAAATACTAGTGTTTTAATCATTTTTTTACTTCACCTAAATAAATAAACGTTACAATATGTATATGCATAATGTTTAACAAATAATTTAGAGATTATAATTAAAGTTTTTCTATAAAAAAAATGTTTTCTAAAATATATATTGGTTCAAAAATTATGGATAATTTTAAAAGTTATGGTAATGTATAATTAAAAAAATAAATTTTTTAAGAATTCTGTGCGCAGTTCAAAATTATTATCCATTCTAATTAATTTTTTTATCCTTTTATTTTTACAGAAATATAGATAAAACCTTTTTTAAATGTAACTATAAACAAGAAAGATAAATGCATACAGTTGTTCTGAGATTTTTGTTTCATAACGTATTAACATTCCAAGAAATCATAATATTAGTGATTTTAAACTTTTTAACTATAATATTACTACCTGGATTATCCTATACGACATTTTAAACCGAAGGATGTTCTCGAGATAATATGCAAACATATAAATCCAAAAAAAACTCCCGGATACGATTTAATCTCTGGAAAAATTTTAAGACAACTCCCATTTAAAGCAATCATTCTTATAACTTATATATTTAACACAATCTTAAGACTTGGAGTTTTTCCATCACAATGGAAAGTAGCTCAAATTATTCTTATACACAAACCAGGGAAACCCGCTGAGGAAACATCGTCCTATCGTCCAATAAGTTTACTACCTGTACTTTCAAAAGTATTTGAAAAACTTTTCATCACAAGACTGGAGCCCATACTTATGCGAAGAAAATTAATTCCTGATCATCAGTTTGGCTTCCGAAAACAACACTCAACTATTGAGCAGGTTCATAGAGTAGTCGACGTAATAAACAAAACATTTGAAAGAAAACACTACTGTTCAGCAGCTTTTATAGATGTTTCGCAAGCGTTCGATAAAGTGTGGCATATTGGCCTGCTATATAAATTAAAAACTAACATCCCTCATACCTTCTATCAAATCCTAGAATCCTATCTAACAAACAGATATTTTACAGTAAAATACAAAGAAGAATGTAGTCCATTATACCCAATCAAATCAGGAGTACCCCAAGGTAGTGTTCTTGGACCTATTCTCTACCTCATTTACACGGCTGATATTCCAACAACTCCAAATTCTACAGTTGCCACATTTGCTGATGACACAGCAATCCTAGCTTGTCATAAAAATTCAGCAGAGGCCTCACATCTTCTTCAAATACAGCTTAAAAAAATCGAAAAGTGGCTAAAAATCTGGAGAATAAAAGCCAACAAAACCAAATCAGTCCATGTAACCTTTACCTTGAATAAAAGTACGTGTCCTGTGGTAACACTCAATAACCAACCGCTACCGCAAACTGAAGAAACAAGATATCTAGGAATACATCTTGATAGAAGACTAACATGGCGTAAACACATCTTCTCAAAAAGAAAACAACTGGGACTAAAATTCAGGCAGCACTATTGGCTATTAGGTAGAACTTCCAAACTGTCACTGGAAAACAAACTACTGATATATAAAAGCATCTTTAAACCAGTCTGGACGTATGGAATACAACTCTGGGGAACAGCAAGCAACTCCAATATTGAAATACTTCAACGCTTTCAATCTAAGTGCCTCCGAACAATTACAAATGCTCCTTGGTATGTGCCAAATGTAAACATCCACAGAGACCTCAACATGTGTACAGTGAAAGAAACAATCGAACAATTTAGTACCAAATATCTTAAAAGACTTGAAGCCCACCCAAACACAAGTGCAGTGAAATTGTTAGACAGCAGTGAGGACATACGATGATTAAAACGTTTTAAACCATTAGATTTAGTAGATAGATTTAGCTAACATTATATAGTTAATATTTCGAGTTTTTGTCAGTGGACAAATGCTCCTCATGTAATTCATTTGCTGTTATATTTTTACTTATTATCTTATATTCAGATAGATTGTAAAATTCTTAGGAGATACAAAAAAAAAAAAATATTACTACCTACCAAAAAGTTTTAATTGAAAACGTTTCACAATGTAGTAACAATCAACTCAAACTAACTGAACGTTTTGTTTTTATGCATACCTCTTTGACATAGAACAAAAATGTTTTGTTCATGTTTAACGCAAATTCATCGCATTGTTGTTTTAAAAATACATATATGTAGGTATTGTTTTCACACAAAACGCCCATGTTCAATTATTTTACGTACATAATAAAATTTTAATTGCTCATATCTTGATATTTCCTTAAGTCTAATTATTATCCAATTATGAAATATGTACCAATCATTATGTTGAGATAATTTTATTCTGAATTAAAAATAAAGAATTTTATAAAATATTTTCAGATGATAAAATCTGTATAATCATTTGACAAAGAAGGAGTAAATAAACGAATTTTTGCATGAAATCTAACTACGGATACAAGTAGCTGTCAATATACCGATGTCCACAGAAAGCGGTGTAACCTTTTAATTTTCAATGGAATTCTCTACACGAGTAAATTTTGACGATTTTAAATTCTTCCTAAAATTAATTAAAAGATATTCTAAAAATAAAATTTTCCAGAAAAAAACATTAAAATAAATTTTATTGAGTAAGTATTTCTCAAAACTATTCAAACCTTTTCATATAAATCTTTTGAATTTTTAGAAACCAACTTGTTCTGTGCTGGCTGAAATTCCTTTAATAATTCGTCAGAATAATCAGTATGTAATGTTCCATATATATTTGACAGTGACAGTGACAGTTCGATTATATTAAATTTGTTTACGAACAAATAATCCAGCAATGCCAGCTACCTATAAAAAAAACCATAGTATAGAATTTATATCTACCGATTTTTTTAAATTTGAAGTACCACAATTAAATAAAGTGTTGTATGTACCAAGGGCATAATCAAGATTATAACTCTCAGGAAATATAAAGCTCTCCGCTCCGCTTCAAGCTTTAAGCACTCCCTCATGCCATAATCTTTTGATTCTTCCCTTAATACATGAATAACTATTAATAATTTTATTATTTGTTTGCTTTCGTAATTTTTTTGAATTTGATATTGAATATCTCGTTGTTTTTAAACTATTATGAACTTGTTTGTTTGTACACAGACTTGTCTATTGGCGTTTTTAAAATATGGCAACGCATTAGTTTCCATGCCGCTAAATAACATTTTATTTAAAGCTTGACAAGCTATGGCTTCCGATAGTTTTACATACGCCCTGAATCATTTGAATTACTTGTACCACTAAGAGATGATTAATTATGCACAGATTGAAAAACTGTCATCGTGTCAATCTACATAATATTTTTATTTTTTATTTTCTGTTTGAATTTTTTGTCATATCGTAGAAAAAAATACAGTATATGATTTGTTTATAAAACCTTTACATAAGTAATAAGTAATTTTGATTTAAATAACCTGTAATATCAGCATTTGATTTTTACATGGCATCTCCCAAGACGAATTTAATAAAATTATTTATTATGGTATTTAAAAGCGTTATAAAAAAGAGCAGATATGACTATAGTTAATATTCGTCGATTTGAAGAATTAACAAACTTGAACTATTAGTATATTTGGGGAAATGAGATTATTGCTATACAGGGTGATTTAGCATGAGTGTTTCAAAATAACACCATACATTTGGCATTCATTTTAAGTAAAAAATGTTATATGAAAATATGTCCGGAAACTTTTCCTTACAGAGATAATAATGCGTTCATCTAGTTTTATGAGTAGTTTTTTTTTTGTATATTTTTGTATTGTATTTAATATTTTATAGGCAAAAATGAAAAGATATTTATTAATAGGTCAAAAAATAACGATAAAAATCTTCTTCACTCTCTTATATGAGATGCCGCTGGTTGAGATAGAGAAACAAAAGGAAGTATAAATATGTATCTAATTAAGAAGTACACTCATACCAATTGTCAAAAGTTTAGTGCAACTAAAACCAGAGTTATTAATAAAAACGTACCTTCATATAATATTTTGTACTTTAGATTACTCACGTAATATATGATTTTATTTTGTCACACTCGTGCTAAATTACCCTGTATTCTCTGTACACTATTTATTTTCAATAAAATCTTTATATTCATGGTAAAGTATGAATTAAGACATTTTTTTCCATTTGTAGAGCTTTCGAAATTACTTCCTTTCGTTGAATCCGACAGTAAGTAAAAGTTTTGCAAAATATTTATTCATGTTATACTGTGTAAAGAAGACTAAAAAAATCTTATTTGAGCCCCGAAGCTCCCATGTAATCGGCGTATATTATGTACAACACAATTTATTGAACTATTTGATTGAAATAGTCTTTAAAATACATTATGACTACGGCAACAATTTTATAACAACCCATACTTTTTTTCTCGTAAAATAGTATATAGTGTTATTAAGAGTAAAAGTGATACTTTGTGTGGCGAGCATGGAAGTTTGCACGACGAGCGAAGCGAGTCGGACAATTGCATGCAAGGCACACAAAGACACTTTTACTCTGAATAACACATGCTATTTTTTCTTCAAACTTAGAAATTTAAAAAAATTAACTACTATTTGACGTTTAATATGTAGGTTACCTGTCAGTTATTCATAATTTTTAGTAACTTTATTCTTAGGTTATCTAGTTTCTATAGTGACATTTAGGCAGATATTACAGATTTCTATTGTACAAGTTACTTCTTATTGGCTGATTCTACATACGGCGGCGACAATATTATACGGCGGCTAGAATAAAAAATTATATTACGGAGGCATAGAAATTAAACTTCAACCTTGTCAATCACGTCACAGAAGATGTCACTTTTATGACGTTTGAAGAAAAACATTCTTTATTGCTGGAGACAGAACTATGTAATGAGCTGTTCATGATTCAGTTTATCACAAACTAATAAAACAATTGAATAAAGTTTCTGCAACGGAATATTATAATACCTACTAGGTTTATTAAGATTTTGTTGAAATGAGTAATAAATTTCATGTTTTCGCGTTTATCTGATCTTATTTCACTCACCTATACCTATATTCGTTTAGTAATATGTGTTTATCTACAACTATTGAAATATGGGTACATTATATGTGTGATACTACATATAATATACTACTCATATTACACAAGTGTAATATGAAATGTTATATTACACGCTACACTTTTCTGTAATAAATAGAGCATATAATTTAACACATAACATTTTAATAAACTGTTAATTTATTAATAATATTTTTTTTCTTATAAATATCAATATAAACGATTATAAAAGTATAATAAATACAATTTGAATAGTTATTTTGACATTTAAGTGCTACTATGGCGCCATCTGTTAAGCTATATATGAACTACTCGCACCTAACTGAATATTTAACAAATAATATCAGATTTTTTATATGGCTGTTAGTTGTAGATAAAGTATAGTATTTGACTCGCATAATATGGCTACATTACACTCGGATAATTAAATATACTCGCTATCGCTCGTATTTTTAATTACACCCTCGTGTAATTTAGCCTACATATTATGCTTGTTAAATAATATACTATTGTTCATACCTGGAAAGGATATCGCAGGATATCAACGGGCGACACTGGTTCCTCGCCGCGCATCCTGTTCCCCATGAGGTCCCAGTTGGTGAAGTTCTTGACGTAGAAAACTAGCTGCGCCGGTGTGATTTCCTCCACACCGGGTATGAGCGTCTCTGCCGTGAAGCCGCTGATGAAGGTAATGTTGTGTCCTCTGGCTGTTAAGCCTCGCGCAAGCTCCCAGAACGGGATCTTGTGAGACTTTGTTCCTCCCATTGTTATCATTAGGATGTTGGAGCTCGCACAAAAATTGACTAGAGTTGCTGCTGCCAGCAGCAGCAATATTTTGTAACGAAGCATGTTTCTGGAAATAACAAAAAACTTTAAAAGTGATAACGCTTTTTGAAATAAATGTTCGATACAATAATTTTGTGAGACAGGAAAGTGATATAATTGTAACACGGTCGCTTGGCGGCTGTGTATTTTTGTAAATTTTTGTTAGTGTTGTACTCCAAATGGTAAGGAATGGATAGATTTATGGTGAAGGACGCACATTTTTTACGCCTTCAAGCTTATTGTCAAAGACATAACTGTCCGTTTCCGTAAGTGATGCCCTCGGTGGACATCAATAGTTGGGTCATTTTCAGCATAGTTTGTACTTAGGGGATGAGAAGAGCCGGATAAACATAGGTTGAGAACTTCTGGATTTTTACTATTAAATAGTGTTTAGAAGTTAGAAATCGCTCTCTCTTGTTGAACTCGTCGATTGTTGTGGATGTCTTGACTGAATGTCAGACATTCCTTGGTATTTCTTAGTGAAATAACCAATTAGTTGTTTTACTGTGTGTAAAGGCTCTCTCATCGTGGTGTAAATTTGTAAGTAGTTTTTATTATATTCTGTGTGAATTAATATTGATTTGTAGATCGATGTATAAAGGTTTTCAAAATTGTTTGTAAATAGAAAAGTAAGAATTTAGAGTTTATATAGAATCAAGTTACGCGTTGTAGTTTAATTGAATTATATAAATGTTTTTGATCGCGGTTGATTATTAAAATTTATATAATTTTGTTATTGTTGGAATATCGTGTTTGATTCAGCCCATCCTATTCCAACCCTTGTCTTTGTGACGTGGTAGCACAACGCGTAAATAAAACTCTATTGTTTTAAAATTACTACCCTGCACCAATTTGACCATAATTGTAGTAAACCGCGTCTGTTATCCTTATTATCATTCCCCTTGTCTGCTTCTATCACGGCAGACTTTTAAATAAATAAATAAAGTGATAGTGGTGGCAGCGACTATCGTTACCCTTGTTTCGTGTAAAAGTTGTTCATTAATATAATTCGTGGATTACTTTTGAGGCAAGTAAAACTGATAAATTAAAACCCTTTTATGTCAGGTACTAGATTTCGTCTTAGGCGACCGTACCTGTTACAGATTTGGTGGCAGCGGTGGGATCTAAATATTTTCTAAAACTAAACCCACTCAAACCAGTAAAGTCTAATTGTGGTCAAATCTGAATAACTCTAATAATTTACTTCGTGTTGTTGTTACGAGTGCAGGTAGTTTTTGTGTCAGTAAAAGCGGGAAAAGTCTCTAACGGTAATTTTTTGCGTACGGTCCACCCTCGTAGTGTCGTTAACCCTGACGCAGGTAGACGAAAAGAAAATTTGTAAAAAAGAAAATAAAATAATTTTTGTAATTATTACGCGTTCATTGAAAATAAAGTAATTTAAATATTTAAATATGGCATTAAAATTAGAAACGGTTACTAGTTTAGCTGGAGCGGTAAACAAAATTCCAGAATTTAGCGGAAATTCAGATATTAGCGTAGAAGAATTTATTGATAAAGTCGAGTTATTTTTCAAAATTAGTAAACAACCGGAAAACAGACAAGTAGCAATTGCAAAATTATGTTTGGGTAAAGATGCTTTAGAATTCGTTAGGAATAATAGTATAATTAAAAATACAAATGATTGGTCAATTTTCAAAAAGGAATTGTTAAATAGATATTTACAGAAATCACATTTTCTTACAGTAGAAAAAGAATTTGTAAATTGTTGTCAATTAGAGACAGAAAGTGTAATTGAATATGAAATAAAATTAAGATCACTTGCATATAAATTAGTAAATAATAGTGAAGATCCGACAGAAAATGAATTTAATAGTAAATATGTAGAGAAACGGTTATATAATCAATTTTTAATAGGTCTGTTACCGCGGTTGCAACGCGATGTTATATTAAAAGATCCGAAATCATTAGTAGAAGCGATAGAAATAGCAAAAAGAGTAGAGACTGTAGAGAAATTAATGGAGAGTAGATCAAGTTTAGATCGTAAATCAATATGTATTAAAAATTCCGAAAATTCCCCAGAAAAAGGTGATCTGAGTATTTTAAGTACAAATAATGAATACAGTAGAGTAAATGAATTAATAAATAAAGTTACGGAACTTCTACGTGAAGCCGGGCAAAATAGATCAACTTGTAAATACGCAATTAGTGATAGCGAAGATTCGGGTGTAGAAAGTGAAGATGAAACAATAAGATATATAACATTTAGAAATAAGTATCGTAATAAATTGTGCTTCCATTGTCAGAGATTTGGGCATATTTCAAAATTTTGTAAACAATTTAAAAATAAAGTAAAGTACAAAATTTGCTATAATTGTCGCGAATATGGGCATATCGCGAGTAGTTGTTCACTTAGTGTGAAAAGTAAAATCAGAGAAATCAGTACACACGAGAGAGATGCTAGACAACAGTGCGAGAGAAATATCCCAGAACATACGGTCAGTGATGATAGTATCCGCGGGAAAAATAAGGCGCGAACGACCGTATGGAGGAAAAGGCTTCATCAGGGAGATGTCCGCCAAAAGCTTAGTTCAGGGGCTGAGCTGAGCAACGCAGATGCTGGTCGAGTCGACACCGCAAAACGTATTCAGAAGAAGGTGCGTTTTGTTGGTGTGGAGGAACCCGAAGACTTGGATGCGATTTCTGTAGTGAAATCAGAGGAAGAAGACCAGCACGCACACGACATCTTTGTGAACCGCGACAAGACGGTAGGTATGTGCACTGGTAATAAATATTACAAGGGTTTTGGTTCTGGGATAGGTAGCAACAGAAGACGCAAGGAATATCGAGAGGAGCGAGCTGAAGTACCTGAAGACGTCAGGAAGGGCAAGCCGACACCATCCAAGAAGGAAGTGGAACAATGGCGGCCGCAATCGCAATCAGCAGGTATCCTAGCGGACTTCAAGAGAGCAGAGCTAGTCGAGTGGACGAGAAACAGCAAGGTTTAGGCGCGAACTTCGTGCAACGAAAAGCGTCGAGGAATAAAATTCCAGGTACTTAGCTCTTTAAATATATACATAGTGCGAATGAGTAAAATTAAGTAATTAAATTGAGAAAAATAAGAGTAATAAAGTTGAGTTCTTTGTGATTTCAAAATTAAGAGCAGGTTGTAAGAATGGTTGAAATCGATTACTTAGTGTTTCGATAAATCAAAATTGTGCTGGAATGAAAGTACTGAGTCTGAGTGTACTCTTGAGTAGCGTTACTTGTTGGGACACATATCTGCCGGAGACTTTTTGTTATAGTTGTTCTTTGTGAACACTCCTGTGCTGCTGGATGGCGGATGCGTGGACGCGGGAAGGCTGGCGTCACCTCCAGGTCGACTCACGACGGGCTAGGAGTTGAGGTGGAGTTCCAACAAGATCCCCATTGGACATTGGACAGTCCAACTCAAAGAATTGGATTCATCGTCCAGCGCAGAAGTTAATAAATTATATTTCCTTCAGAAATATAATTTATTTTAAGGGGAAAGGGAAAGTTGTAACACGGTCGCTTGGCGGCTGTGTATTTTTGTAAATTTTTGTTAGTGTTGTACTCCAAATGGTAAGGAATGGATAGATTTATGGTGAAGGACGCACATTTTTTACGCCTTCAAGCTTATTGTCAAAGACATAACTGTCCGTTTCCGTAAGTGATGCCCTCGGTGGACATCAATAGTTGGGTCATTTTCAGCATAGTTTGTACTTAGGGGATGAGAAGAGCCGGATAAACATAGGTTGAGAACTTCTGGATTTTTACTATTAAATAGTGTTTAGAAGTTCGAAATCGCTCTCTCTTGTTGAACTCGTCGATTGTTGTGGATGTCTTGACTGAATGTCAGACATTCCTTGGTATTTCTTAGTGAAATAACCAATTAGTTGTTTTACTGTGTGTAAAGGCTCTCTCATCGTGGTGTAAATTTGTAAGTAGTTTTTATTATATTCTGTGTGAATTAATATTGATTTGTAGATCGATGTATAAAGGTTTTCAAAATTGTTTGTAAATAGAAAAGTAAGAATTTAGAGTTTATATAGAATCAAGTTACGCGTTGTAGTTTAATTGAATTATATAAATGTTTTTGATCGCGGTTGATTATTAAAATTTATATAATTTTGTTATTGTTGGAATATCGTGTTTGATTCAGCCCATCCTATTCCAACCCTTGTCTTTGTGACGTGGTAGCACAACGCGTAAATAAAACTCTATTGTTTTAAAATTACTACCCTGCACCAATTTGACCATAATTGTAGTAAACCGCGTCTGTTATCCTTATTATCATTCCCCTTGTCTGCTTCTATCACGGCAGACTTTTAAATAAATAAATAAAGTGATAGTGGTGGCAGCGACTATCGTTACCCTTGTTTCGTGTAAAAGTTGTTCATTAATATAATTCGTGGATTACTTTTGAGGCAAGTAAAACTGATAAATTAAAACCCTTTTATGTCAGGTACTAGATTTCGTCTTAGGCGACCGTACCTGTTACATAATACAATGTCGAGTATTTTATGGTTTCGAGTCAAGTACATACATTTTTTTGACGAATTATGTATTAATATTTTTCTGAAACCTTTCATTTTAATAAAAAATAATTTAAAACTTAACAAGTAAATCAGATTATCTGTAAGTATTCAGTAGTGTGCTTTTTCGTTTCGAAGGCAATAGAAAAAAAATTGTAAATAAATAAAAATGCAATTTTCGCGCCGCATTTTAGGAGCGAAAATAGTACTTTCGCTCCGGTTTCAGAAAAACAATATGAATAGTTTTAATTGTATTCAATCTTTAAAAAAAAATTATAAGAACTATATAAATGTACCATAACTTGAGGTACATATATGAATGGAATGCAGTATTTAATGTACTGATCACGTAACAAAAATGTTTTTATCCTACACATATTGAAAGTAAGATTTTCCTGCGTGTGCGTGCGCAAGAAAGTAGACATTTGCCGGTCTAGACCTACAAAATCTCACTATTCCCTAAGGAAGACAAAAAAACAGTTCGTGTGCGGACAAACAGATGGCGTTTAATGTGTTAGAACTAATAATCAGAATGAAATATGTGAACATGCTTTTAAAATATTGTAACTTTAGATAATTTTGATACTTACGTTAGATTCAAGGTATTTTTATTATATATTCTATAAATAATAGAACATAGTAGTTAACCTTATTTATATGTCAAAATAAAATGTTTGTTTTTTGTTCTTATAGACCATTCCAGAATGACGTCACAGAATCGCCGCCATCTTTGTTGGAGGGCATATAGAACTGTCATTCGCCTTGATCACTCGTTTGAAAGCGTTGTGTTGTCAAGTGTTTTGTGATTCTCTGTTTAAATTTTTGTGTATTTTCACTTATATTCGTTTAGTATGGATAAAAAAGTGAATATTTCTCTAATTTACGTGGTGATGTTGAAGAACGTTATAAAAATAAAATATCTATTATAAGTAACTACGATCCTTACTGCTTGAAGGATTTGACGTCCGATTTCGCAGATTTTTCCAATATTGAAATGATTGATTTAGTCAATTATTTAATATTGACTCATAGTTATTACACCGGTCAACAATTAAAAGCTTTTAAAAGTTTAGAAGCGTACAAATATTGTGAGGCCGGTTTACTACAAAATATTGGATATAAGAAAACCGAAAATGGAAAGTTCATAGTTCTTGCGCAGGTAAATAAAAACTCTGTATAACATTTTTATTAAAATATTCAACGTAATAATTTTTTGTAGGTTAACATTCTCAGAGATTTTCCGAAAAAAATTTGAAAGTTTGGATCATCATTCTAGAAGATGGTGCCATGATCTTGTGCACATTGCACTTGTGTTGCTGGCTTGGGCGAAGTATGCAGTCATGTAGCTACTGTACTATTCGCATTACATTCGAGAGCATTCACATATGAAAAATCATGTACAGACGTACTTGCTAAGTGGCCTGTTCCATCTACGACAACAGCAGCAATGGTAAAAATTAGTTGTTTAGATTGGGGGAAAAAATATCAATTTTTTCTACGTCCAAATTAATTCCCACATTAGCAATAGAGAGTTTAGAAAAATTTCTTCGATGTGTGCAAGAAACTGATACAGATTCAGCTATATTTCGTGTTGTGGAACCGTTCGCTTCTGAACTTCATGACGATCAAGTTACATCGGAATCATCTTTACCTATGGAACTAATAATTTGTTCAACGAGCATTCTTTAAATTTATCTTTAGAACAGGTTGTCATTGGCTAAAGATGTCCCTCTGACTATAACTAAAGAAGAGTGTGATGCTGTAAATACAATTAGTATGGACTAGAGTTCCAGTACTTTGGTTTAAGTTCGGAACAGGACAAATAACAGCATCAAACTTTAAAGCAGCATGTCGCACCTCACTCCAAAAACCGTCGTTGACATTAATAAAAGGCATATGTTATCCCTTAAAGATGTTGTTTAAATCCAAGCAAACTACATACTGTTTAAAACACGAAAAAAAACCTTTGTCAGACTTCATAAATCAATTTAAAACACTGCACACCAATTTCATTCACTATTTAGAATAGTATTATTATCTACTTGTATATATATTCTCAACATATCTGAAATTTATGTAAAATTTACTTTAATTTCAATTATATCACTTATTATATGTTTACTGCCATATAAAACTGGAGTTTGCATGCCCTCCAACAAAGATGGCCGATCCGTCAAAGTCACGTGATCTGGAATGGTCTATTATGTTGATATTCAATTTCAGAAATTTCTTTGAGGTTAAGTTAAATGTCAAATTACATACTATTCGTAAGATGTTTATATTATTTTATTATGTTGTGTTGTTGTGTAGGATAAAAAATAGTGTGTGCTACATGGCAGTAAAGTTGTTTTCTGGTCCTCAAGAAGTATCCAGCCTCGACTGTGTCTCGGCCGTATACATATCCTTCGGACCAGAAAAGAACAACTTTCCTACCTAGCAGCACAAATAACTATTTTTTTGAAAATTCACAGAATTGTGAATGATTTACCAGAAATAAACATTTTTACTGTCGTTGGCTTTATGTGTTGTTTTTTAATACCTTATTTTTATTAAATAATCTACGGGCACCGACGTTTCAAAATTTCCTTGTGGGAAAAATTTTAAATAATGTCCAAAATAAATACCTACATAAAATTTACCATTATTGCATTACAAAAAAAGAAAAAATACTGGAGAGGAATGAAGGGTGACTAAAAACTTAATATTCAATTACTATTCTACACACCACATTTTCACTCAATTACAATGCTTCATTTGATGGATGTACGCAGTTTTTAAATGACTATTTCACACACGTCAATTTTATGCAATCAGAATGCTTCATTTGATGGCAGTTCGCAGTTTTTAGTGAAAAATTTGATAAATTCGTGAAATAATCAAGCGAATATAATTCGATCCACGAATTTAATTGGTAAAATTTACTCATAATTCCTGCGAAGTAACGACAACTCGAATCAAAAATGATTCCAAAATCACTTCGCTATCGTGATCTAAATGTAATTTTTAACACTCATTTGTTTCTTACTACGCAACAACAATTCGTAATTTTTACATAAGTAATATAATAAGAGCCATGAATTTATTGGAAAAAATTACGAATAGTTGTTGCGTAGTAACAGACAAACGAGTGTTAAAAATGGCATTTTAATCGCGACAGCGAAGCTGTGGACTGATTTAAGAGTAATTCTTGACTCGAGTTGTCCTTATTTCGCAGGATTTATGAGTAAATTTTACCAATTTACGTCATAGCTCGAATTATATTTGCTTGCTTATTTCACGAATGACAACAGTTTAGACATAAAATTTTTGATAACAACAAAATGTAACCGTAACTATGATACTGTGGTTTTATCAAATTTCTTTACTGAAAAACTAAATACGGTAATTGTAAATGACGTGTGTGGAATAATCTAATAAATTCATGACTCTTGTTATATTGCTTATGAAAAAAATTGAAAAAACCGCAGTATCATAGTCATGGTTACATTCTGTTCACATTTTATGTTTGAAATGTTGTCATTCGAAAGAAAAAGTAAAGATTTTCCATTTTGTTTCTAAAGCACATTAGACCGAAATGAATAAAATCAATAATTTTTAATTTCTTACCTTTTCTTCATTTTAATGTATTTGTGTTTTATATCGTTGGAGAGGGAAAAAATCTCGATTTAACAGTAAAGACAACTTTCAGCCCCATATGAAAATTGAAAGTTAGTATGAATTTCTCGAAAAGTGTTGGAGCTACAAAAATTATGAGGACCGCTGTCAATTCCTCATAAATAAGTGTACTTAATCAATATTAAAATTAATTACATGAAGCAACAAAATTAATAGGTAACTTGTAAAAGTTTTACAGGTTAAGGGTCAGTTTCCCTGTTCAAATATACAGTGATTAACAAGTGAGTACAAAAAATAATATATTATTATATAAGGGATTATGGTATTCATTATTGACGAAGATGAAGTTTGCGTCACGAGTCGTAGCTCGTAGGCGAGTGATGATCCCTTCTACAAATTCTAGAAAACGACAATATAAAATTACGCAATGATAAATAAAACGACTAGACCGTCAGTTGTCACACGATCATAGGAAATGTGATCTATTTATATTTGAATATAAGTCATGGCAGTTTTTCCAATTTACATTTTATTGAGAGTCATAAAAGTAGTCTCTTTGTCAGCATTAGGAAAATTTACAAATTAAATGTGGGCTGCGTTTTTCTGAGGTAAAGTTTTGTAAATATTCGGTAGTTAGAGTGTATTTTTTATTTGTTTTATTTTTCTGATGGTAATTTATTATTATTTTTTTTAATTAATTAATTTTTTAATTAAAGATTTATAAAGATTTTTTTAATGAATTCTTTTTACTATATTTTTAACCGACTTATTAACCGGTTTAAACCGGTTTCCAATTTTTAAAAACCTGTTTTCCAACTAAAACCGTTATTATAACGTTCTCTATAAGGTTTAACCGTTAACAAGTATTTTTTTCGGTTACATGGCTTGTTTATAATCAGTATATTTTTTTTCGTCGATGCGAATCGGATCAAAACTTTTTTCATATCCAACTCCTTTCAAGAGTTTCTTAATATAGAAAAGCTACGTTCAGCCGTAGTCATACTTGTAGGTAGTCTTATTAATATTGTTAATAATTTATTTTCTAATAAATAAATATCAGCACCAAATAGTTTCAGAACTTCATTTGTATAAATTAGAAAATCAGATTTTATAAAAGTTAGGCAGTTTTTCCACAACAATATTTTGGCAAATAGTTTTTGTCGTTAACATTTCTGCTCCAAGTCAAACAAATGTTTATTATGTCTGCGTGTGAGACGCCTTTGCGCTCCATATTTATTATTATTTTTGAAATTTAAAAAGCTGGACAGTCTAAGGGGGGGGGGGTTGAAGGCCCCTACGCCCCCTCCCCCTCAAATCCGCCACTGCCTTACGCACTTTCAATCTTGCATACTTTTTATCCTCCACACTTTTAATCCGCGAAAAAAGTTATCTTACACACATTTTATCTTCCAAATCATTTTATCATCCACACATTTAATCTTCCACTCATTTTATCTTCAGAAAAATTTAATACTGGATATTTTATCTAATTATAAATATGTTAATTGCATCGGCAATAAAATAAATGGTAGATACAATTAAAATGTTTTAAAGATCAAACGTTGGCGAAGATAAAATGTGTGGAAAAGAAAATGAATAAAAGATAAAATGTGTGGATGATAAAATGTGTGTAAGATAACTTTTCTTCGCGGATTAAAAGTGTGGAGGATAAAAGGTGTGCAAGAATCTTCGAAAGATAAATTGTCGAGCAATATATGTAACATGTGTGGAGGATAAAATGTGTACGTCCCTGCGCTTCTAAATTCGGTGTTAATTTTTAATTGGTGCTAGTGAACAAGGAAATCATAGTATTTGTTTAACATATTAATTTGAATGACTGTAATTATACAATTTCCATTGTTATATTAATTCAATACCAAAATTTATATTGAAAATGCTTATTCATATATGATTAACAATGTAAGTACTAATTAACTGCATTGTTTGTAATACCTTTTTTTACAAATAATTAAAAACTTATGCTGATATAATTATATACCAAAAATTATAATTAAATGAAACAATACGAACAATAAATAACGTTTCTGTAACATATTTTAAAATGTATTTATATATTCAAAACCACATTGTACCTACATACGTCTTATTTTCGAACGAAAATAATTAGTGTTGATACGAGATGAGACGCGACGAAATGGAAATCGTTTCGTCTTGGTCTCGAGTAACGTACTCTCATCTCGGAGTCGAGTTGATCCCGACTAGCTTGTTCACATCTATTATTTTGGTCTCGTGTCTTGGTCGCACAGTCTCGACTTCTTCTTTGTTTATTAATACTTATTTGAGATAAATAAAATTGTTTTATTTAAGTTAAGAAACATTAATCATCTTTGAATATACGGCAGAATTGTATATTAATTTAACTTTCAATTCCACTAATATGTAACATAAAACAACTTGCGGAATTATATTTTATTTATTTCCTGCTTTATAATAAATATTAATAAAACATATATTGATGAATAAACTTAAATTGTTTATTACAAGAAAGAGAACAAAATGCTCCATATTTAACTTTTATTACATTAAATATACCAATAGTGACATATAGGTATATCTAAAATAGTTATTTTTGTATTAAGTGCGTGAAGTTTGTGTTTTCAGTACGTGAGAATGTTAAAAAAGTCTTTCGAAAGCACTAAAACAGTAAGCACAAAATACAAAGAATATTTTTACTTCAACTAATATATTTAATGAAACAAGACTACGTAGATAAAATTCAAAATCATCTTTTAGTAACTACGGAAAAGTGTTATGATTTCGACTATATGTTGTTGATTATTTTACACAAGTCATTTTCATCCAATCAGAATGCTTTGTTTGATGGCAGTTTCCAGTTTTTTAGTGAAATTTGAAAAACCCACAGTTGCAATCATCATAGTTATATTTTGTTGAAACGTAAATTTTATATTTGAACTGTTGTCATTCGTGAAATAATCAAGCGAATATAATTTGATCTATGCATTTAATTTGTAAAATTTATTCATAATTCCTGAGAAGTAACGACGAAATTACATACATATTCAAAAGACGAAATACACATTCTTATGGTAATGTAATTCAATGAAAAAATGTCGTATTATGCACACTAATATCAAAGCATAAACATCAACTATTTTTGACAGTTATAGAAAAAAGTATTATAGAATCTGATTTAATGCCATGGCTATAAATTTTTATGTTTTAAATGAAAACGTGGAATTATTTTAGTAAAATAAAAACTACCATTTTTTGACTTTACAATGATATTATTATTTGGAAAAAATATCAAATAGGTAATATTTAGGCGTTTATGTAAAAATTAACAAAATGTAAACCACTAAAAACAAATACGCGAAATTACGATCCTGTTTTGTAATGGAGAAAATTTTAATAAAATCTATTTCTAACATTCGTCTTTTATTGATGATGGAGAAGCGGGATTTATAGTTCCACGTAGAGTTTTTTTATTACTTCTCCATCAACAATGAATATCCCGAAATTCCCAAATCAAATTCAACTATATTCCTCAATTATCTTATTTTTTTCATGTATATCTTCAAATAGTATATTTAATATAATAAAATTTTTATATAAAGCATTTTTACATAACAAAAGATTTAATGGCTGGTACATTTGCTAATAATCACGGTATTAATAATAATAATTATTTTTCGTAATAATTTTGTAGACGAGGCTCTTGATGAAATTCGGCACCTCGTCGATTTTAATGATTAGACGATATTGGATAAGGAAACATGATATTTTTCTATTTCATTAATGAGTGTGATTATTCTCACATTACTCTCTCGGTAGTACTCACAAATAATTAGTAATGCCTTAACAAATATAATCGTAAGCTGTATTACAGCAATTAATTATTATTACATAGATTTCTTCCTCCTGATTGGGATTAATTTCTTACTTTATATGTTTAAATATTAGTTATTTCTTCACTGCATAAGTAACAAATATCCTTGACTTCAGAGTTTTATAAAAAAAATATTACATACTTGATTCTTTGTGCAAAAGTTGTTTAAGAATTAAACATAAATAAATAAAGTAATTTAAATTTGTAAATGATCGGGAGAAGAGTTTTTTATGCCTTTTAGGAATAAACTTTTTTAATCCCTGAACTGAAAATGCTCTGGACTCCATCTCAGGCATTAATTACACTCTCGAGAGTAGAACCTATATAAGTTTATTCCCGTCATACATACATACCTGTAGTAATACATATAAATTGTATTTTTTCTTTGATTATTTCATACAGGTCATTTTCACCTAATCATAATGCTTCATTTAACTCTTCCATTAGTATTTTAGTGAAAACATTTGCACAGTCGCGTCGTCATGGTTCTATTTTTTTGTTGATTTGTTGAACAATTCTATTCTGTTGTCATTCGTGAAATAATTATAAGTAATATAATAAAAGCAATATTCATCAAATTAAGCATTCAGATTGCTTGAAAATGACGTGTGTGGAGTAAACAAGCAAATATAATTCGCATTATGAATTTAGTCGGTTAAATTTACTCATAATTCCAGCAAAATAACAACAACTCGGGTCAAAAGTGATTCTTAAATCATCCCAGCTTCGGTGTCATTTTTGACACTCGTTTGTCTGTTTTTAGGCCTCATCTATACGTAAATTTTTGGCTCGTATTATATTATTTATGATAAATTAAAATAGAATTGGAAATTTTATTACTTTTTGAACAAATGGTAAATATTTTCTTTTGGAAATTGATTGCTTTTATTTGTGTGCTAGATATCCATACTCCAAACTAAATCGAAATCCAATATTTTATAATTAACTGTGACAATACCAGTCATAACTTTCTCTGTTTGCTCAGAAGAATGAAATTAAACAATCGTTTTCAACTGAACGAAGAAAGTATTTACGTTTTATTGAAAGTTTGTCCACCTTACTGTTAATAAGTAGAGGAAAAAATACTCGACTGAGTAACGGACAGTGACTTTCATATACTGGATCGCAACGAATTATCTAATACCTACCTACTATGAAAGTAATCGCAACGAATCAATGAATATGAACACCTGTTTATTATAAAACAATGTGATAAATTTTATTTATTACGGAGTTGGGCGTGAATTCAATATTAAATGAGGAAGGAAAGTTTTACCTAAATGGAAAATTAACGTATCTAACATAATCATTGCCCAATTTTATTCAAATGTTATTTCAATAAATTTCTTTGTGAAATTTCTTAAATACAGTATCATTATTTTCTATTTATATAATCATCTTATAAGATATTCAAAAGGGGTCACAGACTTTAAAGGTTTACTAGATATAAGTAAATAGTAAAACGAATTTAATTTTTTAATTAATTTAATTAGATTTAAATATTTAAAAATATTTTTGATGACTATGTATACAAAAATTGCTTTTACACCAGATGTAATTATTCTTGCAAAAATCTTGTTTCTATTGTTTTTAGTCTTATAATAGGACGTAATAAAAGTCTTTGTATTTTATATTTTATTTAAATTGATACTTTATTGCATTTTTCATGTGACATTGACATTTTTGAATTTTAATAAGTAGGTAAATAACTTAAAAATATTTAAAAAAAATTAAATTTCCTTATTTTTTTGTACTTATTTGTTGGAAAATTAATATCAAAAACTAAATTAATAAATCATAGGCATATTTTTATTATTATGGAATTATGAAATGAAACAAGTTATAAATAAAAAAGTAAATTAACTAAAATCAGTTTTTTGGTCATATCTAGTAACCTATGCATTTTTCTTTGGGAAAACAAATAAACACTGGATTAATATGACCAACTAATGTGACTTTGTGCAAAATTAACCTACTTATCTATAAGGTTCTCGTGATCACAATGGTTAGACTCGAAAAACGTACGCTATGTATACAAAAATAAAAATAACATCGAAAAAATGTTCTAACCTCAAAATATGTATGATTAATTGCTATAAACTATCAACATTTTAGCACGAATCCGACGACTAGCAAATATATATATATATATATATATATATATATATATATATATATATATATATATATATATATGTCTTCTACAGCTAATGCCAAAAAGCTACTAGCTCTTAGCAAAAAAAGGGAAAAAAGAAGAAGAGAAAAAACATGGAAACAAGAAACAAACAGTTTTCTTTCGCTTTATAATTTGAATAATTAGAATTAACTAGATCAATAAGTTTTTCATATCTGGCAGTCGTGCTTTAAAAATATAAACATATTTAGAACTCATTACAAATGAAAATAGACAGATTAGCTCCAGTAAAGATATCTAGCCGATCCGGCAGTGCCCTATCGCATATTTTGCGATTGCGGCTCGATCCGCTCGGCACGGACCAGAAAAATAATATGTTCCCTCAATGTAAAATTTTGAACTTTAAGTTAAATATCATTTCAGGTTGACCCGTTGTTGTCCAAACTAATCAATTCTTTCTCCTAGAACAAAACATATAAATTCAAGTTTTCATAATTTTCCGGTCGCTTTGCTGTTAGTGTACGCAACTCCATAAGAAACTGTGGAAACTTAATGGGGTAGGTGACCAAGGTAGAATTTTTATGAAAAACTTATTAAATTATAGAAAGTATGTTTATTTATGAACGTTGACACTAAAAAAGTTAAATATTTATCAGCAATTGTTTAGTATTTTGCGTTAAATAGAAACAGCGTCCATTACTATGACGTTCACTAAGGTCGCAAGCTGATTGGTTAAAATTTGAAGGTGTGGCAATAAACCTATCTATCTCACTCACACCACATATTTCCGTCTCTGTCTACCTTCGCCCCTCTCATGGACTTAGTTGACGTCATAATCCCCTCCCAAGTACTATATTATTTATTTACTTCAAAACAACATATAATTAACAATTTTAAAAAAATACGGGTATATTATTTTTGTACAAGCTATCACATATACCAAATTTAGAAATTGGTCACCTACCCAATTCTGCTGATCTAGCCCGCTGCCGGTCGGGGCCGAATAATGTGCAATAGCCTTTATAGGTCTATCGATCCGGTGAATATATTCCGAATATCATATCTGTTTTATTAAAGTGATATTATTTAGAGGAAGTATGTTTCCGCAATGTAAAATTTTGAGCTTCAAGTTCAATGTCATTTTAGGTTAATCAGTTGTTGTCAAAACGAATCAATTTTTTCTCATGGAAAAAATATATATAAATTCTAGTTTTCATAATTTTTTTTTGATAAAAAATAAGTATCTAATACATAATTAGTTAACACCATACACCTATAGACATCATTGTAAAAATGTTAATTTCGGATTGTAGTGACCTTGAAACGAGTTTACAATTGCTGTTAATCTCTTTACCGGTTTCAGGATATTATGCGTTTACATAGAATAGACATGATAAGCATAGTTTCTAAGTCATAATTGTATACTATGTAATTTGGTAAGTCAATTTACTTACCGTTCAGAATTATCAAAATAACATGGGATAATTGTCATATATCAACCCATACAGACTTGATCACTAAAATGTTACTCACAAGAGAATGTTATAAAATAATATTAATTAATAACATGAAACCGGAAAACTATTGAACAAAGTACAATTATTATAAATTATGTCAGGCCTTAAATGTCTTAAAGTTCTCGCTTTCCGAACTAACTATCCTAGTTATGTTAATAGTTATAAATATATGTTGTATATTTGACAGTCACAATTATTATAATTGGTCCCGATAATAATATTAAAATAATTATCGAATACTCTAAAAGGAATTGTTGGTATAAGCACAAATGACATAACTGTCAGTATCAAAAATGACATAGATATATAAAATATAAATATTAATAAAAAGTGTAAAGTGAACAGACAAGAGGTTATGCGCAGGCCACATCATATTTTTTATATAGTGTACTTTAGTATACGGGTGAGAAAAGATTTCTGTCCTAAAATATCGTTTCTTTAGAATTCATAAAATTAAAAATATCTGCGAAATCTCTGACGTCAACGAAAAATACATTATGCGCAGCCGAATTTGCATAAAGGTTCAACAAGCAGGTAAAGAGTTTTACAGCCAATAAGTTCAAAAATTCACTAATACACATTCGCATGATCATTTATAAGTACATAATATACATATATCCAAATTGTATTACAATTGTAAGTAAAATTTTATCGAACTGATGGTGGATGGAGTTGTAACCATTCGAAAACTCTTGTAACAACGATAAATTGTAATTAAATATCATCTCAATAATAATAATAATAATCTTTATTTAATTCTATTATTAATTTTAAGTTTGTCGCTTTCTATTAAACGGTCTCCTTTTCTTTCCTTATTAACCAATATAAGTAAAAATTTCAAGAATGACATTTAAAAGACCAATATTTGTTGTTTGTTCGGTTAAGAAGTTTTTGAAGTTATCACTTTGTCCCAAATGAATACCTTCTTAAAAGATTACATAACACAACATCAGAAACAGTCATAAAATTTAATATTCTGTAACGCAGATGCACCTCACACCATACGTTACGAGAAAGTGCGGTATTATTTGTCCACAAATTAAGACATACGGGCCTTTATTTGGAATCAATTCCAGATGAGTCTATATTTGGGTGGGCTTATAAACTGAAAAACCCGGTATCTAAAAAAAAATGCGAAATTTCAAACTTTTTGATTGCAAATTATTTAAGAAATCGTGGTTATATTCATTTCGTACATCTAATCATGCTTTTATTAATAATAAAAGGAGTCGAAGGTTAAATTATAACTACCTACAACTGATAAAACTACCTTCACCTTAAAGTTATTTTAAATAATACTAAATACGTATTTCGAGAATTCAGGATAATAATTACTGGTATGAAAAGGTTATTCCAAGCCTACGGCTTTTAAAAAAATACTTATTGGATATCAATGTTCATCATGTACATATAAGTAATATTAAGGTGAATATAATCTTTATTTTCAAATTTTTAAATATCTAATGTCAAAATGAAACATTAATGCATGTAAAGCGAGTGAGTAAAATTCTGTATCAGCTTTGTTTGTGGCGTGATGGGCATTGGTAAATGCAACTGGCTGTTGGAACGCGCCATCCTTTCGCGCTGGTTTCTTATCGGCTGTTGGCTCAGCGATGCTGCTAATGTAACCGGCGCAGTCGATTTTGCAGCGTGCAAATTATTGAAACTTTAAAAATTTCTTTCTGGCTTGTTAGAAGCATTTCGGCGATAATTAATTTTTTTTTTTAGAATAAAATATTAAAAAATGAAATATACTTGGAATATCCTACTACTTCGTAATAATAATTGATAATAATACTCAGAATAAATAAGTAGGATGCTGAAATTATATAGGGACGAGAGTGATAATTAAATTATAAACTAAGATTATTTCGTCCAATAGTATTGAATCATTAAAATTTATATCGTTCAGTAACAAATAGAATTTTAAGTTTATATGAAATAGAATAGTTTGGAGTTAGGTGTGGCACCAAAATCTGCGTTTATCAAATTATTTTTATTAAATTTATTTATTACTAAACTCTTGTATTAGATCAAGATCTGCGACCATTAAATTATTTTTATTAAATTTATTAATTATTAAACTTTCACATGAGTCACAAGTATCTATTTGTATTGTTGTTTTAAAAGTGTAATGTGAGAATTATTAATTTTATAATTATTTTCATATTTATTACTAGATTAACACAACAGGATTAGTTCGTAGTTTAAAAATTTCCAATAGCTTAAATTCAAACATATTTATAGCAGTTTAAGAGTTTAATAATTTTAATTATATCAGTTTTATTTCTATCAACTTATGATAGACGAAAGATTTATAGTTATCTTATTAAGAATATCAATTATTGTAGCTAAAATATAACATTCCGAAAAAGAAATCAAAAACAATGCTACTGATAATAATAATAATCACATGAATTAAAACCCTAGCTTTTTATTTTATTGTTTAACGACTTTTTAATTAATTAATTAATTTGTCATATGCAATCAAATAAGAGCAATAAGTTGAAACAAACGCTTCTCCCCAAAGCAGAATTTAAATACGTGATCTCGTGATCGTGAAACAAATACGGCTACCCACCAGACCTTGGCGTCGGCAAATTGTGTTGTGTTTAAAATACTTATTTACCAACAAAATTTTCGACAGACAATTTTTTAATAGATCTTTTATAAATAATAATTGTTTCTTCCTTTCAAAACCTTTTAACTCTGAATTTCATTCATATAAATCCATTTACTTTCCTTAATCCTCGGAGTATTTGAAATGCTGAATTACAAGTTTAGTAATTTAAATTCTTTTGTAGTATTTGACGATAATGAATAGAGTGTACAGTTGAAATTTTTAAAATTAATCAATTAAACGGTGAAAGTATTTAATACATCTTCTTTTAGATAGAATCAATTTTTTTTTTATATAAATTTATTTATAAAATAATACACACTTTCCGTAACCTCAAAATTACGTCATGTTAAAAATCTTAAATTGAAATACACTGTTTAATTTAATAAAAGAAAAATGTAGTATATAATTTATAGCTTATGATGAAAAAGGTTCTTTCTCATTTGATAATTCTTGCTTTTTGTGATGATCTCATCTTGTCATCTATCGTTTGCTTTCTCCTATTTCGTATTTTCTATAAATTGATTCATAGTCCAAAATTATAATATTGATTTTTTTAAATAAAATTTTAAAATAGGATTATGCATATTATACATATTATACATATAGGTAAATACTTGACGTGAATGAAATTGTATTGTTTTGAAAATATCTTGATACTTAAATTGAAAATCTCTAAAACTGTATGTAAGTAATTTCCGACAATCATTAGTTGTATATTGCATTTCCTGACTACACAGCTTGAGTTTTACGAGCATGTGGAAATATTGTTGTTTAGTAATTAAACACATGTTTATGTACAGATAAATATTACAAAGTTTTCTCGGAAATTCAGTAATGTAATAATGCAAAAGTTTAATGTGCGGAAATTGTATTATAAATATTCGGGTGAAATATTTAATTACAACTTCACCTATCTAAATATCTATTGCTCAGGTAGGTCTCTTGCAGATGCTACAGGTTGGCAACTAACATATAAATATGGTTAAGATGTCAATAATGGTACTTTCTACCATGGTATATTTATTATAATTTTTACTAATAGCATTTAAATCCCAATCCTACTTAATAATATTATACTAATTTAGCATTTATTTTTATATCTGTCGTTTCTGTTTGTTAACCTTACTTTTTATTTTTGTTTTGCTTTTATTTGACTTACTTATTTAAATAAGCTGACAAATTTAAATTGTAAATCTATAACTTGCACTTTTCGTAAGTGTAAAGAGTTAAATAATATTTGGATTTGGAGACATGAGTTTCGTTAAAGATACAGTTTTCATTATCAACCTAGGTCAATAATAATTTATTATTGACCTAGGTTTCAATGGACTTCCTTACTACTTTAAACTTACAAAATTACTGGATACGCCACATTAACGTTGAAGTAGGCGATTTATACTTGTAAAAAATCTGATGTGGGATGTAGCCAGTATTAGAACTTGGAAACCTAAAAAATCAGTTAACCGGCTTTTGTTTATTTTTCAAAACAGAAAACCACTTTTTCCCCAAAAATCCGAAAGTCAAAGCTTTTTTGTTTCTCGTATAAAAATCATTGAAGTTGTAAAATAGGTATATAAAAAGCTTGATGCCTGTTATTTAATGGTCTTTACGAATTTTATTTTGAAACTCAGTTGTGTCAATTCGTGAACAATTTCTTATAAAAAATATTAGTTTTTTAAATAAATACCTAAATCTTACGTATATTAAATTTGTAAGTAAGTACCTTGAAATGTAGTTGTACACCCAGATTCATAAAAGGAAATAGCCACTAATCCGGATTAGTTATACGAACGAAGTTTCAGTAAATTAAAAATTATTAAAACAAACTTAACCTTAATCAGACTTGCAATGCAATATGTAGATATATTTGTATGTATAATAATCTATAACGTTTATCTAAAAACCTTTTTAATTTTATATTCTTTTACGGAAATAATAAATATTTGTTTATGATAATATTTTAATAATTTTTAATTTATTCTTGTACACCTTATCAAAATTGCTTGCAACGGCATTGATCGTTAGTAAGTATTAAGAACTAGACCTGTGCGCCGCCGCGCCACGCCGCCGCCGCCGGTATATTTTTAACGCCGCCGCCGCCGATATATTTTAAAATGCGCGCCGCCGAAGTTACAGCGCGCCGCCGCTGTTATTGCATTCGGCGCGCCGCCATCAGCCCTACAGATATTTTTATTTTATTTGATTTAAAGGTATGTTAATGCATTTATATCATTAAAGAAGAAATAAGTTTATTTTTTCATGATGGGGTTGGCAACACTGCTTGTTAGCTGTGACAAGTCACAGTGTTCATCGTTCTTAATCTGCTGCTATGTTCTCTGTATTTGTACACTAACGAAGGGCAAACGAATGACAGTTAGAAAATATTTGTGCTTTATATTATATGAAAATACTTCAGATTTTAATTGTGTGACAATATGGATAAAATTAATCAGGAATATATTAAAAATTTTACAATTTTCCACAATCAAAAAGATATACCAAAACATAATAAAAAAAGTATGGTTTGGGAATACTTTGGGTATTTACACGTTAAGCACAGCACTAATGATATATATACAGCTATTAATATTGAGAAGGTTTACTGTAGAATGTGTTTGGAAAGTTGTAAAAAGGAAAATGAAAATACCCTATTTAATTGGTAGGTAGGACATACCTGATACATAAATTTATTTAATTATTATTTTTATTCTTTACAGTTCTTTAATTAAGTGTTATAGTAAATCTGTTAGCACAGGAAATTTAAAAAAACATTTAAAAGATGTGCACAATATTCAAGACCATGATGACCCTGGAACTGGAAATAAACGACTGAGCGACTTTTTCACAATTCAGCCAAAAAACAAACATGTAATGATTTGTCAGTTTCTGGAAAATGGAAACTGACTAGAGACCTTGTTCTCTGGCTTTGTAAAGATTTATTGCCATTTTCTACAGTTCAAAAAATGGGATTTGAAGATTTATTTATGAAACTGCATATCGTAAAGTCACCAGAAGAGCTACCATCCAGATATACGCTTTCGAGAACCGCATTAGATGATGTCTACAATTCAATGTTACTTCACGTACAAGAATTAATATCAAATGGTCCTAGGTTTGCAAGTCTTACTTGTGACATTTGGACAGATAACTTCCGTCGAAGAAGTTACATTACATTTACATATCATCACATTACAAATGACTTCAAATTAGAATATTTTACCTTATATACAAAAATATTTACTGGACGTCATACAGGAATTGCAATTAAAAATGAGATTACTGAAATTAAAAATATATTTAAATTAAATGATAAGGATCTTACATTTGTGACAGATCGTGGAAGTAATATGATATTAGCACTAAAATTAATAAACACAGAAAATCATTACTGCTTAGGGCATGGTCTTCACAATTTAATTATAGTTGATGGACTGAATGAGAACTATGAAGTTTACAAATTTATTAAAAAGGTGAAAAAGATTGTCCGTACGGTAAGATACCGATCACCTGAATTAGAAAAAGAATCTGATCACATTCAACAAAAAATCGCACAAGATATTGATAATCTATATGATTTCATGGAAAATGAGTTTTTAGCCACTATGCAAAATATGAATAATATGAATGTTAACCATAATGTAATTAATCCTTAATCTTTTTATAGAGGAAGAGGTTACACGACGTTAAAAACATCTTCTTCAACCCGTTGGCATAGCACTCTAATGATGTTGGAAAGTCTCGGTACTCAAAGAAAAGCAGTAAATATTTTACTTACAAAAGTAGATAAAAATGAATTAAAACTTACTTTTGATGATGCAACTTTATTATTTGATTTGATTAATTTTTTGAAAGAATTTAAAAAAGCAGTAGAAGTTCTATCTGCTGAAAAAAGTACAACTTTAAATTATGTTTTACTTATTAGATCAGAAATAAAATATATTTTACAGAAACATGATTCCAATGATAATCAATTAATATTAGGTATGAAGCAAACAATGTTAAATAATTTTGACCACAGATTTCCTTTGGATGATCTAGTAATACTTGGTTCATTGTTAGATCCACGGTTTCAGAATTTAATGATCATTGAAGAATATTTAATAGAAAAACATACAAAAACAAAAATTGAATTTCTAATTAATAAAATTAAAGCATATATATTGATTCCGTCAACAAATGATGATGTTCTTCATCTCAATAAAAATTCCGAGGAAAAACCAGATCAAGATACGTATTTAGAACAATTAAGAAAGAAGCATTGTTCCGAAAATCAAGACGTATTAAATTCTGATATTGAAGGAGAGTGTTTAATGTACCTGGGAAAAAGCAATACTAATATTACTGCAGGTCCAGGATTTAATATTTTAGATTATTGGAAAGATGAAGAAGAAAAAATGCCTCATCTTTCTAGATTAGCTCAAAAAGTTTTATGTATTCCTGCGACTAGCACCCCCAGTGAAAGAGTTTTCTCTATTGCAGGGCTAATAGTGACAGCAAAAAGATCATCATTGTCACCTACAAATGTAAACAAAATAATATTTATCCATGATAATTACAACACATGCAAAGAAAAGTTAAATTGCTAAATAGAAGTATTATATAGTTCTACAAAATTTTCATTAACGAAGTGAAGTCGAAACCATAAATAAAGTTCAGCTAAGGCAGTAATATTGTTATTCTGACGTGTTGAATTGAAATCATAATTATTTTCGACGCTTGAGAAATGAGAAGTGATATTATTTTTGTGATTATTTTGTAATACAAATTAAGTTTGTTATTACGATGCAATAAATATTATATTTTTTTTCCATCATTTAACTAATTTTCTTTTATTACTCTTAGTAGATTGATGATTATTTTCAGTTTTACATTAATAGATCTGCAATATATATAAATTAAAAACGATTTTTATCTTATTATATAGCAAAAACGCCGGCTTAAGCCGGCGCGCCGCCGTTGTTTGAAAATTGTGTGTTCACGCCGGCGCGCCGCCGCCGCCGGTTTATTTTACACAATTCGCCGCCGCCGCTATCAACACCTTCGGCGCACAGGTCTATTAAGAACGGTAATGACATTTTACCGATCGAAAATAATTGTTTGGAGCGAAGCGACGATTAAAATTTAATTTCGCTCAATATCAGAGAAAAAGGTCATTTGTCATTTGTTGTTGTGTTGTTGTGTAAGAAATAACAGTGAAATTAATTTGCAAGATACCATTATTTATCATTAATGTAATATTAGTAACTGCACTTTTAGTTTGAATAGCAATAAATGAAATCTCTAAATCATTCCTGCGCATTTATACTAACCATGAGCGTACTTTCCGTTCTAGAACGGTAAGAAGTTGTTGCCGTTTTGTTAGCATCCTGTAAAAGGAACCTATTGCTTTGGAAACCCAATCAATAAACCTTATCTAGTGCCCAATCGTGCGAAAATGGTTATAAATTTTAAGGGTAAATATATTTTAGAATCCTGAACACTACTCACTGAAGCACGTCGTGAGTTGAAGTGCTCTACTAAAACCGAGTGATGTACAAATACCCAACGCACAAATAATATATTATATTTTTTGGTCCACATATTATGTATTTGTAAAAAAAATACTTGATAACATGAAATCATAGCTTCCAACAAGTTAGCTGCTTTAAAAAAATTATGGCAGGCCCTTCGTTGTCTTCAACAAGAAAAAATTAAACGTCAAAATAATTCAAAATTTGTCTCCAAGACTTTATTGAACTATAAATTGCGGTAGGTAGTATTTTGGTAAGCTAAAAATATCTTGTTTCTTTACCGAACCGCGATGCGTAAAATCGAAAGTATTGTATGTCAACAGTGTTTGTGTGTTATGTTTACATTTCAGAAAGCACAAAAATAGTTTTTAAGTTTTAAAAATGATGGAGTGAAGAAATTAAAAATGATGATAGTGTCTTAAAGTATTTTAATAATAATAATAATAATAGTAATAATAATTTAAAAATCTAAAAATAAAATAATTTATTTTTATATAATTAATAGCTTATAAATATATATGGTAGGTATGATTTTTTTCAAATTTAATTTTTCACTAACTATGTCCTATATAATAATTAATATTCTTGCTATCGTTAACAAACCTGTAGACCATAATTTATTGATATATTTGAGAATGTGTCAGACCGAGTATCTCCCAAACTGAGAAGATAAATGTTTGCGCCTTGAAACGAAAGTGAAATCTGACCACTCCTGCTTTGAATCGAAGAACTTATTCACAAATCTTTTGTCACTTTAAATGACAAAACTCATTAGCAGATTTTTAAGCGAAATAGAAAGTTTGGTAAGCAAAACATAGTTACTTTAGAAAGAAAATGAACTGAGCCGAGTTATCCGAGATTGGAATAGGTTGAGTGGGCTGATGTCACCCAAGACGATCTCGCGGAAACTCGCGGTGCGCTCACTTCATTAATTAATGCACATGGGAAAGTTGTTGCGTAATGGTAAATATTATGAATTCCATCGGGTTTGTTTTTCACTTTTAACACAATATGGAAATATTTCATATAGTTTCTCCGTAGAGAACTTGTTTCATTAGAGTAACTCCATTCACTACATTATTTATTGCTCAATTCATTTCAAATGAAATTTTAATATAAATGATGATTTAAATTTAGAAAGATCACGTTTTTTAGTAATAAATTAAACAATAGTTATTTGTTCTGCTAGGTAGACTGAAGAGAAAATGTAGGACTGAGGTATTTTGGAGCGTGTACATATTTTGAGAACTATTAATTCACTTATCTTCACTAATATTTTATTCTGTCGAGCGGGAGTAGAAATCGGTTTCTAAAATACAAAAATTATCAGTAAAGTATTATTTCCTAGGGCAATAATATACTTTTTATACTCTGTGCTAATAATTGCTCCACTGTTATATCAAAAACTGTTTAGTAATTCTGGATATCGTTGAACTGTTTTTGATAATTTTTTATGTAGGCGTTTTTGGTAAGAATCTAATAAAAATAGGTAATTTTACATTTCATTCATATGTACTTATTATTTTAAAAGTAACATACAGAGTGGAATACGAAATTAGAAACACATTCTTTCTCGGAAGTTATTACAGATACCGAAAAATTGTTTAAATAAAGATTTTTACATTATGTATATAATATTATTATAGATAAAATATTTACTTGTGTGTTCTCAAAATAAAGTGTGCGTTCAATTTTTTTTAGCGCAAATGCAATATAAAATAACTCAACAGTCAACAAATTTGTTTTCAACTCACACTTTATTTTCAATAGAAACATTTAAATATTTCCATGAACAATTCAGAAACTATCAAATTTAGAAGGCAAGAACCTTTAAACTCTTTTAAAGCAAAAATTATGTTCTATTATTTAATACAATAGTATACAGGTATCCCATTTAAAAAAAGTACAAATATTGTAATATCTATGACAATTTTTTTTACCACACATATAGATTTAGTTAGCTTATTAAAAGTACTAAAATCTTTTTTTAAGCAACTATACAGTTTCTATAATAGTATAAAGTGTTTCCAATTTTTATTCCATCCTGTATAAATACTACTAATTAATTTGTTCCGCGATTCATTTATTTTTACACATTTTTTACCAAAAATAAAATCATGTTTGACAGATATTGAACAATTTAAATATTACGATATTATGAGCATGAATTATAGGTACTAATAAATAATGTTATTGAATTGATTTAAATTACTTGATTTACATCATCTAATCTGCAATTGTTATTTAACATTCTATATTCACGAAATTTGGCATTACTTTCAAGAACTACTAAATCTGTTTAACTTCGTCGGTAAAACGACTTTATTGTTTATCATTTTGAATTTTGTGTACTAATGTATGTTTTCATTAAATTTACTTTGAAAAGTGTAGAAGTAAAATCTGGTTATAACGACATCAAAAGGATGTCAATAATTTTTTTTGCTATAGCCGGAAGTCGCTATAAGGTTAGGTTTTCAAACAAGTGGTCACAATTTTGACTTTATAATTAGTTTGTCGTTATAAGCGGTACCTATCGTTATAAACGGATTTTACTATATTTTTTTATTGTTTCTTTAAACTTTTACTTATATACTTTAAAAAATGTTTTTTTTTTTCATAACAAATGCTATTTCGTGAAATACATTAATAAAATTTTACTGTACCTTCTTAAAAAAATTTAAAAATCCGATTTAAATCAAAAAAATCCTGTTTAAATAAAAAAGACTGATTTTTTGATATTTCTTTTAAATAGGATATCTACCTTAGAAGAGAATACTATTTTTCCATCAATTCTTTATAATACTCGGGCTTCGACCTCAGGATACAAGTGCCATCTTAGGAAAAATGATGAATTCCTCTGCCTTGATATGTATTTTGCAATTTAAAAATGAAATGTATAATTTGTACAATTATTAATTTCTTAGATAGAGAGAATATCTTGGGTGTTGAAAGAATATAATTGATTAAAAAAATATTTGAATCAATCATTTAGATTATACAATTCAATTTTTAGATTTCATCTGCTGTCATCTATGAAGTTGACATTTACAATCAGGTCACGTTGAACAATTTCGAGCTTCACTTGTAACTCTTGTGACTTTGCAAAATATTCAGATAAAAACCTGTTTGGACACTAATTTTTATAAAGAGCAATAATACACTCGAATGCAGAAATATTTTTTTATTTTTAATAATTAAAATTTTTTAATTTACAGTGGACATTCGCCTTTATCTCGAGGAAAAAAATGAAGAAAGCATATAATATTTTTATAGGTTTAGACAGAGTCGGATTCAGAAAGTACGGGACCTCGCTAGTGATATGTAGGTAAATTATGGTTTCCTATCCGAAAATTGAAAGAATCTTGTTAATGTACATAAAATAAAAAATGTATGTTGAGTAGAAAATATTTTTTTTGATATTGTTCAGTAATCTATCTACTGCCGTAAAATCGGCAGGGAAATCTAATTTTTTTAACTAGGCATTGGTAGAATGTACTTGAATTTCAAAATTTATTACCATGAAGTGGCGTGCAGTCACATGTGCAAGGTGTGGAGTGTACACCTTGGAAAAATGGCAAAAAATGGTATATATTCTTATTTTTATTTTTTTAAACGAATTTTGTCATGAAAATATGATTATTTTATTGCGGGAGAAATATTAGCGAGTTTAATACGCTAAACGCGAGTGCATAGGTCAAGTACACTCATCCCTTGTGCACGGTTAGCGCAGCTCATCGTAGACGCAAGGTATCAATGTTAAGTAAATATACACATCTTTATATAAAAAATATGTTTGTAATACTGTTAATTTGTACTTCAGACAATTCCATTACCAGTGTTTTAAACTATTACTACTATTCAATGGTAATAATGATATAATGATGTAATTAATTTGTAATAATAATTTATAATTTGTTATTTGGCAACATTCAATCAGCCCATATGCAGAACAAAGAACAGAATGTTGACAACATAACCTAATATTGGAAAATAAAATTCAATAATGGGATGTAGTTAATTTATTTAAAACTTTAATACACCTCGATCGGTTTCGTCCTCACTTGGGGTCATCCTCAGGAAGTGATTAGTTAATTGAATGAAATGTATGTAAAGTTATAATGTAATAATTTATCATTAAAGAACACCTAACACAAAAAAACCTGATCAAGGTTAGGATAGGGCAGGTTAGATTAGGTTAGGTCAGGTTAAGTTATGTCAGGTTAGGTTAAATTAGGTTAGGTCAAGTTAGGTTAGATTAGGTCAGGTTAATTTAGGTTGGGTCAGGTTATATTAGATTAGGTTGGTCAGGTTAGATTAGATTAGGTTAGCTGAAGTTGGGTTAGGTCAGATTATATTAGTTTAGGTCGGGTTAGGTTAGGTCAGGTTAGATTAGGTTAGGTCAAGTCAGGTTAAATTACGTTACATTAGTTTGGGTTAGGTTAGGTTTAGATAGGTAAGATTAGATTAGGTTAGGTCAGGTTAGATTAGAATAGATTAGGTTAGATTAGGTCAAATTTGGAACGAAAGTAGATGACTTAGAGCCATACCTCTGCGGATATCTATTTAAAAGGTGTTATCAGCGAGCGAAACGAATTCACGCGTATTTTTATCTTGGATGAAAATAGAATGGCGTGAAGAATACTCAAAGGGGGAATAGTGGCAAAAAGAAGAAGAGGGAGTCCAAAGGGAAGATGGTTAAATGCTGTGAAAAAAAGACTTCGAACTTTTAAAAGTGCGACTGTGGGAACTAGCAGCATTAAACAGAAAACGATAGAAAGACATTGTTAATCAAGCCATGGGTCTGGCGCGTTAAATTATATTTAAATTTTTATCTAATCGGACACACACACGTACACCCACTAAATTCCTAAATTTTACTTGTGCGTTTTTGCTATGTTTTTTGGGTGCTTATGAATTGTTTGAAAATATGAACGCTGAGTTTCTGTCATACAGCCGTTCCTGAGGTAAAAATTATTCGATGGGACAACGCATAAAAATAAAAACATTTAATTATTCAACTTGTTTTTAAAGTCGCGAAAGATTTTCTTCCTCTGTGTATTTGAATATAATTTTTATAATATAACCCAGGGAAAACCTTGACCTTCATACAATATCTAAAAACCTAAAATATAATTTTTTTACAAATAAATAATTTAGAAATATATAAATTACAAATATAATCCTATTTAATATTCATGAATGCTGGTAAGTTGGAAATGCAGAAGATACATACGTACATATATAGGTGTGTGTATTATTTAAATTATTCAAACCATCGTCTATCATACACTAAATAATACTTAACATGTTGTCATTAGAATATTTATAATTATGAATAAGATTATACTTCGATAATTTAATTTAAAATTAAAATTTAGGTCGTATAGATAATTAAAAAATTAATCCTCAAAACCACAATATGCAAATAATAATAACAATATTTATTACGCTTTGTTATACAATTTAGTATACTCGTATAAAACGATGATATTTAATAGGAGTGACAGTTTTTCACATATTTTTATAACATTTTTATTTACTGTATCATATTATTGGGAATCAAAGATGAAAATACACTTACAATATTCAATACCCATATCATACCCGGGATTCGAACCTAGAACCGCTAGCACATGAAGCGTGAATGCTACCACGAATCCACAATATGTAAATGAAATTGTGATTGGGATAAAATGAAATTAATTTTTCCTGTTCTAAGCTCCTCAAAGCAGTTTAGTTTTTATTTTTAGGGAATTTATTTGCAATGAAAGGGAGACCACATGTAAAATCGAATATAAAATATCCTTTCTAATTCTTGGCCGACTAACCAGATATAGTGCTGGCAACAAGAAAAGAACTACAGAAAGAAAGTAACCTAGGTCACTATTAGTAATATGAAGCGTTTAAAAATTTTAAGAATAATAAATTATCTCTTTTTACGATGTAGAACTATATTGCAGTTGCCCGAATAAGTTTTGGCGATTTTATCGCTTTGTTTATAACTAATGTTAGTTGTACTATAGGCGTATGTGTACTGTAAAAATGTTGAATCTTAAAGGACAAACTATTAAAAAAGGCGATGCAAGAGAAACTATTGCATATGTCATGGGAGCAAGTAAACAGGCAGTAAAATGAAACAGATTAAAGTTTCCTTTAATGTCAAAACATTATAATATACTAAGCTTTTATTCAACAAAATAAATTGCATCGCTTATTTTTGATGATTTATTCGAAAAACCTCTACTCTGCCCCACAACAAAACTTTGTTTTCTAACACTATACTTATGAACGGATAATTTTTCGAAATTAAATAATTTAAATTGTTAAATGTTAAGCCAACAATTGGATATTTTGAAAGGAATTAGATATTGGAGACTATGGCTTTGTTTAAATTAATTTTTTTTTATTGAAAAGACGACGTTTCGGTTCTGATCGGAACCATCTTCAGGTCTATGTTAACATTGATATTTTTGAAATTAATGTAAACATGTCGACATGTTGGAATAAATTTTAATTTTAACTTTAAACTTATAACTTTACATTAATTTCAAAAATATCAATGTTAACATAGACCTGAAGATGGTTCCGATCAGAACCGAAACGTCGTCTTTTCAACAAAAATTTTTTAATTTAAACAAAGCCATAGTCTCCAATATCTAATTCCTTTCGAAATTAAATAATATTAACGTCTAAAATTTTAATAAGCGTGCAGTGCATTAGCAAAATTGGTAATTTTCGAATTATAATTTTTCACTTTATATTTTAAGGAATTGCTTGAAAAAAATTTTTTTTTGTAACAATAAGTATATATTATTGTAATATTTATCCTGCATATTTTCTATTATTATATGATGATAAGCGGATATCAATTTATTATCCGGTATTTGGTCGTACAATAGGAAAGATGCCGGATATCAACCGGATATCCGTTACATCTGTAATATTTACACTTGTAATGAAAGTGAATAAAAATAGTAATATAAAAAAATTTAAATGTAAAGGTAATAATTAAAAGGATTTGATGCAAATGGGATAACTGCGACATTTTTAGAAGTCTGTGAAAACGTTGTAACTGTTCATTATCACCCAGCAGTCTGCGCTATCACACTGCTCTATCACAATAAGAACACTTTCACATTTAAATCAGTATGATTAAAACAAGTTTAAAAATATCTATGCATAACTTACAAATAAGAAAGTTAGCATCTTCGCCCAGGTAAATTTGTGACAATGCTTTACTTTGACACTGAAATTGATTCACAGTTATAACAAAACAAACAGTTGTAATCAACTTTCTCTCAATGTCAAGGTTGACTAACGAAACAATGCGCTACCGCACCGCGCTAGATTTTATGAAGTTAAATTGTAAAAAAAAACTCCTTTCTTTCATTACTGTACCGTCATTTCATCATGGTCTTTTAATTATTTTTGTTAAGTGTTTAATTCAATCATATGATTGTACATTAATAGTGACACATTTATCACAAACTTAGAATTGCTCTTACATTACATACACGTGAAAATTTGAGTGGATAACCTACATAATACATATTATTTATTATTTCCTAGTAAAATTTATAGGAAAGTATTATTTTGAAAGGAAAAGATAACAAACAAGAAAAATAGCAATCGGCAATGACTCATATTTAAATATTTGAAAAATTGTGGCGTATGGAATACTACAAAAATTAATAGATACTGATAAAAATTTATATTTACAAGTATACCTTTTTATCACCAGAAATATATTCAGAACAGTTATTTACTTAAAAATAGATACAAATTTGCATATTTATGTGTATAGTCTATAAATTCTATGTTAAAAAGATATCTGCAGTCGGTTTTTAATGGAATGTTTTGAATATGTAACAAAAAAATTAATTAAAATCGACGACTCACAGTTATCTGTAAATTGTCGAAATTTTGAAACGATTTTAACAGTAATATAAGAAAACAAAGAGTGTCGGTTTTACATTATGTATTTTAAAATTTAAATTATGTATATTTTAGTTTTGATTTTACTATTAATATACATTAATATTTTTATTACTTTAAAAAGTATTTTAAAATTCTAATACGTCGATATAAATAATATTTTTATGAAGAGTAATATAAAATATGTAACTTTAGTATAGTTAAGGAATATAAAATAGCAGTAATTATACTAAAGAATAATTTTCAACTATCATCAGGCGAACTGAGTTTCTAAAATCTAATGTGTAATGAATTTTTTCAGAGTACATTCAAATTTCTATGTAATGCTTTCTTCTCTGTCTATGTTTAAAGTAGCAATTTAAGTACTTGAACGTAACATATGATCTCTCATTTGTACATAAAGATACAAATTGTTAAATAAACTCTTATGTATTTTACGTATTCTGGAAACATTTCTCTTATAGCAAAATTTTCATTCGGTGGAAAAAAAGGAGTATGTATTTCTTTTAAACTAACAGAAATATGAATTTATATGTACAGGTTGGTGATTCATGAACATGCGAAGATAGAAATTTGAAATGTAAAAAATAATAATTTTTTGATAGAAAAGCTGCAAATAACAGCACTACAGTATAAAATTCTGTATCTAAATGAATAAGCAAAATAAATTTAATATGCCTTGTAACCTCAGAAAATAGATATGAAAAATTACATAATCACCCTAAAAATAGCGGTAAGCCCATAATGAAATAAAAATTAAGAAATGTTTGACGTGAACAATAATATTACATAAATTAACTTTGAATTAAAAAATAAAATAAATTAAAATTTCTATATTTTTTAACTTGACCATAGATAAACCGTACCTAACACTTGATTATTTTTGTTTTAATTCCAAGACTACCTTTATTTTTGGATTGATTTAGGTTATTTTAATACCTAATTTCTGAGGTTACAAGGCACACGTAAAATTAATTTTGCTTATATATTTTTTAAAACTATTTTGCCTAAATTAATTAGGGAAGTTGTTAATTACAAAAATACAGACACGACTTTTAAAAGTTCAGTAGTTGTTTGAACTATGACCATTTAAAATATATTTTGTTTTTATATCTATTTCTAACTTTACTACTGTATTTGTTTTCTTCTGCTTACTAATATTTTACTGTTAAATTCAAACGTATTGACATTATATATTTGACAACATTTTATATTTTATTTTTTGACAACTTGAGACAAATAAATTGTACTTAGTTAAAACGGTACTCGAATATACAAACAGATCCCGTTTAAGTTGTCTTATAGTTCTATCACGAATGTAACAAAATGTGCTATTGAACAGTTTGATAAATATTAAAATAGTCCTGTAAATCGTTGTACCGGTAAATAAACAAAAGAAATAGCAATTTTCTAACCCGACATACTTAGCCTGCTAATTTTAATTAATATTTTCTATTTTATAACGTACTATAGTCATGTCAATATCACCAAGCCACAAAAGTATTGATCTGGCCTTGCGATACAAAAGACTATTTATATTTACTTTTTAAAAATGAATATATTTGTTTACGATATAAATGTACTTTAACTATTATACATACATATTTGCTGAACGAAGGACATTAATAGAGTCGCAGAAACCTTGCATTAAATTGTTTCATTGTTGCCTGACAAATGAACATTTCATTATCCAATATTTTGCCGCGAGAAAGTGCATTTTACCGCACTTGCCGTGTACCGTTTAGTAGTAGGTAATTGCAGCTGTGCATCAGAAGAAAGAAAATGTGAATACATCTTTGATACGTCAGCTATATTGCACGTAGTTCCACTTTCTATAGGTGCAAGTGAAAACAACGTAATGCTTATTTCAACTGCTCTAGTCCACGCATAATTTTAATGTCATAACGAAAACCACTAGGAAGTACAACTTCCTAACATTGCTGTTTGTGTTTTTATTCACTTTTTGCCTTTGTTTTTTTTTTCTGCTAACAGGAGCGTTACATTTTAACAAGCAATTGCAATTACATTATTAGATTCAATACTAATTATTCACTGTACAATTAGTCTGTAAAAATATTCTTATTTTTATTTTACCCTATTTGATATTGGTGATACATACTCCAAAAATAATATGAAATGACTATAAAATTGAAACGAAATTGCATTCATTTGTACTAGTCATTCTTGTTTGAAATGTAAACTAGTTAAGTAAAGTATTATATTTATATGGAAAACAATATTCTCCGCATTCCAAAAAAACTTAATCTTCTTCCTTTTGTTGGAATGGACCTTTTACTCGTTTAAATACACATTAAACAACACTTTTAGTTATTAATCTTTTATATTTTTCATATATCAACTGACATATCATGATTTACTATCTCAATCCTACCATCTCTCTTTTATTTTAATTTTACAAAGGTACCTTAATGTAAATAATAAAATATAACATTTTATAAATAACAATATTTACATTGTCTGCATAGTCCACAATTTACTTACTTTTTATTTAAAATAATAAAATGCGACCATGAATTTTAGTTTTTGTTGATGATGTACATGAGTTTGAAATAATTTCCCATATCTGACACGCAATAATCTGTGCTGTACCAATATACTTTTGTGAAAGTAATCTACTCCCATTGAATATCCTTGAATGTTAAATTAATAAATGCCTTTAAAAATAAAATTTGCAAATTTCATTCTACAAGTTATCGACCTTTGTGATAAAAATTACGAAATGTGTTTTATATCATATTTTGTAACATAATTTATTATGCAATTAATTTATGCATATTTAAATTACTTTCAATTATTTGTACTGGTTTATAAAAAGAAAAAGAAAGTGTAAAAGAAAAATGATACGTAATGCAGGATTGATTTTATTCGACTAGGTGGTTAATAATTACGAATAGTTTTGGACGTAGTCATTTAATAAAATCCAATAATGTACCTTAGTATGTATAAATTTTACTAGGAAAAAATCGTTATTATAAATAATATAAAAAATAATAACACCAGATTATTTAAAAAAGTATATATAAATATATATATATATATATATATATATATATATATATATATATATATACATATAAATATAAAACAAAAGTAAATTCTATGCTTATAATTATGTAAATATATTAGTACATACCGTAATAATATTTAGAATAAAACTATGATTTTTCCAATTAAAATATCACATAGTACAGAATGTATGACAGTACAATTCCAATACATCACAAATCACAGAATTGGAATATCCTACACAAGCACCCACTTCACTTAAACGTAGAAGAAGCAAAAGACGCGCAAAGTCACAAAGAAGCGAACAATCATATTGGCGCGGAGTGAAGAGTTGGTGTTGGATGCAAATAGTGTGTTAGCAAGCTTTACTCACATTGAAAGTAAGAGAAATGGGTCTGTGCTGTTAGCGGTCCATCCACTTCCACAGTTCCACCGCACGCTTGATCGTTTCAGCGAGGTGAGACAGCTCCTGCACTCGCGAATGGGGACCGAACCGCACTCACGGCAAATATAATACATCGCTGATCCTCCGATAACATTGCTAATCTTATCGGATTTTCATAATTGCGGAACTGGTTATGGATCACTATGGTTTTAATGTTCCCTAATGACTATGTTGTTTTGTACTTATTTGGATTCATATGGAATTGGACTTATAAATATAATTATTATTATGACGTACTTCTATTCATATATGAATTTAATATATAGTACACTCGTGTTAGTGGGAACAGGAGAAATTCAGGCTTTGTTCATAAAGGGCCATAGCTATATAATCTTCTAAAAGGGGGCTGAAAAATAATAAATAAATAAAATTAAAATAATACTATATATTACCTATATTTAATTAAGAATATTAATAAAAAAAATCGATAATCTTAAATCGCTAAGTAAAAATACCTAATATAATTTATTCTGTTGATCAAGAAATTTCAGTGTTAAGGAATTTCTAACATTCATTATGTGTATGATAAAGTGCAGTACGCGTTAAAGATTAAATATACGTTTAGAATGCACATTACGAAAACAATATGTAGCTGCTATAATTTCATAAAGACCTAACTTATCTAACAGTATTTACTTGTAATAAATTATCTAAAATAAATTCATAAACCATATTTTTTATATTGTGCCCGGTCTCTTTTATTTTAGTCCTTTTTTTATGGGCAAGAATTTACTAAAAATTAAACCTATAATTTATAAAATACAACAAGGTAGTCTGTATAAGTAAGTACTTGTATATACAGGGTGTTGACTCGAACAACCATACACAGCGATTTACCATGTAAAATGATATTTTCGTAATTTTTTGCTTTCCTAATTATTTTTGGTAAAAATGCTTCAAAAAACAGTTATAGAGCTTAACATTCTGCAATAGTGTCAATGAGCACAATTCATTTTACTTGCCCATCTCCTTTGCTGCGGACCTGTAGTTCATAGTATCAACACTTTTGAAATAAATATAAATAAATACGGATAGTAAAATGATATTGGGATCAGTCAATTTATTGCATCCCAACATCATTTCAAAATCTTCCTCTGAGAAAAAGCTTCCCACACCCAAATAAATATATTCTTATATTGTTTAATGATTACGTTGTTGAAGACCATTTAAGGCTGCTTCCATTTTTAGCAATTCAGCTAATTATTAAATGCGCCTTTCCGGTTTCATCATACGATTTTATTTAGATTTTTTTTTAATTTCAAATGGTGGACTTTGCTAATACTATATTTCTTGGACCTAAAGTATATACCATTGTAGTTTGCAGACAAAATTTTTGCTTTTCCACATAGAGATAAAATTTTTCGTTTAAATTTAGTTTTATTTCAAACAGGAAATTAAATTAAATTTTCGATATAATAATATAAGCACAACTAAAACCACACAGCAATAATAATCCAATCAATTTTACGCTGTTTCTATGATATGCAACTACATCGCAAATTAATATGAACGGGACGTAAGTTTTTCACGTTATAAGGTAGTCAAAGTTAGAAAATATTTTGCATAAACTACGAAGTAGATTACACATTTGAGTGTTCACGGTAAGTCGATTTCCTGTACCTATTTTATTATATTAAATATTGATATTAGAACGTCAACAGCCAGAAAAATATTGAGAGACACATTTTTTCATAAGAAATACAATAAGAGCCAAGAATTTATTGGAAAAATTCACGAATAGTTGTTGCGTAGTAACAGATAATCGAGTGTCAAAAAGGACATTTTGATCACGACAGCGAAGCTATAGTGATTTAAGAGTCATTTTTGACCCAAGTTGTCGTTACTTCGCAAGAATTTTACCTATTAAATTCTTAGCTCGAATTATATTTGCTTGATTATTTCAGAAATGACAAAAAATACAAGTAAATAAACACATTTATTTCCTACTTATATTTTTACAAGGGAATGCATATTCTTACGTCACAAATTACAAATAATAAATAAAACAGGTTTAATTAATGTTTATATTACTACAGAGAAATGTGCAATTATTAAAAACAGGCCGGTGATTTTAATCAGTCGTTGTTCCTCAACTCTTGCTTTTTCAAGATGAGAAACAGCAGTAGCACGAATGAATGGTTGGTGATTCTATTATTTAATATATTCACTCCTGCTTTCTCAGCTGTTCTTTTAGTCCATTTGCTTATTTCATTTAGCCCTACTGTCATATTTTAATCCAACCAATTGTACTTGTTTTCCAGCAGGATTCGATATTATAAATAGTCTGTTAGTTGTAATTCGTTTAGGTCTCTTTTGAATCAATTTCTTACACATTTTTACTGGACATATATCTCTATTTTCATTACTAATCAACCACTTTGAGTCAGCTGATTTTTTATTTTCACCTTGGGCAGTATTACTGAATATTGTATTATATTCCATCCTTCCAGTTTCTACGCCATTCGTACATTCTTCTTTAAAGTAATGTACTAAACATTTTGCTCCTACAGGGCAACTCTATGTTGGCAATAAGGAAGAAATTTATTTGCAAACCATGCGGTGTATTCTCATCACATGTTTTTAACATTTCGATGATATCATGTTCATCTAAAGCGTTTGAACTTCTTTTTCTTTTTCGTTCATCAACATTTTTTCTTTTAGAATCTCTGGCATTTCTAGCAAATTGAAATATCATTGAACGGGTTGACATTACTATGAAATTTATTAAAGTTCATTTCTTGGATTTGTTTAGCAGTCACGTTCCATAATGTCTTTACCGCAGATTTCTTGTAATCTTCTCAATTTTTCTTCCGCATATTAAATGCCCAATCTTTTAAAATGTTTGCAATATCTTTTTCTGTAGTCGTTGCCGTTAACTGATATTTACGACTTTCGCAAAATGAATAAACTGATTCCAAATAGACATTCTTGTTCTTTTTGTATTCTCTGGAACATTTTGATCAATATTGGTATTAATTTCATCAACAGGAATGTCTCAGAGTCTCTTTCTCAATCAATTTCTTCATGTATCACTTTATTTTTGAATGTAACCATGACGACGCTAGTGTGATTTTATCAAATTTCTTCACTAAGGTACGGCCTACCCCATCAAATAAAGCATTCTGATTGGGTGAAAATGACATGTGTGAAATAATCAAAGTAAATTCATTATGAGCAAATATTTTTTTCCAAAATCGTTAGCAAAATACATCATTATTCAACTTAAAACAGTGAGCAAAGTAGCATATTGAATCACAAGTGAGCAAAGTAAATAAATTTCTTCACAAGTGAGCAAAGTAAATAACATTAGTGAGCAAAATACACTAACTCTGAGCACAATGTTTTCAAGGGATTACAGATATTATAATACATTTTACATTAAATTTAATTATAATTTATAAACATAATTGTACTGTTGAGATTTTCATTATTAAATAAAAAAAGTATAATGTTTTTTTTTTAATTATATTTTAAGATTGTGGAAAAAATTATGTTTAGCACACGTGAGCATGTATTTTTCTCACTTGACCAGTTGGCACACTCGCTTCGCTCGTGTGGCCAATTTCTGAGCCCGTGAGAAAAAGACATATTTTGCTCACTTGTACTAAAAATAGCTATTCTTACGATATTTTATATCTTTGTGATTCTATACTATTCTATGAACTGAAGTCACTACAGTTTTTATATTTTTAAAGCTTTGTTAAAACTTCAAAACTAAAATTTCTTTTGGTATTTTGAATATTCAAATTTCATATTTTCGCCTATAATTATTTATTATGATATAAATGCATTTAATTGTATTTTACAATTTAATACTTTGAATTTGCTTTATCTACATTTATTATAAAATTCATTGACGATAATTTTTTCAACCTTTGTGACATTATCGGACAGCTTTATTTATTTACTTTTTTTACACTTTTCAACATACCAAAGTCCAGTAACAGGACAGGGGACTTATAGTTTGAAGTGGGTTCCGAACCATTAGGACACAACGGTGTTTATTTTTGATTACAGGTTTGTAGTTACTGGGATTTGAACACCAGATGCAAAGCCTTGCATAGTAAAGTTGGGCCTGGGCAATTCCTAAATATAGCGCCCAGTATTTAAAATTTTTTTATTGCTAAGGTTTTTCACAGAAACAGAAGAAATTTTAAAAATGAAATTGTCACGTGAAATTTTAAGTTCAGCACACAAGAAACTGAGTTTGAAAACAAACTTTTATTATAACCAGTACAGTACACAAATCCCAAAAGAGGTTTTGGACGATATTGTGTAATAGGAATCAATTATACAGTTGTACTGTCGTATAAAATTTGAAATCAACGGCATCCTCGGATCATGCAAGTGTCGTATTTACATGAATTTATAATACATATTTTTAAATTTAATTTATAATGATTTTGGAGCCTCGTTATCCCGGCACCCAAAGCTTTGCCCCTTCTTTTGCAGGGCACTACCCAGATCTCACACATTCTCTCAGTGAGTCGAAACTCGCTAACCATAAAGTCACCACTGCCCCAAACAGATGTAATGATCGTCACTTTACGTTTATAATAAATGTGGATAAAGCAACTGCAAATATGTGTTGTTTTATTAAATAATTTCACCATTACCGACTCTTGGGGTTTATATTGGGACTAAAAAACTTATTGTTTTGTTTACAAAGAGTACATAATTCATGATTTTTCAATTAATTCTTAAAACTGGACATATTTTTTATATATACAGATGTATTTATATAATACTTATATATGATGAAACATCTCGAACTAGATAATTATGAAAAACATTCTTTGAAACATTTCTTATTTTGTTAGTTATTTTTCCCAAGTAGTAGATCAAATATTGATTCTACTCTAGTGTTTTCAAAAACTGTTTATAAATATTTTTATCCGAAGTATGTATTACTTGGACATATAACATATCATGTAAAAAGGAATCATTTTGTAATATTATATGTACCTACGTTATATGAATATTTAAAATATTTTTATTATTTATTTTTGTCACATGTTGCTGCACTTTGTTTGATGTAGAAAGGATTTCCACAAATATTTTATATGCACTTGTCAACATAACTGCAGTGAAAATAATATGCACGTGTTTATTTGAAACGAGTTGCATAATATGCAACTTCCAGTGTACCAGAATGTTCCACGTTCTTCTTTTTCACTTTAGTTTCACTTTAACCGTAAACAGAAGTTGCATTTAAAATCATTAATCTCAATCGCTATGTTATATGACGTTAAAAATCAAGTTTCAAGGTTCCTACAATCCTTTATTAAAATTTTGATGATGATGTTTATGGATATGTGTATTTGAACTCAATTTCTATCAAACAGAAAATTATGAAAATTTGAATTAACATATGTTATACTAAGAAGAGTTGATTAGATTTTGACTACATTGGTGAACAGAAAGTGGCACTTGTAGCCTGAAAGTGTACTTCAGGAAAATACCTTTAAATATTTTTTTCGCTTATGTTATTATAAACATCTAATGGTGTGCACAGAGCCGTTGCAAAGGGTGGGTCAAGATGGCCGCTTGCCCACCCTGAAAACAGCTGTGACCACCAGGTAGCCACCCAACTATTTCACTTAACTTAATTTACAATGGCAGCTCGTGCAGGTGCACCAACTTACAAAATTTTCTAAGACACTGTAAATACGCGTGTCGATAAAATATCAAAATTATCGTAAAAATAAAAAATATAAAGATAAAAGTATATATATTGTTTTGTTTTGTTATTTCTTTAAGTTGTATTTCTGAGGTCATAATTGTGGATGATTCTAATAATGTTATAAAATATAAACTATGAAATATTTTATTTTTTTCAAGTGTAATGTCCAAATATGTAAAGATACAAAATACACACGATAAATATTATGAGCACGCTGCTACAGTGGCGTAACTACATGCAATATCAATATCAATATCATCTCAATGCAGACAGCCACATCGCTTGTAAATCGGACGGATTTCTCAATCTCAAACGGCGACCAACTCGACGCTTTGTCATTGAATCTCCATTAATACTTTTTACATTTAATATCAAGTTTAACAATGAATTATTACATTGATTTTAACTATCGTTTTGATGAATTATTGATATAAATTAAAGTAAGAGTTTAAAGTTAATTTATAATAAAATAAATTAAAATTTCCATTTAACCTTAAGTATTTGAAAAATCTAAAACTAGACACGTGTTTCCTGAAATAAGTTCTCATTATCAGTACCACTATGTAAATATGAATATGGATTACTCAACATGTAAATGAAGTTAAAATAAGGAAATATTAAATGATTTTTACCACTATAAAATTAAAGAACATTTAATTAAACGATTAATAGCGGAAGGTTATATGTTGCAGACATCAGATTTTTAATTAAAGTTTCTTTTTATATGGCATTATATTTGGCATTTGTCGATTTTTGAATGTCGTCTATATGATTAATGTTTTCTTATCTCTTTTTTTACAATTTTACAATTTTGTAACAATGATAATTTTAAATAGTAAAGATTTATAACTTACATTATTAGTCAAAAGAATAACATCTGTAGACATAATGTAAAAATATAAATAAAATTTATAGCACATTGCGGGTCAAAATTATAAAAAAGTAATAATTTTTTTTGGTCAATATCAAAAACGATTCGCACACGAGGATAGATAAGAACTAATTAAACAAGAAATGTTGCCTAAGATCAAGTTACTTAAGTTAAAAGTTACTGAACATAAAAATTGACTAGAAAAAGTGTACATGACTTTTAAAAACTGCATTAAATAAATAAATAAATAGAATAAATATACATGTAAAAATATAATTTTTTTTAATTTTAAGATGTAGATGGGCCTGATATTCTGTGTGTCCGACTTCAAGTTCACGTTCATTTTATCATCGTTAATAATTTTATGAACTATTTTTCGGTGTCTAATATGTTAACTTCGTCAAAATTAAAATGATGTCTTTACTTTTTGCAATGTGCTGCTAATGTACAATTGCTACCTGTTATTGGTTTATTAATATTTAAACAATTACGTTTTTGTTCATCAAGTCTCGTTTGTAGATATATCTTCGTTTGTTCTGTGTATTAATAAAAGCTATTTTAACATAGAAATTTTTTTTGGAAAGTCTTTTTAATTTTATTTTAATTAAAAGGTATAGTTGGAATTACGCTGTTAAGATTATCCATGACTAGATTTGCAATTATCGGTGAGATAGAGGAACCCCGCGTCTGTTTGTAATTGAAAATAGCCTTCCTCTAAACAAAATTTGACCATTTCAGTGAGATCCTCCTGAGGTATGGCTGTTCTTTGAGATATAATGTTCCATTGTTTTTTAATAGCATTTATAGCAAGATCCAGAGGGGTATTTGTGAAGAGGGAGAATACATCAAGGGAGATCAGAGAATGTCCTTCTAAAGCAACGTTGGTAATATATTCTTGAAATTCGAATGACTTTCTTATATAATAATTCTCATCTTCTAGCCTTTTATCATTTAAGCGAAGTATTCCGCCATATAAGCATTGGGGGAGCCGATACCTGAGACAATGGATGTTAAACGTTAAATATCTTTACGTATAGACTGTATGATAAATTTTTGATTTTTATATTATATGATACGAGACAAAAAATAAAATATCCGTATTTTTTTAAATCGATTCATTATACGTTGTTTTCGAGAAAATAAATATACACAGGGAAAAACTTTTTTGTCGATTATAATACAATTGTGGTCTTAAAGAATACAAACACGGGTAATTATTAGGACAACTGTTGTACTGGTTACTAAATTTCTGTGACAGTTTTACTTATAGTTACTTTCTACCACAATTCTGTAATTAATCTCTTCATTTATAATATGCACATAATATTGCAATAATTAATACAACAAATTTGTGTAACTAATTCCTCTAGGAAATTATATATTTTACCAAAATAAATTGTTATTTTTAAAAAATATTATTTGGTTTCATTTACTAACAATTTCCTTGAAAAGACAATATATTGTAACGAGCGAGAATCGCCGCAAATGACTCATTACGCCTGACCTGTCTGAGCAGGTAGTCGCGTTAAAATTTAAGTGAGATAGGAGTGATGCTGCTATGGTTTGAGAATTTGATGGAATCCGGAAGGCTCTAGATTAATTGGAAGCAGGTATATAAGAGTCGCATCGGGCGGTTTAGGAGGTCAATAAGTTATTATCGGTCAGAGTGTGCACAAAGCCACTGAAGAAAGTCAGTGTCGATTAGGACATGTCAGCGACATGTAAAGTAGAAGTAAATAAATAGTTGGTGATATAAAAAATTAATAGTTGGTGAAATAAATATATAGTTATTGATATAAATATATTGTGGAAATAAATATTGTGTAATTTTAAGTGTGTAAATAAATGTAAGTAGTGCTTAAGTCTTTATTAATAATAAGTATTTCTATATTAGTGTTAATATTTGTTGATATATATTGTTACTTACTTTTATTATCTTTTTATAATTTATTATTTGTTTATTAAATTTATTTATATAAATACTAGTGTTTCAATCAATTTTTACACTTCACTCAAATAAATAAACGTTACAGTATATATATCGCATACTGCAATTAATGTATATGTACAGTATTTTTCATAAATTAATTTCGAGTCATAAATTACATTTTTTATGAGTTTGTATAAATAATTTTATCTATTATAATTTAATATGACAATAATTCTTGACTGTAGAAATGTTAATCAAAATGATTATTCATTTATGATTCGTTATCAGTTAATCATATATAGCACACCATTTTTAACAGTTCACAATGCATTAGTTAAATTCACTTTTAATACTGAAACAAAAATTCATCTTACAAATAGAAACGTTGAACTACGAAATACAATTGGTACATGTGAACTGCGAACTGTGGAAAATAATGCAGGAATGAACTTGCAACAAATATAGGTACACAAGTTCATGTATTTAAAACAAATTATTGTAGTAAATTTTACATATTAATACTCTAAATATTGAAAATTACATTTATTGGGATAAATTTTACAAAAATTAAGTTAATGACTTGGTGTATTTTTTACCACAAATATTTTTATGAAATATGCGCCGTTCAAATGTTTATTATGCTTTTATCATTTTTTGTATTAAAAATAGGCTTGAATGTGTTTTTTACAAAATTTCTGTGATTATTCCTTATATCGATGTAATAAAAAATCCAGAAATCTGAAGATTATTACACGATATATGTTGAAAACTAATGTAGAAGTTTAATAAATTTCACTCTGTTAGCGTGTTAGAATACTGAAAGAAGAGAGATGGGAGCAACAATCTACCTGTCTTCTTCCACGATCTTACCATGCTGACCTTACATACTTTTTCTTTCTCCAAAACATTTAATTGCTAAAATCTGTATTATTGAAAATTAATGTTTAATTTTCATTATTGTAAGTGGTTAGTTTTTAAATTTAATAACATATGTACTGAAATTCGATTATGGTCACATATCACATTGTATTGTTTATAAAAATAACAAAAACAAATTGTTTAGTAAATTTTTATAATTTTTCACCCTACTGTTGACTAGTTTTGCACTTTGACAATTATTGAAATTGACTGGTATTTGTAATTTTAATTTTTACCTATTTTTTTTTGTGAGTGATTTTTGTTCAAGTGAGATTTCCAAAGACAATACTAGACGCGGTATTTTTGTAAAAACATCGGAACATGCCGAAATCGCGACGTCTGGCAACCCTGACTAGAAAGTACATATATGAAATTTCCAAACAAACACAGGCGGACAGACGCACACACACACACATATTATATAACGCAATAAAAATGGTAAAAAATGATTCTTGGGACCTTCAAACATATAACTTTCTTTGAAAATCGCGATATGTTAAAAAATGTTTATATTCGTTTTACGATTGATCCCGAATCACTGCAACAAATTCTGAAACTATTGTAACTTAAGATGGAAACAGAGAACTATACAACAGATAAATTGATAATTGATCCGAGAGTTGTGGTCTATTGTCAAGAATCACCAGAATGGAGTCTAATTCGAAATTCAATAGCAAGTTGTCGAACTAAATAACTTAATTTATTATCGGCAATCAATTTTGGATTAGATTTCAATAACTTTTTACTACTACAACTTAGATACAAATTTCCTTTGAGAAATAATATAATTTGTAATTATTGATTAACTAGAGGTAAGTAGTATTTCTTTACTTAAAACCCTAAAGAAATTTTACTACAAAAATAATTTTGTAACTAATTATGTTGTTATATTTGAAAGGCAAGCCACTTTGATTTCTTGTTTTCATTGCTATTTGTCATATTGTCACATTGTATATTAACTTACTAAACAATAATTATATTGTATGTAGGTTCCGTGAGTTTATTTTAACGTGAAACATGGTATTTGCCATATCCATGGTTACAACTTCCCATTTGATCGACAGCAATGTACCAAAACGTTCACTTTAAAATGAAATATAGCATATATAATATTGAGGTTAAACAATAATAAAACGCATTTATAATATTTGTCATATGGCTAAGATTGATGATAATGGATTTTATGTTCCCCAGTTTAAAAAAAAATCAAACGATTTAAGATTAGGAGCCTTAGCGGGCCACAATTTGCTCAGTGCGACCATTACAACGACGTGGAAATATGGTTTTAATTATTAATTAATAATGAAGTGAATTTGACAACCTACGTTTCATTTAGTGAACGCTTTGATACATTGCTGTCAATAAAATGTGTCGTAACCATGAACATGATAAATCCCATGTTTCACGTTAAAATAAACTCACAACGCTTTGATACATTGCTGTCAATAAAATGTGTCGTAACCATGAACATGGTAAATCCCATGTTTCACGTTAAAATTAACTCACGGTATACGAGTACTTCTTGGAAAACAATAAATCATTGCATAAATACATTTAAAAATTGATATTAAAATATCAAAGATATATGTACTCCATATTTTAACATTTCGGTTCATTTTAAAACTATCTTCAGATCCATAATTATATAACAGAGTATTCTGAAATATTTTATACATGTTCAAAATGTTAAAAATAATCTATAATTATAATATAATTTAACCACATTTTGGACAGTACAATATAAGATTAAAATTATAGACGGGATAATGTACACTTGTTTTTGTAATAAATAAATATATTAATTACTTATTAATTTATTTCGAGTTTATGATAAATTATATGTATTTAGTGGTTTTACTCTTAAAAATTCTAATTAAAATGTACATTTGTTACACTTCAGAACTTTTTAAGTTTTAATTAAATTTCGTTTTTAAGAAAGAATCTTTATGAAAGTTAAGTTTTTACTTATAGCATGCAACAAAAAAACTCATAAATTATAACAGTATCTTGGTAGTAAATTCTTTCTTTTTATTTACATAAAATATTACATTTGATAATAATTACTGTCCTCAATTGTTCGAAACGCATAAAGATCTTCTAAAGAATAGTGTACTTATAATTATATTTTTTAAAAAGTTTTACTAAATATTAAAGTAATTGAAAGTTTAAAAGTTTTTCTTATAATTAAATACCACTGTCATGTAAACATAATATTATCAAATTATTTTTATTTTTTGTCCCAAATCAGTAATAATTTGTACAATTATTTTCTAAAGATATATTCAAGAAGAAAGTCGTAATTGTAATTAAAATGTTATTAAAACGCAGGTCATTTGTAGTGGACTTTTGATGATAGGCTATTAAATTCACTATCATTTTTAATTTAATCTTTGCCAGAAGCGAAAAGAGTGTCAAGTTTGTTAGCACGCTTACCTCAACCTTATAAACACCGAAATAAATTATTTCAAGTCCACTTTCTTTTTTGTTTATTTATTTTTGGTCGATATTTTGACTGTCTTTGCGTAATCTGCTATAAAAATTTTCGCTACTTTTAGGTCAATATCGCCGACACCTTAAAACAAGATTGGTAAAAGTGATTGAAAACAAGTTTTAAAAAACAGAAATATAATTTACGCCTTAAATTTCATCTAGCTATTACTTCTGAAGTTACGAAATTTTGGAATCTGAATTTCTTGTTATACAAATATTCGGAAAAAATATAAAATATCCGTAATAACATTAAATTAAATTATATGAAAATTATTAACGGGTTTTACTACTGAAATATACATAGGTACCTTCATAAATCATAGTTGAGATATTATTTATATAAATTATGTTCTATCATTTTTGACAGTAAAATAAAAAGCTTTGTAAGTTGAAATTAAGTTTTCTCGATGTATCTCTCATATAAATATTAACTTTTTGAGATCTTATACATGAAATTCATTTGTCTGATGTCCGATTTAACTAATGCTGAATAAATTGTAAAATAGTTCAATGTGAATAAATTTATTTTATGAAAGTTGTATGTATCGTACTCGTACACTAACGAAATTATTAGTTGAATAAATAGTTCACTCGCCAAATATTTCCATTTACATAAATTCGAGGTTTATTCGTACAATTACTATAACAAAATGCACTTATTCTACATTGGTAAAATATTTACGAAACTGCATTTGCTTTATTTATGCAGGTTGTTCATTTAAATTGGTATACTATCCCGAAAATTGTAAGAGTTGATCAAATTACCAAACAATATCTTTATCAATAGATTATGTTAATAAATAAACAGAACATTTTTACGACTAGTGGTCTCAGAATATAAGACCCAAGTTTTATATTCTAAATTTATTTTTCTAATTACAACGATATAGCATGTTCATACATTCAGATAACATATTTTTAAAGAAACATGCAAAATTAATTATGTATTATCATATTAATTAATTTTGCCCACTGCTTCTTGTCCTTTGCGATTCTTTCGGTTTCTTACACCGGGATGTTTCTTTTCATCAGTTTCTTCTTTATTACTTTATTTTATGTGTCTTTTGGTCCCTTCCCCTTTTCGCTGTAATGTTGGTCATCCTAACTTCGAGTAATGGTCTTCTTTCATTCATTTGCATCTTATGTACCCACCAGGCTAATTGTCTTGCTCTATGAAATCTAGTATTGGTTTGCATTAAAGTTCTTCCCTTATGGATTCATTCCTTACTCTATCTAACATTGTTATTCCTTTAACGCTTCTTAGGTATTTTATTTTTATCGCCTATATTTTACTTGTCGTTCTATTTGACAATATTAATGATTCACACCCGTATGTCAATATTGCTCTACATATTGTGTCGAATACCGTCATTTTTTTATTACTTATTTCTTTTTTTTCTTCAAAATTATGCTTCATTGTGTGATATATTTTTGTCCTTTTAATTATTCTCTCATTTATGTCCACATATGCCTTTACTATCTATTGCAATGCCTAAATATTGGAATATATTAACTTATTCAATTGTTTCGCTAGTTACTGTTATATTAGCTGTTTCTGCTGGAATTAACATAATGTTAAAAAGGCGTCAGTCTCGTTATTTAATAGCCCCTCCTCATATACCCTTGTCCTTTTAATTCATTTTCTCTGTTAGTTAATATATTTATTTCTTATGCATATTTTGTCGCTATTATTACCTATCTAAGTTTTTATGTTTTTATTGCCCCATATTCAACCATCCTTGTTTCTTCACTTTTAGTATTTTCATCTTTACACATTTTCTTTATTTTTGCTTATAAGAAAACATGACCCCTGAAGATTTCTGGGCCACGTCTATCTCTGCAATCCTGTACTAAATTTCTCTTTTTGTTTGCCACAAGAATGTAGTCTATTATTGATCTACCTTCTTCTCTTGGCCCTTGTCTTGTGTATGTATGTACATTTTTGTGTTGAAAAATTGTATTAGTAATTAGCATGTCGTTTAATATGCAGTAGTCTATCAGTCTTCTTCCATTATTATTTTTTTCTGTTTTCTCCATATAACCCATATAACATATAATTTGCTGTGTTTCATCTCGTATGTTTATCCCTCCATTAAAATATCCGATTACAAAAATTTCCCTTTTATTATTCTCTGTATCTAGATTTAATTCTTCCCAATTCTTTTGGGAAATTACTAATTTTTTCATGTGTGAAATAGTACTAATTTTGATTCTATAACAAAGAAATAATCAAGTAGTTTGACAAATGATACGAACAATTACGGGGGCGTAATTAGGATTTTAAAACAGAGGAGGCGCACATTTTCAGCTTTTAAACACCTCACATTTTGTTAATGACTAGCAACATTATTGTTGTCACAGCAGCATAATTTAAGAAAATATTTATATATAAAAATAAGTTAACTATAAAACAGTGGAGGCGGAAATCTAAATAAAATATATAAATATTTATTATTATTAATTAATTTAGCATTTTTTTTTAATGTTATTTTAAGGTATATACATAAAACCGTGAGTATTTTTTAACGTGAAACAAGAAATTAGTTATATCCATAGCTACAAGCTGACAATGACAATGATTGACAGCAATGTATTTGCTAGTCTTAAATAAAATGAAACATAGGGAACGAATTTGACAGAAGTATTATATTTAAATATTATAAGAAATTACAAAATAATGAACATGTAAACCAACTAACAAACAAGTAAATATAATAACGAACAATTAAACAAGAATTACAATAAATTTTCAAAAATAACTCAAATAATTACTAACCAATGACCCAATCTGCTATAAAACTGGAATTTGTAATATTTTGAGAAATGTTTTAAATTTGAATTTAAATTAATTAATTTGTTTCCCCTCTCGTAAAATTATGCTTTCAAAAATTTCTAATAAAAAATATAGTGGTGTATGGTCATTCTACTATTCTACTATTTTCTGTAAAATTATTACTTATTAACGATTCTTAAAATTATTGCGGCACTTGGTGTAGGCCTGTCATGAGTTGATGGACGGTACAAGTTCCTTAACCTGGGATAAAAACTTGTGTAATACCATTATATTTTAATATAGAAAAAAATATATAAAAATCAAATGTCAAATTTGTTCCCTAAGTCTCATTTTCAGTAAGACAGGTAATAACATTGCTGTCAATCAAATATCAAGTTGTAACCATAGAAATAACAAATTCTACTTTTCTCGTTAAAAAATACTCAATAGTTACATATATCAAAAGTGCACGACGAATATTCTGATGTATTTTCCATGCGTGATATGAGAGCAATATTTTCCAAAAAGAATGTTCCATTAAATATATTCTAAAAAATATTTCATATTTATTTTAAACTGTTATATAAACGTTATTTATGATATTAAAATACTTACTTGATAAACGTCCAATGCGGTTTTTTTTATCAAGAAAGATTTGGAAACAAAATAATAATATTGAAACCAACGTTACCAACGTTATTAAACAATTAAATTTTTAATGTGTCCAATTTCATATACTTAAAACGAGTCACCAGCGTTTTGGAAATCATATCTTGAAGAAATTGTAGAAAGAATTCTACATATTACTCTTATTAATATAAAGAAATCAAGTGGAAACTGTTTGAAATAAGTTGTTGTCCAAGGGGATACCAGTTGAATGAAACTACATCTATGTCAATGCTACCAGAAATATGAATGGATTTAATATAAAGAAATATGATAATACCGACTATATAAAAAGGGTAATTAAAATTCAAAGGAACAGACACGAGTATTTGTTTCGAGTATAATTGAAATTGTCTAAGAAACAAATCCGATTGAAATGAGGAGAAAATTTGAAATGAGAAAGCTGTACGTAAGATGTGCTGGGTTTGCTTATAATGGAACAAAACAGCGTTGTGAGGATGTTTCACTAGTGTTTGATTATGTTTCACAGCAATATGAGCACGATCAAATATGTGTCTATTACGTCACACCTGAGACGAGGGAACATTAAAAATAATGAACTGGAAGGGAAGAATCGGCTCCAAAGAAGGTAAAGACAGTTTCACTGTAGGCAAGGCCATGGGATAATTTTCATTGTCTATGTACCAGTGCACAAATCCTTTATCGCGATTAGTTAAAGTTCAATTCACTTCTTTGCGGATCTTATTCGTCACATTTAGCCCTTTTATTTTCTCTTCCCAACATTGAAAAAATGGTTCCTTGGTAAAAGATATGACAACAATGAAGGGGTGGAGTTAGCGGGTAATAGCTATTTTGAGGAGCACGATAGTTCTCACCATAAACAGGGTATCGCAGCTATTGAACATCGCTGGAAATTGTGTATCAAGCTAAAAGGATAAGAATAATAATAATGTTTTTTCCCAATTTTTTTCGTGATTTCTTTGTTTAGGCCGGCTACTTTTGGTATTACCCTCGTAGTAATATATTAGGAAATGAATGTATAAAAAATGCTAACTCAACACTTCAACAACTATTGTCTGTATTTCAAACACAAAATGTTACAATATACTAGCAACTGTTTTCTCATTACATGTATTATCTATTACACCTTTTATTATTCTTTTTTTTGACACAGGAACGCTAGACATCTCCCATCCATCCATTAAATGGTAAAACGCATAACTTCTTCAAACTGCGTCGTAGAATACCCTGAGTTATTCTGACGTCCTCCACTCTTGTGATGTTGTCTGAGCCATGATACATTTCGACGATTCGGCCCACTGACCACTTGAAAAATGGGGGGTTGTACTCATCTCTCAGCAGTACCATGGTGCCTATCTTGACTTCACAGAAACCTCGGGTCCATTTAATGCAGACTTGTAGGTTTTGCGGATATTAGTCTCGCATCCTCTTCTAAAATTGCTGCCTCACCTTCTGAAGAAGCTACCACCGTGAAAGCCTATTATCTGCAACATCAGAAAAAAATCCAAAATCATCTGCCATAGGTACCCCTATCAAAAATTGGGAAGGAGTGAAATCATTCAAGTCGGGAATGTCCTCGGACATGGTCATCAACGGTCGGAAATTTAGGACTGACTCTACTTGCACCAAGAGGGTATTAAATTATTTAAAGGTATATAGGATATCTTTCGCAATTATAAACAAATGTCTTCTAATCGACTTGACAGCTAATTCCCATAAAACGCCGAAATGGGAGTGTTACGGCTAGAAATTTAGAATAAAATAATTTAAATCACGCTATCTCTAAAAATTAAATTTATTAAAATCAAGCTATCCATTTTATAATCGTTTTCCTTTGAATCTAGTATTCAGTAATTATAAAAAAATAAGAATAAAAATTGTTGACATTTAAAGAAAGAATTCTCCACTAAAAAAAACGGTCATGTACAAAGTAAGAATATAATAATTAATTACTGTGATTTATTGTTAAAAATACTCTCTCCTTGTAGGAAATTTGAAGCACTCCTCCTCTCTTTTGAAACACTCTATTTTGAAGCTGTAACTGTTGAATAAAATTATTCTTCTTCTACATTTGTATTCCCTTTTGTCTTTACCTGTACCCTACATTTCAAGCTCTCAAATTTACAAGACCGTATTCGTATTGACAACGTTTATAATAGGGAGTATATGGGTGGAATAAATTCTCACCTAATCCCTTAATTTGTGAGTTGGGTCGTGACGTCTTCTGAATGCTCTTGAATGAATTCCTACAACTCTTTCAGTTGACGAGACACACCAGTAGCATTGCTGAATTTATCTTTTTGCATAGGACTCTTCTTCCAGCGATCCTCCTCAACGCAACTAGAAATGCTTCCATGGTGAGATTTCTGAGGATTTATACACACACTTTCGTACCAGCTTCCGTACTTCACGGCCTCTTGAAATTGGCCAATATTTTTGCTTCACAAAGAACAACAACTGGCGTAGTCCACGTTTTTCAAACGACCCCGACATTTATCAGATCATCTTGATATAAAAACGAGTTTAAAGCGATAAGATCACTTTTGGCTCAACTTCTTTTTTATGCGTAGGTTTGCCAAGTGTCGAGAAAATTGAACGGAAAGTGGCCGCTTCACTTGTTTGTTTCCCAATGAAATGTCTAGAAAACCCAAACAGTAAGCTATCACGCGCTGTAACGTTTACAGAAATCTCATAGGGAAGTTCAACCCTCTGTGTCAGTTTCTCTATTATCTGAAAATGTTATTGAGGAGTTATTCAACGTCAAAAACGTATGTGCAACTGCAACTTAATAATATTTGGATCTCCAGAAGATAATTCTTTGATTTCTGCACAACTTCTTCAGAGTGGTACTGTTATGTTAAATAATATTCTAACTGACATTAATGTGACATGTATCATTATTGAATCTTACCGGTTACGTCGTTTTGACAAAACTAAAGCTCTGTCCCATCCCTTAATAGTACAGTTATCTTGCAATGATATATATTGAAAGTTATTAAAAAAAATCTAAAGTACTTAAATCTTCTGACAAATGAAAACATTTATTAATATCAAGAGACCGAACTAAAATACAAATTAAATATTTAGAAACTATTACATCAGAACTAGACACCCGTACAGCAGCTGGTGATCGTAATCTGATATTGAAATATATCAATAGTATCTCTACTATAGTGAGTTCTTTAAACTAGTTAAGCCAGATAGCTCGGCAATTTCATTAAATATTTATTGTCAAAATACCCGTGGTTTCAATATAAAAAGTCATTTGTTTTATTATCAAAATTCCCGTGGTTCCAATAAAAAAGTCATTTGTTTTATGTAAACTGTTGTTCTTTGTCTTATGACATCATTGTTTTGTTTCAAACTTGGTTAAATGAATCTTTCTGTAACTCTGAAATTTTTCCAAATAATTTCAATATTATTCGTGATGATAGAAACTTTTCAACTACTGGACGCAGCCGAGGGGAAGGCATGTTAATAGCACTACATGAAGATCTAAAATTCACTTTGGGTGACACATGTAATATAAAAAGATTAACAGTACTAATCGACTTGATTTTGATTTGAGTGCATGTAATTATGAACTATTTACAGATTCGCTTAAATTATTATTACTGAATGAAAAAATATTATTTATATAGGTGATTTTAACCTCATTTTCATAATTCTGCTTCTACCTGTATTAAATCTTTCTTCTTTCGCAATTTGTGTGATATCTTATATCTATATTAATATAATTCAGTAATCTATAATCATCATAATATTCTTGATCTAGCCCTTTCTAATTTTACTGCTGTATATACCACCAAGTATGATTTCCCTTTAGTCCACAAAAATATGTATCATCCAGCTTTATAGTAATATACAGGGTGGCCCAGTGACAATTATCAGCGCAATTTTTGGCCATTTAACATTAATTTTCCAAAAAACGCTCGAACACGTCAATTTTAATATAAAGGAGGACACCTAAATGGATTAGTACCAATGGCATAACTTCAACCCTAAAATGGGTGTGGACTGCACCTCAAAAATTTTAAATAGAAAAGGGTGTCAAACATGACACAGTTCGAAAGACCTTTCAATTCTCTTTTCTACAGTTTTTTTATTTTTCAAATCCGATCATTAGTTCCAGAGAAATATTGTTTAAAACAAATTTTATCAGGTGTGCAAAACTGCAATCAAGTAGGCTTAAACAAATGACATATCGTCTTTGCTGAGATCGTAGATCCAGCTAGTCTGTGCCCCCTTGGTTTCCGGCATCTTGTGTTGTGGTATTTTTTTTTTTAATAACGTCCCTGCTCGAACGCCGTTCTGAGTGTTTGATCCGTGACAAAAATATTGGCGAATAAAATATAAAATATAAACACCCCACAATAACATGTATATTTTAAAATAAAGTTTTAATAGTATATTATTTAACAAGCATAATATGTAGGTTATATTACACGATGATGTAATTAAAAATACGAGCGGTAGCGAGTATTTTTAATCATCTGAGTGTAATGTAGCCATATTATGCGAGTCAAATACTATACTTTATCTACAACTATCAGGCATATAACAAATCTGATATTATTTGTTAAATATTCAGTTAGGTGTGGGTAGTTCATATATAGTTTAACAGATGGCGCCACAGTAGCATTTAAATGTCAAAATCACTTTTCAAATTGTATTTATTATACTTTTATAAGCATATATATTGATATTTATAATAAAAAATGTTATTAATTAATTAACAGTTTAATACAATATTATGTGTTAAATTATATGCCCTATTTATTACAGAAAAGTGTAGCGTGTATCATGACATTTCATATTACACTTGTGTAATATGAGTAGTATATTATATGTAGTATCACACGTATAATGTACCTATATTTCAATAGTTGTAGATAAAATTATATTATTTATTGTATTCATTAATAAATACTTTACATAATGGTAACTGCTTACAAATGACGTTACTAAAAAATCTCTTGATGACAAATATTGCATGAATTACAATATAAAGAAATAAATGTCAAACACAAAAAAAATTAAAATAATTTAAACTATGAGGATCGACATTACCGGCTGTTACCTCACTTGTCAAATTTAGTTCCCAAAGCCGATCCTAAGGAGCGCTATAAATTGTTTTCACAGATGATAAGGTAGATATCCAATCTTCTACAAATATATTTCCTTAATCTATGGCCTGAGCCGAGCAAGTGTTATTTACAAAAAACTGTTTTCCCATATTATGTCTATGCCAACCTTTATCTGGGACACACTGTATGTGGAAAATTAAAAATTCGGCACAAGCCATTTCAAGATGTTATGCAAGGTCCCTTCTTTAGTAAGTAGTATTTCCAGTTGTGATTTTGAAAATCTGTCTGTATATGTAGCACCAAGGACAAAATTCTGTACCAACAATTTTTCGCATTAAATTTTCCCATTTATACAGGAGGTGAAGTGACCTATATCATTACTAATATTTGTGATATGGCAAGCAGTGTGATACACCTAAAAATGAGTCATGAGAGGAACGGACTTATTTATTTTTAATTGATATTATAGAAGGCTACAAAACAAAGCGAAAACGAACTACAAAAAATAAAATGTTATTTCTCAGGTTACAACTATTTATAATATTAATTTATCTATCCTTAAAAAATCTAAAAACAATATATCTATTTATTATAAAACTTAACTAAGGTGTTCTAACGGTTTTTTGCCTACTTTGGCTATACTATCGCCCATTAAATAAATCTGATTTGGATACCACATGACTTCCTTTTACGCTAAATTCTAGACTTTTTTGCTGCACTTCATTTTGCTTGAAAGAGAGATCATTCTACGGTTAATAACTCTCCAACTTTCATTCAGTTTATATTTTCGAAATTTCCGTCGAAATATATAATCTTTTGTTAAATTTTATTAAAACGTTTACTTATCGTTATTGCTTTATTGTATTACACAAAATTATTTTAATCCCTGAAAAACATATAATACACACATCTCACAAAATTTTTTTGACTGTTGTCAATGTTGTCAATCGCCTATCTATTTATTAACAATAAATCAAATGTGCCTTAGGAAATAAAACAACTAAATTATTATTTTTATAAAGTTTTTCCCAAAAGTATTTTATTTATTAATGCCAACTGAAAAAAAAAACTGAGGTGCATAACTACATGTTATAGCAGTCCTATGTACAAAATTTCAATTCTAAGACTAATCATTTTTGAGTTATTCAAGATAGGTACGTACGTAAATTAGTCAAAATGAATTCAGGGACTGTCAAAATGAATATTTCCGTTGAAATCGGTGAAGTTAAATTTTTCTCGATTATAATAATAATTCTTCCTTTACTTTGTACAAGGGAGTAAAAATAAGAAAAAAGTATACAACGATATTAAAAAATTGTCTATTTTTTTATTTTTCATTCATAAATTTGCTAATAAACTTTCGCGGTCGTACATATCGGCTAAATTCATGACTCACGACTACGACCTACGCAAAGACATTTCTCACACACACACACATATATATACAAAATTTCAAGTTAAGGCTGTAATGTAGCAATCCCAAACCATCTAAGGTTTTGCAAGTGTAAGGGGTGAGGTAGCTAGGGGGTTGGACCGTAACTATTCCCCCACCCAAAGTGTTAAAGCGAAATGAGAGAGATAACATGTTTCGTTCAAGGTTCAGAATGCATTCTACGAAATAAGCTTCCAGAAATATGTATTTCTAACCTAACACGCGAAAATGAAAATAACAGTAATAAAATAGTTACTTGTATATCAAGTGCTGAAAGTCTATCTTTGTCGAACCAAAACGAAAGTTGCAGCCTGAGCGAAGCGAAGGTTGCAATCGTTTTTGTTCGACAAAGGACTTTCAACACGTGTTATACACACTATTTTTTCTACTCCTGCAAGATAAAAAATAAGGAAATAAAAAAATATTTTTTTTTCATCAAACGTCATAAAAATGACATCTTCTGTGACTTGATTGACAAGGTTGAAGTTTAATTTCTATTTATTCAGAGTAAAAGTGCTTTGTGTGCCTCGCGTGCAATTGTCCGACTCGCTTCGCTCGTCGTGCAAACTTCCATGCTCGCCACACAAAGTATCACTTTTACTCTTAATAACACAATATACTATTTCTTCAAACGTCATAAAAGTGACATCTTCTGTGACTTGATTGACAAGGTTGAAGTTTAATTTCTATACCGGCGTAATATAATTTTTTATTGTAGCCGCCGTTTAATTTTTTCGCCGCCGTATATAGAATCAGCCAATAAGAAGTAAATTGTACAATAGAAATCTGTAATATCGCCCTAAATGTCACTATAGAAACTAGATAACCTAAGAATAAAGTTACTAAAAATTATGAATAACTGACAGGTAACCTACATATTAAACGTCAAATAGTAATTAATTTTTAAAATTTCTACGTTTTAAGAAAAAATAAAATGTGTTATTCAGAGTAAAAGTGCTTTGTGTGCCTCGCGTGCAATTGTCCGACTCGCTTCGCTCGTCGTGCAAACTTCCATACTCGCCACACAAAGTGTCACTTTTACTCTTAATCATCATCATCTGTGGCACTACAGCCCTGGGTGAGCCTTGGCCTCCTTCAACACATTCTTCCAAACTGTCCTGTTTTTTGCTTTCTCCTTCCATTTCGTTATTCCTAGTTTCTTTAGATCGTTCAAAATGCTGTTTTTTCTTTTGTTTGTGGATCCTCTTTTCCTCTCGTCTTTTTTCCCTGTATCTTTCTTGCCACTTACGTGTGTTGTGTTTTTGTAGCATGTTTTTGTAAGCAGCATTTTTGGCTTCTGTAGCTTGTTTGCATTCAAGATCAAACCAGCTGTTTTTGGGCTTGCCGTCTCTATACCCTAGGGTGTTTTCTGCAGTATCTTTTATTAGGTTTGTGAGTGTCTCCCATTCTTCATTGATATCTTTTGTTTTTTGTGTTTGTTCCTGTTTTCTTTCATTTATAGTTATACCCCGGTTTATTTCTTCTACATATTTTTTCACTGTGTCCGGGTCCTTAAATTTGTCTGTATTCAACCTTTTTTCCATGCTATTCTTAGTGTTCTTAGTACTTCTTTGTTTGGATATTCTTGCTCTTAGTCTCAGGCCCACTAGAAAGTGGTCTGAGTCTATATTTGCCCCTCTGTAAGATCTTATATCCATTATATTTCTATAGTGACGGTGGTCTATGAGTACATGGTCTATAGCATTACGAGTATTGTCATCCGGGGATGTCCATGTTACCTTGTGTATATCTTTATGTTGGAAACATGTGCTCGCTATAATCATATTCATGTATGTTGCGAAGTTCACTATTCTGAGACCGTTGTCATTACATTCGTTGTGGAGGCTATATTTACCTATAGTGGGGTGGTAAATGGCTTCCCTTCCGACTTTTGCGTTAAGGTCTCCTATAATTATCATCACATCGTGTTTTGGACTATTCTTGATGGCTTTTTCCAGTATTTCATAGTATTCGTCTTTTTCTTCTTCTGGTTTCTCCTCTGTGGGAGCATGTGTGTTTATAATAGTATAGTTGAAATATTTTCCTCGTATACGGATCTTACATAGGCGTTCGTTTATTGCTTCAAATGCAATAACAGCGTGTTTAATATTTTTCTTTACTACGAAGGCCGTCCCTAGTTCATGATATTTCTTGTGGCAGCTATAGAATATTGTGTGCGATCTTTTTTCTAATATTCCTTGTCCTAGCCATCTTACTTCTTGAATGGCTGATATGTCGGCATTATAATTGTCTAATTCTTTCAGGAGGGTATTTAGTTTACCTGGTTGGTATAAGCTTCTTACGTTCCAAGTAAGCAGTTTTATTTCGAGTTCCTTAGTTCGTTTGCAGAGTCGTCTTCGTTTTATCTGTCCAGTCCGAGGCAATGTTGAAGGCTTCGTAACCGGTTGAGTTTCACAGGACCTGGTGGTTAGCCATGTGCCTAACCCCCAACTTGGAGGACCAGGTGATTTATTTAAGGTTTTCTTCCTTTAGTCTTTGGGTTTCCGTCCCCATACTGCAAGACAGCAGTTACTCTTAATAACACAATATAGTATTTTAAACATAATTTGACATTTATTGCAAATTTTGTATTTGTGATGCGCAAGTGATGCGTATCCATGGCAGCAACAATGCAACAAACATTTATTAGTGCTGCAAAGAGTCACTTTCAGCATGAAAAACAAACCAGAAAATTGTATTTTCAAAGCAGGAGTAGAAAAATTAATATTTTTATGTTTAAGTAAATATAATTTTCATTTGTTTATATTGCGTAATAAATTTGTTATATTTAGTCCGTACGAGGATAAAATTTAAATAAAAATTAGAACTTTTATACATTGTTTTATGATTAACTATGCAGTTATGCACTATCTAAAGTTTGAAAATACATATACGCTATTCACTATTAATGAAATAACTGGAATTATGTTAAAATTAATTGAATGATTTATGATGTTGGAAACTTGTACTTATGAATGAAGATTATATTAGGCCTTATACTTGCAATAAGTCTATATTCGAAAATATCTATTACCTACATTGATAAAATTTGGGACGTTTCATGTGTAATAATTTACTTATATATCATCAGCAAACATTTTCTGAATTTGTAGTAATTAATTTTGAAAAATTTAAAAATTTAAAAAAAATTCGTTACAGAAATATTTATTTTCGTTGTAGTTACATTTTATTTTTGTCAATTTATTACTGTTGTGTTTAAATATATGTAGGTAGGTAGGTATCCGAAAGTTTATTGTGAATTGTTACAAATCATAATATTCGTGGTTTAACCATGACCCATGACAGTGTAGCGGAATCAACCGTTACATATTATTAAAAATAATTAGAATATTTAAATGTTAAAAATATTAAATATAATCAACAATATAAATTGATTTATAAATTTAGATGTTGATCGATTGATAATTACAAACGGAATGAATAAGTACCTATTTATATTCCTGTTGTTATAAGGAAAACTTTATTAAATGACTACCAGAGTGGTGTAACATATACTCTATTTTTCGCTGTTGATCCTCACGTCATTAATTTTTGCCGTAAGAATTGCACCTTTGTCGTATAGGCATGGCATAGATGAGACTTTTATTCGCTATCTCATTATCGTACGTGTTACAGAGGGGAATATGTGCTATCTGCGCCTAACCAACGACAAAAATGAAATAGGAACAGTAGCGTAAAGACGGTAACAGATATTTTCAAATATTTAAAAAACTTGAAGATGTCATTCATATCATTTCTGTCATTTGTTAAGGTGATTTTTAGCGTCGATAAATAGCGCTTCATTATGAGTTAATGTCAACGACTTGCGCTTTTTTGATAATTTCGAGTTAAATTCCTATTGCCCTTCGCCATAATAATTGCAACCAATAATGCAACAACAAAGAAATAACAAACAACAGTAGTGAAATAATAATGAACAATAACAGTAATATCAACCGTAATAATAACAATAAAATGCAAAAACGAACAATAACAAATACCAAATACGAGACAATAATTAACAAAACTGATAAATTCGAAAACTATTTCTGAATCAAACGACCAGTGCTAAACGAATGAAAATATTTTTATACTTTTTCATCATTCATCCCCTTTTCCAATTCTTGGAAATTAGTACCCCTACTCGGTCTACGAATATAGAGGGGAGGCGATGCAGGCATCGACTGCGTCTAGCGGCATCTCTTATGAAAAAATATAACTAAATTTATTAATTTAATATTTCGAATTATTAGTTTACGAAAGTAAGGTAATAAACTTTCTTTGGAGCAAACGATTCTTTACTTCATTCATCACACTGCTACAGAGAGAAAATTCTTAAAATGTTTAGTCAATTCAATATAACATAGGTATAATATAAGGCAAATTTGGCACTTTTACCATTTAATTATTCAAATTCTATTAACAATTTTACATTTATCTCTGTGTAGCAGTGTTGAAGTACTATCCAAGAATTTATTTTTAAAATATCAATGTACAAGCCTAAATAATAGAGTCAAGAAACGAAATATTGTAACACCGTTTTTCGCGCTGAATGGGACACCTACAGTAGCGCCTTAATATCTTGCACTGGGGAGATACTATTCATAATTAACTGATTTCCAATGTAAAACTCCCATGTGTCGGTCGAGCTGGGACACCCGGTATATATATATATATATATATATATATATATATATATATATTATATATACATATATATGTGATTAGTAGTCACTGTTGTAATTTGTTTGAATGAGGAGTAGAGGGTGTATCAGTGTGATGTGTTAGGTGTCTAGCTTTCGAGAGAGAAAACTTTTTTTTATATATACACTACATATACTACTACTGACTATAAATAAATAATAAATGGGAAAGTATCTCTGACTTACAACCCTTGACAAAGGTGACTTCATACAGATAACAAAATTTATATTTGACACCAGCTACTGTGTTTACAATGGCCAGTATTACAAACAAATTTTAGGAAGCCCTACGGGTGCTATCTGCAGCTCCATAGTAGCACAGTATTTAATGGATTTAATATTGGAAAATTGAATCCCACAATTAGATTTCGAACTGCCCTTTTTAAAAAAATTCGTTGACGATATTATCACAGCAGTACCATCTGAAAAAATAGAACAAATTAAAACAATAGTTACAACCCATTACTTCAATTCACAGTAGAAATAGAAAATAATAATACCTTATCATTTTTAGACACATTAATAATTAGAGATAATACAGGTTTACTCAAACTAAACTGGTACACAAAACCAACATGATCTCAGAAATACATACATTTCCATTCCGAACAACCACTTAATATGAAATTAAATGTAATTAAAGTTTTAAAAAAATAGAATTCTAAAAATTTCACACAAAACATTTCACCAAGAAACCCTACTTAAACTCAAAGATATACTAATTAAAAACGCTTACCCCGCTTTTGGGGTCAAAACAAATATTTATATAAATTTGTAAAATATTGTAAATTATAACAAAACAATGTAAAACATTTTATTATATAAATATTACAGATTGCAGTGTCCTGAAGAAGTGTACAACCAATAAACACGAAAGCTAGACACCTAACACATCACACTGATACACCCTCTACTCCTCATTCAAACAAATTACAACAGTGACTACTAATCACATATATATGTATATAATATACATATATATATATATATATATATATATATATATATATATATATACCGGGTGTCCCAGCTCGACCGACACATGGGAGTTTTACATTGGAAATCAGTTAATTATGAATAGTATCTCCCCAGTGCAAGATATTAACTTGAAATTTTGTATACTTATCGGAGAATATTAATTCTATGGATCACACTTATTTGAAATATGCAATTTTGTCTGCAGGGCGAGATTTATTAAATTTAAAATCTAATATTTTCGTTCAAAATCAGACAGCCATGGAAATAAAAGAAAATATTTATCTGACAGTTTAGTAAAGTATCACTGATTTTAATTTTTATTCCCTGTATTTTAATATTATTTAAGTTGAATTTAGTTTAATTTCGTTAAATAATATACCAATAATACAAAAATGTAAATATCTACAATGGCATGTCATTAACTGTCAGAACTGTCACATAGATATTTTCTTTTATTTCCATGGCTGACTGATTTTCAACGAAAATGTTAGATTTTATAATTTAATAAATCTCGTCTTACAGACGAAATTACATATTTCAAATAACTGTAATCCGTAGAAATAATATTCCCCAATAAGTATACAAAATTTCAAGTTAATATATTGCATTGGGGAGATACTATTCATAATTAACTGATTTCCTATGTAAATCTCTCATGTGTCGGTCGAGCTGGGACACCCGGTATATATATATATATATATATATATATATATATATATATATATATATATATATATATATAATATACAGGTTTCTTGAACTCCTATACGGAGCATAAGGCTTCCACGAAAGATCGCCATCGGACTCTGTCCATACCAGGGACTAAGAAAACACTACAATACTTGACAACGCAAAACACAATACAAAACGATCTTTGATAGAAATGTACCACATACAAAACACAGACAATATCATAAATAAAAAGACAGACATAAATAACCTGAGCCCGATATACGCAAATGTATTTAAAATAACAAATAAACATAACACAAACAACCACGAACCTATAACCTAAATGCCAACAATAAATAAATTAAAGTAAACAAAAACTAGTCGCTAGTGACTTACTAGAGGCAATATCAACAAATTAGTCATTCACAAATAACTGCTTACGTAGATTGCTACGTATTTTCTGGCCAGAATGCATACGAAACAAAGATCTATGGCACCTGACAAACCAACGCCTAATCCAGCAGGACATTATTTCCAGTAAATGCAATTTTAATATAAATAACAATTTTTGTTATTTTTTCTGTTAATTATAAAAATAAATTATTACTGTTTTATATCATTGTAAAGCTAAAAAAAATCTCTATTTAAAAATACCATAGCTTAATATGACCGTCATATGAAAAATAAAAGTTGCTATCAGTAACTCGTAAATGGTTAGGTATACCAAAAATTTGAGTACTTCTGCAAATTCACCATACAAAAGTGCTTTAAGAAAGTGCAAACCAGAATATCGTATTATTTCATATAACAAAGTTATAAGCAAAAAAAAATCGCTATATTTACATTTTCCCCTATATCTAGTGACCTATGTATTTTTTCGCAAATAACAAAACACCATTAAAATAGATTCCTAACGTGGCAACTTTTGTCTAATTTAACCAACCTCGTAGCTCTTACGGTTCTCGATATTCCAATGCATTCGTACCTTAAATGGGACACCCTGTATATATATAAGAAATTCCAGAAATTTATTGGACTATTATATTCATCGACTAGACAAGAAAATCTTGTAATAATAATATATGTATATAGAAAAAAAACTAGAAATATTTGCAATTATTTATGGGGTTATAAAAAATTTGGTTCGTTAAGAGATTTTCATAATTTATATTTGACGATTCATACTTTATCTTCATATGATAAATTTTTGCAACATGTTGCAAACTTGAACTACATAAATTAATATGATAAGTGAATAGTTATACAATATTTTTGTTCGTAATATTTATTACAATATGAAATAAATAATTCATATATTTATATTTCTAGTAAACAATAAATGTTGTATATGTTTTTCACGTTTTGTCCAAAGGTAATAGGGCCATCCCACATTTTCAGATTTATTGTTTTCTTGAAAGAATAGGTCAAATAGAATATGTTGGTGTATATTTTACATCCTACAAAATTTTAAAATACAATAAATGATTTTGTAAAAATAGTTCTCAATTTTAAATCTTTATATTTTGAATATAAATAATATACCCGTATCTTGTTTAAAGGGTTAATTTTGTATAGTTTCGATGTAAATAAATTTTTCCCGCCGCAATAATATATATATATATATATATATATATATATATATATATATATATATATATATATATATATATACAGGCTGTTCCATTTAAAAGTGCCACCATTGCTATCTCGAGAACTATAAGAGCTACGAGGTTGGTTAAATTAGCAAAGAACCACCATTTTACAAGACTATTACAGTGAGCAAAAAAAATATTTTTTTCGACCAGTGATTCTCAAAATACGGGACACAACTTTTTTATTTTAAATGGTAACATATGTTTATTTTTAGGTTATTCGATAGAGTATTTTTTTCTGAAAAATAACTGAGAAAAATGCATATTACATTTATTTGTATTTTATTTATATCTGGCTGAAACAAGAGTGCTTTGGATAGAAAACAATTCATTTTCTTCTTCAAACTGACAGTTTAAGAAAATAAAATTTAACAAAAAATAATCAAACAATGTTAGACAGAATATTATGTCTATGTTTTCTAACCATAGCACTCTTGTTTCAGCCAGATATAAATAAAATACATAGAAATCTAACATGCATTTTTCTCAGTTATTTTGTTATATTAGTATATGATATGTTCATATCGTTGAATTCAGAAAAAAATACTCTATCGAATAACCTAAAAATAAATATATGTTCCCATTTAAAATAAGAAAGTAGTCTTGTAAAATGGTGGTTCTTTGCTAATTTAACCAATCTCGTAGCTCTTATAGTTCTCGAGATAGCAATGGTGGCACTTTGAAATGGAACACCCTGTATATATATATTGTATAACTATTCACTTATCATATTAATTTATGTAGTTCAAGTTTGCAACATGTTGCAAAAATTTATCATATGAAGATAAAGTATGAATCGTCACATATAAATTATGAAAATCTCTTAACGAACCAAATTTTTTATAACCCCATAAATAATATAAATATTTAAAAACTATTACATCAGAACTAGATACCCGTACAGCAGCTGGTGATCGTAATCTGATATTAAAATATATCAATAGTATCTCTACTATAGTGAGTTCTTTAAACTAGTTACGCGAGACAGCTCGTCAATTTCATTAAATATTTATTGTCAAAATACCCGTGGTTTCAATATAAAAAGTCATTTGTTTTATTATAGGGCCGATTCTGGCATACGTGCAGAGCGTGCCCCTGCACGTGGGCGGCCAAAATTTGGGGCGGACATAAATTACTTTCATTTTTTCACAAATGATTTAATGAATAGTAAGTAAAATATAATCTTATTTTTCATATAACTTAAGGTTTAATAACGCAATAAATAACAATGCTCTATGTATTATTTTTTATTTTTTACGACTCGTGTGTCAGGCACGTGTGCACATTATTTTTGTGCATGACAGAGAAAATCGAAAACCATCCCTTAAAAGATGTAATTTTTAATAATAAGTAATTTTACCGTAGGTATAAGGAAAAAAAATCTGCATTTGAGGGGCGCCAAAAATTTTACTCGCACGAGGGCGGCTGAAAGTACAGATTTGGTCCTGTTTTATTATCAAAATACCCGTCGTTTCAATACAAAAAGTAATTTGTTTTATGTAAACTGTTGTTCTGTGTCTTATGACATCATTGTTTTGTTTCAAACTTGGTTAAATGAATCTTTCTGTAATTATGAAATCTTTCCAAATAATTTCAATATTATTCGTGATGATAGAAACTTTTCAACTACTGGACGCAGCCGAGGGGAAGGCATGTTAATAGCACTACATGAAGATCGAAATTCCTAAACTAGAAGAGGTACGACTTCGGTTAAATTAGACAAAAGTTACCTTATCAGGGGGCTATTCCTGCATAGGTCACTAGAGAGAAGAAAAAATATGAAATTAGTGAAAATTAATAAATCGTTTTTAAACTTAAACGATAACAAATAGACAAAAATGTTCCAGATAAAACTTTTAGAAGATAAAGTGCGCCATAAAGAGAAATAATAATTTTTTAAAATTGTAATCATAGGTGGCTATGGCATCATTAAAAGTAGTATTTTTGATATATATATTTGATTAGTCGTCACTGTTGTAATTTGTTTGGATGAGGAATAGTGGGTGTATCAGTGTGATGTGTTAGGGCATGTGTTAAAGTAGATACTTTAAATTTGCTTATATCGGGCTCAGGTTATCTATGTCTGTCTTTTTATTTATGATATTGTCTGTGTTTTGTATGTGGTACATTTCTAAGAAAGATCGTTTTGTATTGTTTTTTTCCTTGTCAAGTATTGTAGTGTTTTCGTAGTCCATGGTATGGACAGAGTCCGATGGCGATCTTTTGTGGAAGCCTTATGCTCCGTAAAGGAGTTCAAGGAACCTATGTATACATATATAGTCTCGTTAATTATTGCGCTTCTCTGTTCCATTCATTCAAATTATTGAACTCCTCTGCTATTTGTTCCCAATATTCTATTTTCTGTTTAATTGTTAGATTGTTATACAGTTATTGTTTTTGTCACTGTCAAAAGTGAAATCTGAAGAATGGAATTGGATGAAAAAATCAATGTTGCGAAGTATACACATCAGATAAGAACATAAACATGTTGTCAAATTATTGAAGGGTTTACTAAGCTGAGGTTAAAATTAATCCAGAGTTTAATAACTATAGAGTAATTATTTTTTCCATTTGTACTTTACGTTGACAACATTGATTGATGAATCTCAAAAATAACTGACAACCCTACTTTGTTTGCGACGAAAACACCTACTTCTACTGTAAGTGATTATTTGGTATTTGGTCGTAGAAAAAATAAAATATGTGCAACTCGTTCTCTTGCGTATAAGCATCATATCCACTCTTGTTGTACAATATACTATTATAGTTTTAATATAAATTTTAAACAAATACGTCTTTTCTAGTTTTCGGAAAACTTATCTAGTAATTTTTTATTGTAGTTTTGTAACAATAAATTTTCGGGTTCTTTTTATTTTCTCAGCCAAATGTAAGAAATCTCTTACCGTAGTTTCAGTTCATATTTTTTCACCATGATCGTCCACAAATAGCAAACACGAAAAACAAGGTAATGTTTCTTAAATGTTTTTCTTAAATTGTCTTTTATATGGTTTGTCGCGAATTTCACTCAAAATTAATATGTTTAGTACAGGTGTTGGACAATCTGACTGTTTAATTTTCAATTGTTCTTGATAAATTTAGAAAATTAATTTGAATTATTGAATAACTAGTTTCATTTTGAAAGATCTATTTGAAGTTTAAAGACAAACAGTGGCATAACAATCCAGCCAGGGGCCTGTGTTCCCCGAGTCAATCTGGGTCCCAATGTAGAATAAAAAATGTTTTTAATGACCCCACAACTGGACGCTTCACAAACTACTTTTTTTAATGAAATTTAATATTATCGATCAATAATTCTCGGTAGAAAGAAAATTCCCTACATTTGTACTAAATAAAGTTTTGAAGTAACACAAGGGGCTGAGCCAGGTCGTTCTACTGTTCTGATATGAATAATTTTAGAGCCATTGCAAAATAAAAAATAAGCACTGATATAAACTTTAGTGTTTCTTTTAAAATTCTTGATTAATTTTCGAAAAGGACCTTACTGCGGAGGCAAACAAAAAAGGGATGGTAAGAAAAATGTAGGTAGCATGCAGTTTCATTGAAACTACTGCATACTTTCTTAGGGTGAATTCAGTTAAATTCTATAGTGAAATTAATTTTTGATAAATCATTTTGTAACAATTTAAGACAGGAATATACGTGGCTAACGTAAAACTCATAACATTCAAAAGGTAGTGCATCGAGTCAGCCACAGCTTGAGAAAATTCTCTCGATTTACAACTACACACAAGTCTGTAACGGGAATGAATATACGAGACATTTTGTCCACTCACAAAAATATGTCATACTGTTTTTTAAGGGAATATTAGAAAAATTTAAACACGCGGAACACCGGTAGTTACGCCACTGGAGTCAAAATTAATATAAAGTATTCTTATCGTTGTACAGTATCTGCAGTGAGCTGCAGTTCTTACAGCTCGTCCTCATATCGCTCATAACATTGTGTACGTCGAACTTATTCCGATGGTAGACGAGGTCTATCGATTCGCGTAAAATACGGTAGCAGAATATCGTAATTAGTCAGAAATTTTGTGGATGTAGCTGGCGACTAAAGTCTTCAGTAATTTTGATTTCAAATGTGGAAACAAAAAAAAGGACCACGAAGGAAAAATAGTGTAGATTATTCAATTCAGATAATTGTGCCAATTGATTTCACAGCAGACAACAAATTTACAAATTTCAAATATAATTTTGGGTAATGTAGCTGAAGAAAATTTACCAATTATCATAATAGAAAATACTGCTCACTAGAAATACTAGAAACCGTGTCACAAACTCCATCAATAACAAAATATAACACCAAAGAAGAAAACTGATGACAAAGTACGAAAAAAAATGTTTAGATTTGTATGAAAAAAATAAAAATAAATTGCAAATGAAGCATGCTAAACAACAGCACAATATTGAATAAAGGTGGGAAGAAAAATATATTAAAGTGGACTTTAAAAAGTTTTGACAATGAGTAAATGTGATATACATGTATTATAGATTCAATTATCATTATGATCTTTTTGTTAATAGTATAATGTTTGATTACTTCGTTAGAATAAATTTTTCGTTTTAAAATTTTTGAAACAAATTTCAATAAAAACGTGTATTTATGTACTTTTTGTCTAAAAAGATTTATGGGGTCGTCTCGTCTAGGCTCGTTAATCATATCGAACATATCTTCAACATCATCCATTTTCACTAAAAAATAATTGTATGTGAAGAAACTTCTACAATAGTTATGTGTATTCTATTTCCCGATATTTATCCTCATGTCATCAATTGAAGCCATGTGATTCAAATCGTTGCGGGAGAAGGGGGATAGATGACATCATCTTGTCGGGTGAAATAGTGTCATTTGCAAAGCAAATAAATGTCAAAATTGACAGTATTATATAAAAATATAATATTAGATGAGACGTATGAGGAGAAACTATCGAAACTACGAACATACAATGACGCCAAAATCACCTTCTTAAAGGAGAAAAATATCCGTTACCCCGTTTACACTACTGTTTCTATTTCATTTTTGTCGTTAGTTAGATAGCATACACATATACCTATCTGTAACACATATGATAATAAGTTAGCGAATAAAAGTCTCATACAGGGTGGCCCAGCGAAAATTATCAGCGCAATTTTTGGCCACTTAACATTAATTTTGCTAAAAACGCTCGAACACGTCAATTTTAATATAAAGGGGGACACCTGAATGGATTAGTACCAATGGCATAACTTCAACCCTAAAATGGGTGTGGACCATGGGCGCCCATAAGGGGGGGCAAGAGGGGGCAATTGCCCTCCCCTGGCTTTTCGCAAATTTATTATTTAATTCTTTCACCACCGTTATGTTCTATAAAAAAATTATTAATGTTTGCTATATCTTAGGGCTTAGCATTTTTGTGTGTGGGACAAATAATTCCATTAGTATTTATGTTCAGTTATTTTAACTATCATTAAAAAATATAGAAATCTGAGACAATTAACTACAATAAACTTATTGAAGAGGTTCCTAATGAAATTTCTGAGGAATTTTCGAAAGATGGAATGAATTTGAAAATTGCCATACAAACCTATCCAAAAAAATTACATTATGTCTGTTTATTTTTATTTTTTTGAACATTTCTATTTATTTATTAGTAAATATATGTTTGCAGTCTATCTCTATAATATAAAAGTTTCCCTTGAATGGACAATATCACATTGGAATAGAATATCAAATGAACTATTCAACAATGCTATAAAAATTTCGATTATGTATTTTTTGTTAAGTGTTGCTTAAAATTTAAGCCTTGCGAGAATAATTGGACATAAAAATATATATCTTTTTATTGTTTTTTTTTTATTTTGCCCCCCTTTGAATAATATTTTATGGGCGCCCATGGTGTGGACTGCACTTCAAAAATTTTAAATGGAAAAGGGTGTCAAACATGACACCGTTCGAAATGCCTTTCAATTCTCTATTCAACAGTTTTTTTATTTTTCAAATCCGATCACTAGTTCCAGAGAAATATCGTTTAAAACACATTTTATCAGGTGTTCAAAATTGCCATCAAGTAGGCTAAAACAAATGACAGAAACTAAATAAACAATTCTTTTGACAAGTTGTTTGTAATAAACAAGTAATTTGTAAGTTGGATTTTTTTTGTGAGGTTATTTGAAGTCTAAAGTTTATGCCACGCTACCCGGATTTTTAGAAGATTTATGGCAACGTACCGTATATCCAAAATTTTGAGCAAAATCTTTATTATTGTATGGAAGTTGGAAATAGTCATTTTGAACAACTAATAAACTGATACTTGAGTTTCTGTCATTTGTTTAAGCCTACTTGATTGCAGTTTTGCACACCTGATAAAATTTGTTTTAAACGATATTTCTCTGGAACTAATGATCGGATTTGAAAAATAAAAAAACTGTTGAAAAGAGAATTGAAAGGCCTTTCGAACTGTGTCATTTTTGACACCCTTTTCCATTAAATTTTTTTGAGGTGAAGTCCACACCCATTTTAGGGTTGAAGTTATGCCATTGGTACTAATCCATTTAGGTGTCCCCCTTTATATTAAAATTGACGTGTTCGAGCGTTTTTTGCAAAATTAATGTTAAGTGGCCAAAAATTGAGCTGATAATTTTCGTTGGGCCACCTGTATATGCCATGTTTGTACGAAAAAGACACAAGAAAAAAGTTTAATAATTCTTGCAGCTGAAATTAATGACGTGCAGATGAACTGCGGAAAATATAGTGTAAATAAATATAAAAATAATACTTACAATAAAACATTCAAGCGAACTATAAGGAAATTCTTGAGCACTTAAACTTGAGTTAAACTAGGGTGTCTGATTAGTTTAAATGTTAGATCTGGTTTAAACCAGAACTACCGTTATTCCACCTCTATAAATAGCGAAAATCCGTTGTCTAGAGATAGACCTGGTTTATACCATGCTTCAGGTATGTAAGTTTCTACATCACGAGACTATTTAAATGATCTATAATCTATTCGTGTTAAGATAAGAGTACATGTCGCGGCGAACAAAGTCAATTGTATAAACACGAAATTTAGATTGGCACAAATTTAACTCTTGAAGACGTTTTGGCGGAAAATATGAACTATCTTGTTAGATGATATTACGCGGCGGTGGTACATGAAGTGTACCACCAACAATATGTTAATTCCGCTGCAGGTTTTACTGTATTTTTCATGAACCACTGTTTCAGCACCATGTATGAGGCTAGTAAATACTTGTAAAATTTTATCATTGGTGTCTACCGGTAACTTAACTGCACAGTAATGAATATATTATCTATGACTTCGTTTCTACCTTACGCGACTTAAACCGAATTTACCATTAGTCCATTGATTAATAGTGAACTAATTCAAAAATCAAGCTGATCCGTAAATCAACCTTTGTTCTATTTCACCAACTTGACTCACAGTTTTCTTTATGTTTTAAACAGTTCATATAATTTTATGACTGAGAATTAAAGTTTCTCTCATTTTTTTGTTGACGTATGATGTACAATTATATTTTTCATATCTAAAAAAAAAAATGGCAAAGAAGAACGAAAATGGGAGAAATTGCAATTATTCGTATAGATTTGTGAAAGTTATTAATTTTTAGATTAATCTTAAAAGCCAAAATTTTGTGTGCATAAATACATATGTCAGAACGTCAAAACGAGGATCAAATCAGATGATCATTGATACTTATAAAGGTCCATTGAATTTGTTCATGGATCAGAGTTGATGCATGAATCAAGCCTTGATTAAAGCATGGTAAATTCGGCTGTTAATGTAACATGGAAGTTGGGAATAAATTTATGTAAACTGCGTAGTATGTATTTATTGGTGAGTACTCCTTGCTTAGAAATTCAGTTTTACGTTTATATGAAATATGAAAGTAATTTCAACTTGTAATTTTTTTGTACTATCATCATTCTCTGTATTTTTTTTTTAACAAAATATGTGTTATTAGGAAAATAGTTAGAAAAGTTAATGTATTACTCTTGACAATTTTTGGGATGGCTGTGGATGAATTATATCAAGAAGCTGAAAACAGTTATGTAGAAAACATACAATCTGATTCAGAGTTCTTAGGTGACAATGACTGTAATGACCAGGAAGAAGTTTTTATTAACAATGAAATTCATGTTTCTAATAGTGATTCCATTGGCCAATTTAGTTAATAATATTTAAATAACAATATCTGATGTTGCAAAAAGAGATCCAATTGATAATGAAATAATTGTAGACCTTTGCGCCCTCCACCATTTGTACATTCATTTGGTGTGCCTGATTTAATAAGAGGCACGGAAAATCTAACACCTACTAAACAAAATCATGATTCCAAAATTACCATATAAATAAAATTAATTTAAGTGAAATATCTAATGTTCCTTATTAAGCAATTAGCGTCCAATTTTGTTACAGCCAATACTATTCACACTACATACTAATAATAAAAATATAAGAACCCTGGTGTTCTACTGAGTGACTGGCTTTGAGTTATGTATGTATCAATCCGAGTTAAAAATTCCTTAAAATGAGAAATATAGTTAAAAGAATGAAGGAGTGAAGAGACGTCATTGTGAAAAAAAATGTTACAAAATGAAATAAAACTTGTAGAAATAAGCTTTATGTTCATATTTAGAAAAGCGACAAGATAAAATGCTTCTATGAAAAGGAACATATTAATAATATTTACTATTATTTTATGAAACATAATGTTTCAATAAAGTGTCAATTTATTTAAAATAATTGTAGTGTAATTTTTCAAAACACATTGGCTACAACACGATTAAATATGTTTATATTATTGATTTGTATGTTACACCGATTGATCGAATTATCAAATAACCTATAATACTATATTATCTTTGTTTCGTTTGAATTTTATTGTTCCTTGCTATAGGTCGTATTCGTGTTAAAAGCTGGACGAGAAATATGTTACAATTTAAATTTTATTATACAAATTCAAAACAATTATAAATTTCTAGAGAGCAGTAGATTAAAAATAATTTAATACTCATATAAATAGTGTACTTTTTGACATCATAGTCTAGTTACAAATATTGTAACGTCTATTCACTCTTTAAAATTATTAAATTTTGACATATTTCAGCAATTATTATGCAAAATATAAAAATGAAAATTTACTCCTTTATTTATAAACTTTTGAAGCTTCATTTAAAATTTCTAAGAACTAGTTGCAACAACAAGGCTTCAGGTTTAAGTAGGTAACACTGAAACAAAAAAATGCTAATCAAAATTTTGATAGCAATATTAAATAGCTCATTTGAAATACATGAAATAATTAATTAAATATTATTTATTTATTAATAACTGAATCAGTGTACTTATCGAAAAGTGAAAATGTGAAACATTGCTAACTTATTAGTCAGCGAAGTGAAACAGTAAACTCATGTTAGAAATTCAACCTATTACGTGGGTTAGTTATTAAGCGTTTTAATCAGAGCATATTACGTGATTCACTTTTATGGTTTATTTACGGACATATCTTGGAAACTCCAAATTAAAGGAAAGTAATCATAACTTTAAGTACTTTTAATAGACTTTTTCTTCCTACAAAAGTTCTAATAGTTAGAAGTACGTGATTATTATATGAATTTTTGCCAAAAGTAAATTTAAAAAATAGAGTTGACTATTGCGGCATTTTATTCTTGGGTATAGTTATCTTATATTTCATAATTATGAGAGGTGTTTGTTATACCTATACTATTTAATGCAAAAATTAAAATAATATAATAATGAACTATTAAACAACTCAGTATTTGGTCAAATTAATAAAACGGTTACTATTTTTTATTTATAATATAAACTATTAGTTATTCGGAACAAAAAATGTTAGATCTAAGAAATGAGTTAGTATTTTAGTTAGTTAGTAAAAAAAAATCAAGCACCCTGTACTGGACACTAATTCAAAATCAGCAGTTTATATTAAGTTGCCATGTCAACTGTCAAGTCAGCCCGTCATCAATACTACTAATAAAAAACAAAATTTTTCAAAACAATTTTTTTCATTGTTTTTATAAATACTTACCTTTTAACTCAACACATTTATATTTCCTACGTGGCAATCGCATCATTTGCACTTGTATATCGAAAAGCACGCATTTTATCTATTAACTTAGGAAACAGGAAAAAATCATTACGTGCAAGGTCAGGACTGTAAGACGGATGCTCTAGTAATTCCACCTGTTAAATTGGCTTTAATTTGCGCAGCATTATGTGGGAATGCATTATCCTGATGCAAGCTTAATTCGGGGCCTATTTTCACGCATTTTTTCAAATACCTGTGGCAAATAAATTTTTGTATAGCAAGTAGCAGTTACTGTTTCCCTACTAATTAATGCCTTTATTGATAAATTGACTTGATTTTAGAAAAATAAACACTTCGAACTCGTTTTACTTTAACAGGATTGGGGTTGAAAAGTACCATTGTGGTTTTGTTTCAGGTTCAAATGCATAAATCTAAATTTATCACCTATTACAATTTCATATACTGCGTTGGATTTACCTTCATAGTAGTTTTTTAATGTTTTCTTGCACCATTCTACACGATGTTTTTTGTGAACATCATTTAAATTATGAGAAATCCAGTGACTTTTAGATGGTCGTATAGTATTTTATTTATAGCGACCATTCTAATGCACGAAATAGCCCGTATAAATCTGTAGATGACACGGTTGTCTTCTTTATCATACTAAGAATAGCACGTTTTTATTCGTAATAACAGAAATTGCCCGACCTTCGCGTAAAACATTACTGAGAGAAACTCGACCAAATTTAAATTCATTGTACCAGCTGTGAACAGATCTGATACTAGGTGCTTTATTTCCAAAAGCAGCCCGAAGTCTTTCGAAGCATTGTTGTGATGTGGAGAGAGCAAACTTTTAAAGTCGTATTATATCATAGTTTGAAAATTTTCTCTTGTTAAAAGCATTTTCAGTACGACTTGTGTATTTTAAAATTGCTTAGAAAATTACTGATAACAGATAATATAATGCAACAACAACTGTCAAACTACATAAGGATGTATTTTTGTTTTGTGATGTTCCATAGCTATCTTGCTTATATTAGTTTGCAGAAGCATTCGGTGCTACCCTGGTATCAAAAGACAGATATATGTACTTTATTATTGTTTTACAAATGTTTTTTTTTTGCGTCTGTTGTATTTATAGCTGTTACAAGTTTATACACAAAGTGTTTAATTTATACGGGGCACTCTTACTATCTCAAGAAATACTACGAAGTTAGTTAAATTAGGAAATAATTTATATATCGCAAGACTATTAAAATGAGGGAAATAAACATTTATTCACAACAAAGGTTCTCAAAATACAGGGTACAACTTTCTTAAATTGAAACCTACCTTATTTGTTTGCATCTTCGATTCAGTATTTTTATATGAAAACTACAAAATTGCGATGTAGCACACTTATAGCATTACAAAACAAAAATAAAAAAAATATTATATTACAATTTAAATCTGATAGGAGTAAGTACTATGACAGCACAATGCATTAAACATTTGATCGAAGTAGTTTTAAAAACATATGGTGAATGTTACTACGAAAACGCCGTGATGATTGGAGAAAGAGATCATTCAACCATATCTTATGTTAACAACAAATTAAATATATTTCTGAAAAAACACATGTACCAAAATATATCCCAGTAAATTAATTCTATATTTAAATATATCCAATTTTAAGAAGCCTTATAGAGAGCTCGAAAATATTACGCTGAAGATAATTTTTCTATAAATGTAAATATAGATATATACGAATGTAATGTACCTATATAATAAGTTGCATAGGCTCCTGGTACCTACTGATTACGCTAGTAATATACCGGGTGTCCCAGCTCGACCGACACATGGGAGTTTTACATGGGAAATCAGTTAATCATGAATAGTATCTCCCCAGTGCAAGATATTAACTTGAAATTTTGTATACTTATACGAGAATATTAATTCTATGGATCTCACTTATTTGAAATATGCAATTTCGTCTGCAGGGCGAGATTTATTAAATTTAAAATCTAATATTTTCGTTCAAAATCAGACAGCCATGGAAATAAAAGAAAATATTTATCTGACAGTTTAGTGAAGTATCACTGATTTTAATTCTTATTCCCTGTATTTTAATATTATTTAAGTGAAATTTAGTTTCTTTTTGTTAAATAATATATCAATATTATAAAAATATAAATATCAACAATGGTATGTCATTAACTGTCAGAACTGTCACATAGATATTTTCTTTTATTTCCATGGCTGACTGATTTTGAACGAAAATATTAGATTTTAAATTTAATATATCTCGCCCTGCAGACGAAATTGCGTATTTCAAATAAGTGTGATCCATAAAATTAATATTCTCCTATAAGTATACAAAATTTCAAGTGAATATCTTGCACTGGGGAGATACTATTCATAATTAACTGATTTCCCATGTAAAACTCCCATGAGTCGGTCGAGCTGGGACACCCGGTATATATATATATATATATATATATATATATATATATATATATATATATATATATATATAGCGTGTATGTAAAAAAAACGGACCATAGGGATTAACAATGTTAATCAGTTCCCAAATTATTTGGACTGCTTCAATTAAATGTTTTAGAGACTTAAATTTTGTTATTTAACTTTATATTTTATTAAACTTAGTGTAGCGATCCCAGGGTCGCGGCGCGGGCGGCGGCCGCTAACCGACAGGTTACAACAAGTCCGTCCGCTCCCGATTGTTCTGATTTCCAGAAGAATCGACGAATATTTCAGAAGGAAATGTTTTACTTAAATACCCCGAGCAAAAGATCGGGAGGACAGTCATATATTGATACGGGTACTTAACACATGGTGATATAAATAAATAGAGGGTGATATAAATAGATGGTAATATAAATATTGTGGAAATAAATATTGTGTTGTTTTAATTGTTTAAATAAATTATCTTATTGTTTTAGTCTTTATTAATAATTGTTAGTCTTAAATTAGTGTTTATATTTGTTAATTCTTAGCGTTAGTTATATTTAATTATTCTTCATATTCACATTTCTTTTATTAAACTTGGTTATATAAATATTAGTGTTTTAATCAATTTTACACTTCACCTAAATAAATAAAACGTTATATTAGAATATTTTAGTAGTAAGATATGGATTTCAAACACAAAAAGAAAATATGCTTAATTATCGCTGTCAAAAGAAATAATTATTTGTCATTGTCTAATATATATTGAGATTTCATCGAGTTTTTAGAGTTTAGACAGTACAAGTACATTAAAAATAAATAATTTTATTTTGAAATTTTGATTCATGTGAATAATAATTATTTTCATTATGAAAAACTTCTTTCATGAAAGAAAAAAAACTAAAAAGTGGTACTACTATAACACCGCTCAAGATATTACACATATGAATGAAGAAGAGGTATTGGCTCTTTTTGAGTTTGATCCAACATTAAGTTTAAGACAAATTTCCGAACAACTAAATATCAGCCACTCAACTATGCATACCAATTTAGAGAAATATAAATATATTCCACTCAACTACTTTGAAAATCGTGCTCATTCTTGCAAATAAGTATTTGTTTTACGGACGAATGCACATTTACAGCGAATAAAAAATTTAATTCCCAGAACCGCAGGCATTGAGCTCAACAAAATCCGCATTTAAATGTAACCCTGCAATACCCAGAGTCCGTAAAGGGTGAATTTGTGGACTGAAATTTTAGGTTCGAGCGTCATTGGCCCTCTCTTTACAAATAATTTAAACACAGAAAGCTACAAGGAACTTCTAGTCGAAAATGTGGGTCTAGAATTAGAAAATTTGATTTTGAGGAGAATATGGTTCAAACATGATGATTGTCCTGCCTAGAGCAGGGCAAATTACTCAAATATAGTAATTAATTATTAATTATTGTCTTGAAAGTATTTGAATTATTAAGTAATAGTAATGAAAAATGTACAATCAATTATTTTTTAAATTAATTTTTAATTTTTATAAAATTTCTAAAATGCATAAAATATAACATTTGAAATAAAAATAATAATCACTATTTTATTATGTTAATATTTATTGTAAACAAAAATACAAAACATATAAAGGTGTCTCAAATAACTTGTTAAGCATGGGGATCTCGAGATCGTTTAGAGATACGACGTTTTTTATCGCGTACCGTTTTCAAGTAATCGGTACTAACTTTAATTTTTCATATGGAGCTTATAGTAGGTTATGATAATTTTGAATAGAGATATAATTTAAAACTAACGTATTGTATGGTCATGCCCATAATTCTTGTGTAGATACCTAGATAGCGTTCTTGCAAACAGTTGGACTGGACTCGCGGAGGCCCTGTAAGTTAGTCCATTAAATCACCGAATTTTATTCCACGAGATTTTTTTTGTGGGAGCATTTAAAAAATATCATAAATAATCAAACGTTTAATAATGCTGAAGAAAAGAAAAATTGTTTACAAATTGAATGGAGAAACATAACTTCCTTCAACTTGAAAATGTTCGGGAGGCATTCTATAACAGATTGGGGCACAGTTTAACCCAAAATGGTATTTGAATTTTTTTTCTTAATGCAAGTATATAAATAAGTATTTATCATTTTCATTATTTACAGAATTTCTTGGTTTACCTTAAAATAATTTGTCATTTTGACAGTTAAAAATGATGTAATTAATGTAATTTTTGAATTATTATTTAAGATTTTTGATTTATTATTTAAGATTTACTTAAATGTTTATCATTTTCATTATTTACTGCATTTCTTGGTTAACCTTAAAATGATTTGTCAATTTGACAGTTAAAAATGATGTAGTTAATGTAATTGTAAGTAAAATTTCTCAGTTACAAAGCAACAAAAACACACTCTTTTACTGATTAAGATGCAGAATTGAATTCTCTAAAACACATTATTTGGAGCATTTTTGTCTAAAATAATTTGAGAAGTTTTGCGCAAAGAAAATCTAATTTCGCCTATAGCCCGCTTTTTTATTTACACACTGTATATTTGTACTGTTTATCGACATTGAATTTTACGAAGTTTAATTTTATTATTGCATACGTTGTATACACGTTTAAAAGTGTACGAGTTACAATTTACCATTAATATATTAATTACTATTCAAACTCCTTTCATGTAGTTGGTGTTTAAAAATAGAAGATATTAAACCATCAAACATTCCTTATATTGATATGTAAACAATACTAATGAAACTATAATCTGAAAATGGAAATCAGTAATTCTTCCTTATAATAATTAGCGGTAATATGTATGCGTTGAACATCTTACCTTACAATAAGTAACATGAAAACATTGACATTAAATAAAACATTGTAAATTCAATGCCATATAACTGAATTGTACTTTTTAATTACTTGCAATTCAATATTCTATTACGACCAGTACATCAAGTACCACAATTAGATCTTTAATATTGTTATTTGTTTTATTATTTTATAGATGCAGTTAGCGCGCTTCGACTCACTGAGTGAAATGTGAGATCTGGGGTTTATATTCCAGCGACGACTAATCTGTAACCAAAAACAAATATACCGCTTTGTCCGAATGGTTCGGGTTCGGGATCCACTACAAGTTGTAGGTCTCTTAAATAAATAAATAGTATGTAACATAGTGAATCGAGAAATGCTTGATTTAATACAGCCGAGCGCTGATTTAAATGATTGAGATGTGTAGCACCAAAGTTTTTATGCTATTTTAGTTACTATCAATTAGTAATTACTTAATACTAACAATAAATTTTGTCATATTTTTCGAGTTTTATAGCCGGTTGCACCAATATTACTTAAATTTTAAATTTCTCTTAAGTAAACAATGTCAAATTGTAATTAAATGTCAAATGAACTATTCAACATTGCTGTCAAAATTTCGATCAGCATTTTTTTGTTTAAGTGTTGCTTAAAATTTAAGCCGTTTTGGTGCAATTGGATTTTAGTATTATAATAAAGAGATCTATGATAAAAAAAATGTTTACTTATTCTGTCAATTCAGCTAGCACAAGGTTTATTGCTTTTTCTGTAATTATGAGCATTATTTTCAACATTATGTTTGGTATTGCGTTAGAGTGTATTTCACCAGAAGATTAACTATAGTAGGGAATACCTCTCTCGGCTAGCTGGGGATTGAAGTAGGTAAATAATGAGCCACTGTTTGATTGGCTAGAAACAGACGTATTACTAACCAATTTTGAATAAAAGTTACTACAATATTGAATGAGGGTTTCGACAAAAAATAAAGAAATATATAAAAAGACGCTCTTACACACAACCATATTTTTGTTTTATTTGATTTCTAGTTTTGTTCCTATAATCAAAGCTTTAATTTTTAAGAACATTGAATAACTACTAATACCGAATTATCAAAATTTTTTAGGTGCACTTTATTATATTGTAATTGTCTAAATGCTAATTAAAATAAAATAAATTGTAAGAAAAACTCGTCTCGTTTGTAACTTTCCCATGCAATAAATAACCACCTAGTTCCCTTACGCCTTTTATAAAATTTTTTTTCTATTTCCGTTTGAATAAGTACAAAAATTTACATATTTGAAAATATGAATTTTTGACATCTTTAAGACATTTGCAAAATAAACAAAAAAGACAATACCAAGGACTGCTTAATTTTATGCCTTACTAAGTTATTACAACAAAATTTTTGGTTATAAAAAGATAAACGATATAAAATAAAGTAGTCATTTAAATTTATGAATGTTAAAATCCTATTATCTGTGAATTTAATAAATATAATTAATAGCTATATTATTAGTATTCGTAAAAATCATAAGAATTAAATATTCTATAAGGTGGGATAGGGTTTTAAATAAAAACCATAAAAGTCTATTTCACACTGTTCTATTTAATAAAGCGACTGGTTTCGGTTAATTAGTAACTATCTTCAGGCACCGGTGAGACTACAATAAGAAGTTAATAATGAATAATAATGAATAAAAGTAATACAAATAAATACAATTTGTGAAATATCAAAAACAAGAAATATAACCAAAAATTACGATTAAAAATTGTCCAAACTTTGGATTAAAAATTAACATAATTTTTCAAAAATCATAAAATAAAAATGTATGTATAACTTACAATGCAAAACTTCAGAAGTAGAACACTACAACAGCTATGGAGGGCACTGAACATTAAAACTAATTTAAAAAATTATTTCTTGAAACGGATAAAATCCTTCTAAAACGTTTGCAACAAACCAATTCGACGAGTGAAAGGTTAATGACTTCGTGACGAAATTTGCCAGAATTAACAAATCAAGAAGAAAGTAAGATGTCCAGCAGCGGACTATTTTTATATTTATTTGATCATTTAAACATTGTTGTCTGTCTTTGGAAATTGATTTTTTCACCTCAATATGTAAAGGTTGATGTTGCTATTTTTTTTGTATGTTTCTACCTTCTATTTTTGGAATTTTTGTTTTTTAGAGAATTTGCTATTAAGGCATTGAAAAGTTTTCCCGTGGCGCCTATTTTTTAAAAATTCATCTTTTATTACATTTTATTATAGTTCTCAAGAATTTAAAATTTGCTATCTGTTCCAATTCCTATCCTCCTATTGTTATTGCGGTACTATGTTCTTTGCTGTTGATAGTATTTACCTTGGTGTTGTACATGTTGTGCTGTAGATTTTTTGTAATTGAGCCTAAGATCACTATGTCGTCTATGTAATATATTTCTGCGATTTCTACTTTTTTTAATTTCCGTGTTCCTATGTGGTAAGGTTTGAAGTTCTTCCTGCAGTCTTTAATGACTTCGTCCAGTACTAGAGATGAAAAATTTATTTACTTTTTAATTCAGATCTCGTTATTCGCTACTAACAATGTTCGGATACTATCGATTAAAGCTAAATGTTACTGTAACGATTTGTTTTGTCGATTATTTCTTTTATTTTTGTCGACATTTTTCTCTAGTTTTACCAAGCAGCTATATTATAAAGGGTAACATAGAAATACAAATATGATGTCATGTCGTTGATTTTGGTTTGGATTTTACATGAACTAGTTACAGCTACTCAGAAACACTAGATGGCGGAATTAAAGTAACGAATATAAAATTTAATATTGCGTGCCACTAGTTACATATTTCGGATTTTTCCGAATAACGAGTACTGGAGAAACGAATTTTTTCACACCTCTATTCCAGCATCACTGAGAAGAGTAGAGGACTGAATGCGCATCCTTTTCGTAATCCTATCTCCGTGTTGAACGTGTCAGATATTTGGTTTAGTACTATTAAATAGTTTAAATTCTTTTCATAGAGTGATCTTAACTGCCTGACGGTTGTTGCGTCAATTCCTCTTGTAAGTAAAGCTTTCATACTTCGTCCTTCTCTATTCTGTCGAACGCTTACTCCAAGTCAACAAAGCACATGTGCACTTCCCTTTTTCCTTTCTTATACAATGTAAAGGAAGTATTGTAAACGCAAAAAAAAATCGGTTTTTTAGGTTTCAACGGAAATATTCATTTTAACTATCCCTGAATCCATTTTGACTAGTTTTCGGCGTGCCGTTTGTACGTACTTATCTCGCAATAACTCAAAAAATATTAGCCATAATATTTTGAAATCTGAATTTTGAAAAATAATATCTAGCTGTGTACCGTCCTTTTAAGTATTAGAAATTAATATCTTGTATAACTGACAGTTGTGTTTCATAATTTTACTCGAAGTCAACACACATATATGTGTTTTATGATATTTGTCCTTTTTGTTTGTTTACTCGACTTGACAAGGATTTTCTTAAATCTCCAACTTTAAACTAAAGATAAAGTTTAATGTTTAATATACAAAATTATTTATTACAATCTATTCACATTATGTAGTTTTATAGTGTGCATCGCATGGACATAAGTATGGGTATATAAGACGAGGTGGCCGAGTGGTTAAGGCGTTGGACTGCTAATCCAATGTGCTTTGCACGCGTGGGTTCGAATCCCATCCTCGTCGAATTTTATTTCTTAATTAATTGGATCTTTTAACTATTTAAAGTGTATTAAATGAATTGTTATAAACTGAACTATGTACAGTTCGAAATTTAATCGTAACAGGTTATATCAAATTCTATTCATAATAGATAACATAATATCCTGTATAAAATATTTGATCCTTTTCTACTATCGTTTAATAAAAGACTCTTTATTCTAATTTCAGTTACGTTATTAATTCCATTATTTCACTAGTGACATAATGAGATTATTATTTTACTCAAAATCAAAATGGAAAGTAGGCACATATAGAAACATTAACAGCTAAAAAAACAATGGCGTAGCAAGAAGCCTTTTTGGAGGCGCTCGAAAGCCTCCAAAATTCTGTTGAGCGCATTCAAAAATTGTATGGCACAAGTACTTAAAATTTTTACCGTATAAGTTTGTTTGCTTTTATTTTGGACCCTTTTTATATTTAGCATGTAGGTATATTATACGTAAGTATTGTCTACAGTGTCACTATATCTATCAAATATGCTTTTGTTCTTTTGTTACTTGTTCTTTTGTATTGAGGCCTTGAATATTCTATCAACCAAAATTCATTATGCAATTTCTTTCGTTTCTGTTTAGACCCGTCCAAATTCACATGCTCTAGAATAAGATTTTTAACGAATGTTTTTTCCGAGTGATAGGTTGCTAGTCTATTGCCTCAACCCTTTTCTATTTTCCGGGCTTGGGACCGGCAACGGTAGTTCGACTACAACTACCCCAGGCGGAATTAAATTAATAAAATTTTCATTGAAATGTAATTGAACTGATGAGGTAACTAATAAGTTATATTCTATTATTAATAGTTCTGATTGGTATAAGTTGTATTATAGTAACAGTTATGTAAACGTAGTAATAAGTTCTTTACTTAAGTAAATATTGTAAAAGATAAAAAGATGTCAATCTCTTTTGTATGGAAATATTACCATGAATAAGATAAATGAATATATAAATAATACAATAAGTTTTTTGCTGAAAAGTTTTATTTATAGAACAAATGGTACTTGTGACTCTAACCATGCTTATTGCAATGTAAAATATTAGAAAATATAATACTTTTCATTAATAATTTTCTTAAAAGATATTTCCGCTATGTATTTTCGTGAAGTCACGAATCATAAACTTACACAAAGATATATCTGACACATAGATGTACACAGATAACATAAAGGTCAAATCTAAAATAAAACGTCAAAGTAAACATAATCTAAAAATCACAGGAAAAGTACATAAAGTGTTCTCATCGTTTACTAATGAACACTATATTTTCTGGATTTTCGTAATACATTCTATTTTTAAAGAAATTGTACTCTGTAATAATTTATTTAATACGGACCTGTTCTTACTTTTCAAGTGATAACTTTGAGTTGGGATAAATTATAATTCCTGACCACAAAGCTTTCCACCCTTCTATAAAAGGTTGTAAAACCCGCATAAGTCAGATTCATATACCTAAACTTCTACTATAATAAAGTTTTACATTTGTCAAGAGAAGTGCGTGAGTTTGATTAAAGCCTAAGAGTCCAAACTCCTTTAAGTACGAACCTTTATTACGTTGTGATCCAAAACAAAAGATCATAACATGAACATACGATTCTAATCAGGTATATTTTTAATTTAAAAAAATAAGTACTGTTATAATTTTTTTCTTTCTAATTTATACAAAAGTTTATGTTTAACTCTCTCCGTTATTTTCTCTATCACATTTATCCTCTCGGCTCTAGGACAAATTATTTCTAGATCGAAGGTCTCGTGCCTTTAGGATGAGTTTTGCCTGCATTTTAATATAATTGAGATCAATACCTCAGATTGTTTCGAATCACTCAGATGCAGCGGTATATTTTTAGTTGACTAAAGATTGAGGACGATGAGTTTTGAACCACAGATCTCACACTAACCCCAATGCGAATGATCGAATTCAAATTAAATTTTGAAACTGGCAACAAGTTGTAAATAGGTAAGAGACAGCATAAAGTAATTAATTAATTCTCATAATCAATTTATCTGCTATTATTTTGACTTATTCCATTATTTGCAATATACTTCTAAATATTTGGTTATTACATCACAATTTGGTATGTCTAGGTCATTTCCTTATACCAATATGTCGCGACGCAACCGATTCCAAAATTTGAGATTTGACATCTCGCTTTATATATTAATTAATAAATATCAATCTAAAATCAAATATTCTGTCCTTCCTACCATTGAACAACTCTTAAAACTCTGTATCCTGGTCACGGAGCCATTTTGTAACGACACCTACCACCTTCGTACACAAAATTGCAATGTTTCTCTCGAATGATCCAGCATGTGTATTATCAGAGACACATTTTTCAAGATGGAATAATGGCGATAATAAAGACTCTTTTAATTGCATGAAACCTATTGTAACAGTACGTTACCTCCTTTCTCCGCACACATCCATATATTGGCCATTGATCGTCTAGTGGCAGATTTAATTTACCCTACGATGTTCTTATTTAAATAAGTAACCTTTCATTGTCGGAATACGGAGTAGCTGATAAAAGTGGAGGAACTGGAACTTGTATTTGATTAAATAAAAGAATGATATTCACTCCAAAAGAAAGACAAAATATCTATCTTGTGCATTTATTTGTAATTAAAGAGAATCGTCAAGTGATGTGGAAAATTAAACTCTCCGGTATTCACCTTATTAACCTGAGGGAAACCACAGCCAAAACTTCAGATGAAGAGACGAATTGACAAATATATTAAGCTTGCATTTGATTCGTAATGGTTGTCCCAATAATTTTTATAAACATATTTGGTAAAATCATATAACTGAGATTCAGACTACAACTGTGTGTGTGCTGGTTGCATGGATTATATTTGTTGGTTCTTTTGGATGTAGGACCATTGTTAGAGTCTGAATCGCAATGACCGGCTCTTGAACTCATGGTTCAAGGCAGTACTACTTCACGCCAACCGATCACGGCTGTCTGTGCTTGTCCACCTCTCTACAGTAGTATCTAGCTCGTTGGGTTTACACATTATGAAATACAGGATTTTAGTTGTATTGGCGTTTATTTCTAGTTTATTCTGAGATGAATATTGATGTAAAAAGTATAATTTCTTTCTGACGTCTAGTATTATACCCAATGTTAGTGTTTTTTCTCATACCAGTTTTTAATAAGTAAGATGCTAGATCGTTGATGAAAGAAGCAAATAGTACGGCTGAGAAAATGTCCGCCTAGAGAATTCTTTGTGTTTTATATGGATAAAGAAAAGTGTTCATTTAATTATATTTTCATATTTACGTCATTGTAAAGATTTTGTACGATTCTAATAAATTTTGATAAGATTCCTGATATACGGCTCTATCATGTAACTCATCGCTTATATTAATCGATGTAGCTTAATTTTAACTATCGACTATGTTTTAAGCGAGCACTGCTAAAATGCTTAATATATAACAAGTGTCGCTAAGACAATAACTACACTTTAAATTTTACCGATGTCGATAACAAATAAGAGTGACGGTAGTAACAATTTAGGAAAAATTATGTTTGACAACAGTGTAAATTTGTACATATGCGATTGTTTTGACATTTTTCTTGTCAAATTGATTGTAAAAAATAGGGTACAGTAACTCAAGTCAATGACATTTGGTTAGTTTTGTTCTGCCATCTATTGGTTGATTCCCAGAAGTTTAATAAAAATAATAATTTAGTTGGCTTTCAATTTTTATACAATACATTTGATTTTTTTGTAATAAATTGAGTACTTTAGTACGATTGACAAAAATGACAACTGTCAGAATATACTTCTTAAGAAATAGGTAGCAAATAAGTGAAAACAGTTATCTATTTCTGTGCAAGTTTTTGAGCGATTAAATTTTGTGTAATGGAAGAAGGAATAGTGACAAACATTTTAATAAAATTTTGTAAAAGATTTGGGAAGGAAATTAGAATATGCAACACGAATGGAAGTTGAAGTGATGACACATCTAGCTATAAGGTTTGATTTGTTATAAAGATATAAAATCGAACAGTTAGATATTTCTAAATGAATAATACGAACCATAAAGACCGAAAATTTGTAGAAATTGTATACGCATGGAAATCAATGTCACCTTTTATTACAAAAATATAAATTTACTGAAACTATGCAATATTAGACCCAAAATTGACAAGAGAGAAGAAAATAAGTTAAATTTTGACATTTAAAAAATGTCTTTAATATTTTAGAGACAGTTCGTACCTTGTCTTTAATTATTAACATATTAGCGAGTATTACTAGCTATGATCGCTTAAATATTTGATACAATGATAAGATTTTAATACCAATGTCTTTAAAAACGTTTAACTACGTCGCTTAATATAAGCGATGTGTTACATGATAGAGCCGATAGACAGTTTATAATGATAGTGCATCCATTGTGTTTTTTAGTCTTAATTGTAAATGTACAGCTGATGCTAAGATAGCGATTGAATTAATAAGTACAATTCATCTATCGATTAGAGAGTCTCTATTGGCATTTTTTTTTTATTAAAAATATATAATTGATTCATCAATATTTTGGGAGCTTTTATTAAGATCAAATATTATTGAATAGATTTAAAAGATAGTGTTGCTATTTAGGAATTAACTTCTTGCAAAATTCGTCATTTACTATGCCTGCACCTTGCGACTTACTTCTTTTGGATTTAAAGTAGAAAAGAAGTTCTAATTATAAAATTTATAGAAAAATTATTCCCACTAATTTAAATTAATGTCATTTTTGGGTTTATATTTTGGTTTTAATGATCTTATAGTACGCAAAAATTCTAGATCAATTATACTATTCCGATACTACTAATGGAAATTTACTTGACACGGCCCATAAACTATAAATTCTCTCAAATTTTTACTTTGCATTTTTTTCAATATGTAAGTAAAGATAAGATACAAAGTAAATTGTAATGTCAACGATGATCTTTTCAATAGCAACAGCAGTAACCAGGGTCGACTCGAGAAGGATACATTTGAATATCAAGCAAAGCTAAGAGTAGATGGTATTACCGAAACATGAGAGAGTGTGTATTGTTTTATATAATTCGAATAATATTCAAAAATTAACTGAAGACAACCTTCTTAAATGTTCCAAAGACTTAAATGCCATCTTGTAAGTTGACATTGAGGAACTGTTTTATTTAATGAAACCAAAATCGTATTTTGCTTTCCGAGATCACAATAATACAAATAATTAAATATTTATTTAAAAATAATTTACTTATATGTGTCCTTATCAATTAGGTACTTTCTCGTCTACAGAAGGACCTTTCTCAAGACTGAAAATAATAAAAACTTTCTTCACATCAAGCATTAAATTTATTAACAGTATTTTGTTTCAAATGTTAATTTTATTAAAATAATTTAATTATTTTATCATCATATATATCACTTTCACGTACACCTTAATGCAAGTAAATTTTGTGCTTGGCTCAGCTTTTGATCCGGTCGGCATTGATACTTTGGGCTGCAAATATAGTTTGAAGCAGTCGGAAACCGAATAGACAGGTTGCTCGGCTTAAAAGAGCGGGCGACAGAATCCGATTACACGTCCATACACTTGATATTGTCTAGCGGCCTTCCCAATAGATGTGAATATAAACAATGAAGGCTTGATAGGATTGAAAGCTCATATGGTAAAGGTTCCATTCATTTTGCTTAAATCTTTCAGATTCGGAATTCAAATTAATAGAAAAGAACTCTACTATGCTCTTTATTTGTGATATCTGCAAAAGTACTTGCGATATAGTGGATAAACAGAGAAATATGTCTACACTTTTAAATTCTATTGGTTCTCTTTCAGCTGCATGCAATACTCTACAAACCGATCTATTATCTAAATTTGACTCCTATTTTGTAAACTGAAATCAAACCTATGATTCTTTTGGTTCTAAATTTAATAAATTATCAGCGACTATACATACTGATATTTATATTAATGCTTCCTCGCCTAAATCTTTTGCTTCTGCTATCCGCATCTTAAAGTCAGACACACCTATAATTCTAAAACAAAAAAATTGGGTCCACAAGTACGACCGATGTTCTTAAAATTGTTATTCCAATCGCATCCAATATCACTCTCAATTATGTGAGAAAAACTAGTAGCGGAGAAGTTATTAATTCTAGCCAATCTGAGACATAAAAAAATTGGTTAATGATATATTAAAAAATAAATATGACAAAAAATATACGTACTCTCAATTCTCGTGAAAGCTTTAAAACTACAGGGTGCCTATTCTGTAACTTATAACACTAGTGATACACCTTCAAAAGTGTTATAATCTGACTACCATCTAGCGGTTTTTGAGTGCAACAGGGAATCTGACGTCACTCATTTCGTAAACGATTCACTAGCGCGAAGGGTAGTGTTATATTCATTTCACTAGTGTTATACTGACGTTTGGTCACAACATTGGACATTATTGACAGACATTGACATTCTACTACAAATCTTGACAGCGTACCGGTGTGTTAACGTCTCGTTTTCTTATCCGCGTATTAATCGGATTAATCGCGTGTTTATTGATATGTAAACGTAATTATCAATTATCAATAGTGATTTATTATAAATCAGTGTACAAATAATCTCAGACTGTTGTAGTGTTTTCGCATTGTTAATCTTATTAGTGTTGTTAAATAAACAAGACGAACAATAAAATATCGATTTTCAATCTCCCCTTAGAGAATTCCGAGAATTCACGTCCCCTTGTGTGAACTTTCCAGTGAAATAACCTGATGTGCGGTGTAATGCGGGTAGTGTAGTGCCCCGGCGCTGAATATCCAGCCATGGAAGGTCCGGCTCAACCCAAGACGACAAACCGTTCAACTCGAAGACGAGCTGTCATCACGGTTGCTGACCAACCTCTAACTCGAACTACCAGCGACCCAGCATCTACAGTTCCGAATCCAAATAACGCTGCTCATGACTATATTGCTACCCTCGTCAAGGAGATGCGTACCACCAAGGCTGTAGCGGAGACTTGGTGCCAACAACGTGACGAGGCTCTAGAAAAGGTAAAGCAATTAGAAACCGCGCTCTGTCCGGCCACGCCATCGACATCTACCATCTTAGTCACGCCTCATCCGAGCGAGACATCCAAAACCACTGCTACTGGCACTAGTAACACCATCTCTGACTTTAACTTAGAAGCCCCTACTGACAAAATTAATGTAACTGCACTCACACCGCTTCTAGAGAGCGCTACTTACATGAAAACACTTCCCAATTCGAACGCAAGCGACGATGATGGATTTAAAAGCCAGCAAAGGAAAAAGAAATGTACTAAAAAAGACGACCCAACAAAAACCACGCCCACGCAAAATAAATTTGAAATCCTCTCTATGGAAACAAATGAAGTCAACACGACCGAAACTGCCAAGGAGAAAACACCACCACTGATGTATCTTTTTGCCTTCGTGAACCTCCACAGCTCGCTCCATAAATACGGCAGGAATCAAACTAAAATTCTCAAAGGTCAACAGCGACAACATCAAAGTACAGCCGGAGAGAACTGCTTCCAACTCTTGGAGTGAAATTCTTCACATTCTAATTGAAGAACGAAAACCACTCCAAGTAGTTATTCAAGGACTGCCTACAGCAATAACAAACGATGAAATTGTTCATGAACTAAATTTGGTTAAAAAAATCAAAGCACTAAAAGCGTATAGAATTGAGAAATTCTCCAACCTGGTAGCAGTGCATGTGGAGCGCACAGAGGAATCCAGGAAAATATACGAATTGACGAACCTTCTGCACTTACGAATCACCGTAGAAGGCAAAAGACGGCCAATTACACCCGGCCAGTGCCACCGATGTCACAGCATCAATCACTCGTCCAGTGGATGCCAACTCGCCTGGCGTTGTGTCAGATGTGGAGAAGCTCACGCCTCTCATGAATGCAGAAAGAAGGACAAGACGGAGCACAAAGCCAAGTGTGCGAACTGCGGCGAACAACACACCGCCAACTACCGAGGCTGCCAGCTGTTCAAGGACGCCCTCGAGAGGAAGAACAGCAAAAAAGCCAACGGGAGAAGCTACGCAAGCGTGGCAAGAGCTGCTCAACCCGAAACTGCAGCCAAACTCAAAGCAACAGCTGCCCAGACAACTGCAGCTCCAGCAGTTGCAACGCCAACAACTGCAGAGCCCCAAACCGATACTCCAGCATCAGCAACCGCTGCATCAACATCATCAGCACCGCCGCCGACTGCTAAAATTGGCACGCCTGGCGCCGCGACCACAAGCAATCTAGTTCTGGTCAAGGCTGCAAGACGCAATAAAAACAGGATTTGTCCGACAAACACTACAACACTCGAAAGTAGATGTCCCAGCCCTTACCAACTTGGAAGCTTGTGCACACGGAGAAACAAGACCCAATCCGTCTAGTAGCGGGCTACAACTCTCCTTCCAAGCAGCTTCTCGAAACCGACCTCAACAAAGTGCTGTTCATGGACAACCTTCCGGTCATAATAGCGGGAGATCTAAACGCCAAACACTCCTCTTGGAACAGCAGGCGTAGCAACACCAGGGGCAGACTCCTATTCAAATACGGTGTTGATAAGCAGTTAAACATCATCGGACCGAGGGAGCCGACCTACTACAGCAGTGCGGGCCACGCTCCAGATGTACTGGACATAGCTATCCTGCACAACATCCGAGCCAGCCGCAACATATACGTTTACATTGACCTCTCTTTCGACCATGACCCAATTATATTGGATCTGGAAGACAACATCCAGCCGACAATAACTACAACAAGACCTATTGTTGATTGGGAGCCGTTTAAAGATTCTCTGCAGCAACAACTTGGCAGCATACCAGAGATCCGCACAACAGCGAACGTAGAGGAAGCCGTGGCTAATCTAACTGCAAAAATAAAAACAAGTTTGCAGACTGCGTCTCGACCTAGGCACACTCACCCAAACATCAAACCGAGTCAGCCAGCAGAAATCCTAGACATTATTCGCAACGCAAGGCAGAGAAACTGGGATCCTGCTGACAAGCGGCTCTACAATCAGGTAACGACAAAGCTGAGAGATGCTCTCAGAGAAGAGAAGAACAAGAGCTGGGCCAAAGTTCTCACAGTAGCTGATGAGGACGAGGAGAAATATTGAAAGCTATGCAAATCTCTGAGAAGCAAACGCGCCACACCAAGGGCAATACATAATCAGCAAGGTCTTGTATACACCGCGGCAGGGAAAGCAGAAGCAATAGCAAACTGTTTGGAAGATCAGTGCTCTCCAAACTATGAGAGTGCTGACATGGATTTTATCGAAAAAATACACAAATTCGTGCGACGCAAACTACGCCAGAGCAGCGAAGTAGATGCACCATTCACCACACCAGCCCATGTGCAACAACTTCTCAAACGAGTCAACGTGAAGAAAGCTCCAGGACCAGATGAAGTGCCAGCTACAGCTCTACGAGCCTTACCGATGAAGGCTATAGTAGCGCTCACCAACATCATAAACGCGATACTGCGTCTACAACACTTTCCAACCAGTTGGAAAAAAGCCGTGATCGTCACCATTCCAAAGCCAGGGAAAGATGCGAAGTTCCCGCAGAACCACAAGCCGATCAGCCTTCTAAGCCATCTGGTAAAAGTCGCTGAGAGGGTGATCTTGAAAGAGCTGCAGACCACAACACAACAATTTGTACGCGTAATAAATTTTGCTGCACAAGGCATGGAACAAAATATGGCAACAGGCGCAGTCATTCTCAATGTGGAAAAAGCGTTTGACAAGGTGTGGCACCAGGGCATGCTGTCCAAGCTGTTACAACTTGGATTTCCGCTGCACCTAGCCAAACTTATTGCATCGTACCTAAAAGGCCGCAAATTTCAAGTACGGCACGAAGGCGCTCTTTCCAGAGAAAAAACGATCACGGCAGGCGTCGCGCAGGGCTCTCTGCTTTCTCCACTGCTGTTTAATGTTTACGTGAGCGACATCCCTCGCCCGGAAACAGCTAAAGCGATGGTCGCCCAGTATGCAGTCGACACAGCGGTCGCATACAAAAGCACGAGCCCAAGGATAATCACGGTACGACTACAGCAAGCCATGGATGCTCTGGAAGAATGGTGCTGCAAGTAGAGGATCAGTATAATTCCCACCAAAAGCACGGCGATACTGATCACAAGACGGCTTCTACAACCGTTTGGTGAGGTTCGGTTATTTGACAGGCCTATTCCTTAGAGATACAAGGTAATTTACCTAGGCATCAAGATCGACAGGCGGCTAAACTTCAAACAGCACGTCAGTGACGCCATTCTCAAGGCCAGGACGACGTTTGCGAGATTGATCCCCCTTCTGGGGAAGAAAAGCGATATGCCTCTGAAAAACAAACTCAGAGTGTACCGCTCAATTATCAGACAGCAACTCCTATATGGCTGCCCAGCTTGGGGAGTTTCGTCCAAATTATCTACACGACGCCTGCAGGTCTGTCAAAACAAGATGCTGCGTAGGATCTTTAACACTGGGTGGTTTATAAGTAAGAAAACCATCCACAAGGACACAAACATGAAAAGCATCGAAGAAGAATTCCTAAAACAAGGAACGAAATTCTTTGATAACATGAGTCGCGACGACAACGAAGACGTTTGGTTTGTGCGCTTGGCGGTATTGTTTAAAATTTGAGTAGTGACATTTTATGAAAAGATTATATTGCAGTGATGGACAATTTTTGTGGGTGCTAAAGAGAATCTTGAACTTATGCAAATGTACGCAATTGACAATAAACACAATTTTGCATAATTTGAAAGTTGCCAACTAAAAAATTATTTTACCTAAGACTACAAAATTACATTTGACATGAGACGTCAATCAATATAACACTTGAAATCGATGAAAAGTTACCGAATAGGTACCCTGGTTCATTAAAACAGTACGTGCCTCGTTGAAAATTTTAAATGTGAAATAATAGATATTGAAACAACTACAAAAAAAAAGTACTAAAATTTTTCAACTGCTGTCACAGGCAGATTTAACTATCTACCAAAATATTAATTTTTTATAGGTTATGATTATTGTGCTGCATATGATGCTGTCGAATTAAGACGTTGCTATAATTGCTATGATTTTCATCATTTGGAAAAAAAAATTGTAATAAGATTAATCGGTGATGTCCAAATTGTGCTGAAAATCATTCATCTACGAAATGTACCAACATTGGGCGTAAATGTGTTAACTGTTTTAATTACAAAGAATCGTCATCAATTGAGATTGATCTGGCGCACAGTGTCTGGGATAAGAAGTACCAAGAGACCCTAAAGAGATTCAGAGTTCATATATGTTAGGTATTCAATATCAATTAACACGTTAACTGCCACCATTAAAAAAAAAAGTTGGGTTCCTTGGGCCATTCACATTTTTAATTTTTGTGTAAGATATAATACTTTTCCTGACACCTAAAAAAAAGATAATCACACCTATTTCAAAAAACGGTGATGCTTGTTTAATCTGTAAGTACTGTCCTATTGTCCTGCTACCTAATTTTGGTAAATGTTTTGAAAAAAATATTTATGCCATTATATACAACAAAGTTAAAAATAAAATCTCTATTGCCCAACATGGCGTCATGGCGAAACGATCCACTGCTATTAATTTAACCTACTTCACACATGTAGTATCTAATGCACTTGATATGATACTCAGGTAAATTGGGTTTACACGGATTTCGCCAAAGCCTTCGACAGGATTGATCACTCTATACTACTACATAACTTCTCTCTCTCACACACACAAACACCAGCATTCATATGTTTACTTTCCTCCTATCTCTCACAGAGAGAATTATTCGTTCAATTTCTCAATCACAGTTATTCTCTTTTTATAGCTACATTAGGTTTTCCACAAGGTTCTAATTTAAGTCATGTCCTCTTCTTATTGTTTATAAATGATATAACCGATGTTCTACAATGGGAAAAATTATTATTTGCAGATGATTTGACAATTATCTTACATTTACCTCTGATATTAATTTCATTTACAAATCTACTGTTCGCATGCTAGATTTTGTTATTATATTACTCGTTTGTTCGCCCAAAAATCGAATATTGTAATTAAGTTCCTTAAATATTTTCACTTTAAAGTCTTTCGCCACTATCCCAACCGCACTATATTTTATACACATCTGTTAAATACTTTAAAATTTCTTGGTCTTTTAGAACGGCGTGATATTAATTGTATTTATCACCTATCTTTTCATTTGAATATCGCCCGAATCAATACTTTTTATAAATCATCTCTTCATAAAATGTGGTTCTTGTATGAACAAAAATTTTCTTCTGTTGATATTTTTCATTTCTCTCCCAAAATGTTTATTAAACGTATGTCCCCCGTGTAAATCTAGTTTTTCTTTTGTGTTCTTTTCTTGGCTTTTAAGTTAAGGCAAATGCTTAAGCTACAAATGTTGCACGGTTCTACATAAGAAAATATTTTGCTAAGCAAACATAATGCAATGTTGGTGAATTTGAATAGCATTGTAACTAACTTCTCGCCTTGCAGAAAAAAACCTGTGAATTATTTAACTATTTTGTGAAGTGATTATTTTTAAATAATTTAATTTAGTGGATAATAAAGTTAAACGAGCTTCAAACTTTACGCAAGAAGTATATTTCAATATTCAAAAATTTAGTAAAAAAACATAAAGATATTATTGAATGTAAAAAGTCAAATACTTTGTTATGGAAGAAGAAAAAATTTATATGGAATACACTGTCCAAAATGTAATAATGTAGATACTGGTGCTCATAATTGCACAACTAGCTTATTTTAACTAGTAGTGAAGTATATATATATATATACTACTAATGAAAAAGTTGAATGAGAGAGACAGATATATAGAGAAAAAATAAAAAATAAACATGTGAGCATGAAATGAAAGACCCGTTAATACAGATTAAAAGTGCTTACTATTATAAGCTACAAAATAACATATTTGACATTTCTGAGAAAGTAAATTAAAGTGTAGAATAAGATATTAGGTAATAAAAATGGCAAATAATCGAGAAGGGGGGGGGGAGGTTATTATTGGAACCAGGAAGAAAAAAGTTTTCTATTAAATTTAATAGAAGACAATTTAAAAATGATATAAAATAAAAGTCAAAGTGGTAAAATATTAAAAGACCGAAAATTGATTTGGACATCTATAACCACTAAAATGGCAATTAGAGGATACACATCGAAAGTAGATCGGATTAAGCAACAGAGGCTACGCATGAAAACTTTGGGAAAAAAGAATACGAATAAGTATATAAAACAATGAACAAAAGACGGGTGGAGGACCACCACCTGAACTGACAAACCCGATTGATTTAAAAATAAAAGATATGATTCCAAATGAATTCATAAAATATGTAAGTGAATTTGAAATTCAGAAATGGAAATATCGAATACAAATCAGTTTGAGAAAGAGGCACATTCAGAAAGTATTGATATATGTACGGAAAATGAAAATAGAATGAGCCAAGTCACAGACGATGAGTTACAAATTATTCACATGGAATATTTGAATAATACTGAAAACATAATGCCCGAAATACATCAAGCAATAAATAATTCTCCAAAAGATATGTAAGTAAAATCTATAGATATTTAATTACGCAAATATTATTGTTAATTATGATTTATATAATTTTCTTATAATCTGTGTAAGAAATCCCTAAAATAAAATATATTTATCTCCCACTCCCAATCCTACGATGCTAAATCCCTCCTTAAAATACAAAAAGAAAACAATTAAGGATATGACGCTGTACGAAGAAAAGAGATTGGAACAAGAAGAAAAACGATTAAAATTTAATGAAATAATTCACAATTTAATGGCTGAAAAAATTAAAAGTGAAACAGAACTTTTAGATGTACAGATTCAAAATTTAAAAAAGAAAATGTAATTGTATGTATTTTAAATAAATAGCCATCTGTTAATTTAATAGTGTTTTTAATATCAAAATAATTCCCTAACCTAACCTAACCTAGAATTAGCGTCTTAGGGGCCGTTCAAGTATTACGTAAGCACTATAGGGGGGTAGGGGGGTCTTTGTTTTGCTTATTTTGGATGACATGGGGGGTAGGGGAGTCTAGATGATGATTACGTCATAGGTAGCTATTAATTTTTTAACACGAATGGCAACCCTCACATTGGCTAAGTTCCGAATCGTGCAAAAATCGATGACAGCGCTCACGTTATCTGTCAAATCCATATAAATCATGATATCGGAACGCATGTTGACAGCGCTGTAATCGATTTTAGCGCGATTCGGAACTTAGCCATTGTCTATGCTTGAAAACGAAACGCATTTTCGGGGATTCCCGCAAATATAAACGCATACGTTTAAGCACTCGCTTTAGAACCGATTAAGGGAATTACCGCGCGCTGTTCAACTGTCTAAATTTCCTCTGTCAGTTTATTGTTTCGTTGGATACTATAGCGAGTAGACGTATTGTAAGCATAGCAAAGCAAGTTAACATTTGTGTTACCGTTGATTCCATTAGCCAAAGTTTAACGTTTAAATAAGATGTCGTTTCAAATAGACAAATCCAAGTTATACCAAAAATTGTTTGAAAGTTTTAAAAAATCTCATACATCAAGTACGAAAGTACAAAATGTACAAAAGTTAGTTAACGAAATGTGGCGACATTATAAATTACAAGCAAAGTCCGACAAGGAATTAGATATTATTGTATCTAAGAGAATTAAAGAAGAATTCCAAGCGGCAACTAAGAATACGAGTAAATTCAATCTACTACATTTTTTTCCAAGGTGAGTGACGAAATAACAGTGGATAAACATTATTTTTTTTGAAAAAAAAAAAATAATGTACCGAAACGGCTCACTTACGATTTTATTATATGTATAGATTAGAGTGACCATTTATTTTTTTAATGAAATCAGTATAAAACCTATGTTCTATATTTAGATTACTTATTGACTATATTACATTGAAATGTTTATAGTAAGTCATTTAATATATATTTAAAAAAAGTGAGAAAAGGAAGGTGAAATTTGATGCCATATGCGATGATTAATGTTTAAAAATTCTTCTATTGTGTTTAAGCAGTGTTTTAGCAAATACTGTTTTAGTATCTTTAAATTTGATTTTTTCGGGGCTTTTATTATTCTCAGGCAAAACATTTGTAAATCCAAATATAACTTTTAATGTATTGTTTTTGCTTTTTCTACATTAGCTTTAAACATAAATGGAAAAATTATAGCGATATTACTGCTATAATTTCATTGCTATTACTAAAGTTTACAGTTCCTCTCAAAATCAAACCTTTTAACTAACCATATCGAGAGATAGAAATTTTAGTTAATACTTAAATTATATGAAAATGTTTAAACATCTATCAAAAATAATTATAAAATATCGAAAATCAGTACATTCAGTACAGTGTGTACAAAATCAGTACAAAATATGTTACAATTTGTTTATCAGTACAAGGGTCTGAAAATCAGTACTGTACTGACAAAATCAGTACGAATGGTCACTCTAGCTATAGATAGATATAAATTTTTTTCTTAAGATTGACTCCGTCAATTGGTCATAAAATACAGGGTATTAGTTTTCTGTATGTGATGGATTCGATTCCCGGCTTTAAATAATCTTTAAAGATTGTAAGATTATAATATTTTGTCCCTTACTCTATCTTGAATACTGTATCAGTAAAATCTAAATTCCATTCTAAATCTATTTTCTTATTTTTAAAATTATAATTATAACATTTTAATTATAATAATAATAAAAAAAATAATTGAAAAATGTTTACGTAAGCATGGGGTGAGGGGGTAAGAGCTTTGCTTACTTTTGCTGACAAGGGGGATGGGCAGGTAAATAATAGTAATAAATCTGCTTACGTAATATTTGAACGGCCCCTTATATAATTTTGCCTAAATAGATGTCCTGAAGCATTTAGTTGATAGTTCATAAGTTCATCTTCAATTTCCACATTAATATCATCTTCTCATAAAAATAAGTTATTTATCTACGTAAAAACAAATATAAAAATTCTAGTTGTTAACGTACCGTCTGAATGTTTATCTAAATAATCGTCAACAGCTATGTTGTGTAAAACGGTTATTGCAATAATGCATGCCTTTTTTTCTATTATTCCTCTTGTTTTAATATGAGCCCTATTAAATCTTGTTTCCGCACCAGGTTGAGAATTTAAGAGAGGTGTTAATAGATAAGACGTACAAGCGTAACCATTAAACCCAATAAAATTCCATCAATTTCGCCATTCTAAGAATCAATAAATCTTATTACAATAAAATGTGAATGTGAAATTATTAAAACAGAAATATACTGCATACATACTAAATGACTGATAATGTAAGAGGTAATAGTACCTCAAATTTGGTTTTAATATTACTTTCATTTCAAATTCTCGAATCGTGTACGCTACCCCTCCAATGCGCAACAATATCTGTAATTTTACAGTTGGTATCACAAGTAACCTAAAATGAATTATTTTTTGTTAATACAATTAAATAAATATTTATGAATTTATGTATATTACATAATACTTGAACGTTTAAGGAATGATAAGCTTTTCGACAAATGTATATATCTCTAAACTCTCCGGCAGGAATTTTTATTTTAATATGGGTGCCATTTATGGCGCCAACAATATTGGGCATATTGGCTATTTTATAAAACTGATTTTTCATGCCTTCAGTGTCGATCGGAAATAGAATAAATTGAGCATGTTTTCTTGCTAATGCAAAACTAACTTTTTTATAATTCTTGAAATGGTTTGACTACTCACTCCATGGAGATCAGCTATTAATGTGTATGTTTAATTTGAAAATTAATTTCAAGATATGTTTTTGGAAAATCGGTATTTACCAATTTCTTGTTGATATGAACCTTTACTAAAATATCGTAAAGTAATACAAACTTGTAGTTCTTCAGATATACTACCACCATTTCCAGAAATTGGTTTTATATCATTTCTAATTGAACCAATTATTATTCTAACAGTATTCTTTGAAAATCTGTATATTTTCTAAAAAAATATTAGTGAAAGACTTTCTAATGAATTTATTGTCTTTCTGTATATCTTTGTTCGCAAGTTATTTTCTTTCAAATCACGCATTTCGCGTATATCTCTATCCATTTTTCTTTAAATAATTGTTAACTATTGCGTCAATCTTTCAGTTGACAGGTATCAGTAGGTACTTAAAATTGTTTATTGGTGCTACTAATCAGCACGACTAAAATTATCTTTTACTAGGTACTACTAAGTTATATATGAAATAATTATCCTTTATGAGCGCAAATAATTTAATAGTGAGTAGTTGCAATCGGTAGTATCACTACTAATTTTTAGTAAAAGGTTATGAGCATGGCACGTAATTTTTATTTTCGTAACCACTATCTCCCAGCACAAGGTTGTTATCCATTTCATTATTTTAGAATCGAGCTTTTATTAAAGAATTTCGAAATAAGTTTGCATCATGAGTCGAACCAGGCCAGCGTGCAACAATATCTCTAATACGTAGTCGTCCATCAGATATAGTTTGCTGTCCTCAAAATGCAAAAAAAAAACTGAATTCCTTAATTTCTCTTAAAGTAATAGTCCAATTTTTATGTAATAAAAAACGTCATAAATGAGATAACTGTGACCATTCTTTTTTGAAAATTTTGAATTTTGAAAATAAGAGTTCGTACCCTTTAATATAACTAAAAAAATAAACAGTGGGAGCAATAGTCCCTATGGATTTAAATTTGGAATTCAATTCAAATGTTACCATTTTTTCGTAATGTAGCCCATTATAAACAGATCTTCATCCTTTATTTCTTTATTGTTTCGTTTATATTTTCTATGTAAGCGACTGCTTATACAGTGTGTCTTTTATGTGTTTTGATATATGTGGTCTAACCCTTCGCTGAGGATATTTGTTCAGCCACAAGCACAAATTTATCGAAGGGTATTCTCTCCGACAAAGTATAGTTGCCTCGTTTTTTTTGTTATAATGTTGTTTAACTTTAAAATTATAACTGATCTTTATTCTAACTTTTGCTTCATATTTGTGTTTCATTTTGATTATAAGTACTATTTTTACTTAAAAGTTTGAGTTATATTTATTATGTCTAGCGGTACTAGAGACTCTTCAAGAGCTCATTGGCCATTCAAGAAGAATTTGAAGCAATTCCCTAATTTGCATAAGAAATTTGAACTCAATGCTATTACTTTTAACAATGTAACTGAAGTTCGAAGACGACACACACGCTATTACCAATTACCAGGAGAATCATTAAACGAAAGCCACCTTTGTGCATTCCGTATGTATTTTAAAATGAAATAAACATTTTAAAGCATTGTTACTAAAAATAATCGAAGAAAAGGAAGACCTTAATGATTCAATAATTCGATGAATATATTTTATTTTCGCACGTTATGAGTCGTGTTTTGTAATATAAAATGTTTCAATTATACTAATCTAAGTGATATACCACATTGTTATAAATTTTATTGTATGAAAATTTTCTATTTGTTAATTATTTTGTATAGCTAATGATGGACCAGTTGGTGCGAAACGTCCGTAAATGAAATACTTTCCTCGATTAATCTAAATAATTTGATTCTTGAATAATTTTCTACCTCTTTAACTAAAAATAGTTCAGTTGTCTATTTAGTTCTAAAACATCTGATTACGAGGATTTTTATAAAACATTTTAAAGTTACATTTTTACGGGTTAGTGTATAATGAAATATGACATCAGAAATAGCAATAGGTAAAGAAATAGAACAATATTTTCTTGTTTTTAATGTTGAGTCGTCATTCACAAAGGAAACAAAATAACTCAAAGCTCTTTTCTATATATGAATGACGGTTAGAAATTCTTCCACCAGCATGTGTGTGTATTTGGAATTATTTGTATTTACAGTTTACAGTGCTTTAATTATCCTTTCCTCAACCTGAACATCTGCATCGAACTTTGTTTTTACGTCTAATCCGTAAAATGGATAATGGAATAAATTTAAACTCGCAGTCTACGTTAAGATTTACACTACAGCATGTTGTATAGAAAAACAGTTAGGTTGCGTTAGGTTTGCAGTGTAATGTTTGTTTATGTCGTGTAATGCAAAAATGAATTTCAGTTTTCCGTTTAAATGAAATACGATATTTTGCATTCTGCATTACCATATCAAAGCACACATCTGTATTCTTCGCCTCTATAACTTTTTCTTTTATCTTACATAGCTCCGCTACTTTGATAGCAAAGACTGTGCGTCTTATAGAAAATCAGAATGGTTATTTTGACGTAAAATGCATCTGTGTTCTCGTCTTTATAGAAATTGTGTTCAAATAAATCTTTTAGTACCATTTTTCTACGACCACTAAAGTAAATAGCCATTATTGTACAACTTGCAGGTTTTCTAAATGTCACATTACGGCCATGTGTAAAGTACGCGATCGCACAAAATTTTTGATGTATCGAAATTTTGTTAGCAGCATAAGTAAGAGAAAATTAATTATAATTAATTTAAAACATTACGACTATTGAAGAAATAAATAAGAAATGTTCCAGTTAGTATTGTTTCATTGGTTTGTAAATAATTTTAATTTATTATTTTGCGGTTGACAATTTAAGTTGTTTTTTATCTGTAGTTGCTCTTGTGTAACTTTTCCACTTCCTGCGTAATTCTCAATCTACTCTAGTGGTCGACTTTCGTGGATTTTCATAGTTGGCGATTTATATTAGCTTTACCGTCCGCTCAACTACTAAGCAAGCGGTGAAATGTCTTTGAAAACAACGAACAAGGGAAGCAGTGCTTACAAAATTGATTTTATTTTAAAATACGGTAATAAAAATATTAACAACAATTTTACATTATTCTTTAAAAGTTCTCGAAGAGAATGATTAAAATTACCAATTCAGCGATAATTGGTCGTCATTGTTCACTTGCTGATTGTTGTTGATGAGCTTTCGGTAGGTCGTATAATACTTTTCTATTAATTTATATTAAATAATATAAAATTATATTAATAAGGCATTATAAAAATTATAATAATTATGTTGTAATTTATGGTATCTGTAAAACTTGCAACAGAAACAATATACATCATTTGTTTTTTGGAAATCTGAATTATAGTTCGTCTCAAATAGAAATGGACCTGTGAATCATTCCCGCGCAACTAGTAAAACAAACAAATTGAAGAATACGGCAAAAAATGTATTATTTTGCTTAGTAATAAATAATATCTTATTTAGATTACAGTATAATGTATTACTGGTTATTAATTCGTTCAATTAAATCATTTCTTCTTCTTTGTTCATCAACATACCATCTCCCTTGATGGCATTAATAAATTTGCATTTTGAGGAGGTTCAGGTTGTGCAGCGTCGTTATCAGCTGGCAACTACATGTTGTATTCAATTGCCATGTTGTGTAAAGTAGCACAAGCATTAATTATAAATGCAGCCTTTACTGATTTATAATTCATAGTTCTGTGTCGTAATAAGCATCTAAATCTACTTTTTAATACACCATTTAATCTTTCAATACAATTTCTTGCAGATATATGTATTTCATTGAAATAAAATTTAGGTGTACCTTGAACAGCTCCATCAACTGGTGTCATTAGCCAAGGATCTAATGGGTAACCAGAATCACCAATGAGTAAGCTGTTATCTAATTCACTATTTATATATTTATTTATTAAATGTCTTCTAAGACTTGATAATTCCCAAATTGGTAAGTCATATGTAGAACCGGGAAATCTTAAGCCCGTTTTAGACGGCGCAATTTCTTGCTTCAAGTTTTCTTGTGCAAGTCGCACAACTAAAATTGCTTCGTGTAAAACAAAAGTTGCAGCAAGTTTTATTGCAGCGCAACACTTGCACGAAAATAGGACATGTTCTATTTTTCTTGCAGCAACTTGCAATTTTCTAGTAACCTTATAGTGATTTTAAGCTCGTTATACTGTTGCCAACTGTTATAATCGACATTTTTTGTAGCGTCCCCGTCCGTCGGCATTTAAACTTCAGTTTGTTTTTATATTTTAAGAAGACATTTCAATTAAAGTAAGTAATTAATTACTAACTATTTTTCTATAGCAGATGTTAAAGTGTGCTTTGTTCAACTCAAAAAAGTAGATCAAGCATCACTTTAACCAAACAAAGTAATATTTTAGCAAAGGCAGATAAAGTACTTTAATTTTTATAAAAAATTTCAAATATAAATTTTGACGCTTACACTTAATTATTTTTACTTAAAATGTGCTATAGAAAAAATATAATTTTATACATGACGATAAAATTAAATTACGAACTCTATGCGAATTAACGAGCGAATAAATCGCTCTTGATTTAGCAATTTTCCGTTCGTCGATAAAATATTATTTTATCGTTTTATATAAAAAACAACCATTTTAATAATTTTGTGCCGTTTTTATTTAATTTTAGATTACAATGACCGGATCCTGGAACCACGACAATATTAAAATATTAATAGCGCTGTGGGAACAAAATCCGATTTTATTTACTACAAACCGACCCTGACTACCATAACAAAATAAAACGTTATAAAACGGTTGAAAAAATAAGGAAAGAATTAAATGAAGTGGTTGGTTCTTCATTCACCCACGAAGAAATTACAAAAAAAAATGCACGGGCTTCGTACACAATATTTTGCAGAGCATAACAAAATCTTAAAGAGTGCGAAAAGTGGAACTTCACCCGATGATATGTACAAGCCGAAGTTGTGGAGCTTCCCTTAACTAGAATTTTTAAATACGGGGAATGCTACAACAACCTCTGTTAGCAACCTGTCAGTTGATGTAAGTAATAATAATTTCATAATACAATTTGTTTTAATAAATGAAATAGATTATATTATATTCTTTCGTGTTTGGTTAACTACATTTAAAAAATAAAAAACAATTGCGTACGTCTTATTTAAAACAGTATTTATTATATTGATGTAGATGTTATTTTATTATTTGATACTATTTATTTTGGTTCATTTTAGTCTCCTGCGACGTCAACTGCAGAAGCAATAGAAGACTTTTTAGAAGCGTCGGATGTATTGTTTGATGGTCCAGTGCAAGAACTTGCCAATTCAGATTTAATTTTAACAAACTACACACCGAAAACTTCTAAAGAACAAAAAAGAAGAGACTCGACTTGTTCAAAAGTTTATGCACCATCAACATCTAAAAGGCAGAAAATAAATAAAATAGATGAATTTTCATCTATAATAGCAAGGGCTACACAGGCGCTTGAAGAGACAACATCATCTGAAGAAGACGACATTAGTTGTTTTGTGAGAGCGCTGACCGCAGAAATTCGTCTTATCACAAACAAAAAAAGATTTAGAGGTCTGAAGAGAAATCTCCTTAATCTGGTGCTGGAAGAGCAAGAAAATGAAGACGAAGAAAAATAAATTACTTTTTTTGTAAATATATATATATATATATATATATATATATATATATATATATATATATATATATATATATATACGAGTATAATACTTTTTTATTTTTATTTTATAGAATACATTTATATTTTCTTATATTCTTCCTTCCACACTATTAACGTATTCAAGGAATTCTTGACTTATTTGAAAAGCTAATATGCGAGGTTTATTTCCTGCTTGCTGACTTAAGGCATATTGGAATATATATCTCTGGTCTATTTCTTTTTCAGGATTGGAAGATACGTAGTTTACACATTCTTTTTTTAAAAAATTATGTAAGACACAGCATGCTAGAATTATGTACTGCACTTTATCAGTTGATAAGTTAATTTTTGTTAACAAAACTCTAGATCTATTTGTTAAAATGCCAAAAGCGTTTTCCACTACATTTCTTGCTCTGCTTAATCTGTAATTAAATGTGATTTGCTCTCGAGTCATTTTACGAAATGGAAAAGGTTTCATTATGTTGGATGACAACGGAAATGCAGCATCAGCTACAATAACGTAGGGTATTAATTTGTTTCTTGCGGGTAGGGCTCTCGCTTCAGGTAAATTTAGTGTGTTTTTCTCGATAGCTGTACACGAGGACTGACGATATACACCACCATCTGATACTCTTCCGTTTGTACCAACATCAATGTATAAAAAATTATAGTCTGCGTCACCTAAGCCAATAAAACAATGCTGTGCGTACCCTTGTAATTATAATAAAGTGATCCAGCACTGCGTGGAGCTTGAAAAGTAATATGTTTTCCATCCATTGCGGCAACTACATTTGGCAAATTCCACCGTTCTTCAAATTCTCTTGATACATTAAGCCATTCTGCTGCAGTCGCTGGAATCTATGAAAAAAGTAATTTTATTTAACTTTTTATGAGTTCTTGTTTCTAAATTTACCTTTAAATAAGTATCCTTCAAACAAGAAAAAATAGCGTTGCAGACTTCCGGAACGAAAATGGAGATGGTAGATTCAGATACTCTAAATGCGTACATTAAAGATCTATATGATTCACCTGTCGCAAGGAATCTTAATGTTATTATCAGCTTGTCTTTGGCTGAAACGCACTCCCTCATATTTGTATTTTGTCGAGTTATTTTTTGTTCAATTAACTGAAGTAACTTATTAAAAGTCTCCTCATCCATGCGTAGAAAATTCTTATAACTTCCTTGATCTTCAGTAGCTAATTCTTCATTAACTAAATGCAAATTTCCTTTGTATATGCGTCTTGCAATCCATGGTTCCACCCACCATTTACGATTTCTTTTTGATTTTAAAAATGAAATCTTCATCAAAGCAGTAGCTGCCAATATTATTGCAATTAGTGCTTTCTTCCTCTTTTGCAATCTTTTAAAATTATTGCTGTTCATAGTTACTGCAATTTAAAGATTAAATAGTTCTTGTAACATAAAACATTACTCTATCATACTATGTATTTTTTATGTTACGAAATAAAACACTTACTGTTTTTTTATCCAAATCGATAAAAAAAACTAAATCACAATGAACACATAAATATATATGTTTGGTTGATTGTTATTTGACATAGGGTTATAATGTTGGTACTTCTTGACGATTGGTACAAAGTTAAAATAACTACAAATCTTGCCGCAAGTTATTGCAACGTGTAATACACTACCGAAAGTTGCATGCAATATTGTTGCTTCAAGTTTTCTTGTACTCTTGCGTAAGAAAACTTGAAGCAAGAAATTGCGCCGTCTAAAACGGGCTTTATACTTATATTCAAAATTCGAAGATCAGAATTACAAATTATTTTTGTATTTATGATTGGATGTCCTCGCCTACTATAATATACATGACCTGGAAAGTCATGATCTCCTTCAGGGGGTGCAATTATTGCAATATGTGTGCAATCAATTGCTCCGATAATACCATCTATGCCGTAAGCAAATCTAAAGCGATTCATTTTTTCCTGTCTATCCTCGTGATTTGTGGGAAATTTTACTTTATCTCTCAATAAATAATTGTTTATAATTTCAACAACTTCTTACACACATCGATATATTGATGGCTGACTAAGTCTTAATGAATAGCAAACCCCAATACAATGTAGATAGCTTCCGTGTTCAAAAAAATGAAGTGTTGATAATATTTTAATAAAAATTGGTATAAACGTAATTCTTTGCGAAATTCTTAGGTAAGACGTTGAAAATATAATCAAACAACACTTTATATATTCCTTTTCTGTCATTTGAAATGGGTCACTGTTGTCACGAAGATTACGAATAATATTTTGGTGGATATTCCTACAAATTATAATTATCTTCATTGAATAAAAATACATTGAAAATCAATATTTTTAACTCACATTTGATTTATTCTTTCAATTACTTCTTGTAACGCTATATTGACAATTATATTAGCTGCCAGTTTTATAAAATAATGTACTGATTATTTTATAACAGCATCAAAATAGCTCACGCTAATCTGAAAGGAATTAGCTTATGTTTTTTTTATTTGTGCTTACAGAATTCGTATTTCATAATTAACCGGTACTTTAAGATTTTAACGGAAATTTTCAAATTAACCGTCACGTTAAAAGTTACATAATAGACCCGTATAGCAGTTAAAGGTGGTGGAATTTGGACAGGTATTTGATAAAATAAAAAAATGACATTCACTCCAACAGGAAGACAAAATATCTGGTGTAATTCATTTATTGATAATTAAAGAAAGTTGTAAAATGCTGTGGAAAATTAACTCTCCGATGTTCACCTGAGGGAAACCACAGCCAAAACCTCAGATAATAGAGATAATTTTAAACATTTAACAATTATATAAAGAATGCATTTAAATACAGGGTTGTACCAATAATTTATTTCACACATTTATGACAAAACTGTAGGATAAAGATCCAGACTGATATTGGTTGTCAGTCACACTGTGCGTGTTGGATTGTTTGAGTTTTATTGTTTCTTACGAGTCGGCATGCCGTTTCTCTGATATCTTTTGTTTATAGGGCGCTCTGTTTTGTCAGAGGACCATGCTTTATATTTTTATAGTTGGTCTGAATCGCAAAGACCGGCCCATGAGCTCACGGTTCTACCGGCCCTAAGAGGATACAGTAATCATGAACCGGTCTCGGCGAGTACCCAGTTAAAGCGATCAGAAATAATTGCTGACAGTTGTGTATTATTTAAATATACAATATTAGATCCATAACAATATATTTGTATGAAAACATAGTAAATACATACCTAGCTTGTCTAAGTGGTGACGGAGCTGGTAGGAATTTAATAGGATTTTGAATTAGATCCGGAGATGGTTTCAAAGTCATCTTGGGACCAGACATCGGCCTGAGCTGCGTTAGAGACGATTGTAGTGTAGAGGAATATCTATCCTGGTGGCAGACATCGACCAGTGGTGGGAGCACGCCCCGGTAGAATTCTACTGTCGCCTGCCGGCGAAGGCGATTCTATACATCGCAACCGTCGTAACATCCCCGGTAGAATTCTATTGTAGAAAAATACTTCGTGCGCTTTCGGCTGTCTACCACCCGATATGAAAACAGCTCAAATTATACTGCTCAACACAAAAACATTTCATTGTTACACATTTTTCTAGACTGTGAGCAACTGTGAGCATGAGTGACGTTGATTGTTGAACATTTTGTTTCGTTGCGTATTGGTTTATTACGGGTAAGATATAACATTAATTGCGAAGTATTATTTTAAATATTAATAATTTATTGTTTCAGATATTTGAATAAAAAAATAAACAAATATTATTGTTGTTGATTTTCTATTTGTTGTTTCTTTACATATTGTTTTATTACGGGTAAGATATAATTTTAATTATGTAATATTATTTTAATTATTAAATAATTTATTGTTTCAGATATTTGAATAATGTTACCAAATCAACTGTATTATGCAAATAACATAATTGAAGAAAGGCGACGAGAAATAATTACATTAATTTTATTTGGCAAATTCCTATACCTTGAGTATATTTTAAATCTACGAGTTTATTGTTTACTAAAACTTTTTTAAATATATATTGTATTGTAAAATCCTGTTAATATATTCTTTCTCATATAGTTTACTTAATTTATCGCATATGGGACATACATAATTTAAGTTTCTATAGCTAAATTTCATTAATTTTCTTTGTTTTATATTAAATAGTTATTCATACTTTGCCTGAGCATCATTTTAAATAATATTTTATGAATAGTATCAATTGAATATTGAATATAATTTATTGCAATAGTCTGAAAATTAGTTAGAGAAAAGGAAATTTGTAATAATTTGTTTATTAAAGTATGGAAAATTAACAATTTATTGTTTGAAGTGTCATTTAGAAGTATTTTTTCTATAAATATTAAATTCTATGTGTTTATCTACTAGGAAGATAGACTTGGCGACAGCCTTTCGATCGCTTCGTTTCCCTCGCTTCAAAGCGATTCTACAAATCGCCTCGTTACTACAATTTTTAGGGGCTTGCTAGCGTTAGGTAGTTTCCTAGCGATAACGTGACGTCACGGATAGAATTCTATCGGGCGTGCTACCACCACTGAGCTGCGTCAGAGACGATTTTAGTGTGGAGTAATGCCTATTGTGGTGCCAAACATTGGCTTGAGCTACGTCACGTCAGCAGTTTCAGAGGTGCATTGGGTCGTCTTGGTGCCAGACAGCGGCCTGACCTGCGTCCGAGACGATTCTAGTGTGAGGGAATGCCTATCGTGGTGCTACACATCGACATGAGCTGCTTCACGACAATGGTTTCAAAGGTGCACTGGGTCGTCTAGGTGCCAAACTCCATGAGTACATATTTTGACTCGAGTTATATACAAAAATATCCCTCACCGCTTCTTCAGAACTAGGGTGCTTCGGTGGTAGCATTTTCCCTCACAGACACGATCCCGACCCGTGATCATGGAATCTATAAGAATCTGCATATCAACCATGCAAGTACCGTCTTCGCGTCTCGAAGTCTACTTTTACAAGTGGTTTTCTCGCCTAGCTTAGGTGCCAGGATGTGGAGTCCATGGGCGTGGGGATGATCGCTTGAGTAATATTTGTGCATTTCAAAATATCTAACAAAACATTATATTCTCTGTCATATTACATATTTATATTTAAATCAATTACCAGTCCCTTTTGTAAAGATTATATTGGGTCACACATCCCGATGTGAGGTGTGTAAATTTGTTTTAGTTAATATCTAATATCTTATTTATGTAGGGCATACTTTACTAGGGAATATTGTAAATGATATTTTGTAATAATATTATATTTGGGAGATTTTAAAATGTGTACTTAAATGAAAACTAAAAAGACATGCAGTGGTATTCTACTGTCACTGTTAAATTTAGAGATCGTCTCTAACTGAATTTAGAGGTGGTCTCTAAGAAAAACGTATTCTACAGTCAAATTTTACCGCTGTTAGCGCTAACATTGCTCTGTAACCATAGATGTAGCTAGGGGTACCTTTAAGCGTTTAGCAGAGCTCTGCTAAGTTTTCCAATATGGCCGACGAACAGCGTGAGTTACAAGAAAATCGGGATTTGAGGGATGTTTTGATATGAATAGAAGACAAATTAGAGTTGTACGGGAAAGAATAAACCCATTTGAATGCTACAATGATGAAGAATTCAGAAGAAGATATCGACTGAGGAAAGAAACTGTGAATTTCGTCACTGATTTGATTGGATTAGAAATAGAACCAATGTCGCAGCAAGAAAAAAATATTATCGTGGAATTGCAAGTGCTGTTAACATTACGGTACTTTGCGAAAGGCTGCTATCAAGTAGAATCAGGTAGGGAATTATAAATAATTATTAATATATTACCTAACCTCAAAATATCACTTCGGTTTTTGTAGTGCTCGTGTTATAATGTTAATGGTTTGTTTAATTTTAGGAGATTTGCATGGTGTCAATCAAGCCACTATAACAAGAATCGTAGCAAGAGTGTTGCGGACATTGGCATCAAGAGTGAAAGATTTTGTAAAGTTTCCAGATCGTCTGGACGAGCTAAAGACGGAATTTTATAACATTGATGGTTTTCCCATGATAGTCGGTTGTGTTGATTGTACACATGTGCGTATTAAAAATCCGGATAAGGAACACCCCGTGCAATATTGTAATCGGAAAGGATTTCACTCATTAAATGTGCAAGTGGTTTGCGACGCGAAATGTCAAATCATTGATATAGTGGCGAGATGGCGAGGAAGTGTACACGATGCACGTATATGGGAACATTGTACGCTGAAGGATCTTTGGATTTTGGGCCGCCACCAGTTCCTGAGGAGTATTTTTTAAAGTTACAAATAACCGTTTTGGCTGGAACTTTTAATCTTAAAGTTCTTTTATCGCTGGTACTGTTCTTATGCAGCCCGTGGCATGTAGTTTTTCTTTATTCATTGTATTTCCAAATGTTTAATTAAGAATAAATAAATCATTAATATAAGTTCATGTAATATTATATTTACATTTTTTTATTTTTATATAATACCTGTAATGGGTTAATTCTGTACTCTAATACATAATAATAAATTATATATTATAACCGATTTCTTCTTTGTAGTCAAACAAAGTTATTTTATAAAATGCAATAGTTTAGTTCGTTATTATTACTGATTATTAATATGGTTAAATTTCCATTTGACAGGTAATACAGTGTTGCCACATATTATTTTGCTTAGAGAGCATCTTTTGCTAGCAGCGCTCTGTTACTGACAGCAGAATAACATCACCTATAAAAACTAACAGTCACCTCTAGCTAGAGATCGTCTCTAAGCAACTTTAGCAGTGACTGTAGAATACCACTGATGGTTTTTACCAATGTGATATTGAAATAGATATTTTTGTTATCTAAAATACTTGATTAGTACATCCAAGCATTGTTTAACAACGACATAATTCATATAATAATCCCGGAGGTATGGATACAGTATTGAAATATGTGAACTCTACGCCTGTGCTCCAAATACAAATAGTAGAATGTGTACACTATTTTCGTATGTGACAAGTGTTTTCTGTATTCCTTAACCTTGTCTCTTAAATCTTGCAGATACCTGTTAAATGTAAAAACATACAAAGGGTTTGTTACCTTTGACTAATTAAAAAAAAATCTAATATTATTCCTAATATTATTAATAACAAAACTATACATGCTAGCTTTATAAAAGACAATATGTGTACTTGCAACTTTAAAAACATAAATATTTCTTTCTATTTGCTTTATTTAGTTACTAGTGTTGGCTAAAATAAAAACGGTTTTAATAATTTCGTTAATATCGTGCGCTTCACAAACATGAAGGTTCGTCCGAATACATGCGATAGTTAGATGGAATATGGAGGTTTCAGAGAACGGTGGCAATCGAAGGGCCTCTTGCCCAAAGATATGACAACGGACATAAGCTGTTCCGTCGAGGACACCATTACCAGTAGTTGTAACTAGTATTGTTCGTTGTTACATACTTTATCAATTGAAAACTAACTGAACTTTACTTAACGAAACTTGCTAGGCTGCCAGGAGAGGTAGTTCGCTACCGGGCCCCCACCACAGGGGTGAAGTCCTCGTAAGCTTCAATAGGTGTGAAGTGAAAAGCGAATCATGGTGAAGAACAACGCCGCCATCGTCGAGTTGTTTGCAGTCCTTCGCCGCAAAGGATTACCAGAAGAAATTCAACGCGTGATTGATCTACAAGCCAACCAGATCAAAGCATGCAGAACAAACTGAAGTTGAAAACCAGGTCAACACGCCCAAGGGCCACAGTAAGTCTTTCTGCCCCTATAATTACTGAGAAATCCCCGAGCACTAAGCCACCTGAACCAGTAATCCCCAGCCATCAACCTCTGCCAGTACAGAACTCGCAAATGAAAATGACGGCTTCATTCTCGCACAAATAAAACTGAATTAAATAATGAAATAATATCCAGCAATAAATTTAAAACTTTGCCCATTGAAGATACGAATACGGCCCCGGCGACAACTCCAGTCATTATTAAAACGCCGCCTCCGATTTTTCTAAAAAACGTAGCCTCGTGGACATCTGTTATTAATGCCACCAGAAAATTAAAAATCAACATAAAGTCGTCAAGATGTCTTAAATATCATAAAAATGCAGTCAGTCGCTATTGAGGATTATAGAAACCTGCAAGCCTACTTAAGTTCAACAGACAATAATTTCTACACATTTAACTTAAGGGGATCGTCTACCGCACAAATTTAGTGTGTTGCATTGGTATCTATCTGCCTTCCATGATTACTCTGTATTGCGATAACTTATAGTAATTTTTCAAATTTTATTATGTTTATAAAGGATGGCTCTTTGTCACTAGCTTTTTAATTTTGTCCTTTGATTTTTGAGTTCGCAGGAAATAATTTATAAAAAACACGTTTTTTCGCATATTTCAATTAAATATTTCGGGTTAATTAAAGGGTATACTGCCAATTCTGAAAAGATAGGAACAAAGAACCAATCTTCCTTATGAAGATACAATTTGTTTCATTATTATCCTTAATTAAATGAAAGAGTAATTATGGAAGTTGTAAGTGTACTTTCTGTGTTTAAATTTTTCGTTTTCATGTGCTCTTCTAGTTCAGGTAAAGAAGGGTACGGTTTGCTGAGGGCAATAGTGGGGGTAATACAATTTGGACTAATAATAGTGGGGTCGGTTGTTGTCTCGTCGCCCTCCGGACACTCACCTGAAAGCAAACATTTGTTTTTATCTTGGCACAATACATTTTATTGGAAATAATTATTACAATTTCTCCGTAAGCGGATGCACAAATTTTGTATATTTTTTTCCTTACCCATATTTGTTGTAATTTATTGTGGTTAGAACCGGAAAAAATAAACAGAATGTATGTATCTGAAGAAAACGTTTTTTTTTTTATTTCTATGTTGGCACTTTATTGACAGTAATTATTATTATTATTATTATTATTATTATTATTATTATATATATATATATATATATATATATATATATATATATATATATATATATATTACATTGTTGTTATTTATTATGGCTAGAACTGGAGAAAATAAGAGAAGAATGTATCTTTCTAAATACAGAATAAAGAAAAAAGGCGAAGCTCTAAAAAAATACTGGCAATCAAGGTTAGAATTTTTGTCTTTTTTTAAATAAAGATATTCCACATTGAACACTCCAAAATTACACATGTACCGGGGAGCTCTTAAAAAAATTATTTGTGAATTAAAAGAAATTATTATTAATTATATATAATCTACATTAAATAGTTCATTGAAAGACAAGAAAATTATAATTATGTCAAATACGGATGTAACTAGCACTTTACTTTTTGTCCAGAATTTTATGTATCTACATATTTATATACATTTTCCAAAATACCCTTTTCATGTTTTCATTATAACTGAGTTATAATAGTTATTTATGATATAAGTGTTAAAAGTGATATTTTGTGAGTGAGTGGGAAAGTTTGTAATACGAGGCGAAGCCGAGTGTAACAAACCCCACGAACGAAATAAAATCACTTTTAACACAAATATCATACACTATTTTTCCTACGACCTAATTATGTATTAGTAAATAAAAACGAAGCTTTATAGAATGACGTTTATGAATCAAATATGACAGGTCATGATGTATTTGTTATGAACAACTGAAAATTGTTTATTAGTTACCTTATATTGTTTTGTTGTTTCATGAAAATATCTTCATGTCATAAGTGTTTTCATAATATTTAAATTTCCTATATAAATAATTTCAGTACAAAAATAAATGTGAAATGAAAGTATATTTACTTATGAACACTAAATATAACTAGGTTTAGTTATATTTTGAATACTAAATGTAACTAGATTTAGTTCCTTTTTAATACAAGTGTTAAAAGTAAATTGGTTTTTACTTTTAATTCGTTGTCAATGACAACGATTTAAAAGTATTCCCTGTATTATAAACTGTTATTTTTAACTTGCTAAGCAACCGTTAAAAATACTATTTTTAATAGTGGTCGCAGGAAAATACTTTTTTCTACTCCTGTTTAAATATATGCACATTTTTTCAATTTTTTCGATTAATTATAGTAGGCAAATTTCAGAAGAATTTCATATTTCACGCTTCTCGACCAATCACAGAACCAGATATCAATATTTTACGTTTATTTTACATTTGGATCACCCTTCCTACACAGCTGACAGTATAGTCATTGTATATTTTTAAGTTGTCATTTTCTAAATTTTATTTTGCGTTTTTCCGAATTTACAGGATTATGGTCATTATTCTCTCAAATGATTTGCTTCACTCGCCTACGGCTTTTGACGTAAATTTCATTTTCGCGAATAATGACTATTATAATTCCTTATATAATAATATACTATTAATTTCTTAACTTTTGCAACAGTTTCTAGAGCAAAATAAATGCCTTATTTCAACACTTTATTCTTTGTATGCATTGTTATATTTCTTAATTATTTATTGTAAATGTTTTCATTTGTTTATTTTTATATAAATGAATGATATGCTAGAATATGTGTATATATTTCTATAACCTTTCAAAGATCTCAATTAGTTTTAATTCGAATAATACCAAGTACAGAAACACCGTACATGTATCGTAACAATGAACGCGCGATAAATATTATCCTTGATTACAATAGTATTTCTATTTGAGAAAAAAGTTTATGTAACTACTGTATTCAGTGGTATTAATCAACACAGGCCAACTTAAAATCAAGATTCTACAATCAGTCAGTAGTTTATTGCTCGATTTCATTTGTTCCACTGTAAAAATGGCTACTCAAGTACCCCCTCGCCGCGCCACATTTTTCAGCGGGTGATGGGGTTTGAAAGTTCGGGCCAGCATGAACTATCCGCTTAAGATCCGAGACTCCTATACAGGCAGTTATTCGCGGGCTACCTACTTCGGTCACAATCGAAGAATTATTAAGATTTAAAATCTAAAAATCTACCGGTCATTAATGCGCACAGAATTAGCTTTCAAAAAATCTCGTCGTCATCAAAACATCACGTTTAGAGAAAGGGCGGGAAATTTTTAAAATACGAGAAATACTACATGTACTCGTGACAGTAGAGTCAAAACGAAAACCAACAGGACCGACACAATGTCATCGTTGTCAAAATTTTGGACACACCTCTGCAGGTTGTAACCTGACTTGGACATGTGTCCGCTGCGGTGAAAACCACGCGACCGAGGAGTGTCCGATGAAAAATAAAGAAGAACACAAACCCACATGTGCGAACTATCAAGGCGAGCACACAGCCAATTATAAAGGATGCAATTACTTTCAAGTAAGAAAAGAAAAATTCTCTAAAATTCGAGATAATCGCACATATGCTCTGGCAATCAAAGCAAAATTAAGCCAAACCCAACCCACTTTATCTGAAGATACAAAAAATACACCTACGAATGAGGTAACTTTACAAAAAACTTCTTCCACCAGCAAAGCACCAGTGAAAGTTACGATCAAAAGTAAAATTAGAAACATTAAACCAAAAAATAATGGTAATAAAAAAACAAGAAATCCTCCACCAGCGTCACCGTCGATCAAACGGAAACGAAAACAAATGAAACTGCAAATTTTAATTTTACATCAATAATTGAACTACTGAAGTAACTAAATATTGCATAAATTTGCAGTACTATTGCAGATTTTATTAATAGCCTAGACATTAAAAATCCAACCATTGAACTTGTGAAAATTGCCCTCCGTCTTCAATAAATTTATTACTTAGTGGTAGTAAATAAAGTCAGAGCAGCCCAAAATCTTAGGATTGAACGCAGATTCCATCAACGGCAAGGTCGAAGAATTAGAGAAATTAATTTTGTGATTGAAAGCTGACATCGTCCTAATACAGGAAACATTTCTCAGCGAGCATAATAATACCCCAAACTTCAGAAATTACTCCACATATAGAAAAGACCGCGAGACTAGAGGAGGAGGAACAGTTGTGCTGGTCAAAAGAACTCTAGATCACGTTGAACTCGACCTCGGAGACATAGAGAACATTGAAGACTACGCTATTGGCATCCAAGTTAAAAATATTGGACTTGTTAAAGTTGTTTCATTCTACATGCCACCAGGAAACAACCTAGAAGTAAAAGTGCTGCACAACACCATCTAACCTGCCGACCAAACCCCGCTTATACTGGCGGGAGATCGGAATGCGAAACACGCAGCCTGGAACAGCAGAATCCACAACACGAGGGGAAAACGGTTTTTTGAATATGTGACTGCTCGCCAACTTGAAATTGTGGGTCCGGAAGAACCCACCCACTGCCCCACAACAGAAGAGGTCTTAGACATCGCTATTCTCAAAAGGATTTATATGAACTACACAATCGAGTCACTAACGGAGCTTTCCTCCAACCACAACCCGATTGTGTTACATTTCAATAACCCAGGCGGTGCAACTCAACTTCAAATAAAGAAAACCACGGATTGGGACCTATACTCCCAGCATTTAGCAGATAACTTCGGTCCACTGCCAATAATAAAAAACAAACAAGAATTAGGAGATGCCGTAATGGAGCTTACGGTAAAAATCCAATCTGCGATCGAGAATGCCAGCCGTGTAAGGAGGGTCAATACAACATTCACTCCATCTCTTCCAGCAGCTATTGTACAATTGATCCGTGAGAGGAGGACGGCGAGAAGAGCATGGCACTGCAGCCAGGTGCCTGATGACAAAAGACGCTACAACTCGCTCACCACCAAATTACGCGACTCGCTCCGTGCCCACAAGCACCAAGTGGACGGAAGTTCTACAAGAAGCTGAAGATAACGACAAACGTCTTTGGCAAGTCAGCAAGTCGCTGAGAAGACAGAAACTTCCAGCCAAAGTCATCCATGGAATCAACGGCTCGGCATATTCTGCTTTAGATAAATCAAATGCGATAACTCAAAGCCTTGAGCAGCAATTTACCCCAAATTATGAAAACATCGACGATAAATTCACCCGAGTAACAAACAAAAGAGTCCTAGAAGAACCGAGGCCGACGTCAGGAACATATTTCACCCACCCAGAAAAAAATTCTGCAGTTTTGAAGGCCGCAAAACTGAAAAAAGCACCTGGGCCAGACAATATCCCAGGAGCTGCTCTGCGTGCTTTACCACGCAAACCAATTATAGCCATTACGAACATCGTAAATGCTATATTCCGACTGCAGTGGGCTATACCGAAACCTAGGAAGAAATTCACAATCCGAGAACTGCAGGCCAATCAGTTTGCTAAATCTCTTAGCAAAGGTTGCAGAGCTTGTAGAGAAGACAGAAGAGCTGAAAGTTTTGCCCAACGAGCAGTTCGGATTTCGACGCGAGCACTTTACAACCCAGCAGCTTATGAGAGTAGTGGAATTTATCGAGAAGGGGTTCAACCATGGCCTCTCCACTGGCGCTGAATTTCTAGACGTGGCCAAGGCATTCGATAAAGTGTGGCACCAAGGTCTTTTAGTCAAACTTATCGACCTTGGCTACCCCAAAAATCTAGTGATGAACTATAACCCAACGTGTTCTTTTGGGCGCAACGTAAGAAACGTTAGTTGATCGGGGTTCCCTAACGCAACGAGGGATTGGACTAGTGTATGAGTCCCTAGTCCGCGAATGTATGTGTGACTTACTGAATATGTAAATATTCAAGGTGTGTTTTTCTGTTACAGATAATTTACCAGCCCGGCCGAAATAGTTTTATATACGTTTTGTTATATTGTATTCTTGTTATTTTTTACTATGTTTTGTATTAAAATGTTCTACCCCTTTACTAATTTTATTTTATTTTATATTTCATCATCGACTATGTGTCATCGCTCTCTACACACTGTAACAACTATCAGAAGTAGGATAAAGCAATTTACTGCCCAATATGTCCGAAGAAGACGATTTCATGGGATTTGTACCATGTAGAGTTACTCCTAGCACATCTATCGTACATCTGGAGACCTTCAGCAGATGGCTGGAATGCTATTACGACGTACGCAAAATGTCACAAACATGCAAACAATCATGGCGTCAAATCTTATAGCAGCACCTAATAATACAGGGAGGGAAAATCTTCCCTGTTTTAATCCTGAAAATATAGACCAATCTATGGAAAAATGGTTGAGGACAGTAGACGAGCTCGCTCATATTTCTAGGTGGGATGAAAGATCTACAATTATAAACGCCACTTCTAAACTGCTAGTATTGGCGAGAATATGGTACAATGCGTTGCCTACATTGGAACATAACTGGGTGGAATGGAAAAAAAATGTTGTTAAATGCGTTTCCCAGCAGGATTTATTATTGCGATCAAATCACAGAAATGATACAACGCGTGAAAAAACCGAATGAAAGTTACTTACAATATTATTATGAAAAATTTGCATTATTAAATTATTTAGATATATTTGGAACAATAGGTGTGTTATGTATAATTAGGGGAATACAAGATCCATTAATCCAAACATTTATTTGATTTTCTTCGGGGAATCAAGGAGCAAAATATTTCAATGTCTTAGACATGATTCAGGATATTATCAAATACCGGTAGCCGAAGAATCCAAGTACATAACATCATTTGTAACTCCTGATGGTCAATATGAGTTCAATAGGATGACGTTTGGTTTAACAAATGCACCAGCAGTATTCCAACGTATAATTAACAAAATATTTGCTCCAATCAAGGATATAGCTACTGCTTATTTGGACGATATTATTAGTCCAGCAAAAAATTTGGAAAAGGGACTTAAAAAATGAAAAATTGTCTTACAAACCGTAGGAACACATGGGCTGAAGCTAAATTTAAAAAATGCTTTTTCACACAAATTCTGAAAAATATAAAATAAGAAAACTCATAATAAGTCTGTAGATTCTCGGATCGAGAATCATGTCAGGATGGGCGAGTTGTCAGTGTCAAATTAAAGTTGTCATTGTCAAACGTTTCACTTTGACATTTCACACTCTAAGATATACAACACCTACTAAATTTATTATTTTAAATAATCAATGTAAACAGTATCAATATAAGTGAAAAGTCATATAGGTGAGTCTGGATCTTAATATTACTGCTTTTAGGCGTTCTAGTATGTATTTATATGTGTGGTGTATGATTGTAAAACCGTAATAAGGAGGTTAGTTGCGGTGCACCCTAACCCAACGTGGGATCGGGACAGATCGTGTATTTTCCCTGTACCCGGCGTCCATGTTCTTTTGGGCGCAACGTGGGAAACGTTAGTTGATCGGGGTTTCCTAACGCAGCGAGGGATTGGACTAGTGTATGAGTCCCTAGTCCGCGAATGTGTGTATGTTTGTGTAAGGCGCATTCCTGGCATGTTCTGATTTAGATCCATTTTGACTCACTGAATATGTAAATATTCAAGGTGTGCTTTTCTGTTACAGATAATTGTTTTGTATTAAAATGTTCTACCCCTTTACTAATTCTATTTTATTTTATATTTCATCACACACTGTAACACAAGAGTGCAAAACGCGCAAAATTCTTCAATTGAACAGTTACAGACACCATTACCTTCACATGAGAGAAGTCGTGAACCGACTAGATATCGGAAAACCTGGTGCCACCGCACCAGCAGAAGAAAGTCCGCGTGTGGATGCGGTTTCTCACGCAGTCAGATTATCGCTGGGCGACGATAACCAATCCACGGGCAGATTTGTCGATTTCCCTCGCCTAGTCGCCGATGGTTTAGTTTCTTAAGCTTGTATGGGGTGATGCTCACTTTTTTGTTTGATATTTTTAGGCTTTATAAGGAGTTTGTAATTTGAAGCGTCACAAGGCCGTCGCTGTTTTGTTGTTAAAATAGGTACGTAAATTTGTAAAAATATTCATTGGTGTTCTACCTTTGTATTTATTATATATTATTAATTTGAGTTCGAATCAAACTACCGCTTCAGGCCGATGGACGACACTTATAATGGCAGAACAATTTAAACTTTGTACATACTGTAATACCAAATACATTACAGTGGTTTTTGTAACGGATGGTAATTTTACCAAACACTACCATTTCAGTGAATTTAATGGAAAAATCTCTAACTCATTACATACTATGCAGATTCGTTACATCAGACGCGAAATAATCAGATTAAAAATTATTTAATACCTATAACCTAAAATAGAAAGGGTATTGCCTTTTAAATTTGCAGTGAAATTTAAAAATACATAACCATCGGATCAATGTTTGCGACATAGGTAAATCACTAGTCCAATTAATCTCATTAGAGGAAATAAATTATTTTACATTAAAAATTAAAATTAAATTATATTACACAAAAAACGAAAAAATCTTCATAGGATTAATACAAAAAGAGATAATAATTGTACTTGAAATATAATTTTCTTTTGGTAGAATTAGCTCTATTAGGAGATAAAATTGTAAGACATTAAAAATAGGAGGAGAATAGTTCATTTTATTATAAGACCCAAGTCTTAGTCTTGTTAATCTAATAAGTGATGTATAAAGACTGCCGCCTCGGAGTTAGGGACTTCTTCACGACCCAAACTTTGTTTATGGAAGAATATGTTTAGCCATAAAGTTGAATTTTTAAAAAAGAGGTTAAAAAAGTAGTGAGTTCTACGTTTTTCTACACTAACGTTTTGTTTGCTAGCAAATTTGATGTAAATCACACTTATGAGCTCTTCTATGTTATTAAGCCGTGTGGTACATTATAGTCTATTAGTACGATACAATTGTGTTCAACATACATTTGTTGTCAATTGAAACAAATTGCACCTTTACTTTCGTAGATTAAGCTACAGTAAAAACTCTTCCTGAAAAAACAAGTAAAAATTCACAAAAAAATTGATTTTTTTAAATAGTTATAAAAAAGTTTTTCGTGGGGTTTCTACTAAAAAATTTTAGTACAAGATATATCTGTCAAAAGTCTGTAATCTGAACAAATCTTTTGTTGATCATCTGGAACAAAATTAGGACAAGAAAAAAACGGGGGAAAACCTGAAATCGTAAAAAATCTAAATCTTTACCAAAAAAAGGACATTAGGTCTTTGATTTCTTTTCATTTTAAAACAAAATGAACTAGATCAACATAATGAAATCATTGTGAATTAATTTTAGGGATAATTTAATAAAAAAAAATGACCGCAGATAAAATTGCACTCGGACACAGCAGTATTTTGTATTTGGTTAATAGTTGGCGATATTCCGCTCAGTTCGAGTCGGAGCGCGCTAACCAAGTACGCCACTGCTTCCTGTTAATCATAGTTATATGAAAATTAATAAAAAATATTAAGTATTCATAAGCGAATGTATATTAAAAAAATCTTGTGATTTCTGTTCCAAAGCAAATACCAAAATTTTCGCATTTCTTGGTAGTTGGCTGAATTCGAACATGGCCTTTCAATGTATTGCGTTTTATCTAAAAACATATTTTGTGGAAATAAAGATGAAAATGAAAATATAAATATAAAAATATGAATTTAGTGCTTATCTTGTAAGATAAAATTAAAGAATATGCGTAAGAACGAAATTTGACGAATAGTAATGGTTTAAATTCACATAATGATGTTATTACTACAACTCTCATGATAATGGTTATATCACAATTTTTTTTATTAATTTATTTCTCGTGCACTGTAAGCGTTTTTTTTATAAAATAAAAAATGCGTGTATAATATATTTTTATTAAAAGTAATATATTTAACAATGAAAAAAAAACACGGAAACAAAACAGGAAAGTTTGATAGACGGAGGTTTAGGAGTTAGGTCATAGTACAAGACAATTTATTTGTATAAAAATAACCTGTAAAATAGAATGCATTATTTATTAATTATGCTTCGATTTGAATCTACATGAATTATGCACTACAATAATATATTTATAAAAATACCTATTCTTGAAATATTTTATTAACATGAATGAAAAATATAATATTAGATAAAGAAATATACATATATAAGTATTATACAATTTGAGTAATATGGTTATAAAATAATACACTTGTCTTACCAATCTATAATTATTACATTTGATAATATACAAATACATAAGAATCAAAATATTTATTTAGAAAAAAATACGATAAATAACAAAGCGAAAATGTAATACTTTCTAGGTTCTTAAAACAAACATATAAGTAATCCAGTAGTCATAAACTTGGGAGCAATTTTGCATATCACATTTTAATTACTAATATAAATGTTTTATAAAATGTATTTATTAAGCCATTTTAACAAATATTTATAATAAATATTTTTCTGGTCCCAATATTTTAAAATATAGAAATATATTTCATATCTACATAACGACCATTTTCTTTACTTATTATATTTATATGTACATATTTTATAATTCTTTGATTTACTATAATAATGTTTACTTCTAATTACAATTATCATATAGTTTTACATATCTCTTATCAAAATCTTTAGCTCGCTGGAATTCTTATTTTTTTTTATGTATAAAAGTTTCAATATTTCCCGAACGACAGTATAAATTGAATACAAAATACATCGATAATGGAACGAAAACGTGTAAACAGATATTTTCATATATAATTCCTCATAAAATCTAGACTTAATATTAATAACACTATTTTATGAAATTCAGTACAATTCGTAATTATTGGTTTCTAATATACCTACATAAATACAGTTTTCAGCTTAAATAAAATATACACAAGTTGATCACAGGTATAGTAACTTAAAATTTGAATTTAGGATCTCAAAATAAGGAACAATAATTCTTTTGATGGTATATCCGCAGTCGTTTTCTTAATAGATATTATCTTTTGAAGTTAAAATGGGAGTCAGAAGTTTTGAAATGTTATCAGTGACGACTTGTCCTAAAGTGCTGCTTAATTAATAATATAAGTACATTATTAAAATTAATGTAAAAATCAAATAACAAAATTATTTCTTTACTTTATAATATATTGTGGCTTAATAAGCGCAAGTTCACTGAGACGTAATACATTCAGTCAAATGATCACTGAATATTTTAGTTGCCCAGCTACATCCACAAAATTGCTGACTAATTACAGTATTCTGCTACCGTATTTCACGCGATTCGATAGACCGGTAGACGTTGTCACTTATCGGAATGAGTTTAAAGTATTTAAATACATGTTTCAAAATGCAAGTAGTTACTCAATTATATAAAAATTAATTTTCTAAACTTATCAAGAAAAATTGGCAGTTAAACAGCCATGTCCTCTAACACTCGTACTAAACAAAAGAATTTCAGGTAAAAGTCGCGGTAAACCATATAAAAACAATTTAAAAAAGACTTATTTAAGAAATAACTAGATTTGTGGTTGTAAGGAGAAGAATACTTTGTTTTGTTTTTTGTGTTTGCTGTTTGTGGATGACCATGGTGCGTAAATATATACTGAAACTAAAGTGAGAGATTTATAGTACTTGCCGAAAACAAGGAAAGACGAATTTGTTTAAAATTTAATTTAGAACTATAAAGAAAATTGAATTCCTTTGATTAATATTTTATTTCCTTTTTTGTTTCACGCAGTACACTCACAGATATCTAACATGAGCCGCAATCGAATGGTATAGATAAAGATATAATATGGAATAAATAACATGAACTAATACCCACTTTATTTGTGACAATACCTCCAATTTTTTAAATATTGTTTAAAATAAAAGTAATATTTTTCTAAATTTTATTGAAAATATGCATTAACATTATAACTTCTTTAAAAGGCTATTGGCCGTCTGTAGAATGCTTTATTAACTTTAATTAGTTGATTTGTTAATAAAGCTTTCAGCAATCGTTTATAAAGCACTTAAAGGATAGGTTTGCGTGTATACCTTTTAAAAATATAAGTTTTTATTTTAAGATTTTAAATTCAAATTTCAATTTAGCCACTAAACCTGGTAATATCCTGTATATTAAATGTTTCTTATAAACTAACGAATAATTGAAAATACATCAATCCTAACATATAGTCCATTTGGTATAAGATTACAGTTGCGGGCGGAGATTAATAAGATCAGTTTACGCAAGACAATTTTAAGCATTCTACGGAATTAAAATTTCATTTTGCTAAGATATTAATGATATAATAGTCTAAACATCTAAATTGGTTATCTATTATTAAATAGTAGGACCTTATTGATCAGATATGTGGAAATGCAAATGATAAAATATTTTTGACAGTTTATAAGAACTTTTGTATTATATGAACTTTTATTTTATATTATTATTTATATATAGTTGTATTATCTTCTTTTATTTCAGATGTATTAAGTTTAGTAAGCACCATTTATTATAAAGGAGAAGTAAAAATGTTTACGACTTATATAATATTATGTATAACAATTTAATATAGTCCGGCGTTTATACCAATCATAAGCCTTGAAATATACTCCCTATACCAGTGGTTCTTTTTTGACGACCCTGTTTGTAATCCATTGAATTGGTGCGTCCCAAACATTTTTTTGCTTGAATTTGATAATATAATATCTAAACATATGTTTAAACTGAAGTCAAACATAAATAATATCTATTTCTAACTTCTAATGTACTTCAATAAGTAAGTCTTAAATATATATTACAAAAATATAATTTTATACCGAAATATATTTCAGTCAAATAAGAATTAATTAAAATATTTCTTGAAGGAAAATAAAATTCTTGGAGTTTATGGCTTTGATTAGATGAAAATTAAGACGACGTTTCGACCTTTGTGTTAGGTCATCCTCAGGTCTATTTTAACAATTAGATTGATTAGAATGTTACAAAATTTGGTTAGTGATTATTAATTCTGATGAGCTTAATATTAATCATCACTAACCAAATTTTATAACAACTCATCAATCTAATTGTTAAAATAGACCTGAGGATGACCTAACACAAAGGTCGAAACGTTGTCTTAATTTTCATCTAAATAAAACATCAAAGCCATCAACTCCAAGAATTTTATTTTCCTTCAAATTCCAAAATTTGGCTTAATAACATCAAAATTCTAAAATATTTCTTGTTACGATCAAAAAAATGTATATGTAATGAATATAAGTTTAAGAATCACTGTTCTATGCTATTCTGTATTCTTAAAACAAGTAAGTAAAGTACTAGTAAACTAATTTTTGACTATCTAATTATTCGCTAATTGGGTCTCGACTTGCCCTTTATTACTCAATAAAGCTAACAGAGTTTGAGGTCGATGCATGTTTGTATCGCTATGCGATAGTTGTAGTTTTAGAGATGCGATTTGTTGATTCTTCAATTCATCTCGTTCGTGGAGGGGCAGCAGAACTTGTACCTTTCTCCTGTCATCTGCCGTGTCCGTCGTCATCTGTGAGAAGATTCGTGTGGCTGCCACTGTATTTTCGTTCTCCACCACCGACGTCTCGGGTTGTGGCAGGCCGAGCAGATGACGCCATGAAGCACGAAACTAAATAATAGAAAACAATATATTATTTATAGAGTATACTACATTGACTTACAAAATGTGGAATTCGCTATGAAAGAAAAATAATGCAAATAATTTTATTATTCGTGTATTATTGTTTTTCATTTCTGTCATTTTTACTTTGCAATGCACGTTTCTACAAAAGTGAATAATTCGATTAGCTTAATGTCTATTTTAATTTTTTAATCAGGATGACAAAACTTATAATCCTCGACAATGTTGGAATAAAGCAACATTTTTTTTTAAGTTATCTCATCACAAATGTCAAATATGTATGGGAATAGTTGATAAATGATAAATATTTTCGATTATTATAGCAAAACGGAAAGCGGAGGCACACTTGGATAATGTACTCCGACTTAAATTTATTAGACTGTGAGTTCTGGAGTTCAAATCCCAGCTTTCACATTCATTAATAATATAAAAATACATGAAGTGCGACAAATATATACATTTAATAGCGAATAACAGCAGTATTGTGTTGTGTTTTTTTATATATTGTAACAATATAAAATTTTCCATTTGTTACTACTGTAGATCTGAGCGTTTAGATACTTGATCGACATATGTTTAGTTTTAGATAGGTAATAAAGATTATTTATTTTTATAAAATAGGATAAGGACAAAACAGTGTTATTATCATATTTTGTAAAAGTCCATGTGCATCTTATGAAAAGCCAGACGCATGTACGAGGTACGGTCCAAAAGTATTTTCCCGAGGTAAGCTTGAATCAAGATCTGTCTCTCTTACTAAACGGACTATGATGTTTCCAATCCCTTTTGATGTACAGACAGATGTCGTTTTAGATGAACGTGTTTATCAATTTTTAAAATAAACAAACTTTTATACCGTTCAAACATTAAGTTTGTGCTTCAAGGAAAGTGTTTCTTCTAGCGTTATAAAATAACGTTGGCGTGCAGTGTATGGTGAAGCCTCCTCATCAATTTAAACAGTATATGATATGAACTGACTACATAATTTCGTATGGGTAGAGAAAACATTGAAGATAAAATTCGTGAAGGTCGACCTATGAAAGTGTTGTCTCCGGAAACTATCACCCTTGTCGACAGAAGACTGAAAGTAAAAAATAGCGATACGGTTTGGATTTTCAAAAACAACTGTGCTTCGCATTCTTCATGATCATCTTTATATGAATAAAACATGGGTACCCAAACCTCTCTCAGCAACAATGGTAGTTTGTTGTCAAGAGTTTTTGGATCTTCTGAATAGAAACATAAATTAAGTACTGAACTCTATTGTGACCGGAAATAAAACTATGATTCTTTATGACCCCAGATCTAAAAGGGAGTCGATGGAATGGAGAAAATCACGCGAATATCCGCCCTGAAAAGCAAAAATTCCCCAGTATTTTTTATAAGAATCCTTATTTTTTTATATAAATAACAATATATAATTTATTGAAAAACAACAGTCTTCATCCATTTTCTATCTAAATTACTTATTATTTTTTTCAAGTAGTCTAGTCGTAATGTTTCTGTCAAACTCTACTACATATGTCAACCTCAGTAATTGTTCTTTCTTAAGAACATTAATATCTTCAGTCCTGACTGATGTGTAGGTCGTTTACATCATTTAAAGAATTCATATCTACAATTCAAATATTTCCATCATTCCTTGGATATACGACAACTATTCTTCCCATTGGTCATAAGTTTCTCTGTTCATCAGGATCATTTTGATCGCTGAGCATTTTGGCAATAAACAGAAGTTTATATCATCTGTTTATGGCGGTCGTATCATGAAACTTTTCGGGGTGAAAGCTTCTGGATCAGTCAGATATACAGGAACATACGTCAGTGGTCGATTGTTTAATCTTCCATTTTCTTTCTCAGAACATTTGTCTACAAATATACGAACTGCAAACAGCAATAGGAACCACATACAAACTAAAGATGAAAATCGTAGCGTCATTTTATTTCCTTTTTTTTTTCATTTTGTTTTTTGGAGCTAATGCTTAGTTTCGATTTTAATACAGTCATATTTTCTTCTGGTACAATCGATTAATTTATTTCTTCGGTAGATTATTTATCTTCAAAAATCTTAGTTATATATTTTAATGAAGTAATTAATTCAAGTTTAGACAAAGAATCTATAATTTTTATTTCCTTGTATTGTTTCTTCTCCCCCAGTACGTTTTACTTCGTATGTTTCAGTTTCAACTTTCTTATCTGCTGGGGTAGTTGTTTCTTCCACGGTTTCTTCTTTAGATGGAATAATTATTTCTGTTACTATTTATTTCTCCAAGTCAGTATCTTTGATTGAATTTTGTGCTAATTGTTTCTCCTATTGCTGATCTATTTTCTTTTTTAATAATTTTTCTTTGTCCAGATTTAATTTTTTCTCTGACTTTACGTTAACATCTTTATTTTGCATCTCATGTTGATTATATTTTCTCAAAATATTTTATTATTATAGGTAGACTTTAATATTTCGTGCCACTATCCAAACTGTGTTTGGATACATTTTGTTTAATTTTCTTTACATATTCTTGTATTTCTTAATGATCTTTTACATCTTTCTTCAATTCTGTGTCTGTGTTTTCTTCTAAACCTATTTTATTTACTAGAAGTAGTAGTAGTAGAAGTACTATCAACTATTTGTAGATCTTTTTCTATTTTTTTATTACTTGTATAAAGGACGTCTTTTGATGAACAATGTTCTGATTACTGTTAGGTGACTTCCTAAGGCAAATTTATTTTATTTTCACTTTTTGATTTTCATGTACAACCCATCCTAGTATTAGTTAATGAACATTTTTTTTTAGTTCATGGTCTTTACTGTGATATGAACCCAGTGCCTTCCCATTTCTAGTAAGATGCTCTATCAACTTAGCTACAAAGTCCCGTGTAGTCATGAATCTTTCTCCTGTCTTTTGCGCGTTTTACAATTCATACATTTTAAAAAAAAAAATATTCTTCATTATAAAAATGTAGAATCGTCGTACAGTTCTAAATGTTATATCTTTACTGTGTAAAAATAGTGTGTCAGCTAGTATTATTTTATTTAGTGCAAGGCCTTTCCATGCTCCGTGTTTAGTTTTATGGTTTATTAGCAATGGTCAGTTGTTTTGTTCTATGAATACTGTTGGTTCCCCAACAAATTTGGATTTTGGGATACGTGTGCAATTTAAGTAAGCATATTTTTATTTAATTATTCGACATCAATGACTTGTGTCGAAAGTATATATCTTTCATCGTTCTTGCATTTTTAATGAAAAATTGTTTAAATTTATATCCAGACACTAAAAATTTAACAATCTTTAAATTTAGATTTCGGCAATAATTTTCATTCGTCCATCAAATATTTACAGGTTTGTCTGATCCATCTAATTAAAGATTTTCTTCTTCTTTTATGGTCTATCAAAGTCACAGTTGATGCGTCACCTAGTAATGCAAATGTATCAATATTTATTGTCTTTCCATATATATTTCAATTTTTGAAATGTAAAAAATCTCATAAGTGATAAAATAAGTCACTTTAGTGAGAAATGACAAGTGAGATGAAAATTTGAATTCTTGAATTTTGGTATCATATCATTTACATCTCATCACGCTAAAAAATTTCACTATCTTATTCGGTGGTGAAAAGTCAATTTGAGTAATAATTATTTGTTTTGTATATGTACATTTAAATCCAAGTACGTATGATTTAATGATTATTAAAACATTTTTTTAATATTTACTTTAATAAGAACATGAAATGTTATAGCAACAGTGTATTTTATTATTATTTATAAGATTATAGATAAAATATTATATATTTGCATAACAATATGGCAGATGAATTAAAAGTTGCTGCAGCTCTGCAAATTTTTATGGAAGTGGAGATTGAAGAAAATATCAATTTAGCTAATGAAAGGAAATATAATATGAACGAAAATCTATTTGAATTGTCCGAAAGCGCTTTTATACGTTTATTTCGATTAAATAAACGAACTTCGCGTTCTTTAATTTTTTCGTCAGAGGAATATATAGTTCCTGCGTTCAACTATTAACAATTCTTTGAAAGTAAATATTCTCTCTTTTTATAAGCTGTAAAAAATTTCATTATATTTAAGGTTGTTTCCGCATTACGTTTCATGGCTAGTGGAAGTTATCAAACCAGTGTTGAAAATGACAGAAATTTATGCTTTAGTCATTCCTCTATTAGCCGGTCCATTGAAGAAGTAACTGTAGCGATTAACAATAATTTATTTAATGATTGGGTTAAATTTCCAGCTAACATAGAAAGAGAAGGAAAAGTTACATAAAACTCGTACATGGTATCTAACTATGAATACTTAATATGAAAGTACCTTATTAGAAAATGAATTAATGTTTTTTTTTCTAGAATCTTATATGTATAAGGTGATTCCGGTTACCCATTATCATTGTTTTTACTTACACTATTGTTGGATGCCGAACCAAATAGCCCTGAAGAACGATACAACAATGCTCATAAATCGGCTAGAAATTGAAATTGAAAGATGCAATGGACTACTTAAAGCCAGATTCAAGTGTCTTCTCAAAGACAGAGTGTTGCATTATCATCCAGTTTAAGCATCATAAATTATAAATGCTTGTACAGTCTTACATAACATTTGCGTTAATGAAGGCATACAAGATCCTGAATTGGGAATGGCGATAGACAATAATATCAACAATAATGTAATTATACTGAATGCAGGAAGATTTAGAAGACAAAATATTATAAATAATTACTTTACTTAGTTATTTAATGTTTTTATTTTCTAAAACTATATTATACGCACTTACATAGTAATACGAGTACGTAAAACATTAATAAATAATAATTAAATTCAAAACATAATTTTTCGTAAATCGATGGTAGTAATCATTCTTGCATTTCTGTCTGCTTCCTAATAACGTCTACTTGAGCATTTACGATTTCTTTTTTTTTTTCATAGTACATTTTTTTTAAATCTATTTTTTTTCTGCTATATTTTTTATGCTTTTTACAATGTTTACAATTTTCTGCAGCCTAATTTGCTTAGATTTTGAATGTTTTTTTTCTTCCGGTCTATTATTTTCATTAAAATGTTGAATATCATCATTTTCTAGATTTTCAAAATTATCTGAAACTTGGTTAATACATTCTACTGCACTATGGATGTTTTCAACATTACACTTCATTTAACATTGTGCCCCTCTACCGCCCCAGTAATATTTGCAACTTTTTTTTGAAATTCATTCAATTCATCCGACAAAGGGCTCCTTCCTCCGGTTCCAGATCTACGTTTTTTAGTTTTAGCTACCTTCTCTTTAGTATTCCGTTATATATCTTGCTAGCACTAAAGCAAAATTAAATCCCAATGCATATCAAGTCTATTTCATTTTAACTAAAATGTTTACCTTTTTCCATTCTTTACTAGTTTTATTTGCCCCATCCATGCTATTTTATTCATTCGCCAAGTCATTCCATAGAATCATTTGGTCTTTTGATATGAATGTTGAATCAAAATTATTCTTAGAAATTTTTAGATGAGCACAAATATATTCTGTGAGAAATTCTTTTTTTTCAAGCGTTACATATTTTTTCCTGTGCACCTGATTAGTTTCCATTATAAAATGGTGTAGGTATTTGACGTGTATTTACAACGTTGATAATTATTGTAGATGACAACGACGGCAATGACATAAACAATTTTTTTTTTTTGTATAGTGACCCTAGTGATCAGTGATAATTTCTCACTTGTAGAACCAAGGCTCAATAGATAGATGATAAATATGTCATATTAAGTTAATAATTGATATTTGTGATATATGTGAAATGAGATGAAAAATTATCATCTTATCCCATATAATTTTAATTTTTTCAAGGGTTGACCCCCAGGTAAGATTTTTAACAAAATGTCACTTGATTGCTGTGGCATATAACAATTTGTTTGACAGCTAAATTCTTTATAGATATTTTTAAATAATTCTATCGAATTTGAAGTGGGTTTGCGTTCAGTGTCTTCTTTCTTATTGTGTAGTAATTTATTATGAGGTCGTTTACAGTCATTTATGTTGCATATTTGTTTTCTATAGAAATTAATAATTCCATGAGGAAAATTCGAACAAGAAACGCAAATTCTGCTCTCTGTGAAGAATGTCCATCTTTCATTTGCTGAATATGTAACAGTGGGGGGATAACGGCGGTTTTTCTACGATGTAGGTGGCTTACTTACTGTATGCAAGATTAGACATACCGGGTGTCCCAGTTCGACCGACACATGGGAGTTTTACATGGGAAATCAGTTAATTATGAATAGTATCTCCCCAGTGCAAGATATTAACTTGAAATTTTGTATACTTATCGGAGAATATTAATTCTATGGATCACACTTATTTGAAATTTGCAATTTGGTCTGCAGGGCGGGATTTATTAAATTTAAAATCTAATATTTTCGTTCAAAATCAGACAGCCATGGAAATAAAAGAAAATATTTATCTGACAGTTTAGTGAAGTATCACTGATTTTAATTTTTATTCCCTGTATTTTAATATTATTTAAGTTGAATTTAGTTTATTTTTGTTAAATAATATACCAATATTACAAAAATATAAATATCTACAATGGCATGTCATTAACTGTCAGAACTGTCACATAGATATTTTCTTTTATTTCCATGGCTGACTGATTTTCAACGAAAATGTTAGATTTTATAATTTAATAAATCTCGTCTTGCAGACGAAATTACATATTTCAAATAACTGTAATCCGTAGAAATAATATTCCCTTATAAGCATAAAAAATTTCAAGTTAATATATTGCATTGGGGTGATACTATTCATAATTAACTGATTTCCTATGTAAATCTCTCATGTGTCGGTCGAGCTGGGACACCCGGTATATTTACTTTAACTAAACTTGAATTTTATTTACGTTATTTACAAGTTATTCTAACATTGAATTCTATGAATTTAACCGAACAATAGATACTAAGCTTTGTCGTTTTCCATCTTGTTAAATATATTACAGAGGTTTTTGTCATTGCTTTAAAGGATGATTCTCGAGAGAACAACAACATCCATCACCAGCAAGGTAGGTAATCATCATCGTATCATTATTTTCCTCCTTTCTGTTACCAGGAGCGGATCCAAGGGGAGAGGATCACAGGGGCCATGATCCCATCCAGAATATTTATTTTCTTTATCATTTCTTGTAAAAAAAAACAATTATCACAGATTAACACTTCAGTAGCACTTTATACTGAAGAGACAAAACATTACTTCTGCAGATGAAACCCTATAAAATGCGATAAAATCCTATTGGTTTTTATTCAAAATTTTAATAGGATTTTTCAGTCTGGCCAGAGTTTACAAAATGAGAAAAACGTATCATTCTATATATTTAATCTTAAATCTGAAATTCCCTCGCAAGCAGACATCCAAGCTTTACATATATCAATACACGTAGAGGTGATAATTGAAGATTTGAAAGCAAATAATATTCCAGTTCTTAACTTGTAAAAAGATCTAACCAACTACAAAAATAAATAAAATACGGATATGTTCAAATATTTAAAAAATTTATATGTCATTCATGTCAGTTTTCACATTTATTTGCTTCGGAAATCACACTATTTCTTTTACCGGACACCCCACAATTTAAATCATATAGTTACAATTTATGATATTTATTTATTTTATTTTATTTTATTTATTGAACAATTTATCCTACAGAACATAAGTTTCAATTAAAGGACAATTATATGAGAAATTATAATAACAAAATAACAAAAGCCTTGCACAAAATTGCAATAAATACAAGAAAAAATACAAATTACAAAGGAAAAGTTCATTCTATTAATACATACAATTTTAAATTAAATTTTTACTGATGTAAAATAATTAATCAAAATGTACTAAAGGTGTCAGCAAATATATCAATACTGCAAGTAATACCATTAAAATATTACACATTTGAAATACAGGGGATTTCATTTCATAGTTAGTTCTAGTTCTCTTACAGTGAAACGCAAGCTTTTTTCTAGAGGTTTTACGGGGAATATTTAAAAGAAGATGACCTTTAATAGAGCTGTCATTATTAACATTATTTAAAACTTTATAGAGAAATAAACAGGATTGTATTTTACGTCTATTGAAAAGGGAAATAATTTTGAAATCAGTTAATAAAGAATCGTAGTCTGTATCATAGCTGGGATATTGGTTATGTTTCTTATAATAACAATAATTAAGAAATCGTTTTTGAATAGGTTCAAGTTGAATAGCATATTTATTATAAATTGGATTCCATATTTGTGAGAAATATTCCAATTTTGATGTAACTAATGAATAATATAAACGTTATACAAACTGACACACTGTTTTTACACAGTAAAGTTATAACATTTAGAACCGCATGGCGATTCAACATTTTAATAATGAAGAATAAATTTTTGAAAAATTCATGGACTTCACTGGGATTTGAACCCAGGGCCTTCCCATTTCCGGTAGGATGCTCTACCAACTGAGCTACAAAGTCCCGTGACGTTCATGAATCTTTCACCTGTCTTTTGCCGTGTTTTGCAAGTATACTCTCTTTCGAGCATTGAATACTTGCTGACGACTTAGACACACTTGGTGGTTTTAACGAACCACACCGCAGTAACTAACTGACACACTGTTTTTACACAGTAAAGTTATAACATTTAGAACCGCATGGCGATTCAACATTTTAATAATGAAGAATAAATTTTTGAAAAATTCATGGACTTCACTGGGATTTGAACCCAGGGCCTTCCCATTTCCGGTAGGATGCTCTACCAACTGAGCTACAAACAGGTGAAAGATTCATGAACGTCACGGGACTTTGTAGCTCAGTTGGTAGAGCATCCTACCGGAAATGGGAAGGCCCTGGGTTCAAATCCCAGTGAAGTCCATGAATTTTTCAAAAATTTATTCTTCATTATTAAAATGTTGAATCGCCATGCGGTTCTAAATGTTATAACTTTACTGTGTAAAAACAGTGTGTCAGTTAGTTACTGCGGTGTGGTTCGTTAAAACCACCAAGTGTGTCTAAGTCGTCAGCAAGTATTCAATGCTCGAAAGAGAGTATACTTGCAAAACACGGCAAAAGACAGGTGAAAGATTCATGAACGTCACGGGACTTTGTAGCTCAGTTGGTAGAGCATCCTACCGGAAATGGGAAGGCCCTGGGTTCAAATCCCAGTGAAGTCCATGAATTTTTCAAAAATTTATTCTTCATTAACGTTATACAAATTATAAAAGTATACAAATTATGAAACGGTTTACAAGACCTTATAATGAACCCTAATGTTTTTAAACAAGATTTTTTAAGGTACTCAATATGTAAATTGTAAGATAACTTACTATCAAAAATAACTCTAAGATCCTTAAATTGTGATATTCTTTCAAGATAAGTGTTCTCCATGATGTATGGATAACGGATAAGTATAAACGAATTTTTTGACAATATAGCTCATTATCTTACATTTACTAAAGTTAAAAAATAATTTGGATGATCGAGACCAAGATAATAATCTGTTTAAATCATTTTGTAAAAGAATACAATCTTGTAAACTGTTAATGATTCTAAAAAATTTTAAATCATCAGTATAGAGCAGAATTTCGGAATTTTTGACAATATCAACGATATTGTTAATGAATAAGACAAACAAAATGGACCAAGATTAGATCCCTGGTATGAGTATCAAGTATGGGAAACAATATATATATATATATATATATATATATATGTATATATATATATATATATATATATATATATATATATATATATATACAGGATAACCTAGTAAAAATTATCACCTAAATGGATTAGTACCAATGGCATAACTTTAACCCTAAAATGGAAATCTCGAGACTAGTAAGACATACGAAGTCGGTTAAATTGGGGCAAAGTTGTCTCATTAGTTGGCCATAAGAATTATGTTTTTTCTTTTCCCGAAAAAATGTATTGGTCACTTTAGTCTATTTATAAGAACGACATGCTGGGAAAATAGATGCAGTTTGATATTTTTTTTTGATTGGATAGTATTGTCGAAACAAAATCAAAAATATTTTATTTTAAACAAATTTTTAACAGTTCAATTCAATATTTGCCTAAATTTCTACAAAACAGGTTGTAGTAGTCAAGGCACACTTGATCGAAATGAATAAAATCAATAATTTTCTAATTTCTTAGTTAATTTTTATTTTAATGTATATGTTTATTATTGGAAAGAAAAAAATCTCTATTTGACAGTACTAAAGTCAACTATGAGCCCCATATGAAAATTGAAAATTAGTATGAAATATACGCACAGTTCAATAAATAATTGCAAATTAATAAATTTTAGGTATATTTGTGATGTTTGCAAAAAAAATTAGGATTTTGTATTTAAAAGTTCGTTAATTTGACTAAATAAAAAGTTCTTTTTTATATTTTGCTATGATTGATTAGGTTAGATTAAGTTATTTTAGGTTAGGTTCCTAATTAGCAAATTCATTTTACACATAGCAATTTAATATATTTATTTTGCAAGCATTTGTTCTTTATTCGCTCTATGAGATCTCATGAATCTCATACACAGCAATGAACTTACTTATAGTAATGGAATCTGCTTGTAAACAAACTGATATTGTGTCACTGAAGACTTCACGTACTTGTTTTACATCACTATGTTTGTATCTGTTGTCAGCAAGATTCGCTGTTTTCAACTAACTTTGCAAACGTGGCTAGCATATTCTTATCGTCTGCACTTGACGTACTTTGCTATCTTCTCCGTTAATCCATACTATTTCAGAATCGTGGTCGGAGCTTATCGACATAACTGCTGAAAGTTCAATATTATGTCTGATATATATAACAACTAGAATATCGAAAACATCAGAGTCCAGCTCTTGAGAAAAACTTTGACTCTTCTGTTCCTTGCACGACTATCTTGATTCTACATGCATAGTTATAGAAAACAAGGCTATTCCCGGCTTCCTGTTTGCTGCTGAAGTTCCCAACTAAGATGTTCGGTTAAGGAAGGCTCGTCAGCTCAATGATTTCTGCCACTAGTAGCTACAGCTTAACGGTTCATGTGACTATGGAATTTGCTTTCATTTGCTGAGTATGAGAAGAACCTGCATCATAATTTGTTATATTCATCAATCTAATAATATATATGGATTTGGCATTTATATATGACTTTGAGGGAAACAATTATATTTTAAAACAATTTCGTGTATTACACATATAAATATGAGATGAAGATAGATGAAATAAATGGTTTTAAGTTGATATATGGCAGCATTTTTTATTATAATACTAATTCGTACAAAACAAAATAAAAGAAATTAATGAAAATATACCTATATAATTAAGAAAATTAGATATTTTGAAGTTTAATACATATATAGCTCAAAAGAAATTCGTTTGTTTAGTTTTTTACAACAAAAAAAAAATTCAATAAAGGCAAAAAATATTCGTAAATTATTAGATAAAAAGTAAAAAAGTACAATTACTGGTTTTTGAATATAATAATTATTTTATTGTATGTATGCCGGATTCTAACTTTAATTTCGTTCAAAGATTTTGTGCAAGACGGATGGTAAAATATACTTTTAACATATTATAGATGATTTGAATTCTGATTATTTATAGAATCTTTATGCAAAATATGATAACTCAATTTTCCAAAATTTTATTACCATTAATTTTTCTTCTGAAAATAATAATTTTAAGAATGACATTATGTTCACGAATATTTTTAAATCCTTTAAAATCTGCTTTTCAAATGTCTGTGAAACACAACACCTTAGCTCGTTTAATACAATTATAAGCAAATTCGGTTTAAACATTTTAATGTTTATTACAATGACAATAAATTAAAATAAAATGTTACAACAAAAATAGTCAACATCACCGCAAATTAATAAGACTTCATCAGTTCTTGCCATTCAATAAGCACTCTCTCTCTCTCTCACTGTGTTCTGTCTACACTCATTCCATACGTATTTTTAGTGCAATTTTTGTTTGACGAGTATCGCTATTCTGCCACCTTATGAATTTCTATCTGCTCGATAGAGTATATAGTCAGGGATTCGTGGATTCTGGCTACCTTTTAAATTGGTTCTCACATACAAGTAGAATATTAATTCTGTGCTCGTTGCTGAATACAGTGGCTTCATCTTTAGCGTTGTCGATACTTGGCGTTCCAGAATATTATCACCAATGGAATCGGTTTAGCTGTTTAAGTTATTGAAGATATTAATGGCAGCGGCGATGAGAATTTTAATTTTCTCGAATTGGGATTAAGTTGCAACTAGCCTGTAAGCTGCGTTCATTACGTGTCACGTAGCCTTTTTCAGGTTAAAGGCCAATAGTATCGGAAAAAGAGATGAAAGCAGCTCATGGCTTGAAGTTGATTGTAGTAAATTGGCTGTTAAATGTGGCTGTAGCAGTAGCTGGCTGATTGTTAATGTTGACGGCGGAAGCACTGACCAACTTTCTTCTTTCTTCTCTATGCTCCTACTGTTACTCTTAGTCGAAGAACGGAAATAATATCAAATATTGTTTCCCATGTGGTTGTTTATTTTAATTCAGTTAGCGAATCTCTATGATAGCTAGTCGCAATATCTAACTACAGCTATCTAGTTGATATTTTCAGCACTTACACATGATGTCAAGCATCATCCTTATATGATAATGTATTGTAGTCGAAATTTCAAATGATTGACAAGCGACTGGCTATGAGGCAGAGCCTATTTCGAATTGAGTCACTATTTTTTAAGTCAGTTACGCGGTCGATATAGCTCTTAACAAAACGTAATATGTATAACATTTTTCGTTTTACTAGCACAGTTTAGAAATCATTTTTGATATTCAAAAATTTTTGACATTATTATTCAAAATTTTGACACTTGTCATCAGTTCTAACTGTGACTGTTGTAGTTGATGTATACATAACTAATCAAATTTTATTAAAAAAAAAACACTCATAATGGATTCAAAAACGAATCGTACATAAAACCTTGTATAGACCATGGGCATAATTACAATTGTTAATACTTTTTACCATTAACTCAACCGGGCCGATAGGAAAAGCGAACTGCTAAGAATTTTCTTAACACACCGGGATTTGTTATTGGCAGCTTAACGGTTATCATTGGTTGAATGTTATTTAGGCCGTAACTATCTAGTATAATAAAAAAATATATATATTTTACGTACTTATAAAATTTATATTAAGTATTTTTTTATTAGGGAACGAACTTATACGAGCTACTAACCTTTAAAACTTTTACAACTTAGCTGTCAGTTCTACAGGTTAGTTATTACTAGTTTCGTATTTTACATTATTGAAAGTTGTGTTTTGTTCCTGTCATAAATTTTTGACGAAATATTAGTAACTGACAGAATTTGTTTATAATTTTATTTTTATGTACAAGGGAATAGCAAATAAACAATTGTATAATATACGCAATCAAGGAGGTGACAGGTTCCCCTAAATAGCTCGTCAGTCATTTCTTCCTATCAGCAGTAAAAATTGTTTTATCTTGTTAATAATGTAAAATCCTATAACGGATGTTGACAATTAAAGTCTTTATAATATGTTTTCATTCTAACGTTTATAGCATGATCAGTTAGTAGGAATACAAATGTGCACGTGTAGATAAAACAGAAAACGAAACTTTTATTTGATCAATTACTGTTCTTCTATTTTTAGGTATTTTTTGTGAATAATTCAAAAAGATCATTATTTCGAAAAAAAATAATTGAAAAGACGTCATAATATTTAATTTCAAATTGTATTTATATACATACAATACTTTACTTACTAGTATTTTAACATTGTTAGAAATAGGTATATTTAATTTACCGCTATTTTCGTTTTGTTATATTTAGCAATTATTATCTAGATTTAAATCAACAATTATTTTTATTACAAATATTACAGAGAGATAAATATGAATAAAGATTAAGAATTAATTTGTAAATTTCCAATGCAGAGGCACGGCGAACTCTATAGTCCGCCGTGGCAGAGGTCTATAACCGTGCAGTGAAATCTGGGCATGAGTATTGAACCGTCAAATTCTACGCATCTCACAAAGAAAACAAAAAAATTACAGTTCTTTGTTAAGTATTTTATTAATATCCTTTTATCGTGAAAAGAAAGGAAACTCAAGTGTGTTGGTATAATATAAGCAGGAAAATATAAAGGTTTAACCTTAAGTCTTAAACACACTGTTCTAAAAACTTTATTCTGTGACCGATTTCGACAATTTAATAGTCATCATGAGATAGTATCGGAAAAACAAAAACTTTTAGCTTGTTTCTATTTCCATTTTATTTTATTATAATTTTTCACTTATTTTTTCGCTTAATACAATAGTAGCGCAACTAGTTTTCGGTACAGATTTTACTTTCATTATTTGATTTTTTTAAATTTTGTTGTATTTTCACATTAAGAGATACTATTATTCATTGGCTCGTATTACGAGCTCACTTTTATAATAAAATTGCGATTTTAACGCCCACTTTTACATCATAATCTTATGTAAAATTGAAAGTTAAAATCACCATATTATTATAAAAGTGAGCTAGTTCGCTTTTATAATAAAATCGAGATTTTCACGTTCGTTTTTATAAAAGATTTTGATGTAAAAGTGAGCGTTAAAATCGCGATTTTATTATAAAAGTGAGCTCGTAATACGGGCCATTGTCTTTGCTGGTTGTCCCTGTAATTTTTAGTTCTCCCGTCCTGATGATGACTATTAAATAGTCGAAACAGGTCACTGCATAAAGTTTTTAGAATAGTCCCACTACATCTATCTCTAAAATAATGGTCATGAATGAAATAACACAAGCACAATGAAGAGGGTCGCTATGCGCAGAATAGGCAATAGCAAAAGAAATCAAATTTTCCTGAAGCCACATAAAACTGCCAACCCCTCCCGACCTTGCCTATTAGTTAACTATTATCAAATAAATAATCAGCTTTTATTATTAAAATTATAAATAAAATTTTTTAACAATTTATTCCATAATATTCAAGAAAACATATCTTTTTTTCGAATACTTATTCATAAAAATAATAGTATTCTAATTAACTGCTATTATGATTTTCAATGCTATTTTTATATTATTATTAGACTGATTATTTTATTCAAATATGTGTCTTTATTACAGCAGGATTACTTAGATAAACGGGTTTCTTGAAATAAGTTTTTTATCTGCTGTACTTTTAAAACTTATATTTGTAAATTGTGTTAGGGAGCTCGCAAAATCAAATAAGTATACTTCCAGTTTAATATTAATATATAAACATGTAGCATATTTATATTAGTAAAAGTAAATTGCAAAAGATATTTACAACACATTTAAAAAAGTATAACTGTTGCTCAGATATTCTGTACCATATTGCAAAATTTCATTGATATTGCCATTTCACTGTGCTGTTATTGAATAATTTAATATACAAGTTCATCAGATGATATTGGCTCTACATTGACAATGTAATTTTATCTACGTGTAGGTATGTACATTATAATTATTTTTCTGAATACAAGGTTATGAAGTGGATTGTTCATATTTGATAAGCTTTTTGATAATATCTTTTCATTGTATTTCAAATTCAGGAAACAATTATTTGAAGTATGTGGGAAATTATAATGTTTAGGAAAACCTTGTCCTTTGTACTTGACTTTGTTTCCGTGTTATATTACATTTTGAAAGGAATATTAATTCTAGAACTTCTAAGTTTAATAATGGAGTTCATACTTCCTATTAATAACTTTGTCTTTAACTAATTTGATATTTTACCTATTAAATTAAATAGTTAGTGTTTTCTTCTATTTATAAATATTTTTAAACTAGTAAGAATTAATAATGTTGTAACAAAATTATAATAAATGATAAATAAGAACATAGGCGAAAATATATTTTTTTAATAACTTAAGTTCACATGTATATACACGAGTATACGAATTTATAGGGAACGAAACACTCATTGTTGCAAATTCGTGATGTGATTTTGAAAAAAAAAATTCATTTCAGATTCCACTAACCTCTGTGCATAGAAAGCTCTACTTTTTTCTTAGGAAATAGCAACTAAAATTAGTCTCTTTAGAGAGGAATCTGTATTACCAACTGTACGACATAGATTTTATTATAAAATAAAAAATTGAAAAAAATTATTATATTAAAAATTATTGATTAATAATGATATTCCTTTTAAAAAAACTGGCAATAATGTCTTGTTCCTCTCTTTTTTTACATTATATCACAATTTAACAACTTGAACTTGAATTGGTATTTCCGCAATATTGTAACAATAGCATTACTAAAAACAAAGTTTAAGTTCTGGTACAGCAGTCAACTTCGTGTATAACTGCATATGTATGTTTTATTTGTTCGTCATATAAAGCTTAAAACTTAAGTCACAAATTTAGAAGGTGATTTAAGGGCGTTTTAGACGATCATAAGTTTACATCAATTTCTACAACTTCGTATTGTTCAATGTGATTCTGACACTTTACACGTTCAAAGAAATTTGACTGTTCATAGTTCATATGCTATGACATAGAAATTCTCACTTAGAGCATGTCCTAAATTTCAAGGTCGTTTACTTCAAATTTTAGTTAATTCTAGGGATTATGTTGTTATCAAATGTCAAAAGTGAAAAATAAACAAATGTGAAATCATATATCATTGTGATCAACCTATATTTTTCTTTTCTTTATTGATACCCTTACTTTATAAGGGAAAATAGTTCAAAAATTTTGAACATGTAAAGCGGAGCCATTTGATCAAAGAATATGATGTAAAAATATGACATAAAATAGTTCAAATTCTTTGATCGTGTAAAGCCACCTTTAGGCATTCTGAATTTGTATCAAATAGAATTTTTTCATTTTGTTCTGAATGTTATTAAATACTTTTTCTTTAATAAATAGAGTGACATTATGGTTCAGGTTGTGCAATGTAGTCCTGCATATTACTGCATTATGCTGAATTATTATGTGTTCTGGATTTGATGATGTAAATAAATAAAATCATTTTTGAAGTAAATACTTCTTTTGAAAACAGTTTGCTGAAACGGAAAATTTATTAGTGAGTATATAATTTATGTCGAAATAAATATAGATAAAATTAGTAAAGTGCAAAATTCATGAAATTGTGTTGAATTATTTTAAAGATAAAAATATTAATTGTAAAATAGCTCAAATAAGGAAAAAAGAAGTCCAGGGCTCCCAATCCAAGGGTCGTCGGTTTGAGTTATTAGTAAAGCGTAAAGGCAGTTTGACACGATTCAATTTTATGTTTAAAATAATGTACATAATTTTGTACAAAATTTTAATCATTTAAATTATATATTTTTAATACATAATTATTTATTTATTTATTATCAAATAATTGTCTGAAATTGTAAAGAAAAGCAAAATGGAGAGCATTTAAAGTCTATTTTCTTTACATAAAATTGCTTTAATTAGCCTTTAAGCTAGCATGTTTATTTTATATAAACAAGGGTATTTCTGATATTTTTTAATTAAAATTCTAACTTCATTGCGTAAGCAAGACATTTTTAAATAAATACTTATTACAAAATTGAACTAAATAATATGCAAAATGAGATAAACGTTAAAAAACAAACTCATATCTATGAGGCGACGACTCAATGTGCATCTATAATGTGCAAATTTTATAACAAATTTTGCTTAAATATAGGATAAGTTCTATATTATTTTGCACATTTTTCTGATATTTTTTCTGAACGTTATACTGTATGTTACAATACAGTTTTATATTATTTATTTTAAAACAGAAAAATGTACATAATTATGTACTAAATAATTTACCGTGTCAAATGGCCTTATCTATCATTTCTATTTGAATTCTGTTTTTTTATTACTGGCATATTTTGAAGATAATTTTCTTCATATATACTTTTTTTCGAAATACGCACATCGTATTTTATAAATCTAAGACATGAATTAATTACGGTTTGTTTTGCAGAATTTTCTATCAACGTTAAACTTATTCTCAATTTATTTTTGCAACAGACGACTAGTACTCCTACCTTTGTTTTAAATATTTACTGGGTGACGTAAATTACACGGAGTATTTCCCCCACGAGCCTTATGACTGCAGTTATCCGCTTTCCTGTTTTCTAATGTCGCTGTCAATCAATTCATTCTTTAATCGAAACAATTCTCATTTTTTCTGTGTTTCGTACAGTACGTATTTTTTGCCCTAAGTCTTCTGCGAAGTAAATTGTTCAATTGAATTCGGAGAAACCAATCACACACTGAGCTACATGCGGTTGAGTATTTTCTTGCATTAAAATGGAATTATCCCCAATATGTTGCGTAAAAGGTACCACATAGATTTTGCTGAAGGGAAATTAGTTGTGTATTTCGTTCTTCTTGATACCAATACAATTTTTCTCTACCATCAATGGAATTTACGAAGAAACGGCTGTCGTCTGTGACCAAAATTTGACCCATTGCCCGTAATCAAATTCTGTGTAGTCTAGTCATGCTACTCGATGACGTATCTGGAGTTTTGGAATTTTTATTGACACATGTGACTTTAAAACAATTTAATTAAGTCTTCTTCAAAATGTACACTTACTTATTCTTCTAGAAGGTTTCTTCTCTGAACTGTCGTTTTGTGTTTGTTTCGGAGTGTTTACAACATTATAAATAGTAAATCGATTATCTATGACTAAACTGTATTAATAAAACATTTTAAGTTCTTACAGTTGCACCTTGTTTGGAAAAGGTAACTGTGTTGTCTCGATCCACAAATTTTGACACTGACAGGAGATTTGTTCGCAAGTATGGGACAAAGAGTGTATTATCAAGCATAATTGGTTTAGATAATTTACCTACATTTGTAGAAACCCTGACGTATCCTTTTGCTGTGATTTATGTGGTTGCGCTACTTGCTAGACGTAAACCACTCTTTATATCTTATGATTTTATAAACAGCGACTTTTCATTGCATAAATGTGAAGTGGCTTCGCTGTCAAGAGTCAAGACAATTTTGACGTATATCGGTGAGTGGATTTTACGTTGTTTACTGTGGTGTAAGCTTGGCGAAGAAACTTCATTTATCAGGTTTCCTCTCTGAGCATCGATTTTCTTGTTTCGACATTCTGATATTTTATGTTCTTGCTTTTTACAGTAATGACATTTAAAATTCGATCGATTTTCGGATTTCCTAAAGTCATTGTTTGCGTTCGTAGATCCGGGTTTTGATATTTTTGGTGTTTGGAGCTCTGGGATTGATTTGCGTTTCTGTTTTCTTAATTCACTTTCTTCGACTATTTTAATTCTGAGAAAATCGGCGGATGAAAGAGTGTCACATGATTCAATCGCGCACCTGAAGTTTTCATATGATAGTGGCAAACTATACAGGATCATGATAGTCAAAAAATCTTCGTTAATTTCAACATTCATTGATTGGAGTTTATCAACTGCGTCGAAAAATGATGACAGGTACTCTCAAACGTTTTTACTATTCCGCATTTTTTGTTGAGAAAGCTGTTTTAATAATGCAGCTTTTTAGCTTTGGATGCATATATCGTCTCCAGATTGTTCCAAATTTCTCTGAAAGTTTGGCAATCTCGGACTTGTTTGAGGTCTGAAGGAGATATTGCAAGAATCAAATCTGATTTTACTTTACCATTTAGTTTGGTTCATTCGACAAGAATCGCTAGAGCTTCTAGATCGTCGACAGCAGCTACAAGTTTTGGTTTCTCACCACGGACATAGTCCCACCTGTCATTCTTTATTAGAAGTGCTTCAACTTGTACCCACCACGGGTCGTAGTTATCCTTCGTTAACATTTCAAGATGTGTAGTATTCGTGTTTGTAAAAATCTATATTGATAACTTGTCACTTTTGACCTTTGGATCACCTGAGTAATTTGTTCGTGATGATACCTTTTTTGTTATTTCGATTCTTTGCCTGGGCCCATAACCTGCTGGGTTTTAAGCGTGAATCGATAAAAAAAACACGGCTAACAAGAACTAGTATCGAAATATATTTTAGTATAATGGAACAATAATAAACAAACGAGTTAGAATTGATATACGTTATACATAGATACAATATAAATATTAAAATATGTCCTGTTTATGTCTAGATGATCTAGAGCGTTAAGATGAAGTTTCAACATTGATAGAAAATTACAGCACTCTAAAATTATAGGCAATTACTAATGCGACAAAATATTTACAAATACATTTGTAGGTTTTCCTCGTTTAGCTCACAATTCACGCGTTCTGAAATACATATTTTATTACTTAAATACTGTTTTCTAAGTATACTTTAGATTCTTAAAAAAATTATATATTTATTTGGAAGGAGTTAAGTCGAGAGGTATCAAAATATGAATTAATTTTAACCTAGATTTGAAAGTTAAATGCGTTTCATGGGATAGTCTTAAAAATTTTAACCCCGGTTTAGTAAACCCTTCAATAATTTGACATCATGTTTAGGTTGGCAATTATTCTAAATTTGATGCATACTTCACAACATTGATTTTTGCGTCAAATCCAATTGTTTAGATTTTTTTGACCGTTATGGGACATTTACACGGTAATATGTAGGTATCACATTGTTTCCAATTAATAAAAGAATTATAAAAAATGTTTCTTGATTAATTATTTGATTATATTTATTATAATTATTAAAATGTCGACCAGAAAACCCCGGAGAAAAATTGGAGTTATTAAACGCAATTGAAAATTACAAAAATGTAACTGAAAATATATATAAAACAATCCCTACTGCAATATTAAGACACCGTAAAAAATTGGAACATGGAATTAATATTTTTTTTATTCGAAAAATTGTATATTATCTTTAAAATAAAAAGAAATACATTTTTGTCAAGCTGGAATCTATTTCTTTTTTATTATTTTATTATAGAATTAAAATATGTTTATAATATTTTGATAGTTTAATATAATTATTAATTCTACCCTCTGAACCTTTAACCAAATAAAAGTAGAATTGTCATTGTAACTCAAGGTTAAAATTTAACCCCATCGCTAAAGATGGATTATCTTAACTCCACATTTAAGTCGAGGTTAAGTTTAACTCTTTCTTGTGGAACCCATTTTCAATTTTTATCTAGAGTTAATAAATTTAACTCGGGTTAAAATTTAACTGACGTTTATGAAACCGAGCATTAATCTTGTATTATATATATTTTAGAGACAATGGAAATCTAATGAACGACAATGTTGTCACAATACATATCATAGTATAACCAGACTCGTTGTAGAGCATTCTTTTGGTATTTTAAAATCTCGATGACGAATCTTAAATTTCATCAATGTAAATTCTGTAGATAGAGCTGTTAAATTAAATGGGACTTGTTGCATTCTTCGTCATTTTTGTTATGTAAACACCAATTTCTGGGCGAAGTATATAGGTAATCTAAGAAATTGACATAGATTATGTTAATTACAAAGCAAGAAATATCAATATTAATGCAGCAAATGCAACATTTATTATATAAACTTAAGGAAAGCAATATTGTTAGTCTTATATAATTTTATGTAAAAAAACATAGTAACATATCCCATTACAAAAATAAACAAAAATAAAAATTATAATATATTGCTGGTATAATTAAAACTTTGAAATAATGAACTACTATTGTAATCTTCATCACTACTTAATGTTTTTTTTTTATTTTTGTTCCCATTAGCCATTATTTGTTGATGTTTTTTTTTTTCATTTTGAAATTTCGTCAAGTCAATATTTTATTGGAATTCTGCTTTCTACATATTTTTTGAATTTCAATGTTTATTTTTTGAATTATTTCTAAAACCATGTCCTTTTTTGGCCTTGAAATAATTTTTAATGTTACTGAACCGATGCTGAGTATTTACATATACTAATGTGCTTGGAATGTTCATTGATTCAATATAAATTTCTGAAAAATTGATGCAATTACCTAAGCTAAATTTTATTGTATTTTCTTCAGATTCATTTAACGTTGAATTAATTACGGCCACTTGTACTAAATTAATAGCTTACGTTTGTATATTAATAACCATTTTTCATTATACCTGCACTACAATATCACCTATTTCTACATTCCAATTCCGTCTCTTTATTGCTCATTTTACCAACTTCAACCGTACTACAAATGAATAACTTCAAAATTATTTTGAATCGGCTGACAAAATGGTTTGACTTTGCTTTAAACGCTTGCGTCTACAGCTACTATATAAAAAGGTACCTGACACGCCGGGCATTTTGGATTTATAAACGAATATTTTTGTCGTTTTGCTATTTTATTTTGCTATCTCTCTCTTTTGGGTAATGGAATATCTTTTAAACACACTTTATTGTGTACTATTGTTAATTATATTTAGGTAAAGAGAAATAAACTACAGAATGAAAGAATGTATAATCACGTATTAATTTTAAAATGACCAACGACTAAGGTATTACTGTCCAAAATTACTATCCACTTATATATTATTTTCTACGGTAAATTTACTTATAATTAACGAATACATACTATTTTGAATAACATGAATAATTTAATTATACAGTTGAAAATTTGAGTCATTGAAATAAATTTGCAATTAGAGTAAATTTAAGCAAATAATATTTTTAATTGTTATGGTGTGTTGCCAAAACACAAATCTAGTATGTAAAGTATTAGTTTAAAATTTTGAATTTAATATTAATTAATTTTAGTTGAAAAAATATAAAATAGCAAGTAATATTAATAAAAACAAATTATTTATTAATATGTACAATTTAAATAAATTACTCAAAGATAAAATTAATTTGTGAATGTAAAAGTACGGGTAATATTAACTAATAGTATAGTACATCGAATTCAAAATTATCTACCAATTATTTATTATTTTATGAAATACACACCTTATCTAAGGTTTACATGTAATATAAGAAGTTCAAGATAATTATGGTTTTATAACCTAATTATACACATTAAACTACATACTGATGATGAACCAAATTAGAGGTTTGAAACGTGCAGACTGTACTTCGAGGAAATCAAAAACGCAATTTCTACATGTTTTTATTTTTAATACTTTAGTAATAAATCTAGACATATATTTTTTAATTCCTGTCTGTTGTTTTCTTTTTCAACTAGCCCGAATATCATTATATTTTTCTCTGTATTGGTGAGTTTTTCCTGTATTTGTTTTTTAATACTTTTCATGTCCGATCGTACTTCTTCTGTGGCATCTAATCTTAGTTTGGTGTCAATTTATTTATCTGTCGTTTCTATTACTATTAATATACCTAAATAATTATAAAATTATATGTAAATAAATTTAAAGTACCTATATAAAATGTAGGTATTTCACGAACCGTTCGTTGAAATTTATATTATTGTACCGGTATTAAAATAAAATATTTTTGTACGTAAAATAAATAAACTAGTTTTTGATATTTTTTTTCTTTAAAATAATATTGTTGATAAATATTATAATTAAACAAAAAATCAGCCTAACAACAAGTATTGCAAATAGTTTGGAAACGTTTTTGGAAATGCAATTTTTATTTCCATAAGACATTATTATAAACTAAAATAGAATTTGTTAAAAGACCGGAAGGTTGCCAAACAGTGTCATACTACAGAAAGTAAGGAATATGCAGCTTATTATAATTGCGATATTTATAGTTTTATTGCTGGACCAGATAGAGTCAATTTTCTCTATACTCACCGTTCTAGTTAATCTAGCAACAAGATCCAACAACGAACCATCTTGGAAGCAGGAATGGTAAATTGATAAAAAAAGATCGCAAAAATCATATACCTACTTTTTTTTATGTATCATATATTAGGTATTATGCCTTTTTACACTTCCGGGAATAAAAGCCTATTTTTAATCTTCACTTTAAACTGAAGTTCACGTTTAATCCCTGAGGGATTAAATATTAATATAATCCAGGAGTGATTAAATTAACTAAATAGGCGTTACGTTACTATTTATGTACACAATAATGTGATTAATAATATAAATAATCTGACGAAGCGTCACGAATCAGTTTTATTTGAATAGTATTTTTGAACGTAAATTTGAAATCAAATTTACCGAATTGGTGAACATTTTGATAAAAGCGCGGTCGTTAACCGACTCGTGGCTTTTTTGAGTGAGTTTTTGGCCAAATAAAGACGTAAAAAATAAAAGTTGCGAAGTAGAGTTTTTTAGTTGAATTATTTTCATTTGTTTTCCTGTCCTTCCACTGGTGAACGTAAGGTAGGTGGAAGTGAAGTATTTATGGGAAAATTTGAATAGTGTTTTGCCGTTTTTCACACCCTTATGTGAGAAAAACGTGTGTTTGAGAAAATCGTTCATTTTCATCCCGTGCACGAGTTGTGCGTAAGTTGCGATAGTTTTAGAATTCCGTTTAATAGGGGCAGAGAAGAACTAGTGATTGCGCTACCACTATCGAGATAATTTTGGATGAATTTCGGCGAAGAAAGAATCCTCGAATCCGTAATTTTGCTTCGTGAGCCGCGGAACAGGATTCGGCTTGTCCATCGGTCACCGCCAGGACTAATCAATGATAGTTCTGCTGAATTTGGTTTTGCGTTCGTTTTTACCTCACCCTCGCATCGCGTGCACGTGGGTGAGCGAGCAACGCAGGTTGTAAGAATAACCGATTTTTATCCGAAATTTATTTATGCTTTTATTTACGTCTTTTTTCTGTCTTTTTTTGGAAAGTCGCTCCGTGATGTTGTGTTCAAGCGAGCGACCACAACCAATGTTGGAATCCGTACCTTGCACATTTTTCTCCGTTGAGATATCCGTGGCCGTCGTCAATGGAAGCCTGCGAGTTAGACGTCTCTACCGTTACGTAGAGTGGCGCCCGAGATTTGGCAACGAATAGTGCGACAGCGTTTGTATATTTTATTATACCGTGCCTGTCGACTAATTATTGTGCTTTTGCACGAGTTATTGTTTTGTAGGCTGTGACGACGTATTTTACATTGTGTGACGCGAAGGTAACGCCGTAGTCCGTCACACGTTTTCGAGAACGATAGGGACTGACGACGTAACGACGTCACAATAAAAAAGAGGCAAATGTACGTCTGAAACAATGACCTATGTATGAATATGCGTCTGTAAGATTTAAGTACGAAGCTATTCTTTCTGGCAGTTTCCTAAATGTATTTTTACCAAAAAACGTGAATGCATTGTATCATGTTTTCGTAAATAAATGTTCTGAAATTTCTGGTTTCAGTAATTTTTCATATTTAATAATATTGATGATCCGATTTCAGACCTGTAACGTCATTAATTCAACATTTCATGTGCTCTGTATGACCCATCAATTCCCAAGATAAGCGCCACTTACAACATATTGTAAAGTTGGTAAAAAAATAAAGAGAATATGAAAACGATTGTGAAAAAAATATTTACCTTGACCATTGTCTGGTGCTTCATTTAAGAATTGATCAATTTGAGCGATTGTCAATATTTTTGACTTTTTAGGTTTGTAGCCATCCTTTTTCCTTTAAAAAAAGTTATTAATATTGGAAACTTGCTTATGTCAATACCAAAATCGCCTTAAGCATAGAATATTGTGCCTAAATGGGGAATCTATAACAAGTTTCGATTTTTAAAACAAATTCGCTAACAATACACTTTCCGTGAATTTTTCTGGTCGCACTACTTTATGAAATATATTTATTGGTTTTCATATATTTTTTTTGATTTCCCAAGCAGCAATTTAGTTGTAAGCTCTTCTGCGGTTATTTTAATTTCAAGACAAATAAAATTATCTATAACGCTAAAGAAAGGCAAGAAATTCAAACTTTAATTTTTTGACTGTATTTGTGTATCTAACATAGACCGGGTTATCTACAAAAATTTGCAAAATGATGTTTTCTTATTACAGCCATTATTTGTTTCAAATAATATAAATATAACAAAATAATTATTATTGTGTAATGTATATGCGGAAATATAAAAAATAGTGTAACACAGAACTAAAAAGCCTTTAATAGCTCAGATGATTATTTGCCTCACTGAACTCTCAGGATTAAATAATACACGTTAGTCCTTCAGTGTATAATGTACCATGTCATTTTTTGTATTCATACTTACTATGCGCTTTTGTATATATTTTGAAGCTTACCAATATATAGATAAGGCATTGTTTTTGATTAAATTTTTCAAGTATGAGTTTTCTACATATGAGCGCGAATTAGACTACCTAGAGTACAATTTTATTATTTTTACCGTGATATCTGCACGGCTCTGTATGTGTTGTTATATGCATCCGTCTGTGTCGATATTTCGTTCACGATACCTTCAATACGATATGTGTAAGCTTACGTCAATGTTTTTTAAAAGTTTTAAATTTTGTTCAATATTTAAATCAAATTTTAAATTTTAATAAATAATCCAGATTTTAACCATTTAGAGAATTAATCATAAACTTGCTAATTAGTTGTCTAAGCAACATTTCCGATTCAGTATGCAAGTAGAGTATCATAGCAGATGGTGATTAAAACTTTCTTAATGCCAGTAATATGGCAATTGTTGAAAAGAATGATAATTTAGAAGGCATTAATTCATCTAAACATTTTTTTACATTTCTAACAGATGTACTAGTAGGCAATATTACATTCTTATCACTAATATATTTCCTTATTTAGTCATGTATTTCAACGGCTCTGTAAGCAGCTCTAGATTCTGCTACCTAACGTGTTGAGCAAAATTTAACAGGAAAAGTTATACATGCCATAATATTAACGAAGTTGGCCTTCCTAGCCGGCGAATCTTTGAACAGCTAGTAAAAGCCTCGAAGTGATTCATTTACATACCAGCCTGAAGCTTTGTTTCATTTACAGACCAGCCTGAAGTGTTATGTCCATATTGAAGAACGCCAATATCAATTAAGTCATTTTTAATAATATAATTATCAGTAATCTTCAATAAACTCAAAAATTTCTAATTTACATTAGGTCCATCCATTGATACCGGCTATATTTATTTAATGAAAGTGACATTTAACCTTCCTTAAATGTGTTTAATATATCGGCATCTTTTGCATGTTTCATAAATCCCAAAATCGTAAATTGTCCTCTTTGAGATATTTTGTTGAAAGATTCATCAAAACACACAACAAATCGGTAACATTTTAATAGTTTGATTTCCAGTAATTCTTTAAAATTTGGTACTAAACCAAAGACAACAGTGTAGGCCATTTTAGTAGCATTTAAACTCATTTTCGGTGCAATATAACTATCTGGAAACATAATTGTAAGTAACATATTGTAGCATTAAATGCCAAATGCTCAGAAATTGATACAGGTTGTACCAGACGTAATAAGTGAAGTACCCGAAGCTGCTGAGATTCCTGCATTAAAAAACTATCATTATTAAAAAATATTCATAAATTAATAATTTCCAAATATTGCATTAAAAACATGAAAATAAAATTAAGCTAGAATGTACGACATACCTATTTGCAAATATTCTACATTTTCTATTGTGGACATACTGCATTTGTTTTTTTTTTTTGAAAACTTGTTATTGTTTTTGAAGATTTACATTAATGTAATGTAATGTAACACATAACCCATATCACATAAATTAAATGATAAATAAACAAAATTTTACTCTACTCTGGATTTATATTTCAATTTATCCAATCTTCTTTGATGACTGTTTTTTGTTGTTCCACGTAATTCAATACTGTAAAAATAATCAATTAAAAAAATCCTTTCCGTGTTATATTGATTTAATATAAAATTAAAACAAAAATGTCTGAAATATATTGTTTAAATAATAAGTATGTGTAAAAATATATACCTTATTATTAAACTACAGCTAAAGTTAATCATAACAAACTCAAGTATCAATTTTTTTGTTACGTAAACATAACCTGTTTTTGAACGCTAAATGAAAACAAAGTAGAGTGCGTTCGTTTTAAAGATACACAGAGCTGCGTTGTTTTCCACTTATGAATAAAGTTAAATAAAATTGAAAAATATTATCGAATGTAAAAATATACATATTATATAATTGAGTTTTCCATATGAACAATAATAATAAAGTGCTGAGTTAGATTTCTTTATCTACGTATCATATTCATCGTATAATGTAACATGCTTGTTAACATGATAATAATTAGATTTAGTCTTGTTCTGTCTGCCGTAATAAACATATGTATTTTATGTAATGTATTAAAAATGAAATAATAAATTTTTTTATTAATAATTCAAAATCGGATTATTTAATTGGCGCAGTCGGTAGGATCACATAAGGGTAAAAATCTATCAATTTACTCGTCGATCTTAATCGTTTAATTGTGATCAGTGAAAACCTACGTTCTGGTGGCTAAGACTTGCTGTCTCTGAAATAACGAGTCACGTCTCGCGCAATACAAGAACAAAAGACTGTCCTGTGGCCCTGCAACGAAGAAAAGTGTCGCCTTGCTGTTCCTCCACGGTTCACGGTCCACATCGTCGCACCCCCAGTCCAGCCAGACAACGAAGAAAAGTGAAGCCTTGCTGTTCCACTGCGGATCACGGCCCACATCGTCCGGAAGAAGACAAGCACTCCGTCCCAGATGTACGAAAACGTCCCAATCTTAATACTTATATTGTGAGTAACATTACTTATATTGTTGTACTGTAACATTCTATGTCTTCGAGTGAAAACGACACGTCTGATAGTGAAAATAATACAGACGAAGAACACACTCTAGTAAAAAACAATCCTAATTTTACACTACGACCAAGCCTGTTACAATCACAAAACACAGTCAATATGGCTACCACAATGTCCGAAATCGAAAATCTGGTTAAAATTATCCCAGAATATAATGGAAATGTTAATATTTTAAATAATTTTATCAACAAAGTAGACCAAGTTCAAGAAATATTAAGAACTGTTACTTTAACAAACTTACAGAAACTCTTTTTATTTGGATTAATCTCAAACAAATTAAAAGATAAAGCCGCAGAATATTTATCCACCAATAATTTCCAAAATTGGGAGGAACTCAAATTATTTTTGCAAACTAATTTTGTTGACAAATCAAAAGCTGAAACTATTTTACTCGAGATACTTTATTGCAAAGCAAAAAATAATCCCGAAACAACCCTGACTACTATTATGGAATATTTTAATAAATATAAATCTAAAATTCTTCTTACCAATTATTCACAAGATCAGAAACGTGCCATTGTTATGGAAAACCAAAAAGTAGTGGTAAATCATTTTATTACTTTGTTACCTGTTTCAATTAAAGCCTCATTCGTGGTCAAAAACCCTACCACGCTTGAAGAATGTGAACAATTGCTAAGAAACGAATTTAATTTTATTAAGTTAGGAAATGCCCCGACGTCATACAAAAACAACGATTCTTTTAAAAATAATACACCATCCCAAAAATTTCCTAACCAGCAATTCCCACAAAATAAAATTCAAATGAAACCTTATACTCCAAGTACTCAAAAACCTTTTGCTCCTCGACAAAATATTATTAATTATCAACAAACAAAACGTGACAAACCTACTCCAATGAGTTTACAAACAAGAAATTCTTTACCAATGTCGACACAGACAGTCAGGCAAAATTACAATTGCGAAGTTAGAGAATCAGAAGAAAATCCTGATATATCTGACACCGAAGAATTTGAAGAAACACTAGAAACTGAAAATTTTCACGAAGCTCCCGAAATCGAGAACATCACGTAATGAATGCATTCACAACAAATTTACCAACTTTAAAAATAGACCCATTTGTAATACTATTAGATACAGGCTCAACAATAAATTTCATAGACCCATCAGTAGTAGAAAAACTAAATTTAAAATTACATGATGAAATATTGACATTTAAAACCATCACAGGAAAGACTAACTGTAAACATTATGTAAATTTGAATATTCGAAAAATTCCCCTAAAATTTTACGTTTACAAATTTCACAAACTATATAATCTATTATTAGGAATTGACGCTTTCAAAAAATTGGATATTTATTTACAAATTAATAAAAATTCGGTAATCATACAAAATCAAGAATATAAATTAGTTAACCCCAATAATTTGCAAGAGGAATCTAATATTTTAGAAATACGCAACAACCATTTAAATTGTTTTGAAAAAGACAAATTAAATAAACTAATCAATGAATACATAGATTTATTTCCCAAAGAAAACGAAATACTGTCTCATACAAATATAATTAAACATAGAATAATTATGACTGAAGAAACACCAATACACACAAAAAACTATAGGTTACCCTATATTTATGAACAAGACATAGAAGAACATGTCTCGAAATTATTAAACGAAGGTGTAATAAAAAAATCCTTTTCACCGTGGAACTCCCCAATCTGGATAGTCCCAAAGAAAAATGATGCGTCAGGTAAAAGAAAGACTAGAATGGTAATTGACTTTAGAAAAATTAATTTAAAAACCAAAGACGATCGATTCCCTATTCCAAATATTGACACTATATTAGACAAAATTGGTAATAACAAATATTTCACAACTATTGATTTACATTCCGGGTTCCATCAAATATTATTAGATGCGAAAGATCGAGAAAAAACAGCCTTCTCTACGACATCAGGCCATTACGAATTCGTTCGAATGCCTTTCGGCCTCAAAAATGCCCCTGCCACGTTCCAGCGAATGATTAACACAGCCCTTGGTGATTTAGTAAATAAAGTATGTTATGATGTAATCATATTTGGCAAAGATTTAGAAGACCATTTAAAAAATATTAAACTTGTTTTTGAAAGACTAAAGCAGGCCAATCTAAAAATTCAAATAGACAAATCGGAATTCTTAAAGTCAGAAGTAAAATTTTTAGGCTATGTATTAACACAGAACGGAGTTACTGTGGATAAAGAGAAAATAAAAAAGATTCAAAATTTAAACATTCCTAAAACTAAGAAAGAAATCAAACAATTCCTTGGACTACTCGGATGGTACCGTAAATTTATTCAAAATTTTGCACAACTAACAAAACCATTTACTAACTGTTTACGAAAAAATTGTGAAATTGATTTAACAAATTTAGAATATCAAAAAGCATTTAAAGATTGTAAAGACATAATAACAGAAAATTCTTTATTACAAAATCCTGACTTGAACAAAGAGTTCATATTAACGACAGATGCGTCAAACTACGCCATAGGTGCAGTACTTTCGCAAATTCATGAAGGAATTGAAAAACCGATTTCTTACGCGAGCAAAACTTTAAATAATGCAGAACAGAATTACTCCACATTAGAAAAAGAATTGAAAGCCATTGTATGGGCAGTTAAAAATTTCAGGCCTTACTTGTTTGGACAAAAATTTATAATTAAATCAGACCATAAACCTCTTGAATGGTTATTCAATATGAAAAATCCAAATTCCAAATTAACTCGCTGGAAAATAGAATTGAGTGAATACGACTATGTAATTAAGTATTTACCCGGCAAAAACAACGTCGTAGCCGATTATCTATCCATGAGAGCGAGAACCTTTCAAAATTACAGAAAAAATAGGTGATGTGTGTGAAACAACAATATTCGCACATTGCATATCAAGGGATTTACAATTTGGTAAAGGCCTAGCGAAACAAGTAGACGATATTTTTAATTCGAAAGCACACTGCATGAATAGTAATTATAAAAATAAAGATATAATTTTTCAAAATTACCAAAATAAAACAATCATCCACTTAATAACAAAAAATAATTATTTCGACAAACCAACATTAAAAACATTAGAAAAGCCACTTAAAGAGCTGAGAGATTATTTAATAAAAAACGAAATATTTGAAATAAATCTTCCCAAAATTGCTTGCGGTTTAGATAGGTTAAATTGGAATGACGTGAAACGAAAAATCGAAAATATATTTAAAGATACGAATATACAAGTTATAATTTGGACACTAAACGAAAATAACAATTTAGAAAATTCAGATGCAGGAACAATCTCTTCCGATTCCAACCAGACCATACATTCGGATAACGAAAATGAAGTAGAAGGAATTAAATACTTAGAAAGGGAAAGAATAAATATAGCCCCTAATCAGTTAATAATATCAAAACATGACAATGATACAGACATACAAATTCAAAAACTCTTCCAAAAAACTAAACAAAGAATAATCGTAAAATTTAATGAAAGTAATATAAACGAAGAAATTTTAACATTTATAAAAAGTTTCATTGTTCCAAAAATTAGATATTTTGCAATTTTTAAAGATGATTTAGATAAAACCTTTTCCAAAATTATAAAAGACAATTTTATAAAAGATTCTATAAAAATTATTTCTGTAAACACTATCGTAACAAGACGTCGAAAACGACGACGAGCAGTTTAATATAATACATGAGTATCATCACGGTTTTACGAATCATAGAGGAATAGTAGCTACCTACCAAGCATTAAAAGAGAAATACTACTGGCCAAATTTAAACAAAGACATAATAGACTACATAAACAAATGTGATATTTGCAAAGCAAATAAATATAACAGACAACCCATTCAACAAAACGACAATTTAACACCCACACCAGAAAAACCCTTCGACATAATAAATATAGACATTTTAACATTAAACAAAAGTTATTATTTAACATTTTTTGATCAGTTCTCGAAACACTGTCAAGTAGAACCTTTAGACAACAAAGAAGCAAAATCCATTGCCAGCAAACTAGTTAAATACTTTGAAACGTATAAAATTCCAAAGAAAATAATTTCAGATAATGGTAGAGAATTCAACAATATTTTAATAATTAATTTACTCAAACGAAACAATATTCCGATTCATTTTATTTGCGTGAACAATCCGAAATCAAATGCCATCGAAAGATTACACTCCACCATAATTGAATCTTTGAGAATTATGGAAAATAAAAATTATTTTAGTAATTTAACTTTAAATGAACAAATTCAATATGTCGTTATCGGGTACAATAACACCAAACATTCTATTACAAAATTAACACCTAATGAAATTATTTTTGGTCAAGATTATCATAATAATTTATCATACAATGAAAATAAAGAAAATGTCATAAAACAAGTTCAACAAAAAATCAACCACGAAAAAGAACTAAGGCATAAACCGAATATAAACCCACAGAAACTTCCAAAAGAAGTATGGTTAAAACAAAATCCACGGTTAATTTCCAAATACAAAGCCCCACTATATAAACGAATAAAAGTCAAAAACTATAACAAAAATTTAGGCAAAATAACAACTGAAAATAAATTTGGAAATTATAACATAAAACTAAACAAATTAAAAGTCTGATTTTTGTTTCAGACAATGCGTCTCTGGACAACTCCAGAATATAACAAACAACAACGGATTTCTTCTTTTCGAACTAGGTGATACTAAAATTCAAATATCCCAGAGTATTCATTATTACAATTATAATATAACCCCTATATATGACGAATATCTCAAAATAACTAAATTTAAAAACTCCATCCTCGAACAAACAAAAAATAATAAACATTTTGAAACATTAACCAATATACTAAATTACTCTTATGATGATTTGAACGAACAAATAGGTAAATTATTTAATAAGCGAAATAAGAGAGGAATTTTTGATGGCTTAGGCTCTGTTATCAAATCAATATCAGGAAATCTAGACGCGTCAGATGGAGAAAGATACGATCATTTATTTGAACAAATAAAAATGAATGAAAATAAATTACAAAGTCAAAATAGACATCTTTTGAAATATTCAAACGAAATGGTTACAAAATTTAATGAACAATTAAACAATATTAAACATAATGAAGATCAAATATTAAACCAAATTAATGTTATAAAAGACACACTAAAGAAAAATGTCAATTGGCAAGGTTTAATAGAAGTAGAATCAAAATTTAACAAAATTATTCATATCACAAATAGCTTAAATAATTTTTGTAAAATGATTGAAACAAGTCTTACTTTTTGTTCAATCCATAAGTTACACAGTAGCATTATCAAATTACAAGATCTCCAAACAATTACCAATAACAAAGATATTTTTCAGATTAATGAATTCATAATGACGTATTGCCAAAAAACTAATGATCAAATTATATTCCTCATTAAGATCCCCATATTCTCCCAAAATGAATTCCCAATATATCAGTTTAATCCTCTTCCATTTTTAGATAACAATAACAATGTAATAGTTTTGGAAAAAGAATCCTTGTTATATTTCAAAGACAAAGACAACAAATATATTGTTAATAATTTTAAGAAAATAAATAATAAATACTTTACTGTAACAAATTACGTAGTAGTAGACCAATGTATTGATAACCTTATTGAAGGAAATAGTAATAATTGTCACTTTTTACAATTAACTAAAAGAAATGACTTATATCAAATCAGCAATACAAACAAATTAATAATTATTAGTCCTTTCTACCAAACCATTAAAATTAAATGTTTAAATAAAAATATTATAAAAAGTATTCAAGGAATATTTATAATAGAAATAAATTCCAATTGTTTAATTAATGATTTACAATTCAAAAATATTAATGATGACTTCAAAGAAATTCAGTTCGACGATTTTCAAATAACACAACACAACAAAATATTTAACAAGACAACTTATAAAGATTTGAATTTATTAAATATATCGAAACCTGTTTTTGAAAAATTACAACCGATAATCGATACAAAGAGTGACAATTACAACATTTATATAATATATGTTTTAATTTTTATTATTGTAACAATATTAATAGTAAACTATTTTGTAAAAGGAAATCTAATTCAAAAATTTAAAATTAATAAAACTAGAAGACCTGTTGCAGAAATTCATACTTTAAACTAATTGTTTTAATATTATAAATTATTATTGCTCATATTTGAGAGGGAAGTATTATATAATTGAGTTTTCCATATGAACAATAATAATAAAGTGCTGAGTTAGATTTCTTTATCTACGTATCATATTCATCGTATAATGTAACATGCTTGTTAACATGATAATAATTAGATTTAGTCTTGTTCTGTCTGCCGTAATAAACATATGTATTTTATGTAATGTATTAAAATTGAAATAATAAATTTTTTTATTAATAATTCAAAATCGAATTATTTAATTTACATGCATAAAATTCCCTGACTTTTTCCTTACTTTTCAATAAATTTTTAATTCCCTAATATTTCTTAATTTGGTGGGAACCCTGTTGTAAACTTTGCATAAGTAATTTTCAAGTATCTCTTACAACAACTATATAAGACAACGCCACACGTCAATACGTCAGAATGACAGATTGTAGTGGGGGCAGTTGGCTTTTCTTTTGTAAGCTTACGTTTACTCCATATTTTTTACCTCCATGTGTTATACACTAGAATAATATAGGTAAGTAAGGTTTTAAAATATGCATATTTGAATTTTTGTAACTCTCAATAATCAATAATCTTCTTAAATTTACAAACTTTTGAACACCGTACCAACAAATGGATGATTATGAAATTTAGGCGTTGTGCCGTTTGGAGTACAAGCAAAATATCACATACAACACGATGGATGTATTCCATGTACAATGTGGCGTTATGTTCCACTTTCTTGATAAATAATAATTGTTTTACAAAATATCATAATTATTATTCATTGGTTTCGCAGTGAAACCTGAAAATAATTCCTTATATTGGACTGGATTGGATTATTGGATCTGCCACTGAACTAATGAATAAACAAAGCGTTGTTTCTGTCAGTTGGATTATCGTTTCGCATGTAATTAATTTGTTAACCCTTCAGCTCCCCCCCAAGTCAGTTAAGTGACCTATTTGTCGGTATCGTGGGCCTTGCTTAGTACACAGTACTTATTGAAAAAACTTTTACATTTTTCAATAGGATAATAAACAAGAGTTCTCCAAACCATAAAATTTTTGTTTGGTTTATTTTTCCATTTAATGCATATTTCTCGAGACATTCCAAATTATAGTTTAAAATGGGAGACTTGATATTAGTTTTAATAACAATCTCAAAAACTAGAATTAACTTAGTGCTTGTTCGTTTTTTCATTTTATATATAAAATTTAGGACTTAAGTAGTCTGTTAATTAATAGTAATGATATTTATTACGCCTTTTTACATTATTCAGTATATAAAACGGTGATATTTTGATAGGAGTGACAGTTTTTACATACATTTTATAACATATTTTGTTACAATATCATTTTGATGGGGATGAAATGATGAAAATATATTTACACGGGATACGCACGCAGAACCGCTGGCACGTAAAAAGTGGACGCTAACAGCAATCCACATCGGTAGGATAGACCAGTTAATTATTAAACCATTTTCTTTATAATAAGAGAGGAATTTTTAAAGTATAAAGTAATATAATAATATACTTTTTCTTCAAACGTCATAACAGTGACATCTTCTGTGACGTGATTGACAAGGTTGAAGTTTAATTTCTATGCCGTCGTAATATAATTTGTTATTCCAGCCGCCGTTTAATTTTTTCGTCGCCGTATGTAGAATCAGCCAATAAGAAGTTACTTGTACAATAGAAATCTGTAATATCGCTCTAAATTTATTTTTTCATCTTGTTAGATAGTAGTTGTTTTTTGTGCTCTCTGCTTGTTTTGAAAAATTTAGTGTCTATAATAAAAATTTTAATAAAAAATTTATACATACGTGTGTGTTTTGGTAGCGAAAATAAGAATTTATATCTTAACTCATTACATCACATCGCCTGGTGCAATAATCGTGTGAAAAGTGCATTTCAGTGCAGTATTTTATCATCATCTTCCAGTTACAAAGTTCATCAACTTTCGACAAGTTGCTTAAGACGTCAAGGCAGCACGTCAAGGTCAGATATTTTATCTCCGATTTTTTATGTAAAAATGGTTGCAACCTGCAATATTTGCAATGCCAAAGCCAAGAGAGGTGAATCATCTGTTTCTTGTGCTGGCCCCTGTCAATCCCTCTACCATATCAACTGCTTGCCGATTCTGGTTGCTGAAAAAAATATTTTGAACACAAGTAAATCTCTCTGCTGGATGTGCGATAATTGTAAAATTCCTAATACCTTACGCTCGCCAGCAAACACCAATTTTGCTAATGTCTCGGAGTCTACTGTTAAGGATGTCATTAATACCCTAGCTGACCTTAAAAAATCTGTCGACTACTGTTGCGGGAAAATAGATGAATTCGAAAATAAAATGAGTAGTTGGGCACATAAAATCAGCATGATTGAACCACTGAAAGCTGAATGTGAATTTCTCAGAGCTAAAGTTGAAGATCTCGAGCAGAGATCAAGATCAAATAACTTAGAAATTGTAGGAGTTCCTGAGTCACCAAACGAGAACCTAATACAAACGATTAGCAGCTTAGGTGATTTAATAAAATGTCCCATCTCTGAACTGGATCTAGACGCTATTCATAGGGTATCACCATACCACCATACCACTGGAAGACCAAAAAATATTATTGTAAGATTTGTCTCACGTTTGAGGCGCGACAAATTTATTTCTAGTGCACGTGAACAAAAAAATCTAGACTCTAGCAACTCAATTTTAATCAAAGATTCAGAATTTATGTAAATGATCATTTGAGCCCGAGAAATAAACAACTCTTACATAAAACTAAAGAATTCGGAAAAAATAATAACATTAAATATGTATGGGTTCGTAATAGCAAAATATTTGTAAGGAAACAGGACAACTCACCAATCATGCTGATTAACTCCGAAAATAATTTGGCTAAACTTAAATAAAATTATCTCACATCAATTTCTATTTGAGCTTCTTTGTCACTATGGTAACTGTATACTACCAGAGCGTCCGTGGTATAAAAACTAAACTGTTAACTTATACAACGAAATATTCACAAGAAACTATGATGTGATATGTTTCACTGAAACATGGTTAAATAGCTCAATTTGTGATAGCGAAATTTGTGACCTTAACAAATACTCCATATATATAGACGTGATCGTGATAACTCTAATGTCAAACAAGGTGGTGGTGTGTTAGTGTTGGTCTCCAAAAGGTTTTACTCCCAAGTGCATTCTGATTGGTGTTCCTATGCAGAAGACATCTGGGTGTCCGTGTCCAGCTCTAATTTTCAAAAACTGTACATATGCTGTGTATATCTTCCCCCAAAAACTGATGTCATAATATACAATAATCATCTCAATAAACTAAGTGATATTATTCTTTATCATACCATCAACAACAATATATTAATTGCCGGTTATTATAATCTACCTGAGCTTGACTGGTTGGCTACTAGTAATAAAACTTTATTGTCACAATTCTCGGGAAAGTCAGACATTTATATTAATTTCATTAACATTAACATAACAACTGTACATCTCCACTTAGTAATTTAGACAGATATCATCCAGCACTTGAAATTGATGTTCTTCTCAATGATTTTAAGCCACTCCGTATTAATTACATTCCTAAATATAATTTCAGTAAATGTGATTTCGAAAGCCTGGTTTATAAATTGTCAGCAATTAATTGGGAACTAAAATTCGATAATTATGATATCAACAACAATGTAAAAACTTTTTATGATATCATATACAACTTATTAGACACCTACTGTCCCACCTACAATAAGCGTAATAATAATTATCCCATCTGGTTTTCTAAATCATTAATTAAAATCGTTGGGGAGAAGCATAAATTTCATAAAAAATGGAAAAAGTATGGAAATCTGGCTGATTATCACTCTTTCTCTCTTCTCAGAGACAGGGTCAAGGCTACGATGTCAGCTGATTACAAAAAACATATTACTTACATTGGAAAAAATTTGCACTCTGATGTGTCTCCCTTTTGGAATCATACAAAAAAACTTAGAACTCATAACAGTCTTCCAAACTCAATGTATTTAAATGATTCAAATGCATTTACTGGTAATGATATTTACAATCTTTTCGCAAGCTACTTTGAATCTGTGTACACTACGTTCAGCTCAGTCACTAGCAGTGACGATTCGGATTCAGTTTCAAATAACAATAGTGTAAACATATCAGACATGACAATTCCTGAAGAAGATATTTTAAAATACAAAGACAGGTTGCGGGCCAGATCTGATTCATCCCATATTTATAAAAACTTGTGCCTATTATTTAGTTCGTCCTTTACATCTGATTTTTAATAAATCATTAAAGGACGGAGTTTTTCCAAAACAATAGAAATGCTCTTTCATTACCCCCATATATAAATCTGGTGATAAAAGAGACGTAAAAAATTATCGTCCAATATCCATACTCTCTGTGTTTGGAAAAATTTTTGAAAGCATAATTGTTTGCAAACTAAAATCTGAGCTTCAAAAAATAATAATACCACAGCAAACTGGATTTTGTAGTAAGAAATCTGTACTGAATAATCTTATCCCTTTTACAGAATTTGTTAGTGGTAATCTTGATAAAAGAATTCAAGTTGATGTAGTGTACACAGATTTCAGCAAAGCTTTCGATAGGCTTAATCATTCAAAGTTGCTGTCTACATTACGATCTTGTGGAATCCATGGTACACTATTGCGTTGGGTTGAATCGTATTTAAAAAATAGATCACAAATAGTTTCATATGGCGGGCATAAATCACATGAAATTGTCATAACTTCGGGAGTTTCTCAAGGATCACATCTAGGTCCAATTCTTTTCATGATATATATTAATTCAATAATACACTGTTTTAAACACAGCCTTTTCTTGTTATATGCTGATGACTTGAAGTTTTTTAAGCCCATTAAATCTCTTACTGACTGCTCGAAATTACAAGAGGATTTAGAACGCTTGCGAAACTACTGTGATGAGAACGATTTATTATTAAATAAAGAAAAGTGTCATGTAATGAGTTTCACAAGATCTAAAAAGGTAATAAAATTTTCATATAATTTGAATGGATACAATTTGGAACGCAAATTATGTACTCGTGATCTAGGTGTGCTTTTTGATTGTAAATTACTTTTCACGGAACATATTTCCACTAATGTTAAAAAAGCTTACCGAACTCTTGGCTTTATCTTTCGAGTAGCTAAGAGTTGCCATCAGAAAGAGTCTTTAGTGTTACTATACAATACTTTAATTCGCCCTACTGTGGAATATGCATTTCCAGTTTGGAACCCTATGTATAAGAAAAACATAAATCTTATAGAGTCAGTTCAAAATAAATTTATTTCTTTAATTAAATACAAATTTTCTTTCAACTATAGTTTAAATGAAATTACGGATCAATGCAATTTAAAAACATTAAATTCAAGAAGATCACGTACTGACATACTCTTTTTATATAAATTACTAAATAATTACATTGATAATTATAAAATTATTGACTATATAAGATTTCATGTACCACTCATACATACACGAAATGTAAATTTATTTTACGTTGAAAAATGTAATACAAAGAGTCATAGTAATTCACCTTTAAATAAAATTATGACTGAATACAATAAGCTCTATGGACACATTGATGTTTTTAATTTATCTCTTGTTTTGTTTAAGAGAGCGTTGAACGTTGTCTAACTTAATTTTTAAATTAACTATTTCTTATATAATAATTCTGTATGTGTACCCATGGAAGCCTATAAATGGGCAACTGTTGGCTATAAAAACTAGATAACCTAAGAATAAAGTTACTAAAAATTATGAATAACTGACAGGTAACCTATATATTAAACGTCACATTGTAATTAATTTTTAAAATTTCTACGTTTGAAGAAAAAATAGTTGTGTTATTCAGAGTAAAAGTGTCTTTGTGTGCCTCGCATGCAAACATCTATGCTCGCCACACAAAGTATCACTTTTACTCTTAATAACACAATATACTATTTTCTACTACCGTAATTTCGAAGAAAACTCATAAATATATTACATAAAAATAAACAATCACAAATGAATACACCATTAGCTGTCAGACGGTCATAGGATGGGTGATCCACAGTTCGACAGATTTAAAATATACACGAATAATTGATTTCTAGTTCTGTGTTTGGCCGAAAAGAGTGAATTATGGCTTACATTTCACTGTTCTGAAATATTGCTACTATATTTACTCGAAAAAATTTAGATAATGTGGATATATTGATACAGGAGTATATAAGTTTTTTGTTGCCTGTTTCTGTATACCATTTTATAGTATATTATTATATAAGGAATTATGCTATGAATAATTATGGATTATGATCATAATCCAGAATAAATAATACATTTTTACTCCTGTAAACTCAGAAAAACGAAAAAATATTTTGGAAAATGATAACATCAAAATACACAATGACAAATGACTATACCGTCAACTGTCAGACGACCGTAGGAAGGGTGATCCAATGCATGGCAGATATAAAATAAACGTGAATAATTGATTTCTGGTTCAGTGATTTGTCGAGAAGAGCGAATTATATATTTCAGGACAATGAAATATGGCTACTATAAGTAATAGAAAAAAAATAATGGAAATATGTAGAGAGTAGAAAAAATGTTTTTAGGAAAGTTTTTATTTTAAGAGCTTGAATGCTTGCATGAATATGTAAGTAGTAAAATATTTGAAAGGTGTAAGAAAAAAATAGTAAAGTTGTAAAGTAGAGAAAGTAAGAAGATGATTACCTGTGTATTAAGGCCAACATAGATGAGAGGATTGTAGCAGATGCTACTCTTTGCGAAGAGGGCAGGGATAACGCCGACGGCGGGGCTGACATAGTGCGGGTCTCCGAACTGCGTGAGCAGCGCCAGCACGGCGTACGGCGTCCAGGCCAGCAAGAACGTCGCGATCATTACGGCCACCATGTACGTCACGCGACCTTCCACCTTGTTCACACGACCCATTCGCATTGTGTTCTGTAATACAGGTCATACAAACTCTTCTAGTCATTATCCACATTTTTCTTTTAATTTTTTCCGTAAAGTAGCTACCAAGGTTGGTGATTCGGGTGAGACGAAATATTTCTCGAATCTCGCTCGTCTCGGGCAAGACGAAAACGATTAAACATTGAGACAAGAAAATAAAATCGAGATTCTTTAATTTCAATAAAATAGCCGAGATTTCTCAAAGTTTTAAAATTATTTTTCTTCAAACGTCATAAGTGAGATATCTTTCGATCCTTCGTACGCAAGGTATAAATTAAATTTCTATGTTATTTCTATGCCGCCTGCATAGAAAAAAAAACAAGTATCGATAAAAACTAGGTATAATCAGGGAATAAGAAATAACTTGTATAATAGAAACCTGCATTACTAAGTTGCTTAAAACCATCAACAACTGACAGATTCAAATAGATAACCTAAAAGTTGAAAGGTCAAGTAGTAATTATTTTCTAAAACACCTATGTTTGAAGAAAAGATAGTATGTATCATTCGTAGTGTCTTGTGTGCCTCGAATGCAAATTTCTTTCTACCATCTATACTAACAGTAGTGACAGTGCACCATTAAAAAGAAATCAGAAACCTGAATTTTCATCATTTTAGTGCATTTTTATGACTATCTAGTACGCAAACACAAAATGTAGGTGAAGCAGATAATTATATTACACTTACATATTAATACTAATAATTATACTCTGAAAAAATAGTTTTATTTTTCCCTAAATAAATATCTTCTTTCTAATTTCCCAAAATAATTCCCTAGATCTAGAGAAATTCCCAGTGGGCACAGATGGAGTGGGTTAAAAAGCATGCAATATTCAACCTTGAAAACTCAAGAAATCTCGGCGAGATTTAAGACCGAAACGAGATAATAATATTCGAGATGAGATATAAATGAGACGAGACAAAATATTTTGTATTTCCAATGAGATAATACGAGAAAAAGAAAATTCTCGTCTCGTCTCGTTTCACAAAATCACTAACCAAGGTTGCATTCGTTTAAGTTAATGGTTTTAGTTAATTAATTTGTTATTAAAAACACATATCTGGTTTTAGCTCTGATTTAGATTTTTAGAGAAAATAGGTTTCGATATAATTTTACTGTAAAAGTTTTAATAAAAAAAATAATAAGCAAAATGTTGTCATAATTATTTTATTCTCTAATTTAACTTGTTTTTTAACTAATAATAAAAAAAATCCAAACAACTGTGAAGATTGTCAACACACTATAAAGGAAATAAACAGTAGCGACATGTAAGTGATGTGGTGCAGAACATACAAATAACAAATAATGTAAAAATTTAATTCGGAATTTGTCAAATATGTCATATATTGCATAAGTAGATCAGCGGTGACTCATTAAGTTTGCGGGGTCGGATTCGCTACGCTGGGAAGAATGTTTTTCCAAGAGGACGTAATAAAATTTATATTAAAAATTGTAATTTGAGTAGACATAAAAATTATTATAAAATGTTAAAAATCTACAAGAGAAAGTCGAAATTTAAAAATAGGTTACGTGTCCCTTTACATATACCATAGAGTCATTTCTCTGAAATGCAATGACCACTACTTCAACTTTGTTTTTGTCTTACACAAAACATTTGTTATCTTTCTGTAAGTCATCCGTTGGGTTGCAGCTACTATATAAAAAGTAGTGTCTAGTAGCTATAGGTCTGGTAATGATGTCACGATAAATCTTTATTCATTTATTTCTCGTATAATAAGTATTCATTAAAAAAAAATATATTTCTAATATTTTTATTTGAAAATAATTTTGTCAAAAAATCAAAAAATTAATGAAAACCCCGTAGTTTAAAGAACCAAGACATGAAAAGTACTAATTAAGTATGATAATTTATTATAGTTCTGATTAAAATAATATTTATTAATAATTATAAATATTACGTGATTATGATTTGAAATTCACAGACTTTAGGCTGACAATGTAAAGACCAAAGAAAAGTCATTTGCCAGCTAAATTATCTAAATGTATCTTCAACAGTTAGCTAAACGGAACTTCAACCAATGAATGAATTTATTTAAGGAAAAAAACATGATCCAATTATAGCTCATGCTATATATGGACTTACAGTATTTTTGATGTTTTGCAATACAAAAATAGTTTAAAGAGGACGTTATGCAGTGCCACCATATTGAGTACTTACTTTAATTCATATTTATATTTGATATATTTTAAAATTTACATTATACAAAAGTTACTTAGGTTAGGTTAAATTACGTTAACGTATTTTGAAGCTTATTTATTGGGATGAAGAGTAAAAATAATTGAAATACGAATATTTATATAACTTAGTTCAATGAACGGATAAGTTGTAAAAAAATAAGAAAATAAATAACATTATTAATAAACAAATATAAACACTAAGTTAAGAATAATAATTATTAATAAGAACTTAAACACTAAGAATATCCATTTAAATATTTAATACTATTTACGTTCACCACTCTTATTAATATCAGACTGTCTCCGCGGTCCTTTCTGCTTGGGTTTATGTATCCCGAGCAATTAAATTCTCTACTATTGTGGCAGCTGCGATGTGTCAGTATAATTGTAGGGTGACTAACATGTCTGGTATTTACCTGCGGCCGGCACCCGCGGCGTGACCTTGCAATTGCTACATTGCCCCCTCCTTAAAAATGTTTCGTCCCGGAACAGTTCGTGATGATGAAATCTATACGCATCATCTTTGGTGTATCTAGAGGTTTTAAAGAAGTAGCAGTCGACAGACCGTTTAAATCCTTCTTCTTTAGAGTTGAAACAGCAGACTTTTTCACTAAGTCGAATGCTGTCACTAACATGTTTCTAACAATTCTCCAATCTAAACCATCTAATCCCCAACCTATCTTCAGTACTGCCAGATACATGTTATCATTTCCCTCAAGTAGCATAGCGATTCCCATAAATTACGGTATGACGGCTTTTTATAAGAGTATTGTTTCCTAACCAGGTAGTAGATGTTCTGCGTTACCATCCTTCAGTTGTAGCGTTTTCTCGACGGATGGATGTTGGTTGGCCAGTTCTTGTACTCGTCAAAATTTTCTCTTAAAGACTGATGCTATGCCGGTACCAAATGAGCGAGAGAATAATCCGGAGACATGGTGAACAGATCTCGTTGCTCTTCTCTTATCACGTCATACCGTGCCTTGTGACCTGGAGAATGGCTTTCCGTGAAGTCTTCGAATGAGGGTTCTTGAGCTATAATAATACGATCGTCATAGTTATCACCAGTGAAAGAGGCTAACCGATTGAAGTAGACTGGTCTCGGCTTTCCATTCGATATTTTCCTAATTTTGTAGACCACGTTATTTATTTTTTTCGCTTTTATGGATTACAAAGCCATACTAAATTTCCAGGTTATTATCCACCTTTTTCAGCCTTGATGTCGTATTGGTCCTTCATCCAATCGCTGGCACCTTGAATGCTTACACGGACTTGTTTATGAATGTCGTTTATTCTTCTCCCTAAGTCCTCCCCGGCTAGATCTTCATCGAGTTTACTACCAAATATCAAGTCGCATGATAAGCATGACTTCCGCCCAAATAAGATGTTAGCTGGTGTCTGCTCTTTTGTTTTTTGCACGAATGAACGATAAGATAAAAAGAACAGATGTCGGTCCCAGTCTCGTTGATGATTAAAGACTACCTTCGATAAATATCGGTTGATTGTACTGTTCATCCGTTCAAGCATACCATTCGATTCCGGATGTTGCAGTGGTTCTGCTTTTATTGATTCCTAATATCTTACAGATATTTTTGAACAGAGGAGAATCGAAATTCCTTCCTTGATCGGAATATATTTCTCGCGGTACCCCAAATCGGCAGATGCGTTCTTTCATTAATATTTCAGCGACAGTTACAGCTTCCTGATTGGGTAAGGATAAGCTTCAATCTATTTAGTAAATTCGATTATTACTATCGCTGTGCATTTATTTCTTTCGTCCCTTTCTGTGAATTGACCGGCCGCGTCATTCGCAATACGTTCAAATGGGTTCCCTACGTAGTATTGACGCATTGCAGCTCTTTGTTGTTTATGTGACACACATTTCTTGCATCTTCCTTGCAATTAACCTCCAGTAGATCCGTCATGGATATCTGGTTCATCTCGTCTGGTATTCTACATTTAGGAATTAACAACTGAGTTTTTCTTTCAGTACCATCCGTATTTTCTACGATCTTCAACTATAATAGAGTCTGACTGGTTCAGTACGATTTTACATTTTGAGATTTCCGTGCAACCTCTGTCTACAACTAATGAAAATAAGTAACACTATCAATAAACAAATATATTGTATTAACTCCGGTACATTTCAACCCAAACAACTTGGCTGAAAATAAATTAACATACTAGTGAAGAGTGCAAGCTTCTGTTCCAACATTTTTTTTGTCGAGGGAGTACCTAATGCAATTGTAGACTCGCGTTAAATGACAAAGACCACGTCCTGGACAAAGGATCGGCGATATCGTTCTACTCATCGAGACTACCCCACCATTTACATGGAAACTTGCAAGAATATAAGAAGTTCATCCAGAAAGTGACGGTTATGAGTGTAAAGACAAATTCTAGTGTAGTGAAACGTCCTTGTATCAAGGTTTGCCTACTACCAGTGACATAAGAAGACCCACGAATTGACTTATGTAACTTAAGAAATAAATTGGCCAATTCTGAACATGACAAAAACGCATGTATTTTTCTTGTATAATGTAAAACTATAAATAGGAGTGGCTGATTTCGTTGCGACTTTGGTCATTATTTACAGATTTACAGACCTGTAAGCCTTACAGATTTGTTCAGAATTGGTCTAAAAGTTGTATATAGTATGTAATTAACTTTTTGAATTTCAGATAATTACAAGCGTGGCAGTATTTTTACAGTGAGAGAAATGTTTTAAAATTTTTTCTAATAAACATGATTTTCCATTGTCGTTTGTAAGAAGTTGAAGTTGGTAGAATTATTCTACGCACGCCACTGAGTGACAACTTCAGACCAGTAGTTTTTGTAATAGCGTATTGAAATGTACATGTGAATACTCGTCCTCAATAAAAATATATTTTGAAGTTTATTCATCGTTGGTTTACATTTTATTAGTGATCAACCTATACAGTCCACTATTTATTTTCATTAATCACCAAACAAATTTTTGTTCTGCTATTCTGAATACAGCAATATTGAAAATAGGGGAGCGGTTTGAACTTACGAAACCGCATAATGAAAATTTTTGGTTTCTAAATAACATTCCTTTATTATTTGTATTAAGCAGAGATGCAAAAATTAAGTACTTACGGATTTACAAATTAAATTTTTGGATAATGGTCGCAAATAATCGTATATAAATACATTAGACTTATGTGAATAATATTCTTCTAACATATATTAAATCTGACATGTATGCATTAACAGTACTAGAATTATATTTTCAAATGATATTATTGTAATGTTTCCAAATATTACAATTGCAATAACAATACTTTTGACCATAACCGCTACTGTTGCCGCTGGTGAAAGAAGTTTTTCAAAGCTTAAGATAATAAAAATAATATTTTAGATCCAGTATGTCATAGAACAGAATATCAAATGTAAGTTTAATTAGCATAGGAAACAAATTACTCTAAATTTGGATTTATCGGATTTAGGCAAGAAAGGTCAACTTTATTTAGAATATGTATGCAGTATATTTTATATCTCTAGCTTTTAAATTCAAAATATGTTTTTTTTTGTAACATTTACATGTTTTTGATTTTTGAAATATATTGTAAATATTTAAATACATATATTTCACATAATAAATTATTGAAACGTTTTTCATGTATTTAACTTAATTTATATAATTATTATGTATTTTAATATACAAAGTTATAGTACAACATTAACACTTAAGGGGGCGGCAAATTTTATCTGGCATTCTGGCGTCAAAGTACCTTGTACCATCGTAATATCATATTTTTACTTAAATTGAAGCACTTAAGACATTACTTGAAATCTTATATTCATTATGAATTTGTAATGTATAAAATTATCTTTAAAAAATTTATTACTACTGAAATATGATAGCAATCAGTAAAAATAATAAGAAATAAAATGTCCTCTGTAAGAATTTAATTAAGAATGTATTTTATTTTTATAACATTGTTTTTATGTTTGTATGCGTTACAGAGTAATTATTTGTCAAGCAATAGGTGTAGTTAATTTCCAATCTTTTTTAATTGAATTTATTAATTACTATTTGTTTAATAAACTATAGTATATAACATTTAATTATTGTTTATTTTAAGTTAGTGTTGTTTTGGCAGTCGTGAGATTAAATGTCAGAAGTATTTGATTTAATAGGTAAGACACAATACGTATGAGATATGAGATACATAGTTTGTGACAGTGCATTTATTGTGATTTGGTGGCCTACCCAGATCCCTGCTGCGAAAACCTATTAACCCTACTCTGACAGGTGGGTGTCCTGTGTCGAACAGGTGCCTTCTTTTCGCTTGCATCTCGGTGGGGATGTGGGGTATGAGTTTGTGCTCAGCTTTCACTTATACTCCTGAAGACTTGTAATAGCTCACTGTGGGAGATGTCAAGTGGCTCGATGGATTTCGAGTGTTTTGTTGCTACAGTGGCTTCGGTAGCCAGCATATCGTGGATGCGATATATGACATTCCTTTTAAGGAGTATCTTTTGAATTTTACCCGTCTTATTTGGTTTGTTGTTGAATATGAGTGCTGTTATGCATGAGAACAAGATGTACCTATACAGGGTGGCCCAGCGAAAATTATCAGCGCAATTTTTGGCCACTTAACATCAATTTTGCAAAAAACGCTCGAACACGTTAATTTTAGTATAAAGGGGGACACCTAAATGGATTATTACCAATGGCATAACTTCAACCCTAGAATGGGTGTGGACTGCACCTCAAAAATTTTAAATGGAAATGGGTGTCAAACATGACACAGTTTGAAAGGCCTTTCAATTCTCTATCCAACAGTTTTTTTATTTTTCAAATCCGATCATTAGTTCCAGAGATATATCGTTTAAAACAAATTTTATCAGGTGTGCAAAACCGCAATCAAGTAGGCTTAAACAAATGACAGAATCTAAATAAACAATTATTTTGACAAGTTATTTGTAATAAACAAGTAATTTGTAAGTTAGATTTCTTTTTGAGGGGTTATTTGAAGTCTAAAGTTTATGCCACGCTACCCGGATTTTTAGTAGATTTACAGTAACGTACCGTATCTCCAAAATTTTGAGCAAAATCTTTATTATTGTATGGAAGTTGGAAATAGTCATTTTTAACACCTAATAAACTGATAATTGAGTTTCTGTCATTTGTTTAAGCCTACTTGATTGCAGTTTTGAACACCTGATAAAATTTGTTTTAAACGATATTTCTCTGGAACTAATGATCGGATTTGAAAAATAAAAAAACTGTTGAAAAGAGAATTGAAAGGCCTTTCGAACTGTGTCATGTTTGACACCCTTTTCCATTTAAAATTTTTGAGGTGCAGTCCACACCCATTTTAGGGTTGAAGTTATGCCATTGGTAATAATCCATTTAGGTGTCCCCCTTTATACTAAAAATGACGTGTTCGAGCGTTTTTTGCAAAATTGATGTTAAGTGGCCAAAAACTGCGCTGATAATTTTCGCTGGGCCACCCTGTATGTTTTACTAAGCGTTAGCTTACTCTTCAATTTTCTTTTACAGATGTTTCTTATTAGAAGGTATATTCGGAGTTATACATATTCATATTGGAGTGTACAATTGTTTGAATAATTATGTTAATTGTAATTATTTCAGGCTTTTATTTCATTTATTTTACTTTTTATAAATAACATCGTAATATATGTAAATAGGTCATAATTACCTGTTTCATGGTCCTTATAATATTGATGTAGCTGAAAAAAATAATGCAGACGGGAACAACGAGGCCGAAGAAAAACAGAAATAAAATGTACGTTGTAGCGTTGAGTGTCTGTTCTTCCCAGTTCACTGAGCAGCTGTAAACAAAAGAGTAGAAAATATAAATTATTACAAACTACGGATTACTATCTTTTAGAAATTAATATTTAAGATTTCTTACTAATCCTAGTTTCGTTATAGATACATGATACAGCATAAGTAATATCTAACAGTAAATTTTAGGAATTAAAAATTTTAAAAAAATTGTGATTAAATAAATTTTCGAAATACATAATTGAGAATAAAAAATCCAAACAAAATTAGCTTCCCGTTTATATCTAGTGCCCTATAGATGCTTTTTGAAAAATAAGAATGTCAGATGTTTCTACGATCCCAATAAAGGCAAAGAAAACATACTGTGTTATAATAATCGAGTCCCGTTGCCCGGACAACAAAGCAAAAATTAGAAATTATCCTTGTTTAACAAACTAAAAATCATGCGAAAACGTAAGATTTAAACACACCGAGCTTTAAAGATGCTAAGCAATAGCTTAAATCAAAATTCAAAGTAATGTAAACAACAAATACTAATCAATTTCCATATAACGATCTTATGTTGTATCATACAAAATTTTTAAATGTCATATCAAATTTCAGGTAGGTATAATAAAAAATAGCGTCTGATTCACGTGTATATGAAGCATTAAAGCACTCGTGTTTCGCGTCGCGCTTTTAAACTTGTCACGTGTGCTTAAATCACCGGATTTTGTACTCTTACAATAAAGTCTGTTGATTCGCGTTACCTAAGCAACGTCGGGAATATCAACATCCCACGTGTCCCCCAAATTAGCGTGCGGGAAATTTTGGCAATAACACTCCTGTTTCTACAATTTTTATTAAAGAAACTATATTTACGATAAAAAGTATGTCTCTCATTCTTTAGATTTACAATGTTGGCAACAACAATTGTTATGTTCATAGATTGATAGTACTTGTTAGTATTGAAACACATAACCAAAATCATTGAGTGGTATTCAGTGGTTTATACTAAAGTCTTACCATAAAACATACTTTAATACAAGGGCGATTCAATGGTACAGAATAAACTTTTTTTAATTAAAATAATTTTATTTAAAAAATATTCTTGGCAACACTGTATTATCTGTCATATGACAAGCGGGATTCAATTTTTATGTGGTTATTGCGTGTTATACGGTTTCACAACAATATTATTATATTAATAAGTAATAGATACGTATATAACAAGAAACTTAAAGTATTTGTACGACGTTTATATAGGGAGGCCAACTACTATTCTAATGAAGAAAAAATATTGTTTATTAAAGGAGTAGAAAAAAATTGGAAATTTATAATAAAAAAACAATAAAAATAATTATAGGAATAGCTACAACAAAATGGAAGGATCCGTTCAAGCAATGATTTGAGCTACGGCTAAGCACAGTGTAGACGGGTAAAGGTTAAGCGAAAAGAAATGTAAGATGGTCAGACAAAACTCAATTATGTTGACCGACAAACCTAATGGGACAGGGCGAGTAAGAGGATGTATAAAGGAGCAATATACGAATTAGAATAAAAGATAAAAAAAATATTGTACGCAGATTGCGGGATGAGTAATACGAAAAGTAAAAATTAATAAAAAAATAAAAACGAAAATCGTCGGTAGGTACTTTGGCCAATGCGAAACAGCGAACGAATATTCGCGATCAATATAAGCGGTTATAAAAGAAAATACAATAAAAAGTAAATAAAAAAAATCTCCACGAAGCTAACTACACGCAAACAATTTGTTTCGTATAACTAATCTAATATCCCGGTATAACAATAAAACAATAACTCCCTCAACGAGAATCAAACACGAATATATATATATATATATATATATATATATATATATATATATATATATATATATACAGGGTGAATACTGAAAACCTTGACATAGGGAAATAACATGGAAAAACAGTTTTTTGCTGTTTCCATCTGTCCCGCTAAATAAAATCGGGTGTATATGGTATCGTTAGTTAGATAACTTAATTTTGCATCTAATAAAACCAAATGTTGTGTAATATGGCCTTTTCTAACAGAAATATTTCATAAAATAAATTGTATTTTGAAGGTTATCCTTCATATTTTCGAATAAGAAATGTCAAAAACAAAATGCTCCATAGCCGAGTGAATACGTGGGCTGATTCATAATTCATAATAAGATGGAAACAGCAAAAAACTGTTTTCCCATGTTATTTCCCTATGTCAAGGTTTTCAGTATTCACCCTGTATATATATGTATATATATATATATATATATATATATATATATATATATATATATATATATATATATATATATTCACACGTGGTTCTCACAGCCTTGCCAGTAAACAGTACAAGAGTGGTATTCCATATCTTTGGTTGCTTTCATTTGGACTTGTTATGATGTGGTTATGATATCAATTGCAAATATAAACTACAAAATAAACTACAACGGTCACGATTGTTAATGGCTAATACGTACCTACATATACAAAACACACCCTACAAGTCTACACTAATGTGAGAATGTCCTAAATTCATTACAAATTTGAATTTCGACCAAGGTAATATTTTACGTTTGACGTTTGTAATTGATATAATAACAAGCATAATTGTTATTTGTAGTTGTTATAAGTTATAGAAACCCACCCCGAAACGGAAAAACGCTAGCTCTTGAAGAATACCTTCTCGAGCCGAAACTGGCCGACCTTCTTAATAAAATCATCGTTGGATTGGAATGAGATACGAAGACGGTCCAACGACCACAAATACAAAGATGCTGGAAGAATTGCCTGCGTAAAGGAGCTGAAGGAACTCAGAGTATAACAGAATAAAGGTGTGTACAAAAGAAAAAAAGAAAACAGGAAGATCTACACAACCATTGATGCCAGATGATATTAGGCGGGCAATAAACGATATTTGTCCTAAGATTTTGAAAATGACAAAAGTGTTTATATGTAATACTTTTATTATATTAAACCATTTATTTAATAAGTTCTTCATGAGTATTTTTGAATTTTTCAAGCACCTCTTATGGTACTGAAGACAAATGTATTTTAGATCCTAAAATCGGGTAATCGTTTTATTACGTTACATAAATACAGTCTTTGTTAATTGTTTAAATCCGTTTTCTTTCCACCCTGATTTTATTATTGAACTTCAGGATTCTAAATTTCAAATTGCAACAGAACTAGAGCCCATATTGCATTACTTTCCCTCTACCAAATTATCACCAAAAAAAATGAAAAAAGGAACATCATGACTATATATGAAGAAGAAATTTAATTTAAAAAAAATTAGAACTTAGTGCAATAAAAATAAAGTTATATAGTTAAAAGAAAATTTATTATTTTACATTACTTTAGTATTTTAACAAATAATTATTATTTGAACGATAAATAAGATTCAAATCATCAAAAATACAAATACTAAATTACATACTAAACTAATTTCCGACGAAATATATTCCCGGCACATCTAACAGTACTGGCATCTCATCTTTATCAGATTCGGAAGTAGAACTGTCTCAAAACTCTCCGAAATTAAATCTAAATTTTTTTTTTTTATTGTTAATAAATTAAATACGAGTAACAATATACAACCTTTATTCATATTCATATCTGCCTGATGTTATATAGATCAGCCATAGTAGAAATTGCTGCTTTTGCAGTGCCTAACAAAAATTCTGTTCCATTTCGAAATTTTCGGAAGATAGCCTTCCATTGTCCGAAACATCTTGTGCGAGCATATGCTTAAAGCTCGTTGTGCTGTGGTTCGTGGATTGGCAAATCGGGACAGCAAATAATTCTTACAGGAATAATCTGCATCTCCCAGGATAATACCTGTTAATTGTTTATTTTCAAACTTCTGCTTTAAAGAAGAATTATTCCATATCCTGGAATAATGAGCACTTCGCCTCCATCTCGTCACCGGATCCACTATCAGACACTTTGTATCACATGCACTCTAGACGTTTAGGGTATAATATCCTTTTCCGTTGCAAAAAGGGCTGCTTTATTGTTGACCGAGTTTTTAATTTTTATGTGTAGGCAATCAATGCACGCTACAATATTCGGCATAAGACCAATATTATAAAATTCCCTTTTTGAATCCTGCGTCTTTCTAATGTTTACAAACTCTTCTAAATGAAAAGCTAGTGCCAATGAAACTTTCTTCATAATTCTACACAATGTCGTCTGGCTTAAAGCATGTAAGTCTCCTGTAATAAAAATAGAATATAATATGAAGATTTCTTAATCGTAGTCGTAGTATTGACGCTACATTTAAACTTGTACCTAGTAGTCTATTTTCGAGGATATCTTACATCCCGTTATTTACAATTGAAAAAAACTTACAATTATCTTCTTGGTAGATGCCCCAATGTCATAACAACGAAGAGCAACAACTAGTTGCAACTATGCATTTAAGTAATCTCTATGTTGAAGTTTTGGTGATATACCATTTTCAATTAAGTTTCATATAAAACGAAATACTTCCTTTGAAACAGGGTATCTTAGTTTGACATTACTACCTGAAAGTGAATGGCACGAATTTTTACAAATCCTTCTTCGCTTTCTAACTCTAATTACTTGTTGTAGTCAAAAACACCCCCCCCCCCCCCCCCATTCGTCCAATTATGTCCAAAACATCAGGCATTTTAACATAAAATTTTAATTTGACATGTCAAAATGTGAAATTTATCTATCACAGTAATAAATACAAGTGTATTAAAATAACTACATAAAACAGCTTAAAACAACACACTAAATTGAATATTTAATGCAAGTCTAAATACAGACCTTCAAACACGCTAATACAACTCACTGAATACCACCCAATGTGTGTATACAATAAATAAAAATGTTTGTACAAAAAAAATAATTAAAAATATTGTACAATCCTCTTGCGTGGGAACAATCGGTTCCTGGAATCATTACACTGCAGCGTTCACAAGTCACAAAATACTCCACCAGGAACCGATAGTTTCCAGAATTGATATGTAAATAACTATTCTATGAATTGAAACATGTTACGAAAATAAAGAAATACATTTTTATTTAATTGGCTTCCATAAATAACTTCGACGGATCAGTAAATAAATATTTTTAAATATACGACGTGTATAAATTAAGTAATTAAGCAACGTAGCATTCTATTTAGCAACACTTAGAATGCGAGACTTGGAGGAGCAGCAGACAAGCATATAGCGACTTTTTTCGTGAAATAGTTTTTCTAGTGCGTTCTAAAAATCACTAACATCAATTTCGACCGACTGCGTGGTATCAGGTTTTACTTCAGACTTAGGCACGTGCAACTGAAACTTTTATCAAACTGAAGCATATCTACGGAGAAAGTGATTTTCCAAGGACTCAAGTTCGGTGGTTTATGTATTTTGACAAGAAAGAGAGCGGAAAGCCTTCATTTTCAAGAAACAATAAAAATGTCGACAGAATCAGCGATCTTCTGCGTTCAGAATATTGGTTGACAGTACTGAGTGATAAGGAAGAGTTGAATTTGACTTCTCAGCCTCTTCTCAGGATTCTCATGGAAGTTATTTTAATGGAGACTATATTGTACTGTAATTTTATTCGAATAAATTTTTTAAAAATTACTCTCATTACTTAATTTACATACGTCTATTACTTATAGACTAAAAGACGGTTGAACGTCGCCTGTATCAAGGTATCCGTTGCACTCTCTTCCTCCACATTAGACAATCCTGTATAATGTGTTTTATAGGTTCCTCAATAAGAATGCACAATTTAATTTTTGAATAAAACACTTTATTTAACTGAAAAATTTAAACATTTTAATTGTAAACTAATCAGTATGCAATGCAGTTATGTACGGAAAACATTATCGGACAATTGACCACCAAGACCTTACCGACAAAATCTTACCCTCTTAAGAGGATTCCCGGTGAAACATGAAATTCAGACTTTGTATTTTATGTTTCTAGTATCGACAATTTTCACAAGTTCTCCCTCCACTTTATAAACATTCTGGATCATTTTTCGGTCGACTCTTTTCAATACATATGTGCTTCATGTTTCTTTCTTTCTTCCACAGGTATAACACAACCGTACAAACCACCAGCTCACTTGTAATCGTATTTTTCATTCTTTGATTCACAAAAAGAAATTGACTAACTGCTGAAACAAGGTACCTGTTAAATATAAAATTCTATCTTAAAAATAACGTTTCTGAGCGATAGTTTCTGATCAATGTTTTGTGCGTACAAAATATCAAAGCCCCATAAAAATAGGACTTGTTTAAATATTCCATAAATCAGATTTTTCTGATTGAATTCGGATTTCTTTTTATTTAAATCAGATTTTTTTAAATTTTTTATAGTTATAGTATATTTTCAAAAATGTAGCACAAAAATTTTTTTTTATGAAATAGAAACATATTATAAAGAATAATTAAAAATTTAAAGAAACAATAAAAATCTACATTAAAATCCATTTGTAACGATATGGCTTATGGCGACAAACATGCTGGTCACCTTGTATAATTTTGCGGTCCTCGATATTCATTTGTTCGTACTGTAAATTATTGTAACACAGATAAGTATGCGACCCATGTAAGTATAATGGATTCATGGCCTGAAAAGTCGTTTGGGTTGACAAACAACTCGCATGTACTGCAATGAGGGGATTAGGATTACGGAAATGAATCCTGTACCTAGTCATTACACAAAAATCTGCCTGTATGGTAGGATAATAAACTGTAAAATTCGTTGTTCTCAGTCCGTGTAGTTATCAATATATTCAAAATAAAAGTAAACACAACTCATTTCCGAGAACGAAATTCAATATAATGTTTCAGTATTTATTTATTTATTTATTAACATTACCCCTACAAGTAAAATTGGAGAAAAATATAATAAATTTGTATATTATAAATTTAATATTTAAATTCTCTTAAAATGTAATAATGCTTACGTACAAATTTTTATATATTTTATCTTTCAATATTCATTTGTATTGAGTGAAACGAATGTTTTTCTCAGTCGTCATATAATACGGATTACTTTAAATATTTAATTTAAAGAAAAGATAAATCATATTGCCTTCTAAATATAGGGGAGTAGGAAAGGAAGAAGAGGAAGAACATTACAATTGAAAGTAGAGAAAAATACAAGAAATTTTATGTTACAATTTTTCTTTTTTAGGAAGAACGGTTAACTGATATATATTTATGATTAAAAATACTGAAATGTACGTCTTTATTCAACAACTATATGTCTCTAATATGTCGAAAAAATACTTAGATAGTCGTTAAACAATCAAATAAAGTAGTAAATCTATGTCTGATAATTAATCATTATTTCCGCGGTTCTACTACTACTTTTAAAATACATGAAATTTAGGCGGATGCATTTCAATTTGAAAAATTCATCTGAATTTACGGCATATAAATTTCTTTCTGGTGTTTGAATAAAAAGAAAAATGCTTATGATGTACTTTACCATATACCAATAGAAACCGGAAATCCACTTAACAAAATTTGTAATGACATTTACGTCTTTTAATTCAGGAATCATTTTCGGTTTTTTGTTTTCGTGTAAGTACGAGAGCTAGTGTAACCTCCCACACACGGCGTCAATGTCGCACGATCTCAATTCTGATCTCAATGGCGTGACATGATACGACTCGATAATTTATTCTGCAACAATTCAAGCATTTTTCGCGCAGCATGACATGTGGCGCTATTTTGCTGAAACTCTGAGGAGATTCAACTCTTCTGGGGCCAAAAAAACTCACTGCATTACCTGCCGAATTCGCGAAAAAATAAGGCCCCATCATTCCGCCCGCCCAAAATCTTCACCAAACAATGGCTCGTGGTGAATGCATTGACTCTTCAAGTAGACTGTTTCTCTAACTCTCCGTGCCCCAAATCTAACAGTTTTGCTTATTGATGTAGCCGCCAAGTAGGAAATGCGCATCATCGCTAAAGATAATGTTGCCAATAAAATTGATATCCGTATTTTGGTTTTCAATCACCAAATCGGAAAATTCACTCCGTTTCAAATGGTCGGTTGGCAGTAGTTGTTACGGCAATTGTTCTTATAAAGGTTTAGATAAAGATAAATCGTTAGAATTCGCTTCATGGTGTTCTTCGAAGTTTTTATTTTTTGTTTGTTATGAACGATAGCGAACCGGGGTTTGTGGAATTCGGGCAACATTCTCACTTATTAAGGCAATATTTTCAATTGCCCAGCGGTTACGGCCTCGATTTGGTGTGTTAATATTAATAATTGAATTACTTTTCTTGACTTTTTGCATTATTCTTATGCCCGTATTCATAAAACGCATTATACCGATTCGTTAAAAAACGAATTGTTAAAATTTAACGAACGTTAAATATTTAACTATATTTACAAACAACAAATGTCAAATATAACAATTTGTTTACATATAATGATTGTAAAAATATCTAGTAACTTGAAAAAATAAATATATCAAAATGTCAATTTTAAGAAAAGGGTAAAAGGTAAAAATTTTACCGAAAAAGATATACAACTCTTCTTAAATATATAGAAAAACAAAATAAGAAGACTGATGCAGATGTTAAAGAAAACAATTGTGCGTGGGAAAAAATACCGCTGCTGGTGGTACCGGATCTACATGACAATTAAAGACTTTTTATGATAATATAAAAAGAAAAAAAAAAGATAAGATAATGCTGATGATAAGGTAATAAACGAGATTAGAAAATGAAGAGAAATAAATAATTCTGTGCAATTTAGGCAGAAATAAAACTGGTGGAGGGGCATATACAAAAAAATTGGACACAAATGGAGAACGGCTCATTAGTTTAATGAAAGAGCAATTCAAACCAGACGTAAGTATTTATGATAGTGCAATAGTGCATTTTCAGATAATGTGTTACGGTTCTTTCGCGTATTAGAATTTACGCTACAAACTGACGCGTCTAATTACGGTTTGGGTGCTGTATTGTCGCAGCAACATGATGCGGAGAAAAGGTCATATGTTATCTCTCTCGCTCTCTCACTCGCCAAGAACAAACATTTTCAACGACGGAAAAAGAACTTTTAGCCCTTCTGTGGTCTGTCGGAAAGCTCCGTCCGTATTTGGAAGAAACTCGCTTTACAGCCATTACCGACCACTATTTGCTCTTGTGGCTTAACAATAGCCAAACCCTTCCGGACGTCTTGCGCGCTGGTCTGTGAGATTACAGCAGTACGACTTTAACATCGTACACCGGAAAGGGAAGGAACACGTAGTTCCTGACGCCCTGTCTCGTGCCGTCCCTGTCGTCGTTGATGTGGCCGAAGTTAAGGATAAGTGGTACAATAAACTTTTAGAATCTGTTTCGCGTGATCCGGTAGGTTACCCCGCTTTTCGTATAACTAACAGTGTACTGTACAAATTTGTAAAACATAAGTGGCCAGGCTTGGTCAACGAATGCGATCATTGGAAGAGAGTCATACCGAAAGATGAGCGTGCGAAATGTATGATGCTGTGTCACGATATACCGATCAGTGGTCATCTTGGTGTCTTTAAAACTTTTCATCGTGCCGCCCAATCATATTATTGGCCGAAGATGAAGGCCGATATAGCGTCTTATGTACGAAGATGTGTAGTTTGCATTAAAGCAAAACCCAGTCAAAAAGCCCCCACAGGTCAAATAGGTGGCCATTCATTAATCTCTCGCCCCTGGGAAATTATTAGTACCGATTTAATCGGTCCTTTGCCGACTTCTTCTCAAGGAAATTCGTTTATTCTCGTTGTGACTGATTGTTTCAGTAAATTTACTGTTTGTTTTTTCCTTCGTAAAGGCACCGCCCCTAATATTGTCCGTCGTATGGAGAACGATGTCTTTTTATTATTCGGTGTACCTCGTGTTATTATTATGGATAATGGTAAGCAATTTCGATCGAAGGAATTCCTCAAATTATGCTCCACGTATAAAGTTAAACCTGCGTTTGTCATTTTATCACCCCCAGGCAAACCCTACCGAACGAGTCAATAGGATGTTGAAAACAATGCTCCCTTCTTATGTAGCCGACTCGCAGAGACCCTGGGATAAAATTCTCCCTCAAATTTCTTGTGCACTCCGCACTGCATTTCATGAAGCTACCGGATATAGCCCCTACTTCATTAATTTTGGGCGGAAGATGTTGTTGTCAGGAGATTGTCATAGGTTCCGATTAAACGGCCCTGAAACTGATCCTTCCGATGGCAAGAAACTAGCTGACCGCTCCCATCATTTTACGAAGCTGTATGAGGATGTCCAGTCACGCTTACAGAAGGCTTATACCAAGTCTAAAACTTGATATGATCTTCGTCACCGTGTAGTCAATTATTCTCCTAATCAGCTTGTATGGCGAAAAAATTTTGTTTTGTCGGATGCCACGAAATATTTTTCGGCTAAATTAGCAGACAAGTACATAGGTCCCTTTATGATACCTAAGAAGGTATCGCAAATAATTATCAGCTGAAGAGCTTAGCAGGTGAAATACTCACTGGCACTTGGAGCAGCCAATACCTTAAGGAACATCCCGAAATCGACCCTGGTTAGAAATCATTACAGAGTATTCTATCAGTCCCGTATTTTGTTCTGACCCTTGCATTAGATACGGCTTACGATCTATTGTTCTTTTGATATTACCGTTTTCACGTTTATTTAAATTCATCTCCTGAAGAAGACCCATGTGGGGTCGAAACTGTAGAGGTTGAATTCAATAAAGAGTGGCTGATTTCCAGTAACCATCTTCGTTTTTAATATCAACACCTAGCCAAGAAATATCCCATCTCTCATTACCGTTTTCGTTCGTTTTGTAGCTCTCTCGTATCACTGGGAGCCATCTTCGGTGGTGAAGAGAATTGTCGGTTGCTTTCTTAATACTTTTTTTTATCAATTCCGAATAAGAAATTTTAGTTGCCACGAAAATTTCCTCGACAGGTAAGAGGGGGAATTGTTACGGTTCTTTCGCGTATTACCTCGTGGTTTTTTTTTTCTATCTTAATCTCAATTCGTCCTTTATCTGTTTCAATATACAGATCATCCATCCAGACAGTCTTGTATTGCTTTCCGTATTAATACTTAGCTGCAATAATCAAATTCATGTAGCGCATTGTTGATAAGTATTTATAAGCTTACCTATTCTTTTAATTGTTGCTTGATTTAAGTATTGTCTCATATTTAACAATTTATTCCACAAACTTGTAGGTTAAGTTACCATGTGTTTATTGTTTATAATTTTTGACACGTTGCGGAGAGTTCGCAGCTGGCCGTAGTCTAAAGGTGTGTTGTCTCTAGTTTTGCTTAATAGAGACTTTAAATAAATAAAATCATATCTTAACTTTAACATCTTTACTAGGCAACGGCAATATTAGAGCAGCCTTAATTGTTTATTTTATATCTAGAATAAAATTAATCTTGTATCAGCCTTAACAATTGTTTAGAAGTTAAATTGCTTGTTATGGATGGGTCTGTAGCTCACAAATTCTTTTTCTTGTTAAAAAGGAACATCTTATCGTCTCTTTCTTCTTCCGCTGTGCGCTTAGAGTTCTTTTTGGGAATCTTGAGAATTTCCGGGGAGTTTGGTTTGTTCTTCTTCGTACGGTCTGAAGAGAAAGTTATTCGCGGGCGTGCTCTTATACTTTTCATCACACGTGGGAATAAATAATATTTCGAGTGCTTCTTTCTTAACCCTGAGAGGTGACGCATTGCACTGATTTTAGCTTCGAAATTTTTGTGGCTCGTATTATTGTTGTGTGGTGCCCGGCGAATGCCATGGGCTTCGTGTGAGAGTGACCATTGTTGTGCGGGTCCAACTCTTCGGAGGATCAATTTATCTATTCCCCCATGTCAACGTCTTGGACATTTCCCCGACCGACAATTCCTGTACCGGACCGACCGCCACTTGAAATCGGATAAGTTAATGTTTTACAGACTTGATGAATGAATGATTGAATAGTAATTATGCTTTGTTTGTATTCTCTTCTTAAGAGCATCGTTATTAGTTTATTTATTTAGAAAATTTAGGTCGTCATTGCTAGACGACACCCAAGACTAATTGTAATTAGAGAGTTTATCTACATTTTTATATACTTATATTCTTTTGCCGTTCACGGATTGTTCGTCACCCGGTTTCAACAGGCTGTGAATTGTATTGCTTGCGTCGTATGGTTGGCCAACAATAGGCGTATAGATGTTTATCGGGCTACGCGTTTTTCGCGCCGTCAAATTGAACCTATTTAGCTTTGAGATATATACATTTTTGACTATATCTAAATTTATAGTATTTTATATTAAAATTTTTTTAACGTTATTAAACGTATATTATAATTAATTCTTAGAAGCTTTGAGTTTTATTTTGGGGAAAAACCTTATTTTTCACGTTTTCAGGAAACAACGAAATTACGGTAGATAAATATATTTTAATATCACGGATTGAACCTTTTCGTAATTTTACGATCAAAAATTACGTGGCGCCCTTGCAACCTTTTTTTTTGGTTGTTTATATTACTTTAAACCCATCCCTTCTCCACTGTTTAAAGCTGGCGGCCGCAAACCAAACCAGCTAGGGTGCATTTAGTTACCATTGCGTCATCGCCTATTTCGCGTGGCACGCATTTTACGTAACACATAAATATGAAATAATACATTCTTCGAATCAAGTATAATGTTATTAATTATTATTATTTTATGAATAAATAACTAGATATTTCTTAGGATGACTTGCCAAATAGTGAATTAAATAAAAGTACAACTTCCATTATTGAAATATCTGACGTTGGAGTAAACAATATTTAATCATCAAATTTGGAAATGGTTATTTCCTTGTTATACCTTTTGAATAGAAAATTATAAATTTTCTTTATATTTTTAATTGATTTCATCTAAATTTTAGGACAATAATTTTATAGAAAATGTGGCTATTACTGAAGTAACGCCTATTGTAGAAATTGAAGATATCGAATGTAGTAAAATGAAACCGACTAAGCGTAACAAAAAAGCCACGGACGTGTATAATGCTCTTGAAAAATTTACCGAAGCAAAAAGAAACCAAAAAAATGAGGAACAGGAATACACGAAATTAAAAGTAGAATATAAAAAAATTAAATTAGTTCGAGCAAAAGAGGAAAATGTGCAAGCGACACAACTTTTTGAATTACAAAAAAAAATAGAATATGAATAAATTTTACGAGAAATAGACATAGAAAAAGCAAAACTACAGTTAGAATTAAAAAAAAAGAGATTAGTAAAGTAGTTGTACCTATTTATAATTAATTCATAAATTTCCTAGTATATAAGATTTAAAAAAAAAATGCAATTACAATTAGAAGGAGATTAGAAAAATAGTTGTACGTCTTTTTAATTAATTCATAAATTTCCTAGTATATAAGATTAAAAAAACTACACTTGTATTAATAATATTACAACTAATTACGAAAACTATCTCTAAATCTATTGTTATTTATATTATTTTCAGCAATAACTTCATATATTCCATCATCGTAAAGTTCAATATCGTGTTGAATGTCCATAATGTCTTTTAAAATAATACATAAATTATGTAGAACTGCTGTCGCTACTATGATATGTAAGACTGTTTATTTTTTTATTCTCGTCTCGAGGTCCCAACTGATAAACAAAGGAGTCTTCCATACTCCAAATGCTCTTTCTATTACATTCCTTGTATGTATATGAGCCTCATTATATCTATGTTCAGAATCCATTGCAGCATGGTGTAAGTAGATATTTTTTAGAGCATATCTTGAATCTCCAATTACAAAACTGTTTGGATAAACACTATTTTCAAAATCTACTTTAATTGGTGAATTGTAAAAAATAGTGGCATCATGGACACTACCGGGCCATCGAGCAATAATGTTCAAAAATTTCAAATTTGCATCACATATGCATTGTACATTATAAGAGAACCAACCCTTCCTATTCCTATGTAACTCTGCATTATTTCCACCAGGATATTGTATTTTTATATAGGTACAATCAATTGCACCAATAACACATGAAAAATGATGAATAGAATAAAATTCTAATTTATTCTTTCTTTGAGCTTCTGCAGTTCTAGGCATTATTATAAAAGTTTCTCTAAATGCAGCGATTGCTCTTGTAACTACAGGGATAATTCTGCTGACAGTAGATTGTCTAACATTCATATGATCGGCTAAAACCTGCTGAAATGTTCCTGTAGCATAAAATCTTAATGTTATTAAAATTTTATCCATTGCAGTTAGTGCCTTATTTCTTAGTGTATTGCTTTCTAAATATTCCCCTATAATATCGCAAAAATGTATTACAGTTTCTTTTTCTAATCTGTATCTCTGCTTAAATTCTAAATTATCTAATATTTCTATTGGATTATTCCGATTTCTACATAATCGTGGCCTGGGCATTGCCAACAATATATTTTCTGTAAGATTTTCGTCAAAATCTGACGAAAATGACGATGAAGATATTGATATTTCAAAAGACGAAGACATTGCTAAAATTATATATTATGTTGACTACACCTACGTATTAATTACATTTGTATAATATCGGAAAAAGAATTACTTACTATTATCACAAAACATATGTTACCTGACAGATGACAACTATATAACGGTTTGTTCTATTTTTAATGAAAGAAAATGCAGTCATTAAATATAACGGACAACTAAAATATTGTAGACTTTGACAACCAGAAGAAATGAAAATAGTGTGAAATTTAAATTATGCATTCTTACTGGGACACCGTTGTGTGAGTTTGAGGAAAGTAGTAGAAATTTAAATTTATATTAAGGTTTTACTTAAAAACCATATCGCAAAATTTAGTATACACATCGTTTTTGGATTAAACTACAGATATACAATATGCTTAGTGTAACCTCAAATTATAAATTTGGGAATAGGTGTATAGTTTAAAACAATACGGTTATATTTTATGATTTAGTACAATTACTGGGAATTATTAATTAGTTTTGTTTGGGCTATCTAGATTTTAATAATAAAGGCAAATTTTTAATATGACTGTTTAATGTTGCGATGTAAAGTAATTTTTTTTTTCTTATTTTGTGCAAAGAAATCCTGGATGATATTTGATAGTATGTTTTTAAAAAGCCAACATTTAAAAAAACCTTGTCTCCATTGTAATTATTAATCTTTATAAAATTCTGATCTTTCCAAAAGTTATCAACATGAAAATATCATTTTCATATTACCTAATGGTTCTCAAACAATATAATTTAAACCACTTCTTAAACAAAAACAAAATCTAATTTATGTACGGCTCTATGTAGTAAAACATTGTTAAATATCATTGTTTCAACTATTTAAGGAAACATTAGTAATAATATTCGCAAATTTGTTGATATTCAAGGACAAGGTATGAACCGTCTCTAAAACATTAAAGATTTTTTTTTAGTGTCAAAATAGAAAATATGTACAAATTTAACATATTTTCTTCTTTCTTCTTCGTAATTTTGAATCTTAGTAGCTGTAAGTCTTATTTTTTATGCAACAAAAACAAAACAAAACTCTTAACGACATGTTTCATCACTACCATTCGGTTCATGTATTCGACATTCCTTTCCAAGTGACTTATCTTTCGCAAAATTTTATTAAAATTATTTATCACTGTTCTTTATTCGAATACGTAAAATTATTTTAATTGTTCAAAAAATTCAACGAGATACGAGTATATTATTGTTTTCACTTATTTGCTATTGTAGCTATTGTAAGGTCACGCCGCAGGTATATAGCAGACAGGTCGAGATACGTTAGTCACCCTTCTATTGCACTAACGCATCGAAGCCAGATATTGAAAAGTTTAATGTCTGGGGTATATAAATCGAAGCAGAAAAGACCAATAATCTGATATTAATACAAGTGGTGAACATATATAGAGTAGACGCAAAATCTCGTGGCCCTGCGCGCAAAGCGAAATTCATCATTGTAGGCCGGCCACTGACTATTGTACAACACAAAAACATTGACTTGTAAAATTTCTCATTTATCTTGTAGCGTTCGTACGGTGCAGGTCTCTAGAGTTGTTATTAATGTATTTTTTTTTAATTTTGTATCTGACAAGTTATTCAACTTAATAGATAAATAAAATAAAGAAAAATGAATTGTGAAAAAGTTGTTCACAGTCAAGGACGGCTAATTGTTTTTAATGTATTTCAATACATAAAAAATAATAATAATGAAAAATCAACGAAATATGTTACTCAAGAATTTGCAAAAGCGACGGGTGTGTCGGAACGAACAATTCGACGCATAATCAAAGAACAGAAAGACTCAAAACAGGGTAAAAGTTGTGAATTTTAAAATTTAATGCCCGAAATAATCACAAATATTTTAATTTATGTAGCTTCGGCTTCCACTTCAGGTACTTCATTTGTATCACCCAGAAAACATATTAAAAAAGTAGCAAGAAAATCAACACTAAATAACTTTGAGTGTGAAGTTATTAGAAAAACAGTACACAATTTTGCAGCCATGTACAAAAAGAGACCTTCAGCGTTGGCATTGTTTAATATTTTAAAGGAAGAGAATAAGAAGATATTTTCTGGAAAATTATCTACGTTCAGAGGTATATTAAAAAAGTTGGGCTTCAGGTGGCAAAAAACCGCAGATAATAGAAAGGTAATGACAGAAAAATATGACATATGATTGAAAAGAATTGAATATTTACGGAAAATAAAGAAATATAGGGATGAAGGGTATAATATTATTTATACCGACGAAACATATATACATAGTAATCACACAACACCAAAGTCCTGGGATGATGGCTCAAACAAAGGATTAAAAAGCCCCATTGGAAAAGGTCAAAGATTAATAATCCTCCATGCAGGAGGTAAACACGGTTTTGTTCCAAATGCTCTTTTGATGTTCAAATCAGGTAATAAAACAGGGGATTATCACGACGACATGAATTCTGAAAATTTTATAAAGTGGTTGGAAAATAAATTAATTCGAAACTTAAAAGAAAAAACATTATTGATTGTAGATAACGCAAGTTATCATAATGTAAGCAGTGAAAAAACCCCAACTTCATGTTCTAAAAAAATAGAAATGCAACAATGGTTAACTCAGAGAAATATCTTTTTTGAGGCCAAGGATACAAAACTAGAATTATACGTTAAAATAAAGAATAATAAGCCTCGTCGCATACGTTATTTGATTGATTCTATTATGGCAGAATATGGCCATGCTGTATTACGTCTTCCGCCTTATCATCCAGAACTCAATCCCATTGAAAAAATTTGGGCTTTAGTTAAAAATTATGTGGCTCAGAATAATGTCACATTTAAAATGAAAGACGTCGTTACTTTAACAGAAAATAAATTTAAAGAAATTTATGTTGACGAATGGGTGAAAATTTGCGAATATGTCGAAAAAATAGAAGCACAATATATACAAGCAGAACATATAATGGACGAAGTTGATGAATTAATTAACCAAGTTAATAATGATTCAGAAACCGAAGATAACGATGAGGAGGAAGAAAATGAAGATTTAGGTTGTGAACCTTTATTGTAAATATTGTATTTACTATTATTATGCATGCATTTTTTTAATTTTTTGTTATTTAAAGTTTTGTTTTTGTATCATTAATTTCATGAAGGTAAATAAATTCTAATTACTACTTTAATGTCCTGAATTTTTTAGTGTTTCGTGTGCATATCAAAATCTTTGACCAACGTTGTTAAGTTAGTTAATAAAATATGCCTCCCACCACTTTTTCTATCTAAAATAACCCCGCCCATGCGCGGAATTGTGCCACAAGATTTTGCGTTTACTCTAGTTAGTTATTTATAAGTCATGTAAATAAATAGTTCGTAGTATTTAGTGTTTAATTAGATATTGTCTGTATTTAAGGTTTTCTTAATAATTATTACTTTTAAATTTATTTATTCACAGTTGTACATATTTTTATTTTCTTTTTATAATTTATTATTCGTTCATTAAATTTAATTATACAAATATTCGTGTTTCAATTTTGTTTACACTTCATCGAAATAAATAAACGATACACTATTATACCTATCTCTCACGAAATATATTCTGACAGTTGTGAATTTTGTCAATCGTATTCAATTTATTATAAAAATTAAACGTATTGTATAAAAATTAGAAGTCAACTGAATTATTATTTTTGATAAGCTTCTGGGGAGAAATCAAAAGATGGCAGGACAAAACGAGCTAAGTGTCCCCCAAGTAAGTTATTAATCGATTTGTTATAATCGATTAGACAACAGAAAGGTCAAGACAATCGCAGATATACAAATTTACACAGTGGTCAAATATATTTTTTCTAAATTGTTACTGCTGTCACTCCTATTTGTTATCGACTTTAATTTATAGAGTAGATATTATCTTGATACTTATTATATATTTAACAATTTAGGAATGCTCGCTTAAAACATAGTCGGTAGTTAAAATTAAGCTACGTCGATTAATATAAGCGATGAGTTACATGACAGACCCGAGTAACAGCTCGTTTTGCACGCGATAATGGATAGCAGTGTTATATTTTAAGTCATATTTATCTCATCATTTATATAAATATATGAATATGATTCACTATACTCCGTGACTAGTTATTAATGTTCATGCTACCCCATCTACACATGCTGATAAATTACCATAATTTTCACTAGATAATTCTAGTAGTTCGAAATGGTGTAGCATTTATAACAACGACCAGCACTATGAATAATGTCGGAATTATTCACTCGGTGTAATATCTGTTTCAGCATTATTTTGAAGGAAATTTTTAATTATTTTTTAAATTATGTTAAATAAATAAAATACTTTTACAGAATTGAGATTTGGATATTAAAATAGTTATTTGTGTATCAAGGTTCTAAAAGTAATCTTTTTTGACCGAATCCGAAGTTTGCAGCCGAGGCAAAGCCGAGGCTACAAATCAGATGAGGCCCAAAAAGAACTTTTTAGCCGAGGTGCACACAACATTTTTTAGGCGATTACAACAAGAAATTATGAATTTTCATTCAAAATCAATCAATTTTTGACATCCGTCAAAATTTACTTTACGGCCGCATTTACTTTACGGCCACAATTACTTTACGGCCGCTTTTTTTACTCGCAAATTCATTACTTTTTCATTAATATTTGTAAAGGAATAGTTAAAATTTTACTTACATTTGTTATTATATTCTAAAATAATTAATCACATCAATATGAACTATGTAAATCAATAATGAACAAACAAGCAGCCAAAAATTTTGACTTTGACAGATGTCAAATAAAAATTGATACTTTAAGGTTGCCAGCAGATACGAAAAACAACAATTTATGTACCAGCCACCTAAAAAAAATTTTTTTACATTTTTTTTATATTAGCTTCCTTGTATCTCTAGTATCGTAAAATATTATTTTTTGTTTGTTTGACAAAAGGTAATATTATTATTTGCAGCTTACCTTATATTGGCTGATTCATTGACGTAGTCGCCCCAGCCGAAGAGCGGCGGCACAGTTAACGCGGCGGAATAAAGCCAGATCCCTACTATGATAAAGCCAGCGTTATGACGCGTCAGATGGTGAGAATTGAACGGCTTGGAGACCATTACGTACCGCTCGAATGCCAGCACCGTCAGCGTCGTAATAGAAGTAATGCCTGTAAATTATACAAGCGAATATATCAGACAGTGCATACCTCATATCATATGCAGGTTTAGTACAAATTGAGGATCTGAGAAGGTAGAGCATTTGGTACACTGCTGCATATCATTACTCCGTGGAATATATTGTTAACTGACATATACAAGTTATGATTTGTTTTTACATTATTTTAAGAGTTCTTTTTCTATTACTAATTTCTGAAAATATAACGTTTAGAAATCTAATGGGATTTTCCATTTTTTTTATTTATATATTTGGGAAGCCTACAAATTACCCAATTAAATACGTCCTTGAACAAATAAAAAAATTACAAAATAGTACACAATCTCAGTGTAACAAATATAATTGAAAAAATAATAAGAAAACAATCAAAGGTAAAACACAGAAGAAAATATATAAATAAAGAGACGGCTACAAACTTTTAAATGCACCCTGAAATTGAGTTGAAGATATCTGTTTATATATTTGACTGTATGTTGACATGACTCTATTTAAGGGTGAGTTTTTATAATAATTTGTGTTACATTTAGTCACATAAAAGAGATTCTTGTTTCGTGTATTAACATTGGGATCATGAAAATGAATAAAATCATTAATGCTAAAATTATCCACGTGACCGTTTAAAAACTAGAACTAAAAAAGTCATATCTTGATTAGTTCTTCTTTGCTCAAGTGATTTAAATTTAAATTGAAATGTTTAATTATTTCTTCATAGCTAAGTCTATTCAAAGAAAATTTATATTGTAATAGGATAATAAATTTTTGTTATTGAAACTCTATTAGAGTTGCATTTGTATTGTACACTGGATTCTACACGAGAGAAGCATATTCAAGTAATGGATGAACTAAAGAATTATATAAAAGGATAGGAGACTTTATGATCATAAAATTTAGCTATGCGAAAAGTATATTCTAAAGTTCTATATGCCTTTTTAATCATGTTCAAAATATGTTCTCTGAACAATAATTTAGAGTCATATAGCACGCATAAATCTCTATTGTTTAATTTGCATTCCAAATTGGTAGGTACCATTTAAATTATAAGTGATGACAATTGTGTTTCTGGCGAACCTTACAACATGACAGTTATCAATGTTTAATGTTAAATCATTCAAATCGCAATATTCCCACAACCGTTCCATATCTTGTTGAAGTTTTTGACATTCATTGATTGAGATTATAGGTATCATGAATTTTAAATCATCTGCATATAGAAAATACTCAAAGTATTTAAAGCATTAACCAATGGAATTAATGTATACATTAAATAAAAGAAGGTCTAAATGTGATCCTTGGGGAACGCCTTTGGTTAGTGCAATGTTCTTTTAATACCGTTGTAGGAAATTATATTTTTACGTAAGATTCCACTATCGTAATAGAGTGCCGTGTATACCACCTCTGTAAATTTTTTCCAATAATTTAAAATGATTAACACGATCGAAAGCCTTGCTAAAATCTGCATACACAAACCTGTATTCTTTTAACCATTTGCCCAACAATAAATTCCTGCTTGGTATGGTATTACTATATTTTGTAATTCAAATTTAATTTAATTTATAACTAAGGATTTATATATCTTCATAAACACTGAAACTATTGATATTCGACGATAGTTCTTTACGTCACTTTTATCGCTGGATTTTTGGATAGGTATGACATACCAACAATCCCATAATTCTGGGAAAACTCCGCTATTTAATAATTTGTTAAATATTAAATATAAAGGAGAAACTAAATAGTGTGCAGAGGATTTTATAAATAATGGATGTATAAAGTCTGGACCACAACAAATAAATAATAATAATTAGTAACTAATTACAGTAATTTCTAATAATTTTATCTTTATAACACTACTTGAAGCTAATTATTTTGATTCTTCGGAATATTAAGGTGTCTGTAATTTCCATTTCCTTGCTTTAAATCTATAAGGCTTTAATAGATTCCCTGAATCTCCTACATAAATATAAAAAAAACTAAAGTATTTGTTACAAATATTAATTAATTAATTTAATTTTATTAACCTATGAACCAAAAAGATCTGTCTCCAGATTCTGAATAAGATGCGGTTTTACAGCACTCAATAACCACATGACCGTATCGGGTATCGAACATGGATACCTGGCATTAATTGCAAGTATTTTTAGTTGACTATTGCAAATCTGGGACAATTAAAAATTGGCACTTATAGCGGCATAATATTTAGATAATATTTATTATAATTTGGACAGTACCGGGATATTGTGATCATTAGCAGGTGGAGCAATAATTGCTACTTGAGTGCAGTCAATAATAATACCAGGGATGCCAGAGCCATATTCGTCAAACAAAAAAATAACATGAATAATTACTTTTGATAAAATTTATCGCCTGATTTTAACTTCTTTTTCTCTATTATTTTTCTACATCAGTATTAGGAAAGTGAACATGATGATGCGTATTATTATTAATGACGTCTATTAGTGGCGTACGCAGGGGGATCAAAATCCCTCGCTTGAGATCTGTAATTTTTTTAATCAATATTTATATAATTTGCAAAAAAACTATTAAACTCTAACATTCTGTATTGTATTGCACGTGAGTAGAGTTTGAAATATATATACTTATTCCTCGCAGAACCTAAAGACAAATTCAACAGTACAACGTTATGGAAAGTACTTCAGAAAATATTATAGAATTGTTTTATTTATACCTTTACTTCATTCTGTTATTAATGAAATTAGAGACTTTTCTCTAAAACAAAAAACTACTTCCGAGAATTTTATGTGCTTTTGCCAAATCATTCGCTTTTTATCCAACAAGAAAAAATTGCTACAGCACTCTTACAAAAATATGAGTGTGCGTTGTTACTTTACAAGTTATAAATGCGGTAAATGAACGATCTTTTTCCATTCTTAGGCAACTTCAAACCTTTCTGCGTAATCGGCGAGAAATTGTTTGACATTATTAAATATTCACCGAGAGTTTGTAACATGCATTTTTCAAAATTTCTGTAGTTTTATTGTCCTTAAAAAAATACTTATATTTTAAGAAAATACTTCGCCTGTTGCTTATGTTTCTGTAATAGTTATTTGTATATCAAGTGCTGAAACTCTATCTTTGTCTAAACAAAACGAAAGTAAAAGTAATTTGATATTTATTGCAAATTTTGTATTTGTGATGCGCAAGTGATGCGTATCCATGGCAGCAACAATGCAACAAACATTTATTAGTGCTGCAAAGAGTCACTTTCAACATGAAAAACAAACCAGAAAATTGTATTTTCAAAGCAGGAGTAGAAAAAATTCATTACGTAAAGTTGGAGTCAGCAGCCTCCAAATTTCTTTAATTAATCGTTCCTTGACTTGGTCATTTCTTGGCGAGACCCGCTGTATTGAGATTTTCTTGTGTGAACATTGAAATATATAGTGATCAAAGAATTCACTACCCTATCATTGGAATACTTAGTCAACTTTGGGTTAGTGGTGCGTGAAACCATTTCTTCGGAGAATCTGATACTATACAGGGTGTTCCATTTAAGCGTGCCACCATTGCTATCTCGAGAACTATAAGAGCTACGAGGTTGGTTAAATTAACAAAGAACCACCATTTTGCAAGGCTAATACAATGAGCAAATAAATTTTTTTTTGACCTGTGGTTCTCAAAATACGGGACACAACTTTCTTATTTTAAATGGGAACATATGTTTATTTTTAGGTTATTCGACAGAGTATTTTTTTCTGAATTCAGCGATATAATTATATCATATACTAATATAACAAAATAACTGAGAAAAATGCATGTTAGATTTATATGTATTTTATTTATATCTGGCTGAAAGAAGAGTGCTTTGGATAGAAAATAATTCATTTTTGTCTTAAAACTGACAGTTTAAGAACATAAAATTTAACAAAAAATAATCAAACAATGTTAGACAGAACTATATGTCTATGTTTTCTAATCATAGCACTCTTTTTTCAGCCAGATATAAATAAAATACATATAAATCTAACATACATTTTTCGCAATTATTTTGTTATATTAGTATTTGATATAATTATATCGCTAAATTCAGAAAAAAATACTCTATCGAATAACCTAAAAATAAACATATGTTCCCATTTAAAATAAAAAGTTGTGTCCCGTATTTTGAGAACCACAGGTCAAAAATAATTTTTTTTTGCTCATTGTATTAGTCTTGTAAAATGGTAGTTCTTTGGTAATTTAACCAACCTCGTAGCTCTTATAGTTCTCGAGATAGCAATGGTGGCACGCTTAAATGGAACAACCTGTATAGCACTATTCGTCATAATTATTAGAAAAATTATTATAGCGGAACTGTTCCGGAGAGTGTATTCACACTTTATTGTTGAAAAGGGATATTTCATATATCGTAAGTCATTTTCTTTTTTATTTTCATGTTTCAATTTTTATTTCGATTTTCAGCCTTTTTTTGTGTGTGTGGTAAAACTACGTAGCAAACTGAGTTTTAGCAACACGTGATATGCCTATATATCACATATTTGTGCGTAATATTCGTAATTATTAATACTGAACATACATTTTGAGGTTGTAAACAATATTTGAGGGTGAATTAGATCGCTTGGACTCGCCCACATTGCAATATCTTGGGGACATTCGCTGTGATATCGTCACGAGGACTATTTTGCTGGATCTGACGTCATCATCCTACGTCACCGAAGCCGGTGATGACTTCCCAGTTTATTCTCTTTACTTCTTGAAGAGCGTCCACCGTTTTGTACTAGTTTCATGTTAACAATTTCGACTTCTTTTGTTACCATTGTTACACTTTAACTAGCTTCAATTTTACGAGTATATTTAAATACATATTTTAGTGTTAATCAATCATTTAGAAAAATTAACTTTACTTCCCATTTTATTTTGATAACACAACTTATTTGGTTAATATCATATTCATTAAGTTACAAGAATTTTATTCGAAGATTGAAAAGTAGATTTGTAACAGTGGCTCAATCCAATTTTGCTTTAAGTGGTTTTATTTTATAAGCCAAATACCAGTGCACTGCTATTTGTTAGTAAATATTTTATAGTACTATATTTATTTGGGGGTTGCTAAGTTGATTTAGCTCAAATATTATTATATTTTTTATTATTATTATTGCTTCGCATGCGTAACTTTAATGATTTATTTGACACGATAATTTAAATTGTATATCAATTTAGTGTTAAAATATATCTAGATTTAAATTAACTATTTTTTTTCTTGAATTCATAATCTCCACAATATAAAACTTAACCCCTGTTTTACAATATGAAATAAAGTGGCGCCGAAGTGAATAAAAGTATATTCTTTCTGTCTAGGCACTAATTGCAGGTTAAAAAATGACTTATATTCCGTTTTTTCCGTCATGGCACTCTTATTATTGTCATATTTTAATCAACTTAATATAAAACTTCAGATGCATTTTTCTCAAAAAAATCGTTATGTTAGGATATGATAATATTATATCATTGAATTCGGAATAAAATTCCCTATTGAATAAGGAAATAAAAAATATAGGTTCACATTTGAAATAAAAAAGTTGGGACCCGTATTTTGAGAACCACTGGTTTAATAAAAAAATTGTTTATCTACAACTATTGAAATATGGGTACATTATACGTGTGATACTACATATAATATACTACTCATATTACACAAGTGTAATATGAAATGTAATGATACACGCTACACTTTTCTGTAATAAATAGGGCATATAATTTAACACATAATATTTTATTAAACTGTTAATTTATTAATAACATATTTATATTATAAATATCAATATATATGCTTATAAAAGTATAATAAATACAATTTGAAAAGTCATTTTGACATTTAAATGCTACTGTGGCGCCATCTGTTAAGCTATATATGAACTACTCACACTTTACTGAATATTTTACAAATAATATCAGATTTTTTATATGCCTGATAGTTGTAGATAAAGTATAGTATTTGACTCGCATAATATGGCTACATTACACGCGGATGATTAAATATACTCGCTACCGCTCGTATTTTTAATTACATCCTCGTGTAATATAACCTACATATTATGCTTGTTAAATAATATACTATTATCTCATGTTAATAGTGTTGTAAAATAGAAAAAATAGAAATTGTTTGCTAATTTAACCGATCTCGTAGCTCTTACAGTTCTCGAGATAGTAATGGTGGCCCATTTAAAATGAACACGCTGTATATAATGATTTAGTTTAACTTTTTAATAGTGCACCAAGAAATTCTTTATTCCTGAGTCCAACGATTCAGAATCAATTAATCGCAATTTGTAGTGAGATAATGCAACAAAATGTATGGACAAAAATAATAGTTCGAGGTGTTTCTCTGTTCTGGCAGTCGAAACAACAGACATATCTGGTATAGAGCAGATGTCACTTATGTGCCATTACTAGAAACAACTGAAGAAGCTATATCGAGTAAAATTTTTAAAACTTTGAATTCTTTGAATATTTCATACTTTTTTGGTCAAGGATACGACGGCGCTGCAGCTATGAGTGGTCGTTTTAATGTACTGTAGTGCCCATTCATTAAATCTAGCAATCTGTCATACCAGCCAATGTCAGTATATTCGTAATTGTTTTGGAACTATTAAGTCTTTAAAAGCATTTATAAAAATTTCAGCAACGCGTCATCCTAGAATGCAGCAAAAAATAAAGGAAAACATTACAGACACGGATATACGCTGGAAAAAATTAACTTCTACGTGCGATACGCGCTGGGTTGAAAATCACGACGGCTTAATTAGATTTAAGGTAATCATTTTACCAATCGTCCATACTTTAGAAGAATTTATCATTAGTAACAAATACGGACACTTCCTCAAAAGCTGCTCAGTTTTTGAAATCAATTATTTCTCCTCAGTTTATCAGCAGAGTTTAAGTTATTTTCAAATATACCATTAATCTCTGCAAATATCTTCAAAATGTAGACTGCGACTTGATTGAGGCTATGGATCTTGTTGAAAACATATACGAGTATATGATAATTAATGAGATGCGTACAAATATGGATATACGTTTCTCAAATATTTTCAAAGAAGCAACCTGTATTCTAAACTCAATTACTAGCGAAATGAAAATTCCACGCTTAGCGTTAAAACAAACAAACAGGTGCAATATAAATGTAAATTCACCGGAGGAATAGTAGCAATTCCATTTTTTGACGATTTTTTGGATCAGCTGAAGATTAGATTTACTCAGCATAGAATGACGATAATTGGCCTTCAGAAATTAACAAAATGTTAACACTTGGAATGAAATTATAAAGAAATACAATATGAAAATAAATGCGACTAAAACCAAAATAATGATTATCTCTAACGAACCAACAACTGCTAATATAACAGTAAATAGTGAAACAATTGAACAAGTTAATAAATTCAAATATTTAGGCATAACAATAGATAGTAACGGCACACAAGATGCTGACATAAACGAAAGAATAAATAAAACGACAACAATATACCACGCAATGAAACACTATTTTATAGGAAAAAAAGAAATTAGTAATAAAACAAAAATAACGGTATTTAACACAATATATAGAGCAATATTGACGTACGGGTGTGAATCATGGATATTGTCAAATAGAACGAAAAGTAAAATACAGGCGATAGAGATGAAATATCTAAGAAGAGTTAAAGGAGTAACAATGTTAGATAGAGTAAGGAATGAAGCCATCAGGGAAGAACTGCAATGCAAACCAATACTAGATTTCATAGAAACAAGACAACTAGCCTGGTGGGGACACATGATACGAATGAATGAAAGTAGACCGGTACGCCAAGTGTGGATGACCAACGTTACACCGAAAAGGGGAAGGGGAAGACCAAAGGACACATGGGATAACGTAATAAAGAAGATACTGACGAAAAGAAACATCCCGATGCAAGAAGCAAGAAGAATCGCAAAGGACAAGAAACAATGGGCAAAATTAGTGCACATGTGAAATTATTGGACATTAAATTGTATGTAAATAAAAATAAGATTAAGTAAAAATGTATACATCCTACACCTGAGGGTAGAAGGATGACTGACTATATATATATAAATTAATCCCTAAAAATTGCGTTAATCATACATTTACAGAAAATGACTTAACATCACTAATAGAATATTACTCTAGCATCATAAATGAAAATACCGCGGAAACAGAAATTAATCTTTGGCAGAATAAATGAAAATTTAAAAAGCAAGAAAGTGAAATTGTACCCTCAAATGCACTCAATGCCTTGAATGCGTGAAATGTAGATATATATCCCAGTGTATTTGCTTAACTGAAAGTGTTAGTAACATTGCCGGTATCAACAGCTACACCAGAACGATCATTCTCAACATTAAGACGGCTGAAAACATATCTTAGAAACTCAACAAATGAAAACAGAATGAATGGACAGTTATATGTGATAAATGAGTCTTTTCAAATATACGAGGTGTGTTAATTTAAGTAATGAGACTGTCCTTTGAATTAATAACACGTATGTAAGGAGTTTAGATAGAGATAATTGTAATGAACACAGTGCGAGAGAGATAACGCGCGTTAAGTTGCATGAACTGATGAAGTGTCATTATCTTGTGTGTGATTTTTAATTAATTGTTAGTGTAAAAATAATAAAATAGTTCAATCTTGTTTTTCTTAGAATTGTGTTGAACGAGGTAAAGTATTGTATTTCACAGCTAAATAAATCTATCATCAAACGATGTGGTAGATATGTAAAATTGGTGAAGCAGATTTTTTGGGATTTAAAAATATTCATAGAAATTTGCTATTAATTACTAAATTAATTATTGTCACAACAAGAAAAATTAATTGTAATAACATTTTAGAAAATTTAAATGGTCGTATTTTGGTTAAAGATCCTATAAATAATCACCTAATTCAAATCATCTATGCGTTGAAAATATGTTTTAGTATCCGACTACACTATTAAAATAATTTCTGAAGAAAATTAAAGATAGAATCCAGCATACATATAATATATTAATTTATATTCAAAAATCAGTAATTGTGCTTTTTCGTTTCAAACCTAATAATTTACGAATAGTTTTTTTTTTAATTTATTGATTTTTTTTGTTGTAAAATATAAATGAACATATTAGGTACTTTTGTTCTATACAATACGTGTTAAATTTAAAAATGTTTCATTTTGTTAATTTATATATTTTGATTAGTCTAGTTATATGCTTGTGTTTTATGTTCATATAAAATATTTTAAATGTTCAAATATCCTCTGTATATTAACTACCGGCACTAGCTACAATGATAATATTTTGATTATGACATTTCGTATTTCTACATTAACAACAGTTTCAAATGTAATGTCATGTTCTGATTGGTTATTGCATCTGAGCGGTGTAGAGGTAGTGCTGAAACCTAGGAACTTGCGAGGTTGTGTCACTGCAATACAACAGCAATACCACTATGGTTACAGTTGCTTTCTTTAGGTAAGAATTTTGACCTACAATACAAAAGCAATACAAGTGCACTAAGCTCTTGGCGAATGGGGCTTAAATCTACCGTGAAGCCCAGGGGGCAGTAGTTTCGTGCTGACCGTTTGGTTCATTGTGCTACGCTTCTCGTTAAGTTAATGTGAAGCGACTAGCATCGTAGTAGCTTTGCTACATTTAAGGAAATTAGGTAGTTGAAACAAATGGTTTGATTACTGATTAGTTCATATTTTTATATTATTAAATACATTAGTCAAATCCACAATCTCCTTCTATTATAAAGTTTATATCAGTTCATTTTAATTTATTATTTATATACAGAATGTTCCATTTAAGTGTGCCACCATTGCTATCTCGAGAACTATAAGAGCTACGAGGTTGATTAAAGAAGAATCACCATTTTACAAGACTAATACAATGAACAGAAAAAAAATTACCAGTGATTCTCAAAATACGGGACACAAATTTCTTATTTTAAATGGGAACATATGTTTATTTTTAGGTTATTCGATAGAGTATTTTTTTCTGAAATAACGATATAAACATATCATATACTAATATAATAAAATAACTGAGAAAAATGCATGTTAGATTTATATGTATTTTATTTATATCTGGCTGATACAAGAGTGCTTTGGATAGAAAACAATTGAAAAATAAACAAATCAAACTATGGTGTAACTACAATAATATTAAAATTAATAAATATTACTTTATAAAATTTGTTCAAAATTTCCCCCATTCTGATTAATGCATAATTGAACTCTTTTAAATAAACTATGTCTAACTTTTCTTGATGTTCTCCTATCAATATTAGTGATGACATCTTCAATATTATTTCTTAAACTTTCAACATCGGGATGTACTGTAGCATAAACGTTGTCTCTTAGATAGCCTCATAAAAAGAAATCCAATGGGCTTAAGTTAGGATATCTTGCGGGTCACGTAATTGGACCATTGGTACAAATCCATTGATTTGGGAAATAATTATTTAAATACTCGGCTACTTGATGAGTGTTATGAGCTGGTGCTCTATCTTGTTGGAAATATACGTCTCGCAATACTAATAACGGCAGATCATCCAAAATATTGACCACCTTGTCCAGTGCCGGATTAACTTTGAAAGCGCCCCTAGGCAAAAATTTCCTTGCGCCCCCCCCCCCCTCCACCCCTCCTAATAATCACCTAAATAAGAAATGAAATTCAAAACAAAAAACAAAATTTTATTGTAAAATAAAAACACAATTATATGAATAACATAACATAATAATATTTAAATTAAATTCTTTTTCTTGATTTTTTGCTGGCAAACTCGGAAATTATACTGTCGAAATTCAGAGCGTTCGTTATATCACTATTTATAGAGAAAACTGCCAAATTTGTTAGTCCTTCTTGACTTATAGAATTACGTAGATAAGTCTTCGTCCTCTTCAAGGTAGAGAAAGATCTCTCACCACTTGCGTTAGTACTTGGCATTGTTAAAAATATTCTGCAAGCAATTTCTATGTTAGGAAACATTGTAATTAATTTGTTCTCTCTGATGAAAGTTGAAAGTTCTCTTATATTATTGACTTCAATATTTTCAAAAAAATATTTGCATTGTACACATTCGTCAGGAAACGATTCTTCCAAATCCTCATAGTATATATCTCGAAGCTTTTGTGAACTCTTTCGTAGATCGTCATCATTAATTTTCTTAAATTTATTCAAAAAACCGAAATTATTTTCAATTTCACTATACGCACTCAACCTTTTTTTTAGTTCTTGTTCCAATCTATCCAAGATTGTGATGTAAGTGTTAATTCTCATCTCAGCTTTTCCATCAAGTTTGACCTCTTCTTTTTCATTTTCATGGAACTGTCTTTTACGGAATTGAATTCGTTTAATGTCTTTTTTGTATATATTATTTTTTGATAATTCTTTCCCGCGCTCTTCGTTCACATCATACTGATCTCGTAGAGACTGGAAGTATCCTATTAAGGAATTATATATGTTGACCGTAGTAGATAAATCGGTATCCATTTTTTGAAGTGTTTTATTGGCTTTGTCACATCTGTGCAATATATCGGACCAAAATACTGTTAATATCCCCGTCTCAAGCAATTCAAATTTTTCTAATAATCCGTGTGCTTCTGCCTTCGTATATGGTTTTTCAGTTTCATTATGTGTTATTTCATACAAAGTTTTGCGAAAGTTGTCAAATGAACTGAACAGTGCTTTACACGCATCAGCCCGGGCTGACCAACGAGTGGTCGATATAGGTTTTGGTAAAAGATTTGTCCTTTTCAACTTACCGCTTTCGTTTTTTTCTACTTCTTCATCCAATTTTTCTTTCAAAATTTTCCATCTTCCAGTTGATGCAGAGAGAAAAGTATACACATGCTGTACAAATATAAAATATGCAGTTGTTGTTGAACAACATTCTGCTGCTGCAGATCCTATCAAATTTAAAGAATGTGCAGCGCAGGGCACAAATGAAGCGAAACGATTAGAATTTTTTATGCGTGCTTGTAGCCCGTTATAGATACCTGCCATATTGGAAGCGTTGTCAAAAGACTGTCCTCTACAATCTTTGATGTCAATTTTGAATTCGTTTAAGGTATCTAAAATGCACCTTTCCAAGTCGGCACTTTTATGTCCACAATTAGAAATAAATTTTAAAAAACGCTCGACGGGATCACCTTTTTGAGTTACATAGCGCACAATGAAAGTTAATTGGTCAGTATGCGTAATATCGGGTGTTGAATCCACACTTATGGAAAAGTATTTGCTTTGCGACAGTTCTTTTAATATTTCCTTCTCCACCGCACTTCCCATTAAAATTAAAAATTCATTATAAGTTGTCTTTGACAGATACGACACGCTTCCCTTTCCCAAATTTCCAAACTTTTCAATATGGTTTTTCAAAAATGAATCGTATTCCGAAAGTAGTTCCAAAATTCCCAAAAAATTTCCGTTATTGAGCGAACCAAACTTTTCTTCTGTACCACGAAAAGCGAGCTCCCGCGTAGATAAAAATTTCACAACACTCACTACCCTTCTCAGTACCTCTTGCCAATATTTCTTTTCTTCAAGATATTGTCTATGTAAATCTATGTCAATCTTTCCTAACAATGCACTGCGTGTTATGAATGATTTTGCGTTATTTTTGTGTTCAAATGATTTTTCATGTTCCTCTACCCGGTTAATGTTTTTCCAATCGTTAAATCCAGATGTACTAATCGCGTTACCCTTATCATCCTTTCCGAATAATTTACAAAATATACAGAAAATTTTGCCTGTTGCCTGGGAATACAACAACCATTCTCGTCTGTGACGTTCACCATTAAACGATTTTGAAAAAAATATATTTCTCGTCGCATAGCGGTGGTGATTGCCATATGAACGTATAGAATTTGTTAAATTCAGTCGCTCCAAATCTTGTTTTGGCGGATTTTTTAATATATAATCAATGATTTTAGTATCGTTTAAATTCTTTATATGATATGTTTTCGCAATGCGTTCCTGTTAAATCCTCCATCAAATCAACTTACCCTCCTTGGTTCACCCCCGAGATTAGACTTGCTCTTAAAAAGAAAAATTACTTCTATAAGCTTCATAAAAAACATCCTACGGTATCAGTATATTTAGAACAATATAAAATACTGAGATCTAGAATTAAGCGCACTATTAAAACTTCGTACAGGTCGTACGTTACTTCTTGTGAAAACTCTATGTCTTCTGACCCTAATAAATTTTGGAATTACATCAGATCGAAACAAAATCACTCATCATACCCAACTACAATGACTTTCAATGACATTCAGCTTACATCTCCACAAGAAATATCTGAAGGCTTCGCATCTTACTTTCACACTGTTTTCACGCAGCCCTCAAATGACCCTCTACCTGGTCTCCATATGTTTAACAATATTCCTATAACTCTGGATTTCATTCCTAGTGATATAATTTTTTCAGCACTCAGAAAAATAAAACCAACATTAAATTGTGGTCCAGATCTAATACCCAACCTCATAATAAAAGACTGTGCAGTTCCTTTATCTATTGCCCTATCTTATATTTACAATCTTTGCTTGAAGACTTGTGTCTTCCCTTCTATTTGGAAAATAGCTCGCATTACACCTATCCTTAAATCTGGTGCTGCCTCTATTATCAATAATTATAGGCCTATTGCTGTCCTATCTACATTTAGTAAAATTCTAGAATCTATAATTTACTCTACTATCTACAATAGAATTCATAACGTCATTTCTTTCTCTCAGCACGGTTTTGTACAGCGTAGATCAACAGCAACAAATCTCAGTTTCTTCACTCATTTCGTAGCTAAAGCACTTGACTCCAATTACCAGGTTGATGTTATCTATACCGACTTCGCCAAAGCGTTTGACCGTATAGATCACAATATTATTATGCACAAACTTGTTGCCTACTGTTTATCAGATCCTTTAATAACTTTAATCTCCTCTTATCTTCATAACAGATTTTTTTTTGTAAATGTATTAGGTCACTCTTCCCGAAATTATCATGTTTCTTCTGGTGTGCCTCAGGGCTCAAACCTTGGACCTTTGCTTTTTTTACTCTTTATTAATGACATTACTAAATCTATTTCCAGTTTTCACCTACTTTTCGCTGATGACCTAAAAATTTTTCGCATTATTCACAGCTCTACTGACTGTTCTTCCCTCCAACATGATATCGATAATGTCCAAAACTGGTGTACTACCAACAAACTACATCTAAATATAGCAAAGTGCAAAATAATGACCTTTACACGAAAGCTTTGTCCCATCCAATTTAATTACAATATTTCTAATTCCTCTTTAGAGCGTAGTTCAGAAATTACTGATCTTGGTATAATATTTGACTCTCATCTTTCTTTTAACCCACATATACAGAATCTTACTATGTCATGTGTCAGATTTCTAGGATTTATAATAAGGAATACTCGCGATTTTACAGATTTTTCTCCAATATTTTCTTTATATTTTGCGTTTATTCGATCTAAACTTGAATATTGTGCTCTTTTATGGAATCTTATTTACACATCCCAAATCAATCAATTAGAAAATGTACAAAAAAAGTTTTTGAAATATATCTACCTGAAAATTATGGGTTCATATCCACCACCAACTGTTACATATGAGATCTTATTACAAATTTTTTCTTTTAAGAAGCTCTCTGATCGTCGGCTAGATTCCTGTACTTCTTTTCTACTGAAACTTCTTGATAACCAGATAGATGATCCCCTTTTACTTTCTCAACTCAATTGCAGAGTTCCCTCCTTTAATTCACGAAATAAACAATTATTCCTCTTACCTACTCCACGCACCAATATTTTGCAGAAGTCTCCCATTTACCGCATGTGTTACAATTATAATGTCAATAATTCATAAAAAAAACTTGTGTCACTTATAAACTATGTTTATTATTGCTTACATATTTATATATATATATATATATATATATATATATATATATATATATATATTTCCTTTTGTAACTGACTGTACTACTATTTTGATTTTGTTTTTCTGTTTACCTGCCCTTTAAATGGATTGTTATCTGTTGGGTAGTTCATTGTAAATAAATAAATAAATAAATAAATTCCATTCTGTTACGTCGCTATTAATGAACACATTTTCTATTTGAACCTGGCTATTATCACCCTCAGTGTCATCTGTAACTACCGTAACAACATCGGCATCAATGTCAATGGCGTCGCCGTCTTCTGTGTATTGTTGAGGAGTTTCATCTACACGTGCTGAAATTGAAACCTGTGCTTCCGCGTCTGGCAAGGCTGAAATATCCACTAATCCTTCCAGCACTGGTTCGCCTACCCCAACTCCAGTTTTCTTGACTACATCTACATATCGTAAAACATATTTTTAGATGCGTCACGAATTTTATTACATGTTTAGGTATTATAGAAAAAGATCAATCGCAAGTCATAGTCTTATTTACTTACTTACTTATTTCCGTGCTATAAAATTTGAGAACTACTCAGGTCACATGACTACCACTTGCGATTAATCACCCTCTACTTTTTATTTACCTTTTTCTGATTTAGTAAAATAACTTTCTATTTTTTGTGTTTTCTCTAATTCTGCTGCTAATTTAGATTTTTTTTCGTTTTCTAATTTTCTTCTTTTAGCTCCGCTCAGTTTTTTATTCATTTTACTTTATTATTAACTAATAAGTAATAATAAATAAGGTATTGAGCTAAGGGTTTTCGTTTATTACGAATTAATTAATAAAAATTGCCAAATTGTACAGCTTAATACAACGATCGCAGTCTCAAGCTAGCTAAAACGGAATGAGAGAGTCGCCCGGTGCAAGCATTCACGTAATTTCGTCGTAGGTCGGAAGGTTTGCCTGTTCGGAGAACTAACTCGGTCGGATTTTACAAATTTCAGGAACAGCACAAAGCACAACTGCTATTAGGTAAAAATTTAATAAAAACAACCAAATAAATAATTTCCTTCCATATTATAATCATAAATATTCTCACTATATATTAAATAAAATTTTGTAATGTTATCAAATTTCTGAAGCGCCCCCTCGCGTTGCAGCGCCCCTAGGCAGTTGCCTAGTTTGCCTAGTGGATAATCCGGCCCTGACCATGTCTCTGAGAAATTCTAAGTATCGAGCGCCAGTAAGCGTTCTCTCGTACATATAACAGTAAATGCGATTGTTTAAAATGGCACACCATACATTAACACTAAATTTTTCTTGAAATCATGTATCTCTTGTTAAACAAGTGTATTGTGCTTGTTGAACATTCCATTATTAGAGAAATTTCTATCCAAATTATTTTCTTTAAAATTTCATATCCCTCATTAAGTAATAAATTGAAAAATTCTAAACTTCGCTCATGATCACAAAGATGAAGATGGTGGATTTTATGGTATTTATATGGTTTATAGTTGTTTTTTTAAATAGCGATATACTGTAGCCACACCTACATTGCACTCGGCAGCAACCATTCATATAGAGGCTGTTGGATTTGCTTCAAAATATGCCAAAATGTCTATTTCAATATTATTTCCTACACGCAATCGCTTTCAATTGAATGCCTGAGTATTCGCACGAAGTCTTGTTTCTAGTTTCCTGAAAAATCGTCGTCCGGGTACTTCTTTATCAGGATACCGTTCTCTGTACATGTTAACTGCATCCCGAGCATTTTTATGACACAAAATGTACACTTCGAATATATCAACTTTTTCATCGTGAGTAAGATTATTCATTTTCTTCTTAAAACTAACAATTTAAAAACATAAAATTTAAAAAGAAATAAGAAAACAATCTTAGGCATAACAATATGTCCAATTGTTTTCTATCCATAGCAATCTTGTTTCAGCCAGATATAAATGAAATACACATAAATTTAACATGCATTTTTCTCAGTTATTTTGTTATAATAGTATATATGTTTATATCGTTGAATTCAGAAAAAAAATACTCTATCGAATAACCTAAAAGAAACATATGTTCCCATTTAAAATAAGAAAGTTGTGTCCCGTATTGTGAGAACAACAAGTCGAAAAAAAAAATTTTTTGCTCATTGTATTACTGTCGTAAAATGGTGGTAAAAGTAAAATTAACACTGTTCGGAGAATTTTCTATTCAAACAAAAAATAGTAATTTAAATACAAATTGTAATATTCCATTTTCCCTACATAAATTAAAAAACCAGATGAAACATCAAAGCTCCTTCTCCTAAAGCACAAGTACAAAGATATTTATATCCAGAAATATTTAATACAAGTCATATTTTCATTGTACATGATGCCTTGAAAAAACCGTTACAACAAAATTAAATTAGGGGTATTCGACGTAGTTCAAAATATTTCACAATTGATATAATTGACAATGTGTCAATTAACAGACTCGAACCACCTTTCTTTGCAGCTCAAGTCTACCCTTTTGATCAAAAGACAATATTTGGCTTTTTAAGTTCTGTAAATTTTTTATTAATTTACCCTTTTGTATCAGTGTTAAAAAGAAAGGGAAGGGAACATGAACTCTTAGTCCAGTTATATGCATTTTATATATTGTGACCCAAATTAAAATATATGTTTTGTATTAGGAAGGGAGGAAATAAATGTAGCGACTAGCATCATAGTAGCTTTGCTACATTTAAGGAAATTGGGTAGGTTATTAGGAATTCAAACAAGTGGCCTGTTTACTGAGTGATTAGTTCATATATTTATATCCTTAAACACACTTTAAATTTTGAAGTTAATACCAGTTCAATTTAATCTATTATTTATATATAGCGACACCGGTAATTATAAATGTTTTGTGATTTCAATGACCTTGGAATACGAAATTTACATAGTTGTATTCTATACAATATTTATTGAGTACAATGGTCACGAGCATAAAGCTGATAGTATCGCGATAAGAAATTTAATATGCTCAATATTTTATATTTTAACTCGTTAAAAACTATAAACGCGTAGTAATAGCGTTGAAAAAAATTTAAAGATGGACAAGCGTACCGGAAAATTCGTTTCACTTACATAACGGTGTGTGTGGTTTTATTAGGATTAATATCAGGAGTTTCTGTCATATACTATAAAAAAAGAAAAAAAACGTTGAATAATTAATAATACAAATTAGTTCTATTATAAAATATACAAAAATATAAGTAAAGAAACTGTTTTAATAGATACATAAAAAATTCAGTAAGTATGTAAAACTTTTTTTTTCATTAGATATTTTTTTCTATTTAATTCTGCAAAGTAATTCATGGAATCACGAACTAGATAGCGCTGTCGAATCTGATTCCAAAACAGCAGTACGTAAATATATAAAGGCTTGCCTAGCTATATATTTTTCAATCAGAGATAATCGTAATTTAAATTGCGAGACAGTTGAATTATTGTGTGCTTTACGGAAACTAATTAACGAACGAATCAAGCTTGTTGTTCGTGCGAGCACGTAAATTTCGGGTAGCGATTGAGATCTATACAGTGTTTTACGATATGCTAAATCGAAAATAATTACATAAAAAATTATTGCAATGTACTCGCAAAATACGAGTATATTAAACTATTCGATCGAAATAATTTGAATACATAGACGGGAGTTACCACGACAGTAACTGTAAAGAGACAAGGTTCTGTATACACTAGCGGTCGTTGAAAACGCAACACCAAAAAATAATTGAAATAAACGGACGAAATTTAGCACAAAAGTTGTTCATTATTAGATGAACAAATGATTAAGATTTCACATACATTAAATAAACAAAAAATAAAAAATTCAATAAGAACTTTGTCCACCCCGCGCTTTTGTTATCGCTTGTTACTCGTCGAGGCATGGATTGAATAAGGTTGCGAATAACATTTTGCGCTATTTCATTCCATGCCCTTTCCACTACAGTCCATAGTTCTTCCACATTTTGTATTAGTGTCTGAATACGTCGCACTGCACTTCCTAGGACATCCCACAGATTTTCAATATGCGACAAATCTGGAGAACGGGCCGGCCATGGAAGCACTGGTATTCTGTTTTGGTCAAAGAAGGTTAATACTCTTCTCGCGACATGAGGTCTTGCGTTATCCTACTAAAATATGGCTGCTGGGTGGTCTTGAATATGTGGAACAACTTCCGGTATTAGGATCTCGTCAATGTATCGCTGACTGTTCAAAGTGCCGGATACCGAATTAGGCGAGATTTCCAATTGTATGAAATTGCTCCCCACTCCATAATTCCTTGCGTAGGCGCCGTATGACGCGTACGAATGCAGGTCACATTCCCTTTTTCACCCTGGCATCGTCTCACAAGTACCCGACCGTCATTTTGGAATGATCTATGCCGCGCGGTCAGTGGAAGTCGCAATAATGCACGACGCGTATGCAGCCCAAATTCTGATAAACGATGACGAATACGTCTTACCGATAGAGGGTATCTTGTCACTGTCCACCACTGCCGTGCTAGAATTGGTGCATTTTGAAATCGGCCTTGTAAGGTAACCGAATAAGGAGACGGTCCTGTCTTGCTGATGTCCTCTAGCGAGCTCCAGATCCTGGCTGCCTTCTTTTTGCACCTGTTTGTATCCACTGTAGCCATATGCGTGAAATTGTACTTATATTGCAAGGTAAACGAGTCGCTATATCACGCAGTATATACCCACTATACGGCCCCTTTCAAAATCACCCACTTGCTCAAATGAACGTTGCTGTCTTCTACGGGGCATGTTAACTTGATAACAATCAAATTTTAACTGAATTTGAATCATATTGAAGAAATATCGAATAAATAAATCTGCTTGATAATTAAGTTTAAACCTGTATATTTTCTGAACAAATGTGTTTAGCGATTCTAAATTTTAATCATTTATTCTTCTAAAAATAAGAAACCTCTGTGCTGAATTGTGAGATTATTCCCATTATTTTTTGGTGTTGGTTTTCAACGACCGCTAGTATATTAGGTAAGAAGGTTACGATTTAGGATATCATCAAAATAACAAGTGCTTAATGAAAATAATTAATTCAAGATAAAAATAATATTTTTACTAAAAATTATGTGTATATACTCCCAAATATAGTAAATGCGTTATGAAAATAATAAATGATAGATAATAATAATGATTATTTATAAAAAGTTATACGTTCTATAAAAATAATTAATTCTTGTTATAAATAGTAACAACAAAATAATGGTAATATATTTTGCATTCTTAATAAAAAAAACTATTAATTTAGTACGCATAGAGGTCGCGACACGTTCATCACACTTCTATTGTACTGCCAGATTATTCGAGAGTTTAATTTGGTCGAGGTATATAAACCAAGTAGAAAAGATCGTAAGGACACTGATATTAATACGAGTGGTGAGTATAAATAGTTCATGGTACAAATATTGCATAAATAAGTAGTGCGTAGTATTAAGTGTTTAAATATACATATATTCTCAGTGTTTAAGTCTTTATTAATAATTTTTATTCTTAAATACTATAGTATTGATTTTTTTTTTATTCATAGTGTTACTTATTGTAATTATCGTTTTAAAATTTATTATACGTTAATTAAACTTATATAAATATTCTTATTTTAATAATATTTAGATTTTTACACTTCACCCAAATAAATAAACGTATCAATTGATGTCAGGTGTAATGGTTAGAAACTATGAAGTGTAAATTAAAAATAAATAACATGACGATGACGAAAAAATTAAATGTATTAAAAGTGATGAATCTCAAGAGGGATCTGGAAGAACGACAGTTGGAGAACCAATATGTTTCTACAACTTCGTCTACAGCAAGCCTTAATAGAAGCTGGTGAAAATACTGATTATTTTTTATTTGAAATTGCAAGTGGTTTCACCGATTTTGACAAAATATAATTATTAACATTGTCTTACATTAACATGACAATATAAAAAATAGTAATAAAACAGGAGATAAGCCTTATAAATAGATAGCAATACAAGATAATTTCATGAAATTATTGAAATATTATTTAAATTACTATTTTTGAGATGATATTTCCTCGTGTCATATTACCTCTTCTACCCGAAAGAAGGTTAGTTAGCTAAAGTAGTAACTAAAGTAAAACTTTACAGACTCATGTCAAACTTTAACTTTATGTACTTATCTGTCAAAATGAATTAACCAATATTTTAATAGTACTATATTTTTGCAGTTCATTTTAGCACTATGTAAAATAATAAACATATCATTCTATAATATTAATTGTGAATTTATTTATTATTCACCTTTGATAAAAATTTATCTAATTTCATGCCGACGACGTCTAAGCGGGTATAAACATAAATGCAAATTAATAAGAATATTTGACATTTTGACAATATGTTTCTTACCACAGCCATCCCCGCCTCAATAGCTTGCTGACGTTTTACAAACACATAATGCTATTTACTTATGTTTTTAATTAATAATTCAAAGATTTCGGAAAAAATATAATGTATATCTAAGAACTAAAATATTTTTTTTCTATAGCAGGTGTTAAAGTGTAATTTTATCAACTCAAAATAGTGGATAAAGTAGCACTTTAACCGCAAGGATAGATAAAGTAACACTTTAACAGCAAGGGTAGATAAAGTACTTTAAATTTTGTTTATTAGAAGTACATTTCCATAACAACGCACACTACTGACATTTTAAAATTATTCTTAAATATTAAATTAATTTTTCTAATTCTTTTCCCTTCAAAACCTGCTATAGAAAAAAATAGAATTTTATACACGACGATAAAATTAAATTATCGACTCGCGAAAAATAATTCACTCGCGATTGTATCGCTCGTGAATTAACATTTCCGCTTGTCGATAAAATATTATTTTATCGTCTTGTATAAAAAATAATTATTTATTACTCACATGGTTTATTCTCCTCGGTTATCGCCTCGTAGAATAAATTCTATATGCTTAATAAAAAATTATACTTTAGTCCCTTGATATACAAATAAATATTATGCAAGTAGAGTGTAAAGTAAGAGTTTTTTGGCCTAGAGCTGTTTAACCCATAAGGCGTAGTAGAATGCGGAAACTATAGTTCGAGATAAAAAACACTACGTTACACACATGTTGCATTTTTCTTAGAACCAAAATATTAATAAAAATTAATTTCAAAAACAAATAATACTATCGATAAATGTGCCATTAGTGCGTGAAATTATGACAGGTCACATATATATCAAACTATTACACACTTGTATATTTGTAAATATATTCCACCAAAGAGGAGTTTTCTAACAGTAAAAAAAGCTAAACATTGAAGATGATCTCTAAAAATTTCTTAACAGAATAGTAACAATTTCTTTGAAGTAGTTTTTTTAAATTTTGTTTTAAATATTTTTTTTTATTTTGTTGATAGTTTATTGTACAGACTTACATGTGTAGATTTCCTTGCTGATATAGCTAATTTATACTTATTTGCTCTAAGTTTTTCATTATCACGTGCTTGATAATTGTGGACATAGTGTAATAGAAACATGGGCTTGCAATATTCACGACTGCTCATTTGTTGATGATTACATTCTTTTGAATTCTGTGTTGGCAGAATTTCCCACAAACACACCCCATATATAAGAAGGGTATGAAATTACGAAAAATAAATACTAAATAAGCATTTTGTATGTAAATAGTGAGACAATCATCGAAACAGAAATACTAATGAAGATAATTTACCGCAAAGGAAATGTATGTGGTATAGAGATCGATAATACTCGTATGATTCGTATAAACTTTACGAATCTTTTAAAGGAATCGTATCATACGAACCAGTATCCACGAAAGTATTCGTATCGAAGTTAGAAATGAAAGTATTACTGAAGAAATTATCAGGATCTTCAACGTCTTCAATTGATTCAATTTACTGTAAATTTTCTTCGTGTAGCCTAATATCGATACAGAGTTTCGTAATGATATTTTTTTACGTTATCGTACGCTTGTCGAATTTTGAAACCTAGTTTTTTAAACAATGGGTCTAAAAATGTGGCCTCGGTGAGCATCGGATTGTCTTCTTTGTTATTTTTTTAGATATCTGATTCTTTCAGCATATGTACGCATTGTATCGATGAGATTCTTTGAGATTTGTGCAATGCTGAGCTATTACAATATACAGAATTATTAATTTAGAAATTGTTACGTTTTTTTCTGTGTTTATGTCTACTGTCACCTGTTCAAAACAATTCAAAGCTTTACATGGAAAAGAACTAATTTTCCAGTAATTTTAATTTAAATGATCGTGTTAAAAATTAATAATTTATGTGATACATTGAAAACTCCATTTGTTTCTCAATTTTCTTTAGTTTTGCTGTCGCTAGTGGACTTCTTCTGAAAAATGTAACTATTGATTTAACTTTGTTTTAACCAGACTCTACTATTAAATTTAGGGAATCAGCATGACATAACAAGTGCTTCCATTCTGATAAACGAATATCTGTACTTACATTTGCCGCGTTATCTGTTACTGCAGCCACAATTTTTTTTTTGACTGACTTTTCTCTTAGAATTATTTTAAATTCATTTGCAAAATTTTCGGCAGTATACCTGTCAGAGTATTGAAAACAATTCAATAAAAATTATTTCATTACACAATTATCATCAATGAAATGCACAGTAACTGATATGTTGTAACGTCATATTTTTTTCTTATTTCCTTTTTTTTTATTATTGAGCACTACAAATAATAAAAAAAAGTTAAAAATCACTTAGTACCTTTCTGGCATACACGATATTTAAACAAGACTCGGGGATTTTGAGTTTTTGCCGTGAAACAAGACGGTTGTTTTGCTAGTCAGAATTTGAGTTCAAGGGCTCTAATCTTAGTCTCGTTCTACATTCTTCGGTTGATTATAGTATCATCGCATAATTGGTAATACTGAGAGTATTTTTATTTATTTCAATTTAATGTTTTTCGTGAGTGAGGAGTTAAAGTATTACATTTGCAGAAACAATTTTGTTTGTTCGCACCCCGTTTATTCTCGCGGTATCGGAAATTAATATGGTACATTCAAATTTTACCCGATTTTAAAGGATTTAGTGAGACTTTTAGTGCCTTGAGCCATATGTAAACCCCGCGTGTTAGTGAGCGCCATTTTTTTCTACTTCTTGTGCCGTCGTTCATAACCAGTTTCTTTGCGACTGTCAATTTCCGAATGCAGATCAACCGACTGGAACCTGATCTACTTCCTCTTGGACATCATCAATCCAGATGATTACTGTACTTCCCTTATGCTTTTGTTAGTGTCTAAATATAATTTACTTCATCAAGTGCACATTGTAGGTGTGTATACGTACGGACTGTTTCTGGACAGTGACGTATGTCCTTGCGCAAAGCAGATAAATTTTAATTTTTTGTTGTCTACTTTCGGATTTGGGGGTTAACCCTTAAATGCATTTTGTTGCCGTTTAGCTACATATACATATTTTGAAGCCTGGGGACCACAATATCATAGTAGATTCGTTACTGCATAGCGTAGCCGTTAGACTACACACTGAAGAAAAATAATACTTTAAATTTTATTCGATAGATGGGGAGACCAGTTTTAAAAATTTGTTTTAACATGTGATTGTAGACTAGCCTACTTCAGGTTATCCAATGGTAAATTGTTTATCAATATTTAGAAAAATAGCAACTTATTTTAGTTATTAAAAAATTGGAACGTGTTTTGATAAGGTAGGTATTAATTTCTATAATATAAAATATTACATAAATTCATTTGTTTTGTTGTAAATTACATAGTTTTGTTTTGTTGCCATTAGGCAACATCATGCGTAAGACGTAGAAAAAATTTCAAAATGTTATATGTACTCGTCTATTGTAGGTTGTGCGGAATGGCAAAACAATATCTTACGAAAACGGATCTTGTTGAGTTCTGGGAAAATTTTACTGGTAATGATAGTGAAGATGAGGTCGACTTTAGCGACACAGACAGTAAAGAAGACCCAACTTATGTACCTGAAGAGGAAAATGAAAGAGGAGAGGAAATAGAGAAGGTACTAAATGAAAAAAGAAATGAAGAAGAAAATAATCCTGAAGAAGGTGAAGCTTTCTGGACGGGTATTATGCATAAGAAACAAATAATACCCAAGCAATCGTCAACATATAAAAGCGTGATTTGGAAAGAAAAGACACTCACTTTGAATGAGGAACAACTGCGTTTTCACGGAAATACAAGTCTTGATGGAAATATTTTGCAGTTGGAAACTCCATATCAATTTTTTTCACATTTCTTCAGTGAAACATTTATTAGCAAGATCACAGAGGAAACTAATTTGTACGCAGTACAAAAGAAACCGGAAAGACCCCCAGTCTTTGTAGAAGAAGAAATACGACAATTTATCGGTGTTTTACTTTATATGTCGTTAATTCGCATGCCTAATGTAAGATCGTATTGAAGTCAAAATTTAGAATTCTTACCCATAAAAAACGTGATTTTGGTAAATATATTTGAAAAAATTCGTGAATTTATTCATTTCAATGATAATTCAAAGTTTATTCCACGAGAACAGGCAGGCCATGATAGACTATACAAAATTCGTCCGCTTATTAATTTTTTGAACGAACGATATTTGACTGTTCCCATGGAACAACATTTAAGTCTGGCCGAGCAAATGTGTTCGACAAAAGTACGGCATTATATGAAACAATATATGCCGATGAAACCTCATAAATGGGGTTTTAAGCTTTTCGTCCTGGCATGAGCTTCCGGATATGCATATAAATTCGAAATATATTCAGGCCAGGAAAAGAATGAAGTACCAGAAAATCAACCAGATCTAAAAGCTATAGGAAATACGGTGCTGAGATTAGCCAAAGAAATACCGCGGAAACAAAACTACCGACTATACCACGACAACTATTAATTACACTAGCTTACCATTGGCGGCATATTTTGCTAAGGAAGGAATTTATTCTTTGGGCACTATAAGAAGAAATCGCATACCTAACTGTAAATTATCAACGGAAGCAACACTAAAGAAAGCACCACGGGGATCCTGCCATGAATATACCACATCTCAACATTGGTCGGACAACATCCCCAAACAAAAGTTAGCAGATACGATAGGAAAGAAAACAAATCCATAGAAATTGATTGTCCCAACATCATTAAAGAATATAATCGACACATGGGTGGAGTGGATTTACTGGATAGTAATATGGGGCGATACAAAATAAATTTAAAAAGTCGTAAATGGTATTTAAGGATTTTTTACCACTTGATTGATTTAACTGTTGTAAATTCTTGGTTTTTATATAGAAGGGTTAGTATGGAAAAAGGAAAAAAAAGACTATATGACTCAAGCTGACTTCCGTAAAGAAATTACAGAGACGTTGTGTAAAATTGGAAGATGTGCTAATAAACGAGGTAGACCAAGTCTCGTAGAATCAGAAATTAAAAAGAAACAATTGAGAGGTCCAAGTCAATATGTACCTCCAAAAGAAGTAAGGACCGATCAACTTGGACATTGGCCTGCTTTTGTAGATAATAAAATGAGGTGCAAATACACCAAGTGTACCGGCTTCACTCACACAAAATGTGAGAAGTGTGGTGTGGCGTTATGTCTCAATAAAAATAATAATTGTTTTAAAAATTTTCACATTTAAAATGTATAGATTGTGCATAATGTAGCCATTTGGCAACATTGTACTTTTTTATAAATAAAAGTCTTATGTTTTTGAAAAGATTTTTTTAACTATTTTTCCCTTTCAAAATACCCCGCAACACATTATTAAATAAATAAATAATTTAAAAATAAAAAATCATAAATTTAAGGGTAAACTCGAATCATTTCAATATTGTTATTTATATTTAACCCTGTAGGACTCCTGCCTCGTTGCAGTTATTGTAGCTCAATACCACTGATGTAAATGCATAGATTAAATCGTTTCACCTCATTTCATTTAGTTCATTTATTCATTAGAAAGTTAAGTTTGAACATAGATTTTCTATATCAAATTTGTTTTGTCAAATTATTGTACGGGTCTACCCGTTATATGTTTAAATATAAACTACATTTGTTAAAATTTATTCACGATCGATTATTCTGGAAGTAAACCTATTCAGACATGACTATCCTTATCTTTTGATTATCCTGTGTACCCCTTTACATTTACAGCTTGTGTTATTTGGTATTTTCCGTGCATGGGGTACATTATAGAAAATACCTTGACAGTGGTAGCGGAACTGGTTATAATTATTATATACTCCATAGCTCTCATTACTCAAAGATGTCCATCCATCGGTTGTTACTATTATTGATGAAACTGTATTTATTTGGTTTTTAACTTTTTCAACTGTCATATTGCACAATATCGAATGGTTGATAATATTTTGCAATCATCGTCACTAATTGCATATCTAAAATATTTTTATATATATAAATGGGTTCTTTGTCAGACCGGATACGGAGCAAGTATTAGGAGATGGATATTGAATTAAATAGAATACTCACATTTGTATAAAAGTATAAATAAATATAATAAATAATGGTTTACAATTGGTTTCGTCTCCAATGACACTTCTGTCCACCACCGCCGTCTATCATTGCACTATACAACACTACTTCTGTACTGGCTTCTTTCTTTCTCTTTTTCTACAACCATTACCTTACACTATATATACTATGAACAACAAGTACTAAGTAAGTAAATATTAGTTTTACCTTTGCACAATACTATTTATGAATTAATCCATTGACCTATTAACATACTTTATTGGTGCCACTAGAATGTGCTGACTTAGACTTGTTACAATACCAGCAACAACCGATGTCGCATTATGGTTAGTGCTATAATTTGCAGGTTTCGTTAATCCCGTATTTTCTTGTTCTTCCAATTTTTCCAGCTGTGAATTTGGATTATGTTGTAGTTGCAATTACAGATTTCTCTAAAGTGACAAGGTGTTTCGTCCGCACATGTCTAAGTAAGTTAGCCGTAGATCCCCTTTTATTGAAAATATACTAGAGCAAAAATTACGTGTTGTTTTGATATCAAAAATTCTGTTAAAATAATTCCAAATGTAACTTCTTGTTCGAATACTCAATTGTTATACTTGGAAATTTTATGGAAAATATTACAAATATATTCAATAAGTAAGTTTGTACCTAAAATATTTGTATTTAAATTCAAGATATATTATTTATAAATAATGATTTACCGACAATATTTGCTAATTACGAAACAAGAACAAAGAAGGGAAAATCAAAAAATCAAAACGCACAAAAAATTTCAATCATATGTCATATCGAATTACGAATGATTCAAGGAAGAGTGTAAAAGATAAACTTTTAACAACGCGTACGAGTACGAAAGATAGAAATATATAGAAATCAAGATGCAAGAACAAACAAGGCAAGTCTGAAGCAAAACGAAGTCGTATACACTGCGCACCCCATCAATGGGTTCGGTACCATAGGTATGAATCTTTTGATACGAATCATATACTATAAAAAAGAGAAAAACGTCGAATAATTAATAATATAAATTTGTTCTGCTATAAAATATACCAATATATTATTGAAGGAACTGTTTTAATAGATACATAAAATATTCAGCAAATATGTAAAACATTTTTTTTTCATGAGATATTTTTGTCTGTTTAATTCCGCAAAATAATTCATGGAATCACGAACTAGATGGCTCTGTCGAATCTAATTCCAAAACAATGGCACGCAAATATATACAGGCTTGCCTAACTAAATATTTTTCAATCAAAGGTAATAGTAATTTACATTGCGAGACAGGTGAGTTATTGAGAGCTTTACGGCAACTAATTAACGAGCGAAGCAAATTTGTTTTCCGTGCGAGCACGTAAATTTCGGATAGCGATTGAGAATTATAGAATATTTTACGATATATAAAATCGAAAATAATTATATAAAAAATGTTATGGCAACACTGTTTTTATAATGTAAAGTTGTATTTTTAAAACTTAAACTAAAAAATTCTAAATTACAAATATTAAGTGAAATATAAATCTACAAAGTTATTCAGTGAAATTACAAATTTTCAGGCTATTGAGGATATATTCACCGCAAGGCCGTGAATGATTTGGAAGAAAAATTCACACAAATTCTTCAAAAACTGGATAACTTAGACAATAAAATACAAGAATTTAACAATGCGATAACAATTACTAATAAAAATGTCGCAAAACTGGAAGATAAAGTAGAGCAGCAACAAATAAAAATAAGCAAGTTAGAGAAAGAAATAAAGAAACATAATCTAATATTTTTTGGCATATATGAAGAAGAAAATGACACATTAGATCTAGAGAATATGATTATTAAATTCTGCAAAAAGTATTTAGATATCCAATTATCAAATGAAGGAGTTAAACAAATATACCGACTTGGTAAAAAATGTGAAAAAACTAGACCAGTATTGATTAAGTTCAATTCACTTAAAACAAGAATTATATGTCGGGCCTCGTTCTCACGATTAACATGTATATTAGAAATTTTTAAGCAGTAGAGAGACGTCATAGACCTGAAAAAAACGTTACAAAATGAAATAAAACTTGTAGAAATTTTCGAATGATGTTTTTATTTAGAAAACTGAGTAGTAAAAAAAGGTATCATAAAAAAAATAGTTATTTATGATATTTACTATTATTTCAAATTAAAATATAAGATATTTAATGACATTTCAATTTATTTATAATAATTGCAGTGTATTTTTTTTAACACACGTTGGCTACGACTCAAATAAAATATGTTTACATATATTTGTTTCTTATCACGCCGATTGATTGAGCTGTCAAATAATATAATGTAAAATCTTTGTTTGTTCGTTTAAGTTGTATTGTTCCTTATTATTATTCGTATTCGTGTTCTTTGTTTCTTGTTATACGTTTATTTCATTAGCGTAAGTAATAATGCCTAAAGCATTATCGAAGCAGTCGCAAGTGCTAACGGCAAATGCAATTGCATATTTTGAAAAAGAACTGTCACACGGTGGACCATTACTGCCGTTAAAAGCAGTTCGAGAGGTATGTTATCATTTTATTTGTTGTTTTTAAATTTGGCATTGCCATATGCAACACGCAACACATTTTCTAAACTAATGCACATATAAACTTTGTAATTCGTGACGTCATAATCTAGTTAGAAATATTGATGACGTCTCTCTACTGCTTAAAAATTTCTATTATAGTAATGCTTCTTGCCACTAGATGTCACCACAGTTTAGAGTCTAAAAAGGAAAGAAATGGTTACCCCTCCAATTCCACCCTATCTAACATACTTATACATATTGTTTTCTGTGCTTGGTGTTGCAACAGTTTATTTTTTCCTTCACAGTTTTTTTTAATAGAATAGGAAAATGAGTAAAAAAAAGAAGGCTGAGAGTGATGACCGTAGACAGCTGCTTCATTTACTTAAAAAACAAAAGAAGCTGAATGATAAGATTGCGAAATTCAACGCAGAAAGAAACGATGATGTAAGTGAGGTTATACAGCATGCTCAGCTTGGACGAGATACGAATGATCAAAATCAGATCACGATTGAGGCAGAATTACACTCTCCACCAGCAGCAGTGGCGGATTTGAGGGGGGGGCGAAGGGGCGATCGCCCCTCCTTAGACAGTCCAGCTTTTTAAATTTCAAAAATAATAATAAATAAATATGGGTCACAAAGGCGTCTCACACACAAACATAATAAACATTTGTTTGACTTGGAGCAGAAATGTTAACGACAAATACTATTTGCCGAAATATTGTTGTGGAAAAACTGCCTAACTTTTATTGAATCTGATATTCCAGTCAATGCCAATAAAGTTCTGAAACAATTTGGTGCTGATATTTATTTATTAGAAAATAAATTATTAACAATATTAATAAGACTCCCTACAAGTATGACTACAGTTGAACGTAGCTTTTGTATATTAAGAAACTCTTGAAAGGAGTTGGATTCGAAAAAAATTTTGACCCGATTCGCTTCGACGAAAAAATATATACTGATTATAAACAGGCCATGTAACTGAAAAAATACTGGTTAACGGTTACACCTTATAGAGAACGTTATAATAATAACGGTTTTAGTTGGGAAACAGGTTTATAAAAATTGGAAACCGATTTAAACCGGTAAATAAGTCGGTTAAAAAAATAGTAAAAAGAATTAATTACAAAAATCTTTATAAATCTTTAATTAAAAAATAAAAAAATACACTCTAACTAACGAATATTTACAAAACTTTACTTCAGAAAAACGCGGCTCACCTTTTATTTGTAAATTTTCCTAATGCTGACAAAGAGACTACCTACTTCTATGACTCTCCAATAAAATGTAAGTTGGAAAAACTGCCATAACTCATATTCAAATACAAATAGATTATAGAGATATAAAAAAATATTAAATATTTTTCGCGGTAAATGATATTAAAATAATGGATAATGTTCGTTAAAACCGGTTTATTTATTTTGTGGTTAACGGTTAACGATATTTTCGGCCTTAAAAATATCGGTTAAAATTGCGGTTAAAGTTCGCAATTTTCGTTAAAAATATCGGTTATCGGTTTTTATTAACCGGTTTTTCAACCTGTTACATGCCCTGATGGTTATAAATTTAGTTGTTTTATACTTACGTATAATTTTAATTTTTAATATTTTTTTCTAAATCAATGATTTTGTATTAATTAATTAATTTTGTAGTTAATATTATTATATATTTTATTTTTTTATGATTACTTCAAAAAAAAAATGGAATTCGCCCCCCCTTAGGAAAGTTGCTGGATCCGCCACTGACCAACAGAACGTTTTGAGCAAGGTAAAAATTAGTGTATAACTGACAATCTTTGGTGAACCCTTCATACATGAGGGACCCAAATTTCTTTAAAGTGGGCCAGCACTAGGCTTGATTGGTGAACCATTCACATAAGAGGGACCCGTATTGAATTGTTATATTACTAATTAATTATAGAAAATTCGTTAATTAACCGTAATCGTTTTCAGCTAATATGGATGGCGTGATTCGAGAGTAAGTGATCGCCACAACGGGAATAGATGTAATGGAAATTGGTACCCAGATCTCTTATTCTAGTGAGATTTCTGAACAGTCCACAAACGAACAGGAGGATGTACTCGACGCAGAGACCTTAGAGATCCTTGGCGTCGTACCAGAACTAGTTGAGCCAAAGAAACCCAAAATTAACGCCAACGTGAGATTTCGTTGAGACCGCTGGGCAAAAAATGGGTTGAAGAAGGAAGATAAAGAAGTCCTCTTAAAGAAGTATGGTCAGGGCTCCTGGAGTGCTCCAATTTTGAACCCCAGCCCCTAATTTCCCTGAGATGTCTAAATAGAGGGACAAGCATCTCGCAGCAGCACAGGTTTGTCTAGATGCAGCTATGGTAGCCTTAGGGAGCGGTATTTCACTTCTTCTTGATTCAAACGGCGAGCTTGACAGGGAATCAATCCTGAAACATCTTAGCGACGCCGGCAAACTCTGTGCAGAATTGCATCACCAACAGTCCGTGTCTCGGAGGGCTCTTATTCTACCCAAGATTACAGACAAAAAATACAGGAAGGTCTGGGAAGATTCTTAGATTGATACTACGCTTTTTGGAGAAAAATTGGTTGAATTAATGAAATCTTCGAAGACTTTCTCCCAAGCGGGTTAGGAGTTATTCACCCAATCAAGAGGAGGGAGGACTCATATGGCACCTAGAATTTCGGGAAAAGAGAGAGACCTGTCTTACAAGATCCAGGGTCGCTATCAACAGGCCTTTCGTCGCAAGGTCGTATTCGAGAACATATGGCGGCGTGTTTAAAATTGACAAATGATAGATTTGTACTTATTGTGTAAAAGGGTTGGAATTACGTTTTATAGTTAATCCTATACAAACTTAGTTACCGGTGTCTCCTCTTTTGAGAGATTCACAGTCTATAGAGGTTGTGACGACTCAGGTGTCACAGTCAAGTATTCATGATATTTTTTGCCTGTTTCAGTCATTTTTCTCCAAGTATTTGTAATTTCGGATTACTGTAAATCTGTCTTGCAACCTAGAAAATCTCCGTAAAGTCATTTAATGAATATTTGTTTTTGCTTCCCTTACCTTTGTTTAATTCATGTTTGTCAGTACTTTGTATTAGTATTTATTATCTTAATTACTGTTTTTGACATGAGAAACACGTCTTTACTGTAATTATGCTCCTCTGTTAATGTCATCAATGCACCGACCGTGCATTGTTAGCTTACGTCAAAATCAGTAACAGCTGTCAAATGTAATAATGTTTTATATATTTTTATACTGCATTAGGATTAAGATAAATACTCTTCTGAGCAATTATGATTAGAAAAGGACTTTCACACGGGTTTAAATCTCCTAAAAACGGTATATTTTTTTTTCGTAATTCCGTTTAATTTATTTTTTACTCAATAGATGGCTCGGATAGCTATCCTTACTTCTACGAGACATTTACCTATTTCATCTTCACCCTTAACTCAATAGATGGTTCGGATAGCTATTCCCTATCTCGGCAGAACGGTTCACTTATTCATTTAATTAAAAACCCCGATCAAATTTAATCAAAAGCAGAACCAAATGGATTTGTTTCCAAATCTATTAAGTTCGAAAGATCTTCTAGAGTCCTCGAGTCGGTGAGTTAACCTGTTTTGTATTTGTTCCGTGTTGTTGTTACGTAATTAGTTCAATTGCGAACCTACTGTTGTTTTCACAGTAGGTTTTGCTTTTGATCTGTTGCGAGACAACTGTTATTTCACCCGTGTTTTTCCGCTTTACTTGTCCGTTTTCGTTCCGTTCGTAATTAGTACAATTGCGAACCTACTGGTGTTTCCATAGTAGGTTTTGCTTTTGGTCTGTTGCGAGACAACTGTTATTTCACCCGTGTTTTTCCGCTTTACTTGTCCGTTTTCGTTCCGTTCGTAATTAGTTCAATTGCGAACCTACTGGTGTTTCCACAGTAGGTTTTGATATTGGTCTGTTGCGAGACAACTGTTATTTCACCTGTGTTTTTCCGTCTTACTTGTCCGTTTCTGTTCCGTTCGTAATTAGTTCAATTGCGAACCTATTGGTGTTTCCACAATAGGTTTTGCTTTTGGTCTGTTGCGAGACAACTGTTATTTCACCCGTGTTTTTCTGTTTTACTTGTCCGTTTCTGTTCCGTTCGTAATTAGTTCAATTGCGAACCTACTGGTGTTTCCACAGTAGGTTTTGCTTTTGGTCTGTTGTAAGACAACTGTCATTTCACCCGTGTCATTCCGTTTTACTTGTCCGTTTTCGGTCCATTCGTAACTAGTTCAATTGCGAACCTGCTAGTGTTTCCACAGTAAGTTTTGCTTTTGTGCTTGTTATTTTACCTGTTTTTCATGTTATCTAGTTCTTTGTAACTGAACAGTTCACACAGTATCTTTTGTTATCTTGTGTGATTTTAGTCTGTACCGAAACAGGCTTATACATTTTTGAAAATAAAACTCTATTAAAGTTATTCTTGCATATTTTTCCTTGAACCTCCCTTCTAGTTATTCTAGGGCAAATTAACGAGGGTAGTGTAAACAGATTGGCGCCCGAATAAACAGATACTACCGACGTCACGCCAGTAAGTATCTCAGTTGTTACAAATCGTGACAAGGTTGAGAGCAATAGCTAATCTTTTGCAATTGGGAGCGGTGAGAGAATGTTCTCAATCAGAGGAGCAATTCATTTCCTCATATTTTTTTAGTTACTAAATCCGACGGATCATCTAGATTTGTCTTGAAATTAAAATGCCTTAACAAGTTTTTGGAAACCAGAAGATTTAAATTAGAAGATGGCTGTTCAGTAACTGGATTCTTGTGTCAGGGGGACTTTATGGCAAAAATAGATTTAAAAAACGCGTACTTCTCTGTACCAATAAATCCAAATAGTTCTAGATTTCTAAGGTTTTTTTTGGGAATAAATGTTTTGAATTCCTTTGTCTTCCCTTCGGGTTGAACATTGCCCCGTGGGTTTTCACTAAGTTGATGAAGCCGGTGATGCAACATTTGCGTAAAAAGGGTTCCGCTCGGTCATTTACTTAGATGACATTCTTTGCCTGGGCAGAACGAAGTCAGAATGTCTTCTTAATATAAAAGCTACTCTTAGATTACTGACTTCACTGGATTTCTCTATTAATTACGCGAAAACTATTTTGGAGCCAAGACAAATAATAGAGTTTCTATGCTCAACATATAATTCCCTAAATATGTCTTTGGAATTACCGTTAAAGAAGAAAGAGGAAGTTTTGAGTAAAATTGATACTTTTTCTAGAGCGAATTTTTGCACTCTCAGACAATGGGCTAGTTTCATAGGCACTCTTAATTTTTGTTGTCAGACATTAAAATACGGGAGACTGTATTTAAAGACGTTTGAACGAATTAGATATTTGGGCCTTCTGCTAAATAATGACGATTTTAATGCAGATATTTTACTTTCACAGGAATTAAAACCTCTGTTCGATTGGTGGACGAGGCATATTCCGGTGGCCAAGATTCCTATTAATCGCGATAACTTCGTTAGAGAGATTTTTTCGGACGCTTCTAAATCAGGATGGGGAGCCTTCTCGGGAGGTGAAAGGATTCATGGGTGGTGGTCAGCCGAGGAGAAGAAGTTACATATAAATCAACTGGAGTTGTTGGCCGCGTTTTTTGCATTGAAGTGTTTCACTAGGGACTTAAAGAACTGTAATGTCCTTTTGCAAATAGATAATACAACGGCTATAGCTTACATAACTAAAATGGGAGGTATCCAATATCCTTCACTAAGTGAAATAGCTTGGAATATTTGGCGGTGGTGCGAAGAAAGCGGTATCTGGATTTTCGCCTCGTATATTAGTTCCAAAGAAAACACTACAGCGGATGAAGAATCCAGGTTAAAGAATATCGATACGGAGTGGAGTTTGAACAAATAGGTTTTCCGGCAAATTGTTAAAAAGTTAGGTCACCCGGCTATTGACCTGTTCGCCTCTAGGCTTAATGCAAAATGTGATAAATATTACTCTTGGAAAAGGGACCCTGGAGCACTGGCGATAGACGCATTCACATGTAATTGGTACGGTGATTTCTTTTGGGCCTTTCCTCCGTTTTCATTAATACTGAGAATATTACAAAAAATTATGGCGGATCGGGCAGTTGGTATCATGTTGGTACCAAATTGGCCAAATCAACCATGATTCCCATTATTTACGTCGTTATTAGTTTCGGAACCAACCTATATCAAACCATCCCCTAACCTGTTACTCTCTCCTTGCAGGTCAATCCAGGACCCTTTGGCCAACAACTTAGAGTTAATTAGCTCCATCTACCCAGAAGCAATACGCGGGCCACCTTAATTTCTGGATATCTTTTTGTGGACGGCTAGGTTTGGACCCCTTAAATGTCAATACTGGAGCCGTTCTTGATTTCTTAACAGAAAAATTTAACGAAGGATATGCTTACGGATCCCTAAATTCCATGAGAGCGGCTATTTCCTTGATTTCATCGGAGGATATCTCAAATTGTCCATTAATTTCAAGGTTTTTTGAGGGGTTTTTAGACTACGGCCTTCGAAGCCTAGATACGACAGAATATGGGATGTTTCTATAGTTTTAAAAGAATTAGAGAAATGGTGGCCCATGCAGAATCTTTCATTGGGCCAATTATCAGAGAGATTGGTATTATTACTCGCGTTGAGTACAGGCTCAGCGCATACAAACGCTAGCGGCTATTTGTCTTTCTAATATAAAAAGTCGCGCGGATCAGGTAGAGATTGAGATTCCCGAGACTATTAAAACATCGCGACCGGCGGCTTCTCAACCATTTCTAGTTTTACCTCTTTTTACGAAGAATCTCTGTGTGACAGAACATTGAAGACTTATTTACTACGGACAGAATCTATCAGACAAGATTGTGACAAACTACTGCTTATTTCTAGAAAACCTTACGGTCCAGCCTCGCGAGACACAGTTAGTAGATGGATACAGGCGGGTTTACGATGCTGTAAAATCGATGCATCTTATAAAGCTTATAGCACTACACACACGTCGACTTCAGCGGCCTGAAATAAAGGTGTAGACTTGGCGTTGACAAAGAAAACAGCTAGTTGGTTCAAGGACTCCCAGGTTTTCGCAAAACATTAAAATAGACCGATTGAATCCGAACAGTTTGGGTCAGTTATCTTAGATTCTTAGGATTAATAATTTTTGATTTACCTACTGCCTTGTAGAAGATATACATAACAATAATGATTTTTTTTCTAATTGAAATATCCAAATCCTAATTTAGCTAACTATTATTTGCAAAATAAATATACGTTTGGACCGATCGAAAGTTTTACTTTTAATTGTTTAACTAGTGACAAAATTTCAAGTATTATTCATTCGTTGAAATCAAATGCGATTGGTGTGGATGGAATATCTTTGAAGATGATATTATTTGCACTACCTGTAGTTCTCAACTATATTACACACATTATTAATACTTGTATATTAGAGAGTGTAGTTCCAGATATTTGGAAAATAGCTGTAATTAAGCCGATAGTCAAACAAGAGTAATGTAATTCATATGATGAACTCAGACCAATAAGTATTTTGCCTTGTTTATCGAAAGTCCTTGAAAGAGTATGCTGCGATCAGATCATAGAATATGTAATAAAAAATAACATTCTTCCTGTAAATCAGTCCGGATTTCGATCTGGTTATAGTACAAACACAGGCATGTTGCATTTAATAGACACAATACTGCATAAAGTGGACACAGACAAAATATCACTATTAATTCAAGTTGACTTTTCTAAAGCTTTTGATATGATCAACCACATCATATTACTTGCAAAATTACATTTTTACAATTTTTCAGAAAGTGCAATTTCTTGGTGCAAACAATATTTATATAACAGATCTTACTGTGTAAGTATTGATAACAAACGAGGAACTGAACATTTTCCATTCCATGTGGAGTTCCTCAAGGTTCAATTTTAGGCCCTTTGTTCTTCCTCATATTTGTAGCTGATATGCCTTCAACATTTAACTTCTGTGCTGTGCACTCATATGCAGATGATACTCAAGTTTGGATCGCGCTAATATAAATGAACAAATTGAAGTTGTTAACAGGTTAAGTAAGCGGCATGGCAGTCACCGGTGTCCGTTATGCATGTGGCCAATCTGGCCATGGCGGACACCGGTGTCCGCCTGGCTTTTACTTTTTCATCAATCTTGCCTGGCCAAGCGTTTACTTTCTTATGGGTTATATTGCAGTACTGTGTCCGCTGTGGCCCTGTAAAATCAGGTTTTTAGTAGCAGTAATTTTAAGACAGAAAAATGATTTATTTAAAAAACTTATATTTTAGACAACAATAAAAATATAAATTGAAATGTAAAATACGTTTACCACGGATACTCATAATTATTGTAACAAATAATGCAACAAGCAAACGATATTGTCCAGATTGCAAGTCGAAATTTGCAAGATAAACACGGCTGACATATCGTCAAACATCGTGCTCGCTCAGATTTGGGTGTACTCCCCGGCCACAGCGGACACCGGTGTCCGCCGCCCTCTTTTTTGGTTTCAAATTTAAAAAATTACCAAAATTAGATAACATCGGTATGAGAAACACATAAATATCCCAAATTGACAATAAAAAAGCTTGGTTAATATAGAAAGTTTATACAAATTTCTTTGGCGCTTAACCTGTTAATAAAGAATTAGAAAGTTTCGTAGTATGGGTAAGGGATAATGGGCTCAAAATTAATACTAGCAAATCATCAATGCTTACATTTGGAAAAAATATTAATGTATCAGATATTATACTTGATGGGGAGATTCTTGTAAATAGGGATTATTATTATTATTCAAATATATTAGGACTTTATGTAGACAAAGATCTTAATTTCAGGCATCACCTACATGTAAAGTTGTGTGCTGCGAGAATTGAATTAAGGCACTTATTTAAATACATACATGATCTGAGTTCATCAATTAAATTAAAACTAGTAAACACTGTCGTTCTGCCATTGTTTGATTATTGTGCATGCATCTACATTCCAAATTTAACGCAGTCTGATAAGAACAAAATTACAATGTTACAAAATTCTTGTTTTCGGTTTATATACGACGTAAAGAAATACGATCATACTGCCCAATACCGTAAACTCTCTAATATGCCAAGTATTGATAATCGTGTAAAATATCTGTATTTATGTTTATTACATAAAATTATATTAAGCGGTACTCCGTGTTATTTATTTAACAAACTTAATATAAAAATATACAACTACGAAATGCGAATTAAGGATCTGTACATAATACCAAGTTATAGGAAATCAAAATATAAAGCTGCTTTTTCGTACTTGGCTCCGACTCTATATAACTCCTTGCCTTGTCAACTGAAATTGCTAACATATGCTGCATTTAAAATCAAAATAAAATCTTTGTTCCTCTCTGCCTAATGTGTCCTTATTCTGCATTATTTGTTTATAAAATACATATATTTGTAATATATAATATATAAAAATTAAAATAATCATGCTTATGTCTATTGTGTAATTGTCTACTGGTTATATTTATGTTTAAATCTTGTATGGTTGGGTGGAAGAACAGCTTCAAGCTGAACCTCGCCTTTTGGGTATCTTCAATAAAGTATTTATTATTATTATTATTATATATAAGTTCTGAAGGTTTAAGAGACTTACACTCTAAACAACTACATGTTAATCGTGAGAACGAGGCCCGACATATAATTGAACGATCAAACGAACTTACCTTGTGAAGTTCGATCGTAATTATATGAGGGACTCGTTCGAAACGATTTTCTTCGGATTATATACAGGAAGACAGAATTTCTCACCATACACAAACCAACAAACGAGGGCTGAATCTAGTATTAATGATGAAACAACTGGGTGTGTACACTCTAAATGGACGAATAGAAAGAGATATTTCTGGTGAGTACACCTTTTTTTAACCAAAATGGATGTAGCACAATTGATTTGGCATGGGGAAATTTAAATTTCTTAGAAAATGTCATACATTCCAATGTAGAACAAACTGTTGCAAATACAGGTCATTTTATCTGTACCATCCAGTTTAAAAATAGAGAATGTCCATATAAAAATAATAACCCAATCTTAACAGTAGAACAAAAAATTATCTTTAAATTTGACACAAACAAAAAAGGACAATTTGAAAATATCATCAATTATTCCAATAGCATTTACTTCTCTAGTAAAAACGTTGATGAGTTGAACGAAAACCTTATATCCACTATAAAAGAAACTGCAACTTGTATTGCAATGACAAAAATAGTAACAAATTCTGTACAAAACAAATCAAAACCAAAACCATGGTTCACTGACGAGTGCTACATATTAAGAAAACGGTGCAAACAAAATCTAAAACTCTATAGATGTAACCGCAATAAAGAAAGCATTGATTTATATTTACAAAGTAAGAAAGAATATACTAACACATTACAAAAAGCAATGAAAAGTTATAATTTTACAATACAATCTGCTCTTTCCAATACAAGAAACAATATAGAGTTTTGGAAAACAATTAAACAATTTAATCCTAAACTATGTAAGACTAATGAAATTAACATTAAAGATTGGGAAATTTATTTGACGGTAATTCATCCAGATATAAGAAATAAATACAATACATTCTTGGACTGTTTATACCCTATGCTTGATACTCCAATGACAGTAGAAGAATTGAATCAAAGTATTTTCCTCAGTAAAAAGAACAAAGCACCGGGAATCGATGATATTAACAATAAGTTCTTCAAGAATCTTGCACCTAATTGGCTTTATTATATGCTCAACATGTTTAATGTTATTTTACAGACTGAAAATATTCCACAACCTTGGTCTAAAGTGCAACTCTTTTTGCTACATAAAAAACGGGACAAGCTAGACCCACAAAATTATCGGGGCATAGCACTTATAAACAACATTACTACACTATTTACTAAAATTGTCTATGAAAGAATACAACAGTTCTCTGAGGTAAACGATTTATTGCCAGAAAATCAAATGGGTTTTAGAAGAGACAGGGGAACAATTGACAACGCATTCTCTTTAATGACAGCTGTGCATTTACAACTCCGATTGAAGAAAAATGCCACATATGCCATCTTCGTAGACTTTCGTCGAGCATTCTACACAGTCATTCATCATCTCCTTTGGGAAAAACTCTATAGAAATGGCATCTCTGCAAAATTAATCCGAATTTTTCAAAACTTGTACGGAGCAGCAGAAATGCAAGCTAAAATTAACTTTTTTTTAATTGGCTTAAAAATAACAGAAAAACTTTTAAGTTTAACTTATCGTCTTTCACAATATTTACAATCAGAAAATATTGATTGAATTACGGCTTTAAATAAAATACAGGAAACATCAAATATTTTGAAAAATATACGGAATGATACAGAAAAAGAGTTTAAAAGTAAGTTGAATGTGATAGTCGTGGTTGACTACGTTCTGTATAATTAATAATTTTGTGTGATTAAAATCAAAAGTTTTGTCACTCGTTTAATATCATCAGATCACTTATTTAATTGCCTTTTGACCTGTGATAATTTTGCATAGTTATAGTGAAACTCAGTGAAGATATTTGTAATTTAGTTCATTGTGTATCATTTTTTTGTGCTGCATCAAATCCACTGCTTCTGTCCTGTGAATTATTGTTACTTGTGCGGGTCAACAACCTACAGTCAGCCAAATAAATATTACTTTGGATTTAATAGTTATTGTATCAACATGCCTGCGTGCGACATCTGCAAATCAAAGGTCGGTAGACAAGATAAATATATTAATTGTGCGGGGAGCTGTCACTCAACCTTCCACCTCAACTGTCTAAGAATCCCCTCCGCTGATATAAACGCGTTGAGGTCATCCAATTACCTTTCTTGGATTTGCAACTCATGCAAATCAACTCCGCCCACACCACCATCAACTACTTTGCCAAACTCTCAGCTTTCTCTAAACGACATTTTATCAGCTGTAACTGAATTAAAAAAGACTGCCGAGTATTGTTGTAACAAACTGGATGACTTTGAACAAAAAATGAAAATCTGGAACGACAAAATTAAACTCCTAGAATCCCTGAAACAAGAATGTGACGCTTTGCGCACCAAAGTTAACGATTTAGAACAAAGATCCCGTTTTAACATCATAGAAATCGTAGGAGTTCCCGAAAAACAAACTGAGAACTTAATAAATGTACTCTCTGACATCGGTAATAAAATCAAATGTCCAATAAGTGAATCAGACCTCGACGCAATACACAGGGTATCTCATTTTAATCATACCAACAGGCCTAAAAATATTATTATCAGATTTGTTTCCCGGTTGAAACGAGACAAAGTCATTGCAAGCTTTAGACAAATCAAAGATTTAATGTCTGACACCATAGGCTTCAGCGAAAAAAGCAAAATTCACATAAACGATCATCTCAGCCCCTATAACAAACTTCTATTAAAGAAAGCAAAAGATCATGCACGTGAAAAAAATTATAAATATACATGAGTTAAAATTTTTGCCAGAAAAAATGATAATTCACCTATCATTCTCTATCATATATCTACATATCACACATCACACACAATGATCTCGATTTATTACCAAAACGTTCGCGGGCTAAAAACCAAACTCATCAATTTCTATAATGAAACTTCTGCTTGCAACTATGACATCATATGCCTTACAGAAACATGGTTGAACGACTCTATTAATGATAGCGAAATATGTGATCTCTCTAAATACGCTGTTTATAGACGGGATCGCACTAATACAATTAAAAAACAAGGAGGTGGTGTAATGTTTCTTATTTCAAGAAATTTTCAATCCAGAGTTCATTTCGAATGGTGTTCTGCAGCGGAAGGTATTTAAGTGTCAGTGTTTAATCTAAACCATCAAAAAATCCTTTTGTGTTGTGCTTACATTCCCCCAAAAAGCGATTTAACTATCTATAACAGCCATTTCAACAAAATAAGTAATGTGTGTGTGCAACATCCTAACAATAATGTTTTAATTTTGGGTGATTATAATATTCCGGACATCCAGTGGTCTCCGGTACAAAATAACACCCTTCTATCAAACTTCACTTTCAGAAATGACATTTATCACCAATTAATTTCCATTATGTCCCTTTGTAATGTACATCAATATAATTTTGTTCTTAATCAAACTAATTCTATACTTGATCTTGTATTTAGTACTTTCAATTTAAATTTGACTACATGTAACTTTCCATTAAGCAAAATTGATAATTACCACCCTACACTTGAAATATATTTCTCTCTTTCAAACAATAAAATACTAACTCATTGTCATCCTGCTTCATATAATTTTAATAAATGTGATTATGAAAGTATAATTTGGAAGCTGTCAGCAATTGATTGGGACAATAAACTTTCAAATACAAATATCAATGACAACGTCAATATTTTTTATGACATATTATTCAGTCTCCTTCATACTTATTGCCCTCTTAATAATAATAAAAATAAAAAATATCCAAGATGGTTCTCGAAAAGCTTAATAAAGACAATTAAAGAGAAAAATAAATTTCATGAAAAGTAGAAATTGTACATAGATTTTAATGCATACAATAGTTTCGCAGTTCTACGTAAGCGAGTGAAAATTCAAATGAATACTGATTTTAAAAATTATGTTAAATATATTGAAGACAATATAAAGATAAATGTAAATCACTTCTGGCAACACATTAAATCTTTACAAAAAGACAACAGTCTACCAAACTACATGCACTACAATAATTCAGAAGTACACAACGGTGAAGATATTAGTAACATCTTTGCTACTTTCTTTGAATCAGTATACAATACCTCCACTAATAACAATAATAATGTCTTATCTAATTTTTATTTCAACAACACAAACGTAGCGAATTTACATATCACTGAAGAAGAAATTTTTAAATATTTATGTAACTTGAATGTAAATAAAAGCAGTGGTCCTGCCAAAATACACCCTTTGTTTATAAGAAATTGCGCTCAATACCTTACTTACCCACTTTTTCTTTTATTTAACAAGTCCTTGAAAGATAGTTTATTTCCTGACATGTGGAAAGTGTCACATATAACTCCAATTTTTAAATCTGGAGATAAAAGCAATATATGTAATTATAGGCCTATTTCCATACTTTCTTGCTTCGGTAAAATTTTTGAATCCTTAGTCGTTGATAAAATTAAATCTAATTACAATAGTATCATTATTCCTCAACAAACTGGATTTTGTTCTAAAAAATCGATCTTAAATAACTTAATACCTTTCACTGAATTTATCAGCAGTCGTATGGATAACAGAATTTAGGTAGATGTGGTGTATACTGATATTAGTAAAGCCTTCGATAAAGTCAATCATAATAAACTTATTGCTGCAGTGTTGTCTTACGGTATTCATGGTTCACTCTTACGTTGGATTGACTCTTATATTAGAAATTGCTCTTAGTTCGTTTTGTGTAACGGCTACAAATCTCGGTCATTTTTAGTTTCATCAGGAGTTCCTCAAGGATCACACTTAGGACCTCTCTTATTCAATCTATATATCAATTCAATCTTCAAATGCTTTAACTATTGCAAGTTTTTATTACATGCCGATGACCTGAAAATGTTCCTTGAAATTCATAGTGTACAAGACTGCATCCGACTACAAAATGAACTGAATACATTCCAAAAATTTTGTATTGAGAATGACTTGCATTTAAATGTAGATAAATGTTCTGTCATTTCGTTTACTAGGAATTAAAATACTATAAATTTTACTTATAAGTTACACAATACTGATATAAAACGCCATTCATCAATTAAAGATCTAGGCGTCATGCTTGATTCTAAACTACTATTAAATGAACAAATTGATACCGTAGCATATAAAATTTTAGGATTTATATACAGGTTACTCAATCGCTTCAACAACTTTGATTCATTTATATTATTGTTTAATACGTATGTAAGTCCTATTGTTGAATATGCTTCTCCAGTTTGGAGTCCATCATATAACAAAAACATTGTTAGAATCGAATCTGTTCAAAAAAGTTTATTTCGCTGCTTCAGTTTAAATTTGGTTTACATGAAAGCAACTATGAATTTACTTTAAAAAAACTAAACATGATAACCTTCGAGCAAAGAAGAAGTACTACTGACATGATGTTTTTATACAAAATCTTAAACAATATGGTAAATAGCACTTACATTCTTGACAATCTAAGTTTTCATAGTACATCCGTAGTTGTACGTAAGAAACAGTTATTTTACGTCAAAAAATGTAATTCTAATAACTATAAAAATTTTCCTCTGCAAAGACTCATGCATTGCTACAACAATAACTTTCAGCATTTAGATCTTTTCTGTTTGTCTTTAAATAAATTTAAACATTTAATTTATGATCAACGTATATTCTATGTGTCCCACTTCTAGTTTTCTAAGTTTTCAATTATGTAATAAGTGTTATTTGTAACTCTTTGTTCAATCACAAAATTTAGTTTCGTTTTATTCTGCTTACTGTATAGATTTTTAATTTATTTAAAATTGTAATTGTATTTCGTGGAAACCTATAATTGGATGTATCTGTTGGTTTCCCAAATAAATAAATAAATTATATTTCAGGACGTTAAGTCAACAGCTGAAAACCTTGATGTAGAAGTATCAATGCCACGTATAGTTGAAACACAAAAATATCGAGAAAACTACAATAAAACTATTCCTACAGATTATTATAGAACTTCATTATTTATACCCGTATTAGACGATTTAATATCGTCGCTTTATGAGCGATATTTGTATATAAAAAAACGTTATACAAGCCGTTGAATCATTAATTCCCGCTAATGTGATAAATAAAACAATATTGAATGTAAAGCCTGCTATTGATTTCTATCAGAATGATTTAATTGATACTAACTATGCATTCATTGAGGCAGAATTCATCACTTGGAAGTATACTCGTAAGTGGCAAAATATTGAAATAAACCAAAAATTGCTTTAGAAGCACTGGAAGAATGCAGTAAAGAATTTTATTCAAATATATGCATACTTCTTTTAATGTTAGTAACACTGCCAGTAACTACAGCTCAAGTAGAAAGAACGTTTTCTATATTAAAAAGACTAAAAACTCTACAACGAAACAAAATCGGAGAAGAACGGCTTAATACTCTTGTCTGTACACAGAGATATCAAAATAGATGTAGAGGAAATTATAAATATTTTTGCCAGAAAAAAAACGAAAATTACATTTTGTTTTATAATTAAATATTAACCAGTCGTATCAATTTTTTTTACATTGTGATGAACTTTTATTTATAATCTATTTTTATTTTATTTATTTAATTTTACACCGTACAACAGACCGAAGTCCAATAACAGATCAGGGGACTTACAATTTATAGTGTGTTCCGAACCACTCGGACACAGCAGTATTTATTTTTGGTTATAGGTTTATCGTCACTGGGATTTGAACCCTAAATCTCACATTCCGTTCAGCGAGTCGAAGCGCACTAACCAAAGCCAGTACTGCCCATAATATTACATAATATACCTATCTATTTTAAGATAATCTGGGCCAACTCCGAAATAAAAGTCTAAATACGACACTGGAATTAAGTGTTTGTCAGAAAGTCAAATAATTTAGAATTTATGTGGGTCCTAGATCTGAATTTATAATTTCGTTTTTAAATTTGTTTATTATAATGCTGTCATAAGCATCTAAGTATTTATTATTAGAACAGAACCCAACACAAATCCTTGAGGGATACTGTGTTCGTTATAACGAAGATTTGATATTACATTCCATTCCCAACATTCTAACATTCTTTACGATTTTGCAAATGTCACTCAAATATATTTAAGTATATCCGTCTCATACCATATTTTTCCAACTTGTGTAGAAGTTTACTGTGTGAGACGTAATCAAAAACTTTGGAGAGATCACGCAGTGCGATTGCTGTCTGAAGCCCATTTTCAAGACCCTTAACAATGTCATCTATTAATGTGATATTGTTTATAAAAAAAAAAAAAATTGGATAATAGTATATTGTGTTATTTGGATTAAACGTGAGCCTTTTTATGACAAAGTATTTGTATTTGCGATGCGAAAGCGCAGCGTACACAAACGTAGGTAAAAATTGCGAATTAAAAAATTATTATTTAAATTTAAAAAACATTATATTTTTAGAGAAAGTATACACCGCACAAATTAAATAAAAAAGACATTTTAAAGAATGTCTTCAGTGGAAAATATATATAAAAAATAAAAGAATACCGCATTACCTCATTTGTAGTGAAAGATGCAGTAACTGCAAATGACGATCAAACAAAAAATTAAAGCGTAATCATTCGACTGAAGCAGAAAAGCATTCAACTGAAAAATTTACCTTCCCGCGCAATAGGAGCCAAACAAATTAGTACCATAATTAAATAAATAGAGAAATTTATCGCAAACGAAATATTTCAAAGAGTAGAAAAACGAATACCACAAACGGTAAATAATTATATCCCCATAAATTCGTGCCACCCTACAATTTCTAACTCTACTTTCTCAAGGATTGGTTGTCTCAAATTTAGCTGAAGAAGGCAGCACTGAGCTGTCGAAATGTTGTAATTAAGAAAATTTTCACAGAACTTTAAATCCAAATATTGTCTATTGATTAATTATGAGTTCTGAAAACTTCTTTCAATGTCTCAAATTAGTGTGTAGGAAATTTGAATGGGTTTTTTTAATAATGGTATTTTGATTTTTTAATACTAGTTTTGAAATAAATTTATTAGACAAGTATTTTTTACTTCCTTGTATGAACTAAACGAAGTATTATAAGCGCGAAAAATTTCGGTTTCAATATCCATTGCCATCCCTGAATCAATTTTGATTAGTTTCGGCGTGATATCCGTACGTACGTATGTTGTATGTACGAACGTATCTCGCATAACTCAAAATTGATTTGCCGCAGAAAGTTGTAATTTCGTATATGGGCTGCTATAACTATAATGGGCTGTGGCAAAAGAACACTTTACTCATAAAGTGATTTTTCGCATAACTCAACGATTAGCCGTGCAATGTTGAAATTTTGTATGTGGGACTGCTGTAACATCTAGTTTTACACCTCTCTTTTTATAGTAATCGACAGTGCCAAAAGGGCATTATGCTCGAAAAGTTTTTTGAATTGAATCAAAAATGAATTCTCAGTGATCCTTCTTTCAATTGACATAAGTTTAAATGAAATAAGTATTCTTTGATAACGAACTGTAATAATTATTTTAATAATTATTTACGTATATGAACTAACAAAGGAAATTTTGTATTAAAAATATTATGTAAATTTTATTTTAAAAACGAAGAAATGAGTTTTTAAAAAAAATTATTTTATTTTACGAAAAGCGATTACAAGTTACAAAGTTAACATATGAACTATAACTAACTACAAAAACATTCTCACGTACATTTTATACTAAGTAAACATGACACCCTTGCAACTAAGCATCTTATGAATTATAAGATGATGTAATGTTCTTACTTATTACGAAATCAGGGTGGTTCTGCTATATAATTCCTCCCCTGTTAGATGAAGGTATCTCTTCCAAAGAGATGACTTCATTTTTTGGTCTAAATTTTGTTTTATTCTTATAGATGTCGTATTTACTTTTACATAATTTAGAAAGCTTAATTAATATAACGATTAATATAATTATTACAACTATTAGTGTACAAATATTGTTAATGTTCGAATGCGAATAAGAATTATCTAATTTTACTGTGGCTTGATCATTTAAAGTAATTTTTTCCAAAGATTTTATGCTTATGGTTTTATTAATGATTTTTGTGGGTGACTTATTATCAAAGTTAAATTTAAGTATTTTGCCCACTGACTTGTGAAATTCGTAGTTATCATTATTGACTTTACAATTCTTTACGGAATATATTCCTTTTAATTTCTTCTGTAATACATCTTGTTCGCATTCAAGTTTTATGTCTTCTTCATTTGGTAAGTATAAATATTTTACATTCGTATTGGGAATCTGAAATATTTCGTTCTTATTGTGGACTCTAATATAATTACAATGTTTATTATCGTGATGACAATACAGGTTTGTTAAGCAAGTATCGATAACATTATTTTCTTTTTGACAGAAGTGGGTTGACATATCGATTTTAATACATTCCTTTAATTTTCTAATTTGACAATTCTGTTCTTCGTAGTATCCAGGTATAATGTTTAGAGTGTGGTAATTATCGGACAAAGAAGTGGGTATTGGAGTAAATTGGATTAGGTGACTTTTATATTCAGGAATTGGAATAATTATTATCATTCTTAGGCTCAAGTTGTCGTATTGGCAATATGTTTTAATTAAATGGCTACTTTCCCAGTTATTTATAATGATTTTGTTTATTGGTTCTTTAATTTTATTCTGAATCATATTAATTATTTCTTCTCGCGATAAGAGCCCAAAATGGAGGGTGTTTAAGCTACAAAAGGTGAATGTCTCTTCGATCTGAATTAGTGTGATGTATAGTTGATTCGCTATATGAATCAATTCGTTAAACAGATTTTTAACATGTTGAATTTCGTGGGCTTCTAATATAAATCCCAATTGTTTTTTTAATGACGCTAGATTTTGCATAATATTAATATTATTCTGATTGATTAAATCTAATTGTTTATTAAATTGGTTTGTTAAATTTTTATTGTGCCAAATTAGAGAGTTTAGGCTATTTTTTAGAATTTCTTGATTGGTGGATAATTTATTTATTAAGTTATCGTATTTTTCCGCGTCTGAAGCGTCCAAATTACCGCTAATACTTTTTATGATAGAACCAAGACCATTAATAAGACCGCGTCTATGTCGTTTTGTGAATATGTATTTTTTGGAGTCTATTTTACTGATTATATTTTCTAAGATGTTCATGCTGTTATTGAAAGTGCCGTTAGAGGATGATAGGGTTAAGGGTTGAAGTTCAATGTAAAGTTTATGTTTATTCTTTAGTAGATTATTTATTTGGTTTAATACGTTATCGAGATTTAGATTAACAAAAATGTACTTTTCATGCGTTTGAACGTACGCATCGCCTAACATTACTATGTTTATGCCGGGGTTTCCGGTTTCATTTTTGAGCAACTCGGGATGTCCGATGGTTGTGTATCTGCAACAGCACGTGGTTTTTTAATTTGGTTTAGTTTATGTTTTTTATTTTTATTATCAATGATTTGACATCTTTCGGGAATTATTTTTTCTACGTTTATTATTTTAAATTTAGGTTTTTCGCATTTACCGACATTTCTTTTATGTTGTTTTAAATATACTTGCTCGGGTAGGTCGATTGTGTTCCCAGGTTCTTTAGAATATTTCTCTTTACTTATTTCAATATTTCTTTTAATTTGATTATAAACTTCCTGCATCATTTCTTTATGGTTTTGAATGTAGGAGTCTACGACTATTTCGTCGGTTTGATTAATATTATTTAAATTTAAATGTCCGAATAAAACATTAAGGGGTGTTTGTTTAGTGACCGAATGTATGGAATTATTGTATGCGATTAATGCGTAATTTACTCTTTCTTTTAATTTTTGTTCTTTAAATATTTTATTTTGGTTAAGAATTCGAAGATGTTCGATTAAGGTACTATGAAATCTTTCGACGATTCCATTTGATTTAGGGTTGTCAATACTTGTAAAGTTAATTTTAATTTTTCTGATATTTAAATAATTAGTTAATATTTGATTGTTAAATTCTTTGCCGTTATCAGCGATTATTTCTAAAGGGATACCATAGTGCGAGAAATATTTCATTAATTTGTTGATAATAGTTATTGCATTTTGATATTTTAATTCGTAGGCTTGAGCGAATTTAGAGAAACTGTCTACGATGGTCAGGAACTTTGTTTTTTCTAGAGATAGTAGATCTATGTGGATTTTTTCGAGGGGTTTATTTGCCGTGGGGGTTAAAATGTTAGGTATCTGTATCGGATTTCTTTCGTATTTATTTAATAAGCAGGTTTCGCATTGATTTATATAATTTTGTATGTCTTTTTGCATGTTTGGCCAATACATTGTTTGTTTTAGCTTTTGATAAGTTTCTGTAATACCACGATGGTTTGTTTTTCCTTCATGATATTGGCTAATTTTTAATATTTGTTCGTCTCTGTCTTGTACGTCAGTTATTAAGTTTTTACAAGAGATTAGTTTATATGAATTTGATCTGAACATAATTTGGAGTACGGCATTAAAGGTTTTGATGAACTGTTCAGGTATTAGGCAGTAGTAATTTATTCCGGGCTGTAGGTATTGTTTTATGAATTCCATAATAGTTTTATTGCAATTAACTTTATTGAGGTATAGGTAAAATCTTTGAATTTTGTTGTTGAATAATTTTTCGATTTTTACGTGATTTTTGGTATTAACTTCTTTTACTACAATTTGATTTCTTCCTACATTCACGGGTGATTCGATATAAGTCAGTCCATTCAAAGGTTTCTCGTCGTCTGAATGTGCTGTTTCTGTACTTGAGGAATTTTGATCGTCTACTTCAACAACGATTGAACTAGCGTAATTTTTAATTTTGATGTCTTTTGGTTCTTCAAAAACATTAAAAATTATTGAACTGTTTTGGAAAATATCTTCTATTAAGGATTTTATTTGGGGCCATTTTTTCTTATCTAATCCCGTACAGATTTTTGGTAAGTCTATTTCGTTTATGTCATTTTGTATTAAATAGTCCAATAACGTGTTTAAACAATGCCGGATATTTTGCATGGTGGGTTTTTCATAGTATTTATTCTTTGTTAGCAGATGAATTATCGTCCTGTTGTTATCAGGTTGTATTACAATCTTATCGTCTACACATGTAAATTTGTCTATCTTGTCTTTTGTCTTGTACCGGTGGTTCACTTGGTCAGCAAAACCTTGAGACATTGCAAAGTCTCTTGATATGCAATGAACGAGTGGATTTTTACTTTCAAAAATATCGTCGTTTTTGTATTTAATTTCGAAACCAGGTTTAATTCGTGATTTTAGAAAAGTTGTTTATGAATCTACGATAGTATCCGAGAAGGCCAAGAAAAGATTTTATTTCTTTTGGGGTTTTTGGAAGCGGGAAATTTTGAATTGTTTTAATTTTTTCAGGATTTGGTTTGATGCCTTGAGTAGTGATTATATGTCCTAAGTAGCATACTTCTTTCCGGAAGAAGTCGCACTTGTCTGGCTGTATTTTTAAATTCGCTTCTCTAAGTTTTTGGAAAATTTTGGCAATATTTTCAGAATGTTCTTGAATGCTAGTGCCTAGTACGATGATGTCGTCTAGGTAGACAAAACAAGTCTTATTAATGTAATCACGGAGAACATAGTTCATGAGCCTTTGGAACGTAGAAGGGGCGTTTTTGAGCCCAAAAGGCATGCGGGTGAATTCGTAATGGCCACTGTTGGTGTTAAAGGCCGTTTTCTCAATATCCCTTGGGTCCATTTCGAATTGATGGAACCCGCTCATGAGATCGATTGTTGTGAAATAGCAACTTTTGCCTAGTTTGTCTAGAATATCGGTTGTGTCCGGGATGGGGAATTTGTCGTCTATAGTTTTCTCATTTAAACGGCGATAGTCTATTACCATTCTATATTTTTGTTGTCCCGAGGAATCACTTTTTTTGGGCACCACCCAGATCGGGGATGACCATGGGGAATACGATGGTTGGATTATATTATCTGACAGTAATTTAGAAATTTGATTTTCTACTTCCTCTTTATAAATCTCTGGATATTTGTAATTACGAGAATAGACAGGTGTTTCATCACTTGTTCTAATACGATGCTTAATTTTACTTGTGAATGTAAATTTTTCATTATCTTTAGGTATTATGTCATTAAATTTATTTAATAATTTTATTACTTCTTTCTTTTCTTCGTCGTTTAAATGCTCGATATTAATGTTTGTTCCGTTTATTGTTTCCATATTAAAAACCGTGTGTTTTGAATTTTGATCGAAATATTCGAATTTATGTTTGTATTTATTTAAAAATGTTATTACCTCTTTTTGTAAATTTATATGAGCGTTTAATATTTTTAAACCATTAAAACCGAGTAGAATGTGAAAACTGGAATGAAAATTATATAGGTAACATTTTAATTCTTTATCTTTATATTTTATAAACGTATACTCGTCTCCTTTAGATTTACCGTTCATTGTATTAATGGTGAAGGATTCTTTGAAAATTTTAAACTTGGATTTATTTTTATAGACGTAATCTTTACTGATGAAATTTTGTGAGGATCCGGTGTCAATTAAAATGTACAGGTCTTGCAGTTTTAGATATGGCAAATTGCTAATCATATTGATGGTCATTGATTCAAATTGAGATCGGCTATTTTCGGAAAATTTACGTTTTCGTTATCGTTCTGTTCGTCAACTAATTCAAGATATTCGAGTTCTTCGTAATTTTGCGAGTCTTGTTCTGAGTCAGGTTCGATTTCGGGGTTTTGTTCGATATTATATAGTTCTTCGGCGACAAATGTAGGTCTTGATTGTGGTGTGAATCTATTATTTTGGTTGGGTCGGAACGAGCGAGTACTGATAGACATTGGAGTTGGTTTATACATGGGTTTCTGTTGTGGGGGTTGTCTGGGGAATTGAGGTTGTTGATTTGAGACTGATGGTTTATTAACGAATTGTTGTGTTGTTCGGAAGGCATTAGATGGGACTTGGTATGGTATTGGTTTGTGTACTGTCTGTACAGAGGGTTTAGGCTGGTTTTTAACGTATTGCAAATCATTTGTTATTAAATTTGCTATTTCAGTCAATGATGTTGGGTGTCTGGCACTCAGTTGAGATTTGTAAGGTTCTCGACAATTTTTAATAAAGCATTGGGTTGCATAAATTTGACCAAAGGCGATCATATTTTTTAATTCCTGTCCTACAAGTTTAACTTCTACTTTACTCTTATAAATCAAATATAATTCGAATATTTTTTTATGATAGTCAAAAATGGATTCATTTAATTGTTTTAAGTCACAAATTTCTATCAAAATAGTTGCTTCATTTCTTTTATCGCCGTAATTTTGTATTAAAAATGTTTTTAGTTCACCCCAAGAATTTGTTGCTGTGCCTGATAATAGTTCTCTTGCTTGGCCGGTAACTTTTTTCCTTATTGATAGCAATATTAATTTTTTAGTAATTTCTGAAGGGCTCGATTGATTAATAATATTAATAACCTCTTCAGTGGATGTAATGAAATCACTTAGAGTTTTGCTGTTACCGTCAAAATTTGGGATTATGTCTAGGAACATAAGTATGTCCTTATTGAGATGTGTGAAAATGTTTGCTGTGTCTGGAGTTGGCGGTGGAGTCATTTTAAATTAATATAATAATAACAATATTTAAATAACAATTATAAGTTCAGCTTATGAGCTTATTAAATATTAAATAGGTATAATAGTTTGAATAATGGGTTTGCGACTCACAGTAGAAGGACTATGGTGCTGATGGCAATCTTCATTTGCCCTGTTGTGGTTTCGGGGATGGAACGGACTGCGATGCTCTGATGTTCCCTCAGGCTGCTCGTTGTTCCTCGTCCTCGTAGCTGGTGGCTAGTTCTGGCTCTGGCTCGGCGACGGCTCGGACTCTGGGCACCAGGAGTTGATAGTTCCCTTGTAGTTGCACTCGGATTGTTGGAGATGGATGCTGGCTCTGACTTGGCGACGGCACGGATCGTCTCGGCAACAATGCACTTTTCGCGAGATTCGGATTTGCAAATGAACGATTGAAATCGACGGCTTAACACAGGTTTTTTTTGTAAATTTACTCAGTGAAGCCGTTTGCAATCCTACCGACTGCGCCAATTTTATTTTAAAAACGAAGAAATGAGTTTTTAAAAAAAATTATTTTATTTTACGAAAAGCGATTACAAGTTACAAAGTTAACATATGAACTATAACTAACTACAAAAACATTCTCACGTACATTTTATACTAAGTAAACATGACACCCTTGCAACTAAGCATCTTATGAATTATAAGATGATGTAATGTTCTTACTTATTACGAAATCAGGGTGGTTCTGCTATATAATTTGTATTTTTAATAATATTGTTGAAAACGTCATTCGTCACTAGTTTTGTCTTGTCTAAGTTTTGGAGTAGTTGTTTAAAATTTTTTATGTAATATTATTTAATAATAGTAGCAGCAGTTTTTTTTAATTCCATGCTGCTACTGATTTCGTAACAAATAAATTAGTTCTTTCTATTTTTAATTTAAGACCAAAAATAAATAAATGATGGATAGGAGCAGATTTTTTCTTTCTGTCTTATCAAGTGCAGAAAGATGGTTTTTTTTGAATGAGAAAAAAATTATCGAATCGAGTGACGATGAGATATTAGACTACAAGGCTGTACCCTTCTTTTTAATATAGTAAATAATGTAAATAATTTGTTATAAGAAAATTTTTCTGTGCAGGATTTATTTACATCACTTGTTTTTGCATTAGTGGTGGTACTTGCATAGCAAAAATTACTTTAAGCAAGCTTAAAAAATTAATAAATATTTTTTAACAATTATAAGTATTCTATAAAATAATAAAATTGAAATCTGCATATTTACCTAATAGAGACATAAAAAATCCATAAGCCACACACATGAATTTTCCAAATATCCATTCGTGTGCTATTGACGAAGCTAACGTAAAAGGATTTCCCAGTATTGACACTGAAAAATCGCTGCACACTAAATTGAAGAGAATCACGTTCAGCGGCGTCCACAACTGAAAAAAGAAATATATGTTAAAAATAGACTGGTTCATGTATTCCAGGAATTATGAAACAAGAAATCAATCAGTGCACATTTAATATTTAATAAACAGATCTCGTATGTACGTAGAAACTATGCAATATAAGGGCAAAATATCAGTTGTGGCCACCACAGAATAGACTTAGAATTCTACATAAAAACAAATCTGTTTCAAATTTAGGTTGTGATTTTGTTTTACATAAATTTTATTATTCCTGATATATTTATTTAAAAATTATACAAACTATAAAGTTCTATTTCTCATTAATATATTTTTACATACAGTTCATTAATTCGTCAAAAGTTTAAAGAGGTGATAAATTATACATATTTTTAACAAGCTTTTCTCAGTAAAATGTTGAAACGGAAGCAATAATTTATTGTCCTTGAACTTATTTTGAAGCGAACAATGAAATCATTATGAAAATAAAATTTGCAATAATCTATTGTCCTTGAACTGATTTCGAAGCGAAAAATGAAATTATTATGAAAATAAAATTTGTGGTTTCTGCTTCAAAAAAAAATTACTAAACTAAATTATGTTCAAAGAAAATTCATTTAAAATTATAAATAAAATACAAGTTGCATAAAAAATATTAATATCAATTTCCTTTTCCATTTTCCCAAAAAATACATATTTAAGTATTTAGTAGCAACGGACTTTGAAATAGTACGTATCATACATATCCACTCTACATGGCAATATTACTAAACAACTGCTGCCACAGATTCTATTTATCTTTATGACTTACTACGTAGGTTTATAAACAGCTATTAGAATACAATATTACTGTTTAACACAATTTGTTGTGTTCTCTATAATATTTCAAATTTTTGTTTTAACGTATAGGTAGAAAAAAATATATTTTATTTCATGAAAATGTTTAAAATAGTGCAATCTGCCATAAGAAAAAACCAAAATTAAGTGTCGTACTAAAAATATGAAGGAACTTTCTATTGTCTCAAAAGTAGGGCAAATAAACTTATAAAGGATACAAAATCAACTCCCTGCCACAATTGGTTTCAAATGCCAAGCTCTCTTAAGAGCTGTAGTATAAAACCTATTGAACAAGTAGAAAAAAAATAATAAAAATGTGAAAATGCAATGATAAATTTTATGAACCAGTAATTACAATAAATAAAAAGCGAACAACAGTATATTTAATGATATATTATCTTCTTTATTTCAAAATATTGATCAACTGTGTTTATTTTCTTTAGAAAACTGGCAGCAGATTCCGATTCATTTAGTGTCCAAAAACAAAGTATTTTCCTTTCATTACAAACTTAACTAGTGATATCTGGAATGTATATCATCGTTTCTTATGATTAGCAGGATAATTTTAATTGGTTTTCATTTAATCTAAGATTCGTTGTCAAATGAAATCTAGATGGAAATTCAAGATTTCGTCATGCAAGGGTCTTCAGATTATTCCTTAAATACTGATGAGATATTATAAACTCAAGAAACAATAATTCAATACAAATAAGTTTTTATTAATAAATAATTGCTTTATAAGATAACTACGGGTAATAAAGCACAGCTTTTAATAAGGTCCACTTTAAATTTCGTGGTACATACGTAAGTTTTTTTAATGTTGTCATCTATTAATGAGAAATACAATCTGAAAGGGTACCACCAAGAGCACAAATGTGATAAATAGTGCACACGTTGTAACAAGTTATATGTTTGGCACAGTGACGCGTTATCCCTAAATGTTTTAAGCAATAATATGAGAAAATGTTGGATATTTAATAATTGGGTACACGAAGAATGTGTTGGTCCTACAGAAAATGTCAAGGAAGCTTATATTTGTCCGTATTGTTTTCCATAAATATAATTTATATTCCTGGGCCTTATTAACAGCTCATATTGGAAATAAAGCCCAAATTAAGTCTTGTGTAATAATTTATTGCTATTAGTAATATAATAGTAGCTAATGATATAAATGTGTAATTTAGGTCTTTTTTTACACATGTGGCTTAGGTTTAGAGCTCGAGCGAAGCATTTGACAGTAGACGTGATTTGGATTTATATTTAAAAAATCACATTACAACTGCTTCCATGATTACAATCATCGTCGGTCCCATGCCCCTCCGACTCATATATGTGACCTTGAACACTGAAAAATGCATATTACAACCGCTTGGAGCGCTGAGCCATAAGCCAGCGCGCTCATGGCACGCTTATTTAACTTATTTCAAACAAATTTAAATATCGGCGCGCTTATTTCAAATGTCATTATAGACAAGACACAGAGTCATTTTGAATAGCTTTGAATATTAATTGAATTAACGTGAATTTCAACCCTCCGTTTATTGTTCCTTATTATTTGCTTTCTTCTGTGTTCGTTGTTTGGATTAGTTGTTTGTTAATTTTTATTATTATTTCTGAATAATTTATTCATTTTATATTAATTTCTTAAGTGTTTATTTTTTAATTTTTTTAATTATGGTTGTAATAAAATATTTTGTGAAAAATTGCAGTTACGAAGGTCAAGTGTTATTTAATTAATTTATAATATTGAACACGGATTAATTTTTATATTTAATTTATTTTTCTATAGGCACAGTTCGGCACAGATTTCCGAATCCAAAATCTGATACGGTTCGATATCTACAGTGGTTAGATATATATATATATATATATATATATATATATATATATATATATATATATAACATTAAATCTTTATTGTATTTGAACTTTTTACAAGTTATTACAATTGATGATTATGGGGGTGAATATACCTTTCCAATTTTTTTTTTATAACCTTAATGGAGATGAGATGACAAGGACGAACACAAATATCCTTACCCTAGCCGGGATTCGAACCCGGGACCTCTGGTATATGAAGCGGCTGCGCTACTGCTACTCCACCGAGGTCGGTCGATATCTACAGTGGTTAGATATATTTAATATTCCATCTTTTCGTTTAAACGAGCCTTCATTCGTATATAAAATAAAGCGAATTTGTACTGCACATTTTGAACCTATATTCAAAAATACGGGACCTGCAAGACTAACTTGGAATGCAATTCCAACATTAAATCTACCAGGTATGCACTGTTATTAATTATATTCCATGTTTACTACCGATTATAATATTTCAACAAATATAATATTTCATAAATTATAATTATTTTTAATAATATTTAATTTATTTACAATATGTTATATCTCTCTCTCTTCAAATCGACTTATTGGAGGATGCAGCCTCAGACTTGATCAGAGAACCAGAGCTAGTGACACTTACAGTTCCTGTAGAAGAAACATGTGGTATGTATATATAGTAAAATATTATTTTATTTTAAATATGAAACAACATATAATATTTCTATTGTAGTTGATATACCATTCTCTGAACCTTCATGTTCAACTACTCCTGCTGTTGTGCCAACTACACTCCTCCGTTCCGCAGGAGTAACACGGCAGGCGTATTTATCACCGAAGGCACGTAAACTTTACTCGGCTGCTGTGAATTTGAAAAGAAGGTAGGCCAAAACTACTAGAAGGTTGTTGAGTTTTAAGGAACGCTTAGCTGGGACTGAAAAGTATTCAGTAACGAAGGATTTTGGGAAGATTCAGGACCTTAAACCAAATGCTGCAAAATTTATTGAATTCCAGTTACGGGAAAGCTAAAAACAACCGCGTGGAAGACGATTTACAATGGAAGCAAAAATTCTAGCGTTGTCATTATATAAATCAAGCCCAAAGGGGTATTCCTTGTTACATAAGATACTCTACCATCGGAAAAAACTTTGAATGCTGTTTTGAGTAAGGTAAAACTCGAATCAGGGAGAAGGAAAACAATACTATCAACCCTGGAGAAAAATGTAAAAAAAAAACTGAAACCAAAGGATTAATATTATTCATTATTATTTGATGCAATAAGTTTATCCCCGCAATTACAGTACAACGTAACTGGAGACAGAGTTGATGGTTGGGTAAACAACGGAGTAACACGGACGCAAGAACTTGCTGACCACGCTCTGGTATTTACAACACGAGAGCTTAGAAAAAAATAGAAACAGCCCATAGCTTTCATATTTTGTAAAACAACGACGAAAAGTATTGAATTGAAGGTACAAATAAAAAAGTAATAGAAGCTTTGCAATCTGTAGGACTCAAAGTTGTATGAACAATTTGTGACCAGGCAAGGGCGAAAGAAAGTGCCATAAATTTGTTGCTGGCAGAAACCAACCAACAATACATAAAAAAAGAAAAAGAGTGGACAGGTGGATTTTTTTAAGTAATCGCACAAAGTGTCGTTCCCTTGTTTGATACCCCTTATTTATTACAAAGAATGAGAAATAATTTTATTAACAAGAACTTCAAATTTTCAATTAGAAATAAATTAATGACAGCGAAGTGGGAGCACATACAAAATATATATCAAATAGATACGTGCGATGAAGACAAAGAATTAATATTATTGCCTAAATTGACAGATGCAGATATAGCGCCGAACCACAAACAAAAAATGAAAGTAAAACTCTGCACGCAGATATTTAGCCAGAGAGTTGCTGCGACAATGAAGTATCTTTCTAAATCGTGTAAGTACTTAACATCTCCACAATATTAAAACATTTAATTAATATTATTCGTTTTATTTACTGTATCAGCTGCTCTGGACCCAGAAGCGTGCTTTACAGCACAATTGCTGCTGTTTTTCGATAAGCTCTTTGACAGCGTAATCAGCAGCACTTTGAAAGTTCCTCAAGGAAAGCTCCTCAAAGGACCTTTAACAGGTAAGTCTAATCATTTAGAGATTTGGAATGAGGCAATTCAAGTCCTGAGCACGATGGAGTTCATAGATCCAGTTACAGGGAAAACGTGTGCGAAAGTTCCGTCTCTCAGAAACTGAATCACTTTACTTCGTGGCTTGCGAATGATCTCGAGTAAATTCAAAGCTGCCGGGTTTAAATGGCTGCTATTGAGAAATTTAAATCAGAATCCGCTGGAAAATTTCTTCGGAGCAAGAAATATCAACCCATCTTGCTCAGGATTTATCGCTGCATTCAAAATTAATAATTTCATGCGAATTGCGAAGACTATGAATCGGAAGGAGCTTTATTGACATTGAAGGAGCTCATTTCAATGGCAGAGGAGGATGGGGAACCGACGACAGCAGAACCAGAAACAGATGCATTAATGTGAATATTAATGAAAATATTATGGATAATAAATTGTTAAATTTTTGTAGTGGTTACATTTTAAAGAAACTAAATGAAAAAACTATTTTTTTTTATTCTAAATATCTGCCTCGACCAATTTTGGTATTACGTATGCCTTCTGAAGAAGGCATACGTGATGTCAAAACTGGTCGAAGCCGAAATTTAAAATAAAATAAAAAATTGTTGACTGACATCCAGTAATTTACATTTACCTACAATTATCATCCCAGTCAAGAAGTCTCATCTCCTGTTATGTTTAAATGTTCAAATGAGGTAAGCGACAGTGCGAGACGCATAGAATTATTATAATTTTTATGTAGCTGTGAATTAAAATAAATGTTACTTTTAATTGGTGGTTATTGTTTATTTCTGACCCATTTCCGTCAAAAAATATAAAATCACTATTAAATATTACAAACACGGTACCAAATTTGTTTAATTTGTTCTTAAGAAAATAAGTTTATATTACATTCTGTATTTATTATCATTGTAAACCAGTGGTTAGGACGAAAACAATAGCGCTGATGAAAAGGAAGTTTGTCTAAAGATAAAGATTCTGAAGTAGGCACTTTCCTTAAAGAAGTACTTACTTACAAAGACTGTGCGAACTTTAATGACACCAATGCTTTACACAGGCTATCATCTACTGGAAAATATTGCAGAAATGTGGTGATTTGGTGTGAAGGACACTATTATTGATTAAGAGAATGCTGCGAAACTAACTAAAATTTCGTCGAAGATGAAATCGTTAGAAAATCTTTAGACCTATTGACAAAAATGCTGTAAAAAAAAAAAATTCCAGAGAAATTAATCAAATCTACCGTGTATGAGTTGTCCAATTCCATGTTGTTGAAACCACAGATTATGTGATACGGCTGTGTAGCAATTATAGTAACGAAACCACACTGCACCAATTGCAATAAAAAAATGAAGACTACCACATCTGCTGAATTTTACACGATTGAAAGTATACATCCAAAACAGAGGTACAACGCCCTTAATTACCTATTAAAATAGAAAAAATGCATGGAGATGTCTAGACAGATACAGGGGCTATCCAAAGCGTTATAAGCACTAATTTATTTCATAAATTAAAACTTAAACATAATTTTAACAATGAAAATCAGCTTCTTCATTTCACAAATAGATAACCCAAACATGACATAGTTTAAAAAGCACAAGAAGTCATTAAAATCAAAGATAAGGTAATACCGTAATACCTACAAATTTAATTGTATTATCCATCGCCGCAAACAAACTCACACTATTAAGAATTGATTTCATCGCAGCAGCTGGTATTTAAGATTAAGCTAGCAAACAAAGTATTTATATTGTCAAAACCAAAATACGATTAAATGCCATTAAGATAGACACCCACGACCAGCACAAATTTACCCTATTGTATTTAACAGATGGTTAGGAAGAAAAAACAATACAGCTTGATATATTATCAATTTTTTATTCTATTTTGTATTTATACTTGTTAAATATACAGTGAATTCACGAAAAATGGGTTATATATATATATATATATATATATATATATATATATATATATATATATGTAAAAATATTAGTTAATAATATTGTATAATCGAAAATATATATAAAAATAAATATAAATTTAACGAACACAAATATTGCTGTTTATTCTAGTCGAAATCTGACAACTCAATAATACATAGCAACTAAAAACATATCGTAAAACATTTTATTGAACAACACCTACTACTTTCTTTATGAAGCAAGCAAAGGGCACTACACAAGCCCTCCCCAAGAAAGGAAGTAGTAGGTTGTAAAAAATCAAAAAAATTAACAATATAACGGAATGACAGTTGTGTCATTGAGGTTGCTGAACTGTGTTAATCAAAATGATTGATATAAGCTGGTTTAAGTCTATCTATTGACACTGTTTCTATCTTGTCATCTATAAGAATTTTAAAAAATTTATCATATCTTTTGACAACTTTGAAAGGTCCATTATATGCTGGTTTAAGAATGGGACCAATAGTGTCATTTCTAATTAAAATATGGGAAGTTTTGAATAAATCTGGATGGATGTTGTGTGATGTTTTTGTTGATAGTCTTGTAGTGATTGGAGTAAATTTATTGATTGTGTTTTTTAATAGTGTTAAATATTGATTTGCTTCTGCTTTATTTAATATGTTATGTTTAGTTGTGGGAATTAATTCTCCAGGAAATTTAAGGTTCGTGCCGTACACGAGTTCTGCAGAACTACAATTTATATCATTTTTTACGGAGGATCGTATTCCAAGAAGGACCAACGGAAGGAAACTGATCCATTGTGAAGGATTTTGAAAGGTTTTTAAGGAAGTTTTTAATTGTCTGTGAAAACGTTCAATAATGCCATTTGATTGAGGGTGATAAGCTGTTGTTTGTATATGATGTGTTCCTAAAAGTTTTAGTAGTTTTTGAAAAAGAGAGGAATTAAATTGTTGGCCTCTATCAGATGTAATTGTTGCTGGTACACCAAACCGTGATATCCAACCATCAAGTAGAGCTGTTGCAACTGATTGTGCAGAACAATCTTTTAAAGGTATTGCTTCAGGCCATCTGGTGAAACGGTCGATGCAAGTAAGAAGGTAAGAAAAACCTTGTGAATTTGGTAACTTGACTAAGTCGATATGAATTGAACTGAAACGTGAAGTTGGAGTTGTGAATTGAAAAATAGGTGATTTGGTGTGTTTAACTATTTTAGCTTTTTGGCATTGTAAACACTGTTTTGTTTTGTCAGTTAAATATCTTTTCATATTTTTCCAAATGAATTTTGAAGTAATTAATTTAATTGTTGATTTAATTCCCGGATGTGAGAATGAATGAAAATGTTTGAATATAAGATTTTGGAATTGTTTTGGTATGTATGGTCTGTAAGTGTTTGTTGAAATATCACACCATAATTTAACATCTGTTTTAGGTAGAGATATTTGTTTAAATATTAAATTTGTATTTTTGTTTTCGAGTAACTCTTGTAATTCCTGATCATATTGTTGCATTTTTGCAATCTGATTATAGTCTATTTGACTATTTGAATATAGGATGTTTATGGAAATGCGAGAAAGGGCATCCGCAACTGGATTATTTTTGCCAGAGATGTGACGTATGTCATTTGTGAACTGAAAAATGTAATCTAATTGCCGCATTTCGCGAGGTGAATAAGTATTATTGCTGGCTATTTTTGTAATGAAAGTTAGAGGTTTATGATCAGTTAAAACAAAAAATTCTTTACCTTCAAGGAAATATCTGAATTTTTTATCGCTGAAAATATAGCCAAAAGTTCCCTACTAAATGTGCTGTAACGTTTTTCAGTCGAGTTAAAAGTTCGCGAAAAGAAAGAGAGTGGTTCCCATTGATTATTGACGAATTGTTGAAGAACAGCACCGATTCCGATGTCTGATGCGTCAACCATAATATTAATTTTTGCACCGTGTATTGGAAAAGAAAGATTTGTTTCATGTGTTAGTTTAGTTTTAATCATATTAAAGGCTCTAGTAGCTTCCTTAGTCCAAATTATTTCTTTAGAACTATTTTTTTTTGTTATCTAATAGTTTGTTGATTGGATGTAAAATAGTAGCGCAGTTTTTGATGAAGCGATGATAAAAATTTACTAAACCAAGAAATTCTCGTAGTTGTTTTTGTGTCTTTGGCATTGGAAATTTATAAATACTATCTACTTTTTCATGTACAGGTTTGATTCCGGAAGGAGAAATGTTATGTCCTAGAAATAATATTTGATTTTGACCGAATTGACATTTATCTTTGTTGATGAAAATACCAAATTTTTGTAATCTGTCAAAAATAATTTTTAGGTGTTCATAGTGACGTTCCGGAGAATTGCTAGCAATGAGTATGTCGTCTATATAAGCGAAACAAAAGTCTAAACCTCTCGTGACGATGTCAATGAAACGTTGAAAAGTTTGAGCGCTGTTTCTTAAACCGAACGGCATAACTATGTATTCAAAAAGACCGAATGGAGTTGTAATTGCTGTTTTGGCTATTGATTCTTCATCCATTGGTATTTGATTATACGCCTTTACTAAATCTATTTTAGAGTAAATTTTTGAATTTTGTAAGTTTGCCGTAAAATCTTGTAAATGAGGAAGTGGGTATCTGTCCGGAATCGTTTGTGAATTGAGAGCTCTATAATCTCCGCAGGGTCGTAGTTCTCCCGATTTTTTTCGAACTAAGTGTAAGGGTGAAGCCCAGCAACTAGAAGAAGGTCTTATTATACCCATCTCTAGCATATTATTAAATTCTTTTTTGACTTCCATCAATTTTTCAGGAGCTAGACGGCGTGGTTTTGCAAAAGTTGGGGAACTGGTAGTAGTTATACAGTGTTTTACTTTATGTTTGATTTGACATTTTGAATATAATTTATTTGTTAATAGAGAAGGATAATGTGAGAGTAATTCTGAGTAAGATTGTGGTGAAATAGGAGTTTGGGTTTTTTTTATGAAGTGTATTTTGTTTGTGTATTGATCCGATTCTAAAACTTGTTTCTTTGACATATTGACAGTTAATTTGAAATGTGTCAAAAAATCTGCTCCGATTATTGAGCATTGAACATTTGCAATGACAAATTTCCATGTAAAAGGTTTTGAAAGACCGAAATCTAATGTCAAAGTTTTGAAACCGTATGTGTCAATAGATGACTTATTGGCAGCTTGTAAAGAAATAGGTAACAATTTCAGTTTAGATTCGTTAAATGCAACCTTAATGACACTAACCTGAGCACCGCTGTCCACCAGGAAACGTTGCCCAGACGTTCTGTCCGTCAAATAAAATAGTGTTGCAGATACATTAAGATGATGACAACTGGAAATACAAGGTATTAATTTTGTATTAGTTGAAATTTTTATAGCAGTTTCGTTGAGAAGAACCTTTTTCTTTTTGAAAGAATCTTCCATGTTGCAGGGTGGTGTGCATTTCTTGGCGTTGCTTCCGAATTTCTTGTGGTACCAACAGAGAGAAGGTGATTCCGTGGTCAGAAGTTCTAGTTGTGACTGCAACTTCTTGACATCTTCTGATAGTTTTTTGATAGAAATTGTTTCCTGCGAGATCGATGCTATTGAAGGTTGGGAAATGCTCGCGATTTTGTCTGCGACTTCTGCCTTCTCTTCAAGGGAACAGTGCAACAAAGAAGAAATAATGGATTGAGTTGATAATGGTAATTTTTGCATGAACAGTTCTTCGAGGATAGTTTCGTCAAGTAGCTTCCCTGAGACCAACTGACGCATGTATCGTAGGACTTGTGAAGGCTTTTTGTCGTCAATAATAGAAGATGTTAATAGTTGTTGTAGCTTTTCTTTTTCAGAAATACTTAATCGTTGAATCAGTGCCTTTTTAATTACAGAGTACGGTTGTTCCACTGGAGGTGCAATGATTAAGTCTCTTACCTCAGCGGCAAACTGTGGGCCTAAGGCACTAATTAGTCTTACGAATTTGCTTCTCTCTGAAGTGATCCTCTGGGAAGCGAAAATAGCTTCAACTTGAGAAAACCAAAGCTCTGGATCGGCCGGCCAAAATTCAGGAATCTTAAAAGAAGTGGAGAGGGTCGAAAGTTGAACAGATTCGGCTTCCGAAGGATGAAGTGGTAGAGAGTCATGGTGTACATCTTCCATGACGAAAACGAAGGTGCGAAGATTCAGTTCGGGGTCACCAATGTAAAAATATTAGTTAATAATATTGTATAATCGAAAATATATATAAAAATAAATATAAATTTAACGAACACAAATATTGCTGTTTATTCTAGTCGAAATCTGACAACTCAATAATACATAGCAACTAAAAACATATCGTAAAACATTTTATTGAACAACACCTACTACTTTCTTTATGAAGCAAGCAAAGGGCACTACATATATATATATACATATTTCTATAATTTGCACATCACATCGAAATCATAAAAATAATAAAATGCTCAGTTGTCGCTAATATATTTTTTATTTTTTCAATGGTGCCATCTATCGTCGCTTTAACCGAACACGGAAGAAGTCAACGTTACGTAGCTAGTCAGTACATTGTATCAGTCAGGACTGTTCACTGGATTTACAGATTTTCTATAAAGACGACTTTTTACACCAGAAGAACTAGAACAGACCCTAGAATACATGTAAGCAACAGAAATTATCGAACATATTACTACACGTGCGTAATGTGAATATAAATGAACGTACAGTTCGAAGAAGATTGAAAGAAGCAGGTCATTAGGCACGAAGACCCCTCGTAGGACTAGAATTCTTCCGACATCACCGAGTAATAACAAGAATACGAGTAAATAAAGTTAGTTCAATTGTTACGGTAGTTCGCTTGTCAAAGACAATTAACAGGTGGCGATATTGTCCATGGAGCAAATAACTAGTAGTAGATGTCGTTCAGTTAAACAGCGTCACGAAATAAACATCAATACGATTTAAATTTAAAACTGATGACCACGAGCTTACTAATACCACAGAATAAGTTTATACAGAAGCGAGAGTAAAACAGAGAAACGAAAATTAGAGTGAGATGGAGAATGTGCAAAAATTTAAAGGGCTTATTGTTTAACATAGGAAAGTTTCCTCACATTATAGAGAGAGGTAGGGGAAGAGCACAAATTTAAAGGTCTACACAATGCCTCAAGGTCATAGAACTGAAAAGGGGAACATGAAAGGTACCGACACAGAGTGTCGTTTTTGTATGTAACTATTCTGTGCTATTACAACGAAGACCCCAGATCTAATAAAACAAAACTTTTGAGGACACACTTATCTGAGACGTCTTTAAAGAAGGCGGGAAGACTGGGTACGGTGAGTAAGCGGCGTCGAGCAGAGTGTGGCGGGTGGTGGTTCAGAATACTCCTCGATGCTAGAATTCGGCGCGTGGGAGGCGTTGGGATGGCGAATTCATTCCTTTTTTTTCGAGACTTTTGCGGTACTTTATAAGGGACAATTCACACCGAAAAAACTTGCAGCACGCATCACATATTTTGTGCCTATTTGCCACGAACACTGATCTCTATATAACACTGGATCAGCATCAGCCACACGAGTACATTCCCAATTGAACGCCGCCCATTGGCGAAAATTGAGTTATTGTGACAATCCAATATGGCTGTCAGCCGGGAAATATGACGTGTATTTATGAAAGGTTTAGTGTATTGACGGTATTTGTGTGAAATTTTGAAATATATATTTTTTTAAATGGTCATTTTGTGTATGTACTGTGGAAAAAACCTGATTTATCAAAAAAATTAACACTTTACAAGTAAGTACATTGAAATTATTTGTTGATTTGAAAATTAGGAGTATATGTTATTTATGCATTTGTATATTAAATTGTACTGTTTTCAAGGTTTCCATCAGATGAAGAATCGTCCAAGAAATGGCTGAAGAAAATTGGATTGCCAAATTTTAAACTAAGTCAAAATATGAGAGTATGTTCACATCATTTTGATGAGACTTGTTTAAAGAAAAATAATAGGTACACAACTGTAAAAAATGGAGCTGTCCCAACTATTTCCACGAAGAATATAAAAACAGTTGTATTTGCTGCAAAGCGAAAAAAGGAGAAACTGATAAATTGTTCCATAAGAATGCGGATTAAGTGTTCAAATAATATTTTACTATCCGAAATTAATAGTAAATTTCAATGATTATTTACATAATTTATAAATTTTAAAATGTAGATAAAATGTTTTTCTGGAATACCAGATTTATTAATAAACATGTTAAATAAATTTTGGGGAATTATTTTTTTTAGATTTCCTGTAAATGATGATTCGTTAATGAATCAATGGCTGACAAATATTAATATAAAAGACTTTTATCCTACATCTCACAGTTTGTTATGCTCCAGTCATTTTGAAGACAATTGTTATCGACCTAATACAGGAAGAAATGGAATGAGACTCAAATTAAAAACCGTGTCATTTAACAAACGACATAGTGAGGGGTCTAGCGAATGTTCAAAACATCTCTACAAGATATATCAGTTTCTTTTAGGACAAAAACAGCACGGAATATTGATGAGAACGATTACACATGTACGTCTTCTGCAAAATGTGTTCGAAAACCTTTGGATAAAGACAGAAAACAATTGGCTCTATCACGGTCTGAGTCAAAAAAGAAGAATAAAAAAATATGACGCCTGCAGAAGAAAATAGCAAATTTGCAAGAAATCATTCAGGAATTACGACAAAAGAAGAGTATACCAGAATGCGGTCTTGTTTCTTTGCAATCGATTACCGATCTTGATATTAGTGAATTATTGAAAAGATATTTTAAGCACAACAAAAAGAATAGTGATGTTTCACGTAAAACGTACCCTCCTGCTTTGCGTTACAAACATGTACAAACATTGCACTTATACTCCAGTACGGCTTATGCTTACGTCAGAAAAAAATTTCGTTGTACCTTGCCTCATCCTAGAACCTAACGATCTTGGTACTTCTCTGTCAATGGTGAACCTGGTTTTACTTTAAATAAAGTATAATATGTAATAGTATAAAGAAAGAGCTTCAGCGACTACCAAACGGGACTTTAAAAGGTTACGTCGGTTATTCGTGTTGAGCAAAATGTAAATGATTCAGACGAGCTCTTTTTAGCTAAGGAAGTTCTAGTTTTAATGGTTGTTTCTTTAAATTCAAACTGAAAAATCCCTATCGCCCATTTCTTCATTAATGGAATTGACGCTGACATCAATGCATAAATTATTGAAATTGTATTACGAAAGTTGCATGAAATAGATGCAGAAGCTGTATCCCTGATCTTAGATTGGCCTCCGCAGCATTTTGCAACTATCAAAAATTTGGGAGATAAGTTCGATATTTATGATACTTTTTTCAAACATGCGTGTCCTGACGAACAAATTCAAGTAATATTTGATCCTTGTCACATGATAAAGCTTATTCGAAACTGTTAAGAATGCTACAAAATTTTGTATGACAGTCATGACAATAAAATCAGGTGGTTGTTGATTGAATCCTTAGCTATACTTCAAGAAGAAGAAAGTTTAAAAGCTGGAAATAATTTGTTAAAAAATCATATTCAGTTCAAAAATATGCTTATGAAAGTTTCATTTGCAGTTCAAACCTTCAGTAATTTGTATTTGTCACTTTGTTTTCAACTCTTCAGTTCGAAAAAAATATATCCTATAGTAAGGCTCATTCTTTGATATTTGTGATTTACTGTGAAGCATTTAGTTTTCAGTTTTCGGTAAATAATTTGCTTATAATATGTTGATGACGTGTCAATGACATATGTCAATAATCTTGACATATTTACTTATTTTATATTTTATTTTTAATAATTATAAGTAGTAGTCTGAGATAAAATAAATGTTGTTGTTGAAAAAATTTGACATATAATAATATATTTTCTGATAATTTGGTCTTTCCGAGCCGGATTAATTATTAATTTATTATTATTAAAGGTAATTCACCAGAACACATGGTCCTTCGATCCAACAGAATTGGCTAGTAAAAACACCCGATTCGCTACATCTTATTTATGTCAGTAAGAAAAAGTACACGCCTGCAAAATAAATGTAAATCTACCATTGAAATACAAGAAACCAATGAAGAAGTTGAAGTAGTAAATGAACTTATCAAATCTTCAAAACAATCTGTAAAAAGTACAAAAACACAGATTTCCGGTAGATCTTCTAAACATTCTGTCAAAAGTATCGTCGACAGAAGCTTGAAGTACAATTAGAATATGAACGACTGAAAAAGCAAAAAGAACAAGAACTTCTAAATTTAGAGCTAGCTGTGAAGTTAGCCAAAATAGAAGAAGATAACGAAGAAACTGATTTATCTGATAATAGTAAATTATCAGAGAAAACAAGCAAATCAAAGAAACTGCAAAAGAACAATGACATTCATAACTGGTTAAATTCACAATGCAATGAAAGAAATATTTCAGAGAAAAATGACTCGACATCCGAAACTAAATTTACAATTCCTCAATTTTCTAAAATAATATCAGAGGACAGTCATTACCTAAAGATTTACCCATATTTAATGGTAATCCTTCAGACTGGCCGAATTTCAAAACACAATTTCGAAATTCGACAAAAATATGTGGATTTTCTACAGAAGAAAATTTAAAACGAAAAAAGTTTGAAAGGAAAGGCAGAAGAAATTGTAAATTCATTATTGATTTTACCCCAAAACGTCGAAAGAATTATCGAAATTTTGAAAAAAAGATTTGGTCGCCCTGAGTACATCATCCTGTCGCAATTAGAAAGTATTAGAAAAATTAATTTGATAAAGGAAAATAATTTAGAAAGTTTAATTAATTAATTGAATTAATTTTGTTTTTACAATGCAAGCTTTAAATGCAGAACATCATTTAAGAAATCCTATTCCGCTACAAGAATTTGTAAATAAATTGCTAATTAGTTATAAGCTAATGTGGACAAGATTTAGTAAAAATTTAGAAGTTTCAAAATTAAAATTTGTAAAATTTCAAGCTTGGTTAGAGGAACAAGCGGAAATAGCGTCTGAATTACACATTCTGAAATCAGAAGATTTTGAAAACGTCAAATCAAAATCAATTAAAAGTTACGTTTTAGTCACTACTGATAAGAAAACTTATTCAAGGAAACCCTGCTCGTTTTGTGATTTCAAAGTTATCATCATTTAAGTAAATGTAAAAAATTCCAAGCAAGTGACATTGACAGAAGATCGGAATATGTCAAAAAATAAATTCTGTTTTTCATGTTTGACACCAAATCATTTTATTACAAATTGTAGAAACAGGAAAAACTGTGGCAAAAATGATTGTAAAAAATGGCATCATTATTTATTACATAAAGAAGTTCAAAATCTTCCTGTAAAAGAAGAAATCGTTCCTGAGAAAGAAGAAATAGTAGAAACAAACTGTCATATTGACTCATTGATGAACAACAAAGTATTGCAGAAAATACTACCAGTAAAACTTTATAGTCAATTTAAAGCGATAGAAACATATGCTTTATTAGACGACGCATCAACAGTTACTTTACTGGATGAATCCCTTAGCAGAAGAACTTAATTTGGATGGTCCCATTGAAACTCTTCAGATACAATGGACAACGAATGCTATCGAAAAACAAGAAGAATCAAAAATTTTGAATTTAACAATAACTGGAACAAATTCAAAATCATTTTGTTTGAGACATGTTAGAACAATTAAAGGTTTGACACTACCAGAACAAATAGTTGATATGAAGCAACAAAATAAAATCCTTATTTAAAGGATGACAATGTTTCTAGTGTCATTAAAGCAAGACCAATAATTCGTATTGGACAAGATAATTGGCCACTACTAGTTAGTAGAAAAATGTTAAATGGACCCTGGAATGGATCAGTATTAAGTAATACATTACTTGGATGGGTACTACAAAGTAACTCAACAATAAACTCTTATGATCGACAATTTACTCTTTATATTCATGAAAAGGAAAAAGATGAGATAGATATGATTCATGATATGATAAAAGATCAATGGAAAATGGATAATTTTGGTTTGAAATCAATAACTAGTTCTCTTTCAAGACAAGACAAGACGGCACAAGAGATTTTAGATTTGCATATGGTACGAATTGGAGACAGATATGAAACTTCACTATTGTGGAAATATAATAATGTTAAATATCCAGAAAGTAAAGAAAATGTAAAAATAAGATTAACCCATTCGTAGCTAAATTCCAATTTTGGAACATGATTTGTATTTAACAATTATCAAAAGATGGTACTGACTGCACTCTTTCTTGGTCATTGTTTGCATTGTTGAATGTCACATGAGTATATTGTAACCTTCAAAGAAGTGATTCATATAATGCACTGTGATTGGTAAGTAATTAAAAATTATTTCTTATTATTATACACTATTTGTAATAACTGTACATAAAAGAGGTGGATTCATCATGTGTAATTGGATATCAAATTCTTGAAAATGTACTTCGAAAAATAGATTCAAATTTACGAGCCAGCGGTGAAAAATGTATGGAAACTGGATTTGAAATGTCAATTGAACGAATTTTAGGATTGTGGTGGAATCCTAAAAAAGATCATTTTCAATTTTTACAAAATTTCATAAAGTACCAAAAGAAGTAATGATTGGAACAAGATGACCGATAAGAAGAGAGGTTTTGAAAACTGTAATGTCGATATATGATCCACTCGGCTTCATTATTCCCTTCATAATTAAAGGTAAAATTCTTCTAGAAAAAATTTGGAGCATGGAATTAACTGGGATGATGAAATCACCGATAAAATGAATAAAAAGTGGAAATATTGATTACAAGATTTAAAATTAATTTAAGATTTTAAAATACCAAGACAATACAATTGTTTAAAGTTAGAAGAATGTGAAACAGATCTACATATTTTCTGTGATGCGTCCGAAGATGCGTACGCTGCAGTAGCATATCTAGTAAGCAAAAACAGAGAAGAAATTAAAATTTCCTTTGTTTGCGGTAAAGCAAGAGTTATACCACTGAAACCTACTTCGATTCCGCGTCTTGAACTTCAGGCTGCTTTAATGGGATCACGTTTGGGAAAAGCACTAAAAAATGAACTCAAAATTAATATTAATACAGTTGTATATTGGATTGATTCTCACACGGATTTACATTGGGTAAAATCTGAAGCGAAGCGTTTTAATGTATTTGTTGCGCAACGAATTGATGAAATCCAAGAAATAACAAATCCAGAAGATTGGCACTTCATCACATCCAAGAATAATGTCGCTGATGATGCTACCAAATGGAAAGAAAGATTACAATTCTCAGAAGAAAATTATAGATGGATAACAGGTCCAACAATTCTGTTATCACCAAATGAAGAACAAAATATAGAAGAAAAAATATATACAGAAGATTTAGAAATAAGAAATTCATAATTTGCAGCAACTATAAATGAAAATAAAAGTATCGAAATACCAAATCCAGAAAGATTTTCAAAATGGTTTAAAATTTTGAGAAGTACAGCATGGATGTTGCGATTTATTAATAATTGCAGAAAAATCTCAACAAATTTAAATCAACTTCAGCCAGGTGAAATTGAATGGGCAGAAAAATTACTACTTAGTCGACTTCAAGAGAATTGTTTCATGTATGAAATAAAATTATTAAAAAACAATAAAATATTACCAAAACAAAGCAGATTTTATCCACTTAATTATTTTGTGGATGGAAATGGACTCGTAAGAATAAATGGAAGATTAAATATAGCTTGTGACGAAGCGTCACGATGCAGTTTTATTTGACAGTATTTTTTGAAGGTAAATTTATGATCAAATTTACCGAAGCGCTACCTTCCAAATATTTTAAAAACTATTGCCTAGACTTTGCATTCGAATCAAGCAACCGCGCAAGGCCAGCGCGCGCATGTCTAGTAATGGGAGATCAACATGGAGTTTTATTTGTTTATATTGTGTTTTTGTGAAGTTGTGCTACAAACCATTACTCTGATTTTCTTGATTCGAACACCATAAGATGCAAGATAATGTTCTACGTAGTGTAGTGCCAAACACATCGCAGTGGTTTTTGTGAAAGTGGAGTTTTGAAAAACATAACCACCGAACATGTGTTTGCGTTGTAGTCAAGTCACTCGATTCAGTTAATTTCATGCGGCGAAATTAACTCGTTTAGTGATTTAAGGCAATAGTAAGTGTATTGTTTTTATTACTGTTTGTATCGTATTAATGTTAAATGTTATTTATTTATATTTATATATTGTATTTGTAATTGTTTTGTGACTATGTTCACCTCCGATGATGGGTACGAGGGGAAGGGGGTGAACATTTATAAAAGCGCGGTCGTTGACCGACTGATGGCTTTTTTGAGTGAGTTTTTGGCTAAATAAAGACGTAAAAAATAAAAGTTGTGAAGCAGAGTTTATTATTTGAAATATTTTCATTTGTTTTCCTATCCTTCCACTGGTGAACGTAAGGTAAGTGGAAGTGAAGTATTTATGGGAAAATTGGAATAGTGTTTTGCCGTTTTTCACATCTTTATGTGAGCAAAACGTGTGTGTGAGAAAATCGTTCATTTTCATCCCGTGCACGAGTTGTGCGAAAGTTGCGATAGTTTGTGAATTCCGATTGCGCTACCACTATCGAGATAATTTTGGATGAATTTCGGCGTAGAAAGAATCCTCGAAACCGTCATTTTGCTTCGTGAGCCGCGGAACAGGATTCGGCTTGTCCATCGGCCACCGCCAGGACTAATCAAGGATAGTTCTGCTGAATTTGGTTTTGCGTTCGTTTTTACCTCACCCTCGCATCGCGTGCACGTGGGTGAGCGAGCAACGCAGGTTGTAAGAATAACAGATTTTTATCCGAAATTTATTTATGCTTTTATTTACGTCTTTTTACTGTCTTTTTTGGAAAGTCGCTCCGTGATGTTGTGTTCAAGCGAGCGACTACACCCAATGTTGGAATCCGTACCTTGGACATTTTTCTCCATTGAGATATCCGTGGCCGTCGTCACTGGAAGCCTGCAAGTTAGATGTCTCTACCGTTACGTAGAGTGGCGCCCGAGATTTGGCAACGAATAGTGCGACAGCGTTTGTATATTTTATTATACCGTGCCTGTCGACTAATCATTGTGCTTTTGCACGAGTTATTGTTTTGTAGGCTGTGGCGACGTATTTTATATTGTGTGACGCGAAGGTAACGCCGTAGTCCGTCACACGTTTTTGAGAACGATAGGGACTGGCGACGTAACGACGTCACAAGCTTTAAGTTTATATGAAACCACTCGAAATCCTATTATTATGGACCCAAACATCAGCTCACAAAATTATTAATACATATGTATCATGAAAAGTAGTAAAGAAAGTGTGGACAAATTGTCAAATTTGTAAAAATAAGAAGATTTTGCCAGTAATTCCACTTATGGGACAGTTACCTAACTGTAGAATAGAAAAGGCTGTCAGACCGTTCATCAAGGTAGGTATTGATTATTTTGGACCTTTTTATGTAACAGTGAAAAGAAGTAGAGAAAAAAGATATGGGGTTATTTTCACATGTATGGTAGTACGAGCTATTCACATTGAAATAGCCAATGATTTGTCAACTAATGCCTTTATTCATACTCTTCGCCAATTTGGATTGGTAGGAGAGGATTTCTAGAAGAAATTTATTCTGACAATGAAACAAATTTTAAAGGAGCTGAAAAAGAATTGAAAGAATTATTGAAAAAGTTTGATCAAAATGAAATAACTAGACAACTGTTTTTAACCAAAACGAAATGGTACTTCAATCCTCCATTGGCACACATATGGGAGGAGCTTGGGTAAGGTTAATAAGATCCATAAAACAAATATTGAAAAAATGTTACAAGAAAATATTCCCCAAGAATATGTTCTCTGAACTTTATTTGCTGAAATTAAGAATATTATAAACAGTCTTCCATTAACACATGTTTCTGTTGATCCAGAAGATGAAGAATCTCTGACTTCAAATCATTTTTTAATTGGTCCATCGTATTCTGCTGTATCTTGTGAAGAAGTAAATGATAATAATTTATGTTTATTATCAAAATGGCGAGCAGCGCAAAAAATAACTGATATTTCTTTGACACAAGGATGGGAAATTTAGAGTAGCACACATTAAATCTACTGAAGGAATTTATCGGCGTCCTGTTACTTGGCTGTCTTAGAAGTAAAGAAGGAGTAATTTCATCTCTATGATGACGGAGAAATTACTGTGGGGGAGAAGGTTGATGACGAGTCAATGACATATGTCAATAATCTTGACATAATTAGTTATTTTATATTTTATTATTGATAATTATAAGTAGTAGTTTGAGATAAAAAAAAATGTTGGAAAAATAAAAAGAAAAATTTGACATATAATAATTTGAAGAAATAAATAAATAATATATTTTCTGATAATTTGGTCTTTCCGAGCAGGATTAATTATTTATTTATTATTATTAAAGGTAATTCACCAGAACATAATACATGGAAATTTCGACAACGCTCTATTATCATTAATCGAGTAGTATAAACATTTATACGATATACAACAAAAAAACGTTCGTGGGGTTTGTTACACTCGGCTTCGCCTCGTTTCACAAACTTCCCGACTCACTCACAACTCATAATAACTATTTTGTGATTTAAGATATTGGCGTACTAGCAAGATAAAACTATTATAATTTTATAATTATTAGAATAATGTTTCTTTTTGTTATTTATTCAACTAATATAAGTATTATTACTCTGATTTATGTAAATTATGAGACGGTGCTGTTCATCAGTTCATGTGATGACGAATAAGTCTTTTTTTTTGAGATATTTTGTTTGTAATGTAAATAAATGATAACGTGTTTCAATACTATATTTATTTACTTATTATATAAGGTAGGGTCCTATATTTTTCTACAATTAAAATAAAAATACAATAATTTAATACACAGAGCCACGTATAGTGTGAACCCAATTCCAATTAACAGAAGCCTCTTGCGTTATGAAGTAATCCGTGTAACAATCTCACCGTAGTAGTAAGATTTAAATAAGAATACAGAAATAAAGGAACAAGATTGACAGATTTATTAATTTCAGAAAATACAAATAATAAGAGTTCTCTGTACACTGTTGCATACATAAACAATAATTATATTAAATAAATTAAACTTAGCTCTAAATCGTGACAGAAAGCTGGATCTCGCAGGATATGACGGGAACAGGAACAGAACGAGTTGGATCTCGCAGGATGTTGTGAAAACAGGATCGGGACGGTGTGGCTCTGGATTTGAGCCTAGTTCACACCACCAGCTTCACGATCAACCATTGACTCTCCAATTATTTTAAATATCAGAACACTTTTTCATGTCGGGTGTTACTATCAACATTCCCTGACTCTCTCTTGTTTCTCATCTGTCAACAAAAACTCCGCCAACTCTCTCAATTCACAAAAATACAAATTAACAAAATATAATTATTTACAAAGGTGTCTATAAGTTTGTTACATTACCCCCATAGTTTAATTATGTCAGATTATTCAACTTTTTACAAAAACAAATCTGTCATAATTTAACTACATATTAGATTACAAGGTGGTTTATAAGGCTTTAAGTTTTGGATATTGTGAACACCCAAAGGCTTTTTATTCTGATCAATAATTAAATAAGAATTATGACCTATTATTTGGGCAATAACATATGATCCCTCATACAGTAGAAATAATTTTTTAATTGTTTTATCTTCCGCGGATGATTGACGGTGACTCTTCACCCAAACTTGATCTCCACATTCAAATAATGTAACTTTATGTCGTCTATTATGTCGCAATTTCCGCCGTTCCGCTTTAGCAACTAATCTTTCACGGGCTAAAATAACTTTTTGATTAACATTCTCACCTCCATAATCTTTTGGAAAAATGTCTAACCAAGGATTTGGTTCCCTACGATTCCAATGTAGTTCATTTGGGGTGAAACCAGTACTTTCATGGACTGCATTGTTAATACAATCTTGTACATCATTTAAACAATAAGCCCACCGAGTGTGTTTGTCATGACACCACATTCTTAATAAACGAACAATTTCACGATTCACGCGCTCTGTTGCATTACCTTGTGGAAAATAATATGAGGTGTGTATTTTCATTCTCTAAGACTGTTTTCCATCTTTCTAAAAATTGGGTACCGTTATCGGTTAAAATTCTTTTGGGTTTACCAATATAAATAAAATAATGTATAATTAATTTGTCGAGAATTATTAAAGTAGTTGCTCTTTTTAATGAATATAAAGTTACTAATTTTGTAAAAATATCCACAGCTACTAATATCTGAGTGACTCCACCCCTAGACTTTGGCAGAGGTCCTACTAGATCTAAACAAACCAGTTTATTTGGGTTTTCAACTAAGACACTTTCCATTTTACCAAAATGGCGTATAGAAATTTTTGTCTGCTGACATAATTGGCAACCGGATATAACTTCATTTATAGTTTTTCTCATTTTGGGCCAAAATGCATAAGGTTTTAAAGCTAAATATGTTTTATATTGACCAAAATGTCCATTAGTTTCATGTTGGTACAAGATTAGATTTTTAACATGTTTATTTGGGATGCAAACCCTAACTCGTTCATCTTCTTTATTTCCCTTTCAAAAAAGAATATTGTTGTATAATATATAACAACGTGATATTCGATCCTTCTTGTCTAACGATATTCTAGTTTCCCGAAAATAGTGATCAGATTTTTGATCTTCTGCGATATTCTTCATATTATTCAAAGCAGATTTAAAAGGATCTGATACTTCTAATGCGGCTACTGATAAATCTTCCTCATCCATTTTCTCATTTTGTGACATATTTATAGGGTACCGTGACAATGTATCAGCCAACAAATTTTCCTTTCCCTTACAATGATATACTTCAAAATCGTATTCTTGTAGATATAGAATCAATCTTGTTAACCGTCCACTTAATAATTTACAATTTTTTAAAAATGTTAATGCTTTATGATCCGTCCATAGGATAAATTTATAACCTAATACAAAATAACGGCATTGCTGTAAAGCAAAAACAATTGCCAATGCTTCAATTTCTGTAACGGTATAATTCTTTTCTGCACCACGTAACATCCTGCTAGCAAAAGCTATAATTTTTTTTTCATTAGTATCCTTATCTATTTAAAACAAACAAGCTCCTAATCCTATATATGAACTGTCCGTTATTACATGATACTGATTTTCTGGATTTGGATGATTAAGAAATTGACTTCCAAATACTTTGATTTCATTTGCTGAAATGCCCTTTCTTGGTCTTCTGACCAATGCCAGATAACATCTTTTTTTAACAACTCCAACAGTGGTACTGTAACTTCTGCATACTCCTGACAAAATCTTCTATCGTAATTACATATTCCCAAAAATGATCGTAAACTTTTAACATTCCTTGGCTTTGGGAATTGTTGAATAGCTTTTATTCTCATTGGATCTACGCTTATGCCTTCTGCGGTGATAATGTGTCCTAGGAAATGCACACTCCTCTGGAAAAACTTACACTTACGAAGCTTAACAGTCATATTAGCTCTCTGTAATTTAAATAAAATAGCTTTTAAATGATTCAGGTGTTCTTTTTCATTTAGTGACGATATAAGTAAATCGTCTACATAAGTTAGACAGAATGACGATACTTCTGGTCCTAACACTGCTTCCAAACAACGAATAAAACTACTAACGGATGTCGATAATCCAAACGGCAATACACAGAATACATACGTATGTCCTTCGAAAGAGAAACCAGTATATTTTTGATGTTCAGGCTTAATAGGAACCTGCCAATATGAACTAGTGAGATCCATTGTGCTAAATACCTGTCCTTCCTGAAATTGATATAACAACTCTTCTGGATTTGGTGGCAAAACATGTTCTTTTACCATCCTTTCATTTAAATATCTAGCATCCAGACATATTCTTACAGTTTTATCTTTTTTTTTACCAAAACTAAAGGACTCACATATTCAGTAACTTCTTCTTTTATAACCCCCTAGTCTATCATCTCTTGTAGTTGCTTACGAACCGTTTGTTTATAAGCGACAGGAATTGGATACGATTTTTTGTAAAATGGTGAATAATCATGCAATTTTATTTCATGCTCATACCCTTTAACTAATCCTGGCTTATCAGAAAATGTATCTTTAAATTCTTTCAACATCTTAATTAGGTCTTCCTTTACCTTCATATCAATAACTTTTGTTTCGACTTTCAATTTTTCAATTTCAGTCTTAACATCTAACGTTTGTGTTTTAATTGGTTCTAAGTGGTGTGTTTCTAACATAATTTCTTCTGATTCTAAAGATAGTTTATTAGATGTTTTTCCAAAACCCACCATCGGAATTTCTGCAATTACTCCATCTTCTTTAAAACTTACAATCTTTTTAGAAAAATCTAATATTCCTTCATACTTCTGTAGCCAATCACTGCCTAAGATTATATCTCTAACTAGTTTTGGACATACTAAACAATTAATATGACTTTTATATCCCCCTAAGTCACATTTTACCATTATTTGTTTGTTAATACGCTGTGTTTGCTTCAAAGCATAGGTTATTGTGGCACCTGTTACTGGCAAACATGGTAATTTTGGATTACTTTTTATAAGTTTTTCATAAAAATTTTGTGACACGCAAGTGACCCTACTTCCCGAATCTACTAAAGCATTTGTTTTCACATTTTCTACAAATACCTGAATAAATGAGGCATTTTCCTGATTTTTGGTGTCAGTATCATCCTCATCACTGAGTAATTCTGAAGATTTTGTGACAAAAATTAATCGCACGGCGCTCGATTCATTATTTTCAATATTATTTTTACTTTTACGCGTATCTGGCATATTGCTGTTATTTTGATTTCGATTCACATTTCCTGAAAAATTTCCGAAACTTCCGAACCCAATTTTTCGCGTTTCATTCTCTTGTTCAAAAGTTTTATCTATTTTCCTCAGCCATTTCTCTACTTCATCTATTCCATTAGTACCCAACATCAAAATACCTCGTTTAATTTCCGGTGAAAAATGATTACTAATTAGATCTATTAGCTTGCTTTCTGATAACGGATCTGAAAGATATGTTGCCTCTTTAGAAATTTTTAAAAAATAGTCAGCCATATTTCCTCTTTCAAATCTGCCAAACTTAATTCTTTCATAAGTTTCACGCTCATCATCCTCATTCCAGTACCTTTTCAAAAAGAGTTCCTTAAAATGCTGGAAATTTTGGCATGATTTTTCTTTTAAAATAGCCCAATCCAAAGCCGAACTCCGCAAACAACCCATAACCATCGGAATTTTCTTATCCTCTGTTATTCCAGCATCTTCTAACATTGCAGATATTTTTTTATAAATACAAGCGGGTGAACAGCACCGCCAGGTGTGAAATATAAATTAAATCCGCCTAAATCTTTCCACAAAGAAATATACGCGCGACTTTCATTAGCAGAAATTATGTTAGGTGTATTCACATCATCCCTAACTTTTACATAGGAAGCCTCCGTTTTTGATAACCCCCCACTACAGTCATTCTTTTTGTCAGATTCGGACTTAGCATTATTACTATTTTTCATGAACTGATTTAAATTAGATTGCATTACAGACATTCAGAATTGTTTATAAACGTTACACTTGATAGTTCTCAAAATAAATTTAAAAAAATAATAATTAATTAAAAATGGAAAAAACAAGACTTTCGAATGGTTTAAAAATACTTGGAATCGAAGTTCACAACAGTACTGCTGAAATGCTAAATGAAGGTAAATATTAGATTCAAATTGTCCGCGGATTAATTTGACAGCTATGAATGTTTACCAATGCAATTTCTCATAATATGCTATATGACGTCACTACTAAGACGTTTTGATGAACTTTACACTGAACTTTTAAGTTTAGTCTTTATAGAGAATACTTATCTGACCCGTCAAACAGTCACTTACAATGTCAATTCAAAATGGTTTTATATACAATTGACGAAAAGGTACAAATTATAACAGTATAATTCAAATATGAACCTAAGACTAATTTCAGATGTATTTACTGCTTCATTTAATAAACTGATGTGTACAATGGTGACAAAATGAACACAAAACTACTGAAAAATGGAATTAATTAAGCTTCAAAAAATATTACTCCCCACCAAATAACGAATGCTGTTTTTTTAATCGTTTAGGATATTGTTCAAAAGATAATGGTATCAATTTTAAGCATTTGTTAAGCTAATAAAATTTTCTTATTAGTTTAATGTACATATTAAGTATATAAACTTAAATAAATAATTTCCATTTCTTTAATTCATATTTAATATTTATTTTAGTCTATGATACTTATCCGTATGTTTATGTATAAAATAAATGCTTAAATATATTGCTGTTAATCGTTTTTCTATGTAACTATAGTAAAAAATATACTCCTATGTTTACTGATAAAATAAATTGCCGGTATACTTGTATGTGTAAATACACAGTCGTGTGCCATAATTTCTATCCTGAATATAGAAAAAATATAAAACTAAAATTAATTGTGCCTTGGAAATTTGTTATTTTTTTATTATCATTAGTGACTACCATATTATTATAAATCATTACTTCCAAACCGATAATACGTACAGAAAACATGGAGCGGAGTATGAAAGAAAGACTTATCGCAGTTATTGCGCTAAAAAGTGCAACAAAACAACAGCAGAGATTTTCAATTTATTAAAACTTCCCAAATTTACGAAAAAAAAATCATTAACCTGGCCATTAAATGTTAAAACGAGATCTTAATAGTTAATAACACACGAAGAAGCGGTCGGTCAAGCATAACTAAGACTCTAGCAGCAGTAAAATCTTTTCGTAAAAGAATTCGAAAAAATCCACTCTGAAAGCAAAAAATCATGTATAGAGAAATAAAGATCCTGCTCGAACCACGTCACACATTCTAAATGAAGTTCTCAATCTTATTGCAGAAGAACAAGTCAGCGATTAACAGCAGCTCTACGTCATGTAAGAGCCATGAGTGTTTTTGTAGTGACACGCAAAAGGAAGTAGTTCCAAAATTCTTTTAAACGAATGAAAAAAATATCACTTATGAAGGTTGAAAGCAACCTTCATCCAACGTCAGTAGTGATTTGGTGAAGATTTTCATATGACGACGGCACAAAGTTGCATTTCTGCGAACAAGGTATAAAAACGTAACCATCAAATTACTAGAGCGACATATTGGAGCAAGTTGTTAAGCCATTGAATGACTCCTTGTTCGCTAGTAAGCAATGGATTTTTTAACAAGGGTCAACACTTATACACAAGGCAAAGACGTTGAAATACTGGTTAGAGTTGAATTCACCAGAATTGATTTTCGCTGAATATTAACCCTCTGGAAATCTGGAATTCAATCCTTTGGACTACCCCTTATGCAATTTATTATAAGAGAAAGTCTCCAAATTTCATCTCATTATTAAGGCATAAAGGATGATTTGGAGAATATAACATTTTCCATACTCCTGTAAGTAGTGCATGCTGCAATAGGTAAGTGGCAGTTTGCCGAGGTGTATGAAAAAATATGGCAACCATTTCTCATAATTTTTTTTTTTTAAGATTTTTAATATATAACGATTCAATAATATACATATTTTTAATCAGATTCATTACTTTATGTAGAATAAGCCACCATTTTGGGAACGATTTCAATTCCGCATTTTGAGAGATTTAAAAGTTTATTGTCACTTGCATTTAAATAAAATAGATATTTTATATGCTGTGCTTCAAATATTAATATTTATTATAAAGTAAAAAGACAAAATAAAATGTATTTTATATATAGTACAAAGGAGGCGTCATCTGCTCTTTCGTCATTATAAATGGGCTCGTTAACCTTGTACGCTCTTTAAAAAAATATTTTATAACTATCATTTTGCTATTAAAATAATATAAATGTAATAAATATGTATTTTTAAATTATTTATTGCTCAAATATTAAAATTAAATATTTACGTGACGTATGTAGCACTACGCTTGGCGCATGCTTATTCAGGTCGTAAACACAACATAAATACTAGTGAAATTTGTTTTGTGCTAGTGACATATACTATTATTTAGGTTATATTTAAATGATGCTTTGAAAATTTGAATTTGAAGACAGTCCGGCACGAAATAAGTTTAAATTACTATGATAATTAAAATAACTCCTGAAGTAAATATGGATTTTATAAACGTTACCTTATTTTCAAATAATAACTTCAACATAAAAGGTAATTATATAAATGTTTAAAATAGTACATTATACACCAAAGTTGAGAAGACTATCATTATTGACCTTACCGCCAAGTTGTGTCCTGAGGTGCAAAGGAACCGAAGGACATACGACGATGGTCAATAATGGTTTTCTCAACCGTGGTATATATATTACATATCCTATTTAAAGATATTTAATTAATAATAACAAATATTTTCAAACATATTTACTTGTTTCCATACATAGAAAAAAAATAGGCTCTCTTTGTTTTTGTATCTGACAGTTACAGTTTGAATAATTTTCTTATTAATCATGAATAGTGAAAACGAAAATATTATTGATTCCACACCTCCAGCATTAAGAGAGGAAGCTAAAGATGTATATGCTACATTATTGCCTGAAAAATCAAAAAGTATATATACAAAAGCCATATTTTTGCCATATTTAAACATTGGCGTGTGATTAAAAATGTGACGAATATATCTGAAAATGTATTGCTTGTCTATGATAGACCAGGCACTGAATAGAAAAACCTTCGAGTCTCTCGGTCACATTTTCGATGTCAAAGTCAACACTTATACTTAAAGAAAACTTTGATACATTTAAATATTTTTAAAACGTCAAAACTTAAATTTTATTCCAAAGAAATCGAGTGTATTTTGTAAAGAAGAAATTAATAATTTTCTAATAAATGCACCACATGAAACATTCTTGTCATTAAAGATATTTTTTCCTATTGTGGTAGTAGGTTTTAAAAATTTGTTATTTAATAAATTGTATCATAGGCCAGTTTTGTGATTGGGTTGGCTGGGCCATTATTCTGTTAACACAGATACCGCAGCAATCAACATGACCTATAATAATTGTACCATAAATATTACAAATTATAATAAATAATACCTACAGTAATGTACCTATTTATAATTTATTTGTTGGTTTTGCAGGCTTGTTAACCTTGATTTGATTTAAATACTTTTCGTTGTTGCGTTAGCAGCTTAATTAGTTTATTATTATTGAATAGTAATTATTAATTTCTACATGTACATATTTGATATCTTCACATCAACAGAGCAGCGTACGTCAATTTAAAATTAGGCGGCAAATTTAAGTTGTAATTGTGAATCCACAATTTACATTCGAGTTTAAAAAGTCAAATAATATGAATTTGGAGCTTTAAGATTCTTTAAACAGTGACATATATATTTGCGATAAGTATCAAATATTTCACCATTATTGGTAATTATGAATGTTCGCTGAATTATAGTCTTAGTGTCCAGTGTTGTTAAAATCAAGGTTGTTCTTATATTTTCGATATCATTGATTTTCATGTTGGTCAATTCGACCCCACGACATGCCCCGGCATGAATCATCAGAAAATTATGTATTAGTAATAAAATAATATTATAAAAAAACTGCAGAAATTACCTTCATCATTAAATATGTGTAATCATTTGTTTCCAATACGAATTTTTTAATTTGTTGTCTTGCCAAAATTTGAGATATTTTTTGCCCGATACCCATAAGAATTCCTTTTTATAAAGGCAACTAATTTTTGAAATTTGCTTATGTCAGTAATATCATTTACAATCAAGGACACCTTTACCATTGAGTACTGAGCCCGAAGTGTGGAAGATTTGCACGGTTTTGCCTTTTCAACAAAATAAACTAACACCACATTCTCCGTGTAAGTCTGACACCTGACACCATTTTCTAAATCGGTTGTAAGCTTCTTTATACAATTCTCTCGAATTTTGATTCTGAATATGGATTCATATTTCCACCTTTCACATTTTTTCACGCTTTTTACTTTTGTTGACTGTTATAAATAAATAAATAAATGCTGGTTGACACCATGACATTTGTTATTAACAAAACAAATCATAACTAACTATTCATATATATGTCATAATTCTAAGAATTTATAATATTATTTAATAGTAAATTGGACGTTATGAATATAGTCATCGTGAAAAAAATAGTAATACACTGCAAGAGAGAAGTGCATTTTTTTCCCTCTTCGTATTGTAGCCCTCGCCTACGCCTCCCTTAATGTATAATGTAATGTTCCCATGTCAAATAAAGGTTAATAGTGGGTACCTAGGCTAGTAGTGAAAAAAGATGTAAACAAGATGAAAAACAAAATAACAGAGAATATAGGTTATGTTTACCGTCGCACTTATTAGAATGGACATACGTTGGTAGTGTAAATGTTTGCCATTTCTCTATACATACGATGAAAGTGTACGATACGTCATGCGCTTCCCGCCGAAATTTTATTATTTTTTTCTGACGTATTTGAAAAAATAAAATTTTTGGAATTTCTAAATTCAAATTTTCTATTAATACAACAAATAATATAGAAAAGGTTAGCGAGCCTATTGGTATACTAAAAATGATTCCATATATGTATCTCTTTTTCTTAAATATTCTATGAAACATATTTTAAAATACTGTCGCAATGTCTATAGGACTTTGCGTTGCTCGTTTCATCCAATGTGATTTAATAAAATTCGCTGAATAATCTTTATTTGAGAATAAATTTCATTTTCATCATACATTTTTCCACTACTTTGTACAAATTTTCGCAAGAACAAGAATATTTAAAAAATCTGATGTGTTCAACACAGTACCTACCGCCACTGTAGTAATATATTCTATACCTATAAGTTTTTCAGTTCATTCAATTTGTAGTCTTATAATTAGTTTGTTATTGCAGTTCAAAATATTTTTAACTCATTTCATAACTAAAATTTCTTTCATAAAATTTGTATGACTAAAAAAAGAACACGTATTTTTGAAGTTACTATAGCCGGAATCGAACGTACCTTGATTCACGGATGCAAATATATTCCGTATATATTTCTTCCATTTTTTAAATTTTACAATAAAACTACCTCATATTTACTTATCTTATCTTTTAAACTTACTTACATCAAATTTGACATTATATATCAAATTTTGTGAACATATGAATAACTCATCTGTTTTATAGAAGTTCCTCAGCCTAAACGATTTGTAAAATTATTATTATTTACATATTTTTTTCTGTTTAGGTAGAAATTCTATGTACACGTAATTATGTAGATCGGTAGAAAATTAAAAAATCTTTATATTTATAAAAACAAAATTTGCGAAAATATGATATTTAGAGGTATTTTTTAGGAAAAACGGTTTAAATCTTCAAGTAAAGTTCTACTTCCGGTGAACCAATTAATATTCTTTTTTTTTCAGGCATATGACCCCCAGGATGCTAGGTCTAGTTTGAAGTTATCCGACATTCAACACTTCATCAAATAAATTTCCTATTTCTGGTAATATCAACCCCCCTCTTTAGTTAACGTTTTTACAATTTTCTATAATTTTTCAATCAACAATCATTAGTAGTTTTGCAACGTATATTCGAAGTGTTCGTTAAAAGAAGTATTAAAGATGCCAAATGAACCATTAGATAGAAATTATGTAGTGATGTCTATGCGAATTGTTTGTTAAAAATAAAGTATTAAAGATGCCAAAAGAAGCATCTGATAAAAATTATATACTGAGAAAGTAGATATCTGGAAAAAATTATTTCAAAATTATTGACTCCGCGAATATTTTTTGCACCATTTTCAAATTTTGGATTTTCATCTACTTGCGATCAATGCTCTAAACAAAACTTAATATTATTTATTATTATAAATTAAAATAAATAGATACATTCTTTGTCGGTAAGAAATACCAGATCCATTTTTTGACCGGTACTAGCGAGGAAAATAATAATTTTTAACATTTATTAGTAACGAATCTTTAATTTCACCACTAAATTGAGAAAGGAATAAAATAAAAGTTGTATTGGAAAAAATAATATGCAATAGATTTGTTAAGTTAAATATTATTATTATCAAAAAATATTTGTTATTTTATTTATTTATTAAGCACAGCTAATAATAATTTACGTGACAAGACTCTGCGTACTATTTTTTTTATACCTGCAAGTTTCTATTTAAAAATAATAAAGTATTAACATTGGATGGTTTTAAATCAGTTTGTCGTTCTAATAATATTCGCCTGGTAGTAAAAACAAGTTCATTTGCCGTTGAACTATGATAGATGTTGAACTTAAAATAACAATTCAGTTTCTTAAAAATTTTCAAATATTTGGAAACATTTGCACTTTTCTAAATGATTTATCATCGTCCGATAAACCGGAGCTGGAGTTGTTGGTAAATTATTCAGAGGTTGTTAGTATGACTTTTATTATTGTAAAGTGATGCGGATTTCATATTTTTGTCAGTATTTATATTACATTTTTCTAAATTTTTGTTCTGTTCTATAAAATAAATAACGAAGAAAATTTAGTAACTGCTAGTTAACTAATCCTCGGTTAAATTTACTGACCATACGTCAAATTCAAATATTGTACAATAGATGGTAGGCCATAAAAAAAATATGGATTTAAGTCTTATAAAATACACGTTCGAAGATCGAAGATTAAATTTATATAATTGGTTTTTGCAAATGTGGCAAAACAATAATAGATTTCATCATAATATTTTATTTTCTGATGAATCATATTTTTCCAATAATGGACTATGTAATAGAAATAACTTAAGAAAATGGGCAATAGAAAATCCCAGAGAAATAAGATCATCCAGCCATAGAGAAAGATTTGAGTTTATTATTTGGTTTGGAATACTAGGTACCAAAATTGTTGGCCCTATTATTTTTCAAGGCACTCTAACAGCAGAAAAATATTTACAGTTTCTACAAAATGAAGTGGAATATCTACTGGATGAGTTGCCAATTGCTAATACAATTAATATGTAGTTTCAACAAGAGGGAGCGCCAGCTCATAATGCTAGAAATGTAACAGCATGTTTAAATACAAAATTTAGGAACAATTGTATCGGAACAAATTCTCCAAACTCTTGGCCGGCACGGTCTCCGGACCTATAACCCCACTGGATATCTTTCTTTGGGGCTATTTGAAGGATAGAGTATACAGAATTCTGACTGTCACTTTCAATTAGAGTTTCAACTAAAATTTAATACCTAGGTTTTCTCCAGTAATTTAATCTGTGGATTTAATCAGTAGGTTATTTTAACTTTTGTTTATACCATAGAAATCGGCCAGTTATATTAATTTAACCTGATAGGTTACTTAACTGGCTTTAAAAGACCGGGCAATAGTGATTTAAAATTTGCATCTAAAAATTGCAATCTAATGTAGGTAAGGTACGTCATCTAATTAAAAATATTTTTTAAGGATTGTTTTGCACTACACTTTACATCTACGATTTAGCAGCACAATATTGTTCCAATTTAATCTATCATAAGTAATAAGTTTTATTTACAGCCGTATATTCTCGGTTCTTAATATTTCTGAGCATTCTTTAAATAAGCCAATATATATATATATATATATATATATATATATATATATATATATATATATATATATCATCAATAGTTTGTATGCGTATTATATATGCTACACTTTCTCGTAAATTTCGTCAATACTGTACCATTATGTACAAGGATTTCCGTGAAGTCTTCTTTTTTAAACTTCTCGTTAATTTTGCGTTTAATCCAAACTGGTTGAAAAGAGTTACGTTATTTTTATATTTCTAAAAGAGTTAAAGTAACTTCGCCAGGTAAATTTTGATTTTAATAACACAGTGGACAATCAAGTCTATGAAAATTGGGAAGTTTCTTGCCTGGGTAGTTTATTAAACATTAAATTTCATGTCCTCAAGAATACCTGTGTGGCAGTGAAACTGACGAGATTCAAACAATAAAGTTCCTATTTAATAACCAAATTTATATTATGACAAACAGAAAATTCATTTGTACGATCTCAATGCCCTAACGTTATTAGCGTCTGTTATAATCAATATATCTGTATTATATATAACTCAATATCACTGTATCAGTGAACAGCATTGTCAATATATTTAGTTAGTATGTATATTTTGTTATAATATTTATAGTAAGTTGAATTCCTTTATATTATAATACTTTGTGTTATACGTTGAATAAATGCATTCTACAAGTGTTCTAGTTTTAAGCAGCATAACTTCAACAATGGACTAAATACCTAAAAATAAGGTGACAAGTTTATTTGAGGAAATTTGTGGAAATGCTTAATTCCATAGATATTTTATGTTTTTCTTATCGCAACAGAACTACTCAAAAATCAATTTCATAACGACATATTAAATAATATCTTCTTGTGTGACATGTGATATAATATTAAAATTAAATTAAAAATGTGTAAGTTACTATATAATTTCAAAACAAAAAGCTTGGTTGAAAAACAAACAAGAATATTGTAACAAAAAATGTAATTAACAGAAAATGTCATAAAAAGAAGATTATCTGTACCTTATACACCGCAGCAGCGAGAAGTAGCTAAAAGAAAAAATATTCCGCTTGTGGAAGCGGTTTGATGTTTAATATCACAAAGGGATATGTCTCCAAAACAGGGAATAAAGGAAGGCCAAGAAGAGAATTTAAATGGATCGCAAAATATACACAAGAAAAATAATTTATTGGAATCACAGAAATGTGTAAAAAATATAAGTCAATGCTGAAAAATGATGCCTAAACTTATAGTACATACTCTTTCCTAAAAACAAAACTGAACAAAGCAGAGTTATTTTTACAACAAAATATAATTTAGACGGAAGTAATGCAAGAAAAGTACGATAGGTGGCAAAAGGATATAGTCAGGTGCATAGAATAGATTCTCATGATACTTTTGTGCCATTTGTAAGACTAAATTCCGTTCGTCTGGTGATGGCACTTGCAGCCTAGTGGAATTAAACTGTTCATCAACTGGATATTAAAACTGCTTATCTAAATTATGATCTTCAAAAAGAAATATATATGAAAAGGCTAAAATACTTAAAAAATTCTTTGAAAGAAATAATGTAAAACACTTTGGAAAGTTCAAGAGTGGTTAGAAGAAAGCGAAAATTTAAAATGAATATATTGTTTATTAAAAAAATCCTTATATGGACTCCGACATTGCGGAAGGCAATGGAATAAAAAATTAGACGAAAAACAATAATTCTACTGACAGTTTTTAACTTGGAAAAAATAAAACAATATATTGGAATATAATTTTCACAATCCGATAGCAAAGGATTGATAACAATGTCACAGAAACATTATATTAAACAATTATTGACATAATTCGGAATGGAAAATTCAAAAACAATAAAGACTCCTTTGTGTATGTAGCAATTACAACAAGAGCAGATATTACGTTTGCAATCAATTAATTAAGTCAATTCAACAGGTTTTATCAAAAGGATCATTGGGCTGGTGCTAAAAGAGAACTGCAATATTTAAAAGAAATAATGGATTACAAACTACACTTCAAGAGAAAGAGGAATCATTAACTTTGACAGGGATTACTGATGCTGATTCGGATTTATGTATAAATGATCGGAAATCGTATACAGGCTTTGTATTTTTCTTGGGTTGGGAAGCAAAAAAAAAACAGAAATCTGAAGTATTTTCCAGTACTGAGGCAGAATACAATACAAGGCTCTGGCAGACAAACAAAAATATATTCTGACAATGTACCTGCCGGTCTTGTTAAAAGTACCTACATGTACATCACTTCACTCGAAGACCAAAGTCAGTGGCGGTGCATTGGGGCCCACGTCCCAAAAGAGCGGATTTGGTGAATTTAATGTATGTTAAATTTGTCATTAAATTAAATTATTTAATGATAACTAGTAAATATAATACTATGAAATATTTAATTATTATACTCTACTCAATAATTCAATTGAACAGCAATATAGTACTACAGTAACGCAACCCTAACAGTTTTAACTTGCAGCAAATAACAAATTTTAAGAATTAATAACATATAATAAATGTATTGGTACTAAATTTCAGGCGGGTGGTGAGCTACCAACCGTGAACTGTGAGTTGCGTGCACTGCGCAATATGCACATTAGCTTGACTTGCTATTTAGGACAGAGTAGAGAGTAGAGTAAAATCGGACAAAAACCCAAATATCGTATAACCTCCCAACTTAAGAAACATTTTTATTATTACTGACTGTAGGTAAGTGCATTGAATATAATATTTTATTGTGTAGGAATTCATTGTGATAATGTACATAGATAGGTCTGTATACAGGGTGAATACTGAAAACCTTGACATAGGGAAATAACATGGGAAAACAGTTTTTTGCTGTTTCCATCTGTCCCGCTAAATAAAATCGGGTGTATATGGTATCATTAGGTAGATATTTTAAGTATAATTTAATTTAAAAAAAAGTAGGGCTGAGGTGGTCTCGAACCAGGTCTTGTAGATTATTTATGTTATGAATCAGCTCTCGTATCCACTCGGCTATGGAGCATATTATTTTTGACGTTTCTTATTCAAAAATATGAAGGATAACCTTCAAAATACAATTTATTTTATCAAATATTTCAGTTAGAAAAGGCCTTATTACACAACATTCAGTTTTATTAGATGCAAAATTAAGTAATCTAACTAACGATACCATATGCACCCGATTTTATTTAGCGGGACAGATGGAAACAGCAAAAAACTGTTTTCCCATGTTATTTCCCTATGTCAAGGTTTTCAGTATTCACCCTGTATATGCCTTACATTGTACAGAATGATTAAAATTACTACGAGGATTGAAATTTATGGAAATGAGTAGGAATACGAGTATGTACGCGAATACAATCTGTTAACCGTATATCACTATCACAACGATATGGAAAAGAAAAAATCAGAACGAGGCGGAAGCTTTAGTCATTCTGTGTACATTTTCCTAACGTACAGAAATGTTATCTATGAATTTGATGCGCTTATGCAAATTTCCATTTCGCGCGCTTACAATTTAAAAAGTACACTCCGGAATACAAACTAAATAAAAATACCAATAACTCAACCTATTCTAAATCAGTTTGTACTCCAGCCAGGGTGTACTTTTTAAAGTTGTGAGTGCACGAAATAAGAATTTGTACAAGTGCGCCAACTTCATAGACATTATTTTTGTGCGATAGGAAAATGTACAAACAAGAAATGTACACGGGGGATCTATGTACATTAAGATACATTTCCTTTTAAATTTTTTATTATTTCACAGAAAATTAAAATACATGTGCGTACTTATCATACTACTCTAATTCTTACATATTTATTTTAGAAGCAAAATGGACAAGAAACTTAAAAGTGGTGCTTTAAAACGCAAATTAAAACGTGCATCAGATGAGGCTGTAGCAAAACTACCGAAATTAACTTCATATTTCACTAGTAGTGTAAAGTCCACATCAAAAAACATCAGAAATCGAAATTAATGTTCAAAAAAAGACAGAAGAAAATATTCAAAAAATATCGGAAGAAGATGAAAGTATTACAATACCTATAATTTCAACAATAAGTGAAATTAATAATGAAAATATAGCAAACTTGAAAAATGAAAATTATCCGACAGATATTGCACACTATCCAGAAAATTTAACTACGGATATGAAGAAATTTATTATAAATTACGACGCATGCAAATCAAAAGGACCGTTTCCAAAAAACAATAAAAACAGATCATTTTCGGAAAATTATTATTCAACCACTAGTAAATCGGGATTAAAAATAAGTAGACAGTGGCTGTGCTACTCGCAAAAATTAGACTTTGTTTACTGCGAGCCATGTTGGTTGTTTGTACAGGTAATAACTCGACGGGGGGTATCAATGATTGGCAAAATTTATCGAATAAAATTAAGGATCATGAAAATAGTCCACGGCATGTTCATGTATGCATCGCTTAAGAAATTTGGAAAAGTAACTCAGGAATTGATAAAACTATGGAAGAGAATGTGCAAGAACAATGTAACTTTTGGAGAAAAGTATTAAAACGCTTAATGAAAATAATATTTAAATTATCGAAGAATTCACTATTTAATAAGAGGACACCGTGAAAACATAAATAATACTTATGTTGGAAATTTCTGTCTGATGTAAAACTTTTAGCAGAGTATGATCCGGTTATGAGGCAGTTATTGGATTTGCCGAAGGGAAGTACTAAATACTTGAGTCTTGAGACCTGTTGTTTTGAATGAGATTATTGAATGCTTAGATCAACATTTAGAAAACAATTAACTGCAGAAATTAAATACGCTTTATATTTTGCTATCATTGCTGATACAACCCAAAATATTTCTATGATTGATCAATTAAGCTTAGTATTCCGTTATGTATATATTGTAAGAGACCCGTATGACGACAAACCTAAACGACTAGATATCAATTAAACTTTCCTTGGTTTTGTTACAGTTTCAGATGGATCTGCAGCAGGACTAACATCAATTATTTGTGACTCATTTAAGTCAAACGATTTAGATATTTCAAAATGTCGTGGACAGGGGTACGACGGAGCAAACACAATGAGGGGAGTATACTCAGAAGTACAAACTCGCTTAAAGGAAATACAGCCTCATGCGCTATATGTACATTGCGCGGCACATAATCTCAATTTAGTAATTAATCATGCAGTAAACGGCGTGCCAGAAATATCCAAATATTTTGTAAATGTGCAAAGAATATATATGTTTTTTGACTACAGTATTAATCGTTGGGACATATTATCTCAAATTACAGGTGAATCTGATACTGTTCTAAAAAAATTAAATCCAACGAGGTGGTCTAGTCATCTTGCGTCAATACTTGCCATCAGAGTAAGATATCCAGATTTATTAAAGACTTTAAATAAAATTATTCTACAGTCTTCAAAAAAAGATGAAAAGTCCGAGGCTGTTCGCATTAAAAACAATATGGAAAATTTTGAATATGTCTTAACCACTGTACTTATAGAAAAAAATTTATCATGTTTTAATGCAACATGAACTATCTTACAAAGAAAGAATATGGATATTGGTCTAGCGGCATTACACATGGAAATGTCTTATAATCAAGTTAAAAATTTACGTAATGACTTTGAATGTATCATTAAAGAAGCAGCTACTATTGCTCAAAAATGGGGTGTGAATTTATTAATAAACGTAGACGTCTTATAAGAAAACATTTTGATGAACTTACTGAAGATTATCGATTTCAAAATGCACAAATGCTTTATAATAGTATATTGTGTTATAAAGAGTAAAATGATACTTTGTGTGGCGAACATGGAAGTTTGCACGACGAGCGAAGCGAGTCGGACAATTGCATGCGAAGCACACAAAGACACTTATACTCTGAATAACACAGTCTATTTTTTCTTTAAAAGTAGAAATTTAAAAAAATAATTACTATTTGACGTTTAATATGTAGATTACCTGTCAGTTATTCATAATTTTTAGTAACTTTATTCTTAGGTTATCTAGTTTTTATAGTGACATTTATGTCGATATTACAGATTTCTATTGTATAGATTACTTCTTATTGGCTGGTTCTACATACGGCGGCGAAGAAATTAAACGGCGGCTAGAATAAAAAATTATATTACGCCAGCGTTGAAATTAAACTTCAACCTTGTCAATCACGTCATAGAAGATGTCACTTTTATGACGCTTGAAGAAAAAAATATTTTTTTTACCAATTAATTGAAATTGTGACATCACAACTGCAAAAAATATTTATAGGACTAAATGTTGTTTCCGATTTGTTTGCATTCTTTGCTTCTGCTAAAATAATTGAAATGGATGAAAACACCATTACAAAAAACGCAAAAATGATCCAGGAAATATATTCAAATGATCTAGCTGAATCTCTGCCAATGCAATTGCTGCTATGTGTTATATCTTTGTGACGAAGCGTCACGATGCAGTTTTATTTTGAAAGTATTTTTGAACATAAATTTAATATCTAATTTACCGAAGCTCTACCTTCCAAATATTTTAAAACTATTGCCTAGATTTTGCATTCGAATCAAGCAACCGCGCAAGGCCAGCGCGCGCATGTCTAGTAATGGCAGAACAACATGGAGTTTCATTTGTTTATATTGTGTTTTTGTGAAGTTGTTCTGTAAACCATTACTCCGATTTTCTTGATTTGAACACCATGAGATGCAAGACAATATTCTTCGTAGTGTAGTGCCAAACATATCGTAGTGGTTTTTGTGAAAGTGGAATTTTGAAAAACATAACCATCGAACATGTGTTTGGGTTGTAGTCAAGTTACTCATTCAGTTAATTTCATGCGGCGAAATTAACTCGTTTAGTGCCTTAAGGCAATAGTAAGTGTTTCTATTACTGTTTGTATTGTATTAATGTTAAATGTTATTTATTTATATTTTTATATTGTATTTGTAATTGTTTTGTGACTATGTTCACCTCTGATGATGGGTACGAGGGGAAGGGGGTGAACATTTTGATAAAAGCGCAGTCGTTGACCGACTCGTGGCTTTTTTGAGTGAGTTTTTGGCCAAATAAAGACGTAAAAAATAAAAGTTGTGAAGCAGAGTTTTTTATTTGAATTATTTTTTATTTGTTTTCCTATCCTTCCACTGGTGAACGGAAGGTAAGTGGAAGTGAAGTATTTATGGAAAAATTGGAATAGTGTTTTGCCGTTTTTCACACCCTTATGTGAGCAAAACGTGTTTGTGAAAAAAATCGTTCTTTTTCATCTCGTACACGAGTTGTGCGTAAGTTGCGATAGTTTGTGAATTCCGATTACTAGGAGCAGAGAAGAACTAGTGATTGCGCTACCACTATCGAGATAATTTTGGATGAATTTCGGCGTGGAAAGAATCCTCGAATCTGTCATTTTACTTCGTGAGTCGCGGAACAGGATTCGGCTTGTCCATCGGCCACCGCCAGGACTAATCAAGGATAGTTCTGCTGAATTTGGTTTTGCGTTCGTTTTTACCTCACCCTCGCATCGCGTGTACGTGGGTGAGCGAGCAACGCAGGTTTTAAGAATAACCGATTTTTATTCGAAATTTATTTATGCTTTTATTTACGTCTTTTTACTGTCTTTTTTGGAAAGTCGTTCCGTGATAATGTGTTCAAGCGAGCGACCACAACCAATGTTGGAATCCGTACCTTGGACATTTTTCTCCATTGAGATATCCGTGGCCGTCGTCACTGGAAGCCTGCGAGTTAGACGTCTCTACCGTTACGTAGAGTGGCGCCCGAGATTTGGAAACGAGTAGTGCGACAGCGTTTGTATATTTTATTATACCGTGCCTGTCGACTAATTATTGTGTTTTTGTATGGAGTTACTGTGTTATAGGCTGTGACGACGTATTTTACATTGTGTGACGCGAAGGTAACGCCGTAGTCCGTCACACGTTTTCGAGAACGATAGGGACTGACGACGTAACGACGTCACATCTTTGAAGACAGAAATTGAAAAACTACACACAATTCGTGAATTAGCTGAACTAGTCATGATTAAGTATTATGATATGAGTGCTAGTTTTACTGAAGTATATTCTTTATTCATTTTGTATTCAACAATACCTGTAACAGTATCCAGCGCAGAACGCTCATTTTCTAAATTAAAAATTATTAAAAAATATCTGCGAAATACTATGCGCCAACAACGACTATCTTCGTTAGCACTCTTAAGCATAGAAGCAGAAAAAGCGGAAAAAATGGATGTGTCAAAATTAAATGAAGATTTTGCTTATGCCAAATCAAGAGGGTGTCCGTTGTAAATATTAATTATTGTTAAATTATGTATGTATAATTTTCTTTTTCAATATTTAATATTTATTAGAAAATATGTATTTATTTAAAGAAATTTTTGTTAATGCATTAAAAGTTATATTTTGTCCGACAAACATATGATGGTGGTATAATAAAAATTGATTTTATATTAACTGACAAAATAAAAGCTGATTTATTCAAGAAACCTGCAATTAAATATAAAAATTATGTAAATAAAATGATGTTAAACTGAAAAAAAGTAATGGTTGATACATGTTTGTGAAAAATGTCGGTGTCAAATGAGTGAAAACATAATAAAAACTACGGTTTATTTAATAATAAGTGGTCCGTAAACTATTGATAAAATTCGTAATAGTTTCAATTAAAAATCAGTGCATTTACTAAACTAGATACAGAAGTGTTAGAATTTTGATTCTGATATGTGTGTATTCAAAAGGACGAGTTTTGCTTGCAGCAACGAAAGGCCCAGCAGACAAGCAAGCACGCAGCTGCTACAGTGGACCGTGCTGCTATATATCCGTTCATTATTTCCCAAAAAGAGAAATATTAAAAAATAAGTGGAAAATCGCATTAAAAATCGAAAAGCACATAGCATCCTTCTTGGACATTTATTCACAATATTTTTTACCTACAGATATTATTCCATATAAGTATTTATAATTTATACTTCAAAACATTATTAGATTGAATTACACATAACAAAATCATTAAAAAAAGCCATAAATTCCGCAAAGACAATTCGATAGAACCTTTGTAAAGAAAAAAAAAGAAAGTAGTAATTATTATTCTTTAACATTATATATTTATTTTGAATTGTTTATAGGAAAGATAGAGAAGAAGAAACGATAAAAATACTAGAAATTGAGCCATATCCGGAGAAAGACGTGCAAAACAAAGAACATGAATGTACATGTTTATATTTATGTACCAATCGAATAAAATCTGTAACATTAAAATAATAGAAATTTATAGGTACTATTTATAGAAAAAATAAATAAATACAATAACAAAGCAACGATAGCTTGCACTACTTTCCATTTGCTTTACAGATGCATACACATTTCTCCGAAGTGATAATTGTATTTAATGTTATTAAGATTGATTCAAATTAGATATTTGAAGATAACCGTAATTGTGCATATTATTTTCCTTTTATAATATACTTCTACTTCGACCATAGACCACACAGCATCATTTAAATAAATGTATATATCTGAAATTGCGATAAAAAAATTTAAATTGAATTAAAAATAACAAAATATCCTCAAAACAAAGTATCAAAATAACTCTCGCACTTATGTAAAATACAATGTTTTACTATAAGTCAGTCAGTAGAACTGCCATCTCTAGGAAGTGGCTCTCTCGGATTAGCGTTTCTAAAAGTAAAAGGAAAATATTTGGTGATTACTGTAACAAAATTGTAAAAACTGTAAAAACTTTCGTGATTATAATATAATATTAATAATTAATTAATTAATATTTAATTTGTTGTATGTATTTTTAAGTTTCTACCTATTTCTTTGTTTTAGTTAAATAGTCACTGAGCGCCTAGGTAAAAGGGAATTTTACTGAAATGTTCTCGCAGCAACATAAATGCATAATAGTGTTTAAAATTAAAATAATATGTACCATTTGCTACTGTTGCACAGATTTTTCCCCTTAACGTAATGCGTAAGATTGTTACTCATTTTATTCCATAATATAATTTTATCTGCTGACTACCGTGTAAGCAATATAGTATTTTTTTCTCAAAATATTTATATTAACCCTTGATGCTTTGTAGTTTTCTTATATTTGTTCGCACTAAATTTATAATCATTGTGAAATATAAAGTAGTTATCTACTACATATGCATGAGAAATACTTCAATATTTTTCGTTATTCTGATATGTTTGCCATGCAAGAGTGATATATTATAGAATATTTCTGGCAAAAATTTACGTTAAATATGTATGAAGTATTGCTATAAATATTTAACAATTATTTTAAAATGTCATTTATGACAATAAAATACACGATAAACGTCAAATATATTCAGGGGTGGATCAAGGATGGATCCAATGTTTATTTCTTTTACCATTTCTTGTAAAAAAGGCCTTTTATCAAAGATTAACACCTCAGTAGTAATGTATACCAATTGGTAAAACTACTTCTGAAAGCTTATCTCGGTAAAATGCGATTAAATCCTATTACCTTTTATTTTTTTATTTTTTATTTTAAAACAAGTTTTTTTTCATAACAGTGTTGAGATTAATAAATAGGTTGAATTAAAATAAATGTACGTAGTACCACGATAAGAATAAATAGCAAGAGACGCTGAATTAGTCCCGTTTTTAGTTTAGTGTAAGGATTGGCGGCAGGTGCTGCATTAATGATGTCCTCCACTTCATTAGCATAACGTTCTTCAAGATGGGAGACGAAATAATATTTTGTAATTTCCTGCGTAATATTAGTTAAGGTGAATTACGTTTTCACCTTAGCAAACCATAGTGTGGGCCTGTCTTTCCAGAAAAGTGGCAGCTTGACAGAAATTCTACTTATTGCAAGGGTCGGGGCCGATGCCTGCTGATCTTGGTTTAGTTGCTGCTGGAGTAATTCCTTTAACTCTTGATTTTGCTGTTGCAGTTGGACCAGCTGATTTTGAATTTCTTCCATTAGGACGAAAAAATGAAATGAGGAGCTTGTTCTTAAATCGGGATCACCAATTGTGGATATGTTTAATTATATTCCACATAAAATTATAATAATATATGAAACATTGATAATTCAAATGCCAGAAAAGTAATGTACGTCTACTCATCAAACCGTTGATTGAGAAGTACATATAGATAGGCAACAGCAATACCGTTGTGCGTAATGGTGTTTTGGAATCAGATTTAACAGAGCCATCTGGTCCGAGGTTCCAAGAATTATTTCCAAAACGAAAGAGTAGTGAGTGACTAGCGCAACGCGCAATGCTAGATTTGAAATACGAAGGTCAAGCGTGTTCAAGTGAGAATATTTTTCTAATTAAATTATTTTACTCATTTATTTCAATATAAGATATAAAATTTACGTTTTTCTCTTTGTGAGTGGGTACGATTGTCTCCAACAAATTATTTTGTAAGTATATTATAGTTTATTAGTCTTATGCCCGGTTTCACCATTGTAGGTTAAATCTTCAGATAATTATCTGACGAATAAATTTTATTCATCGAATAGTCAAAGTTTCGTTTCACCAACCAAAATGGTTGGATAGTTAGTTATTCGTAGAATAATACTTTTCCATAATATTTCTGCAATGAGTGTACAATATCGTCTAGGCGATGAATGCAAATAACAACTATACAACTGTCATCGAAAATTTAAATTTGTAAAATATTTTAACATTTTTACTGGAATGTATCCCCCAATTGTCCATTTCGTTATCAAATTCGAAATGATTAAAAAATTTGACTCTGTTTTTATAAACGTAGATCTTATTAACTTCATCAGTAATGAATTAATTTGAGTGTAATTCTTACTTAAAGAATTGTCACAATTCAAAGAGTTGAGATATTCTATGAAAAATATCACCGAATTTGTTTTAATCAAAGAAAATATTTGATTACGCAACAAAATTTGGATTACTATAAGTGTGTTGATACACGGGGTGAAATTAAAATACGATTCATATATTGTAATCAAATAAAATATTTTGATATAATGTTACAAGGGTCAAAAGTAGTAGAACGTAATTTACATTTTAAATAATCGAAAAATGGAACTGTTGAGGTATCGAATCCCTGCTATGCAATGAGTTATGATTATGATTATGGAGCCATAGCATCCACTCGCCTATGAAACACTTAGTTTGAAATTTTCTTATTACATAAACAGCTGTCAGAACTAATTTCTTTTTCCAATATTTTTATTTAAAAATATCTTATTTCATAATACTTGATGCAAAATTAAATCATCTAATCAATGGTACAACATACACCCCATCATTTTAGCGGAACAGAAGATAATAGCAAAAAACTGTCTTCCCATCTTAATTCATAATCTCAAGGTTTTTAATATTCATTCTGTGTTATATATGTAAATCAAATTATAGATACAAATGAAAGGAAAATAAAATAAAAAAGAGAAAGAAACAGTTATGTCGAAGAAGAAAAATAAAATATATTGAATGTAGTAGAATATTTGGAAATGATCGAAAATGGATCGTTCATACTTCTCATTGTTCTTTGCCGTTGTACTCGTTAAACAATTTCTTCGTTGGAAAATGTCAACGATCATGAAGATAACGATAACATAACATTCTGATATTGACAGATTTATTATCAGAAAAAAGTAACCTAAAATATTATATAAATTTTTACAGTAACCTTCAATTAATATTCCTTTTATACATTCTTTTTTGCAAATATAAATATATAACTATATATTTTCTATAACAATTTCAAGAAATATTATAATAAAAATTAAAAAATATTTCAAACGTCACACTATTCGTCGAATAAATATTTAATTGGCCAAAAATTGTCAGTTAACTTAACCAACGATTTATTCGTCGAATAAACACTAACTGACGTTGATGAAACAAAATAAGGGAGTTTTATTCGACGAATAGTTTAACTGACGAATAAAATATTTATTCATCGATGGTGAAACCGGGCATTAAAACATATTTTATTATAAATGATGTACAAATAGTAAAAAAAATATTTCGTGACACTTTTGATGTGTCAAATTATGGATGTTGTGCATAATATGTACATACAAAGCAGATTGGCACACCCAGCAGTAAGTAACAGTGGGGATATGTTTATTTATTTATAATTTTAAAAAATGTCTACATAAAATTGAAAACTTAATGGTAAAATACATGTACGCTGTAAAAAATAACTTCTAATAATTTTAACTTAAATATATATTTTTTATTTTCAGAATTATTAGTTTAAAATGACCTTGAACATTAGCAGTCACCGTTATGTGTATCTAAACTGCAATATGGAAAATTGAATTAATAAACAAATTAGTTTCTTTAAATTCCCAATATCACATCCTGATGTCGTGCAAACGTAGATAGAAAACAGTGGCAATACTGACTTAATTTCTTTAAATAACGATGCATTATCTCAACCAAAAAAATGTGAATGTCATTTTGGCCCAAAATTTATTATGGATAGTTCAAATTGTAAAAGAAAAACCCTTGTGAATCATGCAGTTCCGTACCATTATTCCTCTCAATCTTCAGAACCAGAGTTAACAGTAAGGAAACCAACAAAGAGAACTTATTTAGACATGAAAAGAACCTAATCGGAGGAGGTCAGAACAACTCCAGATGAATTACATTATATTTAACACCGACAAAGAAAATGCATCTAAGCTCTCCGAAAAAATCTTTAGGATCCTTAATAAAATTTTCTTCCCCTATCAAAGAATCTCCCCGAAAAAGAAAATTACGTGTTACAATAAAATATCAAGTACAAATAATTAAACGCAGAAAGTCATAGAATTATCGTTTGAAACAAAAAATTATGAAACAAAAATCCATAATTTCTGATCTTTTAAAAACCAAATCTGAAGACGTACAAACGTTAGTTAATGAGCAATTGATACTCAAACATCGTTCTAGTGGAGTGAAAATGAAAAACAATTAGCCTTATCTTATTTTTACAAACCTTCAGCGCTGTACAAATACATGCGTCAAAATCAAAAATTACCCTGCCGTTTGAACGAACTATACTGCATTAGTTACTTTTTTTTCACCTGCCGACAGGAATAGAAATACCATTATATAAAGTACAAACTATAGAACCAAAGGAAGGTGAATATATACTTTTATTTGATGAAATGAATATCAAACAGTTTTACAGTTCGATTTTATTCAAGATTTGGTGGAAGGTTGTGAAGATTTAGGTGAAATTGGCAGAAAAAATAAGTATGCTAATCATGCCACTGTCTTTATAGTTAGAGGAATGATGCATAGCTGGAAAATTCTTATTTCATATTATTTTAGCCATGACAGTATAAAAGCTGTTAATTTAGTTACACCCGTCGATACCAATAAGGTAATTATTGTACCGCGAATAATATTCTACATTGTAATGTGTTTCGTTCGACGCCTAATCACAAATGTAACGGTTTCAGGTGTCGCAATTTAACACTTTGTATATGGTCATTTGTATTATATATTTTTTGTACCTTGTATTTACGAATAAGAAATTATTTGCTTGCGTTTATGAACACATTCGAATTTCTCGAACGACTTTTTTACATAACCTCAATCAGGGCACTCGTGCTGAACAATTTATATTAGTACGCCAATTTCAGATTACTTTTTAGTTATTAAATAAAATATAAATATTACATAATTAAAAACACGTTTAAAACAAAATACTGAATAGCTATTTTAACGATTTAATACTACACGAAGAACAACAATACAAAAATTCATGTCTTTGTACATGAAAGAAGAAAATCAAGAATCATAAACATATTTATTTATGATCCTTTAGACCCGGATTTATATCAAAGTGTAACAGATATTGGCAAATATTAAGATTACTACTACTACTACTGCAAATCTTAGAAGATATTAGTAAATGGTACCAAACACTCAACAAGAATATTTAACTATTCTTGGCGTCAATCGGCGTATTGTGGAATACATTATTGTCAGCAGTTCAACAATATCAGTAAACAACCATTAGTGCAACTTTGTTTATTCAAATATAAATTCACTTGATTTAATTGTCATAATACAGATATTCAATAAACGTTGCAATTTGCGTATGCATCATGACTTTAGAGGAACTTATTCAATAACGAGGATCAATGAAATCCCAGCTTAATCGGTTTAGAAAACTTCAAAAAAAAAAAAAACATAACGTACAAACAGTTGATTAAATGATTAATTTTAAATTTTATTAAATGCAATTGAAAAAATTGACAATCTAATTTCGATACAAACATGTCCCAATCAAATAAGAGAATTAGTGTTGAATCTATTCCACAAAACAATCAAAATTTAGAATCTAATGCAATGATAAATAAAGCTCACGCCAAAGCACGCCAAATTTAAAATCAGTACCGCAAACAAACATGCAAACAAGGGCTTCTTTTCATCCTAACGTTAAATTACCCACTTTAAATCTTCCTACATTTGATGGAACTTACGGGAATTGAAGCAGTACTGTTAGCATGTATAATTTTGTTATTAATATTTACAATAATATTTATTTAGATAAAATTATTTTCTGAACTATTTATTTTATTGATATCTGTTTGTATTTTCAAAGTCATCAAGTGTAACAAATTTTTGTTATTTTATTTTCATTATTATCTGCGAAGAATATGGGTTAAATCGCCATGCCCTCGGCAGACAACAATTTGCTACAAGTGGGAATAATATACACTTGAACATATGTGTAGATATTACTAATTTCTCTATTAACCAAATAGTTTAGATATCAGGAATATATAATAATAATAATAATAATAATAATAATCTTTATTGAGATAAACACTCAAAGGCGAGGTTCAGCCAAGGCTGATCTTCCACCTAACCAATACAGAAAAAAATAAGAATAAAAAAGAAGTATATAAATCTACATATATCTACATGTACATATTCCAGTAAGACATCTGTAAAAACCATGTCTTGACTACTTTTTATTTAAGAACAAATAACATCTACAACGTTAAGTTGATAATTACTTATGTACTAAATTCATTCTTAAAGTTGCTAATTTATAGCAATATCACAACACATATCAATTACAATATTGTCTAGCATAATACGCCCGATATAAATAAGATTTTATATTTTTAACTGAACTAAATTTACCCACGTCACACTAGGACAGGTGACCCAATGTAATCTTTGTGTGCCAATTTGCATAAATATGTAATAAAGCAAAGAATACCATGTTTTGTTAGATAAAATCTGTACTCGAGGAGTCGTTTACAATTGTAAATTTACTCAAACGCCAGAAATCGCCAACTCAGCTGGGTGTGTGTCTACGAAACAACTAACATCAATTATTTCTGATCGCTTTGACTGTGTGTTCGCCGTGGTCAGTTCATAACAACTGTGTGCTCTTAAGACCTGTAAAACCGTGAACTCATGGTCCGGTGTTTGCAGTTCAGACTATTTATAAAAATATAAATAATTCCCGTCTGACAAAACAGACCGCTCTATAAGCAGAGCAACGGTTTGCTGACTCTGAAATAAACCATAAAACTCAAGCAAACCAGCAGACGCACAATTACTTTATAATTGACAATCATTATCAGTTCGTAGTCACTCAATTTTAATGGTTATAATAAAATTATTGGAACAACTCTTCATGAATTAAATGTAATCTTTGTATACAATTGTTATATTATCAAATTGTTTCATTTGTTTACGCCTACTTGATTGCAATTTTAAACACCTGTTAATTTTTTTTAAAAACGTTATATCTCTGGAACTAATGATCGGATTTGAAAGATAAAAAAACTGTTGGATAGAAAATTGAAAGGCCTTTCGAACTGTGTCATGTTTGACACACTTTTCCATTTAAAATTTTTGAGGTGCAGTCCACCCCCATTTTAGGGTTGAAGTTATGCCATTGGTACTAATCCATTCAAGTGTTCCCCTTTATACTAAAATTGACGTGTTCGAGCGTTTTTTGCAAAACTAATGTTAAGTGGCCAAAAAGTGCGCTGATAATTTTCACTGGGCCACCCTGTATATTCGGTAATCAACATTTATGTCGAGTATTATTAGACATTAGACAAGCCAATTTTATTACAAAATCACTACAAGCGATGTTACAACTAAAAACTATTAAAATTTATTATGTAATAACTAGAAACAATGAAGCTTCATAATAGTAATTTACTTTGCAAGACCGTTATACAGAAATTTACAGGCGAGCACAGAGAGATAAAGCGCGAGCGTTAGCGAGCTTGTTATCTGTATGACACTGTAAATTTCAGTTAACGGTTGAGCATTGTACAATGTTTATGGGCATTTGAATCGCAATATATTTATAATATTACTAAAATATTTAATAAGTAAGCTCTTGACAGATATTGTTATGTCGATTTTGTTTAAATAAAAATATTTACGTGTTAGTTGTGAGTGTTAGCCACAGATCAGACCATGAATAACAATATAGGTATTCCCGAAGACATTATTCAGGGAGCTGAAGAAGCGAACGAAAAATTACTACCACAGATGTCAAGAGGCCGTTTTGAAAACGAGCTGAAGATTTTAAACGAGTGGAGAAAAACCAAAGCGATCGGCATAGTTTTAAATGAAACAGTATTGTTGGCATATGTATATATCATCTTTATCAAAAAGATTAAAAGTTTCAAGTTTATGGACAAAATTGATTTTTTCTACGACCACCATGAAAAGTTGATATTTATGCTCTCTTTTGTCATCGTAAAGTTAATGATTACTGAGGAACGAGCAAAAAAATACTTTACGGCGCGTCTCCATAGCAACGAGCGGTAAAGTACTTAATTTGCTCGCGTAGATAAAACAATAATTGTTGGCATCGGAATTATTTATTTACTCAAATCGTCATGGTTACAGCAACACAAAACAGGAAATTGGTTAAGATTGAATTGAACTTACTAAATAGGTATTATTATTTTTTTATTTTGTTAGTAAAGTCGTAGAAAAAATTATGTGTGTATCTCTAGCGTAAAGTATCTTTATTGCTCTTGCTCGATTGTAGCGCTCGGTACGCTCGCGCTTCAACTTACAAACACGAACAATAAAGATTCACTTGACGCTCTTGATACACAAATAACTATTATTATTTTGTAGTTTGTAGTAAATAAATGTTTCATATGAAAATTCAAAACGTCAAAAGATATCAGACATTTGAAATAAGATCTGATTTATATCGGTCAAATTTCAACAGGAAAAAATTGTCCATTATTAAAAAAAACAAAATTTGGTTGGATTATATCTGTACCTTTGCCCAATCAACCATTTAAATATAATCAAAACATAGCATACAGAACACACTGGTTTTAATAATCTTAAATTTCATCTAGAAAAATTTTGGGATATAGAAAACACAGACTTTAAAATATTATCTAAAGATGAACAATATTGTGAAACGCATTTTATAAATAAAACGAAACGAGATGATATAGGTCGTTTTATAGTACGCTAAAAAAACCAAATTCAATATAGGAAAATCCAAGAGATATTGCTTTAAAACGCTTTTATTTTCTTGAAAGTAAATTACTGAAAATTTTTCAATTAAAACAATATTTTATGTTCGACTGCATCATAATCATGTGTTTTACGGTTGCATTTAGTGTCCGTAATGTGGCACTTTATTGTACTAATACCTTTATTTTACTTTATTGAACAGAACTGTCACTGTCAAAAAAATAGATTTTTTATTAATATGAAATAAATTCAAACAATTAAATCAACATATTATTTATTATGGTAATGGATATTTACAACATAATTGCTGCCGCTAATATTCAGACCCGAAGATAAATTCTTGTTAGTAACACATTAACAAATACTTCGACTTGCTAGGCAAAAGTGCTTCTCTCGCATTTGCCGCCAATACTTCTACTTTTTCCATATCCATTTTACTTTCAATTGTATTTATTCTCTGCTGTAGTACCAATTTATCTACTAAATCTTGTTTAATACATTTGACGTTTGCAAACATAAACAGATTGTAAAACAATGATAACAATAGCAACACTAGCAAAGCATACTAAATTATACTCACCGAATTTTTTGTAGAAAAACAAATATTTTTAGTAGATTTCATGCGTCTCTAGAGCAGTCGAACATAAAGCTTTGTATGTTCGTAATTCGTACATAAACAAATTTTATAGACTCGCCTTTTCTATTAGACTCGCTCGCTTTGCTCGCTCGTCCGTAGACAGCGGCTCGTCCAATAAAGTTCTGTATTATGTACTTGTTTTATAAATATCTGATATTCAATTTTTAGATGAACATAAAAAAGTTATGTCATATGATTCCAGTAGATCAATCCAAAAATTCAAATAACATACAAAATATTTTCTTGCCACTTCATGCAGTAATTAAACTGACCAGTTCTTTTACTAAAATACGCGTTGTATTTGATGCTTTAGTAATTTCTTATAATGGCTTATCTCTTAACAATGTGCAATACATTAGTCCTCAAGTATAAAATGATTTATTCACTATTCTTATTCGTTTTCGTAAACACAAATACACAATAACAGCAGATATAGAAAAAATATATTGTCAAATTTTAGTTTCGGAAAATGATCGTCATCTCCAAAGAATTTTATGGCGTAAAAATATTAAGAATCTTGTTCAATGTTTAAAATTGCAAACAATTACTGCAAGAAATTTTGACCAAATGTATACAATACAGGTAAAATTAAAGCAACATGTGTGTCACCGATCTGATTATATGTTTGAAACAATAACGCCTGCTGTCGTATGTGGTGCTTTGAAATATTTATTAAATACTCTCCTTTATAAAAAATATAAAATTGAAGTAAATTAGACATATTTCTCACGATATAAAAACAAATATGAAGAAAAAATTGATTTTATTATTGATAAAGATGTTGATGCCGAAGAAGTAAATATTTGTTCTAATAATTCCATTTAAAATTCTGTAAAAAAAAATACTTTAATGACAGTTTTGACCTGATGAGAAAGTTTTAGTTCTAGATAACCATAAAGAAATGAATGACAAATATAACGTACCTGCTCCTTGTCAGGATGAGAAACCATTTTCTTGGCACACTGTCGACTATTTAGAAGAATTACGTTGTCCTACTATTTTTGGAGGATATGAAATCAATAATTCAATTTCTTATACCGATCGAGCTAAATCAGAAGTTAGACGATTAGACTAGAGTGTTACACATAGCGAAAAAGAAATTAGAAAAATCTTGCGTGTTTGAGGAAAACGAAAAAAAATTGTGACTTATTAGCAGGTAATGTGTTAAAAATAGAATTGTTCAGTTTTAGTCATTTTGTTCTCTTTTTTTAAATAAATTAGTTCACTTGGGAAAAAAATTAAATGTTGTTATGACAGTTAATAAAAAATAATTTGTGTATTCGTTCGTAGCTGCTCTGCAAAACAGTTTTGTAGGCAGTGTTTATTTCGTTATAAACGTAATTATTATTATTCAACACTCAAGTATTCTTCTTTTATAAATAAAGTGTAACAGTGTTTATATGTATTGTGCTGTACTGTGTTGAGTGCTTCTATATTGATATTCGATCCTGAACAAGAGAGATCTTCTCGTGTCTCGCCAGTACGAGTGCCAGAGATCTTCGTCAAGCGCCTAGCTGTTCAGAGATCTTCGTCAAGCGCCTAGCTGTTCAGTACGAGTCTTCTGTAGTTAAGTCTTACAACATTTTGTAACTTATTATTTATTGAGAGCTCGCAATAATTTAAAAATATTATCGTTTAGATTTTTGCTTCATTTTCATAACTTAAACGATAGTATACCAGTTTTTGTATTGTATTCAATTTTCCTTTGTATTAAATTTTGTTATTTGTGACTTATTGTTTTATTCTGCTCAAGTAGGAATTCGCTTCATCTTACAATATAGGTCTTTATAGAAATACATATCAGCAACTTTAAAAATAAAACATTTGGTTCTTCGAGCCGGATCCTTATTGTTTGATAAATGTGAATTTTGCGTTGATACAGAATTATTCAGTACTAGTCCGAATTTGAATACTTGAGTGGTAACATTGTATATTAGTGCTACACGGTGGCCGGTTTCTTTATAATAACAATTATTTACGAACGGTACACAAATATTTACAATAGCGTTTGCTGCTACCAGCAGATTTCAACGCGTACGTCGTCGCATTTCACTTTATAAAACATATGCGGAGAACAATTCCGCTGACAATCGGAGCAAACTTCAATTATCCTTTCCAGAATTGGATAAACTTTCATGCAGCTTCGATAGTTGCTACGAAGAATTAGAGATTGCTCTTCATAAACTCCAAGAAAGGAGTAATGAACAAACAGAATTATTAAATTCACTGGGTGATATTTATGATGAAGTCCATGACAATATTGTAAATATCCGAGTTAAATACGCTGAATGGTTCCCAAACCCAGTTATCTTAGCGGATAATAATAAATCGAATCCTGCTCTTTCTGATACTCATGAACATAACGATAATAAACTTCCACCTTTACAATTGCCTACATTCACGGGTGACAAACTATCTTACATGAGTTTCCATGATCTCTTTCACTCATTAGTTGTGAAAAGAACTGATTTGTCTGGAATTCAAAAATTTAGATATTTGAAAGATATTTGGAATGAATCATTATCTGAACAACCACAAATTTATCAATTCTCTTCCCTTCCATTCGGATTGAATTGCACTCCCTTTCTCGCAATTCGTACCATCGAACAATTAGCCGAAGATGAACAGTATAACTTTCCTCTTGCTGCCAAAGTTCTTTTAGAACAAACTTATGTTGATGATGTTGTAACAGGAGCCAATAATTTGGAATCAGCAAAAGAATTATGTACACAATTGATTGGAATATTTAAAGCTGGTGGATTCTGTCTTAGGAAGTGGTCAAGTAGTTCGATGGATTTATTACGCGAACTTCTTTCAGAACTTATCTCTAATTTGGACGTAAATTTAGATGATAGTCAACATATCAAATTATTAGGAGTAAAATGGGTACCGTCTATTGATCAACTTTCCTATAATGTCAACAATTTTGATAATATTTGTACTAAACGTAATGTACTTTCATGTCTTGCAAAAATTTATGATCCATTTGGATTACTTGCTCCTATAACGATGATGTTAAAAATAATGGTACAGAAATTTTGGGTTCTCAAACTTGATTGGGATGAAACTCCTCCGCCATGTTTGATTGCACAATGGAATCAATTCTTAAATGAATTACATAAAGTAGTCTCTGTAACGTTTCCGAGACGAGTTATAATAGACTCAAATCCTGTTCTCATAAGATTCTCAGATGCCTCAGAAAAGGGATATTGTGCCGTTGTTTATGTCAAAAATAATAGTCACAATTCGGTTCATTTACTTTGTGCTAAAACAAGAGTGGCACCTTTAAAATGTGAGACCATCCCTAGATTAGAGCTATACGCAGCTCATTTATTAGCTAACTTGATGAAGTTTATCAAGAAATCTATACCAGATACATTTCAAAATACATACGTCTTTACAGACTCAGAAATAGTTTTATCTTGGCTTACTAAAGAACCCTGTCGTTTAAAGACCTTCGTAGGTAACAGGGTTGCACAAATCCAGGAGATTCTACCAGGAATACGATGGAACTATGTTTCGACACAGGACAATCCCGCCGATCCAGGTTCAAAAGGATTAACCCCTATAGAGTTAACCAATCATCCTAATTGGATATATGGACCACCATGGTTGTCTTCTCCAACAGAAGAGTGGCCGACTTGTATGGAATCTAATATCAATCAAGATACCATATCTGTAGTAGCGTCAGAAGAGGCTAACACATTTCTATTGACGTGTCAAAAGGAATACGATTTAACATCTAAAAGTTCTAGCTATATACGTCTCTGGCATGCAATTGTTTATTGTTTACGTTGGCGTCATCGTGAACGAAGAAATAAAGAAATTTCTATCGAAGAACTTCTCGAAGCTCATATTCGTTTATTAAAATGGGTACAAGCTGTTGAGTTTACGGAAGAATTACGTTCCGTTGGAAAGGGTACATATCACAAAGGACGGTTGGTTAAACTGAACCCTTTTATTGATGATGACGGCTTACTACGCGTTGGTGGTCGGTTATCTAAATCCAAATTAGATTATGACCACAAACATCCCATTCTTTTGCTACCTCATCATAAATTTACACATCTCTTAATAGAATATTACCACAAGAAATGGAAACATGTTGGTGCACAGACTTTAGAATCTATAATCGGTCGAAAATTTTGGATAATAAATGCAAGACGAATAATTCGCACTGTAGTAACGAAGTGTGTTCCTTGTTTTAAGTTAAGCCCTACAAGCGATGCACCTTACATGGGTGACCTGCCAGTAGACAGAGTGACTGCTGCCAAACCTTTTGCAAAAAGTGGTGTTGATTTTGGCGGTCCATTTAATGTCACTTTCAGCAGACGTCGTGGACAACAAATCATGAAAGCATACATATGTCTTTTCATCTGTTTCTCTACAAAATCTGTGCATTTGGAGTTAGTCTCCAGTTTATCAACTGAAACTTTTCTAGCGGCTTTAAGTCGTTTTATAGCTCGCCGTGGTCGTGTTACAGACATTCATGGCGACTGCGGAACAAATTTCGTTGGCACAGCTCGTCATTTGACTGAAGTTCAAAATTTATTAAAGGATAAATCCTTTCGCACGAAATTACAAGAACATTTAGTGCCACAACAAATTCAATGGCATTTTAATCCTCCATCAGCGCCACATTTTGGTGGCTTGTGGGAAGCAGCTATTAAATCTGCAAAACGTCTTTTACGCAATGTATTAGGTCAGAGAATTCTAACATACGAAGAATTTTTAACAGTTCTAACTGAAGTTGAAGCCATACTGAATTCACGTCCTCTTCATCCCAGATCCAATCATCCATCAGATCTTCAACCATTAACTCCTGGTCATTTCTTGACTATGGAACCATTGGTAGGACTGCCATCTTATGATTACAGTGAGATTCCAACTAACCATTTATCTCATTGGGAACTAGTTCAACAAATACACCAACAATTTTGGAAACGTTGGCACCAAATCTACCTTCGTACACTACAACAACGACAAAAATGGTCTAAACCTGGCGAATCTTTGAAACCAAATATGCTGGTTCTGGTTCACGATCAACCAGAAAATTTACTTCAATGGAAACTGGGCCGAATACTTGAAACAATTCCTGGAAAGGATAATATAGTTCATGTTCTGCGAATAAAAACATCCGCAGGAATTATTACTCGGCCAGTAGTAAAAGTTTCACCGCTACCGAATCAAAATGTTTAAAAGGAAACATTTTGGTGGCCGGTATGTTCAGTTTTAGTCATTTTGTTCTATTTTTTAAAATAAATAAGTTCACTTGGGAAAAAAATTAAATGTTGTTATGACAGTTAATAAAAAATAATTTGTGTATTCGTTCGTAGCTGCTCACTAGCTGCTCTGCAAAACAGTTTTGTAGGCAGTGTTTATTTCGTTATAAACGTAATTATTATTATTCAACACTCAAGTATTCTTCTTTTATAAATAAAGTGTAACAGTGTTTATATGTATTGTGCTGTGCTGTGTTAAGTGCTTCTATATTGATATTCGATCCTGAACAAGAGAGATCTTCTCGTGTCTCGCCAGTACGAGTGCCAGAGATCTTCGTCAAGCGCCTAGTTGTTCAGAGATATTCGTTAAGCGCCTAGCTGTTCAGTACGAGTCTTCTGTAGTTAAGTCTTACAACATTTTGTAACTTACATATGATATGAACCGTTGCTCAAGCTAGACGTGTTGTATTAGTGCTCCGACCAATTTTATATATAAAAATATATTTTAAATACTTTTTAAGTGCTCAAGTGTGTATAATATCTACCACTTTAAAATGTTAACTCGTGAAGATAAAGATTCCATAACTAAATTAATAAATGAAGCAATCCGCGATCTTCATAAGAATAATGAGTTTATGAAAATTATGTCTAATGTAGTGTCGGAAGTGGTCCTTAAAGCCATCGACAATAAGTTAAAATTAATTCAAAGTGAATTAAAAAGTGTTAAAGATGAAAACTCAAAATTAAAAGATGAACTTAATTCCATTTCAAAAAAAGTGAAGATCTGGCTGCCAAGTGTGTTAATCTGGAACAGTATACTCGTAGAAACAGTATACGCTTATTTGGGTTAAAAGAATCAAAAAACGAAAATCTGGAGCAATCTATTATTGAGGTATTCAACAACAATTTGAAGATAAATTTATCCCCTGAAGCTATAGACCGTTGCCATCGGCTCGGTAGACCTACGGATGATAATAAAGCTCGACAAATAATAATAAAATTCACAAGTTACAAATATAGAAATCAAGTGTTCAGTGCAAAAAAACATTTACCTACAGGACTTATAATTCGTGAAGATCTAACAAAAGAAAGAATGACTCTTCTAAAAGCAGCCAAGGAGAAGTTTTCCAATAAAAACGTATGGACTCAAGATGGAAAAATAGTTGTCTATGTTAATTCTAAGCGGAAGATAGTGAGTAAACTTGAAGACTTAAATAAACTTTAAAAGATACTTTTTTTTTCGCATCCTCAGTAAATTGCAAATGTATTTCTTTTTTATTTGCAACGTAGTATATACATAAATTTAAATTTGCAACTTTTCTCCAATATTTACTTGTCACTTAAGTATGTAAAATTATTTACAAGGTGAAGGCCAGAGTACAATGACCTGTCTTAGCTTATACATGTACTTTTGTATTATTCTTAGTTTCTAAGTTTATGGTTTAACTATTACTTCGATTGTTTCTTTCATGTTATGATTTACTTTGTAATTTTTTTTTTAAGATGTCAGTCTCGCATAATTCATTAAATGATACTAATAAATTACAATACAAATTTTCAATAGGTAGCGTTAATGTAAGGTCACTAAATTCCAGTTTTCAAGAAGTTTGTGATATATTAGTTGAAAATGATTTTGATATTCTCTCAATTACAGAAACTTGGCTTAGTAGCACCTCACCAGCATGTCTTTTTAATATCTGTGGTTACAAGCTTGTTCATTTAGATAGATTAGATCGACTTGGTGGTGGCCTAGCGTTCTATATTCGTGAATCAATAAATTTTCATATTTTAGATGCTAGCATAGTCCCTGAGAATAACATTGAACATTTTTGGATTCTATGTAATATAAATAATGTAAAAATTGTGGTTGGTGTTATATACAACCCAAATATAAAATTTTACAAAGATTTAGAAATACTTAACACCCTATTTACTGATTTCTTAATAAAAGCAGATTATTTAATATGTACTGGTGATGTTAATATTAATATGCTTCGAAATGACTGTAAATCTAATTTTCTTACTAATATTTTGGATGCTTTTAATATGAGTCAACTTATAAAGACAGTTACTAGGCCATCATCTAATTCTTTAATTGATATTATTTGTGTATCAGATATAGATATATGTACTGACTGGGGGGTATTACCCGCAAACGAAATTTCTGATCACGATTGTGTTTATTGTATACTTAATATATGTAAGCCAAAACAATTAGATAAATATATAACCTATAGGGACTTTAAAAGTATTGATATTGATAATTTATTATATGATGCTTCTTTAATAAACTGGGATCATATTGTACACCTACATGATTTAAATGACAAGGTTAACTTTTTAAATAGTTCCATTATTGAACTTTTTAATAAACATGCCCCTATTAAAAATATCAAAACAAATAAAAACTACAAACCGTGGATTACCCCGGTTATCAAAATAATGCAAAAGAAAAGAGATGCTGCCCTCTTAAAATACAAAAAATGTAAATCTGCTGCTGCATTACAGTACTATAAGGAGTTAAGGAATTTAACAACGGCAGCTATTCGTAGAGAAAAAAAAGCATATATAACTCACGCTATCAACTCTAATTTAAAAAATCCTTCTAAATTATGGCAAGGATTTAAAAACATTACTAATACTTTTTCAAACAATTCCAATAGTACTTTACCAGGTTGCTTAAGTAATCCTTGTGATTACGGACAGCATATTTTACAAAAAACTGCCAATATTAATATTAATAGTAATTCACAAAATTTTTACGCAGAAAATAAATTCAATGTAAATTTGGAAAACAATTTTAATTTTACTTGCGTTGATAGCAAAGTTGTTAGTAATACTATTTCTAAATTAAAATCCAATTCTGTTGGTTCTGATGGAATTTCATTACATATGATCAAACTAATTCTTCCCTATATTATTAATTCCATTTGCCATATAATTAATTGCTCTTTTTTGGAAGGATCTGTACCGGAACAGTGGAAATGTGCTATTGTTTACCCTATAGTGAAAAAGAACAACCCTGTAACCTTTGATGATATCAGACCTATCAGTATTCTGCCAGCACTTTCCAAGGTCATTGAAAAGATTTGTTACGCACAAATTTGCGAATACATAAATAAAAACAATATTATTCCTAATTCACAGTCAGGATTTAGACCTGGCTTCAGCACTAACACCTGTCTGTTAAATATTACGGATGAAATCATTAAAGGATTAGATAATTCTAATACAGTTGTTTTCATACAAATAGATTTTTCGAAAGCCTTCGATCTTGTTAATTACAACTTATTATTAGCTAAACTTAAATATTACAACTTTTCACCTTCAGTAATTAAATGGTGCGAGAGTTATCTGACACATAGAACATTTCAAATTCATATGAAAAACAAAACAGATATGTCAATTAATAAGTCTAGTTTGCTTTCATTAAAGAAGGGTGTACCCCAAGGTTCCATTTTAGGACCTCTGTTCTTCATTTTATATACCGCTGACATGCCTTCTGTACTGAAATTTTGTTCTATACATTCCTATGCCGATGATACGCATCTCTTAGCTATATTCTCACCTGAAACTTCAGTATCATCAGTTATTAAAATAAACAAAGATTTAGAAAAAATAGTTAACTGGGTAAACAGTCATGGATTACAGATAAATGTCAACAAATCATCTATGATTATTTTCGGTAAAAACAAAATTTCCACTCCTATAATTTTAGAGGGTAAATCCCTGGAAAGTAAAGATAGCGCTAAGTGTCTTGGTTTACAAATAGATAGCAAACTGAACTTCAGACATCATTTAAATAACAAATTGCAGTGTGCTAGGCTAAAATTAAGAATGTTATATGAACATAAATATACTTTGTCACCTGATATTAAATTATATCTTATTAATTCACTAGTTTTATCTATATTTGATTACTGTTCTTGTGTTTATATACCTAATTTACACAAGATCGACAGAAACAGGATTGCTCTTTTTCAGAACTGTTGCCTACGTTTCGTTTTTAATATTCGTAAATATGATCACATTTCATCCTTCAGAGCTCAAGCAAATATGCTAACAATTGATGACAAAATAAAACAAGCTTTTTTAATTCTTACACACAAGATCTTAAAGAATGGAATTCCACCATACCTACGTAATAAATTAATAACAAGAATTTCTCTCTACTATCTTCGTGAGGAAAAATTATCAATTTCCAAATTTAAAACAACTAAATTCAAAGCATCTTTTTCCTATATTGCCCCTAATTTATATAATAAATTGCCTGAAGCTATAAAAAATCTTTCATTTGAATCATTTAGGTTCAAAATTAAATCATGTTGGAATCAAATATCTATTGTTTTTAATTCTTAATTTGTTTTTCATGTCTCTGCACTCTATATCTCTGTATCTTTTCTTAATATTATGATATTTAAATCTGGTTCATTTATAAATATTTTTGTATTGATATACTTATCTTGGGTTGAATGGAAGAACAGCCATTGGCTGAATTCCGCCCTTGACCATGAAGTCAATAAAGTACAATTATTATTATTATTATTATTATTATTATTTATTGAGAGCTCGCAATAATTTAAAAATATTATCTTTTAGATTTTTGCTTCATTTTCATAACTTAAACGATAGTATACCAGTTTTTGTATTGTATTCAATTTTCCTTTGTATTAAATTTTGTTATTTGTGACGTATTGTTTTATTCTGCTCAAGTAGGAATTCGCTTCATCTTACAATATAGGTCTTTGTAGAAATACATATCAGCAACTTTAAAAATAAAACAAGAATGTTTAAATTAACAAAATTTGATGATGGGTACAAATAAGAAATGTAACTTGTCCTTTTCTTCACAAAGTGTTTATTTATAAAATCACAAAATGTACATTTCGGCTACTCTGTAGCCATCATCAGTTGTACAGTGACTATACAACTGATGATGGCTACAGAGTAGCCGAAATGTACATTTTGTGATTTTATAAATAAACACTTTGGAAGAAAAGGACAAGTTACATTTCTTATCTGATAATTTTCTTCACGTTAACTCAACAACATAATAATGATGGGTACAAAATTTTAAAAATATGAGATTATTCACAAATGATGGCAATTAGATAATCCCACAATATTTCTCACTATGTCTGATGGTGAAAAAATTCAGCCCGAATTAATAAAATTTTTAGTGAAAAAAAAAACTCTGGAAGGTCAATAACAATTGAAGAAGCTTATCAACTTAGTGAAACAAAACTTATTAAAAATGATCCAGTTACATGTGCACAATATTTAGATTATAGACTAAATAAATTAATAATATTATTGAAACAAAATTTTAGTATTTTGAAAACTACACAGTTGAAAATACCTACAACCGAATTTCAAATGAGGGGATCTCCACATGAGTTTATTTTTTATGGCTTAATAATGCTCCAGATTATGTCAAATCGAATAGTACCTCTATTGAAAATTGTGTAAAAATTGATGATTGTATTACATGCGAATATGATGTAAATAATCCATATAGCTTTCCAGAGACACAAATATTTATACCGAGAGTTTTTTTTATCAGTGGACATAGGCTTATGTCATTACCATAGTTACATTTAAAGTGATTGACAGCAATGTATTACTCCGTTTTTTTTAGAACTGCACATAGGGCACAGTTGTCACTCATCAAACTGTCATATTTCAAAAAAAGAAAAATTCGAATTGTATCTCAGTAGAATTCTAACATGATCCTAAGACAGGAAATAATTAATATATATTAATATAGTTTTAATTATTTTATTACCGAAAAATACATTTAATTAAAAATTAATTTTTATTTCAACTTAATAAATGCTCAAAATTACTACCATTAACTTCTAAACAATACTCTAATAGGTAATAAAATAAATTAATAGCGTTAATTATTTGTGCAGGTGTAAATTTCCTGCGATGAAGCCCTCAGAAAAATAAAAATCGTTTGATGCAAGATCTTGTGATCTTGCAGGCCACTCCAATTCCCCTCTACATCCTATCCATCGTTGAGGGAATATCCGGTGCAGATAGTTTTACACATTTTGTGTGTAGTGAGAGGGATTTTCTTCTTTGGGGTCATTTGAAAAATTGTATTTGTGGTGACAGATTAAATATCGATCAGCTTAAAAATAGAATTATGGCTCCATTTATTAATTAATTTTATAACCGATTAGCGTATTGTTTAGAAGTTAATGGCAGTTATTTTGAGCATTTATCAAGTTGAAATAAAAATTAATTTTCAATAAAATGTATTTTTAGGTAATAAAATAATTAAAACTATATATTAATTATTTCGTGTCTAAGGCTCGTTAGAATTATACTGAGATACAATTAGAATTTTTCTTCTTTTTGAAATATGACAGTTTGATGACTTTGACAACAATGTCCTATGCCCAGTTCTAAAAAAAAAAAACGGGATAATGCATTGCTGAAAAAAAAACTCTCGCTGTACAACAAAGGACAAAAAATTAAAAAGTGTAAATTCAATTATCCCGTTCCAGTTATACCTACAACAATGATTTTAGAGCCATTAAATTCAGATGAAATAACCAATGACTTGAAAACTGTTTTTAAAGAAATTAAAAATTTTATGCCTCACTTATATTTAAAATCCATTTATGTCATTTGAAGAAATTTTAACAAAATTAAACGTTACTGAAGCAAAGTATATCATGGCTGTTTTTCTTAAAAGAAGTAGTACGGAAGTGTGCATAAATTTATACAATAAAAAAAAAATATATTTATTTGAATTAAACATGGATATTCAATTTATTTTGGATCCCTATGCAGCTGCTTCATACGTTCTAAGTTATATTGCAAAAGCAGAAGCAGGACTATCCAAATTATTACGCGATGCCGCTTCAGATATAGATAATAGAAATAAATCTATTAAAGATAAATTTAGAAAAATAGCAAATATTTTTCCTTATTATGAATTTAATGTCAGCACAAGAAATTTAATATCACATTTTTACCGCCCGCCTATCAATATATAGATAAGGGAGGTATTGTTTTTGGTCAAATTTCTCGAGTGTGAGTTTTCAACATATGAGCATGAATTAGGGTTCCTAGAATACGATTTTACTATTTTTAGCGTGATGTCTGTATGTCTGTGTATGTGTGTGTCTGTGACGATTTTTCGTCCACGATAACTCTAATACGATACATGTAAAAAATAAAATATTTGATATTTGAGAGTTATATTCAAATATGATGAACTGATTAGATTTTGATTACAATTGGTTAACCAGAAGTAGTACTTTACTTGAAGCTTTAAACCGTGTTTACTAAAAAATACCTCTAAATACCATTTTTTTCGCAAATTAAGTTATTATTAAACAAAAGGAATTTTTAATTTTCTTCCAGTCTGCATAATTACTTTTTATAAATATAACTTCTAGTTAATTAAAAAAAATATATATATATTATATTAATTTTACACATCGTGCAGTCTGAATAATTTCTATAAAACAAAACAGATGAGTGATTCATATTTGACATATACAGGTGTCAAGTTTGACGAAAATTAAAAAGATTTTATCTCTTGCCAAACCAACGTATTAGGTAAGAGTATACCGAGTGAATACCAGAATACTAGAAACTTTAACATATGTATGTATCTCGCATAATTCAAAACTGATTACCCGTAGAATGTTGAAATTTTGTATATGGGATTGCTGTAACTGTAGTTGTGGACCTTTCTTTTTTATTGTAATCAGCAGTGCCAAAAGGGCAATTTACTCGAAGGGTTTTTTAGAATTTCTAGCATAACTCAAAAACAATTCCCCGTAGAATGTTAAATTATGTATGTGAGACATCGAAATATGCCCCTGTCTTTTTTATTCCAAATAGCAGTACTAGAATGGCACTATGCACGAAGGGATTTTTTATATTATATATTATATAAGTGTGCATATTTAGCTGTTTTCCCATGTTACTTTTCTGTGTCAAGGTTTCTAGACTTCGGTCAGTGCATACAGCACATAAATAATAAAAATAATATCCTATATATTTCATAGATAAAAGAAGTCCACATTAGTGGTATTACACAAAAATGAAAACAAGAAAGAAATCTTTTAAGAAGAAAAATGAAGAAAAGAAAAAATTATATAATAAAACTAAAATTATTAAGGAAATTAAATCTAGTAAAGAAAAAATGTGTAAAATTCGTGAAAATGAAGATTACAGGCAAAAGGAAAAAGCAAAAAATAAATTAAGTAAGCAAGAAAAAAGACAAGATGATGTGTATAAGATTAAAGAAAATAGGAAAAGTAAACTTGTTAGGCAAGAAAAAAGACAAGATGAATTATATAAGAATAAAGAAAATGAAAGGAATAAAACTACTATGAAAGAAAAAAGGCAAGACGAAATATATAAAAGTAAAGAAAATGAAAAAAATAAAATTATTATGCAAGAAAAAAGACAAGAAGAATTATATAAAAGTAAAGAAGGTGAAAGAAATAAAATTTTTAAACAAGAAAAACGACAAGATAAATTTTATAAGAGTAAAGAAAATGTAAGTAATAAAATTACTATGCAAGAAAAAAGGCAAGATGAATTATATAAGAGTAAAGAAAATGAAAGAAATAAAATAACTATGCAAGAAAAAAGGCTGGATGAGTTATATAAGAGTAAAGAAAATGAAAGAAATAAAATTAGCATGCAAGAAAAAAGGCAAGATGAATTGTATAAGAGTAAAGAAAATGAAATAAATAAAATTATTAAGCAAGAAAAAAGATAAGATGAAAAATATAAGAATAAAGAAAATGAAAGAGCTAAAATTTACATTAAAGAACAAAGAACACACCTTAATTTTCGAGAAAATGAAAAATTAAGTGAAAATTCTGCAAAAAGAATTAAACGGCAAAATGATTTAATAAGATTTACAGAAAACATATATAATAATCTCCTTAGACAAAATTCGGAGACATCAAAATTAGAATTACAGTTTATAAAATATAGATGTCATACTCCAGATATTATTTGCTATTGCTGTGAAGGTCTATTTTTTAAACATTCTGTAAATAATTGTGAGTATGATGAAAAATATGACCAGTCTGAAGAGTTTTATAATAAATAATTACCAATCCAATTTCGTCTGTAAGACTTGTAAAAAATACATATCTAAAAAAGTAGTACCCAAATTGGCAACCAGCAATAACTTAAAATTTCCAATGTTACCAGAATGTATTAAAATTTTAACACCGTTAGAGGAAAGAATGGTTTCTCCATATATTAACTTTATGCAGATTCGACGTTTAAAATCATATGCTTTAAATGCACAATTGGGCCAAAAAGGAAGTGTAGTTGATGTACCATTAGATATTAATAAAATTTTACAAGTTTTGCCAAGAAATTTTGATCAAATGGATACAATACAGGTAAAATTAAAGCGACATATGTGCCACCGATCTGATTATATGTTTGAAACAATAAGACCTGCAGTAGTATGTGATGCTTTGAAATATTTATTAAATACTCCACTTTATAAAAAATATAATATTGAAATAAATCAGACATATTTCTCACCATATGAAAACAAATATGAAGAAAAAATTGATTTTATTATTGATAAAAATGATGTTGATGCTGAAGAAGTAAATATTTGTTCTAATAATTCCATTCAAAATTCTATAGACAAATACTTTAATGACAGTTTAATTTTGGACGAAATTGACATTAATGAGGAAGTTTTAGTTTTAGATAGATATAAAGAAATGAATGACAAAATTAAAGTAACTGCTCCTTGTCAGGATGAGAAACCATTTCCTTGGCACACTGTTGAGTATTTAGAAGAATTGTGTTTTCCTACTATTTTTGGAGGATATGAATTTAATAATTCAATTTCTTATACCGATCGAGCTAAATCAGAAGTTAGACGATTAGACAGAAGATCGTGCACCCCTACGAGAGTGTTATATATGGCGAAAAAAAAATTAGAAAAATCTTGTTTAGCTAATATTAACGTGTGCTTGAGAAAAACGAAACAAAATTGTGACTTATTAGCAGGTAATGTGTTAAAAAAAGAATGTTTAGATAAATTAACAAAATTCGATGAGGGTTACAAAATATTGAAAAATGTGAGATCTTCACCTTCATATTGGGAGTCAAAAAAGAAAGAATTATTAGCAATGATACGTCAATTAGATAAACCCACAATATTTTTGACTGTCTGCTGGTGAAAAAATTTGGCCCGAATTAATAAAATCTTTAGTGAAAATAAACTCTGGAAGGACAATAACAATTGAAGAAGCGTATGAACTATAGTTCATTTTTTTTAAGCATGCAGTACAGGGAAGATAGGGCTTATTTGAACTTGGTCTCTGATTGGCTTAAATCGAGGAGAAGTTTACACCAACGATATTTACTTCTCCATCTCAGCCTTTTCTCTACTCATCTCTCTCTTTTCAAATAAATTAAATTATATTACGGCTAATAACTACTATACACAATAATGTCTTATATATAATTTAATATTCAATTTAAAATTTAAAGACCAAATAATTCATTAACTCCAAATATATTTTTGTTTGTACACCATTGAGCTGTCAGCTGTCAATTGTTGAAGTGTCAATTCTCAAGTTTCATCTAATCTGTTTGTATCATTTTGATTTTTGCGTTTTTCTCCATTTATTTGTTTGCATTTGATTATTATTGTTGCGATTTGGTGTATTCGTTCGTTGTTTCTGGTTTTGTTGTTTTATTTTTTTGAAGAAAGTGTGCACCGTCGGCGTCGTATAATTTTGATTTTTATACTACCATGGCTGATAACGGGGCGCCCAGTACTTCTATGGATATAAAGAAAAATTCGAAGGGAAAACTTTTGAATAGTGGACAAAAAATAATGGCCTACAACAGTTATTTGGTTCATAAAAGGAAGAGTGCCACAAAAACTGAAGCTGTAGCACTCATTGCAGCAGTTGTTGGAATCTCTAAAAGATCTATGTATAAAATAATAAAACATTTAGAATGTCCGACGTAATCAAATTATTTCATAATGGCTTAGCGCCAGTTACAGCTAAGAAGTGGTCAAATTGCATTGCTCATATTATAAAAGAAGAAAATGAATTATACCAACTTGTCAATACCGTTGAAGCAATGTAAATGCAATTTGTTGTAAATACTGGCTCGTCCAGTGAAATGGAATTTAAAGATTCAGACTAATACCACATAATAAGATAATTTTTTTATTATTATTATCATATCTTTGTGAAAATATTACATATTTATTTAAATGCAGTTTTATTATAATAAAGTTAAATATGTTTTAAATTGAAATATATGCGTTTCCATATGCTTTTTTAATAATTATAATTTATTTAATTTCTCATTTTAAATTACTATTTTAAAAAGAAAACTTGACATTTATCTTCGTTTATTTCAAGTAACTATATTTGAATTTAGCGTCAAATTTTGTAACTAGATTGTCAATTTGTCATAGTGTAAATCAGGTTTCTAGTTATTGCATTCTTAAAAAAAATGGACTATAAGTGAATTTGAAAAAACAAAACTTATTAAAAATGATCCAGTTACATGTGCAAGATATTTTGATTATAAACTAAATAATGTGTTCCTGTATCTCCCAAGCGGAGCATAGGGCAACCGAACTCACCGAGCCGCAGTTCTAACTGCCGTACTGTCGGTTGTTTCATTTGCCAGTGCTACTTCTATTTAAGATGTATAGATGGCAAGTCTATAGCATCCGAGTGTGATACACAAGTAGCTGTGTTTTTTATTTTACGACAAATCACACGTTGTCGGTCGCTGGGACTTGAACTGAGGATCTCAGGTTCATATGACGTCACAGCGAGCTAAAGTTGTGCGCTAGCTCGCTCAGCCATCCAGCCGACCAAATAAACTAAATAAATTATTAATATTATTGAAACAAAATTTTAGTATATTTGAAAACTATGCAGTTGAAGATTCCTACAGTCAAATGAGAGGATCTCCACATGAGCATATTTTTGTATGGCTTAAAAATTCTCCAGATTATGAAAAATCGAACAGTACCTCTATTGAAAATTGTGTAAAATTTATTGATCAATTTATTACATGCGAATACGATGTAAGTAATCCATATATAGCTTTCCAGAGACACAAACATATACGCATACATGTTACAAAGGACAAAAAATTAAAAAGTGTAGATTCAATTATCCCGTTCCAGTTATTCCCAGAACAATGATTTTAGAGCCACTAAATTCAGATTAAATAAGCAATGATTTAAAAACTGTTTTTAAAGAAATTAAAAATTTTATGCACTACTTATATTTAAAATCCATTTATATATCATTTGAGGAAATTTTATCAAAATTAAACGTGACGGAAGAAAAGTATATTATGGCTATTAGAAGTTCTTCGACCTCAAGTTTTTCTTAAAAGAAGTAGTATGAAAGTGGGCATAAATTTATGCAATAAAAAATTTTATATTTATTTGAATCAAACATGGATATTCAATTTATTTTGGATCCTTATGCAGCTGCTTCATATGTTGTAAATTATGTCGCAAAAGCAGAAGCAGGACTATCCAAATTATTACGAGATGCCGCATCAGATATAGACAATGGAAATAAATCTATTAAAGACAAATTTAGAAAAAATAGCAAATGTTTTCCTTAATATGAATTTAATGTCAGCACAAGAAGCTTTATATCACATTCTTTCTTTATCTTTATCAAAAATGAGTAGACAATGCATTTTTATTAATACAAGTCCAACAAACGAACGTGTACAAATGCTAAAATCTTATAACTTGCCGAAAATTTCAATGATATGTTTATGAGCAACGTTTTTAAAAAATATGGCAAAAGACCTGAAAATATGAAAAATATATGTTTAGCAGATTTTGTGGCTATTTATACAAATAAACAGAACATAGCAGATGAAAACGAAGACGAAATAAATAACAGTGAATATTGAATATGCATCACGAAAAAAAACTGCAATTATAAGATACAGACGGTACAAATTCCAACAAGATCCACAGAATTACTATCGGGAACAAATGTTACTTTTTCTTCCATGGAGAAATGAATTAGAAGAAATTGAAAGTGTACCACATGAAACTAAATATTTATTAAATTTTCAGATTATCGATGAAAATAGAAGAAAATATAATGTTCTTGGTGATGAAATTTTGGAAGAAGCTTTAGATAATATAAATATTAATAATATTGAAGACGAAAATGAGAACTTATCAATACATTCAAATGATGTAGAAATTTACATATTTGAACAAGCAGGACAAGAGGCGCCAAAGAAACAAAATTTTGTACGATTTAACATTCCACAAAGAGTATCTAAAGAGAGTATGTTTGCAATTATGCAAAAATTGAATTTAAAACAAAGAAAAATCGTAATGTATGTTTTGAATCATTTAAAAATTTCGTCCACGGCTTTACGTTTATTTATTAGCGGATCCGCCGGTGTGGGTAAAAGTACAGTAATAAATGCTATTTATCATACAATTACAAATTATTTTGATAATTATGTTGGGCCAAATTCTGGTAGTATTATTACTTTGTTATGTGCACCATCAGGTAAAGCTGCATTTTTAATAAATGGTGTCACTCTTCACACTGCATTTGCTTTACCCATTGCCCAATTTGGCGGACATATGCCGGAATTATCATCCGATATAGCAAATACTTTAAGAGCAAAACTTATAAATTTAAAACTTCTTATAATAGACGAAATTTCAATGGTCGATAGTTTGTTATTTAATCGAGTGGACACAAGATTAAGGCAAATCATGGGTGTAAATTCTTCTTTTGTCAGGGGCAGACGTATTATAAAATTTGTGTTGATTTTAACAATATAAAAATCCATGTTGTACGTTGCTATTAGCAGAGTGACATCTTTAGCGGGATTGTATATTTTAGAAAAATTTAAGTGTCCAAATATAAGCGTCACAGAAGATTATGTAGGTACATACAGAGTTACATAGATTACGTACTGAAAGAGAAATTAAATGGGAGGTACAGGATATACTAAAATATACTGGAATAAAATTAATATACCAAAATTTATGTTCATTTAAAACAAAAAAGTGACAGGTGGTATGAAAACGGAGATATATTAATATTTTCTGAAACACTACTAAAACCATAAGATATTGTAGATATAGAAAATTATAATATAATTTATAGATCAGATTCAGTAGGTATTATACGTGGTATTATTTGTTTGGCTAAAAATTATTGTAATATTACAAATTTACAATTCCACATTGAGTCCGATAAAAAGTCTCATATAGAACTCATTTCTTTCGTTATTATATATATATATATATATATATATATATATATATATATATATATATAACTGGCTATAAATATCCTGGGGTAAGTCAAAAAATTTTTGAGAGGAACTTTCATCAAATTTTAAATAAAATATCCTTTCAAATGAATACAGATAAAGTTATTCTTTTTGGAGATTCCAATTATAATTTATACAATGATGAAAATAAATATTTAAAGAAATTTCTATACCAATTTGAATTTTTATCTAAATTATCACCAAATGTAAGTACAACAAATTTTAATACCCAAATAGACGTTATTTTCTCTAATTTAAATAATATAATATGTGGAGTATATGAAACATATTTTTCATATCATAAACCGATTTGCATTATTATAAGGAATAATAATGAAATTAAAATTAAAAGTGAAGAAGAAAATAATAAAGATTTAAGTTCCATAATATTTATTGAAAATGAAAGTTCATTTGATGCACAGAATATAAATAACTGTACACTACAAATTGCAAGTAGCACATTTCTTATGTCTGTTAATAATGCCCTTTCAGAAATTTATAACGTTGATATTAATTTATCAAATAACGAATTTCGAATAAATTTACAGATACACAGATTTGAAAGTTTTATATGTTATTAATAATGAAATTTCTTCAACTGACAGTGCTGTGTTCAGAATACAAACTATTGATGCACTCAGAAATAACAATATTTATTCAGCCCCACAAGAAAAGCCAGTAGATTTTCGGGCGATGTTTCATGTTTTTTTTTATCTCTTTCTCTTTGTCTTTTTGGAACAGAAATCTTATATCCTTGTATTCGCCCTTTCGTGTTGTTTTGTATTTCGTACCTACTCTAATTACTTTGAACATTCAGATCGTATGAATTTTCTATATGAATACGACAACATGCAAAATTTAATACACGGTACAGCTTCTGAAAATTGTTGGGGTCATGCGACTGATATGAAAGCTATTTCTGTGGTTTCAAAACGCGATATATATTTATACCAATCAGTAGAAGTAGAAGAGAATGATATATATTATAATATTTCATTTGAAGAACTGCAACATTATTGTAACAATGGCATGATACAAATTATGCATTTATTATTTTTTTACAATAGTGATGAGCAAAATGTGAATGAAAGAACCGAGGAAAAATCAATAGTAGTACTTCTCACTAACCCTGGAAATAATGTTAGTCATTATTCAGCTGTTTGTATCAAAAAATAATAAATAATGTTTAATGAAACCTAAATTTTGAGGTAATACACATGCAATTCAAACTAATTAAAATAGATAATAACTTAGAATCTAAATTAAAATATATAACTTTAAAATTTTGTTAATGTTACAATAAGTACTTATTTAGATTATAAATACTGCAATGCCTTAGAAAATAAATTACATACAATATTGAAGCAGTACTGCCTGCATGTATAATTTTGTTATTAATAATATTAGAAAATAATCTCTAATAAGTATAAACATTTTATGAACAAACAATTTTACGTAGAATATCTAATTTTTATAATGAATTTTTGTGAGACTGTACGGCACGAGACCTTATCTGTTTATTGTTTAGTCTAGCGCAGGCCACGGTGTTACAACCTCTTGAAAGAATAACATTTCCTAGACAGTGCGTCGCCTTACGGGTGAACTGTTTACAAATCAACATCTTCGGACGAGAATTAAGACAAAGAAGTTATCATGCATCCGAGTAAGATGGAATATTAAAATATTTTAGAAGCTTCTACGATCACGTGCTCGGATCGTGGACTACCCCTGAACCACCATAGTTCTGAAGGAGGGAAGAGGGATATTTTTGTATATAACCCGAGTCCAAAGCTGTACTCGAGGAGTCTGATCCAGGACTCCACGTATGCTTGGCTTGTCCGAGGTATGTTTTCCTGATCTCCTTGACTCCACTTCTCTACCTCCCTAATCCTCCACACTGGGAACGTCTATGTGTAGCTTATCCGGCAATGCCTGGCACCAAGACGACCTAGTGCACCTCTGAACCCGCTGTCGTGATGCAGCTACAGGCAATGTCTGGCACCACGATAGACCTCCCGACCCACTAGAATCGTCTCTGACGCAGCTTCAGGCAATGTCTGGCACCAAGATGACCTAGTGCACCTCTGAACCCGCTGTCGTGACGCAGCTACAGGCAATGTCTGGCACCACGATAGACCTCCCGACCCACTAGAATCGTCTCTGATGCAGCTTCAGGCAATGTCTGGCACCAAGACGACCTAGTGCACCTCTGAACCCGCTGTCGTGACGCAGCTACAGGCAATGTCTGGCACCACGATAGACCTCCCGACCCACTAGAATCGTCTCTGACGCAGCTTCAGGCAATGTCTGGCACCAAGACGACCTAGTGCACCTCTGAACCCGCTGTCGTGACGCAGCTACAGGCAATGTCTGGCACCACGATAGACCTCCCGACCCACTAGAATCGTCTCTGACGCAGCTTCAGGCAATGTTTGGCACCAAGACGACCTAGTGCACCTCTGAACCCGCTGTCGTGACGTAGCTACAGGCAATGTCTGGCACCACGATAGACCTCCCGACCCACTAGAATCGTCTCTGACGCAGCTACAGGCCATGTCTGGCACCAAGACGACCTAGTGCACCTCTGAAACCGACGTCACTAAATAATGTCTACCATCCCTGTACCTTTTGAAATTTCGAAGCACTCCTTCCCGTTACTGTTTTGTTACCTTAATTTAATGTATTTTGTTTAGGAACACCAAATCATCAGCGTAAAACGGAGGAACACACTTCTGTACGGATTTACGAACTGTCGGTTCAAGGTAAAATAATTACTCTTGTTAAAAGGCCCTGTTGTCACAATAATATCACATTTCTTTATTTAAATGTGACCGATCTAATATTGTTTGTCAAACAATTGTAAATTTACTCAAACACAACAGATTCGCCAGCTCAGCTGGGTGTCTGCATCAAATACAACTATCAACAAATATTTCTGATAGCTTTGACTGTGTGCTCGCCGTGGCCGGTTCACGATTACTGTGTGCTCTTAGGGCCGGTAGAACCGTGAGCTCATGGGCCGGTCTTTGCGATTCAGACCATCTATAACAATATAAATAATGGCCCTCTGACAAAACAGAGCGCCCTACAAACAAAAGACTTCAGAGCAACGGCATGCTGACTCTGACAACAATAAAATTCCAACCAATTACCACAACAATTACAATTGTCACTGACAACCAATATAAGTTTGGTCTCAGTCACTCAATTTTACCATACATGATTATAATAAATTATTGGGACAACTCTTTATGAATTGAATATAATCTTTTTATATAATTCTTGTATTGTCAAATTGTCTCTCTACCTGGGGTTTTGGCTGTGGTTTCCCCCAGGTTATTAAGGTGAATGCCAGAGAGCGTAATATTCCACAGCACTCTACGATTTTCTTAATTAGAAATAAATGCACAAGATAGATATTTTATCTATCTTTTGGAGTGAATATCATTCTTTTATTTTATTAAATACCTATTCCGATTCCTCCACTCTTAACAGCTACTCTGTATTACGACGATGAAGGGTTACTTATTTAAATAAACAGAACGTAGGGTAAGTTAAACCTTCCACTAAACGATCTTTGGCTAAAATATAATTGTATGTACGGAGGAGGTGGGTACGTACTGTTACAATATTGATGTTGAAAATTTGTTATTAGTTATTATTAACATCACATAATCGAATATTGATTAGAAGTAATTTTACTTTTTTTTTCAATCGGATGGAAACTGACATCTTTCGGTGTGTTTTCGAACTGGAAAATGCATTATTCCGGTATTTTAGTGTTCGAAAATATGTTTTCCGGCCTATGTGAACGTATTTTCGTATAGTCTTATATCGTGTTGGTTGTCTGCCATTTTTTTAAAAAAAATATAAAATTACTAATTATTGAATATAAACCGAACGAGAAAAATAGTGACTCCCGGATTGCTGGTCTCGCTCACGGCTGTCCCGCAATTTCCACCATCGTGCGAGAATATATCACTTTTATCAAGTTCTAAATTATATTATTTTTGAAGCTTTAAACGGAGCATTGAAAACAATTGTAATTTTATTTATTATTTCATTGGGAACTCGTGACAAATTAAATATTTACCAAAACTAATTTCTGAATATTATTCAGATTCAATAATATTTCCTGATTAATTCGCATAATAAGTAATATTTTTATAACTTTGTTAAGAAGTATACTTCCAACCTACAACCTTTATTATAAGTCAAAACTGAATTAAATTAATTTCTACAGCCTGTAGACTTTTTGAGTTGTTTAAGGTATTGAAAATAAACATAAAACATTATTATAAGACTAAAAGGAGTATGTTGATTTACAAAATTTACAAATTGGAGTGTTTATTGCTATAAAAGTAAATGCTATCGTCTAAGCGTACAGTGATAGTGTATACGCTTAGCGGTTTCACACAGTAGATAGCAATATAACCAGCGCGCGTATCTGTTGAAAATACAAACAAAGCTGTTCTACAGTTAGTTTTAATTTTTTTAGGTATATATTTAACAAAGCTATTGTATTTTTATATGTTAAATACATTCATAATACATATAGACACATTATCCTGCAAAAATTATAAAAATATTCCAAGTAACTTCTGAGATATAACAAGTTAATATTAAAAATTGTAAATACCAAGAAAATGAATAAATGTAAAAATGTGGATTTCTTAATGTTCGCAATGAGATGGAATGTCGCGTCCATTACCATTAGATCCGTCGGAATATTTCCTATAAGATCATGTAAAAATTATTTGTACATGAAAAAGTCCGGCGTTGCTCCTAAAATAAGCGAGTTACGAAGGCTTTGGATATCCAACTAAGAGTAAGTCAGACATTAAAAGTATTGATTCAGACTCATAGATAAAATAAACATCTTTTTGTTTTATAATAATATAATGTGTAGAAAAATGTAATTTTAAGTTATTAGAAATAGAATTTTTTTATTGAAATTAAAAAATCGTAAGACTGTAGGGACTTTGCTTATTCATCAAAAACTCGATATACGATTTTTAGAATGATCCATACCTCGCTTATCATGGGTGGTGAAAAGTAATCCTAAAGCATTGTACTAAAAATAAGGTTAAAGCTGGTTCTAGAATAACAACAAGTCAAGTACTTCTCAAAAATGTGTGAAAATATTATATATTGCAATTTATTTATATTAATAAAATATTAACATAAATGTAAATTACATATTTAAAATGCAATGTTTGTTCATTCTTGCAAATATTTGTATATAACAAATAAAACATTTTTAATTTACATGCCACCGTAGTTATTAATCAATATCTTGCATAGTTGGATCGCCATAATAGGTTTGATAGCGCAAAAAACAAACCCAATGAATATTAGATAATTTTCTGATCTGTTGGCAATTAGCAAATATTTATATTGTCATGATCAATATTTACCTACATCAAACAACTCATTTAATGTTTCACAAATGTAAAATATTACAATCTGATCAATATGTAAAACAATTAAACTGGTAATTATTTGTTAAACCAGAAGAGTAATAAGATTAATTAATTAACGAAAGTCGTCATGTTAGTAGCCGTAGAGATGCAAGCTGCATTACCACAAATAATCGCAATTGTGTTTATTGAAAGTTATTACCTAGTTATTATAGTATTGTCTTATTTCACTACATGATTTTAATTTGCTGTATACCACTTTTTATTACCAATAATTTTTCTTCTAAATTCCAAAAACAGTGACGAAATACAACAGGTACTATGAAAAATTCAAAGTGATATATTCATCAATAATAAGTACAAACATTTTGATAAAAAATATTATTCGGGAAAATTTTAATAGTTCGTCTATCTGGAATATAAAATGAACTAATGCATACCCCAGTGTTATTGCGACCAAGCTCTCATATTTGAATAAATGGTTACCTTCGGTTCGTAAAGATCCCCAAAAAGAGTTTTAAAAATTAACACTTGACTAGGACTAAAGCAAAAAATCGCTATATTAGAAGGATATTTCAAAGAGTATAAATTAAATAAACATTTTGTTTCTATGAACTATGTCCTACAGTAACCAAAATGCACCGCAAGCGAAATTTTTTGAAAGTTCAAGGTCAAAAGATTCAAAATAAAAGTTTCATTTTTTTATGGTTGGATGTTTCACTCTCTTGTATACACACATTGTATTTTAGAGAGTTCTTCTCTTAATACTTCCTAAGAACGACTGTAAAGTCATGTTGGTTATATAGAAAAATTAAACTTTTAATTAAGTGCGCGCATATTCTACAAATGCTAAATAATTATACATATAATATATATATATATATATATATATATATATATATATATATATATATATATATATATATATATATATATATATATATTATTCACATCCAACAACATTTTCTTTTTACCTTTGGCATCTGTCGGTTTGAAATTTAAACTTTATATCAGGAACCCATACATTCTTTAAAACACTTTGCTAGGTATGTATTGAAGCAGTACTGCTAGCATGTATAATTTTGTTATTAAGAATATAAAGCCTATCTGACACGATACAAAGTTTAGTACTAAATTTAGTTTTAAAATTTAATATAGAATATTGTAATAAATCTTATTAAAAATATTTATTGATATTTATAGAAGATTAAAATTTCTGTCTGCAACGGTTCTAAGTTTTAGTATGTATTTTTTATATATGCGCATGCGTACATTAGAGAATCCAATGTGACATCTGATGTATGACTGCTTTATATTCTTAACCTTTTACGTCCGGAAGATTTTATGAGCTGAACATTATTGAAGTGAAAATGAATATTGGTACAAGAAGCAGAAGGCGATTATTACCTGCAACAACTGCTGCTGTAGTAGCAATAATTCAAAATATTGCTATTAAAAAGAAGAAAGCGAAAAAAAATAAAATATTTTCACGAAAATGGTTCTTGAGAAGAACAGAAGGACGTGGAAATCGTGGAATACTTAATTTCCTAAAAGAAGAACTGAAAATTGAAGATCCAACAGCTTACAGAAATTTTCTAAGGCTAACTACTGAATAGTTTATGATACTCTTAACTAAATTAGAACCATATATTAAAAAAGAAGACACCAATATGTCCACGACATTTCAAAGAAGTCTCACTCTAATGTTAGAATCACTAAAATAACCTAACCCAACTTTGCAGTTTGCACAGTAAACATGCGCACACTACGGTACTTTCTGCGCAGATTCAGTACAAGAAATTAGAACCTGTCCTAAATATTTCGTACAAAAATTTAATACAAAGAGACTTCGTACAATTTTTCATACATTTATGCTCATACACGATCCATTATATTTTATATTAAAATTTAAAACTAAATTTAGTACCAAACTTTGTACCGTGTCAGACGGGCTTTAGAAATAATCTTTATTACGATAAAATATTTTTGTGAATACTTATTTTACGAACATCTGTTTTCATTTTTAAACTAGTCAAGGGTTGGATTTTTTTACATTTAGCAGGTACTTGGATGCAGGCCAGGTCAGAAAACACTTGCCACATACGGAAATATTGTATGCATTTCACTATTTGTATTTGGAGTAGTGGCGTAGATGTCACAAATTTCAGTACGGTATTCATACTTCCGTAGATTATTATATAAAATTTTGTCGTTATTTAAATATGTTCGGGTGTGCCAATGAAGTATTTTAAATAACAGAAATATCTATTTCAATATCGCATTAGTAAAAAGCATGTCCTTTCAGTTATCATGTAAGTACAAATAACTGTAACAACATAAAGTTGATAAATTATTATGTATTTGAATCATTCTTAAAGTCTGTAATAGGATGTGTTCAAATATTCCGTAATAAAATACGCCCTAGATAAATAAGATATTAGATTTTCAGTAATATAAATTTACTTATGTCACGCTAGTACAGGTGACACAATATAATATTTGCAAATGGTATTGCTAATTTAAATAAATATGTAATATAACAGAGAATATAATGTTTTTGTTAGATATTATGAAATGCACAAAAGTACTAAAGGAATTATCCGGACGCCCATAAACTCCACGTCTTGGCGCTAAAGCCAAATGGCCAAACCACTTGAAAGGGACAGACTGCGAGACGCTGAGCATGTACCTGCATGGTTTGTATGCAGATTCTAGAAGATTCCATGATCACGCGTCTATATCGCGACTGAGAGGGAACACGCTACCCCCGAAACGTCCTCTTTTTGAAGGAGTGAAGAGGGATATTGTTGTATATAACCCGAGCTAAAATCTGTACTCAGAGAGTCCGAGCCAGGACTTAACTCATACTTGGCGTGTCCGAGGTAACTCCTCCTGGTCTCTCCGGTTCCGCTTCCCAGCACTCTGCGCTGTGGCCATGCCAGGAGCGGGTGTATCATCACCATATCATCCTTCCAACTATCTGCGCTGTGACTGTGCCAGGAGCGGGTGTATCATCACCATATCATCCTACCAACACTTTGCGCTGTGGGTATGCTAGGAGCGAGTGTATCATCACCATATCATCCTTCCAACACTCTGCGCTGTGGCTATGCCAGGAATGAGTGTATCATCTCCATATCATCCTCTAAACACTCTGCGCTGTGGCCAATGCCAGGAGCGGGTGTATCATCACCATATCATCCTCCCAACACTCTGCGCTGTGGCTATGCCAGGAGTGAGTGTATCATCTCCATATCATCCTCTAAACACTCTGCGCTGTGGCCATGCCAGGAGCGGGTGTATTATTACCATATAATCTTCTCAACACTGCGCTATGGCCAATGCCAGGAGCGGGTGTATCATCACCATATCATCCTCCTAACACTCTGCGTTGTGGCCATGCCAGGAGCGGGTGTATCATCACCATTATTAAGTTTATTTGTCACAATGATATCGTTTTTCTATTAAATATAACCGATCTAATATAATAATAGTTGTCTAACAATTGTAATTTGCGAGACTTTGTGCTCTGCACAAACTCTCAGGCTCAAGAATGTGCCATATCAGTACGAACGTTGTTTTATCCACGTTCAGTTGGGTATAAATAAACAATACAAAATGTCGAGCGACCCCAGAAACAAAAGATCTCAGAGCAACGTTTTCACAACTCTGAACCAATTAATAAAACCCAAACAAACCAACACGCATACCCTTACAATTGTCAACCACTGCCAATATTGGTTTGGTCACCTCACAATCACTCAATTTTACCATAAATGATTATAATAAATTATTGGGACAACTCTTTATGAATTAAATGCAATATTTTTATATGATTGTTTAATGTTCAAAATTGTTTCTCTACCTGAGGTTTTGGCTGTGGTTTCCCTCAGGTTTATAAGGTGAATACCAGAGAGCGTAATATTCCGCAGCACTTTCCGATTTTATTTAATTATAATAAATGCATAAGACCAGATATTTTGACTGTCTTTTGGAGTGAATATCATTCTTTTATTTTATCAAGTACCTGTTCAACATCCTCCACTTTTAACAGCTACTCTGTATTACGACGATGAAGGGTTATTTATTTAAATAAACACAATTTAGGGTAAGTTAAACCCTCCACTAGACGATCAACGTTAATATGTATACGAGTAATATGTAAGTAGGGGTACCGTACAGTTACAGTATATTTTTTTTCTGATTTATTTTTTAAACAATTAAATACCAATAATAAAGAGTGATATTTGAAGTTTTATTAAGTATGTTTAATGTAAAATTTTGAAAAAAGTCTAGTGTCCTTTTTGAACACAAAATACGGAGGTAGGATTTCTAGTTTCATCAGGAACCCACTCTATAATGAAGCACGATGCGAAAAATAGAGCTTTAATAAAACTGAGCGATGTACAAATACAATATACAGAATAAGAACCTTTTACCGATGGGAGACAATTGTTTAGAGGACGAACGAAACGACGAGTCCAATTATTGAATGAGATCGATAGTTCCTACCGTTCAAAAGCCTATATCATTTTTTGCACTCAAAACTAAATTTCTCTCAATATCACCTGAAAGAAGTATTGAAAAATAATGAGCTGTATTAAACTTCTTTCTGGGAAAACATAAATTCGCTTTCATGATATTTTCAAACATTCCTTCTATTCAAATTCCAGTGATTTGCGGCTGAGGGAATATTCTTATACAGGTGGCCCAGTGAAAATTATCAGCGCAATTTTTAGCCACTTAATATTAATTTTGCAAAAAAACGCTCGAACACGTCAATTTTAATATAAAGGGGGACACCTAAATGGATTAGTACCAATGGCATAATTTCAACCATAAAATGGGTGTGGACTGCACCTCAAAAATTTTAAATGGAAAAGGGTGTCAAATGTGACACAGTTCGAAAGGCCTTTTAATTCTCTTTTCAACAGTTTTTTTATTTTTCAAATCCGATCATTAGTTCCAGAGAAATATCGTTTAAAACAAATTTTATCAGGTGTGCAAAACTGCAATCAAGTAAGCTTAAACAAATGACAGAAACTCAAGTATCAATTTATTAGGTGTTCAAAATGACTATTTCCAACTTCCATACAATAATAAAGATTTTCCTCAAAATCTTGGAGATACGGTACGTTGCCGTAAATCTTCTAAAAATTCGGGTAGTATGGCATAAACTTTAGACTTCAAATAACCTCACAAAAAAAAATCCAACTTACTAATTACTTGTTTATTACAAAAAGAGAATTGAAAGGCCTTTCGAACTGTGTCATGTTTGACACCCTTTTCTGTTAGATTTATGGTTCAATGATACACACTTTTAACAATAATTATTAGTTTTTATTTCAATAAAATATTTTCTGACACTATCAAAATACAAAACATGTCAATCTTACCATTATTTTGTTACATTGCCAACTTCTAAATTATTATTTTTTATTTTAGGTGGCATAATCAATATCAAAATATGTATTTACTTCAAATTAGTAAAACTCTAACATTTTCAATTTAAAATTTTTGAGGTTCAGTCCACACCCATTTTAGGGTTGAAGTTATGCCATTGGTACTAATCTATTTAGGTATCCCCCTTTATATTAAAATTGACGTGTTCGAGCGTTTTTTGCAAAATTAATGTTAAGTGGCCAAAAATTGCGCTGATAATTTTCACTGGGCCACCCTGTATAAGAAAAAACAGCGAAAATATTCATTAGTTATTAATTATTTATCAATAGTTGTGGTATTAATCATTGCAATTTAAATTTTATTGGCAATAAATTAATATACAGTATATTTTCCACAATTGATACTCACGTCATCAATTTCTGTTGCAAGAAGGTTTAAACTTTTATCTTGCATCTTTGTCGTATACGCATGGCATAGATTAGACTTTTATTTTCATTATCGTACGTATTACAGAGAAGTGTATATGTTTTCTGTATAATCAACCACGAAAATGAATAAAACAGTATTGTAACCGCGGTAATATACCGGGTGTCCCAGCTCGACCGACACATGGGAGTTTTATATGGGAAATCAGTTAATTATGAATAGTTTCTCCCCAGGGCAAGATATTAATTTGAAATTTTGTATACTTATCGGAGAATATTAATTCTATGGATCACACTTATTTGAAATATGTAATTTCGTCTGGAGGGCGAGATTTATTAAATTTAAAATCTAATATTTTCGTTCAAAATCAGACAGCCATGGAAATAAAAGAAAATATTTATCTGACAGTTTAGTGAAGTATCACTGATTTTAATTCTTATTCCCTGTATTTTAATATTATTTAATTTGAATTTAGTTTCTTTTTGTTAAATAATATACCAATATTACAAAAATATAAATATTTACAATGGCATGTCATTAACTGTCAGAAGTGTCACATAGATATTTTCTTTTATTTCCATGGCTGACTGATTTTGAACGGAAATGTTATATTTATAATTTAATAAATCTCGTCTTGCAGACGAAATTACATATTTCAAATAACTGTAATCCATAGAAATAATATTCCCCAATAAACATACAAAATTTCAAGTTAATATCTTGTACTGGAGAGATACTATTCATAATTAACTGATTTCCTATGTAAATCTCTCATGTGTCGGTCGAGCTGGGACACCCGGTATACTGTCAGATTTGACAATTATTTATTTCGAAAATCACACTATTTCACTCGACAAGATGATGTCATCATCCACCTTCTGTCCCAACGATTTGAATAAAATTTGATGAGTATCAACTGTAGGAAATAGAGTGTTCTAAATTATTTCTGTGCATTTGTTATTGACCATCCTGTGAACAGTAAGTGTATACGATGACAAATGGGGCATAATCTCAACTTTTCTTGCAATCATAGAATATAGTATATTGTGTTATTAAGAGTATAACTGAAGCTTTCCGTGGAAGTTTGCACGACGAATCAGAAAATGGGATCCTCCACCATAATAGAAAATTGAGGCCAATGTTAATTTTTTTTTTTTTTTACTTTTTGAAATATTTGTGATTTTAAGCATCTATACTTTACGTCACAATGTAGCGTTCTCTCTCTCTCGCACAGCTGTATTATTCAGAATTGCGCGAATAGCTAACCTTACAAATGGTTAAATTACAGTTAGCGACATAGAAATTTATTTATATTTTTGGATTAATATTTTTGATTATTTAATTAGTTATTAATGTACAAGAAGACAATTATGTGAATAGTAATGAAAGCAGACACAGACATTACATTTTTAAATGATAAATTATATTGTTATAAAACATATTTTCGTACATATTTTATAAAAATATGCAAAGATTAGCCAAACAAATATTTCTAGTTTTCTTTAAATCGTAAATTAATTTATTTTACGTAACAACAGTTTTGTGCGAGGTCCATTGTTTGAGATTAATTTAATATATGCTTCTACATCACTCTAATTTTAAAAAATAATTATGGATTAATGAGGAACAATAATTGTTTAATTATTAAGAGTTGTAAATACCATCGACTGCTATCAAATTATATCAAGTTTCATAAAAAAGGGGTGGACCCCATAGCATGCGGAGCACAGAAAGACACTTTTACACTGAATGACACATACAGTTTTTTCTTCAAACATAGATATTTAAAAATTAATTTACTACCTATGTTCAATTTGTAGGTTATCAATTTAAATCTGCCAATTGTAGATGGTTGCTATAGTAACTCTATTCTTAGGTTATCTAATTTTATAGTGACATTTAGGGGACGATGTTACAGGTTTCTATTGTTCAAGTTTATTCGCTGGTTCTATATACTTTCTATGGATACTTGTTTATTTCACTTTTCTCCCGCGGTATAAAAGTAAAGAAAATCTACTTCAGCGGCATAGAAATTAATTAAACGATTTTCAACAACTGTTAAAAAAAAGTTGATATATATGCCTTGATATTATTATACGAATTACTGCATGTTTTCATTGAAATATTTCACGTACTGGGTACCTAACTTCGAGCAATTGATTTATTATATCGCGTAATAAGCGCATTACGTCGTACAATAGATACATTATTTCGCGCACTGGACATATTATTTATCAGCAACATATTGTCAAAACCAGCGGTCGGCAATCATTATATAATGAAGTATTACATTTTATGAATGTCGCGTGCCACCAAAGAAACAAGCAGAAATTGAAATAAAAAAATGTAATACAATAAATTGTACAATTTAGGACCGTAAAATTAATTCTCATTTGGTACCACAAAAGGATGACTTTAGCCAGGTTAACTCCGTAACTATAGCAAAATACTACCAACAATTTTACTTGATAAAATAAAGGAAAAGATTGTGCGAAAATGAAGTAAAGTTTTCGAAAAGGAAGATATTCACAGGACATAACTACAAACAGGATAACTATTGACCTAATGATGAAATTCCAAGAAACGCTTTACCTAATGTTTATAGACAATGAAATCTTTCAGGATACCTAGCTCTAAAATCCCTAAAAATATTTGCTGTAAATCTTTTTCCTAAATGGACTTTGTAAATTCTTAAACTTTTGAGGTAATTCCTAGAATTTAGCAACATTGGTTTAAGCAAAAATCTTAGCATACCATTTAAAAAGTCATGCCCTGCCATTTAGTCCACGCGTGACGTTGGTTGCTGACCGCTGGTCAAAACCATAACAACTATCACTTTTCTTTATTTATCACGTTGACGTACTATAAACGAGTATAGCAATTAAGGGAATCAAGGATTTACATAGAATGAACACTGAGGAAATAAACACAAAAAATAATAAAATACTGTAGCGTACAGTCGTTAAAAGAGTAAGAACGTTTATTTTAGAGACTGCGTTGGGGACACTATGGAAAAAGTAAGACAGTCAAACTGGAACTAAAAGTATAGTTGATGGTACAGTTGTTGTTGTTGTTGTAATTTAGAAGAAAATAGTTGAATTTTATTGAGTTGTATGGATATGGCGTGTAAATTAAGTTCAAACAAGCGAAAATAACAAACACGTCAGTAAACATTAAAAATCGAAATGGAGAATAGGTATATGGAACATAAAAATTAAATATAAAAATTTTGGGTTTAAGCGAGGCGAGATAGACAAATAATAGACGAATTTAAATAGATAAATAGATACTATTACGTATTCAGATAGACTACCACACTATAGAGGAACAGCTGTGATAATAGCAAAAGTTCTTGAAAATTACATCCAAGGGTTCTGTCCAATGTCCGACAAAATAATAATTGTTGAACTAGAAACGGAGCTATAAAAATGAACATTAGTCTAATATATGATGTTTTATATATGGATATTGTTATAGCGATCGTATCTTATTAATCGCAGATGGTAATATAACATTAATAAGAAGAAAACCGGACAAAAAACAGATCTTAATTGTCTAACAACGGACGTGGAAATAAACAAAAATATAATGCAGAAGTCGCGTTAGTAATGAAGAAAGTAAAAATAAATGCGGAAAACGCTATACTTGAACAAAAAATAACACAACGAAAAAAAAAGAGTGGATGATAGACAAAATTTTAGATGCTATGAAAGAAAATAAGAAAAATACGAGTGAACATAAAGAGCTGAACAAAAAGACTAAACTAATGTGCAACAAAGTAAAAGAGGAGTAGTACAATAGTCATTGCGTAGAAACAGAATTATTGAATAAAACGAATTCTCTAATGGCAAGTTGCACCCTTGGAGTTCAACGCTAATCTATAAATTAAGTTCAATTTAAATATTCGTGTTCATTGTACGGATTCTTAACCGAAAATTAAGGTAATATTTCTGTAACTTAGACTCGACTTTTTCTACGGCTTAAAAAGTTGGATAACCACTTTTCAATAGTATTTTTTTGAAAAGGTATACGTATTGATTTTTTATACTTTTGTACAGATAATGTATTGTAATAAAGAATGTAATAATAATAATTGTTTGTTAAAAATGTACTATTTATGTAGTTATTATAAAGATATATTGAACTATAGATGTAATTGAAGATAATGTGGTATTTCACGACGAAGATGATTAATTGTTTGATTTCGATATTATTCTGAAAAGAATTTATGAAAGGGGTGACCCGTTTTATGAGTTAAGTGACTATGATTTTTTTCGTTAGATTCCCTTTAAAACAAACGACTTTTTGAATTTATTACCACAAAATTGAACCGCATTTAGACTTTCGTTATTGAGTTTTATGCTTGTTTAGATTTAACTAGAATTGTAATATCTGTAGGTGGAGCAATAGTTCGCTTGGACCAGTAATATATAAAATTAGCCTTAATATCCGGAAGGGATTCTTCAGATACAAATATTATACAGGGTGGCCCAGTGAAAATTATCAGTGCAATTTTTGGCCACTTAACATTCATTTTGCAAAAAACGCTCGAACACGTCAATTTTAATATAAAGGGGGACACCTAAATAAATTAGTACCAATGGCATAACTTCAACCCTAAAATGAGTGTGGACTGCACCTCAAAAATTTTAAATGGAAAAGGGTGTCAAACATGACACAGTTCGAAAGGCTTTTCAATTTTCTTTTTAACAGTTTTTTTATTTTCCAAATCCGATCATTAGTTCCAGAGAAATATCGTTTAAAACAAATTTTATCAGGTGTGCAAAATTGCAATCAAGTAGGCTTAAACAAATGCTATTGGTACTAATCCATTTAGGTGTCCCCCTTTATATTAAAATTGACGTGTTCGAGCATTTTTTGCAAAATTAATGTTAAGTGGCCAAAAATTGCGCTGATACTAGGCCACCCTGTATATATTTTATATATTTAATAACATTTTAAATTATGTGTTGACAATTAATCTCAAATATAACAATATTACTTGTATTTAGCTCGACAGAACAACTTAAAGTGCGTTAAAATTACTGAATTCCCATAGGATGAAACATAAATCTGTAGTATAATGTAATCCGTACTTAATCTCAAGTAGTGCAACGTAAGTTAAAATTAACTGATAGTGAATTTAAACTAAAGATTAACTAAACTTCATTTTTAACTTATAGCCATAAATTATTTAAAAAAAAATCGAGTACTTATGTCATGCTAAAATATTTAAGAATCGGTTACATTATAAAGGTTGAAAAATGCGAAGTAATGAATCGTTTGTTTGACTATATAGAAAAACAGTGGCGGCTGTATAGTAACTGAAGTAAAAGCTTGAAGTAATTATAATTAACATAATTACCCAAACAATTGAACACTCCAAGACGAAGATGTATATTACTCCAAGCAAACCTCCTAATTAGAAACACTTGTAAAAGAAAATCGCAGAGTAAACTAACGCTTAGTAAAAAACCCTGTGTGCAACATCTTGTTCACATATACGACAATATTCATACTCAACGACAAACATGGTAAGACGAGTAAAACTGAAAGGATACTCCTCGAAAGGAGTGTCACTTATGGAATTCACGATATGCCGGCTACCGAATCCATGGTAGCAACAAAGCACTCGAAATCCATCGAGCAACTTGTCATCTCCCACAGTGAGTTATTACAAGGCTTCAGGAGTATGAGTGAAATGCGAATACAAATCCATACTCTACCTCCCCACAGAGATGCAAGCGAAAAGAAAACACCTGTTCGACACAGGGCACCGTTGGAACCAGGGTACCCTAAATGCATCGCGCTTCTGCTTCACCCTCCTGTAGGGTTAACGGATTTACGCGTCAGCGATATAGATAATATAAAATCAAGCTCATTACATTATAGTAAATATACTGTCTCACGCTATATCTCATACATATTGTGTCTCACCTATTGAATCAAACACCTTTGAGCCTTAACCTCAGGACTGTCAGAACAACACTGATTCTGGGTTATCAAACATATTGTAACTAATAAATTCAATTAAGAAAGATTAGAAATCTACAGTTATTTAATGCTTGAGAAATAATTAATCTCTAACAATCATGAGGGTGCTACAACTTACAAAATTTTCAAACACACTGTAAATGCGTGTTTCAATAAAATATGAAAATATTGTAAAAATAAAAAAACATAAAAGTATATTGTTTTGTTTTTTCTTGAGGTTGCATTTCTGTGGCCATAATTGTCAATAATTTTAATAATCTTCTAAAATAAAAATTATAAAATACTTTGTCTTTAATGATAATGTCCAAAGTAAAGATACGAAATAAACACGATAAATATTATGGGCAAGCAGCTACACTACTAATTTAGCAAAGGAACTGCTTGATTTACAGTGCTCAATTAGGTATGTCACTGCCAGTGTAAATATTTGCGCGTGCATCGATATAAGCTATATTATGTAACACTGTGGTAAATACAGTAGATTCTGGAATAATAGTTTACATAACAAAACAAAGCATAACGCAACATAACATAAAACCTTTAAATCTGTTAATCTATCAATCCTTCACGTTTTATGTTATGTTGTCTTATATATACTCTAAATCCAGCTTTAGTGTTGCAAGGTGTATGTATATACGCAAAATTAAAGAACTATATACAATTGCTCATTACAAAATTAATTTTTATAAGCAATTATAAATAAATTAATAAATGTGGGAAAATAGAATGCAGTACTGGGATGCAGTCCTATTATTTAAAATTTTCGACCCCACTTGACAAAGATTATATTAGAGTAGTGAAAAATAAAATTTACGTGATTAGTAGAGCTAATAATTTTATGCACAAAAAACATGTAAAATATGCCCATAATATATAAAAAATATTTTATAATCATACATCAAAATAGACATTTAATGCAGAAAATAATCAACATATGCATTCATACATTTTGTTGAATAATCACGTTTTTCTATAAGTTCATTAATACACAATAATCACTGTTCAAATATTTCTTTATTTGTATTTTTTTTTGTTCTAACAACAAAATAAATATTATTCTACATTAACAAAATACTATTTATTATACAGGGTGTCTCATTTAAGATACGAATGCATTGGTATCTCGAGAACCGTAAGAGCTACGAGGTTGGTTAAATTAGACAAAAGTTGCCCCGTTAGGAGGCTATTTTAATAGTGTTTTGTTATTTGCGAAAAAATTCATAGGTCACTAGATATAGGGGAAAATGTAAATTTAGTGATTTTCTGTTTTTGCTTATAACTTTGTTATATGTAATAATACGAGATTCTGGTTTGCACTTTCTTAAGACACTTTTGTATGGTGAATTTGCAGAAGTACTCAATATTTTTTTATATCTAACCATTTTCGAGTTACTGATAGCAACTTTTATTTTTCATATGGAGGTCATATTAAGCTATGGTATTTTTAAATAGAGATTTTTTTTAGCTTTACAATGATATAAAACAGTAATACTTTATTTTTATAATTAACAGAAAAATTAACAAAAATTGTTATTTATACTAAAATTGCATTGAAAAAAGTAAATTAAAGGCTGCAGTCTAAGAAAATAACTATTTCATAACATATATTGCAACAAGTTTATTTAATTAAAGTTAAAAATTCAAAAATAATTTGAGAAAACTTCACAATAAATTTAGTTAAATTCTTCCACAGCAGCCTTCGATTTACTTTTTTCTAACTAAATTTATTGTTAAGTTTTCGCTAATTATTTTTGTATTTTAAACTTTAATTAAATAAACTTGTTGCAATATATGTTATGAAATAGTTATTGTCTTTCACTGCAGCCTTTAATTTACTTTTTTCAATGCAATTTTAGTATAAATAACAATTTTTGTTAATTTTTCTGTTAATTATAAAAATAAATTATTACTGTTTTATATCATTGTAAAGCTAGAAAAAATCTCTATTTAAAAATACCATAGCTTAATATGACCTCCATATGAAAAATAAAAGTTGCTATCAGTAACTCGTAAATGGTTAGATATAAAAAAAAATTGAGTACTTCTGCAAATTCACCATACAAAAGTGCCTTAAGAAAGTGCAAACCAGAATCTCGTATTATTTCATATAACAAAGTTATAAGCAAAAAAAGAAAATCGCTAAATTTACATTTTCCCCTGTATCTAGTGATCTATGCATTTTTTCGCAAATAACAAAACACCATTAAAATAGCCTCCTAACGGGGCAAGTTTTGTCTAATTTAACCAACCTCGTAGCTCTTACGGTTCTCGAGATACCAATGCATTCGTACCTTAAATGGGACACCCTGTATATTAATATTTTTTAATATAAATTTATGTTGCAGTAGGAAACTAGATATTTTTCAAAAATTTTCAGTGAAAATTATCAGCGCAATTTTTGGCCACTTAACATTAATTTTGCAAAAAACGCTCGAACACGTAAATTTTAATATAAAGGGGGACACCTAAATGGATTAGTACCAATGGCATAACTTCAACCCTAAAATGGGTGTGGACAGCACCTCAAAAATTTTAAATGGAAAAGGGTATCAAACATGACATTGTTCGAAAGGCCTTTCAATTCCCTTTTCAACAGTTTTTTTATTTTTCAAATCCGATCATTAGTTCCAGAGAAATATCGTTTAATACAAATTTTATCAGGTGTGCAAAACTGCAATCAAATAGGCTTAAACAAATGACAGAAACTCAAATATCAGTTTATTAAATAATAAAGATTTTGCTCAAAATTTTTGAGCCACGGTACGTTGCCGTAAATCTTCTAAAAATTCGGGTGGCGTGGCATAAACTTTAGACTTCAAATAACCCCACAAAAAAATCCAACTTACAAATTACTTGTTTATTACAAACAACTTGTCGAAAGAATTGTTTATTTAGTTTCTGTCATTTGTTTTAGCCTAATTGATGGCAATTTTGAACACCTGATAAAATTTGTTTTAAACGATATTTCTCTGGAACTAGTAATCGGATTTGAAAAATTAAAAAACTGTTGAAAAGAGAATTGAAAGGCCTTTCGAACTGTGTCATGTTTAACACCCTTTTCCATTTAAATTTTTTGAGGTGCAGTTCACACCTATTTTAGGGTTGAAGTTACGCCATTGGTACTAATCCATTTAGGTGTCCTCCTTTATATTAAAATTGACGTGTTCGAGCGTTTTTTGCAAAATTAATGTTAAGTGGCCAAAAATTACGCTAATAATTTTCACTGAGCCACCCTGTACAAAGTTTGTGTTGGCTAGGTATTTACTAATTACATTATTAATTTTCCTAATGGTTGATTATTCAATTAACGAGAAGATATTAAAAATAAAAATTGATTTAAGTTTCCATCGCATTTTTTCAATTTTTTTATAATGTAAGAATAGTTTTATATCCTTTGTAGGTAAATAGGTATGTAAGTAATATTAAAAATAAAATTAGAACATCAATATTACTTACAGCCACTCGATTTTGTTATTGTTTTTTATTCGTAGCCTATTGTACATTAATTTTAAAAATAAATATTTACTTAAATATTTAGCTTTTTTTTTAAATATTTTTATTATGAAAGGACATAAAAATATTACTAGGTTGAATTCAGAAAAAAATACGCATAAAAAATATCTATAATCCCATTTAGAAAAATTGAATTTGTGCTACAACTTGAGAACCAATGGTTTAGAAAATATTTTATTCTATAGTCGAATGGACCCATTTGGTCTCCCACAACTTTCTTATTTAGTATATTTTTGTATCTGTAATAACTTCCGTGTAAAACCATGCGCCCAACTTTCGATACCATAGATATAAAATATATGAATAGAGTAGCTTTCGATTATATATATATGAAGATAAGAAACATTGCTGCTATCTACAACTAATGTTTACACGCGGGAATTTGTTTTAGTACCGTACAGTAAATTTTTACCTAAATAATTTCAGCGACTTATTCAATTTAAAATGTGAATGTAAAAAGTATACACATGTAAAGATTTAAATAAAAACTTTTTTTAATTCATAAGAACATGGTGAATTTCAAAGTAATTCAATTTTGTTCTTGTTGATTAAATAAAAAAAGAAGAGAAACAGAAATAACAAAATATGCAAGAATATGCGCTAAATCTCAAATTGTGCAAAATAAGGTAAAATATGCAAAATATGCATTATTTAATTAAAAATATAACCTCATAAGTATATGACTTGTACAGAAATATTCAAATTTTCAAGATATAGCTGGCAAAAAATATGCACTTGCATAAAATTATCAGCTCTAGCTCTAGTGATTACTCAAATGAATAAAATGTATCTAGTCATAACGTAAAAATCAAAATTTGTAGCATATTGCGAGTCAAAAAAATAAAAAAAATAACAAAATTTTTGACGAATATCAAAAAATCAGACGTACCTAAAGATGGATAAAAACAAATTAAACAAGAAATGTTGCTTAAGATTGAGTTACTGAAGTTGAAAGCTACAAAACATAAAAAATATAAGAAAAAGTGTACATGATATTTAAAAATTGTGTTAAATAAATAAATAAAATAAAATTATACATGTAAAAGTACATGAAAGCGGTTGTTATTTTATTACACAACCGAGAGGAGGAAGGCAGCGGATAAAGGTGGCGACACTACAGCTATAAAACGTGCAAAAGAGGAAAGGAGCATCAAATTTATAACAGAATGGGGTATGTAACCATAATCGAATTTCACTATACAAATCATGAAATATAAAAACTAACCACTATAGCTTCTTATTATTATAATAAAAACTAGACATTATTTTAAAATAACATAGTTATTAGCATTTTAATGTTCTGCGACAGCATGGTAGGATTTTGGAAAAAAACAGGTAGTTTGTTTCTTACGGGCCCACTCTATATCTTCATTCGCAATCTACCAGGATGACATGACAGCACTCCTTCGCCAAATTTTTAATAATTATTTTTTCGTAAACTACGAGTAATGAATAGGTTCAGCAAATAAGGGGAATTTATGTTTTTGTCTAGTATCATATATGTAAAAATCAAAATTTGTTCATATACCCAATTAGCCAACCAAATCTATGAAACAGGAGAAATTCCAACAGAATTAATCAAACTCTAATCAGAATATCCAAAAACTGCAGGGCAACAAATTGTGATCAATATAGAACAATAAGTTTGATGAGTAACACTCTGAAAATAATATTAAAAGTAATACTAAATACCATAAAGAGCTCCGAATTGAAAGAAATTTCGGATAATCTGTTTAGCTTCGTGGGTGGTAATGGAACAAGAAATGCTCTTTGTAGTAGGTAATATTATCGAGAGACATAAAAATGCAATAAGATATATATATATATATATATATATATATATATATATATATATATATATATATAAATGTGTTATATGTATAAAAACAACACGATGTATGGAAGACTAATTTAATTAATATAATTTTTTGTGGAAAGGAGTAAAATTATTTAAAAAACAACTGAGAAAAAAAAAACAAATTTCGTTATTTTTTGCCATGTAGAACATATGACAAAAACAATTTTATGAAATTAAATATTTTGTTTTCAATATTGTCAATAAATGTGGATATACCTACATAATAATAAATATTGCTTATCGTTTAAAAATACGAATATATTTATTGAAATATATTCAGGGATATAAACTTATCTTATAAAATTGTATGTACATATTTTGCCTAGGATTCCCAGTGTTTATTGCACAGCTTAATTCATACCTTCTATTTATTTTAAATTATAAACAAAATGAGCGACAATATAAAGATTAAAATATTTATGAGTACTTATTATCGTAGACATTACTACATGATTTTTAGGTTAAATTATTTTTGTGGTATCTTAAATTGTTGTGAAAGTAATATCTAGGTTCTTGTTTCTTCCCTTCAATAATTTATGGTTTTGGAACATTCTGTTGTGCAGAGTTCAGTTTTGTTGTCTTTATAGTTTCTCATTAGGTAACTATTTTTTCTTTACGATTTATCTACTTTTAATGTATTTATTTCTTATTTAATTCTAAGATATGTTTATTACGTTGGAGTTTTTTTTTTAATAGAATGGGTATTATTTTTAGGAATTAGATTTTTCGTAACATTAAAATCGAGATAGTATTAAATTTCAAACTGTAGCCTTATATTTTAAAACAAATAAAAGCATTAACATTTTACTCCCAAATAAAAATAATAAAGATATTAGTTTCTAATACCGTTTAGGTTAATCTTACTTAAACAGTTAAACTAAATTTCTGTTGTCGAAGACGAAAATTTATTTAATTTACAATGTTGAGTATTGCATCGAACACTTGTGTGCTAATAATAATACGACAAAGAGTAGTAAAATTCATTTTTCCTATTTTGCAATAAAACATTCACAACGAGAAGTGGATAATAAATAGTGGAAATAGACAGTTCAAAACTTTAAAGTGAAAGAACTTAAAAGCCGTTTGTTGGGTGAAAATTACTTTTATAGCAATAGTTTTGTTAATAAAAACGGTCATAGACCAAAAAGACGGCAAACCAATAAAATACCAGGAAGTTAAAAGTGTATCAGAACCGGACATACAATTGCCTTCAACATCATAAAAGTGAGGAAAACAAACACAGTTACAACATCGGATAAGAGCGGTTCTTCCATGGTTTATACAGTTGCCATTTCAACGGAATATAAATTAAGTAAAGTAAATCTATTATAATTAATCCCCATAAAAGAATTTACGCCATCAAAAAAATAAGAATTTTTTCAATCACCTGTACGAAAAATGAGATAAGAATCACCATCAGAAATACAAGGCAGATCTTCAAAAAATGAAGGGAATATTTCTGAAATCAGTAAGTTTTCATCATCTTTAGAACAAAGAAAACAAACATCCTGTTAATGTTAAAAAGAAAATTAAAAAGATATTCGGTACGGATTATTATTTCAGTTTTACTTGTTGAGAAATGTTCAAGTGTAGAAACATTTATTCAAATGCAATTGTTTCACCTAAAATGCACAATATGAACGCAAGAATAATTGAAATTTTCAATGTCAAAACAAAAGAAAAATTAAATCTTTATTACCAACAATTAAAACTATTCAACGTCACTTACGCTTATTTAATTTAAGAAATGGACATAATAATAAATTAATTAATTAATTTTCCTTATAACTGGAGTCAATGAAAAAATGGAAAACCTGAATGTGTTTTACTGTTTGATGAATTATTAATAAAACGAGCTTTGCAATTAACTGAAATTAACGATTATGTAGAGGGATTTAAAGATTTGGGTATTGAGGGGATTATTTTCTAATTGGAAAATGCCATTGTCATACTATATATGCATAGTCCCATGAAAAGTAATAACGTAAAAATTAATAAAATTATTCTCTTTGATACTCCCTCCACATTGTTACAAAATGGATTAAATATTTGTTTGTTTGTGATCATGCTGCCAGTAGGTAATAGATCTCTTTATAATTTATTAGAATGTACAAATATTAGACCTTATTTCTATTTTTCTAATAAAATAATATGTTGGATGTTCCATATCTCTTAAAAAGTATAAAAAATAATTTGTTAACTATTGATATTTCCGTTGAAAACAAAAAAGTATCATTGAATGATATAATAAATGCATATCTAGTTAATATATCAAAATAGTTATTTATGATATAAGTGTCATTTTATGAGTGAGTGAGGAAATTTATGAAACGAGGCGAAGCCGAGTGTAACAAACCCCACGAACGAAATAAAATCACTTTTAACACAACGCATTTCTCTTTGAAGATCTGCTAAAAATCTATAAAGGAAAAGTTCTTGTGAGTAATATTACGAAACTACTTACGTAAAAATAAATAATCGTATACAAGACTGGATCGAAAGTTATAGTGTACTATCGGAATAACAATCAGGATTCCGCAAAAATAGATCATGTATGAACAATCTATTTTTATTTTATACGATTGTGCACTCATTCTTTCCTAATTAGCAAGAGAAATAAATACGCTACATTCATCGACTTACAGAGGGCTATTGACTTTATTACAAAAGATATATTGTAAAAAAAAATATTTAGGAAGCAAGCAAGAAGTGAAAAAATAACATTATTTTGAAATAAGTACATCAATGCTACATTGCAAGTATCTGTTTATAATATTATCTGGGAAGAAATTGATATATTAAAGGGCTACAAGGAGAGAGCACAAATCCACTGTTTTTAGCATTGTCAGCGGGAGATTTATGCATGGGCGCTTACCCTAGGGCAGCAGAGTTCAGGAAGCGGCTTTCAAACCGGAAAATGCATTATTCCGTTATTTTAGTGTAGTTGTTAGGCTACAAACAATAGCAGTCGAGGAATATTTATTTCGGCCTGTGATAAAGCATTCGCTTACAGTACACAGTTTATTGTTTTCCGTAAATAAACCGATCAAAAAATTGTATGTGTGCTATGTAGGAAAAGTGACTTCCCCGTAATCTGGTATTGCTATCGCCTAAGACTCGTTCTGCAATTTTCACCATTGTCCGAGAATATATCACAATATACTATTGTATTAAATACTTTTTTTTTTCTTCTAATTGGCGATTTTCGTCTCGGTTTTTGTGTGGAAAAACAAAAAATAGTTGGTATAGCATTCCATTTCAGTTTTCTTGAGCCATCTTCCCTTGTTTTCTCCCACATTTCAGGAGCAAAGTGAGTCTTAAATAAAAATGTTCAACTTTGTTGCATTGCAAAATTATCGTTATTTTATTTACTTCGCAAAGGTAAGATTTATTTGTAGGTATCCAGTCATTTCGTTTTACTTTAATTGTCCACTCTTTCTTTCTTTCTGAATTTTTAGGAAAAACTTTCATTAAAAATCCTTTTTCAGAACGATTTTTGCAACCAAACGCGGAACATCCGACCATTTTAACTAATCTGAAATTCGTAGACATGTTTAATTAACCTAACAATAATAAATTTTATAGCAGTTGATACACAAATCAATTATCAAAGTTGTAACATGTAAGTTTTTGGTATAGATACAGCTATCTGAATTTTTCTGTCAAATATTAATTTAATTTAATTTTTTATTAATATCTACATTTCAAAATCAAATATATACGAAATATCTTTCCTAAATATTCCATAATCACAAATGCATACGATCACATACCTCAAAATTAATTATTATTCTGAAATAATATTATTTATTTAGATAAATATAACGTTTGGATAAATGTCAAACACAACGTTGCACTATACGACAACTAAAGGTCGCATTATAATGACGCAAAGTAAGAGGTAAGGCGGACGCAGTAGGTAACTTAGAAAGATAAGCGCGCACTATGGCTAGGGATGATTCATAAAGTGGTAACGTAGGAAGTAACGGGACGCAAGGAACGCAAGAGATGGCCAACTTTTATCTTGCTGCGTTGCGTCTTTAACGCTGACCAATAAGAAATCAGTATTTCATACTTGTACCTGTAAACTGTCAGTTATTTATAAGAGATACAGAGGTTAGGTTAAAATAATTTTATTTTATCATTTTATCATTATTATCATGGATGATTCGAAATTAATTGCAGTTGTAGAACAACATAAAATATTGTACGCAAAGTCCTGTAAGAAGTTTAAAAATATTTTTAAAAAAATGCTATATGGACAGATTAATAGGTCGAACAGAATATTTCCTATTTCTTTTTTTCTTTATGATTTTATTTTTTAGAAATAATAAATGTATTGCTACAGCAGCTAATTCCTCATCACTTCCCATCGCTAAGTCAATGAATTCACAAAAACAAAAAAAAATCTTATAAATAACCTCAATTAAATGTAAAATCTAAAGACTGTCAGTACGAAATTGATAAACGAGATGTCGTCTTCTGATTGGCTAGCTGTTACCGGACTGCGGTGGTTATAAATCAGACAAATTTTCTTGCTTTGGGTCTGCGTTACTGAATACGTTGCGTCTTTACGTTACCGCTTACTTTACGTCATTATAAACCCCGCTTAAGAGCTTTGGATGAATAATGGCGGAATTTACCATGTGACCGCTACGACCAATAGAAACCGCGACCACTGTATGGCCACACTGTTATAGATAGAGTCGCTGTAGTGTTGGCATGCAAGTAGCGCTCTCTAGTAGCTGTGTGAGTGCAGTTACATTAATTTTGACAGCAGGGGCTTCCAAATTAGAGTCAGAGATGGTGTTACTAGTGCCAGTAGCAGTGGTTTTAGATGTCACGCTCAGATGAGGCGTGGTTAAGATGGCGAATGTCGATGGCGTGGCTGGACAGGGCGCGGTTGCTGATTGCTTTATACTTTCCAGAGCCTCGTCGCGCTGTTGGGACAAAATCACCATTTCAACCTTGATATCAGCGATGGTACGCAGTGCCCCGGCGAGGGTAGCAGCATTGTTATTAGCAGCGTCATTTGACTCCTGTACTGGAGATGCTGGTAGCTTGCGTTGGTAGTTGGTCAGCAATCGTGATCACAGCTCGCCGTCGTGTTAAACGGTTTGCCGTCTTGGGTTGAGCCGGACCTGTTCTATTATCTTGTAGGTTTGTTTCTTTTCGGATGACAGCGGTCGTCTCGATGTCGGCAGATTTGTTTCCTCGCATAGCTGGATAATTCATCGCCGGGGCACTACACTTCCCGCATTACACTGTACAAGTGGCTAATTCGAGGAAAGTTCAAAACGAGGGGACGCGAATTCTCGGAATGTAGAGAGGGAAGACTAAATAACGATATTTTATTGTTCGTTTTGGTTCTTTTAGTAATGCTTAACGGCACTAATAACGTTAATAAAGATGAAAACACTATGAGCATTGAGTACACTCTGTTATAATCAATCACTATTGTTATTTTACTAGTGATTAACGGCACTAATAAAGTTTAAAGACGAAAACACTAAAACAGTATGAACATTGTTTACACACTGATTTATAATCAATCACTACGTGTTTTCTTCTGTTCTCTGTTCTGTAATATCCAGTACTACAATATTAACTTCAAGGTTATTTCCATAAACGCAATGTCAATGTTCTGAAACATCATATAACTTTTAGAAGTACACTTATACCATAGATTAATGGCTACTGCAAGCGTTCTTGCCTTAACCCACGTGACCGCCTATGGTTATTTAACTGTAATATTTGCATCAATACCTCTAGAGAGAGAGAGAGACAATTACGGTGTTCTGCTACCGTATTTTGCACGATTCGATAGACGTCGTCTACCTTCGGAATAAGTTCGGTGCACACAATGTTATGCTCGTTACGAACTGCAAAAACTACAGCTCATAAGCAGGTATCTGGCACAATACACGATTTACACTTATTTCTTATTTATAAAAATTGATTATCATTTATCATATAGCGGTCTTAAGATTTACCTTAAATTAGTTTTGACTTTAAAATTTAAAAAAAATGTTTCAAAATTACATAAAAATTCATTTTCCACACTTATCAAGGACAATGAGCAGTTAAACAGTCAGGTAAAAGTCGCGATAAACCACATAAAAGTCAATTTAAATACAGATATATTTAAGAAACAACTGGATTTATGGTTGTAATGAGAAGAATGCTTTGTTTGTTTTCCGTTATTTGCTGTTTGCGGATAATCAAGTGGAAAAATATGAACTGAATCTAGGGTGAGAAAAAAGAAAATTGACTGAGAAAATAAAGAAACACAAAATAAAAAGCCACAAATGAAAAATAAGTTTTCCGAAAACAAGGAAATACGTATTTGTTTAAAATTTAAATAAAAACTATAAAAAAAATTGAATTCCTTTGATTCATATTTTATTTACTTTTTTGCTGTTCACAAATATGTAGCACTAGTGTAACACGGTCGCTTGGCGGCTGTGTATTTTTGTAAAATTTTGATAGTGCAGTACTCCAAATGTTACGAAATGGACAGATTTATGGTGTAGGTCGCACATTTTTTACGCCTTCAAGCTTATTGTCAAAGACATAACTGTCCGTTTCCGTACGTGATGCCCTCGGTGGACATCAATAGTTGGGTCATTTTTAGCATGGTTTGTACTTAGGGGATGGGAAGAGCCGGATAAATATAGGTTGAGAACTTCTGGATTTTTACTATTAAATGGCCCTCCGAAGTTCGAAATCGCTCTCTCTTGTTGTAACCATTCGACTGTTGTAGATGTCTAAGAGCCGGATAAATATAGGTTGAGAACTTCTGGATTTTTACTATTAAATGGCCCTCCGAAGTTCGAAATCGCTCTCTCTTGTTGTAACCGTTGATTGTTGTGGATGTCTTGACTGATTGTCAAACATACCTTGGTATTTCTTAGTGAAATAACCATTTAGTTGTTTTACTGTGTGTAAAGGCTCTCTCATCGTGGTGTAAATTTGTAAGTAGTTTTTATTATATTCTGTGTGGATTAATGTTAATTTGTAGATCGATGTAAAAAGGTTTTCAAAATTGTTTGTTAATTAGAAAAGTAAGAATTTAGAGTTTATATAGAATCTTGTTACGCGTTGTAGTTTGTTTGAATTATATAAATGTTTTTGATCGCGGTTGATTATTAAAATTTATATAATTTTGTTATTGTTGGAATATCGTGTTTGATTCAGCCCATCCTATTCCAACCCCTGTCTTTGTGACGTGGTAGCACAGCGCTTAGGTAAAACTCTATTATTCTAATATTACTAGCCTGCATCAATTTGACCATAAATTGAACCGCGTCTGTTATCATTATTAATCATTCCCCTGTCTGCTTCTATCACGGCAGACTTTTAAATAAATAAATAAAGTGATAGTGGTGGCAGCGTCTATCGTTACCCTTGTTTCGTGTAAAAGTTGTTCATTAATATAATTCGTGGATTACTTTTGATGCAAGTAAAACTCATAAATTAAAACCCTTTTATGTCAGGTACTAGATTTCGTCTTAGGCGACCGTACCTGTTACAGATTTGGTGGCAAAGCGCTGGGATCTAAATATTTTCTAAAACTAAACCCACTCAAACCAGTAAAGTCTTTGATTGTGGTCAAATTTGAATAACTCTAATAATTTACTTTGTGTTGTTGTTACGAGTGCAGGTAGTTTTTGTGTCAGTAAAAGCGGGAAAAGCCTCTAACGGTATTTTTTTGTATGTTCACCCTCGTAGTGTCGTTAACCCTGAAGTAGGTACTCGAAAAGAAAAGTTGTAAAAGAGATGATAAAATAGTTTTTTTTAATTATTACGCATTTAGTGAAAATAAAGTAATTTAAATATTTAAATATGGCACTAAAATTAGAAACGGTTAGTAGTTTAGCTGGAGCGGTAAATAAAATTCCAGAATTTAGCGGCAATTCAGATATTAGCGTAGAAGAGTTTATTGATAAAGTCGAGATATTTTTCAAAATTAGTAAACAACCGGAGAACAGACAAGTAGCAATTGCAAAATTATGTTTGGGTAAAGATGCTTTGGAATTTGTCAGGAATAATAGTATAATTAAAAATACAAATGTTTGGTCAGTTTTAAAAAAGGAATTGTTAAATAGATATGTACAGAAACCGCATTTTCTTGCAGTAGAGAAAGAATTTGTAAATTGTTATCAATTAGAATCACAAAGTGTATTTGAATATGAAATTAAATTAAGATCACTAGCATACAAATTAGTAAACAATACCGAACATGAAACAGAAAATGAATTTAATTGTAAATATGTAGAAAAACGGTTATATAATCAATTTTTAATAGGTCTGTTACCGCGGTTGCAACGCGATGTTATATTAAAAGATCCAAAAACATTAGTAGAAGCGATAGAAATAGCAAAAAGAGTAGAGACTGTAGAGAAATTAATGGAGAGTAGCTCAAGTTTAGATCGTAAATCAATATGTCATAAAAATTCCGAAAATTCTCCAGAAAAAGGTGACCTGAGTGTTTTAAGTAAAAATAATGAATATAGTAGAGTAAATGAATTAATAAATAAGGTCACGGAACTTCTAAGTGAAGCCGGGAAACATAGATCTGCATGTAAATATGCAATTAGTGATAGCGAAGATTCGGGTGTAGAAAGTGAAGATGAAACAATAGGACATATAACATTTAAAAATAGGTATCATAGTAAATTGTGCTTCCGTTGTCAGAGATTTGGGCATATTTCAAAGTTTTGTAAAAGAAGGAAAAATAAATTAAAGTACAAAATTTGTTATAATTGTCGCAAATATGGGCATATCGCGAGTAGTTGTTCACTTAGTGTGAAAAGTAAAATCAGAGAAAACAGTACACACGAGAGAGACGCTAGACAACAGTGCGAGAGAAATATCCCAGAACATACGGTCAGTAAGGATAGTATGCGCGGGAAAAATAAGGCGCGAACGACCGTATGGAGGAAAAGGCTTCATCAGGGAGAAAATGTCCGCCAAAAGCTTAGTTCAGGGGCTGAGCTGAGCAACGCAGATGCTGGACGAGCCGACACCGCAAAACGTATTCAGAAGAAGGTGCGTTTTGTTGGTGTGGAGGAACCCGAAGACTTGGATGCGATTTCTGTGGTGAAATCAGAGGAAGAAGACCAGCAGGCACACGACATCTTTGTGAACCGAGACAAGACGGTAGGTATGTGCACTGGTAATAAATATTACAAGGGTTTTGGTTCTGGGATAGGTAGCAACAGAAGACGCAAGGAATATCGAGAGGAGCGAACTGAAGTACCTGAAGACGTCAGGAAGGGCAAGCCGACACCATCCAAGGAGGAAGTGGAACAATGGCGGCCGAAATCGCAACCAGCAGGTATCCTAGCGGACTTCAAGAGGGCAGAGCTAGTCGAGTGGTGGAGGAACAGCAAGGTTTAGACGCGAACTTCGTGCAACGAAAAGCGTCGAGGAATAAAATTCCAGGTAGCTCTTTAAATATATACATAGTACGAATGAGTAAAATTAAGAAATTAAATTCAGGTAAATTAGAGTTAAAAAAAAAAGTTAAGTTCTTTGTGATTTTGAAATTTTAATGCATGTTTTAAGAATGGTTGAAATCGATTACTTAGTGTTTCGATAAATCAAAATTATTATAAATATATTGTGAATTTGGCTGGAATGAAAGTACTGAGTCTGAGTGTACTCTTGAGTAGCGTTGCTTGTTGGGACACATATCTGCCGGAGATATTTTGTTATAGTTGTTCTTTGTGAACACTCCTATGCTGCTGGATGGCGGATACGTGAACGCGGGAAGGCTGGCGTCACCTCCAGGTCGAGTCACGACGGGCTAGGAGTTGAGGTGGAGTTCCAACAAGATCCCCATTGGACATTGGACATTCCAACTCAAAGAAGTGGATTCATCGTCCAGCACGGAAGTTAATAAATTATATTTCCTTCAGAAATGTAATTTATTTTAAGGGGAAAGGAAAAGTTGTAACACGGTCGCTTGGCGGCTGTGTATTTTTGTAAAATTTTGATAGTGCAGTACTCCAAATGTTACGAAATGGACAGATTTATGGTGAAGGTCGCACATTTTTTACGCCTTCAAGCTTATTGTCAAAGACATAACTGTCCGTTTCCGTACGTGATGCCCTCGGTGGACATCAATAGTTGGGTCATTTTTAGCATGGTTTGTACTTAGGGGATGGGAAGAGCCGGATAAATATAGGTTGAGAACTTCTGGATTTTTACTATTAAATGGCCCTCCGAAGTTCGAAATCGCTCTCTCTTGTTGTAACCGTTGATTGTTGTGGATGTCTTGACTGATTGTCAAACATACCTTGGTATTTCTTAGTGAAATAACCATTTAGTTGTTTTACTGTGTGTAAAGGCTCTCTCATCGTGGTGTAAATTTGTAAGTAGTTTTTATTATATTCTGTGTGGATTAATGTTAATTTGTAGATCGATGTAAAAAGGTTTTCAAAATTGTTTGTTAATTAGAAAAGTAAGAATTTAGAGTTTATATAGAATCTTGTTACGCGTTGTAGTTTGTTTGAATTATATAAATGTTTTTGATCGCGGTTGATTATTAAAATTTATATAATTTTGTTATTGTTGGAATATCGTGTTTGATTCAGCCCATCCTATTCCAACCCCTGTCTTTGTGACGTGGTAGCACAGCGCTTAGGTAAAACTCTATTATTCTAATATTACTAGCCTGCATCAATTTGACCATAAATTGAACCGCGTCTGTTATCATTATTAATCATTCCCCTGTCTGCTTCTATCACGGCAGACTTTTAAATAAATAAATAAAGTGATAGTGGTGGCAGCGTCTATCGTTACCCTTGTTTCGTGTAAAAGTTGTTCATTAATATAATTCGTGGATTACTTTTGATGCAAGTAAAACTCATAAATTAAAACCCTTTTATGTCAGGTACTAGATTTCGTCTTAGGCGACCGTACCTGTTACACTAGCCACCACTGCTCAGTTGTGACAGTTATTGATATCATTATAATGATTGTATTTTGATATTAATTATTAATTCTTGTTATAATTAATAAGTTTGTGACGGTGTTTTGTCGAAATAAATCTTGGATACTAGGTAGAATCGTTATATATTTTTCAATCAACGGTAGAATTTTCAGTTTGAATAGATTTTTAAATTGATGAATGAAATACTCTTTGCTAAATAAGCTAAATTTATTTTATTTTTAATATGCATTTTAATGTTTTGGTCCAACAGACTAATTTGAGATCCATATGAAAATTGAAAATAGTGTCTGAATAATGTGCAAGTTAAAATATTTTTCGTATTGAACTAAAAAAGTTATAAGCAAAAAACGAAAATTGAAATATTACATTATTGGTGACATCTAGTCACCTACGTATTTTTTGGGAAAAACAAAAACATGTATAAAATGATCCCCAGATGATGCAACTTTTATCTAATTTAATCGACTTCGAATCTATTATAGTTCTCCAGATCATTGGTCATCCTGTATATGGAATTTTTTACTTTTGATGTTCAATATAACAAAAAACCAGAAAAATCGATGTGAATACTGTTGAAGATATTGATGATTATAATGCGTTGAATAATTTTGTAAAAAATATGCAAATTGAATTTGACACTTATGAAAAAAAAGCAATTAAATGTCACTCATAAAAGGGTATATTTTCAATATTGTGCAATAAAAGCAAAATATTTCAGCAGTATAAAATACTCTTATTTGAAATTTTATTAAATCAATAAAATTTCTGAGTTCTAGAAAAATGGTAGTCATGGAAATATAATGCCTAGACGCGCGTCATACGTAAATGTGAATAAACAATTGAGAATTGTATGCGAGTATAACGGATCTCGAGAGGGAATTCAGAAAAATAGTTTTGAAGGAATATTTATTAATCATAAGAGACATTTTGTCCATACAAAACACTGCTGATTTTGTCATGCTCGCTACACATCCTATGAACAAACACAATGTACCTTATTAGTAAAATGATTAACTAGCTAGACCATAAATGCCACAAAAACAAAAATAATTGGTGGTATTCAGTAAGTTATACTAAAGTCTGTATTAAAACTTGTATTACCCAAAAAGTTGTTTTACCTCAAAACATACTTTAATACAAGGGTGATTAAGTCATACAGAATAGGCTTGTTTTAGTTAAAACAGGTGTGTTAAAATAATATTCTTGATAACACTGTGTTATCTGTCACATAACAAATGGAATTCAATTTTTGATTTCAAAATTATGTAACAATTACGTGGTACATTTAATTTTAATACTACAAAATGCCAGGTAAGAGAAATAAGGAGTCTACTTATTCATTAATATTAGAAATATAAAATAAACTCTTTTTAAAACCATATATTCACCATATTTACATGTGCTCCGTGAAGAATCTACTTTTTACAAAGAAATACAGAAATACAAGTTTTTCGAAATCATGTTTAACAAATTTAGTTAAAATGATATAAATATTTATATATTAATTGATAATTATATACCACTGACAGATGTAACTTGTGTTGATTACCGGTCCAGGATTAATCTAATGATTTTTAAATGAATTGAAACAAACTCAGAAAAAAGAAAATATAATAAAAAAATATTCAAGAATGGATTATTTATATGTATTATAAATCAAGTATAAAAATGTTCTTAAATATTTGTATATTGTTAAATGTACATGATTCTTCGATTTTCAACACAAATAACTTGCTGAACACGTTCAATTTGTTCAATTCTGCCCAATACATCAGTTATGTTTAAATAATAAATTCGTTTGAAATGAAAAAAAAAGGAAAAATTTATCTGTCAGATCCGTCCATGAAAACCTTAAAACAAGGTTTAAAACAGCTTCAGCCCTGTTTTAAGGAAGTATATTAATTGCTGTAGCAATAAATACAATTATATTAAATAATTACCAAAACAGCTTAAAACAAGCCATTGAAATGAATATTTAACACAAGTCTTAATATAGACGTTAAAACACGGTAATACAACTCACTGAAAAAAAAAATACAATAACATATTCTACTGCCAAGGAAATGTAATTAATTACACAAAATTTTACACATATTTGGGAACAACATATAAAACGTTAGGATTATTTGAACAACAGTATATGTATATCAGAATTACTTTATCAAAAACAAAAATATCACACGGAAACACAGTATCAATCCTGTTTGAATAAGTAGTTAGCCCGATAATATTATATGCCTCCGAAACATGGGCCTCTAATTGCAACGGAAAGACGAAGTAGTAATTATTTTAAGTTTTTATTTGGGTGACAAAAAATTATAATTATAATTAGAAGAGAGACAGGCCGAGACAAACTCAAGCTAATTATTGTAAAGAGAAAATTCTCTTGGTCGTACAAAGTACATGCCCGAAGAAAGATATGTGAATATGCCAACATTCAAAACACAAACTTGTCCTGGGCTTTTGAACAACAAACTTTCATAACCCTAACTTCCAAACAGTTAAATTTCCTTCTAGAATATACAATGCGCATTTAAATTCTCATGCCAACCACTATAACTTTTTATTATTAAATATTCCTTTAAATATGTTACGAGTAATGGACGCTTCACAATTGGTCAGGAACATTGGCGACTACAAGAACGGTAACATATATATATATATATATATATATATATATATATATATATATATATATATATATATATATAGTAATTTTTATTATTTATTTAAGAGTTACATAATACAAATTCCTACAATGTTAAGTACTTATGTTTTTGACAACTGCCAATTAACAGCTTCGGCATTTGTTAAGAAATAATTTAACAATACATTTCTTATGTTATTCGCTGTCCAGATATTATATCTTCTATTTCATATCCATCTCTATCCCGTAAGAAATTATATAGGACAACGCAAGGTTTGAAAATATCAACTGCAAAATCTGGTTCTAAGTTAATCGGTCGATGAAATATTCGCCATTTATTGCTGAGAATGCCAAATGCGCATTCTACATATCTTCGATCTCTAGTTAGGCGGTAATTAAAAATTATTTTCTTTAAAGTTAGATTTGAGCCACCATAAGATAGAAATGCAATGCGAATGCTTTATCTCCTTCAAAAAAATATGGCATATTTGGACTTGTTATTCATGGAAGACATTTTTCAGCGGATATTTCCAGTTTATTATTTTCAATCGATGACCACAGTGAAGATCTCTTAAATATGTTAGAATCGCAATCTTTTCCGTAACTTCCAATATCAACATATATAAAACGGTAATTAGAATCCGTGATGGCCATTAATACTACTAACGCATAACCTTTGTAGTTATGATACATCGAACCAAGTAGATTGATTATTTTAATATGTTTCCCATCAACCGCCTCTAAACAGTGTGGAAACTGAGCACTTTTTACAAAATTTAAAGTAATCATTTCCCACTGTTCCTTTGAGGGTATGGGTAGACATTCCAATCACATAATACACCCTATGCTATGACATACCTCTTTTACTATTTTGCTAACTGTTGATGTACTTAGCCTGTAGTTATAATGCAAATTTGTGAACGTACTTCCACTAGCTAAATAACTGGAACAAGCAAATTTAATTATTTATTATTTTTACTGAATTACATGGAAAGAAGTAATTAAAAAATGGGGCAATATTCGAGGCGCATATCAAAAAACAAAAAAGAAATCAGAAAGAACAGCGAAAATCGGGGTCTGGTGCTTCCAATATAAAAAAATATGTTTATGAGGATAAACTCAATTTTTTAAATAAAGTCTTCCAAGAAAGACATTTCAATAAATTACGGATAACGTAACTGAAACCGAGAAATTTAACAAACCTCGGAAAGAGCTGGGCTCCCGAAAAAGAAAGTAGTTGTCATTTTTCAAGGGCAATTGTTTCATCTATGAACAATTTTGATGAGGACGACATATTGCAATTTCAATTAGGAGTATTGCAATTGATATCTACTATAAAACAGAGAAAACGGATGCATTCCACACAACCACTACCATCATACAATCAATCTGGTTATCATACACAACAGCCACTACCATTATACCAGAAGAGCATTATTGACCAACGCCTTATTACCCTCGGTAGCTTCGTACCTCGGGACACATCTTGGCGCTAGGTCAATAATGATAGTCTTCTCAACCTTGGTGAATAATACACTATTACAGTTTTGTTTATGTACGATTTATTCAGAAATTATTAATATTATAACGAAATTTATTGTAAATAAAAATTATTCTATTGATATTGTATTATCTATAATATTATATTTAAAGGAATACAACACGTAAAAATGATAATACTTTCATAGAATAGGAGAAAACCTAACTTTTTTGCTTCTTTTATTTTAAACAGATCACTAGGATAATCTAAACAAAAAATGATAATAATATTCTATGTTTTTCAATAGAGTTTTAATTTCTTTATGACACATTCGAATAAAAATTAATGTATGATACACGGATGAAAATCCTCTCGTAAATTTTCTTATGTTACCCAGAGCCGGTTTTGCCTTGTTCTGCAATATTCCACAGTCGTCCGAGAAATTGTTCTTTTCCTCCTTGTATTATAAATAATTATTTCCTACGACCACTGTTAAAAATAGTATTTTTAACGGTTGCTTAGCAAGTTAAATATAACAGTTTATAACACAGTAAATACTTTTAAAACGTTGCCACTGACAACGTGTTAAAAGTAAAAAACAAATTTATTTTAACACGTCTTATGTTCAGTTGTTCAAATACATCATGACCTGTCATAAATGTCATTCTAATGCTTAGTTTTTATTTACTAATAGGTACATAACTGTGGTCGTAGGAAAAATAGTGTATGATATTTGTGTTAAAAGTAATTTTATTTCGTTCGTGGGGTTTGTTAAACTCGGCTTCGCCTCGTTTCAAACTTCCCCACTCACTCATAAAATGTCACTTTTAACACTTATATCATAAATAACTATTTTATGAAACACATATTTTTATTATCAATTATTTTATATTGATGCTACACATTTATTTATTTTTAGATTTATTATACATCCAATATGGACTCCAAATCTTGCGTCTATCGTTAAGACGGGTTGCATGAAAAGTCACAGTGCTCTCAATACAGCAAAATTTCTGCTACAAGTAAATAATATATTTGATGCTCTCAACAGCCATGTATTAAATAACCGAAATCCGAATAAGAGCGCATTATCCGATAAAAATTCAAAAGTTAAGAATACTTTAAGGGAAAGTATTCTTTTATTTACGTATTGTAAAATGTACAACAAAAACAATTCTGAAAGATAAAATGTTTATTATTTCTAAGGTTTACTACAGACAATGCCATCTTATTTTTATTTGAAGATTTAAAAGATCAAAATTTTATTTTTCTATTAACATCACGATTACAGCAAGACCCAATTGAAAATTTATTTTCTGTTATAAGGAGCCGAAGTGGATATAATATAAAACCTACTTTAAAAAGCTTTCGTCAAGCTTTACAGCAAAATATGGGTATTAGATTATTAGATACACTAGATACAGGGAACTGTAAACAAGATCCAGACGAACAAATAATAAAGGAGTTAAATAATGTTGAAACCATATGCGAAGAAGATATAACCAAAACAACAAATATTTGTCATGGTAATGATACAGACTCTAATTCTTCATCTATTGTCAGAGAAGGAGAAGAAAATTTAGTTGTACAAAATATTTCACCATTTGAACTGAATTACGTGAATTATTTCGCAAGTTATTTAGTTTTTAGATGTATAAAAAAGTTTAAATGCAACATATGTTCTATTGAATAACAAAAAAATAAAGAAAATATAACTGTTGAAAAAACAGAAATATCAAGCTATTTACGAGATTATGGTATAAGCACAGAATAGGTTTATAGAGAAGCGACAGTAAGACAGAGAAACGAGAATTAGAGAGAGTTGGGGAATGTGCACAAATTTAAAGGGCTCATTGTTTAAAATCGGAAAGTTTCCTCACATCCTAAAAAGAGATACGGGAACGGTACAAATTTAAAGGTCTACACAATGATTCAAGGTCATAGAACTGAAAAGGGAAACAAAAACAAGGTACCGACACGGAGTGATGCTTCTGTATATAACTATTCTATGGTATAAGTGACTCTATAGAATATTTAGTTCGACTTGACCAGAAATTCCTAACAGTAGTAATAGATTGTTTAGCATATATCAATAAATTTTATATAGAAAAGAAATAAATTAAAAAATTTAAATTATATTTAAAAACTGAAATTTTAACTTTATGAAAAACAAAATAGATGTGGATATTTGATAATGATCCTCGCTACGCCCATAAAATATTTATTATAGAATTATTAATAAAAACAAAAATATTTAAAATGCTATCAACAAATTCAAAAATATTGAAATTCGTCAAAACAAATAAAAGTTATAATAGAAAAATAAATATTTTAAAAAATGTATAAAAAATATTTACAATAAAATTTTAAAATATTCTAATTAGTTTTAGTTCCTTTCATCCTACTTATTATTCTTCACATATTATTTCTAGGTCTATACCGGTTGTACGCTTAACGTTTTGTGTGGACTGTGTGATACATAACAACACTGTGGTCTAAAAATCTTTCAAAACTAGTTCTAAATGTCACGGATAGACGGCGACGTCATTCTCAGTTCTTGAACTAAATACATTGGGTTACCATTCTTATAGTGATATTATATATTCATTGGTTCTGGTGTTGAAGAGTATCTTTTAAGCGATTATGTAATTCATCAAAAGATGCAATTCTCATTCTAAAGTAATTAAAAAATGTACTTCCATCTGCTCGCAAATATTCAAACAATGAATAAAATGTTCCATATTCTACTCTTTTTCTATTTATTGGATGTACCCCATAAATTCATTGCTTTATTTTTCGACGGCGAAGTCGTCTGTATAAAACCCACAATGCAATAATGCGTTCACGCTCCTCTGTCGTGAGACAAAATGTAAATGAATTTTTTTGACCGGGGTAAATAGGCAATCACAGTGCTGCTTGGAATGGATACCCGGCTGTTGGCTGCCGGAACGCATTATTGCATTGTGGATTTTATACAGCCGACTTCGCCGTCGAAAAATAAAGCAAAGAATTTGTTGGGTACATCTAATAAATAGAAAAAGAGTAGAAATTTATTCATTGTTTGAAAATTTACGAGGAGATGAAAGTAAATTTTTTAATTTCAAAAATTTCATTTATCCTTCCTTGTTGGAAGCAACCGGACGACTGTGACCGGCTCGTGTGAAAGCTACAATTGGGAATATTCAACAAAGTGGCTGACATCTGGCGGATTTTTTTACAATCCTGCCGCTCGGGAAAACAGGTTATGTTATCATATAAACAAATGTGTAATTCTATTTAAATTCAACAAAATGTTGAGAAAATCTAAATGATATTGATGTTCTTCAATGCAATAATTACATAGGTAAGGGGATACCATTGCACTATTTTCCAAAAGACAAAAATCAAAGGAAAGAATGAGCTGCAGTCTTAAAAATTGGGAAGACGATTTCTTCATTTATGAATGTTTGTTTAGCCGATTTTTTGCCAAATGTCTTTTTTCCTGATAAGTTTAATCCGTTTATTTATTGTTTAAAACAATTTAATACAGTTAAATATTTATAAAAAGTAATATTTGGTGTTGTACTAAGTAAAAACCTCCCATTAAGACGAAACGATAGAGAACGATATAAAACCATAGTTTAGGACCACAAATTTAATTAACTGCTGAATAGTACTAAAAATTTATTAAAATTAAAAAAAAAACCTAAGCGAACCTGCTTTTTTCGCTAACCCTAATATGACGAACAGAGAATTTATACAAAAAAATAAGCAAAGTTATTCATTGTAAATTTGCAAGTTTCACTTCCGAACCTACACTACAATTTAATTAAAAAAAGAAGTACTGGAATGCTAATTTTCAACATTTAATATTATTTACAAATTAATATTATGTGGCGATTCTTTTAGGATCTTGGATGTCTTTAAACACAGATCTGATATTTCCACCACATTTGGTGTAGTTTCTTCTTTGTACTTTGTCAAAATTAGTCATAATATCAGGCTATAAACAATAGTTACATTTATATGACATATCATAACTAAACTTTATTTATTTTACCTTTATATACTTCATCTCCTTCAATCATGGAACGCACATTACCTTTTAAATATAAATACAGGGTGGCCCAAATGACAGACTAAATAAACAATTCTTTCCACAAGTTGTTTGTAATAAACAAGTAATTTGTAAGTTGGATTCAATAATTTTTCGTGGAGTTGATTGGACGTACTTTGTGAGTGACCGATAATTATTTCGTGTTTACGGGACTTATCATCATTTTTAAAAGTGCAATTTTGACTTACGGGATAAACAAAAGGTGTCTTTCCAGGTGAAAGTGAAGTGTGTGACTTTTTACAAGGAACAAGTGATAAATCAAGTGAATAAAATAATCACAATTTAGAATCTTTTGACAGTAAGTGCGGTGTGAAGGTCACGCGTGCTAAGAGTGCGATAGACAATACAGCTAATTACGCGCGCGCAAAAATCTAATCAATCAGTGTTGCCACAGGTAGCAGAAATTAACACACTAAAAACGCCAACATCTAGGCACAAATGAGCTACAAACGAGACAGAGATCTAAATACAAGTTTGGAAGAACCCGCTATATTTAGAAAGAGTAAGAAAATCATAAGAAGCCCAGATTTACAGGAAAGGAAAGAAGAAAAAGCACAAAACAGTGATATGGATGAAATTAAAAAATTAAATACTACCCTAAATATGATATGGGAAGAATTAAAAGCAAACACTAATGAAATAAAAGCATTAAGAGAAGAAATTAAAATAAAAGAAGAAAAATGGGAGAAGGACAAGGAGATACTAAATATTAGAATCAGTACACTGGAACAACGCTTAGAACAACAAGACAAAACAAACAGAAAAAACAATATAGTTTTAAAGGGTACCCCAGATAATGTGCAAGACAACACTGAGCAGGTGAAAGAATTCTTTAAGCGAAATTTAAAAATAGAACCAGCAATCAAAAAGGTCAGCATGTGGCGCAACAAAAAGGAAGAAAAGATTTTGCTTGTAGAACTAGAAAAATGGGAGGATAAAATGAAAATCATGACCAATAAACAGGAACTTAGAAAAAATGAACCAAATGTATATGTAGAAGATGACCTAACAAAAAAAGAAAGAGAGATACAAGCAAAGATAAGGGAAATAGCGAGGACAGAAAGAGAAAAGAAGAAAACAGTAAAAATTGGGTACAAGAAAATAATAATAAATGGACAGCTATATGAATGGTGCGACCGAGAACAAGGGGTAGTGGAATCAAATAAGAAGACAAAAAACTATTAGTCCCATTAAATGATCAACACGCAAAAGACAACAAGGCAATGAAAAAGGACTTGAGTAAAGGAACTAAAATAAAACACTTTAGACTTGCAACCTGGAATGTAAGAAGTATAGCAGGTAAAGAATATGAGATCACAGAGGAAATGAAAAAGGCGAAAATAGATATACTAGGCATAACCGAGACTAAAAAGAAGGAGAGGGGACTAAAACAACTCACAGAACACTACTGGATTTACTGGTCAGGCCTAGAAATTAGTGAAAGAGCAGCAGGAGGAATAGGATTAATTGTACACGAAAAGTATATATCCCAGATGGAAAATATCAAATATATAAACGAAAGAATTCTATCCATTGACTGGAAAGTAGAGCATAAAAACGAGTACACACTAATAGTTACGTATGGCCCAAATGAAGACGACAAAAAAGAGTACAAAGACAAATTCTACACGGAACTACAAAAACTAATAGACGACACAAAAAATAATATAATTTTAATGGGGGATCTAAATGGCAGAATCGGAAATAATAACACAGGACTAGAGAGTATCATGGGAAAGGAAGGAGAAAAAACTATAAACAATAATGGACGAAGAATAATAGATATATGTAACGAAAACGATTTTATAATAGCTAATTCTTTTTTCACGCACAAGGACATACACAAATACACACGAGAACAGCCTACAAGAAACGAAAAGTCAATAATAGATTATTTCATTACCAGTAAGAATCTAAGGACACAAATTAAAGACGTGAGAACATACAGAGGGCCGGAAATTGGAAGCGACCACTACATGTTAGTAATGAAATTCAATCCTATCGCACAAGAAAAAAAGGAGATAAAGAGAAAAACAATAACGAAAATAAAAATAAGGAGTTACAAGCTAAAAGAAGAGGAAGTCCAAACAAAGTTTATGACACGCCTAGAAACCATGTTACTAAATTTTAATGAAGAAACTGAAATTACCAACATGTGGGAGATTTTCAAAAACGCCTTATTAACTGCTGCAACGGAAACATGTGGAACAACAACAATTAATAATAAACAAATGAAAAAAAGCCCATGGTGGACAGAAGAAATAAAGAAGGTAATACAAAGGAAGAAACAGGCGTGGCGAAAGTATCTATCAAAGAAAAACACAATTAATTACGAAGAATATAAGAAGCTCAGGACAGAGGTTAAAATAAGTATAAAAGAAGCAAAGAAAGAGCAATGGGTAAAATTCGGACTCCGACTAAAAGAAGCGCATACCGAGAATAGAAAACTGTTCTACGGAGCTATTAAAGCTATGCGCACTGAGAAACAAACCACTCTTGGACTCATAAAAAACAAAAACGGAATCTTACTACAATCAGAACAAGAAATTATGGCAAGATGGGGTGAGTACTTTAAGGAACTGCTGGAAGAAGAAAGTACATCAGAAGAAAAGCAAACAGAAATAGAAACAACAACAGAAATGGACAAAACCGAAACTAGAGACAGAAACCAGATCACAGAAGAAGAACTTACAACAGCCATGAGGAAAATGAAACTTGGAAAAGCCCCCGGTCATGACGGAATTACTGCAGAAATGTTAAAATGCATGGGCACAAGAGCACAAGAATGCCTACTACGCATATTTAATAAAATAGAAGAGCAAGGCACACCGCAAGATTGGCAAATAGGAGTGATAACCCCAATTTTCAAGAAAGGTGACAGCAAAGACTGTAGCAACTTCAGAGGCATTACACTATTAAGTATACCGGCAAAGCTGTTCGCAAGAATTCTAGAACAAAGGATAAGAAATCAGGTGGAGAACACAATCGAAGAATCACAAAGCGGGTTCAGACCGGGAAGAAGCGTCCAAGACCACATCTTCACACTACGCCAGTTAATTGAGAAAGCAAGATCAGTAGACAAACAAATACATTTATGCTTTATCGACCTGGAAAAAGCTTTTGATAAAGTTAACAGGAACCTACTATGGAAGTGCCTAGAAACAAGAGGAGTTAATTTGGGCACAATAAAATGCATAAAAAGGCTATACGAACAAAACAAATGCTACGTTAGAACAAGAAACAACACATCAGAAACGTTCGAAACTACTACAGGTCTAAAGCAAGGGTGCATACTGAGCCCTTTATTATTCAATTTATACCTCGACGAAGCCATGAAACTAAGCAGAAGAAAATTAAAGCAGTACAAAGTGGGTCACTGGAAAATGCAGAAAATCACCATAAGCGAGTTAAGCTACGCAGACGACATGGTCCTAATAGCAGAAAATGCAAAAGACTTGCAATACAATTTAAATTTGATCAAGGAGAGACTCGAAGCTTGGAATATGAAAATTAGTCTGGAAAAAACCAAAACAATGATAATTAACAAATCAGGAATGACGCACAACACGAAAATTGGAAATACAAACATCGAACAAGTGAAAATGTTCAAGTACCTAGGAGTGGCTATACACGAAAACGAAAATATTAGCCAAGAAGTCACAGAAAGAGTCAATAAAGGAGGGAGACTCTTTAATGCGTTAAAGATCAAATTCTTAGCAAAAAAAGAAATACCAACACAAACAAAGGTCGAAGTATTCAAAAAGGTGGCAATCCCTGTCCTAACGTACGGATGCGAGTCGTGGACAACATCAGAAAGAATCCACAGTAAAATAAGTAATGTAGAAATGAGATTTCTTAGAAGAATTGAAGGAAAAACTAAGTATGACCGCATACGAAACGAGACCTACAGAGAAAACCTAAACGTAAGACCAGTAAGGGAAGCAATAGAAGAAGGACAACTGAGGTGGCGAGGACATTTACACAGGATGGAAGATGACAGAATAGCTAAGCGAGTCTACGAGGCCAAAGTGTCAGAAAAAAGGAAAAGAGGTAGACCCCCAAAAACATGGGAAGAAGATGTTAAATTAGCTATTGAAAACCGAGGATCAACATACACTGACGCAAGAAAAATAATGGAAGATAGAGCAGCCTGGAAAGACTTCTGGAAGAGAAAACCCACGGATCGAAAAAGAAGAGATTGAAGAAAAGCCAAACTACAGCCTTACACCGAAAGGTAGATAGGCTTCAGGATTAAGTAAGTAAGTAAAACAATTTAATACAGTTAAATATTTATAAAAAGTAATATTTGGTGTTGTACTAAGTAAAAACCTCCCATTAAGACGAAACGATAGAGAACGATATAAAACCATAGTTTAGGACCACAAATTTAATTAACTGCTGAATAGTACTAAAAATTTATTAAAATTAAAAAAAAAACCTAAGCGAACCTGCTTTTTTCGCTAACCCTAATATGACGAACAGAGAATTTATACAAAAAAATAAGCAAAGTTATTCATTGTAAATTTGCAAGTTTCACTTCCGAACCTACACTACAATTTAATTAAAAAAAGAAGTACTGGAATGCTAATTTTCAACATTTAATATTATTTACAAATTAATATTATGTGGCGATTCTTTTAGGATCTTGGATGTCTTTAAACACAGATCTGATATTTCCACCACATTTGGTGTAGTTTCTTCTTTGTACTTTGTCAAAATTAGTCATAATATCAGGCTATAAACAATAGTTACATTTATATGACATATCATAACTAAACTTTATTTATTTTACCTTTATATACTTCATCTCCTTCAATCATGGAACGCACATTACCTTTTAAATATAAATACAGGGTGGCCCAAATGACAGACTAAATAAACAATTCTTTCCACAAGTTGTTTGTAATAAACAAGTAATTTGTAAGTTGGATTTTTTAGTGGGGTTATTTGAAGTCTAAAGTTTATGCCACGCTACCCGAATTTTTAGAAGATTTACGGCAACGTACCGTTTCTCCAAAATTTTGAGCAAAATCTTTATTATTGTATGGAAGTTGGAAATAGTCACTTTGAACACCTAATAAACTAATACTTGAGTTTCTGTCATTTGTTTAAGCCTACTTGATTGCAGTTTTGCACACCTGATAAAACTTGTTTTAAACGATATTTCTCTGGAACTAATGATCGGATTTGAAAAATAAAAAAAACTGTTGAAAAGAGAATTGAAAGACCTTTCGAACTGTGTCATGTTTGATACCCTTTTCCATTTAAAATTTTTGAGGTGCTGTCCACACCCATTTTAGGGTTGAAGTTATGCCATTAGTACTAATCCATTCAGGTGTCCTCCTTTATATTAAAATTGACGTGTTCGAGCGTTTTTTGCAAAATTAATGTGGCCAAAAATTGCGCTGATAATTTTCACTGGGCCACCCTGTATATATCCTCCAAATAATTTTATATTTAACGGCTAAATGAATAACTAAAACGAATAAAAACTTAATGTTGCACATATAACCTTATAGGCTCAAATGGAATGTTTTCCCTATCTCGATATTGATGGTGCTGCCACCTATTTTCAATGAATTTTCCCAACAGCATTCAAACAACCAGTGCACACCCTCTGCCGGCAAGGTACAGTGGTGGCGTACGGCGACGACCCGGCAGCCGGGTGTAATAAAACCAGATCCGGCACGTGTGAAAGATCCCATGCTATTCCATATACTGCACAACCGGCTCACCGGCTACTGGCTGCCGGATTCAGCGTGTGTGAAAAGGCTTTTAAGTCCCGTTCACATACAGATTAGTGCGGTTGCAGTGCCGCTGTATTGTAGTGCAGAATGCTTACCCAATGCAACTGAGTGCGAGCGTTCGGATTCAAACTTAGTGCAGAATGCGTTAGTAGTGCCGTTGTATTGCAGTGTAGAAGCTTGCAAGGTTCTAGTTTTCGCACTACCGTTGCAATACACCACTGTAACTGGCCAATTAGAATGCATGTGGATAATTACTGGTTGCGCGTAATCTTAACGCGCAGCTGTCACTTCTTGAAATTATTTCTTGAGGTTAGTTTCTTTTTTATTCTGTTTAACGATTTTTTGTAAAAAAAAAACAATGTCCATTGATGATGTTTTAGCCTCATTGATAGACAAATATCCGGCATTTTGGGACAAACGTTCTACAGCGTTTACAAATAAATTAAAAATAGAAAATTAATTTAAAGAATTAGCAGAAAAGTTAAATATAACAGGTAAGTTTAACATAAATGAATTTCTAGTAATTTAGCAATTGTATAAATATATCTTTTAATGAAAAATGAAAACTGACTATGTGTTGAGATACATGCGCAAAGTATTGCAAATACTACAGAAATCTACTGTACCAACTACAACCGCACTAATCTCTATGCGAACGAAACAAATCATATGCAAGCGCACTGCCCCTACACTACAATACAACGATACAAAAGAACTGCACAAGTCCTATCTGAACGCACCTTAAGGGCAGGTTACATACATAGACTTACTTGTTTCTCTGGTACATAATGCTGGGTTTATTAATTAATCACTCAGAAATTAAATTTATATTTAATCGCTCAGAGATTAAAAGTGCTACTTCAGACTTAAAAAATGAAAAGTAAAGTAGGCTTTTACTCCCGGAATTGCAAAAAAATATATATAGTGTTGGAATATTTAAAATGGAAGCTAGTCTTTAACTTTTTATTGTGAATTCAAAGGCGTTTCTGTCCCGTGAAATCTGACGTTATCGTTACAGCTCTCGTTTCGTTATCGTTCTCGATCAATGGACTCTTCCCGCATGTTAAAATTCAACATACATATATAGTTGGGCTGTGGTAATCCGCTAATTTATTGAGATGATAATTAATTACAATATATCTTTGTTACAAGACGTTTCAGATGGAAATAACTCCATCCATCATCATGTACAGAAACAATTTATATCAGAAATTATGTTTTGGTAAAAAGGTAACCTGGTTACTTTTAATAAGTCCATCATATAGTAATGAAATAATTTTTGAAATGTTTACAAGTTTGAACAAAGTCATGAAGACAACAAAAGAGATATAAAATCAACTCATCTCAACACCCCATAGTCCAGTGAAAGATGGCTACTGAAATATGGTTTAAAAAGAGAAAAGCTAACTTAGGGAGAGATAGCATATAGTTTCAATACACTTCTTTTAATTGTCCTTGGAACATTACGGTTTATTATTTATAATATTAATAGAGGTAAGTAAATATATTAAAAAGATATTATATATTTAATGAAACTGAATACATAATTTAATTTATTTACATCTGCACAACACTATAATTGAGAAAAGATGAGGAAAACGAACAATTCACGAATAACAATAAAAATAATTCACTATAATTTGTAATAATTATAAAATGAAATATTATATTGCATAATAGGATATTCTGACTTTATTAGTAATAAGAAACATAGAAATAATTCAGAGCATAGCTTTGATTTTTGTCTGAAATCTTTACTTTAAGATTTAATATTTCTTTGTTGCATGTGATAATATTACCTGATCCTCATAACAATAAATTTGTATAAAAAATATTATTATATGATCAAGGGAATTCAAATTTATAATTTTCTATAATTACCATAATAATTGTTTCTTTGCACATCTGATTCGTATGTTGAAATTTCATAAAGATTATTTCTGCATAATTATAAAATGTAAATATATTCTTGTTTGGATATACCAAGAAACTTTTATTTTTTAAGTTTGGTAAATATACTTGCCGGTATTTATAAACTCAGTTTTTAAACCTTCTATACATAAGTTACAGTAAGTTTTCTTTAACAATTTATTTACAAGGGATCCAATGGTAAAATAAAATAAAGAATCTGATATTTCTGGTTTATAATAATCATGTTCATTTATCATGCATAATCTTTTATTCCCAAAATTTTATCTTTTCAAAAAATCCAGTTTCTCCACTTTTCTAGCATTTCCTGGTCCTTAGGCACCGAAAATACTGTTACATTTTCATTACTACTGAAAGAACCATACGATAACAGAATGGAACATAGCATCTTTTGCCCATTTTACGTTTTATTATTTTTATCTCTCTCTACACAGTTTACCATATCTCTCGACAAAGATGCATTGCCATTCATTTCTATATGGCGTTATACGAATTTTTCATTTCTTGTATATTATACTTCATGTACGAAGGCAAGAATATCTAGCTAAATATTTGTAATATAATAAGAGCTATGAATTTATCGGAAAAATTTACGAATAGTTGTTAAGTAGAAACAGAGAAATGAGTTTCAAAAAGACATCTAGATCACGACAGCGAAGGTCATTTCTGAACCGAGTTGTCGTTACTTCGCAGGAATTATGAGTAAATTTTACTTATTAAATTCATAGCTCGAATTATATTTTCTTGATTATATCACAAATGACAATAGTTCAAACATTGTCAATGTTTATCCTATACAAAAAAACATAACCCAATTTTGTTTCAATATTCTATTAACAATATCATTCTACCTCGGCTGAACACAGTTACTGACTTGGGAATTACCTTCGACCACAAGCTATCTTTTGCCAAACATATAGAAGACAAAATAACTGTAGCCTTCAAGTGCCTTGGATTCATTATTCGTAACTCTCATATGTTTTCAAATTCAAATATCCTATGTTTACTTTTTGAGTCCCTAGTTCGACCTCACCTCGAATATTGCTCTATTGTCTGGAATCCTCATTACAAGACCCAAATTAAAGCTTTGGAATCCGTACAAAGAAAGTTTCTAAAATTTGCAACCTACCTCTCAGAAGGTTTTTACCCACCGAAGGGCATACCCCAATCGCAACTGTTGGTATCTTTTAACCTCACCTCACTAGAACATTGGCGTCAACTTTCCTCCGTATTTTTTTTACATAAATTAATAAACAATCATATAGACTGTATTTCCATTTTAAACAAAATAAATTTTCAAATTAATAGAGCATCCTCGAGGCATAAAAACACTTTCCTCACTAAAACAGCGCGAACCAACATTTTATCAAAATCTCCCATTTACAACATGATTAATTCTCAGCAGTGTTGAGAATGAAATCGACATTTTTTTCCATTCGATTGCCGATATAAAGAATCTTTTCAATCATTTCTTACATAATGTGTTTTTCCTTTTCCTCTTATTGGGAATTGTATCAATAATAATAATAATAATAATAAAATATTTGACATCAACAAAATGTAACCATGGCTATGATACTGGGATATTTATATATATCAAATTTCCTCACTAAAAGATTGTCTATGGCCATGAAATGAAGCATTTGATTGGGTGAAAATAAGGGGTGTGGAATAATTAATATTATAAATTTTTAGATTGTGCTTTAAAAGTACGTGCATTTGTACTCAATTGATAAAGATTTGTTAGCAGTGTAAAGTAACAAGTAATGTATGAAATAACATGTTACATATTAGGAGTTCTATTCTTGAAATCGTTCGTAAATTTACGTATAGGTACGATAATAACATATAAATATATAATTAAATTTTGTACATTATATTTCTCTTGTTTTAATTAAATTCTTAAATATCCTTCGCAAATAGAAACGTATACATAATATTTGCACCATTTGCAAGTGAAAAAAAATTCCGACAACATTGTAATTTTATGTCAAATATAACACAGAAATTTTATAGATTTGAAAGAAAAACTATGAAATGATTGAATGCATTTACAACTTTACATTTAGAATATAAAATATGACGATACTTTAAATGTAAATTCTAAATCATAAAGTTCATCATGAACCGGTAAATGCCGATATATACAGTTTATATTTACAAATCTAAATTTGTAAATTAAATCCATCATAAACCAGCCATGAGTGTTCTCTTTTTAAGTTTTATGTTTTTTATATCAAAAACAATAAATTGTCAAAGTTTTAATAAAATCATGGATAATTTAAGAAAGAAACGAGATGCAAATACTCCAGTAAAACAAAAACAACTTCATATTCAGATGCAAAATGGTTAGAATTATCCCAAATTTCGAATAGTTGTAACGTGACGGATCAAGGCGGACGAAGTAGACTGATTAGTCGTACGAGGTTCTGTAATTCGTGCAAGACCGCGAACCAAAAATTTATGATAATCTAGATAATTTTTGAAATGCGTTTACTGATCTTTCATATTACGATTGCACTTTTTATAATAAAAGAGTTTTTAGGAAGTGTGCTATTACATTATAATCTTATGAGGCCAGACGCCACTTTTAACAAAAGCGCTCTATAAAATTGAGCTCGCAATGTAAGCCATTAGCTTTAATATAAAATCGTCTGAAATGCCTATATACCATTTCTGGTTCTTCTCGGGCTGCAATTACACCTAAATTTTCCATTGGTCAAATTGGTCAAAGTTATCTAAACAATGACATACCTAACAAAACATACTAGATGAGGTAAATATACTTCAAATTTGCGAACGATTTCGATAATAGAGACCCTGGCCCTTTATATAAGATTTTATCTTAAAACAAGTACATGTTTCTTATGTTTATTATATGTTAAATTTGTTTGAAATATAAGTTTATAATTTGAATTTCATTCAATTGATATTACATGTTATTACTAAATATTTATTTACATTCTTCAAGTATTATTAAGCCACTTTATTTACTTCAATAATAACCGTAAATTTGACATACATTTGAATTTTTAAAATAATACTTAGATTTTTATCTCTTTGCGCTTCTTTCAAAATTTAATCAAATTAAAATAAACTAATAAATAGATAAATAAATAAAAGAAATCACTCGCCTTTGGTGTCACAAGTATAAAGATAATTCATTATTGAAATTTCGGCTGTTATGCCATACTTGAATTATTTGAAATCAGGAAAACCCGTAATGAAGGTTTTAACCTAATTAATGAACAACTAGACCTGATAGATTCTCCGCTTCTATAGGAATGTTAATCCCCGAAATTCCAAAGTAATTAATTCAATGTAACCTCCCTTCATTGTATTGCTGTATTAGCATAAATACCCAACAATGTTCTGTACATTTGTGTATTCTTCTGATGATGGCATAACAGCCGAAATCGCAATAAAGAATTATCTTTATTCTTGTGAAACAAAAGCGAGTGATTTTTTATTTATTTATCTACTTATTCAACATGTTTCACCGAAAACGAACAGCTTCTTCAATTGAATTTATTGAAATAAGCTACTTTAAAGATTTTGACAACATTGTGAAATATGAATAAGAACTTTCTTGTAGTAAACCACAGAAGAGAAAATTATATATTGATCACTGTATCAGTGTCACTGTCATTATATAATACCGCATTATCTTACATCTTTTTATGGTATGTATTACATGAGTAAGTTATGTTTACTTAACCTCCAGCAATATAATTGAAAAAGAAATTTCTCACATTTATAAAGGAATTGTTTAAAATGTAAAATGGTTTTCTGTTTATTTTAAGAGTGTTGATAATTAACTTTTTATTATATTTTGCCGAGTTGTATTTATTTATTCATTACTTAACCACCATTATATTACTATGGGTACATATTGTTAATAAAAATATGTTAAAAATAAAATATTGAAATTAAAAAAGAAGAAACACGCTTACGTGATTGTAACGTAGTGAATATATTATTCTTCTCTATTTTCAAAATATTCTGTATTAACTTTAGATGTTATTTTAGTTAAATAATGTCAACGACGTTGGTATGCTAGTTCAGGTTTAATTTATGTGGACATTATATTATGACTTCGAAATAAATCAATATATGTAACATTACAATTCAATGAGAAACATTTGAAGTATTTTATAATTATCATGAATTTACACATTACTCATATGACACTTTTCATAAATGTCAGTACTTAATTAAATATTTGTTATACAATAGACAGCAAATTTATCTCATTTTGGTCTGCCTGTTGATTCGTAACTAGAATTACTGTAGTTGTTAACGTGTTGTCTATATTTAAGGCTAAATTACGCAAGTTTTCATACAGAATAAGAATAAAATATAATCAGACATGGGTAATACTTACACTAAAAATATTTAAAGTATTTTATTTCTGTAGTACTTACTACTAGGAAATAATATTTTTACTTAATAATTCAAGAAAACAAGTAGTGTAAATATTTCTAAATATTAAGGGCCGGTACTTTTACTTCTGATTAAAAGACTGATTAGATAATCTATTGTTAAATTAATCATGATTAAATAGAAGTGAGTACTTCTTGACAAATTTTTTAACTGATTAACTAACCAACGATTAACTCGAATTGGCAATACAATAAAAATATTCCTAAATTGGCATGAACTTATAACAAACGTACGCTTTTGATTATTTCTATAATGTAGAAGAAGACAAAAAACAATTTTAAAGTACAAACGTAAATCAAAGTTACTACCTGTCAGTTGAATTTTTTTATTTGTTTGTGTCAAATGCAAAAATATTGAAAATGGATAAGAAGTTGAGATAAAGCATCCAAATCATGAACTTTATAAATAATTATGATTACAATATTGTCAACGAATTAATAATTACATTATAATTTTTGAACCTTTTTGAATTAATTCTTAGTAAGGGTTCTATGGCAGGTAAAATTTTATTCATCACTGTATTTTTTGAAAATCGGATTCTATGATAAAATTCTTCATCAGTGCATGTTTCTATATAATTAGGACGATCTCTTATTGTATACGATCTTATATTATATATAAATGGAATTATATCTTCATCATCGTCATCAAATAAACTATTTAATTCTTCAAGATTCATATTTGTTAGATGAATTGTCAAATTCTCAGTTATAGGTTACGGATAACGGCTGATTATTTATTTAACAGACTAGAATCGTGCTTTTAAATTTAATCAGTCATAAGAGTTTTTAATCAATGGTTAAATATTAATCGGTACGAAAAGTACTGAAAATGGTTGTTTAAATTTACTCGGTCGTTATTTTAGCTTAATCAGGAATCAGGAGCAAAAGTACCGGCCCTTAAAGTATTATTATAACGAAATATATCTGAAGTATTGACTATACTTTTAACATAAGTTTTTTTTAAGTTTTTTTTAAATCGACAATAGCATATCGGAATAATATGGCAAATAAACTTTTCAACGTCTGGTCAAAATTTTGAGTAGATTTTCTTTGTTTGTTAAAAGACAATATTAATTATATGTAATAAATATTAAAAATTTGTAACTATATATCAAACTTAAATTAAATGTACCTGTATATAGTTGTCAATACTATTTATATGCATTAATATATTCAATGAATATTTTTATTTATCCACACATCCATATCCAGCTAATGTATCGATGTATCTATCAGTACAGTAGCAATTGTGGTTAGACCGGTGGAATTCGACGTCGTATCGGGCGCTAAATGGCCAAGGGGCACAATTCCAGATGATTCCGAACAATTATATATTTATTTATGAATTAAGGAAAATCGAAAATCGAGAAACTATAGCATGAGTGCTTCGCGTTGAGCTTTAAATATCCTCAGAGCTACAATCCTGATTACGCTCGTAGTATCAACAACGTTCTATTTCATTTTGGTACTTAAAATGGCAAAATTTGTAGGTATATATTCCATGCTGCGGTTTATTTATAGATAGTTGGAGTTGTTATATTTTTTGTTCTTAAACAAATTTAAATAATTGAAGTGTCTGTATCACCCGTCTCGGACTGGGCCACCGGAATTCCAAGATTTTCCCGGTAGGCCGTAATCTTGTCACTAATTTATACAATTATCAATATACGTCACATCAACTTTTGTTTATAGAGAAGGCCGCGGAGACAATGCCAAGAGGATGGATATATGATCGGTTTTGCTGCCCGCTTTTTAAACGGGGCCGAGTGCAAAAAGATGAAAATTTATATAGACAAACATATATTTATAACTAAATACAAAACTATTCAGATAAACAAAGATGTAATTATGAAACAAAAAAGTATCTATACATAATCAAATTTAAAAATATTTTTTCTTGCTTTAGCTGCAGCAAAAGCATGAATTATGTTTGTTAAATCAATCTCTTCAAGAACCTCTCGTTCAATCGAGATCATTGCCAATCCAACAAGTCTCTCTTGATAAGTAGATGATCTTAAATAATTTTTAACAATTCTTAGCTTAGAAAAGCTTCTCTCAGCATTAGCTATTGTGACTGGCAATGTAAGTAATATCCTAATTACTATATATGTTAAGTAAATTAATAAAGCTGTTAGTTTTCGGTGATACATCTTGACCAAAAGTTTGAATAAATAAAACACTCGATCAAGTTTCACAATTTTTTAATTTGTGAAACTTGAGCGAGTGTTTTATTTATTCAAACTTTGTATTAGGATATACTAAAAAAAGTTTACTCTCAATAAAAAAATTCAATAATTATAAAAGAGACTGATAAATTCTCTCTGCAAGTAGAGACGTTAATGACCGCAGTTCTTCATATAACCCTAAGCTATTTAAATCTTTTTCGTCTTCCTCTTATAAAAGTTTACATAGGTCGGAACACTTTTGCAGATGTTTTTTTTTTCGGTATGCTTATTTTTAACGTTATATATAAAGCCAAATTTATTTTTAAAATTATCGTAGAGTTTGAATTGTTCTGCAAATGATTGTATAAATCGGTCCATAATTAAATTGAAACATTCAATTTTAAACTTTTATTAATCAATTATAATTGGTTCATCTTGTCCTTCATAAAAAATTGCCGTTCAACTGAACTAATTCTTTTTTGTGGAAAGGAAGGTTCAATTCCGTTTCCCAGAACAATACTTTTGACTTTTTCGACGCATTCCTAATATACTGTTTGCCTTAGTTTATTAAGTTTTTTTAACAAAGATTCCAACAAAGATATTGCCACATACTTGTTTCTTGTAGCACTTTGCTAACGCGGTTTACTTCGATAAGTAGTTCATACCGTATTACAGTGGATAAAATAAAAGAAAAACTTTAAAGCTCTTTTTTGTGGAAAGGAAGGTTCAATTTCGTTTCCCAGAGCAATACTTTTGACTTTTTCGACGCATTCCTAATATACTGTTTGCCTTAGTTTATTAAGTTTTTTTAACAAAGCTTCCAACAAAGATATTGCCACATACTTGTTTCTTGTAGCACTTTGCTAACGCGGTTTACTTCGATAAGTAGTTCATACCGTATTACAGTGGATAAAATAAAAGAAAAACTTTAAAGCTCTTTTATAAGAGAATTGGCCTCACTTTCAGTTTTATCATCTTTTGGTTCGCAAACAATTTCTTTAAATATTCTTATAAAATCACTAATTTGATATCGTACGTCTTTATCACTATCTATTCTGCATTCCCATCTAGTTTCTAATAATACTTTTTAAGTTAAGATAAATATTTTTTAGAAATATCATACCTAATATTTAATGCTGACAAGAAAATATAAATACGTTGCAATAATATTCCAAAGAAAATAGTAGCTCCAGATGAAACGTTGGAAATATGGAACAACAACAGATTTCAATTATGGCAGCCACAAGGTGTAAAGAAATGTACACTACGTTCTTTTAATAACTGAGCCTGTACACCAGATCTGTATCCCTTTATATTAGCTCCATTATCGTACCCTTGGCCCCTACAATTTTCTAAATTTAAATTTAAGTCAGTTATATGTTCTTTTAAAGTATGTGTTAATCTGAATGCATTTCTTACTTTAAAAATCCCGTAAAACTCTCACATTTTTGAGGCTCGTTATTTGAAATATAAACATAACGAATTATATAAGACATTTGTTCATCATGGGCTCAGAATACATAGGTATATAAAGGTCACTGATTTTGAAGTATGTTATCTTTTATAATTATTGTGTTTACCTGATCTTTTAATACTTAAAATAAATCAAAAAATTGGGAACGAAGTACTCTAATTAATTTTAATTTGTGTTTTAGATAAAATTATGATAAATAATACATTATGATGACCAATTTAGTACACTACATGTGAAGTAAAGTGTGATCCTAAAATCGCACAAAGTTTGATTTTTGCGGAGCCGGTTAAACGAGGAGCTACGTGCGCCGTATCTTCTGCATGCGCTTAGTCGGCTAGTTATGCCGTTTAAAACTGGCACACCTGTATAATCTAGAAAACCACCTCTGCATGCATCCAATACCAGCCAGGGCTTTTGCAAGGGCCGGGCGTATCAAAAACGAGACCCAGTACATAATTGTCCATCGGGTTCTTGAAAGAAATATCGTACAGGGTAATACTTTATTGTTTTACTATTTATTAAATTACATAAATTGGTATAGTAAAGAGTACATGAAAATGATAAATAATTAAATTACGAGTATTTTTATAAAAATAACATTTAAATTGAACAAAAATTGTTGGCAAATTGTATGCTAGATCACAAAGAAGTTTTTATTACCTTTTTTCAATCTTAAGAAAGATATTTTTTCAGATATGATGGTAATTTCTAAGGTTAATCGGGTTTATTCTAGTGTTAATTGTTTTGTATTCAACATTAAATTGTAGGCAAGTTGATAAACAACAGCGTTAATAATATTGTATATCACCAGTATTCCCGTGCCGATCTTGAAAACTTCCTTGCTTAGCATTCAGTATTGCTTGAGAAACAATTAGAAGTAACAGATGCCTATAATTTCTGACAGTTAAATATAGGTTATGTTTATTTTCCTATTTCCTACCAAAAATATCTTTACAAAAATAACTAGTAAAATATATATATAAATTATTTAGAAACCGAAGAAATTTTACGTACAGATAAAACCACACCATATTCAGCAAATAAAATAAGTGATATTTGGAACAAAATAACACAAGAATTAAATAGTTGTGGTGATGAACCTGTAAGATACCAAGTCCTGGAGAAAGGTATGTTATAATTGAATAATTCAGTAATGTACGAATATATACATGCATATGTATTTCTCCTAAACTGTTGAAAATAGTTGTGGTGATGGCTATTTCTATATTTTACATATTTAAAAAAATGTAGAAACTTGCATAGTTGTTTTCCCATATCTTATCCTCCTCTGAGATTGGAAAGCGTATTAAATTGTTCATCATTCGGAGAATAGTATCCGTAACTTCCTTTAAGAATCTACTCACCGAAGGCTGAGACATGGCAACAAAAAGATCATGTCCCACGCCTTGCTGATAGCTTCCCGTGCATAAAAATGGAAGGTTGCAAGAATCTTAAAAATATATATTGCTTAATTTCTAATCTTTAACTTTTTCGGGAGAGCAATTTCTTCCCTTTGAATGTCTGACAAATATGGACATATTTCTAAGATTAGATAATGAGCAACTTGTCTAGAAAGACGATATGCATTCTTCAATTGTCGCCTATTTAGATTTAAGTTATATCTACAATAGTAGATTAAAATATATCAATATGGAAGGTACTTACCTATCTTCATCATTCCTTATTGCATTAATAATTAATAAAAACGCGTTATTATTCATCTTTATTTTATTTCACTTTTTAATTCAATATTGTATACACCACCTAACTGTGAGCGTAAACAATATTGAAAACTTTAAAATTTTGTTTACGTCACAGATAGTTATCAGAATACCATTTCGTGCTTTCTTGTTTACGAACCAATTTTTGTTTATTAAATGCTCTTGATTTATAAGCAAGTACTTGTTTCTTATTCAATATTCAATAGTCACTAGAATATGCCCGAATATGATTTCCAGAACAGTAACAAAATTTGTTTTATTAAAATGAACAATTTTTAAATAAATTTTGTAACATTGTGATTGACATTGTGAAAGCAAAATAGGACAATAAGTATTAATTTCATTAAATAACATAATCAATATCATCCCGCAATATTGCATTTTTAAATCAATTTTTGAATATTATATTATCAGAATTGTATTGCGTGATAATGTTCAAATATATTTATATTCGGATTTAAACAAAAAAGAAAATGAAAATTATTTTGATTTTGTAAAAACCTACAATGACCCGAGGCCTTCAAACGCGGTGCCTTGATCACTCGCAAGGCAAAAATTTGAGAGAATGGATTGTTCAGTATAGTTCACGGGCCGTGTCAAGTAAATTTCCCGCGCCGATTTTTAGTCCCAGTCCTTCCCTGTGTATTACTGTCAAATATATATGGAACGTTACGTACTAATTATTCTGACGAAATATTAATGGAATTTGAAGATGCACAGATCAAGTTGGTTTCTAAAAATTCAAAATATTTATATGAAAATGAATTTGAAAAGTTATTTGAAAGCTTAATACTTACTTAATCGAAATTAAAATATATTTGTAACGGATGGGAGTTCATTTAAAAAAAATTGTTAGTGTAGGTGGTTGATTGAACTAGCTATCCGCTGCAGAGTGCTGGTACGTGGCTGGGTGGCTTCCGCCGTACTATGATATTCCATAAGTTGGCAAAAACGGTGGAATACTCCCAAGCGATGTCAGCAGTTGATTCGACTTGGGTCGAAGATCGAAAATTTGCGATCATTCTCACATCGGGTGTCGCAAATCACGGTCGTGGTTAGAATATTAATTAGCAGTAATTAATACTAGTAATACTCCCAAGCGATATGTCAGCAGTTGATTCGACCTTGGCTGGAAGTTCGAAAATTTACGATCATTCTCACATCGGATGACACAAATCACGGTCGTGATTAGAATATTAATTAGTAGTAATTTGATAGTGGTTGAATTGTCAATTATCTTATTCAAAATTATTGTTATTATTTAAGAATAGTTAATTTCATTTCTTCATTGTTATTATTCATTTCAAATATGACTTTATAATATTTATTTTAATAAAAATTATTAAACGTCGAAGCTTAAAGGGTATTGCTATTCATAGTACTCATTTTCACCTTCTACTTCCAGTATAAACCTACATATTTTTAACCGTCCTCCATAATTCAGTACGACAACGACGAGGGAATGTACTTCACTGCACAACCCCTTTATTACTATTGCTTAATCCACTTTATATGCCGTCGGGCGATAAAAGGCAAATTTGAGGGCCTATAAAAAAGTTTATGATTCGAAAATGAAATAAATGTAAGTACCTTATATGTGTAACCTAGTATTAATTTTTTTATGTTATTATAAAATAAAGCAATAATTAAATCATTTCTTTATATGCATGTAGAACAACTAATAATACTAGACCATAAGTCTTTTGATGCTACAGAATTTACTTTGGAAATAGCAAGTTTTATATTTAAAGCACATTCCTAATTGTAAATTTATAGCTATTTGGTCTATAAGATGATAATCCAAACATAATTCTCTTTGCATAGCCCTCACTTACCCACTACTCTTTCTGTTGCTTTGTGTGAATAAAGTCTCAGTAAACAAAAAAATATTAGAAAATATTTACGATATACGGCGGACCAACATGCAACAAACAAATTTAGCAATAATGGCAACATTGTATTTCTATACGGTAATTTAATTAAAGACTTTGCATCCATAAAATCAAGAAATTTAAAAATATATTAGAATACCGCCGTTGAGTACAATATGTGAATGTCTTTGTATAGTAATCTATAATATTTATTTAAAAACCTTTTTTTATTTTATAATGTTTTGTGGAAACAATAAATTTTTGGTATTTATTGAATTTTTAGTACTTTTTAATTTATTCTTGTACACATCACTACAGAGGTGCCATATTATGATATCGCACCAGGCGGCAAAATTCTGTGCTGCGGCACTGCATGTATGTATTTATGTTATTTCTATATAGCTTTTTATATATTCGCTTTTCTTTTACGAAATACTTGTACTTACTACTTAAGTATCTTGCAAAAAGTACTGCAGGTATTATTTGTACTTTAAGTATTTTTAAAAAAGAATTAATTAAATATAATACGTAAATACTTTTTCATAGTATTTATATCAGCTCTGAACATACTAAGTTTTAATCATTGAGCGAAAAGATGTTCATAATAAGCAAGTAATGTAAAGATGGAATAATCAGATAAAGTATTTTGCAGCAGAGTTTTTATCCCAGTTAAGTAATGAAGCACAACTTTTAAAGTTATTTAATTTTTATTTTGATATTCATTCTAAAATTTCTCGTTATTGGAGAGATGAATGTAATATAATAAAGTGTAATAACAATATGTGAGTAAATTTTCATATTTGTAATTTTAACTTGTTTTGACATATATAGACATCTACAGGTATGGGTTTAATAAAATATAAAGATGAAACATAAGAAATAAAAGAAATAAGATATTGGAGAAAAAGGAAAAGTATCTGTTATCAAAGAAACAAAAATAAAAGTTGAGATTATAAGAAAACATTAAATAGAAATACGAGTATACACATATGGTGTTATAAGGACGTTGTAAGACAACTTTTGTTAAAAAAAATGTTTTTCTTATTTACTGTTGTTAATTTTAAAATGATGTGTTAAAAATAATAAAATACAATAATTTAGAATAAAACATCTACAATTTAAATAATTTGAAATAAAGCAATGGGTGTATATAGTGTCATATTGGCAAGCAAATATAAACAATATTGTGTGTTTCAGTGTAAAAATTATTGGGCTGGAAACTTTACAATGCGTATGTTTCCGTTAAACAAAGAATTAAAAGAGAAACGGCGTGTTGCATTTGAAATAGGCAAAAAATTATTAGACATGATGGCGTGCTCGAAATTTCCTCTTTATACACTCTTTCGTTCAAGTATATTTTATTAAATTATTATCTTATAAATAACTAAAATTAATAAATTATTAGTTACGTGTACATCAAAAAGAAATTTTTCAAAAAAGTGTAGTTTAGTTGAAATAACGAATTTAAAAAATATCAATTATAGGATCAGTTACTCTTTCAATATGTTACACTGACTATGTAAAATACGAATTAAAAAATATCAATTATATGAACTGTTACTTTTTCAATATTTTACACTGACTATTTAAATTAATTTATTCCCAACAAATGCTATTTATAGCGAAAATTGACAAACTTAGGTTTATTTGTCCGTCAAATACGAATATATTTTCTTTCATTGGTTAGAATTTATATTTTATTAAATTTAACCCAGGCTCATGTATTATTACTGATTTATTTTTGTACTAGCTTATCTGAACTATGAAGCCTAACTAATTTTTGAAGAAACGACGGTTCTTAGTTTTTGAAAACGTACTATTTTTCTCGAATGACAACAGAGCGACTATTGACTTTTATTGAAATAATATCGAACCGGGCGGCATCTTTGGTTTAAAAATATTTTGAAGTGGATTGTAGTAGTGGTGCAATATAGGTAAGTTTAATACTACCTATTTCTTTTCCTTCAAGTGATGCCCTCAATTTATAATAATTTGTGGCGCCTGACCTCTAAGCTTTCCAACCCACCATAATAGGTTATAAACCCTGCATAATCAGTTTCAAATATCTGTTCATACAACTACATAGTCTTATCTATACTGTGATCTCTACATAGATGACAAATGCAAAAAGTTCACTCCTCTGTGTGCACAAGAAAAAGATAGGATTGAATTAATGATCTTACTCTAGACGCACATAAAAATTATTAAATTGTTAATATCAGTAATCGAAGTCGCCGTTTTACGAACAAAACTGTGGTTCTTACAATGTGAGTTGGAATGTCGCCGAAGTACAAATTATTCACCAACAATTTCCCTCATAGGCGTCAACTATCGACGTTAATTAAAGTGCCCGGAAGCTAACCTCTGGTATACGCCCTCAAGGAACACTATTATTAACGAAATCTGGGATTAAGCAAATTAACACTGGTAACAAGAAAGGTATTAAACCCTGAGTAAGAAAACATATTCTATTCGATATGGCAACTGCCAATTGTTAACATTATTTTTCTCAACTGACATTACATCCTAGTAATTAAAATTGTATTTCAAGATACAGCTATTCATTAACAAATCCCTGCCTATTATTTATTTATTTTTCATTAGCTAACGTTTTCATTTGTGATATATTTTTGTGGTTTTTGAATTGGTAAAAATTGGTCTAAGAAAATTAATTGCTAATATGATTATTAGAATTTCCAATTTTACAACAAAAAAACTGATGTGGACGCCACATGATTTTCTTATACGCTAAATTATTCTTATTTTTTATTGCATTTCATTTAAACTTACTTAACTCGAAAGTGAGATCGTTCTACGGCTAATTCAATGTCCATTCGCTTCATAAAGGCCGATTGAACAAAAAATACAGGTGCATAAATAGAAGTTATAGTAATTACATAACAGTTTTTTAATTAATTTTGTAACGACGCGCAGCGAAGTGCCGCAAACCTTCGAACAAAATAATCAACAATTATGAATTCAATTCTTTATACTATTTTTTGCGCGTTTCATGCTATTTTTAACTAAAAAATCGTAATTTCAAAATTTATGGAGTTTTTAATAAGCTGGAATATTGGTGAGATGTTTAAAAATACAATTGTACCTACACCTCTAAACATATTTTTCTAACAACAACTATCGATGACATTTGTCTTCTTTTATTTATTTATAGCTATCTCTTCTCTTCTTTATAATACAACTTCTATTTCAAAATTATATAAAAATAACATTCGTAACAATCGTGTATGTATGTTTTAAATAAATAGTACAAGAAGGCTATTGCAGCACTCAAATACGCTATTACTAAACTCTTTTTGGTGCTGCAATAGCTTTAATACATATCATAAATCTAAAAACAAAATTTAACATTCTACGGTTAATCATTTTTGAGTTATGTGAAAATTTCTAAAAACAACTACGAGCGAAGTGCCCTTTTGGAATTGACGATTGCAATAAAAAGGGAATCTGAGCAACTAGATGTTATAGCGGTCCCACATACAAAATTTCAACATTTCTTTGGCTAATCATATTTGAGTTGTGCATAAAAATTAATTCAATTCAAAACGAATATTTTCTTTGAAACCTGAATATCGAAATATTTCGCGATTACATTACTTCCTTTACTTTGTTATCTTACTTACTTATCATCTGTGAAAACAAATTTCAACGCCCCTTAGGATTAGCTTCGGGAACTGAAGTACCTTATCGACCGGTAATGTCAATCCCCACATTTCAAATTATCTTTTTTTCGTTTGAGATTTATTTTTTTAAATTGTAATTAATACAATACCTATCAGGAAGAGATATTTTAATAATGCCAATATTAAGTAGTATATTTCGTGTCAAGATAAATGCACATTGATTCCGGTTAACCCATCACCCCGGGTTATTTTCTATATACATTTCGCTAAATTTGTTTCATGTTATTATTGTTTCAAGTGATCATTTGTAAACATCTGAAGTAAAATGTGGCATCCATTAAGTGATTCCTCCGACGAAGAATATACTCGAATATTGACGAAAATTATAAATCAAAAACATTTATCGGTTGACGCAAAACAAATTATTTTGAATGTGTATAACTAAAAATCTATTTATAGAAGTGAAAGTATCCAGAAAACGGCAGAATTAACAAAAGTAAATGATTACAGTGTGCGCCGAATTGTTAACAACGGAGTCAAATTAAGACAACGAAGGTGTAACGACAATAAATTATAAGTGCTCAGTGAATTTGAAGCTGATATTATCCGCCGGAAAATATGCACAATGTAAGAAGAAAAATTACTTCTGTCTGTTACAATTTTCCCATGACACTGTAAACAAAAGTTGGACAGATAATAGCACTAATTGCGCCGTAGATGTACAAGTGTCACGGAGAGAGAGGATTATAATTTTGCATGCTGGAAGTGATGAAGGATGGGTGAGTGACGCATAGTAATCCGCTGAGAATTTAAAAGACTGAAATGTTGATTACCACTACAATATGTCGGCAGATATTTTTAAACAGTGATTCAAGAATAAATTACTTTACTGTACCCCCTAACAGCAGAACGAGTTATATAAAACAATATTTGTATCAAAAGGAATTATATTTTAAAGACAGGTATACAAAAAAAAAATTCATGAAAGTAGTTAATTTAAAACCTGTAGAAAAACATTATGTATGTGATTCGTTAGCACAAGAATTTGGACATTCTGTTTTGCGGTTACCGCTACTATTGTATTTAAAATCCAGTGTTTTTTTTTTAATATAAAATCATTGTTCAAACCTCATCGGATTAATCTGGGGATAAATAAAAAGTAAAATAAGAAGAAATAATTGTTTACCTGCTAATTGCACTTTTGTTATAGCACTAATAAAAAGTGAAATGAGAAATATTTCAAACCAAAATTGGTCTGATAGTATTAGACATGTTATTGAAATTGAAAACCAATATTTAGATGTTTGAAATAAAACATATAAATGATAGTGTAAATAGCAATGACAGCGGAAGTGACGAAAGCATTGTTGTTGATTCTTAATATACAGGGTGTTTGGCGAAAGGCCGGCACCCAGAATATTTCGTTTATTATGAGAGATCAGAAAAATGTTACGGAACAAAATTAAACGAGTCAAAGGGACTCATAAAATGAACTTAGTAAGAATTTTGTTTCACTTCCGGTTTTAGCGGAAGTGTGTACAACTTTGATTCTAGCATAGGGAATCGGTATTTTTTTCCAAATGTACATAAAATTAGCTCTATAATGATATCAAAATATAGTTTTACTTCAACCATTTCAAAATGGCGACAATTTATTTTCATATTTATGTATTCACAACTATAGATAATTAACGAAAAAAAATATGTTTAAAATACCTTATAACAATCAACACAATACAAAAATTATTACTAAATATAACAAACAAAATTAAAATTAAAAATATTAAAAATGGGCGCCGTCATTTTCTGCACAATTTATCACATATAACAAATTCTGCCATTACATCAGGAAATGTAGATCTAATATTTTTTGACATTATTTGTTTGGGGGAGTTCAGTAATTATATATTTTATACTCTTTTTCATATTTTTTTTTGTATTTTTAGAATTTAAACAGTAAACGTGTTATACAGATTACAGTTCGTCTCATGTAGAAATGAACCGGCGAGATAGACTCATTTTCGTACATGTTTTGAGCTACAAATAAGAAAAAATACTCCCCGTTGAGTTTTTTACCGGTGGTGTACGTAGTTCTTACTTCATACGGATAAACCATATTAGTTCAAACTAAGATTTAAAAAACATGAAAATACAATAAACAAAAAAAAACAATACAGGATTTGCTGACCATTGTATTAGCATGTAATAATCATTCAATGCACTGGTGATTCAAAATTTTACATGTACCAAAAAACGGATTAACAATGTATTGATTACAAAGTTTAGAGATTAAGGAACCCATTTAAAAAAATATACTGACAATGACCAAATCGATGTAATTCATTACCTTCTAGCTAATTTGACAATTAGTATATGTACTGTTAATTTGTACATTAATGTGCAGACAGATAATATCCCAGAGGACAGAACGATCGTGACAATAGACAATTAGTTTTTAATTTGTTTAAATTTAGGGAAAATGAAGCTATTAATAGAGTACCAATTCCACTAAGTATTTTGTTTTAAATATAAATATTTACAAAATAAACAGGGCAACTGGTAGGCTAGACAACAGTCTACGAAGTTTGCAGTATTTATTGTACGGCAAATTCCGCACCGTTGGAAAAAGCGATATATACGTTGTCGTCTCCTTTAACTTATTTGTTGCACCAGATGCGCGAGAATGATTGATACGTCCATTTCTATTTGAGATGAACTATAGATTTACATATTTCAATTCATATTCCCTAAGTATAAAAAATTAATAAGTAATATGGAAGAATATCATTAATAGCTATATGCTGACTTAATACATATTATTATATTAATGTATATTTTAATATATAGTCTTCTTGCTAACAATAACGAAATATATTACAATGATTACAAATCACTATTTGTTGAAAATGTGAATGAAAATAGAATATGATCCGATACCAATATCTTGCCATTGTCAGACACATCATGTGTAGGGTATTGGTGTACTATTCTGTTACTTGCAATATATGTTTTTCTGTGTTCAATATTGATATTGTTGAATGGTTTTGTTAGAAAAAAATGTACAATATCGTCCATTTTATATAAGAAATATAAGTATTTTTATTCTTTTCATAACATAAGTGAAACCATCATAATAAAAACTACTTCTAGTTGACCGTCTGCTGCGAAATATTTCATGTTCAACTATGTTAGGTATGCTGTAGGTATGGACAATGAATGCACTTGAAGTTCTGCTTACCGGCACGATTTGTTCACTGTATTGCAAAACAGTAATAGTAATAGTTTGCATATAAGGGAATGAAATAAACGGTGCGGAACGGTAGGTAAAAGTGAAGTGTATTTCTGAATGTGTAAAATTTTAATATATTGCCAGTGCCGGATTAATCTTGACAAACGCGCCCTTAGGAAAAAAATTCTTGTGTCCCCTCCTCCCCTTCTGTTAATCATCAAAATAATAAATGACATTCAAACAGTAATATGTATATTGTGTTATTTTGAGTAAAAGTGATACTCTCAGTGGCAAATGTGTAAGTTTGCATGACGAGTGAAGCGAGGACAATCGTATGCTAAGCACACAAAAACATTTTCACTCCGTTTTTTAACAAAATTATTTATTTATCTGACGTTATTGTAAATCATAAAAGTTGCACTAATTTCTATACCTCAGGAGTAGAAATAGCTAGTTCAATCAAGTCACAAACGATGCTATTTTTCTTGATGTTTGATGAAAAATAATTTATTATAAAAAAAACATAAATATATGAATTTATAAAATCTAATGTGGACATGACATGAATTCCTTGTATGCTAAATTATACACATTTTTTGCTGCACTTCATGTAAATTAATTTTACTTAAAAGTGAAATCATCCTACCGCTAATCATTCTTCAAGTTCCATTAAAATACATTTACCTCCCACTCCTTGAAACTCAAAAAGATATGACGCGATACGCAGAAAAGGGATTGGAACAAGAAGAAAAACGATTAAAATTTGACGAAATAATTCACAATTCAAAGGCTGAAAAAATTAAAAGAGAAACAGATCTTTATATTTTAAACATTTAACAAAGTAAAAATATAAAACTATGTGTTAATTTAAAAGTTTGTTTGATATCAAGATATTACCCAAACATAACCTAATAGCATCTTACATAATTTTGTCTATATAGATATTCTGGAGCAAATAGTTGATTGTTTCTAAGATCATCTTCATATTCCACATTAATATCATCTTCTATAATAAATAATTTATCTATAAACAAATACAAGAATTATAGTTGTTAATGTACCGTCTGAATGTTCAGCTAAATAATTGTCAAATTTTATGTTGTGTAAAAGTGCTATTGCAATAATGCATGCCTTTACAGTATCTCGATTTATTTGGAAAGTATTGTATACAGCTCGAAATTTAATTTTTAATCTGTAAAAGAGCTTTTCTATTATTTCTCTTATTTCAATATGAGCCCTATAAATCTTGTTTCTCTACCAGGTTGAGGATTTAAGACAGGTGTTAATAAGTAACAGGTACAAGCGTAACCGTTATCATCTAATAAAATTACTTCATTGCGCCATTCTAAGAATTAATACATTTTATTACAATGAAATCTGATTTGGTCAGCACGTGAATGTATAGAAGTATATAGCATATACACTATATAGCTGATTATGTAGGAGTATTACATCAAATTTGGTTGTAATATTACTTTCATTCCAAATTCTTGAATCGTATACGCTACCCCTCCCACGTGCAACAATATCTGTAATTTTACAGTTTTCATCACAAATAACCTAAAATTAATAATTTTTAAAGAATACAATTATAAGTATAAATATTTATGTATATTATATGATGGCTGACCATTTAAGGCATGATAACCTTTTGATATATATAACTTTCCGCCAGGATTTTTCTATTTTAATATGGGTGTAGTGTAATCATATTGTTCTGTCAATAACTAGGACTAATCATTTTCTAATAGTGGAGAAAAAGAGGACATTTACATTAAAACAAAATTAACTTAATTTTTTTAACAAATCGAAAATTTAATAGAATAATAACAAAATAATGAAAAAAAAAAAATCTTCTAAAATAATATGTGACAAACTACTTTTTTTAATATTTTGCTGATGCTCATATTTGTTTTAGAATTGTAGGCTATTTTAATGTATAATTATAAAATTGTGAATAAGTTATCTCCGTGTTGTGCATGGTTGGGGTGACGTTACATGTATTTATTATATTTGCTCAAAGGATTTTATTTCCCCGTGCGTATATGATATCTCTTTTAATCTGAATGTTTTTTACCTTCCGCCTATCTATATATAGATAAGGGAGGTATTGCTTTTGGTGAAATTTCGCGAGTGTGAATTTTCAACATATGAGCACGAATTAGGGTCCCAAGAGCCTAGAATACGATTTTACTATTTTTATTGTGGTGTTTGTATGTCTGTATGTATATATGAGTCTCTGTGTGTCTCCAATATAATACATGTCAAAAATATAATATGGTATTTGAGAGTTATATTCAAATATGATGAACTGATTAGATTTTGACTAAAATTGGTTCCGCGGAAGTAATTCTTTACCGCATGCTTTAAATCGTTTTTCCTAAATAATACCTCTGAATACCATTTTTTCGCAAATTACGTTATTATTAAATATATATATATATATTTTTAATTTTTTATAGATCAGCATAATTACCTTTATACATATATAACTTTCAGCTAAAAAAATATAATTTATAATAATTTTACATTTCGTTTAGGCTGATGAATTTCTATAAAACAGATGAGTTATTCGTATGTTCTCAAAATTTGACATAGGATGTCAAATTTGAAGTAAGTTTAAAAGATAAGTTAGAAAATATGAAGTAGTTTTATTATAAAATATTTTTGGTCATACAAATTCTATGAAGGAAATTTTAGGTATGAGATGAATTAAAAATATTCTGAATTACAATAACAAACTTATTCTAAAACTACAAATTAAATGTACTGAAAAACATATATGCAATATATTACTACAGTGGCGGGAGGTAATGTTTTGGACACATCAGATTTTTTTTCTACGCGGAAACACTGCTCGAGTGCCACGAATATGTACGCTTGATAATTTGCAGCATGGAGCTCAAAGCGTATAACTAGTTGCCTATTTTAACTTCTTTAACTCCTGTTTTCTCCCCTAATTACCGAAATAACCTGACATGCCTACTGAACATAATTTTGCCGTGAATCTGAAAACTAGGACAAAGCAGGAAGAAATATGAAGTCCTCCGAGGACGTCTTGAAAAACAGGACATGTCTTGGAAACGAGGACGTCCGGTTACCCTATATAGGTGCCATCTATGGCGCCTACAAATTGAGAATATTGGCTATTTTATAAATCTAATTTTTCATGCCTTCAGTGTGTTATAAAAAATAAATTGAACACGTTTTCTTGCTAATGCAAAGCTGACTTTTTTATAATTCTTGAAATAGTTTGTCTACTTACTCCATGAGGATCAGCTATTAATGTGTATGTTTATTTTGAAACTTAATTTTAAGATATAATTTGAAAAATACAAACTTGTTTTGCAGATATACTTCCATGTCTAGAAATTGGATTTATATCAATTCTGATGAAACCTTTATTTTTCTAACAGTATTATTTGAAATTCTGTATATTTTCTTAAAATCAATTACTGAAAGACTTTCTAATGGATGTATTCTCTGTCTGTATATCTTTATTCGCAAGTTATTTTCTCTTAATTCACGCATATCTCTAACCATATTTTTAAATATTTTTTAATTATTGCGACAATCTTTCCGTTGGTAGGTAACAGTAGGTACTTAAAATTGTTTATTGGTGCTACTAATTAGCACGATTGAATTTCTCTTTTATTTAATAATTGCACTAAGTTATATTTGAATTAATTTTTCTTTTTTAGCGCAAATAACTTAATAATGAGTAGTTGCAATCGATAGTATTATTTAAGTTAAATTATTTTTCTTGATTTTTTGCTTTCGACCTTGAAACTTATGTTATCGAAATACTGATGAGCATTGATTATATCACTGTTTACTCTTTATAGACCGAAATGCAAAATGTGTAAGTCGTTCCTAACTAATAGAATTACGTAAATATGTCTTCATTCTCTTTAATGTTGAAAAAAATCTCTCACCACTTACCTTTGTTCTTGGAAATGTTAATAGTATTTTACAATATTAGCCAGGTAAAACAGTTTTTACTGGTGATAGGAGGAATTGACTGGCGAGCCGTTTAGGCGAGCCTGTCATCTCCTTGAACCAGTAAAAACTGTTACCTGGCGTATAATGTACAATAGTTTACTTGTTATTGACTTGTAAATAAAATTAAAATTAAAACCAAATTTTGACAGTTACTAATTTTGTGTCAAAAATTGTTTTAAATGATATATCGTAAGCCTTGGAAGACAATAAACAATGGAACTACTAGCCAGTAAAACTGACAGGTGTCATCTTAACATGCTAGGTACTAGTAAATCTGACAGCTGTCATTTTTACAATGTAGTAGCTTGTAAAAATTAATTTACCTGGCAACAAAGAGTTAAGATAAATGATAGTTTACAAGTCAGTCACAAGTAAAAAAATTAACAAGCTTTTTCTGCGTTAGGAAATATTGTAATTAATTTATTCACTATGAAAAAAGTTCCCTTATGTTCCTGACTTTTAAAAAATATATTCATTCTCATGAAATTTTCTTTTATGGAAATGAATTAGCTTCATACGAGTATCTTTTTTATATGTATTATTTTTTAATAATCCCTTTCCGCACTGTTCCTAAACGTCATGTGAGCTCGTACTATTGAGTGAAAGTATTAAGATTCTATGTTTACCGTAGTTGATAGATTTGTATTCACTTTTTGAAGTTTATTGCCTACTTTCATAAAGGAGTTAAATTTATTTACTCTAAATTAAATTTGAAAATGGGTTTTGCAAGAAATAGTTAAACTTAACCTCAAATTAAATGTCGGTAGTTAAATTTTAACCTTCGGTTAAAATAACATTTCTACGTCTACGAACGAAATTCTTCAGAAGATAAGTTAGTAGATAATATTGTGTACAAAATGCAACCTATTTTAATTTAATAACGACGTTGACTTCAGAAATAGATTAAGGCTTTCCAAAAAGTATTTCTTTTTATTTTGTCGATAATCTACACTCTTTCGAATAAGAAAACATATAAATAATTCCATATTCCAATTTGTTTGTGCACTATCTTTTAATATTGCAGTAGGGGGCAATGCAATCAAAATATTAGAAAAGTATCTATACAGGGTAAATACTAGAAAACTTAACATGAAAAAACAGTCTTTATTTAATGTCTACTGATCAAATATTTGGGAATATGACCTTCTTTAATGTTTCATAAAATAAATCGTATTTTGACAGTTCTTATTTCTGTAAAACGAAATTTTCAAGGAAAATGTTCAATAGTCGAGTGGATAAGATTGTGGCTTCTTAAATATAGATACTGCATTATGGCCAGGGTTCAAGACTTGAACAAATACATTTTTTTTTATTATTTACGTGTATGCCCTATTAATTAAGACTTTGATAACTTTTAGTAGAAAAATATATTTGATTACAACAAACGAATCATATTTTATGTTAATTCTTCACCTTACTTTTCTGCATCAATAATTGCAGTTGATTATCACAAAGTCAATAATATTTTAACTTTTTATTATTTTGGAGAAAAACTTCTAAAAGTAATCAAATTATTTATTTGATTACAACAAATTCAGTTATATTTTTCATTGATTATCTTTTGTTTCTGCATCAATAATTGCAGCTGATTATCACAAAGTCAATAATATTTTAATTTTTTATTATTTTGAAGAAAAACTTCTAAAAGTAATCAAATTATTTATTTGATTATAACAAATTCATTCATATTTTTCATTGATTATCTCAACTATTTTGATAGTAATAATTAAAAAATATCTGTTTTTATATTTATTTTCAATTATATTTTTGTAATTTTCAATTACATTTAATTACTCCCTTTTGTCTCTTCGTATACTCTACCTGCATTTTCTGTTTAATATTCTACTGGTTGTAATAAATATATTTTTTTCGCATATTTTTATAACACTGTCAAAATAAAAATCTAAACAACTGAAATTGACGCAAAAATCAATGTGAATTAGAATGATTGCCATGAAACGCATTTGACTTTTGACTCTAGGTTAAATTTAATCCAGGGTTTGATAACTCTCTATTTAAATCATTCCCATGAAATGTGTTATTTCATGCTAGGTCTTGCGGAAGTTGTCAAAAGAACTAAAAAGTGCAGTAAATGTTCTCACTGTACATTAAATTAAATTTTGTAATGTCGACAAAATATAAAAGCGCCCTCTTGCGTTACAGCGCCCCTAGGCAATTGCTTAGTTTGCCTGTACTGAATAAAAGAATGTATAAATAAATGTATAATAATAATTACAAATGCAAATGCAAGCATTGCTTGTCTTGTTTACAAGGCTACTATGTATTATGTAAAATTTTATTTATTTGTTAAAAATTATCATCCATGTAGTAATATTAAATAAAGTTATCTTAAAATATAATACTGTGGTAAAATATATCTGACCACACATTGTATTTTACCAAAGTAATCTTATTGAACAAGCAAAAAGAAGTAACTTTACTTTGACCTTATATTACATATAAATTTATCTCTTAATGTTCATTATTGTTAATCTAAAAATAGAAAATAAATTCACTTACTTGTTTTTCTCTAATCATCAGTATAATGACAAAAAGATTAAGAAAAAATCCAAAGAATCCAATGCAGAAGAGAACAATAGCTGCACCAACGTATCCCAGAGGACTCATCAAGAGATCTCCTTCCCCCTTCCCTACCGCATTGTCTGTCGCTGTGACTGTTGCATTCACTTCCACTGCCTCAACTACCTGCATTAGCACTATAGACATTTATTCAACTGTTTCCACAATACACTTCTGTTTACGATATAATTTTACACATTTATAATTATGTTATTATTTTTAAATTTAATTGTCAATAGAAATATTAATTGTTTATTAATTACACTGCGCACATTGTTTATTTACGTTGTTTTGAATATGCATTTGTGTATATCATAAATTAAAAAGAGTAGGATTATTCAAATTGCTAATTTTGGTATTTACTAACTTTTAAAATAAACAAAATTGAATGAAATTGCTATATTTACATATTTTTAATTTTTTTATGTAATATGCAAAGCATTATATACATTATATATAATTAAAATTGTATTTTGTTAATAAATAACTCTTTCAAATAATATTGCTGCATTAATTATAATTATCGTGGGAACAATAAATAATGACAAATGTTTATTTATTTATTAATATTAGGACTGTTATTTGTGTAACATATTAAAGTACAAGATAGTAATTATATGTCAAGTTCGGCAATACGTAAACTTCGACGAAACACTGGCACAAATTTGCGCGGCGAAGCTTTATAAAGCTCAGAGAACGTGCAGACTCCGCAGCACATGCGCGCTTTCAAATAACGTGCAGAGATTTATTAAATCTGTTTTTAATTGAAAGCATTTATTGTTAGATGTTACAATATATTCGCATAATACCCTCTTCATTACCCTTTGGGTTTTTTCCTGTTAATATCACAATGGACACGTCAAAGCTAATGAATTCATTACGAACTCTGTTCGTTACCGTAACTATACTTTGCTAATAAAAATATTCCTTATAGATCTATGTTCTTTGTTCATCTATCTAGCTGCAAATGTTGGTTAATTAATAATATTGTAATGAATTCATTTACTTTCTCTCCTTATTTTCTTTCTTATATATGTTTCACAAGTTACGCAAAATGGATCAAATTTCTTGTACACAGTATATCGTATAAACTTACTTATACATATATTTTACTAGTTTTTTACTTGTGGTTTATTGCAATTCCTGTGTGTTAATATAAAATTCAATTGTTCAATACAATTAATCAATATTTACAATTAGTCAACCGAAAACGCAATTTATTTAAAGGTTTCAATTGTTCCAATATAATAAATTCAAACAACATTTTGTTTAAATTAAAACAATATTTTGTAATAAACATTCTCGTATGTTTGCTTTTTCAATTACTTATTAAAATATTATTATGTAGTTATGTCCAGGCGTAGCATTGATATAATAATAAGGATAAACAAATAAAAATAATAAGAAGTAACGAATCCTTTATTCACTAAACATGATATATTTACGAATAAAATCAACTGATCATTAAAAAAAACCGTATATAAATAAATAAACAGCACATCCGCCAGATTCTTGAACATTAAATTCTTTCCTGACTGTATTTAACATAATAAACATGCAATGAGTGCTGCACGTAAGGCCATGCGCATAAAGCGCCATCCCAGGTTTATAATTTATGGGTTCCATGATAGTGTTTTCAAGTACATCTATGATATATCAGCTTTAAATATTTGACTTTTTAATCTTTATATTTTCAAAAGTGATTTTCGTCAGCAATTATTTTATTTATTATAAAATATTAACTTTTATATTATTTAAAAAAACATGATCTTTTCCAATTCAGTTTTTTTTCTTATAGGTACGTACTATTTGACCACTGTTGAAGATAATTACTTATAAAATTAGTATTGTAAAAAAAACAAAGAGATTTCATTCTATTTTTTGACTTCACATTAGAGATGAAAAATTTGGTGAAGTTAAATCTAACCTGCCGCCCTACAATTCATTTATGTTGAGTAATAATTAATATTACTTATTTTTGTCAAAAAATTATAATTATAAATTTTTAGCTATGCATCAAATTCAATTCCAAATTTAAATAAAAAAATTTATATCTCAGTTTGTAATTTTATGTTTAGGAATTTATAAAAGATATGGAGAAGAAGGCAATGTTTAAGGTAACGCAAAGGAAGTATAATCAGTGTTGCCAACCATTTTATCTCAAATATCCCACGCTCCTAAAGATAATTTCACTTTTTTCCCACACAAAATTTCCTTCTCTCCCTTGGTTATTAAAAAGTATTATAAATATCCTACATATCACTTTACATTTTTATATTCACAATCATTATAGTAATATGCCGATTCCTAACTTTTTGGAGGTTTGGAAGTTAGTCATTCCTAACTGTATTGAAAAAATCTCTTGGGTTAGAAGTAACAAATTGCACTTCCATCTCTTGGGTTGGAAGTATTTATGTAGAGGTTGCCTAGTAACATTGTCATAAATCTCTACAATAAAATAGGTTAAAACAAATTATAATAGTTGTCAAAAATACTATAATAATAATTATTTATTAAAAAAAAGGATGATTGTGAATAAAATACTATATATACCTCGGTGGGAGTTTCATTTCGCCTTGCGCTATATCTCAGCTCGAGGCTTCACCTCTCGGTAATATATATAAGCCCTCGGCTGAAATGAAACATTTCCCACCTCGCATGTAAATAACTATTATTTATGAAAAACACTTAATACATTTAATTAAATTATGTTATTTGTTTATGTATAACAAAACAAATAAAATTCTTATTTTTTTTTTCTGTATTTTATATACTTCATTTTGTTATCATTTTAATGTAACAATCTTTTTTTTTTATTAGCTTTGGGTTCAGATTCAGATGCTGAACCTAAAATTCTGTCGCCCATACTTATTTAACATAAATTTATTTTTGTGGCACACTGTGGCCGTTTTTGTGTAAATCTTTATTTTAGTTTTGAAATTCATATTAGCTCTGGTTAGGTTAGGTTATATCTAGCGTAATGTAATGAGTTTATATTGTGTATACTAATAAATCGCGCAGGCGCAATAAGGTATGTGACAATGTGGCCTGATTAAGTAAGATAAAAAATTGGTATAATGAATTAATGATGAATTTTCGACGCAATAACGGGATACATAATTAATTATAAACCTGAATATTGAATAAAAATTAATAAAAGTAGAGAAATTCTTTTAAAATCGATTACCTTTTAATTTTTTCTCTTTTTCCCATTTCCTTATTTTATTAATAAAAATTCCTACAATATAGCAAATTTTCCACGAGTTGGGAACATTGAGTATAATTTCGTTCATATTCAGGAAAATAAATTATAAAATTATTGTATTTAAATAGATATTTTCAAGAATAGCTGTTGAGAGTTCTAAGTAATAGTAGTAATAGTAATATTTATGCACTCGCGGTACACATTTATTTTTTCTACAACTGTTTTATAATATTAAAATAAAGGAATTAGTTAAAATATTTTATTTAATAACAATGATATGTTACTAAACGGTAAAAACAATATAATAGGTTATGTTCAACTGGATTTTTTTAATAAATAAACAGTTAATTCTCTTACAATATTCTTCTAATTTTCTTTTAATGTTTATTGTGATTATTGTTTATTTAATACTAAATATAAGGACATATCTGCGAGAACAATTCATTTACTGTGGAACGAGTTATCTTTGTTATCTATTTTGATGGAATGTTTGCCTTTTCGTTACCGTAATTTATATTATAATATATATCATGTAAATATGTCGAAAATAATAAAGAAATATCAAATTTTTTTGACGGTTGCAGGAAAATTATTACTATTTTTGGATGGTTAAGCCAGACTAGTAGTTTTGTATATCTAGTTAAAATAAAATATGTAATACCATTTTTAATGGTTATAAATTGAACGCAACAAAAGGTGTGAAAAACATGAACAGAATATTGAATAATAATAATAAATAGATGCAGTACCTTGCAGTAAGTAATATACGGTTACATTAACTGTCTACATACAAAGGAAATGAATTTTATATGCTTTCTGCATGCGAATAGCAACACAATTATAATTTAATGAATAGGTTGAAACCGCACTATGCAACCGAGGTGCCATTATATCCTATAAAAGACCCTAATACATATGGACCATTTGTTACAGAGGGAAACAGAGAAGTACATTTTGGAATCAAAATGATGGATGACAGTTGTTATCGGAGGCGTATTTAGAATCTTACATTATTTTTATATAAAAATATTTTCTTAAATTATTTAACAATTAGTTATTAACAAAATATGACGTTTGTATATTTCATTTCGGGAAAAAGTGCACCTCGCTGAATTGCACATTAAATTTACATTTTTTATATAATAATATAAACTATCTAATTTGGTTTTATTATTAGTCACGAATTTTAAAACTCGTGGTCATAAATATATATATATATATATATATATATATATATATATATATATATATATATATATATATATATTGAATTTGCCGTTTCAATTTGGAATCAAAATATATGCAATTGCGGTACTTTCTATATTTGCGGACAGGACTGTTATCGCTGTGAACCAAATGAAAATACATAAAAAAATACTTTTACCCACTCAATTAAAATTCCAATTTAAATGATTTTGTTTTTATTTATTATACATGAAAGATATGTGACATCTTGACATTTTAAATGATACAAATATATAATTTTTTTGATATGAAAGTACAACAAATAATATCTATTAAATGTAAAATGCCGCTACATGAATATTAATATACATAACTAATTTCAATAGTTGTTTACATATCAAGTGTGAGAACATAATTTTTATAGATGAGTATTTTGTAGCGCGAGCTTGGAAGAGGTTTGTACAATATTTATTTTACGAAAATCATAAAATCAACAATTTGTTTTAATTTTTGTACAAATATTTTTATTTATTATATATTTACATAAAGTTTTGTGGTTATGTGTTTCAATATAGCCAAGTACTGTTAACCTGTCAACATGACAGCAGTCGTTCCAATAATTTACAATTTTCTTTTATTATTATGTAAAAGAATGTATGGGTATTTATACTTTTTTATTATAAATACAATTCTTTAATAAATATTTTAGCACGCTAATCTGGGGGAGACTTGGGAAATTGAGATTCCCGACATTGCTTAGGTGACGGAAATAAACAGATTTTCTTGTAAGAGCACGAAATATATGTTGCAGCTCCTTACAATCTAAGTTCTATAAATAGCAGAAAAACCTATGTGGAATCCTGGAACTACATATTAATCTATTGCGGTGGTCGGAAGTAGTTTAATATGTAAAGCTTTCTTCCTTCACAAAATAAAAATATGAGCACAATGTCATCTGTTGATTCGTATAAGTATAAATGCTTAGCACTTACTCTTCTATTGTAGATAAAATCTACAAAAACAAAATAAAATCAATTTCCTTCAGAATCAATGACAAAAAACAATTGGTTCCAAATTATGAATATATAATATACTTCGTCCAGTTCTTATTTGGGTGAAAACCCATTTTCATAGTAATAATTTTACAGATACCGAGACAAAAGATTTATTAAATTTGCTTTACCATTTTTGTATATTTATATTATATTTATCTTTTTTAAAGGAGCGTGTAGAACGTATATAGAAATTAGATAAAAATTGTATTCTTATATTTCATGAGATTTCTTTAGGCCGTCAACTAATTTACGACAAATCTAATGAAATAGCTAATTACACTTTGGTTATTCTTGATTAAGGAATTAAAAAAATATGGAAATAACCAGTAGCTTACTTCTTTACAAAAGACTTAGTGAAAACTACAGATATAATGTTCTTGATGAAAAAGGTTATAACTCATTTACATAATTCCGGTTTAAACGCATTAACTACTATATCCGATCAGGGGTCTAAAAATAGAGTTGTTATAAGACAATTGTGTAATGAGCGATCAAGATCATATGATTACTTTGTCAATGACAAAAAAAATGTACATTTTTTTGATACTACACACCTGTTGAAATCCACGAGAAATGCGATTTTCAAATATAATATTTTATGTGAACAATTAAACACTTGATGCGAGCTTATTATCAAGATAAACAGAATTTTTTAATAAGTTCAGAATGAAAATTTAGGTTGCTGAACTATGAGCAGAACAGTAGCTCCAGCAATTGAAAGCATGATAGACAATTCTTCTGGTAAATTACCCACTGCAGCAATTCATACAGCCGAATTTATCAACGATGTAGATTCTTTTTTCGACAATATTAATCAAGCAACACCAACTCCCCATTTTAGTAAACTGTTGCGAAGACGTGTTTCAATTAAACCACAACATCAAAAAAGTGAGAAAACATCTATGTCTTTTTAATTGGAATGGATACAGACAATAAAAGAGATTCAAGATTTATTTGCGACATGTTATAATTTAGGAATAAAATTTTTAAACACTCGCTCTCTAAACCAAGACAATGTGGAAAACACGTTCGCTGTAGTGTACATCAGCGCGGTGCTGCAAACATGAATTCCAACACATCATTTTGTCACTGCTTTGTAAACTTGCGTCCTCAACAGTTTAGTTACCACAAAAACAAGAAATAAAAACTGTGAAGATGAAACTGGAAGTATTTTGAATAATTTTCAAACCTTTTTAAACCAACAACCGGAAGCTACTATTTTACTGGAGAATTTTAACGAAATTGAAAATGTCCATATACCAGACTTTGATATAAATATAAACGATAGAGAATATGATACGCAAGCCCTTTCGAATGTTACTGGTTATCTAGTTAATAAAATAAAAAATTTGGAATGTAATGAATATAAAAATAAATTGCTGACAGAGAACATAGATTCATCATACTTTTACTTTGTAGAAAGAATGTGACAAAAAGACTGAAATACGTAACAAACATTGTTTGTTATTGTTACATATTTAATTATGAATGATTATAGAACGAAACTGACACATGATATTTATTTTTATTTTTATACTATTTGTAAACAATAACAATCTTGATATTTTATAATATTTTATGGGCATTTGATCTGTAAAACACTGTTTATTTAGTTCTGTCTCTAGGGGTTACGAGACGTTTTACGGGCTAGACCGTGTAAAAATGTCTGACTTCTTTTGACGTTTTGAATTTTTATATTTATTTACTAAAAATTAATGTGGAAAACAATTATTATAAAAACTGACCTAGATATGTTACCATCGCCCTTAACAATAAAAGCTTTTTTTAAACATGGAAAACTTTGTCCATAAACTTGAAGCTTTGAATCTTTTTAATAAAGAAGATATATACACCAACAATACTGTTTCATTTAAAACTGTGCCGACCGCTTTGGCTTTTCTCCACTCGTTAAGAATTTTCATAACGGCCTCTTGACTTCTGTGGTGTTAATTTTTCGTTTGCTTCTTCAGCTTCCTGAATAATATCTTCGGGAATACCTATATTGTTATTCATGATTTGATCTGTAGCTAACACTCACAATTGACACTTAAATATTTTTATTTAAACAAAATCGTCATAACAATATCATGACAATATCTGTCAAATTTCAGAGCTTGCTGATTATAGTTATTTATGGTACAAGTGTGTTACATTACAGATAAGTTACGTGGGAAAAGTTTAGCTCACGAGGCCGTCAGGTCGAGTGTGGTATTTTTTCAAGTGACTTAGGTAATTAACACACGTGTGTCATACATTTTATCCAACACATTTTAATCATTGTTATAAAATACATATAAGATTTTTGACAGATGGAATTTTGAAATGACATTTAGGAACAAAATAGTGTAGAGAAGGTTTTATAACGTAGTTACTATGATGCGAACCAAAAAACAGTGAGCTAATATATTTAGTTCACTAGTGACTTATGACCTACTTTAATTATCTAAAAACAGCATACTTATATCGTTATAATTACACGGTGTTGGATAAAATATTTTAGTTATTGCGTTGCACAACTGCAATGGATTTTATTAAATAACCGTTAACTAAAATTTACAGTCTCACACAGATAACAGGCTCGCTAATGCTCGCCCTTTATATCTCTGTACTCGCCTATAAATTTCTGCATAACGGTCTTGCAATGTAAATTACTTTTAAATTAACATACGTGCTAGATCTATTAACATAAAAACATACAAGATCTAATTCATAACCAGTGTTGAATCCAGGGGGGTGACCGAGGGTGAATTTCCTTCCCGGTGAAATGAAATTCCCCCCGGACGAATGGCGAAAAAATATGAAATAATGTATTGTTACTTTTCCTTATTTTAATTTATTTTATGAATTTCAAATATAGTATATTATCATTTATGTAATATTAGTTGCAAATAGTTTTACTAGAATAGTTCTAACATCATGTGTCGTGTAGTTCGTTTGAATTAGTAACGTTTTAGTCATCCCCCTGCACCACTACATGCGCATACGCGCTCTGGTACCTACCTACATCTTTCGTCCCATCTATTCAGTTGAAGTTAATTTGTTGCACAGGCCACACGATTTGTTTTCTTGCAATTGTAACCGTCTGCCTTTATATTATTTGTCTATTTGTTACTTATTGAGTAAGGAATTTTTCTTTTTCATTAATAAACCTATACTACTAATTAGTACTACATTCCGATATATTATCATAGATAGAGAATAAAAAAATGGCTGAAAAATTGGCTCAAAAAACATTACACTCATATTTTTGTAAAAGACAAAAAATTAATTCTGAAGAAGTAATAGAAATAAAGCAATCATCTGAACTAGATAACTCGGCGTCGATGACAGTAACAACAGAAAATGTGATGGAAATTATTAATAAAAATACTGATAACAACACTGATCAAGAAAAGAATATAGTAGAAGAAAGTAGGAATCAGTTGGATAACAATAAGAAAAACATTAATTACAATAAAAATTGGGAAAACAAATATAAGTGGTTATATTTTGATAAAACTCGCGGTGGAGCCTTCTGCAAGTTTTGTGAAGTCAACCGGCAAATCAGGAAAATTAGAAAAACCTAATTCTTCAGAAAGGCACGCCCGGAGTGTGTCTATGGAAAAAAGTTATGCACAATCATTATGCAAACCACTTCACACTGTATTGGTTAATGAAAGTGAAAAGCAAAAATCTAGTAACCGGCAATCACTCTGTGCTCTAATCGAAGAATTATATTTTTTGGTCAAAGAAGAAATTCCTCATACAACGAAATATGAACCACTTGTTAAAAATATTTTAATTAAACGCGATAAAACTCTGAATTCCTGGTTAGAGGATCAAAACAGTCGTTCAACCTATGTAAGTAAAGCTACAGATTCAGAATTTTTGTCGTGTATAGGAGAAGTAATTGACACAAAAGACGTAAATTGCTTTAAAAATAAATACTTTTCTTTAATGGCCGATGAATCAACAAGCATTAACAATGTAAGCGAAATGACCATATTAGTACGTTTTGTAAATGATGATGGAAACAAGAGAAATGTTTTTATGTTTAACTAAACTAGATAACGCAGACGCAGATACAATAACAAATACTATTTTAAAAGAATTAAATAAGCGAGGTATTGAATTAAATTATTTAGTGGCTTGTGCTTTTGATGGTGCCGCCAATTTTTCTGGCAATATTAACGGAGTCCGAAGGAAACTTTGTAAACATGCAAACAGGAAAATACCATACATACACTGTCGAGCCCACATATTAGCATTAGCACTAACTAGTGCAAAAAATAAATATCCATCAATAAAACGAGTATTGTATGTTGTGAAAGATATTTATAAATTATTTCACAAATCTTCGAAACGTGAAAAAATGCTAAATGATGTGCAGGCAATTTTGGAGGAACCTGTGTTAAAAATTCCTGAAACAATCGAAGTTCGCTGATTGAGTAATTTTCGATCGATTAATGCAGCGATATTATGTTATAGTAGCATCATGATGACATGTGAACATATTCATAAGAATGGAGCTGATTTAGCGTCGCTTGCAGGTGGAATTTTATTAGAGATAAGAAAATCTAGTTTTTTAATTAATTTATGTGTATTACACGAAGCCTTATTAGCTGCGTCAAATTTAAGCAAAGTTTTGCAAAAAGAAGATCTTCATTTGTCATCAGTACCCATGCTGATAAAATCAACAATTCAGCATTTAGAAAATTTAGCCTTTAGTTGCAACGAATTAAATCCGGAAAGTACAATCTACAAATCTTATAAGAAAATAGTACAAAATAATTATGAAGTGAGGGTAATTATTGAAAACGAACATATAAAGACCAGTTTTAAAACAGCAAAAAAGTTTGTTGATTCTATGATCAGTCAAATGAATGATCGATTTAATGATAAAGCTGTAAAAATAATTAATATTGCATCCAAATTTGAAACTACTACTTCTTTCTGTGAAATATCAGAAGATGATATAAAAATTATTTCCGAATGTTTAAACTTAGAATTTGATCCTTTATGGAATGATATTCGTTCTTTTAAGTACGTCGCACTATCAGGAACTCTTATCAACGAAAATTTACTGCTAACCATTTTGAAATCAAATATAGGATATACAGAGCTGAAGACACTGTGCATTAAATTATGTTGCATTCCTGTTTCTACTGCTAGTGCTGAACGTTCTTTTAGCACAATGAATCGTTTAATGACCAAATTAAGAAACCGAATGGGACAAGAAACTTTACAAGATTGTATGAAAATAAGTATAAAAGGTCCGAACAACTTACCTGACGAATTGGTTAATGAAGTACTAGATGTGTACGCAAAAAAAAAGCAAAGAAGAATTAGGTTATTATAAATAAAACTTAAGTTTTTTTTTTATTTTTGTGATTTTTATAGGCTGAATTGTTTATTTAGTTTATGATTAATAAAAATATATAATTATTATATGGTATTATTTTTTTACACTTTTCAATATTATTTACCATTTTCAGATTTTTCTACGGAAATATTAGTTTAAATTCTATATATTTTAATAGCTAATTTTGAACCTTTTTAAATGTATAGATTGGCGAAATATTAAAATAGCTCACAGATCTTCACTGTCCTAATATATCATTTTAATGTGAAATTAAAAAAATATATTTTTAAGTAATATGATGTTTCAAATGCATTCACCTCCAAAGTTTTCATTACCCCCCCCCCCCCCCGGTAAAATCTCCCTGGATTCAACACTGTTCATAACAGTTATATTACAAAAATATATGATATTATAATAAAAATATTAGAAGATTATTGGTACTTGGAAAAAAATTAAATTAAAATTAGTGTTATTAAAAAAAGTTTTGAATGGTTCACATGTTCTCAACATATTGACTCAGTCCAGTCAAATTTATTAGATTTCAGTATATTATTCATTATTAGAAAATTTAAATGATTTAGATAGAGCATTTAAAACTGAAAAAAAGATTAAAGAATAAAAAGAAGATATTATAATTAAGTTATTATATTGCTGGTAAAAATTAAACCAAATTTTACTGAATCTACATAATAATTGTAAGTATGAAATTCATTTTGCTTATTTATTCAGATGCAGAATTTTATGCCCTAAAACTATTATTTGAAGTTTTTTTTATCTAAAATATTTAGGGAAGCAGGAAATCACGAAAATATTATTTTACATGTTAAATCTGTATGTTCGGATGTTCGAGTCACCACTTGTATATACAATTTTATGTTAAATTTTAGTATATAAGGATGTGATAGTTTACTTTACACCTTTGTTAAGGTGAGTGGATGAATTAATTTATTTATTAATGTAAAAAGTACAATTAATTTGTATTTATTAATAAAAAATATATAATTATTTGAATTATGGAACCAAACTCCGCCGGCCAAATTATTGAACTGAATATTTAATATAATATTTATATCATTCTCCTCCCGTGTGACTTTAGATATATAGCTCAATGTATTTGCACCACTCTTACTATTGAGAATTAATCTTGCCGTCTTAGTTTTTGATTTTACCGAATCTTCTAGATATCCCTCAGCAACAGAAGTACTTTTCCAACCCTCATGCCTTTTTACAAATGTTATATCTGCCCCAATATCCGCTAGTAGTATCGCAAGTGTTCTGCGAAACGTATGCCCAATATTCGGTCTGGATTTGGAAGCTGGATATATTTTGCGATAGTTTTAAGAATAGCTCCAAAAGTATTTTTGCCTAAAGGCTGGGAAATGCAAATTTTATTTCTACATTGAAAAAAAAGATGACTCACATTTTTTGGAAACAAAGCGACATATTTTGTACAAAGCGCCACTATTTCATCATCTACTATAACAAAATGACGTATTTTATTCGTTTTTGTATGGTCACAAGAATGACTGAACCCCTATCTTCCACAAAGTGCGTACATACCGAATAATAAAGCAATCTATAATTCGAAATATTGTAACGCTTAATTAAAATAAATTACCAGCAATTTAATAATTGTCGTACATTAATCATCAGAAATTTTATATATATTTTATAATAATATCTTTGGACAACACCATAGCTTCTTTGATTCATGTCCAATGCTATTATTTTTTAAAAATGAAATAAGGTTGTGGTACATGCTATTCATACTTTCCTTAACTATAAGCATCGTTTTAAGCAAGAAATATTTTGTCCATAAAAAGCATTTAGCAAAACATTTTATTATTTACCAGTTGGTTAAAATATGCCAGCGAAACAGGATCGTTGATGGTTTCTACTTTTTTTATTATCATCCAACTTTTATGTCTTTAAACTCTTTTTCATATCTCTCTTGCGACTTCTTGGGACACAAATCCCCCAACACTTCTTCAGATTGAACCAAAATTTTATTCAGAATCTCCATGTCTTATACCACTTACCAATTTTTACTATCTTTGTTGACATATAAACAAAATTAATTGTTTGACACATGACAACATTATTTGGGTTTTTGTTACCATCGCCACCTTTTTAAATATTTTCAAATAAAATTACGAGATAAAAACAATAATATATTGTTTCGCAGTTGTGCGTAAAACATTGTATATACCTCGGGCCGAAAGAGATTTACTTTCTTGGACGAAGAAAAGCCCTCAGTTACGTGTCAGGCTTCAGGTTTCGTCCGCGGGCGTAACCCTTCTCTTTCGACCTTCTATAAGTAAATAACTATTTCATGTTCGGAATATTTTGATCTTTTATAAATGGTCATATCAATTAATATATTCATTGAATGGATAACTTTTCATTCATCTTTACATTCCAGTCTTATACTGTTTTAATAATAATATTTAAAAATATATATTTTACTGCATCCGTTATATTTTTATAACTATCTTTCGCACAGTTGTCAATGGTACGCTGAAATGATTATCATAAACCACCTAATTTAAAAAGAATTAGTATCAAAATTAATTAGTAGAATGACAAAATCGATGAGCAATTAATTTAGCGATCATAAACAGTAGGATTTTAATTTGTAGTTAATATATATTTATAGTATTATTAGTATCGAATTTGAAATATGTAAAATGAAATGTATTAAAATTGTAGATTATATAAATTAATTTAGTAATAACACAATAATAATAGTAATTAAGTTCAGAACTTCGCCAATACACACTATCCTAAATGACGAGGCAGAAATCCCAATAGATGTTAGTATAAATGAACTGACATCGAAACGTATATTGACAATACAAGCTGAAGAAAAAGACCAACTGAAACATAATTTGTCAAATTACAAAGCATGACAGAAAACAAACCATATTAAAAAAACAAAGAAACCCGGAAAGATGTAGCATTTACCACTCTTAGAGAAAACTATTCCAACAAAACATATACCTTTTACAATCAATTATCCTCCTTTAGAAGATCAAATATATACTAGAATAATACAAGAACTACATCCAATTATACACTGATGGATCCAAATATTAAAGAGTAGTAGGAGTAGCCTGCTACAACAAAACTGAAAATGGAACTGCAGAAATAAGATAACCTCACGAAGTAAGAACATATAACAACAGCAGAACTAAAAGAAATAGAATTACCATTTTGAAAAATTCAAAACAATAGTGACCTAAACAAAGTGATACTATCAGATTCAAAAACTGCTCTACAATTATTAAACAGAACTAATTGTTTACAAATGAAGAATGAAATAGCTAACAACATATACACCAAAATAGAAGAACGAACAAAGAAAGGAAAAAACATCACAATTTCAGTGGATACCAGGACACTTAAGGCTTTCAGGAAAAGAAATGGCAACAAAAAATGTACAACAACCGCTATCAGAAATAAAAATACCCAGAACAGACATACTCAATATAATTCAAACAAGCACATTAAAAAAATGGCAAGTAAAATACAATTTTGAGGCACAAATAAAAGAAAAATGGTATCACGGTCTCCAACCGACAAAAAATGTACAAAGCCGCAGGAAAAATATTAAAAATAAAATTAGAATGAGAATTAGACACGGGAACATCAACTACTAAAAACACAAAATAAAAACATACAATATACCAGAAACGATGGCACATATACTCAACCATTGCACAAAATACATAACAAACAGAACAATATTCGAACAGCAAAAAAAAAAAAACTACTGAACACAATTAAGCAACCACAGAGTTACCATAAAGAAATAACGGACTTCTTAACAAAATGTAACATAATTATCTAGAAAAACAATAAAGGTCGCATAATATACGTTAAGACCTTAATTAGAATAATAATAATAATAATAAAAGTTTATTTAAGTGTCAATTCTGCAACACAACGAAACCCGGTATTATATAACGTATGTATTTATTCATTATTCTGTTTGTAGTTGTAAGAAGGAATTAAATGAGATAATCAATAATCTACGTACATATATATCCCGTTCTTGCAAAATTAGATAAATAAATAAAAAATCATTTAAGTATCAATGATTATACTGGGTGTATTACAGAAAGTGAAACATAGGCGTTTAACACGAAAAATTAGATTTTCCGTGGGCATTAGTCCCTAATTATTTTAAACAAAAAGTTTTAAATAGGTGTTGTAAAGTAAAAATTCCTACATCCGAATCAATAAAAATATTCATTTTGGCTACTGCAAAAATTAAATTTGAAAATTCACGGATTTACAATTTAATTCATAATTTAAAAAAATGACTATTTTTTCCAGAAATACTTGAACATTTCCAGGGTTCTTATTGACCACCATCGTTTGCCCAAATACAAAATGTAGTCCATTTCATAAGCTTTAACGAGAGCTACCTAAACTATACCGTTAATTCTTTTCTCATGTTAATTTTACTTCAATAAAAATTCATATTTTTTTTCAATATTTGTTATGAAGATATTTTAATGAGGTAGAGTAGCTAAAATAAAAGTCTGAAATAATTGCAATCAATATAATTAATGAAATAATTGTACACTCTGATACGAAAATAACAATAAATATATAATACGCCAATCACGTCTTCTAATTTGGAACACCCTGAAAAGGAAAGTCAAAGAGTAAGCTAATGCTTAGTGAAACACATTGCACACAACTATATATCATTCGCACACACAACAACACTCACACTCAACAACAATCCAGGTAAGACGGGTAAAATTGAAAAGGATACTCCTCGAAAGGAGTGTCACATATCGAATCCACGATATGCCGGCTACCGAATCCACGGTAGCAGAACACTCGAAATCCATCGAGCAACTTGACATCTCCCACAGTGAGTTATACCAAGGCTTCAGGAGTATGAGTGAAAGCCGAGTACAAACTCATACTCCACCTCCCCACCGAGATGCAAGCGAAACTAAGGCACCTGTTCTAGCAGGGCACCGTTGGCACCAGGGTACCCTGGTGCGTCGCGCCTCGGCTTCACCCTCCTGTCAATGCAGTGTTAACGGGTTTACGCGCCGCGGATAGGGATAGGATAAAATCAAGATCACACTACAGTAAATATACTGTCTCACACTCAGTAACTCATAAGTATTGTGTCTCACCTATTGAATCAAACACCTCCGACACTTATCTCACGACTGCCAATAGAGTACTGATTCAAATAAACAATAACTGCATGTAATAAACTCTGTGTTATCAAACACATTGTAACTAATTAATTCAATTAAGAAAGATTGGGAGTGAAGTAAGTTGTTATCCAATGCTTGTAAATAATTACCCTCTAACAGTTCGGCCATCCTGAAAAACTCTCGCCCTCGAGAAGTTAATTTTCAATTCCATGAACATCATCATCTGACGCAATCTGTCACTTTCTGAATTATTCATCAAATCTTTTACTAGTACCCATCGTTTCATGTTGTCCACTGCTATTACGTTTTTATATCCGCATCTCATGCTCCTATTTGATCCATTCATTTCCACAACTAGATATCTTCGTTTGAATAAACCTTCTCTATTTTAAATGGTCCAGCATAATGTAGTAATATTTTTTTTTACTGTTTCCCTCTATCACTGTATATTATTTCTTTACAAAAACAAGATTTCCGCAACTGAATTTTTGTGGAGCTTTTCTATTTATGTTAAATCAAACTGCTTGTTTTTGTTGAACGTTTTCTATTTTCTCAGCTACCTCTTGTCGCGTTTCTGCAATATTGATAATTACTGCTCCGAATTTTGTTCGTCAGCCTTGAGTCATTTGGTGCTCTTGGGCAGTAACCGTACAATAATTCGCTAGGCGTTTTTCCGGTTCCTGCGCAATTAGTATTGTTAACTGTGAACTAAACTCCTGATACTCTCTTATCCCAATGTTTGTCATCGGTCCTGGAAGTTGCTAAGGCAGCTAAAGCTGTTCCGTTAAACCTCTCACCACTGGTCCATAATGTTTGCAAAGTTGTTCACATTCTTTAGATGTAAAGCTGATCCAAGTCATTAATTGATCTTGTCGGTACACCAAACATATCGATTATGTATTGTAAGAAATTTAGAACCGGTTTTGTTTTCGTTGTTTTTTTTTTACTGCTCGTAGCAAAGTGAATTTTGTAAATTCTTCTACGATAACAATTACATACTTGTTGCCCGAATCCGCTCTTGTTGAATGGTCCTAAGTGGTCCATGTGAATGGTATGAAAAGGCACAACTACTTTTCGTATTGGGTGAAGAAATCCTTCTCGTTTTCCTTTTGGTACTTTATGATACAGACCTGCTTTGCAGCAGTTTATATATTTCCTCACATATTCTCGCATTTTAGGAAACCATTATGTTTCAGTTAGCTTGTTCAACATTTTCTCCACCCCGAAGTGACCGAAATCATCATGAGGATTCTTCACTATCTCTCGTGTTAGACTCCGGGGTACAACCCATTGCAGTCCTTTACAAGTAATGCGATATATTCGACCGTTTTTTTTTTAAGCAATAATCTGTATAAATTGATTTTGTCGTAGTCAGTTTCAGTTGTTTTACTAAGAACCTGTGATATTTAGTTTTTTTTTTTTGTCATACGAGTCCGTTGTGTCTTGGCCTTCAATCGACTTAACGCATCTACATGACTCATCCTCGTACCCTGTCAGTATTCCACGGAAAACGTAAATTCTGGAGTTGTAACCTACAGCGAATGCATTAATGAATTTCCTAAAAAAAAAAGGTTTGCTAGTCCGATAAAGTGCCGAATTTGAAGTACGTTTTCTGGTGTTTGGAAGTCACTTAAAGCACGGATCTTTTCTTTACCGGGAAGTACTCCGTCAGCGTCAATATCAAAACCTAAGTAACTCACCTATGTTCTCTAGAAACTTCCAATATAATTTTCAATCTTCGTAATCCTTCTTCGAAGTCTGGGACTGAACAAAGTATGTCATCTAGATATGCTAGTGCTATCGAATCTCGTAATCGTCCCAATATTTTATTCACCATACGTTGAAATACACTTGGAGCATTTGTTAAACCGAAGAGCATCCTAGTAAGTTCAAACTGGCCATCTCTTTCAGTTACAGGTATCTGATAGTATCCTGAGGTCATATCTAGACTGTCTTCCTTGCATATGGTTCCGCGCGCAACTTCTTTTTCTTTTTTTATAAGATCATTATTTGATAAATTTAAAACAAGTAATATGCGAGTCCCTTCTTCATCCGTCGAAAATACGCATCATGGTAAGTAGTGTTCTTAATTTTCCTTAGAACATACGCTACGGTCAATGAACATATCTCCCGTAGAGTTCACAGGACATATTATATTCCCAGCATAACCTGGAGGTATAACTACTGCTTCCATTGTCCATAACGTTTTGTTTTTTTTTTTTACTGGTAACGCACCGATCTGCGGTAAACTAACTTCATCAGCTATAAATAAAAGCAACGTCTTGTCATCTTTAAAAATTCGTATGTGTAGCAATTCTGTCAGTGATTGTCCTACAATCATATCAATAACTTGTATCGAATTCGGTTCAATTGAAATGTCTCAAGAGGCTACATCCGCGACGGATTCAAACGCACCGGTAACCCTGAGACACACTCAAGAGGCTCCGTATATCAGGCAACCCCGAGACACACTCAAGAGGCTTGATCCGCGGTCCTACAACCCGGAGACACACTCACGACGGGTTCTACGTATCGGTAACCCCGAGATACACTCAAGAGGCTCCATATATCAGGCAACCCCGAGACACACTCAAGAGGCTCCGTATATCAGGCAACCCCGAGACACACTCAAGAGGCTCCATCCGCGCCAAACGTATCAGACACTATATCGCTCTACGAGTTGACCGTCGAATAAAGCATCTCAAACCAAGCGTTAACCCACAAATATGCTATCTCCCATTATACGTTAACTACCAATAAACTATTCCATACTACGCATTTACCATTAAATAAAATATCTCACAATACGCTTTAAACATGAAATAAAACCGCTCACACTACGCGTTAAGTATAAAATAAAAACCCTCTCACCTGTTGTCACAACACGCTCTCTTAATAAGAATTCACAATGAAATCACTTCACGTTCTTTACTACTAAAGTATCAAAACGGAAATATTTAAAATTAACTTACGGAGTTGAAGTAATAGTGTACCGTAACCATTTACGTAAGACAATAGAAAAAAGAATAGTAAATAGGTACATTCCTAAATTAATAAGGGAATTAAATTAAATAAAAGTGGTTATAACATTCGACTATCCTGACTTAGTCCTTGTCCTCGAGGACATCTTGTACTCCTAACGTATCTTCATCCTGTGCTGTGGTGTCGCTTTCCGAACTATCCGACAAATCTTAGTATAACAAAAGGTTGCTTATCGTCATTCGATGAGGATGGTTGTGTGCGGTTGTTTAGTAGCGGTGGTCGGATATGCGTAGTTAGTCTGAAAGCGTTGCTAGAAGTAGATGCTTGTCTAACTGCACGACAATCTCTTTTAACATGTCCGGTTTTACCGGCCTGTTCTTTCGTTGATACTGTTTTCCGCCATTCGTATCAAAAGGTTGATTTTAGGAGACGCGTTCCCAATTCCAGTAGATTCGTTATCCTGATGATGTGACATGTTAAAACAATTAAAGAATCCTAATCCAGGTTCCGATCCCACTTCTGAATTGTTATGAAGATATTTTAATGAGGTAGAGTAGCTAAAATAAAAGTCTGAAATAATTGCAATCAATATAATTAATGAAATAATTGTACACTCTGATACGAAAATAACAATAAATATATAATACGCCAATCACGTCTTCTAATTTGGAACACCCTGAAAAGGAAAGTCAAAGAGTAAGCTAATGCTTAGTGAAACACATTGCACACAACTATATATCATTCGCACACACAACAACACTCACACTCAACAACAATCCAGGTAAGACGGGTAAAATTGAAAAGGATACTCCTCGAAAGGAGTGTCACATATCGAATCCACGATATGCCGGCTACCGAATCCACGGTAGCAGAACACTCGAAATCCATCGAGCAACTTGACATCTCCCACAGTGAGTTATACCAAGGCTTCAGGAGTATGAGTGAAAGCCGAGTACAAACTCATACTCCACCTCCCCACCGAGATGCAAGCGAAACTAAGGCACCTGTTCTAGCAGGGCACCGTTGGCACCAGGGTACCCTGGTGCGTCGCGCCTCGGCTTCACCCTCCTGTCAATGCAGTGTTAACGGGTTTACGCGCCGCGGATAGGGATAGGATAAAATCAAGATCACACTACAGTAAATATACTGTCTCACACTCAGTAACTCATAAGTATTGTGTCTCACCTATTGAATCAAACACCTCCGACACTTATCTCACGACTGCCAATAGAGTACTGATTCAAATAAACAATAACTGCATGTAATAAACTCTGTGTTATCAAACACATTGTAACTAATTAATTCAATTAAGAAAGATTGGGAGTGAAGTAAGTTGTTATCCAATGCTTGTAAATAATTACCCTCTAACATATTCTTCCCTTTATTGTCTTTTTAAGAGAAAATATATATTAAATTAAATCAAATGAATATTAAATTCTGTTTTCATGAAAAATGTTTTGCAATCTTTGATGTCATATCTTTATTTTTTAATGTAACGGACAAAAAAATGTATTCATATTCCCCAAAACGACAATTATTGTGTCCCGGTCCGGCTGGTTGAAGTTGATTGCGCGACCTACTTGCTGCTTTGTGTCCTGCAAAATTATTTACGCCCCTCTGATTTTATATGTTTGACAACCCTGTAGCATATTTTCGATATAATTTTTAAAATGAACATAAGAGGGCGTCAGAATACACCCTAAAATTCCAGGTAGAAAAGGATACAAATAGGTTTCACCCTGGTCATTGGCTTTACCATTCTTATAGTATTATATATTCAAAGGTATTAGTCATGGAATTAGAAACGAGAGATGAATAGCATAACGTTTTATATGTACGTCAAATTATTAGTATTTATTTTGACGAATTGTGATAATAAATCGGAATTAGTTATTATTTCCAAAAATTAATAATTATCTAAATAAAGAAAAGTTACAAATAAATTAAATGCCATTATTCTGGTCATAGTTTATGGCAAATTCGACATTATACGATTTATTGCCAAATTTGACAAGACAGGAAGGTACACATTTTTTTTTAAAAAAAAAAGCGGAAGATAAATACCGAAAACAATGAAAATGAACAAAATGTTCCTGCTTTAATATAATTGGAGTAAATTATGAGTGTGAGAAAATTTCCAGAAAACTGAATTATTCATTTTACGACAGTTCATTGAATTCTCAAAAAAACATAACTACATTCGTTTCAGATTTCAAACTTATCAACATATTTGGGAACGAGATTAAAAAACTGCGTGCATTATTCTATGAAATAATGAGAAAAAAGTCATATGATAGAGACTTGTTAAGCAATATTTTATTCACAGATGAATGCACATTTACGAATGGAGAACACGACGGCCACAATATCGACTGTAAATGTACGGGCAGGAATTTTGGGAAATAAATTCATTGGCATATTCTGCATTAAAAGAATAAATACGGAGTCATATTCGAATTTATTAAAGAATGTTTTTGGGTCAAAAATTACCAACATAAATAAAGAAAATGTGTGGTCCCAACATGATGGCTGCTCTGCACATAGCACGAGAGATAACTTAACCAAACATTTTCTGAAACGACGAAGTAGACCAATTAACTGACCAGATCGGTCGACTAATTTTTGTTTTTTAAAAATTAATGTTTATAAATAAGACACCAAAATGTAGAACAACTTAAAAGTACTATAACAGAAAAATGACAAAAAATAAATACCGGACAACTAAGTAATGTTCAGCAAAGTTTCTATAATAGATTAGGTTATTGTTTAGCACAAAATGTATTGTTATGATTGTTAATATATGATTTTTTGAAAACAAAATGGTGAAATAATGATTAAAAGGAAAATAATGTAACTGAGTTACAGTCATTTAATAAAATCCACTAATACACCGACGTTTTGACTGTAAATCAGTCATCATCAGTGTGCTGATAACATACAAAACATAAAATCAAATATATAGACATATATTCAACTTCCGTAATAAACTTACATAAATGGTATTAAAATATTATCAAATGAAAGATATTGCATTTTGTGCTAAACAATAAACCAATCTGTTGTAGAAACTTTGCCGAACATTGTTTAGTTTCCTATTATTTGTTTTTTGACATTCTTCTGTTATAGCATTTTCAAGTTCTTCTACTTTTTGGTGTCTTCTTTATAAACATTAATTTTTAAATGACCCATAAATCAGGTGACCGTGCTGGGCAGTTATTTGGTCTCCTTCGTCTTTCCAGCTTTCAGGAAATGTTTGGTTAAGATATTCCACAATATCTCCTGTGCTATGTGCAGGGCAGCCATCATGTTGGGACCACACAATTTTTTTATTTGTTTCGGTAATTTCTGACCCAACAACATTGGGTTCACAGTCATGATAAATGTGCATTTATCTGTGAATAAAATATAGCTTAAGAAGTCACTATCATAATATTGTAGCGATCCCAGGGTCGCGGTGCGGGCGGCGGCCACTAACGGACAGGTTACAAATCCGTCCGCTCCCCATTATTCTGATTTCCAGAAGGATCGGCGAATATTCCAGAAATTAAAGGGTCGGCGAATATTCTAGAATTAAGAGTTTTACTTAAATAACCCGAGCAAGAGTTCGCGAGGACAGTCTTGTATAGATACGTGCAGTGAACAGATGGTGATATAAATAAATAGATAGTGATATAAATAAAGAGTGATATAAATACTGTTGAAATAAATATTGCGTAGTTCTAATTGTTTAAATAAATTATCTTAGTGTTTAAGTCTTTATTGATATATGTTAGTCTTAAATTAGTGTTTATATTTGTTAATTCTTAGTGTTAGTTATTTTTCATTATTCTTTATAATTCATATTTCTTTAATTAAACTTAGTTATATAAATATTAGTGTTTTATTCAATTTTACACTTAACCTAAATAAATAAAACGTTACAATATGATTTCTTTACCATAATTTCATAGAATAATGCACACAGTTTAAAATGTTCTAAAATATGTTTATGATTTTAAAATTTGAAAATAATGTGGTTATTTTTTTGAAGAATTTAATGAACTGTCGTAAAATGAATATTAGTAGAGTGCTAAAGGCCGAATAAAACGCTTAAAAATTAAACCCGTGGGGGTTGTAAACGATAAATATTGGGACCTTCATATAGCGAAATGCCAGTCGTCAAAAAATTGTCATGTGCCAAAGGGCACAAATCAAAATTTTGGAGTTACATACAAGAGTCGATATGAAATGCAGTTTTATATCTACCGTCTAAATTTAATTAAAAAGTCTGTACAGGTTTTCCATTAAAATCAAATTGAATTTTTGATTTAACATGGGCCCTTATGGGCCCAGTCTGAAGAAATATGCTTATATCTTCGTTTGACTAGCCGCTAAAATTGTATCTTTTTACAAGTTTTTCACATTTCTTAACTAATATCTCGAAAAGTAAGGGTTAAATCAAAAAATGATATTGGAAAATGTTTTAGCTCCATTTATTATAATTGTAATAGTACTTGTTTCACAATTTTAGAACGAACAGTTTTCGTGTAATAGTAATTTTAAGGAAATACTGCAGTTTTAATCTTGAGCGGGACTCCGCATGGCTCGCTGCTTACCCCTCACGTCACCTACTGCGCGCGCTGCCATTGCCATCAAACTGAAATCATAGCAACTCAACATAAATAATAATAAAATATATGTCTAAGGCAAAATAACGTATTATTACTTATATGAAATCATATTTTGATTATTTATATGTATATGAAATGTATATGTGATATTTTAAGAATATTAGTGGTAATCAATAATTAAAATTACTGAATCATCAAAACTTTATTTGAAATAAACTTAAATAATTTGTATAAATCATAGAAATGATATTATCAGTCACTGTCATCGATTTCATCTGATGGTGTTTGTAGGAGTTATTTTTGAATTGGTGGTGTTATATTGTGGCAATTGTTTTGACCCATACATATATAGGATCCAATGAAAGATAATTTGTTTTTCTTGCAACTACCGGATTTCATTCGACAATCTATTATTATGAAAATTAGTTTATATTTAATAATATATATGTATATGCCTCTCTGATACTTTTTTATATCCAATATTGTTAATACGGCGATATTTTCCGGAGTTGATGGTATGGTTTGAAAAATCGGAGTAATTATATTTTCTCCACAATTTGCCAACCATAATTTAAATAATAAAGTAGTTAAATTTTAATGCAGATGATAAAATATGTCACATTATTGATGGCATGTCAGTACAACGTTTCAAAAATATTTGCCTGTATATATATATATATATATATATATATATATATATATATATATATATATATATATACTGCCAAAAAAATAAAATAGAAATTATGTGCAGTTACCTGTCTTCTCAAACTTGGCAATAAATCGAATTTGTCGTAAACTATTGCCAGAATAATGCCATTTAATTTTTTTGTAATTTTTTTGCATACCAATAATTATTCATTTTTGGGAATAATGAACTAATATCGATTTATTATTACAATTTGACAAAATAAATACTCATAATTTGACATACAATGTTACGCTTTTGTTCATCTCTCGTCTCTAATTCTATGGCAAATACTATTGAATTGTAATTCTGTGAATTTTCAAATTTTATTTTTGCAGTTATGAAGTAGCCAAAATTAATATTTTTATTGATTCGAAAGTATAAATTTTTACTTTGCGACATTCGTTTGAAACTTTTTGCATAAAATATCTAGGGGACCAATAACAGTTGTAGAAAATAAGATTCTGCATCTGAATCAATATGTAATATTATTTGAAATGTCTTGTAAATTCAGAAATTAGTAAAGAAAATGGTGTAAATCACCCTTAACATAGCAGTAGCCATGGAATTGAGACAAAAATAACAATTGTTTAACGGTTTTTCTGTCAAATTAGCCTATTTTTATTATTATTTGTAATTATTGTTTTGACAAGTTACGCATTTCTATTTAGTTTTTTTTATATTGAGAATTAATTTATGTGATATTGTTCACTTCAATAGTAATTCCAATGACATGGAAAAATGGACTATGAAGGTTTAAGGGAGACTAATAAATTCTGGTAGGGAGTAAATGAGGACAAAATGCAAAAGCTGGAGTAGTAATAATGATGAAAGAAGAAATCATGAAATGGGTGAAAAATGAGAATATGAGAAAAGAAAGAATTTTGACAATTACCACAAAAGAAGGAGATGAAAGTGAAGAATACAAAATAACAGTAGCATATAATAAATGAAGACGCAGCAAATTAGGAACAGGACAGATTTTTCAGAAAACTGCAAGAATAACTGACGACAGTAATAATCATCGGCGACTTAAATGGAAGAGTGTTTAGGGAAACACGGAAAAAACACAAAGAATAACATCGAAGAAAGAATAATCGACTTCTGTCTGGAAAACTAATTCAAAATAGGAAATACACGTTTCAAGGTAGAAATAAAAAATTCATCCTCGATTATATTTTAATAAATAAAAACATATGGAGAAAAGTCAAGTACGGAATAAAAGAGGACCGGATATATGAAGCGATCATTTTTTATTAATAATGTTATTTAAAAACATGAGAAGAAAAGAGGAAGATAATAAAAGAAAGATAGTGAATAAGAAAATAAAAAGTTGCACACTGAAAATTACGAAAGTGAAAAAAAGTTTCAACATGAAAAAAGCAAATACTTGAAAATAAAAGGGAATATAAACGATGTCGAAGAAAAATGGAACAACTTCAAAAATACGATAATAAAGGCAGCACAACAGAGCTGTGGAGTTATAACTATAATGAATAAAAACAGAAATAAAACTCATTGGTAGACCGATAGTGTAAAAATAATGGTAAAAGAGTAAAAGGACGCATGGAAAAATACTTTCAAACAAAAAAACACAGGCGATTATGAAAAATACAAAATACAAAGAATACTAATCAGAAAAGTAATAAAAAATAAAAAGAAAAGTCTTGGTAAGAATTCGGCGAAAGGATGAAAAATGCGTACAATGAAAATCAAAAATTTAAATAAAAAATGGTTGAAACTAGTAACAAAATTTGTAAATAAAAAGTGATATTAACAAAGTTACTGTTTTTATTTAAATACTTAACATGTATCACAAAGTAAAGGCTGAAATAATTAATAATTTGAAAATCAAAAAGAATGCTACGACATACGCGCAAACTACGGGAGACCCGATTTATTTGTAACAATTATTTGAAACCTGGAATGGCGGGAGATTAAAGAAGAGCTATTACCTGTCCAACAGTCATTTTATTATCATGACATAATCTCAAGGGTAATCCATTTAAATATGAAGAAAATTATCAAGTTATTCACAAAAGACAAGATATTCGGTCAAGTCAAATACCATATACTCAGTGTTGAGAAGCAAAAACGCGGATTACCACAGTGTCATATGTTGTTTTGGTTGGAAAGAAAAATACAACCAGATTAAATTGGCAGTGTAATAATTTACGAATTACCGAATAAAGAATACAATTCATTATTATTCGATAATGTGATAAACACATGGTACATGAATCCTGCGAGGATTAAAATATAACATCACAATGTGTGAACATTTGTATTTGTTCAAAAAAAATACCCTCGGCGTTTTGTCAACAATACCCAGACGGGAGAGAATGGATATCCTGTATATCGTTTCCGTGACGCTGAAAATGGAGGTTGAAATTGTACATTGAACATCAGAGGAAGAACTGTTATCGACAGGCAATAGGTGGATTATCCCGTATTCCCCAAATTGTGTCAATCATTTAACGCCCACATCAACGTGGAATACTGCCATTCAGTTTAAGCAATGAAATATATATGTAAATATATAAATAAAGAGAGATGGGATATTTCTTGGCTAGGTGTTGATATTAAAAACGAAGATGGTTACTGGAAATCAGCCACTCTTTATTGAATATTCAATTCAATATAAATAAAGATCGGACGACCGGTATCCAAGTATCGTGCATTTAACCTTACACTTAGAAAACTGTCAAAGAGTGTAAGTCACGACATAAACGGTGCCAATGAATTGCTCAAAATCCCCGCAAAATCACACTTTTAGTTTTTTTTCGAGCTCTGAAATGTGGATGAATTTGAAAAAACTCTTTTGTAGTCCGAAGTTACACACAAATTTTTAAGAAGGCGCGGTGAACACATAATTCTACATCCGGGTATAAAGAAAGATTTAAAGAAAGGAATTGCTGAGTTTCAGTAGCCAGATCCTGGGTGCGATCAAAACGTCGATGTGAAGTAATCGTTTTATTGACTGAAGCTCAGCATTTCGTCCCTTTAAATCAACGTCCAGTCAAGAAATCTTCCATTCCATAAAGAAATACGTTGCTTTGGGAAGAATTCATAGTGTACATCCTTCTCAGTCTTTTTATCTCAGAATGTTACTGTATCACGTACGCGGTCCAATCTCATTCGTAAATTTAAAGACTGTGAATGGAGGAATAAACGTCTCAAGCAGCTTGCCGAGATAGGGGTTTACTCGAAACTGATGATCATTGATAAAAATACTTTGAGAGAAGCTTCTATTTCGCAATGTGCATTAAAGTTATTTGCATTCATTCTACTATTTTGTATCTGAATTATTAGAATTGTGGAGCAATTTAAAAGGAGATTTTTGTGAAGATATTAGACACAGAATTCAACAATAAAATCAAGATTTTTACTTTGCTTTTAAATGACGATATGTACAACGAAGACTTAATACAAATAGAAAATAAGTAATTGGAATTGAATGACAAAAGTAAAGATATTTCAAATTAGCCTTTTCTATTCGTTCACGAAATGATGCTGTGAGTACAATGCTGGTACGTCAGTATAACGTCAGTGAGATGACAGATTTTGTCAATGAAAATTTGCCAAAATTTCTCACAGATCAATTATAGGCGTTTAATACAGTAATTGACAGTGTGACGAATAATAGAAGCAAACAATTTTTTGACGCCCCAGGGGACACGGAAAAGACATTCCTCACCAATTTATTACTATAGTCGACGCCAGCCCATATGGAGTGACGTCACTCGACCGTCATTTGAATGTTCGCATGAATCAAGAGTTCGTTTTAGTTCATATTAAACTTCAGAGATATTAAAAATAATTATGCTTTAATTTTAAATGTTTAAGGACCGGTTTTTCAATAACTGGTTAAGTTACGGTTAACTTAATCACGGATAGATTTAACCAGCATAGTTAATCATGGTTAGTGCAAAGAGCGTTTTTCAATCATATGGACATTCTCGGTTAAACTAACCCTGGTTATCAAGTTTCCAATTTAGGTTGGCAAGAAAAATATACGATTACTCTCTTCATATTACTAGATCTGTCAGTTCATTTGTATTTGTTTATTTATATTTAAAGGTTATTGTGACAGAATATATGTAAAATGACAGAAAAACGTAGCAGAGGGGCAAATTTTTCCGATGAAGTGTGTTTTATTTTAGTGAATTTAATTAAAGAATATGACAAAGTTATAGAGTGTAACAAAACAGATTTAATAACAATAAAAGACAAAGAAAATTGCAGGAACAAAAGTACCGATATATTCAATGTAAAAAGCGGCGCTCGAAGAAGAACATGTAAAGAATTAAGGGTGAAGTATGAAAATTTATTTCTAGAAGAAATATTAGTACAAAATATAATATAATGAGTGTACTATATACACAAACATTTAATAGTTATATACCTTTCTGTTGGATGACTTATAACCTCATCAATAAGTTCCAATAAATATAGCGTTTAGATAAACGAAACTTTCGGTAAAATTCCGCATCATCCCATTCGTTAAAATTATATGGTCTTTGTCTTACTGTATAGTGTTTTTTATTAATCATATGATTAATTAATTTAAAATCTTCCTCAGAACTTATATCATCCATTCCGGTCGCTAATCCGTCAATTTTGACCGGTTAGGAAATCACCGGTTAACAGTAATATTTAACCACGATTAACAATTGAAAAACGCATTTGCACATTTTAACCATGATTATCTCTAACTGAAGCATTAACCGATGATTGAAAAACCGGACTTAAATTTTAACAATTTTTAGGAGTAAAGAAAAATAGAAACAGAATAATTCATTAAATTTAAAAATCAATGAAATAGTATAAAAAAAAATTAAATTGTATTAAAAATAGTTATTTTTTATACAAGACGATAAATAATATTTTATCGACAAGCGGAAAGTGTTAATTCACAAGCGATATAATCGCGGGTGAATTATTTTTCGCGAGTCGATCATTAAATTTTATCGCCTTGTATAAAATTCAATTTTTTTCTGTAATCTGATTTTAAAGAAATTGAAATTAGAAAAATTTAATTTTTATTTAAGAACAATTTTAAAATATCGGTAGTGTCAGTTACTATGGAAATGTACTTCAAATAAATATAATTTTAAGTACTTTATCTACCCTTGCTGATAAAGTGATACTGTATCTACTCTTGCGGTTAAAGTGCTACTTTATCCACTATTTTCAGTTGATAAAATTGCACTTCAACATCTGCTATAGAAAAAATACCTAAATTATACTTACTTATTATAAATACTATCAACAATAAAAAAATAACGCCAATAAAAATATAATTAAAATAAGAAACTTTTAATATTTGAAACTAAATTAATAGACACATCCCGTAGCTTTGCCTATGATCTTTAGGATTATAATAATTATAGCCTCATGTCTTCGTCTTCACTGCAATCGCCTTCTTCAAAATCAAACTCGGTATTTGTATCGACATTAATAATTACTGGTAATTGTTAAGAAGTATAATCTATTCTTAAATACTTATCCCAGTCATTTGAAATTAATTTTTCAGAATGTCGTACTTAGCTCTGCCAGTTTTCGAGGGTAACCTGAAACAATGCTTCCTCCCACATAGCTAAAGTCTTCTCATCACCTAACCGTCTTGACCGATGTCATCACAATATTGTTTACACTGTGACCACACCTGCTCAGTGGTAAGGCGGTAATCTCAAAACCTAAAATGAAAGAATTAGTATATAAGACTACATCTAATTTGTACATTACCTGATGTCTATGTTTAGCTATTATTTCATCGACAACATATTTCTTTTCTTCTGAGTGTTTGAGAGCTAAAGCTAGTAATTCCACTCGCACTAAATTTTCGTTAACCTTAACTTGTTAACGCATCAAAAACGACAATTGCTGAACAAGTGTCCAGGATAAAGCTGGTTGCTTTTCAATCAGCCTAAAATAGTATGACGGATTATCCAAAACGATTAAAGAAGGCTCTTTCAAATTTAGAAACATATCTTGTTGTAACCATTTTCGAACTTCTCAGCGTCTATATCTCCGTGATAAACCCCTATAGAGGAACTTGAAGAAAATACCAAACATGCAACTTCTACTAATTATTTTGCACCTTCTAAAAATTCTGTTGCCCCTCCAACTTGAAGAAGAATAAACCATTTACCTGGACTACTTTTATTACGGACAGGCATTGCAGTATTATCAGTCCAAATAAGACGTTGGGAGCCTTTTGAGAAAAAAATATGTTTTATTTAAAAATATAACATTCAGTTTATTTTTGACAGTATTTTTTTTATAATTTCGCAAAAAAACTAATCTTAAGACCACATCAGTCTTTTAGCATAAAAATTTACGATTATTATCCATAGTGCACCTAAAACCAATACTTTAAATCACTCTTCTTGAACTAGTTTCTGAAAAGTCAGAAATTTCCCTTTCCTTTAAATTTTTACGTAAACTAGCCATTGTAAGTTGTAAATGTTTCTTCCTCATCTTGTAGATGGTTCTTCTTATGGCATCTTTTGTAAAATTCGAAATATTTTGTACCTTACCCTCACCTATTAATATAATTTAATCGAGTTATTTGTAACAAGTTTAATAATGATATTACTAGAACAGTTTTTTTTTCCTTTTTGGAGTTGAAGGACCAGCTTCAGATTCCTCATTCCGTTTTATAATCCTGTGAATAGTCGATTCCGGTAGCTGTATAGCAGCAGACAAGCGCTAAGATATTTTCTTTAAAACAAATACTTCTAAATAATTATAATCTTACTTGAAATACTATAGAAAATGGTAATATAGGGCCATTGGATTCTTTTTCCACTTTGAAAAACTCAAAAATATTTAAAATTATCTGCTGACACTTGCTCTTAATAATATTTCCCGAAATTTTTACTAAATGCAATAAAATTATAAATAAATAAAAATATGTTTTTGTTATAAATAGGGCTAATAATTATAACAACAAATATACATAACCTTAAACACAGCTCTAGTGACAAGAAACACTGTCAAAATTCTGAAGAGTATGCGCTGCCAGACATTTGAAATAAGCCCCACCCCTTAGACAAACTACAAGTCATAGACTTATGCGAACGTAATGAGTAAGACAAAGACAAATAATATATTGAATGTGTATGATGAAAATCTTCGAAGTGACATCACTCCTATATTTGTTGGCGGCGACTTTTTTTTGTTTTATTACAGATAAGGCAATCTGGAAAATTAATTCTGGTAATCGCTTCTTGAGGAATTCCTGCCACTCTATTAAATGACGGGAAAACTGCACACTCCACAATCAAATTCCTATTATAATTATCTCTGGAGCAACAATCCGTATTTTCCATATACACAAACGGGACTCTTAGCAAATTGTTACAGAACGCGTCACTGACAATATGGGATTAATGTACTATAAGTCATAGAACCTATGTTGAAGCTGTGGACTGGACGTTAAAGGATTTTAAAAACTCAAGCGCTATTATGGGGAGAGTTGCTTTTGTATTCGGCAGACACTCCATTAGTTACAAAAGGTACGCGTGCAGTTATAATTAAAGCATGCATTGAATCATCTCCATTATGGAGTTCCATTTAAAATCTGAATTTGCGAACTAAAATGAGAGCCTATTTTAGCGGAACACGCATACGACTTTTCACAACTACTCAAACTTGGGAAGAAGTTCTTCCTTCACTAAATTCGAGCACTAACTGTACTAAAATTGTAAATAGTCTGTAACATCTTATCGAAAAAGACTTTCAAAGGCTGTGTTCAAGAGCAATAGTATCGCCTAGGAACGACACTCAATGAAATCAATAATTTTATTATACACAAAATCCTAGGCCAAATCAAAAACAATAAGTCGATTGATCAAGGGCGGACCGTGAACTTTGGGGGCCCTGGGCTTATACTGTTTGGGGGCCCCACCTTAAGTTTTTTTTAATAAAAAAATATGTAAGGCAACGGGCGTATAACTTTTTTTATTTTATATTCTAAATTAACATTAACAAAAAACAAAAAATAACACTTTCGTAAATTCGTAAAAATGTTAAAACTAATCCTCAATTTTTGATTAGAGAATTCTATTTTATTCATGTATTTAAAATTTAGATGAAAAAGAAAGTGACGTCGAAATTTATTCAAGCATCCATGCAGAGAATGCTAATGTCTGCGGGGTTATTCTGATTATTCGAAGAAGGGGGCCCCTTGTATCGCGGGGCCCTGGGCTGCAGCCCATAAAGCCCATGCCTAAATCCGCCCCTGCGATTGATAGTCGCCAGTATCAAGGATGCAGTCCACTATCCACAAGAATTTTTAAATTCGCTTAACCCTTCTGGATTTGCCGTCTCATAATGTACCATTAAAAGTCGTGCTTTTAAGAAATTTAAACCCTCCTAACATGTACAATGACACAAGGCTGCTTATTAAAGACTTAATAGACAACTTTATTATAGCATCCATCGTCACCGGCCCTGCAGTCCACCAGCTGGTAAACATCCCGAGGATTCCAATAACCTGACGTCAAACATTGTGTACAGAGAAGCTCTTAGTTACTAATTAATTTAAATATTTTTGCGACAGATAACAACAGAAATTTAGAATATGGCGCAAAAAATTACAAAAAATATAAAAAGTACAAAAAAATAACAACATGCGTACGATTAGTCATTGCGCTAACTAAATTAATGAAAGAAACATTTTACACAAATTCAAATAAAAAATCAATTCTAAATTTCCAAACCGATCATACAAATAATCTAAAATATATTAATAATTTCATTCATCATTATAAATAATTCATAAAAAACTCCATTATTTTTGGTATATTTTAATTCCCCTCATGTTGGCACTATGGTACCATGTTTAAACATAATTAATTCCTTCATTTCCTTCAAATTAACACCGACTTCCATGTGGAGTGGTATTTAACCCATTAACGCCCAGGTATTTTTTTTCGAGCAAAATATATAATTTTTATATACACTTATTGATTTAGGGTCACTGTATATAATTATTTCAATAATTGTTAAAAATTAATTATAAAAGTATGATTTAATTAACGTATGATATATCATACTTTGGGAGTTAATGGGTACAAACCAATAAATCTTTATAAATAAGTGGAAGTGAGGAATAAGGTTTATAAATTAAACTTTTGTAGGTATTAAACTTAAATTTTAATTTCTGAAAATATTTAGTAGTTTAAAGTATTATAAAAAAAATTAATGTGTATGATAAAGCTTGAAACATGTATCAGGATGTAAGGCAACGTTGCACTTGATGCAAATGAATTTTGCACACTTTCCACAAAATCCGCATCGTCGTTGTGTTGCAATTTTATCCACTATATGATTTGTACTATCATATCGCACTTCAGTCAGTACAAATTTAGAGGACTTGGGTTTGGGCCCTTCTAAATAATCTGGTGCAGTTAGAGTAGCTAGCACTATTCGCCGTATAAAATCTAATAATCCGGTTTTGGGGTACACAAATCTATACAGATGCCACATATTGACAACTGATCCATTTAGACAGAATCGTATATGGGGCCAATACCATTTTTTAGATCTTATTCTAATTCTATAAAGACCTCGTTGTTGGTCAAACAAATCAACACCTCCCATTCCTTGATTATATAATTTGATTACTGTCGGTTGTTCCACTTGGACAGCTGATCTATCTTTTTTGGACCAACGTTTACAATGACCTTTAGAAAAACATAGGCCGACATCAGACACATTTGTTGCAATAGTGACTTGCTTATTATCATACCAACGAACTAGTGATATTCCATTGGGCGTATCCGTCAAACCATGCATTGATCCTCTAGTATCTTTCTTCAATTCGTTTAGTGGAGCTTTTTCCACCCTATCTGACCTTATTGTGCCGATGCAATTTATATTGTAGGATTTAAGAATTTGAAGTAGTGGGAGTGAGTTAAAATAATTGTCTATATATACAGTGCTTTGTTCCGGTAAATAATCTAAATATAGATTTTCCCAAACGCTAGAGCCCAATGTTTTACCAACAACTTTGTCACCAGACCCACAATATGGACTAAATTTTAAAAGATATCCTTCTGAAGTAGTTAAACACCAAAATTTAAAACCATATCTAATTGGTTTTCCTTTTATGAACTGCTTCATGCTACTACGTCCGTAATATGGTTCCATTGCTTCATCTACGGAAAATGATATTCCTAAAGGCTGAAACATTTTCTGAGATTGTTTATTGACATGATCTATTAATGGTTCAATTTTATAAACCCTGTTATTGGTATTTATCTTGGCATTGTCATTGAAATGCAAATATTTGTGCAGAAGTTCGAACCTATTACGTGACATACTGTTACTCACCAAACTATTGTATGTATCTCCTTTAGTTTCCCAATAAAGCCAACGATCAGGAACTTTGGAATAACCAGACAAAAAAAGAATAGCAAAATATTTGTATAACTGATCTGCAGTTACTCTAAATTCATGGTCGCCCTTAAAAGCTGCATATTTCTTCATTTCGTTGCACACATAGTTCATGAATTCATTATCATAGAAAATTTTAAATATATCTATCGGTTGCAAATTTTCATCCCTTATTTTTTTGTACAAAATCCGGCGGTGGCGTAGGAGAAATCGTTATTTTATCTGGATTCTTTGCAAAACTTTTTGTTTCCATTTCCGTTTCTTTATATTTTTCCTTATTTCCTTGTCCTTTAACTCTCTTCTGAATAATGTAGCCAAAGGTATATCATCTAAAGAAGAATCCGTTTCGTCACCTCCTTCAGTATTAACTTCCTCTCTTACGTTTAAATTTATTTCATCTCTTTCGTTTTCATTATTAACGCAAATAATCTCCATAGTTTCTTTTAGAACGCCTTTCCCAATTGTCCTGACTGAAGCATCCTCGTCTTCGTCACTTGGAGCATCATCTATATCTGTATCCGCGCCATCTTTTGGAGGAAAAAGAACAAGTTCCAATTTATCACTATAGTTCACTTGAACATAGTCCTCATCCTCAGAGCTAAGTTCCTCCAAATAATTAAGAAGTTCTTCAGCATCTCGAGGATCCAATGTGTTGTAAAATTTCTTTCTGTAATAAAATTATAGTCACAAACGCCCAACGTATGATATATCATACATTAGGTAATTAGTAACGAAATCCTAATTTAATTTTTCAAAATTACAAAAATTACTGTAGCAAATAAATAACAACAATATAAGGAAACTTTTGTCTTCATTAAATATATTTTATATTTTTATTTAAATAAAATACATAACTAAAAACTTACCTCAACGGCATTTTTACAATTTTCTTCAACACTTAGTATTTAAAACTAAAACAAATTGTTCAATACTTGAATATAAACTTTACATTAACTGTAATCAAGTGTCTTAGACTGTATGTTACAAATAACAAAAGAATTAAGCGTGCACCTTAAATTTTATTAAGTTTATTTAACCTCAAATATGTAGCTGTCATTCGTATGATAAATCATACGGTGAGCGTTAATGGGTTAAGTAAACATCTAATCGGCTCTATCATGTAACACATCGCTTATTTTAATCGACGTAAGTTTTTAAAGACATTGGTATTAAAATCTTATCATTGTATTCAATATTTAGGCGATCACAGGTAATAATACTTGCAAATTTGTTAATTTTTAAAGACAAGATACGAACTGTCTCTAAAATATTAAAAACAGTAGTTCAATGTCAAAATGGCATTTTTAATAGTGCTAAATAATGTATTTTTAGAAGAAATTGAAGAAATAGAACAAATGTAAATATAAAAAAGTTTTAATAATTTTATTTAAATATTAGTTTACTTTTTATTATATCATTGAATATATATTGCATATTTGAAAAAATAATCTGAGGTTGGAAATCGATGAATAAGGGATGATGAAAATCCATTTGACTTGCCAGACAATACTTTTTATAAGATATTTCGGTTTACGCGAGATATGGCCAGAAATATAATCGAACAATTATGCAATTATCACCACACGTGATAAAAAGTAAAAGATCGACAGGTTTTCTCGAAAGTACCAGAATATTAGCAACTTTAAATTTCTTTCCCTATGGTTGCTATCAGCAAAATTCTGGACAAGACTTTAAAATAGGATTGTACCAGTCAGCATTTAGCGGCTGTATAAAGGAAGTGAAAAACGTTTTTGTTGATCATTTGATGATGGAACACTTAAAGATTCCAATAAGAAATGAAGAACAGATTGTTGTTAAACAAGGGTAGATATTTAGCAATAATATATAGATGAAAATAATATTTAAGAATATTTTGAAATGATTTATTTTTGTATATATGGCAATTCAAGCTCCGAAGTCTACCGATGAAAATTAACATAATTATATAGGGGAGAGTGGGGTAACTGTGCGCACCGGGTAAGTGTGCGCAACATGAAATCTGAAAACCTAGCAAGGTTAAAATTTTAAAAATAGCACTGCCATTTAGTATCGAGGGGAAGAACTAAATGTCCCTTATGAAGATTTTTGTGGTTTGTTTCTTAGCTGTGTTATTCAGTGTCAAATGTACAGCGTTCATTCGTTAATTTTTTTATGCCTAGCAACATAAGATGTAAGTACCCTTTTTTTTTATTTTACTAAACTGTCCTATTTCATAAGTGTTTATTACAAGGTATACTGTGATACTCTTTAAGTCGGTTGCTCGTTTGCATGCATTTCGATAATAATATACCGATGACTATTTGGGTTATCAAAGTGGGGAAAGTGTGCGCCATTCATATGGGGTAACTATACGCGCGCACACTTACCCCGGTGGCAGTAATGATAATATCTTAACAATTTCAGTAGCTACTACTAGTACTAGTTACTACAATAACACTACTAGAAGAATTTATATCTGACTGGCTTATAGTAAAGCTCTGGAATTTTTAAAATATTCGATAACATTGCCAAAAAGAAATACTAAATAGTTTTTAAAAAACTCAATTAACCATTTCAGATGCCACGAAATTATAAACGAAAACCTGATAAGGGCAATTGGCGTCCTGAGCAGTTGAGAGCAGCTATCGACGCCATTCGTAATGGTATGCCTATTCGAGAAGCCGGTAGGGAATACGAAATTCCGGAATCAACACTTCGGAAAAAAAATAAGACAAATTGATTCATGTGATTTGTCCAAGCGTTCACACTTAAAAAAATTTCCAATTTTCTGTTCAGCACAAGAGAATGAGTTAGCTGAACATGTCCTAAAATTAGGCAAAATGTTTTATGGATTATGTCCGATTCAATTCAGAAACTTGGCCTTCGAATTTGCTGAGGCACAAGCACAATTTTAATAAAGAATTACGAGTCACTGGTCAAGACTGGTACTATCAGTTTCTTAAGAGATATCCTGAAATTAGTTTGCGCAAACCTGAGCCTACAAGTTTAAATAGAACTAAATTTTGTATTTTGCATAACAAAATAAACTAGTTTAAAAATGTTATTTCGTTTATTTGTTTATTGTATTTCTTTTAGAATTGCATTGTTTTAATTATAGTTATTTCCTTTTAGTTTTTTTTTGTTTATTTTAAATCGTTATTAAATTTTTTGAAATGTTTTTTGTATTATTTTTTTTCAATGCTTTTTCTCATAAGCCTTATTACCCCAGACGTGCGCACAATTACCCCATATATAAGGGGAAAGTGTGCGCAGATCACTGCGTAAGATAAATATATATTTTTAGGCATTTGTTATTTTTTTTAATTTGCGGTCAAGAAATCAATAAACCATAGTCTAAAGTATCAGTTAAAAATTTAGGACGTACCTAAATACCAGAGTTTGTAAATTACACGGAATTTACTAAAAATGCGCACATTTACCCCACTCTCCCCTACACACAAATTTACACTGCTGTCAAACATATTTTTTAAATAAATTGTTACTACCGTCAATCTAAGTTGTTATCGACGTCGGTAAAATTTAAAGGTTAGCTATTGTCTTAGCGATAGTTGTTATATATTGAGTAATTTAGCAATACTCGCTTAAAACATTGTCGATACTTAAAATTAAGCTAAGTCGATTAATATAAGCGAAATACGAAAAGTGTTACATGATAGAGCCGAATGTTATTTTTACATAACGTCTAAATAACACAAAGATTTCTAAGGCCGATTAAAATTCATAATAAATTCACGATCTAAATTATAACCTCAAATAAAACAATGTTATTTATGTTTAATTAATTTTATTACGGTCGTAAATTTAATTGAATGTAATACACGTTGTTATGATTGCAAACGTACTGTTGTGTACTAGTGATAGCAAGGTTTTAAGTTGCAATGAAACACACAAGTACAACTACATATAAATTTTATTTGCGGCGAAAATGGTTTCTTGTGCACTTGGCCACTATTTTGGTTGTGGATTCGGGGTGTCGTGGAGTTACGGAGATACTCTGGTTGATGTTGAAGAATGTATGATATTGGAAATTGATGATGGAATTGAGAAGTGTCTTGGATTGATGCTTGATGATGACTGTGTGTAAGTTTCAAGTGAAGTTGTTCGGTATGGACAAGAAGTGGGGGTGGTTTTGGAAAGTTTAAGGGTTGATGAACTATGTCGGAGAAGAGAAAGTTGGCGGTTTTTCTAAAAAGGGTGGTCATGGGATGAGATTTTGGGATTCAAGGAAAAGTAATTTACTTTATGATGGGGCAATATGAACTTCGGCATTTCTGAAAGGAAGGAAATTTACAATGTTGAGGGATGGCGGCAACAAGTACAAATAAACGTTGAAAGTTACAAATACAATTACAAAAGAGAATAAAATATGTACAATAAATAACTTAAAATCTAACATGCATTAACAATATTTATAACATTTATACAAAACTTAGAAAACTAAACAAGATTTAAGCGGGAACACAACAGTACTGTTCATCTATCAAACACTGCAATACAATCACTAACAAACATAAATGGCCTGAGGACGAACACGTTATTTCTGAGGTCAGAGATGGAGAACTAGACCTAGACGGTGGGATATATCCCACTGGGCCGCGTTGTATTTGGACCGACATAAACAACGCAAACAAAAAAGTTTTTAATCATTTCACAATTTTCAATATTTTAAACAAATAAATAAAAATAAGTTTTGTACAAATGGAATAATACATACAATTTGTTTAGAATCGGTTCGGCATTGGTCGCGAAGATTCTACAGCGTTATTTAGGAAGTGCAGTTATCCCTTATCCAGGGAGACTCAAATATTCTCGTAGTACGACACTACTTTTTACGTTAATAATAAAATAATTGTAAGTAAAAACTGATTATTCGTTGATGTTATGTAATAATATGTACCTAATAAAAACTATTTTTTAATTTTTGTTGGAATAATGTCACAATTATTTAAAATGTACAAAAATGTAAAAGATTGGGTTGGGAAGAAAAGAATGCTGCGCAATTTCAAACTGCAGGTTCTGATCCAAAAGAATTGAAGTTATTATTTTTGAAATCTGAGTCAGAGAAGACACATGAAAAATATTTTTATTATATTTTGCTTATTTCATCATTTTAGCAACGCATTTTAATACCTTGATTGAATTATCTGAATGCTGGTTCTTATATGTTTTTTTGGCTCACTAAACCTATATATTCAAATAAATTTGATTGATTGTAGCAACGGATGTAGAAGAAATTCTTTAGGGGCTTACATTATAGTATACCATCATTATAGTATAGAACATATGGTAGATGAGATCAAACTGAATTCTGTTAGACCTAATATTTAGATCATAATTCTGTTTGATATTTAGATTAAGAAACATGTACCCTAATTTGGTTTGTTATGTAGATGGCGCAATGTTAGCAGAGTTGCTGTTAAATATAATTTATCGCTCTCATTTCTACTTGTCACAATGACAGTGACACGACAACAATAGTATTGTAAATAATATTTCTAGTAATTTATGAAATATGTTTTTGCTAACAATACTCGTATACCGCAGTGATAAAAAAACAAACAATTTAGTAGTTGATTCCGTCAAGATATTAAAGCTATTTTCCATTATATGTTTTAATTGTGTTTCACAACATGTAAATTATAAAATTCAACAGGTTATGGATCCAATAGCCTGATACGTGTTGTAAGATATAGAAGAATAAATAGGAACCAACAGAATAAACTGTAGTAATATTGACGAAGGATATTCAGATATTATGGGCGAATGTATTGATATTAAGAACATGTCCAAATTTAATGGATTATATTTTTAGGCTTAAAAGTTCCAAATAAGAGCTTCTAAATAGCTAATGATATATTAGATATTGTTGAAGGTACTGAAGCCAAGCCGGAAGAAGTAGCTGAAAAGAAAATATGGCTACGCAAAGATGTGAAATCTGTGTTTATATTATCATCTTCTATGGATTCGACGCAATTGAACTATCTAATAACATGCGAGTCATCTGTACATATGTAGACAAAATTGCGTGCGATTCACGAACAACAAAGTATTTTCACAAAACCGTTGTCTAAAAGTAGAACTGAGAAGTTAGCTGTAAAAATTGGCATTTTCTGCAATATAGATGCGCTCAAAAAGTGGGAGTGTTAAATATAATTTATCGCACTCATTTCTACTTGTCATAATGACAGTGACAAGACAACAATAGTACATGTTTTTGTTAACAATATACATAGCGATAAAAAAAAAACAATTTAGTAATTGATCCCGTCAAGATATTAAAATGTGTTGCTTCATATAAAAAATGGTAAAAAACTAACATTTTGTAATAAATACAATATAATAATAACAGTTTATTATTATTACATTGCCCTGATAACAGGTTATGGGCCCAGTTAGATAGTGTGTCACGTGTATAAGTAGTTAAAACGGACCCGGAATATTACAAAATGCCTGCCGTAAGATATGTATTCCCAATCACACAATTTAATGGAGATGGGTATGACAATTGGGAATTCCGTATGAAATTAATATTGGACAGGTATGAAGTTCTGGAAGTCATAAAATCCGAATCACCCGCTGTAGGAGAAATAACAAGAGCCGCATTTTTAAAGAAAGATATGTAAACACGAAACGCCGTAGTACAAGGCGTAGCAGATAAAATTTTAGTAGTAATAAAAGATAAAACAACAGCTAAGGAAATATTAGAAGCCCTAAAGGCAACGTATACCCGTTCAGACTTAACTACGCAGGTCTTGCTTCAGAAAAAGTTGCGTACGATGAAAATTAATGGAAAAGATAGTTTATTAGAATTTATAACTAACTTTGAAAAGACTGTGTCATCAATAAAACTGTCAAGCGGGAAAATGGAAAATAGAGAAATTGTAGCCCAAATTCTGTCTACAATGGCATAATGTTATCAAGCCGTAGTAAGTGCTTTTAGATATTTTGTTTCGTCAAGATAGAAAAGGAATAATACTTGATCTCGTAAAAGCAAACCTGCTGCAAGAAGAAAAGCGTTAGAAAAGAGAAATAATGATGAAGAGTAAGATAAAACTTTCCTGAATTACAATAGAAGAAAGAGATTTTGGAATAAGAAATTATATTTTGGCAATAATAAACCAAAACTACGTAATAATTCGTCATATTTTCCATACAACTGTGAGAAAAAAGGACCATAAACGAGTGTATTGTATATTGCTCAAGTAACATTATGTAATAAATACAATATAATAATAACAGTTTATTATTATTACACTGCCTTAATAACAAATTCCATTTGTTTTTAGACTTCTTCTTAATTTTTAGTGATTTTGTTCTTCTTATCTGCAAACGTTGTAACAATATAACTTTTAGAATTTGTAAGAAATTAATATTATGTACCAACAGCACAATGCTAATGATTATTGTCCCTGGTGTACTATGAATAAACTAAGGTCCATTCGCTCATTATGTAGTTAGTTCATACAAAATTTTGGACCCATTACAATTTTTTTTTAATGAAATTTAAGCTAATTATTTATATATAACATAACCTCTGACAGTGACAAGTATCAAAATTTTTAAAGTTAATATGTGAAACTATTGTAATGTTCAAATGTATCTAAAGTATTTCCGTATAAGTATTGTACAAGATTATTTGTAACAAACGAATTAATTATAAAACGTAATTAATAAAAATGTAAAACTGTCATTTAATCGTCAATAAAGCGAATAAACATTCGTTGCTATTGCCATTGCCATTGTTCACCGTTGTTATTGTTTGTTTGTGTTTCTAACAGATAGCGCTAGTAGTATTAAAATGTAAAAATTAGCAATGAAATTTCTAATTTAATTTAAATAATTTTCATTCTTTTAACTAATTGTTCTAAATTATCTTGTTTTTATATATAATTTGTTGTAATGTGCAAAAAATTAAAAATATAATAACACTTAAGCTACTCAATCGAAGTAGTAATAGAGTAAACTTCACGTAAAAATTTGTAAACGTGAAAGACGATCCACTTTACAAGACGTCACCGCTCGTTGCAACATGGAGAAAGGGTTAAATATTTCCCTGAAATGTTAAATGGAATGGATTAATAAATACGGACTTCATTTTTATATGTTAACATATGATTATTTTTACACTAATTTCCCTGACGTTCAAAAACAGATACGGCTGGCTTGGACAAAGAAAAAGATACCTGAAGGACGACTGAAATATGGATATTATCAGTGATGAGTCAAAAGTTTAATAACTGAGTGGAAAATTATCACAAACGAGTTATAAGATCTATAATAAAGGCATTTAATAAAGATTGCCAAAAACGTACAGTTAAATTCCACAAAGTGCAATGTTTTGCAATTGACTGTCATTAAAGGAATTGGGAATACTCTATTTCATAGATTAAACCGTTAATATTTAATAATATCAGACAATTTTGGAAACATACTTGTTTCATCAATCCAAAATTATATAATAATTTTATATTTCAGCAGGATGACGCATTTTGCCATATTGCAAAATTGGCTTTCACGTAGTCCTGACCCAAATTTTATTAAATATATGGGAAAAAATCAATCAATGCCGGCGGCACGATCCACAGCGAACATTTCCTGAAATTGAAATAAAACTACAATTTATATGGGACATATTTACAGTTTAAAAAGATAAAATGTAAGTTTCTTTATGCTTTTAAAAGGTAAAATTAAAAAATATATATATCCACAGATAGAGACACAAATTACTTCCAATGGAAAACGACAATAAAATTAAATCAACAAGTTAAGCAAAATTCACCCATAAAAAATATAAATGGATACTTGGCAAAAAACCGTAAACCAAAAGCGAATGTTTTTCTGATCATTTAAAAAAAGTATTCGAAGCAAATGAATTTGATATAAACATTATAAAGCAAGAAATTAGAAACAATGAAAGTGAGGAAATTAGGTTTGTATCTCAACGGGAAGTGATTAAGGAAATATTTAAACTCTAAAAAAGCACCAGGATTCGATCTAATAACAGGAGAAATCCTAAAACAAGTGCCAAAAATAGCCTAGGCACGCAAACATATCTTATTAATGTAACCTTCTGATTCAAACATGTACAAAGTGCTTGGAACATGGCTGAATAATTAACAAAGCAAGAAAACCAATAATTAAACCTATGTCGTGTAGACTAGACAAATATATCTACTACTAATATTATCAAAATTGTTTGAGAAACTGTTACTCACAAGACTAAAGAAAATAATTGAAAAGAAAACACTTTATCTGAATCACTAACTTGGATTCAAAAATAAATACTTAACAATTGATCAAATACATAGAATTAGCGGCAAAATCGAGAAAATGATAGAAGGAAAGCAAGTTTGTACAGCCATATTTCTAGACGTTGCACAAGCTTTTAGAATTAAACATGATGAAGAATACTGTGAACTAAAAAACATCAGAGCTGGTGTACCCCAGGGTAGTGTTCTACGACCCATACTCTATCTTTTATACACTAGCTACCTACCTCAATCAGAGAATGTTACCATAGTTACTTTCGTCAACACAGCGTTCTAACTGTAGCAAACACCATAGAAATTGCAAGCGAAAAACTTGAACGAACTAGTGACAGCATCACCAAGTGCACGAACAAGTGGGGATACCTTTAAACGAACAAAAATCCGTAAATATAAACTTTGCAAATAAAAAATATGTAATTCTACCATCTGTAACTATAATTGGTAATATACCCCATACAAATACTGCCAAATACCTGGGTATAACCTTATATTTTCAAATATTCAAAAAACTTGAATGTCATTCATATCATTATTTTTAAAGTGATTTTGAAGTCGACAATGGGGTCATTTCAAAAAAAAAATGTTACGATTTTTTTTACATATATGGAATCTGCGACACTTACTATGCATATAGCAATAAAATGTATGCAGAAATATAATACTTTTCATTCATAATTTTGTTATAAGATATTCGCGCTGCGAATTTTGTGACGTCACGAATTCAAAACTCACACAAAGATACATCTCACACATACACGTACACTAGATTACAGATTAATAGATGTATATATAATCAAATAATAAACTCAATTAAATTAACATGTTTTGTTTAGAATTTTAATTCCTGCTCCATCCGCTACCACTCCTGAATCCCAATCTGAAGTTATAGAACCTTTTTCTTCCATCACTGCTAGTGTACTGCCCCAAACAGAGAGTCCAAGAAATGAATATCAGTGTATTCTTACCAATGAAGCCACAGTTGTTCCGCAAAAAGAAACAGGAACCTCTAAAAAAATAAACAAACAAAGAACAAAAACCTCTTTAGATGAAAACATTTGTGGAGAAGTTTCTGAAGCTCTAAATGCAAGAAGTAAGAGGGAACAAGAGCTTCATGAAAAAAAATTGATGTTACAAACGGAAAAGATACAACTTGTTAAGCTGAAGCAAGAAAAAAGGAACTATGAAATAGCAGTACAGAAAGCTGTACTTGAAAAAATTGAATTAGAAACAAAACTTTTAAAGAAGCAGTTGTTGTAAATGATAATCATGGAATATGTCGTGGTGGAGCCCAACAACATCGTTTTATTAAATAATAAATATAATTTTATACTTTAGTTTTTTATTTATTTTTTAAGAATAATATACATATTTATTTATTGATAAAATTACTTGTTTATAATGAATACGTTTTATACATCTATAGTCGTCAATCGCAACATAATGTATGAATACGGACAGCGTACCTTAAGAGGAATAGATACAGCACTACCTAAATTCAGCGGGAAGGGTCGGGTGCAGCGGGGTCCACTCTAATTGGGGTAAAAGGCGGAGCTAAACAATGAACATCTCAGGTAGTGGGAGACGACAGACTACAGGGGGACAACACACGGACCAGTGCTGCCGTTCTAGTACAAATGTACTATTTACAGTACATTTTGGCTTGAAAAGTACAACAGTACATCTACATTAAAATAATTTAATTTCTAGTACATTTCATTAAATTTCCCAAATCTAGTACATTTATGGTACATTACAGTTTTAAAGAAAATATGAGCTTGAAAATATCAGTAGATGTACGGATAGATGACGCTGCACACCGTTTCATATTTTATAACTTTGTCAATAGGTAGCGTTAGAATCTGAATCTAAATAAAGTGTGAATCCCCGACTACGACTTCATTCTATTCTATTTATATAAAACCGAGTACCTGACGTGTGCAAACGTAATTCAAACGTACTCTTTAGGACAGTGAATTCCTACTGAGAAAATATAAAGTGGATAATTAAACGCCATGGACAAGTAAGTATTATATGATATACCTGTCAATTATTATTTTAAATAATATAATTCTCTCTTATTTAATTTTTAATACCTCTTTTTGGCATAGATATGTAAAAAAATTCAAAGCCAGTGCCGATGATACTTCAAAGCTTGTCTACCAGTGGAGCAACTTTTACTGAAAATAGACAAGAAAGTGAAGATGATGAAAAGGAATTCTCCTCTTCTAGTGAACAACAGAACGTATGCAAATCGCTAAAGAGGAAGAAATCCGCGTATCAACAACAGTATACACGTAAATGGGAAGTCGAATTTAAATGGTGTGAGGAATCAAAATTCAATAAATCCTTAGCATACTGTAAGGTATGCAACAAAGAAATTAAGGGTAACCGAACACATTTAAAAAGACATGAAGAAAATAATAAACATAAAAATAATATGTCCCAAAAACAAAACGTTGTACATATTGATAAAGCTATTAAAAAAAATAATTTAAAAAACGATTTGCAAGTTAAAATATCGGAACTAAAATTAGCTGCTTTTGTAGCTGAACACGATTTATCTTTTAAAGTGATGGAACACTTGCCTCATTTGATAAAGTCAGTTTGTGTAGATTCAGACGTTGCCCTTGCCCTTAAAACAAGTAGAACGAAAATTACAAAATTAATAAATGAAAAAATAGGACCATTCGTTACGAAAAAAAATGTATCTTCTATCAACACAACATTTTTCTCTATAATCATAGACGAAACAACGGACGTATCTACTAAAAAATGTTTAGCTATATTGTTAAGATATTACTCACACGAAACTAAAAAAGTGTGCGATTCCTTTTTAGGATTAGTCGAATTAGATACTGGTAGTACCGCAGCGAGTATTTATGAAACTTTACGAAACTATTTACTTTCTGTGGGAGTTAATTTAAATAATCTAGCTGGATTCGCTGCAGATAATTGTGCGACTATGATGGGACAATTAAATGGAGTTCAAAGTATTTTGAAAAAAGAACATCCACATATAATTGTGGTAGGCTGCACATCTCATTCTTTTAATCTATGTTCTTCATATGCATGTCAAAAACTACCAAAGGGTGTTGAAGATTTGGTGAGAGACATTTATTCTCACTTTGCACATAGCTCTATAAAAGAGTAAATATTCTAAAAGAATTTCAAAGTTTTTTTGATTTGAAACCGCACAAAATTCTTAGACCTTCAGAAACTAGATGGCTCTCATTACAGCAAGTGGTAAATAGAATTATTGAACAATACGATGTCCTGGTAATGTATTTTACAAATTCTGTGTTTGAAGATCCACTGCCCAAGACAGACGAAATTTTAACTAATTTAAAAAATAAAATAAATAAATTGTATTTCTTATTTTTATCATATGTTCTTAAAATAGTGAATACAATGAATTTGGAATTTCAGTCGGAGCAACCAAGGTTACATCAATTAATGCCCAGAATTTCTCAATCATATAAACAAATTTTAGGTAACTATATGAAAGCTAAATATATCGATACAACTGCATTACATCTAATCAACCCTAATAACTCTTCATACTTTTTGCCTTTAAATGAAATATATTTAGGTGTGAATGTCCAAATTCTTATTGATAGTGAGTGTAATATTAACCCTACAGAATTACATGACTTTCGCTTGAAAACGTTAAGTTTTTATATTGAACTTTGCTCGCAAATACGAACCCGATTTCCTTTCGATAGTGAATTATTTAAACAATTAACTTGGCTAGATCCATTAAACATATATTCTGAAAGAAAAGCTACTTCAATTATCCCATTAGTCAAAAAATTTCCTAATATGATTCATGAAAGTGATTTTGAAAATATTAATTCAGAATGGAGATTGTTAATAAACACAACAAATGATATATTTAATAATAAAATGAGTTTTGAGGCATTAATTCATGAAATAAATTGTTCAAAAAATGTTTTAAACGAACCATTGTTTCCGATATTAAGTAACTTCTTAAAAAACATATCTTGTTTACCACATGGAAGCGCTGCTGCTGAACGCGTATTTTCATCTTTAAATTTAATTAAAAGAAAAAATAGAAATTGTTTAAGCACAGAAACTTATAATAATTTATTGTTAACCAAAGAAATGCTTAAAAATACTTCCTGCCATGAATGGCAACCTCCAGATGACCTTATTAAGACTTTAAATAATTAAATAGATAACTTTTATATTTTTACGTTAAATCATTGCATAATTTTTTATTATTTTTCATTTTTATACATTATAAATGAAAGGTTTGCTTATGTTTTAAGGTGGTTTGTGTTAATTTTTTTAAATACATGTTATTATATTTTTTGTTTTCCTTTTTATATTTATGTTTGTTAATATACACATATGATTCAAGTGACTCGTTCTTTTTAAACCATTTTCTCTTCGCTGCACCTGAACTTGCCGAATTTGACTTTTACAAACCGAAAATACGTTCCCTATTTCCATATTTTTCTACTCCGCAAACTAATAAGAGACAGCAAATCAATCACTAGTTATAGTACATTTACAGTACATTTTTACTGAAATGAATAGTACATTCGAATGAAAGCTCGCGGCAGCACTGACACGGACTGAATATTATTTTACTGCAGCGTGCAGCTCAGCATATACATATACGTAAGAGGAATGGATAAAGATGATAACAAAACATGTTTTAGCAATCACCTTAAAATCAGATCTAAATATTGAAATTTTTTTATATTTTTTTTTTTATTTTGTCGATATAAGTTGGTTGTATGACATTTGAGTATTAAAATTTAAAATATTTGCCTTAATTTTTGTAAATTACGTTATAAACTTTGCCAATTTTGTATTACATTTAAAAAAATAAAAAATGTACCATACAAAATACATAGGTAATTTGAAAGCAAAATAAAAACAGGTGAATAAATCTTGAAATGTAAATATATAAAATATAAATTAAAATATTTTTACATAATGTCGTATCCTACCATTGCAAAATAATACTAAACCTCAATTAAAGTTTTCTTTTTTTTGTATTCATTACTAATCAATTTGACAAGGGAAAACACATTTAACAAAAATAAATGAAAATATATACCTAACGCAGACAATGCAGATACTGCTAGAATTAACTATTTGAGAAGCATAAAAAATTCGGGACTATGACGTTATAAATAACTTTAGACATTAAAAAATTCATAGATTTTTATATATTATCACTACATCATCGAAAAGGAAGAAATAAATATTATTAAAATTAAAATATATAAAATATATATATATATATATATATATATATATATATATATATATATATATTATATTATATAATATTGCGTATTTTCATATTACGTGTATGCCTTGGGTCAATTAGTTCGGGCAGAATACATTTGTAATAAAATGTTATTAATTTATCTTCCATAAATGTTTCCCAAAAATTGTCGTCTTTATTTATATATTCAATTCTCAGTTCCTCTCGTTCTGATGTCCAGATTCCGAGAATACACACATCTGAATTAGTTATTCTTAGTTGCCCTTGTATTTGGTACCACCAATTGTGGTTTTTATTTATTATTAATTTGCCATTTTTGTCTGTCTTGAAAAAACTTATTTTTTTTTGTTCTATTAATTCATCAAATGACAGTTTTTTTGGATTATATGGACATTTTATCTCTACTATTGTTTCATTGGTTATCAAACCATCAGGGCTTGCTCCTAAAAATGCATATTCACGATCTATGAACATGCCACATTGTTCAATTTCGACATTCAATTGTTTCCCTAACTGTTCTCGGGCTATTGACTCAAGTATTCTGCCATAATTTATTGCTGGCACATTTGTTAAATCTGCTGCATATAATAATCTTATTACTAATTTTTCACAACTTGTAGTTTTTCTTCGCTTGCAAATTACGCCGAAATTAGAAGCTGTTAAAAGTTTTCTTCTCTCCTCTAGCCAAAGACTACTGCTACTTTGCAAAATTGTAGCTCTCTCAAATTCTTTTCTTTGCTCCTCACTTTTTTCTAAACTGTTCAAAAATATTATTTTTTCTCTATTAAACATTTCATCATCCATATCAGGTTTTTGACATGATTCTCCATAGTCGATATTATCATTATTTTTTTTATTTTCTGTAAATAGTTTTCTGCATTTTAATTTTCTTGATTTTTTGCATTTACTGTTTTATTTTGACGATACAGTTCAAATTTTTGTTTAATTTTTGATGGACTCTTTCCTAACAAAGTTCTATGTAACGCATAATGTGGTCTGCTCTTTGTATTATACGAAACCACTGCAGCAAAGCATCTGCTTTGGTATGATTTGCTTTTAGAATAATTTATTCTTTTACCTCCAATAAACTTAGCGATTACTGAATTAAATTGTTCAACTACGTTACTATCAACATCATTAATTAGACTTTTTGCATGAATTGATACCGATTTTATATAAGTTTGTACCCTGCTGTATAATTCTGGGCAATTAGTATTAGGATAAATACATTTTCTTCGTCCTTTTTCGAACAAAAGTAACTAGCACATGCTGAATGTTCACCTAATACGTGTTTAATACTGTTGTCGATGTCACTTTGTAATAATTTAATTTTATCACTATGTGAAATGTCTTCATTCTTTCGAAAATTAATGGCACATTTTATTGCTCGTCGTAACCTAAGTATTTTTCCACTTAATATTTTTCTTAAATTTAACGGAAATCTGGTGTCTGTACTCAAAGTTTTCATTTTGTTACAGAAATTTCGTAATATGTGATTTCTACATTCGATTTTTTCAATTATTGTACCAGGATACGGATTTGATTCTAATATTTTTTTATAACAGCTACTATCGCCGTCCGCTATTATTTTGGTGTATTTTATTCCATGCATGCTTATACTCTTCGCAAATCCTTCAACTAATATTGATGCTTCCATACTTGCGGATGAGCCTTCAAAATTTTTATTACAAATATGATTAGGACTGTCTTTATTATTTCGTTCAAAATTGGAGCATACGAAACAATATTTATTTTTAATTCCTATGAACAAAACTTCTCCAAATTGTCTTCCAATAATTGCTGCTGCACCAGATAAAGCGTTGTAATTATTTCGATAGCTTCGTTTAGACCAACAACCGTCTGCAATAACGGTTATACAAGGAATTCCATCTTTATCTACGTTGCCATTTTCAATAGCATATCGTGCTTCCTTTTCTCCAGCTTCTATCATTTTTTTAAATGCAACTTGTTCCCATCCACCTGAAACAATTTTCTCATATTTGTTGTATGTTTCTTTACTCATACATGGAATGTCCATTGTACAAAACAATTCCTGCATATTATTAAAGCCTGCACCGATTTCCATTATTCCTTCCACAGCCGCTGAATTTATTGGTGTGTTTCCAAATGGACTAGGTTCCATATTTGCGGTTTCAAACTCATTTGTAGAAATAACAAATTTCTTGTTACACATATTACATGTAAATTCCACGATTGAGTTGAATCCTTGTTGTTTTTCATTCGTGACAATCAAATTTTGCAATGTGCATCCGAAAATTTTACTATGGTTCGAAATCTCTTTCAATGAGTTAAAAAAATGAGAGAAATTTATTATTCGTCGTCCTTTTATTTCTATTTCTTCTTCCACTTCAGGAGTTTTACCCACAATCTGAAATAAATGAATGAAATAATTAGGGAAGCGGGAAATTACGAAAATATGATTTTAGATGTTATATCCCTATGTTCAGGTGTTCGAGTCAACACCCTGTACAAATAGATAATCTAATAAATTATATTACACTTGTTATAAACAATATAGTATAAAATAATTATAAATAAAGAATTTATTTTAATCGCCTATGTGGCAGTTGACCGTGGACAGCCTGTATTTTATGAATATATGTATGTATGTATGTATGTACCTATGTATGTAAATAATATGAGTGCTTACATCGTTTTCATAGCAATCACTAGACTTTGAATTTGAACTTTGACTGGACGTTTCGTTGGAAATGCAGACATCTTCCATTTCTAATGTTGAAGAATTATCATTGCCTATAGATGAAGTTTTGTTGGAAATCCAGACATTTTCCATTCCTGATGGTGATAAAGGATTAAAATTGCTTGTAGATTCACTGAAAAAAATTAACAATAGACACATAATTGTTTTTATAATCGCACTTATTTTCCAAGCTCCAAAAAGATTATTTAAATATAGTACTTACTGTGTTATTACATTCAAATCACATTTCACTTGACTAATATTAGAGTCCATAGATGTTTTGCTGGCATAAGCAATATCACATTTTCTACATTTGTTATATTCATATAGATTTCTTGAAATTTTACGCCTTGTGCTCAGAAAGCGCCGAGATTTATTTCCTCGTCTTCTTCCCATCACTTTGTTATCTTTGATAATATAGAAAATAGAGAATTAAACTAATTCACATGCAAAATCCGCAACGAATGAGTTCAGAAAACAATATTGTAAAAGACATTTCCATTGACGGGGATTCCCGGAATTAGGAATTCAAACACCAATCGTTGTGTATGACACGGAAGGGTAAATATCCTTGGAAGAGGCTTCGTTCCATACGGAAAGACAAAATATATATGTAGTTCCTAAATATACGATTTATATTTAGACACAATAATTCTGTTCATTATAAGCAAGCTTTCGTTGTCTTTGCACACGAGTTTGTATACAGTTAATCTAAATTTGTGTTTTATAATTCCTTACACACTTCACTGCTAATTTAATAAAAGTTACAATATTAAGTGATCTTAATATTATTAAAAAATACGAAAACAATAGCTGGCCACAAACGTATTTCATAATCGTTATTATTAGTGAACTAAACATAATTATACAAAACATTGTATCGAGTACAACTCTGAATTGAGGGCGGAGCTTAAATGAAATTCGAATATTCACTGCATGAAGATATTTTTCCGTCGAAAATGCGTTTTCTTTTCACCTTAAAATCGAGTCTATTTCTGAAAATATTTTTATAATTTTTTTTTTTATTTTGTAGAAAGAGATTGATTGTATGACATTTCAGTGTTGAAATTTTAATATTTTAAATACAACAGTCTTAAATGTAATACAAAGTTGGCAAAGTTAACAAAGTTCAGAACGCTATTAACATAAAATAAGGTGAATATTTAAAATTTCAATACTGAAATGTCATACAATAAATCTCCCTCTATAAAATAAAAAAAAAATGCAAAAATATTTTAATAAATAGATCCGATTTTAAGGTGAAAACAAATCCCTTTTTCACCCTCCCCTTCCCCCAGTAGCCATTCCTCTTAACGCACTCCAACTCGAACTGAGCGTTATAAGCTCCGCGGTTTAAATTCTAACATCACCAACTTTTACGGCCGGTTGCACCAATATTACTTAAATTTTAAGTTTCCCTTAAATGGACAATATCATATCAGAATAAAAAAATCTTAAAAATAATGTAAAATTAATACTTATATACTTCGGTTTGATAACTGCCCTTTGTATAATATCTCAAACCAATTAAAACATGTAAAGAAGGTGATATAGCGTCAGATCTAGCTTTTTTAGCTGGTTTCAAATCCTCTTCTATAAGCCCAATAACGTATTTTACACTATTTTTTGACAATCGATAGCGTTGTCGAAATTCTATTCCCGATAAGTCCTCAAATGGATCATACCTAGTTATCCTCTTTCTCCTTACACTTCTGTTAACATTAACAACATCTAAAATATCATTTAAATCCGCTAACTCAGGAACACCAAGTAGTTCAGCCGCCATTTTATATGATGTGTCAAACGAAATATTGCTCGAAAAGATGGTACCTAGCATTACTTGAGTTCACTACTTCGCGCACCCGAAATAGTACTATTTCGAATCTAATTTTGATGTGAGAATAGGGTTACCACTTCGTTCACTACTTCATTCCACTATTTCGGAAATCATACTATTTCAAGGTATGTGAGAATACGGGCCATAGTATTTATAAAGTATTATTATGAATTTCAGTTCCAATTACCTAGGCTCTCCCGCTTAATAAAACTGAAGAATATAGTACGAATTTAATTTCCCGTCTATACCTGGGCACCCCCATTACCAAAACCCTGTGCACGCCTATGCTTTTCCACGAATGAATATGAATACACCGCATTAAGGATATGTTTTTAATAGAAAAATAGAACAAGCATTACGAACGGTAAAGAAACCCGATTTTAGACAATACCTAAATTTCCTAAAATAGTAAGATTAAACCTGACAATATAAATATCTGTTCAACTTCTTACCATCTTTATTCAGATCGTGCTGAATTTCGTACCATATTTTACCTTTTGGATGTTTAAAATTATGTTTTGTGTTTCTTTTAAAACAACTGAAGCTTTTTGGGCAAATGACTTTAGAGAAATAGAATAGAATATTTTTACTTTAACCTGTAATTATGCCCTACTAGGGTAGCCCTAGGTGTGAAGTTAGCCCCCAAGAATCGCCAAATTAAATTTTTTCTTAGTTATATAGTTAGTGGCAATTTGTGCCGTAAAAAATAATTAAATATTATAAACAATAAAAAAGTTATTAATCTTTTCTTATATTCCAAGTTTGAAGTTACCGAATGAAAAACTTTCTTACTCTATACCTAGTCCATTTAATAACTACGAGAAGTGAATGCCGTAGCCAGATTTACACTGTGTAAATACCAATTAAAAAATCCCTAGATTTCTTATCGCGGTAAAATTGATTTTGACATTTCATCTTCACACTCGTAATTTGGAATTATTTTATTATAGTAAACGAAAAACATTATTTAACTAATTAATTTATTAAATATAAAAAACGAATATATTTAATTATAATAATTTTCTGTAAAAGTAAATTAAAAAGGTTAAAATGATTTATGAAAACAATTACAACTTGTTCAGAATTATGAATATTGTTTTATTAAACCAAAATGCAATAAAAATATAATAGATCAATTTTTAACAAAACTTTAAGACTTACATATCTGTAAATTTGTAAAAAAACGCATCAATATTTGTTGTAATATAGAATTGTACATAAAAATAACTTCTTTCCTAGCGATTTTGTTCATTATTTACAGATCTGTAAGACTTACATATTTGTTCAGAATAGAGCCATAAATTTTTAATGTTTCCTGGATAACAAGCGTTAATAAAAAAATTGAATACAAAAAATTTCAAATTGTTTAATAATATATAACATTACAGAAGATAACATTTCAAGATATAAATATATAAAATGGTTGGCAGCAGCTTTCGATAGCACTACGTTGTATTGCGCTATTGTAGATGAAAAGATTATGTTTATTATCCAGATGATTTTTTCTTGATTGATGATTACGAGTTGTAATCTGGACTTTTCTTTTGATGTTACCATATTTTTAAGTACATAAGGATTTCACATTCTTCAGTCTTTCATTCTTACGTTTCTTCATTGCCTTCTTCACTCTCCGCTGAGCTGGTTTCACTGTCATCGCCAAGTGAAATAATCAATGGTTCAATTAAGGTGTCCATGATTCCATCTAATTTCCTCATCTTTTCTTCTTCCTTGATCACATGGCTAATACAATTTTGCCAGTCAGTACTCGAAACATTCTGGATTGCCTGTAAAAAAAGTTGTTGCACATCTTTCAATTTGAAGGTTGTGTTTTTCGATGCAACTTCATTTTTTATTTTTGCCCATATCAGTTCAATGGGTTCAGTTCACAATGATACGGTGGTAATCTTAACACAACTTTATTACTTTTTTTTGCCATTTCATCGGTAACATAGGATTCATATTCATTTCTATGCAGTTGTATTAAATGCAAGAGTTCAGATCGTACCATATCGGTATCGAAAGTTATGTCTTTTGATTGTAACCATTCCTGCATTAATTTTTTCCTCGCCGATGAAGTTGGAATTTTTTCTGATTTACGACTGTGGTACGATGCATTATCCATCACAGAATTATCTGGTATTTTATCTAACAGTTTAGAAAACCACTCTTCAAATACTTAACTATTCATTTCTTCGTGGTAATCAGCAGTTTTTTTACCTTCAAATAATAATAATACCTGATCTACAAAACCAAATTCAGATCCAACATGTAAAACGATGAGACACTTTCCTTTCCCGGAAGGATTTTTTAAACCAGTAGAAAGGCCTTCAACAAAAGCTTGTCTTTTACTTTAGATGCTGGTATCAGTCCACACTTTTTCATTAGTGTGTCCTTCATTTACCCAAGTTTCATCGAGATAATAAATTACTTGACCATTTGAACGGAAATGTATGATGCTTCTTAAATATTTTCATCTCCATCGAATAATATCATCACGTTCAATCAATACGCTTTTTCTATTTCGTTTTACAAATCTATAAAATATGAATTACTCAAATAGGTATTCTCTTGCCTGTAAAATAATGTACAAATAAACTTACTTGAAATTGATCATCTTCATAAAAGTATACAATGAAGAACGAGACATTTGTGAAAGATCTTGTCGATTTCGTATTTTATTTAAAATTTTATCCACAGTTGGTATTTCATTGTCATGGAAGAAACTATGGACTATTTGTCTCACAGAGTTCTTTGTAGAATCGTCGTAGGTTGTGATTAAATTAGGTCGTCCTCCAGAATGTTTGGATTCAGTAACATTTCCACTTTCTTTATATTCTTTTATTGCACGGAAAATAGTAGATTTTGCAACACCTAAAATATATTTTTTTAATATATCATAATACATAACCTTCTTTGACAACTTACCTGCTGTGCTGGACATTTTCTCAACGATAGCTGTAATATACATTTTTGGTACATCAGTACTCAATACCTTGTACATATTTATTAAATATTGTTTTTCGCTAACAGATAAATGGCCCACATCTAAACGTCTACGTTTCTTTAGTGAAGACATTCCACTTGTACTTGGTGTTGGATCCGGACCTGGGTCCATATTACAAAACGAATGTAATAAACAGGTAATAAGAACAATATTTGTTGATAAAACGTCAAGTTACAAAACTTGTAAAATGTCACAAAGGTCACAAAGATGTGAAAACGATAAAACAAAGACTTCAATAAAATTTGAAGCACACAAAACTTGTTAACCCGTAACTGGTGAGGTAATTTTTTTGTAACGTAACTGGTGAGGTGGGGTTCTACAAACCCCATTTGGAAATGGCGTTTCTGGGGAAATACGTAATTAAAATTTTTTGACAGTTATTTGTAGTGTAACAGACATTGGTAAATTAGGATAATATTAGGAAAAAATAATAATTAATTCTTCTTTATGTATAAATATATATATTTTTCCTACAGTCTTTATAAAATGTGTGAAAATGTCACGTTTGTACAGAAACCTTTGGTAATAATAATGAGACGACATAAAATAAAATTAAATTATGGAAATATTATTTAAAGGGTATATTTAATGTAACAAACAAAAAAAAATAATCATAAGTTCTACTCTAACACAATTTTTAACAATCTTTTATTGAACACAATCAGCGCAATAGCTTACACTACAACTGCCGCAAATAGGTGTGTTACAACCAACACATGTATATCTTGTTTTCTTGTCTTTACCTCTGGGACACTTTCCACATCTTATCTGCTTTTCGAGGGGTTTACGGACCGCATCACTTATGGGTTTTCTAAGAATTCGTGCGATGTTTAGTCGCAGCTCACGGGGTAGTCGACCGTTGAGTAACCTTATGTTTAGGTAAGGTTCTGCTAGTTCTCTGGCGAGTGATTTTACAAAATCAAGTCTCTTCTGTTGGGGATTTCCTGGAAAGCCCGAAAATATGACGTAAGAATTGACGAGGCTAATATTGAGTAAAGTGTAGAAAATAGCAACTGGCCATCTGTTGGTACGTCGGCTTGTGGAATACATAGTACATTTTTCATCTAGAGCATCTACACCTCCTTTTGTCTCGTTATAAAACGTAATGATCTCTGGTATACCAGTCATTTCATCAATGCAATTATCATGGTGCATTGAGGAAACCATAAGAACTACTTTATTTTTCTTTGGAACGTAGGAAACTAATGTGAGATCTTTGGTGAATCCATAAAGTGCCGACTTTTCTTGCCTTGCTTTCGCTGCAATGAATTCCTTTGGTACCTCTTTCTTGTTTTTCCTCAAGGTACCTACATATGTCAATCATCTTTTTTTCAGCTCGGAAATAAGCGGGATAGAAGAAAACCAGTTATCGGCCGTTATATTCCTATTTGTGCCATAGATAGGACCAGCTAGACGCAAAACAGACTGAGTAGGCTTTCCCAGTTTCTTCTCGTTATCCGAGAGAGTCTTTCCATCACTGTCTTTTCCTGAATAGATATACGCGTTGAAGAAGTAGTGAGTCTTTGCATTGTTCAGAACTATGATTTTTACATCATATTTCCGTGGCTTATTTGGGATGTACATCCGGAATTTACAACGGCCTCTAAACCCTACAAGCATTTCATCCACACAGGCGTATTCTCCAATACTGTAACATGCCTGACAATTCTTAACAAATGTTTCAAACACCCAAGATATTGCAGCAGTGGCATCAGTTTTTTTTCTATCAGTCCTATCTAAAGCGTTATCAAACCGAAGACACGTTAGAATGACAAGAACGCGCTTCAAAGAAATGATGCACCGAAAAATATCTCGCCCGGTTCCATCCGTAGCAAACAGCGCTTCTAAGTCTTCATGATTTGATTTGAAAATTGCTGAAAACATCAACATACCTAGAAAAGCCATAAATTCGGTATTATTCAGATCTTCGTAATCGCAACGTCTTATTTGCAATAATTTCTCGTTCGTACGGAGAATTATTTCATTAATAATTTCGTCAGTGAACAAAAGTTTCCAAGATGAAAGTTGCGTACAATACTGCCCAATCTGTTTCGCAGGACCAATGATGCCCGGAAGATGAGAAATTATGTTATGTTGTCTGGTGCGGATATTTGGATTTGGCTTATCAGCCGACCACTTGAACTTATTTTTTCCGTAATAATTTTTTGGGTCCTTTTTCCTTCTCTTCTGTCCAGGCGCTTTATCTTCACCATCGGAACATAAATCGGCTGGGACGTTAACATGTTCTTCCTCACTGTGAGATAGGTCTTCCTCGGATTTACTTTCGTGGTCACTTCGAAAATCGGATGCAACAGTGTCACCGTCATTACCACTAAAATCGCTCTCTGTATTGTCCCATACTCCTTTAGCCCACTCATCAAAACGCGGGTCATCTGGGTTCATTTTTCTTATCGAAGAAGCCATAATATGTGAAAATGAAAATTTGCCTCAAAGAAATAAAAAGTTACGTAATTAGTGAGGTGGGGTTTGTTAAACCCCGCATTTAACTGTTAGTACAATAATTTAATAAAATAATCTTATTTCGATGCGTGCGGACTCTTCTAGTGACGACGGTAAACTGATCGAAAGCTACATGGGTGATCACACGGATCCCCCCACCACTTTCAAAACAGTAACAATTTCTAGATTCAGTGGGGTTTGACAAACCCCACCTCACCAGTTACGGGTTAAATATCACAAATGAATATAAAATTCAATAATAATGTGATAACACAAAGTTAGTTCTGAAAAGAACTGATTTATATTTACGAAAAATCAGAATAAAAGCAAAAAAAAAAACTGATCACCGTGAAACGAAACTGACAGAAATATCGTTCAATGTAAAACTGGCGCTGCGTCAACCAATCAGAAGCATTTATTTTAGTGCGCCAACTTCAGGTCACTCTTCCTAGTTATTAAATGGAATATAGTAATAAGGCCTAATTTGTATTACAAAAATGAATTACCTAAACATTATAAAAAATATAAAGTCTTAATATATTTCAACAGTTTTCAAAATTGAAAGATATGAGAACAAATTATTACAATATTGCAATAAATAGCAAAGTATTAAAGCCTTACATAAAAAAAACCTGTTTTGGTACTAACTTCATGTATTATAAAAGGTTTTATTTTTTGTAATATTTAATTCATATTTATGACACTAGTTGGCGGAAATTATTTACTAAGAAAATTTAAAATTTGGTGATACTTCACGTCTGGTATAGGTATTATAGTAAAAGATAAATAACTTTTTTTATTATTTATAATATTTATTTAATTTTCACAGCAGAAATTGGCAAAAATTAGGTTCTAAGTTCACTCTTGGGTGCCTATTTTGTAACTTATATCACTAGTGATACGCGTACAAAAGTGTTTAAAATCGCTATATCTTATAAACTACCGCAATTGCATCCATATTGATTGCAAATTGAAATGTCAAATTCAAAATATAAATATTTTTTGACCACGAATTGTAAAATTTTAACTAATAATAAAACAAAATTTGATAATTTGTATTATTATATAAAAATGTACTATTTAATGTACTTTTTCCCGAAATGAATTACACATCCGTCAAATGTCAATCAACTGGCACGAAATTATAAGCAGGGGTGTCGTTAAGATTTTAAGGTTGGGAGTGCACATTTTCAGAGTCCTATTTACACCTAGTCCGGCTCTGTCCGACCAGTAACCAAAATTTTGCGCGTGCCGCACAAGCACAGTTGACTCGGAAATGTTTTACTAATTAAAATAAACACAGAAAAATTTTAAACATGCTCTTTTAGCTTGACAACACTTATTGAAACTAAACCACACATTTCATTATCTTCTACACATAAAGTAAGTTCTCTTTTTATTAACTTACACTTTTGAAACGTGAATTGTACTCAAATTGATTCGGTACTTTTTCTGAACTCTTGAAATCATATTTGTAATATTTTTCATTACATTATTTTGGATTTCTTCATTTTTTAAAATCCATAAATCTACAAATTTTTTTATTGTCATTCACTAGCCGTTTCTTGCTACTGATTACTTCTACAATTTTGTACATTGCTGAAGATGCAGATTGAATTATTTGCACTTCTTCTTTACTCTTATTTGGTTTTCGTTTCTTATTTTGGGGTATGTATTGTATTTTTTGTTCAATCGGAGATATAGGCTGTGACTCAAAATTTATAAGAAACTTATTTTTCTGGCTATGCACTCTATAGTTTATCCAATATCGAGTCGTAGGATTTTCTTGTGATATATTTGCTCTAAAATAAAACAAAACTCGTCGAAATACCACATTGCTGAAATAAATATATGAAAATAAAAGAAGACCTATGAAAACATTTGAGATACAAACGTAAATATTAAAAATGATTTACCTTATCTGTTCTAGCACCACTAAATTTAGATTTTTTTATTTTGCAGTACTCTGTTAAGAAATTAGTTATTATCAATAGAAAAACACGGCAAAACATTTCAAATAAAAAAATGTCAATTATAAAAACGGGCGTTGGAGAGTCGTACAATATAACTGATAAAAGTTGCGAATTGACATATATATATATATATATATATATATATATATATATATATATATATATATATATATACACAGGGTGGCCCAGTGAAAATTATCAGCGCAATTTTTGGCCACTTAACATTAATTTTGCAAAAAACGTTCGAACACGTCAATTTTAATATAAAGGAGGACACCTAAATGGATTAGTACCAATGGCATAACTTCAACCCTAAAATGGGTGTGGACTGCATCTACCGTCGTGCGGTAACACCTTGATCAATCAAAAGATTTACCAAGCCGCAATAAAGACTAAAATAAGCAGACTAGGTACTTCATCACTCTATATTTGGACGTACTAATGCTGCAATTTGCAGATTAGATAGTAATACTTGCCCACTTATAGTCGGACACACGAAACGCCTTAAGTGATTGATGTGATTCCGTTCAACTCCAAATAACGCACGTTCATTTAAAGAAAAAGAAAAATTAAATTAGGCTAGTACAATTGCAGACAGCTGAAAGAAAAAATGATAGCAGTAGATACATATAGCTGGGAAACTTGCGTAAAACTATATACATCTTTACTAACATCCTCATTGGTCTACAAGTCTGAAGTTTGGGTACCATTAAAAGCAAATAACGTGACGAGAAAACCAGTACAGTACTTGAAGAATATCTTTGGCTGGCAAAATACCACTAGAAATCACTCTATAAAAATAGAAAATTCCATCTTGAATCTAATATCTTCAAACATAAAATAAATGGTGGCTCAATATACTGTCTGTACCTTCTGACCGATACATTAGAGCTTCTATGGCAAACTATCACTGTTAAATGATCGTTCATTTGGGTACGAAATTAAAACTATTGCTGTAAAAATCTAATTACACCTAGATCTGGGAATAACAATAGTTACCTGGTACACTAACCAAACCAGTCAATTAATTTACAATCCCAACTTCAAGCACTGTAATATTAGTAATCATTACTTCTCATTAAGTATCCAATTAAAAGTACTAAAAGAATCTATAAGTATTCAACGTTTCTTCTTTTTCCACAACGGCCACTGCCACAACGAAGAGTTGTACTATTTTCTACCTACACGAACCAAACGATTTGAATCGATTCTTATTCCGATGCTCCAACAAAGATGTTTGAATGAAATCTAGCCAACTAGAAGTATGAAAAAATAATGCACACAATTGTTGCGGAACCACCCTAAATTGAAGAGCCTTCAAAAAACAAATAACTATCTCGTACTCCTGTACAACTAGATGGGAATATTTATTGTCATATATAGATTTTATACATATACATTATAATGCACCTACCTAATTAAAGAAAACCACGACTAGCTGAAATTACAAATAGGCAGGGAAAACACTTAATAAAATATAAATCATTATAAGATACTTCAGCGATAATTTTAATCTATGACAAATATCATACATTTATTAAATAATTAGCAAGCTACCTACCAGTTATAATATTTAAATGAATCATATTATTAATATAACGTATTATTGAAAGCAGGTTTACAAATGGCAAAGAAAAGTAAATAAGAGAAGTAGCTAAACAAATCATACAAAATAAAGAGTAATTGTAATCTATTATAGTGTTTATTAAAAATAAACAAACACCGATGAATCCTCTGCTAGAAATTCGGCCAAAGAGCAGTCCAGATGGCACGCTTCTGGCTCTTAGACGGGAGAATTTAATAAACCACAGTAAAATTTAGACGATAATTTCACTAATTTGTTTATAATAGTCTTTGTTTGTAACAGAGGTTAATACTGTAAACTTACAACACAATCCAACAACGTTATATATTTTTCAATGTGGCTTCGACTGTTCCTCTTCCTCTTTCATTGTTTTCTCTGTAGCACCCGTTGATGCACAATAATAACTACACTATCACATTTTCGCAACAGATGTGACTACTGGTATATAGAATAATACATTTATTTATTATTATTAACAATTCATTACAACATTTATTATTTATTAAGGAACACTATGTTGCCATTACAATTTTTAATATACACAAATACAAATACTAAATACAATTTTACACACTAACGCTGCTAGTATTAATTACACGACACTTATGTTTACGGAGTTGTTTTTGTTGCACCCAAAAATTACAAGGAAGTTCGTAATATTCATATATAGTGAGAATATTTATGTTGTCGCAATTGGGTTGTCTGCTTTGACTACTCTACGGAAGTGTGCGCTAGTCCTTGTACTCCCCAATCACACTGGCAAGGGCTCCCTGAGTTTGCAAGATCTTGCAGTGAGTGTTTCGGTTTAATTTTGGTTTTTAAAACTTCTCATTGCATCCCTTAGTATTGTGCTAAGACGGTTGTATTTTTTTTTATCTGGTGGATATAGAGTGCGCTGCCACTCCTTCCTGGCTCTTCGACGCTCTCTTATAATCTCGAGAATGTATGTCGGCAGCTCTGGCTGGGGACTTTTGAAAACGTCATCTTCGCAGGTGTTTGTTTCTTCAGGTGTTGTCGTGCAAGTGGCGTTGTTTGGGCTTGTAGCAGCGGATATAGATGTCACGGATAAGCGAGGCGTTTTCACATTGGCGTCAGTAATAGTAGCGGATGTAGACGAGGTGAAAGTGGCATCATCTTCTAGCATGAGTTGATTGTTAGAAATAGCTTCATCTTCACTCACATTTGCAGATGACTCCTGTTGGTTCTGCAAGAGGCTTTCCAGCAGGCGGATCTTCTCGGTTAGCACTTCAATGAGTCTGTTTAGGTCGCTGCCTGTCTTCAAGGAAGCAATCTCCATGTCGAGTTCCTCTAGGCGGTCATGGTCTGATGCCATGTTGATTGGCGAAGAACACAATACAAACACTGAACTTTAATGCACAGAACTAATTCGCTGAACACTTATTCTTTCGCGATACGATTCTTGTAGAACTTCCTGCAAGTGCTAGCTGAAGCTTGGGCCTTGCAACAGGGGTTCACGAACATACGAACAAATTTTGAATTAGATGAGTGCTTAACACGTAATTCTTGTACAGACTATGCACAACAAATTGTACTGTTACGCGTTTATACAGAGGGGTTCTGACCTGTCCAGAAAAACAGGGTCAACTGATAAACCGTTCGTATTGTTCAAGGTTTATATACAGAACAGGTTGTCTCATTACCATAAGAGCAATGTATTCGGTAGTGGGGGTAACAGTGGTAATAACGTCAAGTCAGCGCTGAAGTAAATATAATATAGTGCTGGACAACATAATTGAGAATTGGATTACATCACCCCCTACAAGCATACCGTAAACATGGGATTATCCCCAAATTTATGGTACAGAAATGCAGGGACTGATTTCAAATTTTTGAAATAGGTATATATAATACAGGTAAAAATGTTTGGTTTATACGTACTAAAACAAACAAATTTTTATTTTATTTATGTAAAAACTAATCCAGCCTAATGGGGAATGGTTAATTTTCTTTCCATTTTTGATCCTCATCACAGTTATAAGAATATAATATTTTTATTAATACCGTCCCTACATATTTTCAACTCATCACCCGTCGTGAGGGTTAGCCGCATCCATTACCAAGCTTAAGGGATTAACCAAATATCTTGTCCTGTACTATACTTGAATTTTTGTTATTTGTTATATCTAAGTATATAATATAAGTATGTAATATAAAGTAATAAAGTATAAAAAAAATTAACTGTTTTTATTTCTTTCATTCCATCTCTATACAAAACAGTTGATTATTATTTCGTTTATAGCTACATGTTACCTGCTCGAAACGCTATTGTACTTTTAAGGAACACGTTGCTTGAAACGAAAAAAATTGTCGCAGGACATTTCATATCACGCTATACAGAGTGTTTGGCGGAAGGTCGGCACCCAGAATATTTCGTTCATTTTGAGAGATACAAGAAAGGAGCAAAATTAAACTAGGCAAAGGGGCTCATAAAATGGTGTTGTTGTTTCACTTTCGGTTTTAACGGAAATGTGTCCAACCTTACTTCTAAAATAGAGAATCGATATCTTTATATTTTTTTCGGAATGTACAAAAAATTATCTTTACAATGATACCAAAATATCATAGATTTATTTCCACCAATTCAAAATGACGACAATTTATTTTATTAATATTAATTTACAACTAGGTAAGTAAGGAATGAAAAGAGAATAATAAGAAACAAAACAAAACAGAAACACAGAGTAAATATGAGAAACAATATAAAAATTATAAATGTTCAATATGGCCGCCGTCATTTTCTATATATTTTGTCATACGAAATAGAAACTCTGCCATTACATTTTCCACGAAAGCCATTAATATTATAAAAAAAATGAAATTGCATAACAAAACTAAGGTAGATAAAATACTTTTTGACATATGGTTTGCTTTCAGGTAACAAAATTATTTTCATATAGCTTGCTATGTTTTACTTTTTTAAGAATTTATTAGTAAATATTATAAAAATAAATTGTCGCCATTTCGAACTGGTTGAAGTAAAACTATGATATTTTGGTATCATTGTAAAGCTAATTTTGTATACATTCCGCAGAAGAATATAAAAATACCGATTCCCTATGCTAGAATTAAAGTTGGACCCATTTCCGCTAAAACCGGAAGTGACTCAAAATTTGTACTACGATCATTTTATGAGTCCCTTTGTGTAATTTACCTTTGCTTCATGAAATTTTCTTGTATCTCTCAAAATAAACGAAATATTTTGGGTGCCGGCCTTTCGCCAAACACCCTGTATATATTGTAGGATATAGGAAGTGAAATGCAAATACTTGATACGAACATTTTTCGGAAGCCATTTGCGATTTGAAAAGTACTGAATGTCAGTCTTTCTAGTTATTTTTAAACTTTTAAACAAGTATAATAATTTATAAATTTAAACATTAAAATCAAAACATATTCAAACGTGAGTAAGTAAAATTTTTATTAATTTATTACCAGTAAAATAACATTTTAAATTCGTATTTATTCTGAATTTAGGTAGCTATTCCTATTTAATTTTAACAATTTAGATCAGTGCTTTCAAAATCCATGGGAACAGAAAATAACTATCATGATAACAAACTAGGGTTTTGATAAATTTCAAAACCGGTTGAAAATGATGTTCACATTTACGAATAATTATTTTTCTATATTTGTTAAATCAATATTATACATATTTAAAATTGTACATATAGTTTGTAAGAATTTGCTGCAAGGGATGAAGACCAGGTAAAATAACAGTGCAAATAAGCATTTCAAGATAATTGCCAATGTACCTGGCTTCGTAATAACTAGACCGTATCACAGCAGGGATTTCATATTTCTATACGTTAGGGAGGATTACCAAAATTTGTAAAAACGATACAGGTCAACTAAAGAAAAGAATTAAGGTTGGACACCTTACAAGGTAATTAACAAATGGATTTGTAAAACTCGCCGCTTTTGGAATTCCTTGAAGTAATTCTTTAATCTCGTAACAGTTATGTTTAATTATGTTAAATACAGACATTCTTGTATTGTTATTCTGATGATGGTGTAGAATCTGAAAGGATCATAAATAATTGTTAATTAAAGTTTTACCGAGTGTTTTTTTTTTAATTATAATTTACTAGTACGAAACAAAATTTGTTGTTAATGTTTGTAGCGAAGTATTGTTGATTCTTCGGTACACACAATATAATGTACAGATAAGTAACTGGAAGCTGATGTTACATAATGAATAAAATGATGAAGTTCAATAAGAAAGACTGATATTATTCAAGAGCTATTTATTTTTGCCTGTTCTCTTATCAAAAATCGAAATATAATAATTCATGAAAATAAACATAACAACAGTAAATAAAACAACAAACTTCATAGATTGCTTTAAACATGAATCATACAAACACAACAACTGTAAATAAAGTAGGCCCTGTGTCGGCGTGGGCAACGTAAAAATAGTTTTTAAAATCGTACTACCCGCGTCGGCACATGTTCTTAAACATTCAGATATTATTCAAATTATTATAATTTTTTAACGTCAGTATATTCATTTGGAAACAACATATTTGTTTCAGAAAGTTCGTTTAAAATTAGTTTTAGAAATACAAAATAAAGATAATTCGTGTTCATCTGTATAACACTTCTCATTGAAACTTCCAAATACGTTCTTAACTCTAAGCTATTGGTTTAAAATTCGATTAAGGAATTCAAATGAATTGGAGATATTCATTTTAATATGTTATCCCGAAATTTATTAATAAATAAATTACTTCGTAATTTATCTACTGCAAAGAATTACGCAAAAACCAATTGTAAGTTTCCCTAAGTACATAATCTAAATTTCATGGCAATTCTTTACTTGCTTTTTTAATATATAAATGTAATGAATGCCATATATTTTTAATAAGCATCGTCAAGTGCGTTATGTCTTTTTTTTTTTGAAAGGTCAAATAAAGAATTATGCTAACTAATTTTGTTACTTTGCCCCGTCGGAACCAATATCGATCAATATAAAAATGTCAATTTTGTTTTCCTTTAATTTTTTTTTAAATATTCATGTCTTGGCTAGTAGCTCGTGTTACCTTAAACTTACGTTCCTAAATAATCAGTTCGCACTGTATTGTGATTATATCATATTTTGTATTATTTATTTAAATAAAAGCATTCTCATTTAATAAGTACCACATTTTACTTTCCTTTGATGCATTAAAATATTATGTCTTCACGTGTACTTTGTACGCTAGCGCAGGGTTTCTCAATTCACTAATGGGCGATTTTCGATTCTTGGTGCGCGGCAAATATTAATCATATTTATCTATTAATAACAATTTTTAATGCCACGTTATTTATTTTACTCCTTATTATAAAAAAATATATTTTATTTCTAATGATATATAGCAAATTTTTAAATTAACCGCATTTCCACAACATTGTGCGTTATAAGTTGAAATAGAATGCTGTTCACTCGATAATTTTCTATATACAGGCTGACCTAATAAAAAAATATCAGCGTCATTTTTGGCCACTTAACATGAATTTGTTAAAAACGCTCGAATACGTAACTTTTAGTATAAAGGGGGAAACCTGAATGGATTAGTACCAATGGCATAACTTCAACCGTAAAATGGGGGTGGACTGCACCTCAAAAATTTTAAATGGAAGAGGATGTCAAACATGATACCGTTCAAAAGGCCTTTCAATTCTCCTTTCAACAGTTTTTATATTTTTTAAATCCGTTCATTAATTCCAGAGATATATCGTTTAAAAAAAAATTTATCAGGTGCGCAAAACTGCAATCAAGTAGGCTTAAACAAATGTGTTGTAGCCAAATAGGTACTTATATAAAATATATACATGTGACAAATATTGTTATTTTTATTTTGTTTTCGAGATTTTACAATCTTGAAAAATAATTGATAAACTCATTTATAACATTAATTCCGGCTATGGCAATTTGTCTATTATTAAAACCTGGTATTTACGGAATCTGTGCGCCATTAATTAATTGTTGCAAAATGTGTTTATCATGTTTAGCTTGGAGTACAGGTTCTGGTTCATTCATGTCTCTTGCAATGTTGTGAAAAACAGCTGTTGCAACAATAGCTGTGAGTGTCGTTTGAATTTTTAATCTGGTTCCGTAGACCATTATTGGAAAACGATATTTGCAAATCCCAAAATAATTTTCTACAATAGTACGAGTACGAATATGTGACTCATTATATAATTGTTGATACTGATTAACGGGATTGAGAAATGGTCTGACTCAATACGGCTTCAACTGATATCCACTGTCACCTGTAATTTTTTTTTCCTAAAATATTCAAATATGGTGTATGAAAGTATTCTTACCTAACAGCACACAATTAGAGATTGCTCCATTTTCAAATTGCGCATGAATAATACTGTTATTAAATATTGTCACATCATGTGTAGTCAGGCCAACGCGCAAAAATAATAATAATTGTCTTTTGAGCATTACAAATACTTGTGTATTTATTGAAAAATACCCCTTCCTATTTCGGAAAACTTCAGCAACATTATTATATATATAATTACAAAGATTTTATTTAAAAATGAAACAAAATATCTTTTTCTATAATTACCAGGAAATTGAATTTTTATACGTGTTCCATCCCGTGAGGATATTCCTTCATTTATGTTTGGAAATTTTATATAATTTGGTCTTAAATCAGCAACAGTTTCTGTTGCACGACGAATAATTCTACCGACTGTTGATTTGTGCATCCAACCAAAATCAGCTAATGTTAGAAGATGTCCACCTGTGGTATACACGTAATCTAACTAGTAATTGATTTAATAAAAACACGCAATTATTCCTAAAAAAAAATACATGTTTATAAACTAATTCGCCTGAAAACACAGTTCAAGTTGCTGAATTACTTCTTCTTTCCGTACGAGTAAATTGTGATTTTAATTATAAATAATATTTACTTATCATATGGATATTCCATCCTATGATCTGCTCGTTCATACAGGGTGCGGCAGCATAACTTCCTTTTTTAAAATGCGCGCCATTCAGTTAGTTGATGTCATAGCGGAGCGCTAGTGGTCTCGTTTAAGAGGGGGTACTGTAAAGTTTTGTCCCGACACGGTTCAGTCGCTATCATGCGTTGGAATAGTGAGGAGCGTGCCTTTGCCGTTGAGGCCTACTTTTCAAGCGGATGTTCGGTTATTGCAACACAGCGTGCATTTCGGAATCGCTTTAATTTAGCCCCGTTGGCTCCCGTCCCAGACCGCAAATCAATTGTTACATGGGTCACTACATTCAGACAAACTGCAAGTGCGACAAAACGAAGAACTGGAGTCCCTCGGCCCGTTAGATCACCTGAGAACATTGAAGCAGTGAGAGCGTCAATGTTGCGATCACCACGGCGTTCTGCGCGCAAATACGCATCTGCCCTTGGACTATCCGATCGTTCTGTGAGAAGAATTCTTCGTGATGATCTTCATTTTCATCCCTATAAGATGGCGATAGTGCAGGAACTTACAGAACGTGACTTCAATTCTCGGATGAACGCGTGTGAGCTTCTTCTTGATGTCGTTCCCGAGGGTGCTATTGTTTTTTTTAGCGATGAAGCCCATTTTCATTTGTGTGGGTCGGTTAACAAACAAAACATGCGCTACTGGGCTGACATCAACCCTCGAGAATTGCATCAAAGGCCTTTGCATTCACCCAAAGTCACAGTGTGGTGTGCAATTTCCTCAGCTGGAATTATTGGTCCCTGGTTTTTTGAGGAAATTGAGGTTACAGTGACAGTGAATTCGGACCGGTATGTAAACATGCTACAGAATTTTTTTTCCCACGGCTAGAAGAGTTGGATTTGGGGGACACTTGGTTCCAACAAGACGGTGCAACAGCACACACTTCAAGAGCATCGATGGCTGTTTTGAGGGAACACTTTCCAGAGCGCCTTATCTCAATTAGAGGCGATTTGGAATGGCCGGCACGCTCTCCCGATCTGTCCCCTTTTGATTTTTATCTATGGGGTTTTTTGAAATCCCTTGTTTATGTGAACCGTCCAAGAACCCTACAAGATTTGAAGACCAACATCGAAGAAGAAATTGCCAACATAACACCAGCTATGCTAACAAGAGTCATGACAAACGCCAGATATCGGTTTACGCAATGTATGGAGAATGAGGGACGTCACCTAACAGATTTGATCTTCAAAACAATGTAAATAAAAACTTTAGACATGTACCTACATTATAAAAAATAAATAAATATTTTCCGATGCACACAATAGTTTTTATTGAGTTTTGAAAAAAGGAAGTTATGCTGCCGCACCCTGTATAATATTCTTGGAACATTATATAATATATAAAAGTTCAATATCTTCTAATTTATTCACAGCGTCTACGTCGTAGTGAATATTACGAGTATAATAATTTAACATTATAAAATGAAATAAATGTACTCTTCTTCTTTCTAACCAACAATTTGACAAATTCCTCCGTAAGTAGACGTTTAAGTGACCGATATCGGATAATTAGTTTAAGGCGCACATAAATCTTTTTAAGTATGGAAATTTTACTGGTGCAACGAAATTTTTATATTATTACTTAGACTTTTAAGGAACCCTTAGCATTCAAGTGATGTTGCTGAAACTGGGCATTAATAAATTTACATAAATAAATTATTTATAATTTCATTAATTAATAATTAATATTTTCATAGCCTGTGTTAATTATTATTCCTATGTTTCCTTATAAAATAAACGCTTTAATACATTCCTGTCAATCAACTCACACCGTAACTGTGGTAATAATATACTTTAAGTTTACCGATAAAATAAACTGCCGTATATGATAACAAGACACATATGAGTGTAAAAAATATTTAACGTGAGGCTGTGCGCACGCATAATATGTACAAAATCATTCAAGCAAATATAATAAGTTTTATTATTTCATTGATATCATAAATTAGAGATGCAAAAGTAGGTAACTGAATAACAAGAAAAACGTCAGGAAGAAAACTGTATATTTGTACATATTCATGTTACATGTTACAATTAATAAAATTCATACATAAATATTTTTTTCCTTACTAAATACATGAACATAAAAATATTAAAGTTAGGAAATTGAACATAATTTAATAACGGCGACATATATTTATTGAATCGGCATTGCATTTCACCCATCTTAATTACTAAAATTACATATTTCGGATGAGTCGTCCGTCTTTGATAAACGAATATTCTCTCGCAATTTGAACCATTTTGTTTGCACAAATTGGTGATCTGCTTCAATTTCTTGTCATACATAATAAATTCGTGTAGGATTATCTACCTCCTCAAAATATGGCATTGGAAAACTATCATGTGACAATTGCTATTCTGAACTTTTTGCAATATATAGATCATTTCCATTATTTTGCGATAAGTTCAATACTATTAAAATGTTAATATTACTATAATTAGCATACCATGTATTCTCATGTCAAAATTGTCTTCTTCCTGACTCAACATCTACAAAAAACAATTAAAATTTAATTAATATTATTGTATTTATTATATAATCCTTGCACTACCCTGGCTTCGAGTCTACAGGTTTTACATTTATTATATTACATATTTTGTAAATTTATAATAATTTCCTCTTTTGTATAATTTTTTGTCACCATAATTGCATTTGTCGTTTCGTCCAATAGTATTTCTTCACATCTTCCTTCTCTTTCAAATTCCCTACAGTACAGTCGCATAAGTTTCACAGTTTTCTCTTCTCTCCCGTAAAGTGTGCTCATTCTTGCTTCAAATTTAAGCCAGTTTTTGTTGTTATTCTCTTCATTTCCGCAGCGTATCTGGCAATTAGGCTAATGTTGTATTTCCAACGGTTTTTATCTTCTTAAATTTTGAGTTGTACGATAAAATATGGATTTTTATTGTTTGTTGTTTGTCTTTTTTATAAGGATTCCCATATAATTTCTCTGTTTTGTCGTCTTATTTCGATTTGTATTGTTGCGAAGCTATTTCTTTCATAATCATTTTACTTAATTTCCCCCATTTTGTTAGTGTATTGCTTCTTCCCCTCTTTTAATATTTTCTAACATTCTTGAAGAATTATTATTTCTAATTCTCTTATCCCTTCCTCTTATTTACAGCTTTCTTTCGGTCTCTTTCATCATTTTTTGCTACTTTTATTTCTTCTAAAACTATGTATCTAGACATAAGATCCGTTTCACATATTTTACCTGTATATCTTATAAAATTTGTTTTTCTTTCCACCCTTATATCTCTGCACCAAACATTACTATATTTTTGACTACATATTCGAACAGCATCCAATGTATTCCTACATAATTTTTAAATTTTCTTTCTCCATTGCTCTACATTTATTTTATTGCTATCATCGCCTTTTTCTTCTCTTTGTCGAGATGTTTTGTACGGCCGTTATATTTTTGAAATACAAGGTGTCCCAATGAAAATTATTAGCGCAATTTTTAACCACTTGCCATCAATTTTACAAAAAAACACGTTAATTTTAGTATAAAGGGGGACATCTGAATGGATTAGTACCAATGGCATAACTTCAACCCTAAAATGGGGGTGGACTGCACCTCAAAAATTTTAAATGGAAAAGGGTGTCACACACAAAACAGTTCGAAAGGCCTTTCAATTCTTTTTTCAACAGTTTTTTTTATTTTTCAAATCCGATCATTATATATATATATATATATATATATATATATATATATATATATATATATATATATATATATATATATACAAAGGGTGGCCAAATTATTATACTCAAGCCAAAAAATACTATATTACGTAAGTTTAAGGTACAAAATAATGTAGATAGGTTGTTATATTATTTTTTTAATAATATTACATTTATTTTAGATCAAAAATTAAACATTTTTACATTTAAGATTTGATTGTAAAAAAATACAAATTATTTAATATTTCGTGACCACGCCTTTAGCTTTTATAACTGCTTCTATGCGACGTGGCATGCTTTCAATGGATTTTATGGCTACTTCTTGCAGTTTTGGAGTATTATGCTACACTCTGATAATATTCTCGATTAGTTCTCTTTTGTGTGATAATTTTATCACGTGAAATTTCAGTTTTTAGAACTGACCACACATTTTCAATTGGGTTCAAGTCTGGCGAATTTCCCGGCCAGTGCAAACTTTTTATTCGATGATTTTCTAAGTATTTCGTAATAGATTTTGCTTTGTGACAGGGCGCAGAGTCGTGCATGAATATAAAGTTACCGTTTGGAAACCATTCTTTTGTCTGCGGGACCAGCTTCTCTTCTAAAATTTTTTATACTGATCCTGACGCATGGTCCTTTGAACGATATACAGCCGTCCAGTTCCTTTACTGCTGATAACGGACCATATCATCACTGAAGTGGGATGTTTTACACGTTCTACGATACAGTCTTCTTTGTATTTTTCGTCGGACAAATTCAGTATTGTCCTGAAGAATCTGTATGGACGATTCATCAGAGAAGCAAACCTAAAGGATTCTTTTTTGTAATTTATACTTGCATTTTAGCTATACAAACCTTGTTCCAGTCTTCTTGTGTCCAATGTTTGTGTTTTTTTGGGCCACGCCAGACGTTTAGCCTTTACAGCAGCAGTAAGTTTTGGTTTCTTTACAGGTCGACAACATTAAAACCCCAGCTCTACAAATCTTCGCCTGAGCGTCCTCTCAGATAATTACACTCCAGTATTATTTAAAATTTTTTGTACGATCTGCCGAGGTTTTCGACGGTTTTCAAGTGTTATACGGCGAATTTCCCTTTCAGTTCGTGGTGTTGTAATGCGCTTTCGGCCGCATTTACCCATTCGAACCGCCTCAAGCGGTTTTCCTAATTCCAGTTTTCGCTTAATATTGCGCACGCTGGACTGCGATACATCAAGCAAATCAGCAATTTGGCGTTGAGTATTTTGACAATGCTGTAACATTGTTGAAATCTTTGCTTTTTTCCTCGGCGTGAGGTCTGCGGCTTTTCCCATGTCTGCTAAAGAAATATTTTTGTAAAAGTAAGTTGACAGCTGTCTAAAAATTTAATTCACACCAAAACATAAACAAAATTTATTATTTAAATATTAGAACAATTTTATATTCATAAAAAATAAAAACTTACCGAATATTATACCTATAAAACTTACGACGAAACGGTTTTCAGGACTTGTCATCCACAAACACTGACTCACAAAGTACAACCGCTGCGAATAACGTGCGCTATTTTGACAAAAATGATATTTGCCTATTGACAGATGACTGAAAATGTTGCCAGGTATTGCACTTAATGAACAAAAAAAGAAATAATAATGTTCATGGGATATTAAATTAATTGAAGCCACGACTTTCACAGATTATGATGAATTTTACTTTGAGTATAATAATTTGGCCACCTCCTGTATATATATATATATATATATATATATATATATATATATATATATATATATATATATATATATATATTGAGACGATCACTTGGGCCGTTGCTATTGTTGTCGGTTCGTGATGTCGTGGTTCTCCTACAGGATGTCGGGTTCTTCTCGAGCGCCAATCTGCGGATCCTGTGAGAGAAGTGACGTGTGCCACGGGAGCTCTAGGTCGGTCGGGCCAAGGTTTAGCACAGACAGACAAAAGTAAGTTAAATATTTTATTGTACTAAAAATTACTACACCTAGTTGTACTGAGCCGTAGAAAGTGAGAAAAATGACAAACTAACCGCGGTTCTACCCAATCGTCGACGGAGTTCGCGATGGGATCCACCAGCGGGGGTCCCGGCGGTTGTATTTATACCCGAAATTTAATTAAACCTGCAGCTACTGATTTTAAAGTGAGAAAGACTGACTTTTTGTATTGTTGTTTTCGTTCAACAAATTGAATTTTATTTAAAAAAATCGCGAAATCACTTCCCTTGACTTTACAGAGTTTTGTATTTGATTTAATCTGATTTACATATTTTTAAAAAATGTAGCTTGGGATTTCGGTCTCACGAACTGTTGTATTCGAGGTTGGCGGTACTGCGGCCGTGCGCACGCGCTGGCTCAGCTGATATGTGTTTTTTTGTGAAAACTTTGGAAACTGTAAAAATAACAAGAAAAACTAGGAAAAGTAAGAGCGGTAAGTGTTAATAAGTTTTTATTATTGTTTCCTTCAGTGCTGTGGTTGTAGGTGAGACATTTGTGAAAGTTTTGTCCCATGTGGTCTTGAGGTTATGTTCCGTGACATGTGCTTTCGCCAAAGTATTTTGCGGCGGCTCTTTGGTAATCCGGCAGACTGTTGGAGATGCCGTACCGTTTCATGAATGTGTTTGCAGCAGTCGACGGCTACTGGTTCGGACGGCGGGTTCGCTCTAACGTGATGTGCGGTTCGGACCTCGTGGAGTCGGTGTTTGTGACTTGGTGGAGCAACGAGGAAGGCAGGTACGTGTTCTTTGTTACGAGCATTTCGTCACAATATATATATATATATATATATATATATATATATATATATATATATATACATATATGTGTGTGACGCACACTTGGGTCGGGTGTGAGTGTGTGCGTCGTGTGGTACCCTTGAGTGTTCTAGGTCGGTCGGGCCAGGGGTTAGCACAGAAACATCGCAGACCTTTCAATAATCTTTATTAGCACACAAAGAACAATAATATGCACGGCTTGTGCCGCAGGGAAGCACCTAGAAAATAAAACAAGTGCTCAACGCACGGCTACAGTGACATATGGTCTGACTAAACGATTGACTGGCTGATCGCTGAGGTAGCTGCCACCTCTGAGGCTACTCCTGACAGCTGCGCGAAAGATAAACAAGAAAATAAAAAAACAGCGGCGGGGTCGCTGAGGTGGACGCCACCATCGCAAGCCTCAGAACAATGCCTTAGACCGCTGAGGTGGACACCACCATTACAAGCGCGTCTAAGAACGGTGGAACGCGAAAAACTAAACACGGCAATACAAGAAAAGATAACTTACGATAAATCGGTAGGAACGGTACGGATTCTAGCTCAGAATTCATTTCTGACTGACACTGGCAGAAGAAGTAAGTTTTGCGGCTTCGGCGGCCTTATTTATACCGAAAATTTAATGAATCCGGTCGAGACTAATATTTAAACGAAGAGACAACGATTTGAACTATTGTTATTTTTGTTTAATAAATTATTTTAAATTTAGAAAAATTGTATTAATGTTTCCCCACGGTTTACAGAGTTGTTTACACACAGTGTACAATTTACAGAGTTTTCAAATTTAAATCAAACGTTTTCGAACTCGGTCAGTGTGCCGTGGACAAGATTGGCAACACGGGCATGCGCAGTCGGTGCCGGCTAACAGGTGATTTTTTGTGAAACAGTTTAAAAATCTGTAAAAATAACAACAAAATACGAAAAATTATAGTCAGGTAGGTGTTCTTAAATTGTGTGGAGTGGTTTCCTCTGTATTTGGTGCTGTAGGGAAGACGGCGGTGTTTTTCTCTTCGTGCACGTGGTTTTGGATTGGAGGTTATGCACGGCTCGCTGACGTCCTGTGTGGTGCTCAAGGACGTTAGGCAGCATTATGATGATATCAGCGGTGATTTGCGGCTGCTGGTTCGGACAGCGGGGTGCGCTCGGGCCCGATGGGTTTCGGCCTTCCTAAGTCGGTTTGAACAACCGGTCAGGGAGAGGAGTGACGTATCAGAAAGGATGACAGGTAAGTCTTGGGGCCTGTTTCTCAAAACTACAATTTCACAAGTTACAAATTATAAGTGAAGTTTTTACAAGAAATTGTAAAATCTGTTTCTCGATAGAACAAGTGTAAAATTACGAGTTCACAAGTTACTAGTACATTTTAACAAGTGTAAAATATTTTTACAATTGGAAACAGTTGAATTGAATATTATTTTTTTTAAATGTACTTCTATTTTATTTCTCAATATTAGATATTAATATTATAAAATTATATGTTGGGTAATAAAGTAAATTGTAGAAAATTGTATATTTAAATTTCTCGCCCTATTTAACTTGAAAAACAAAATTAGTTTGAAAATAAATTCTACACCTTATCTAATACAAATTGACAAAATATGGCAACTAAAATGCAAAATAAAATTGCAATTATAAATTAAATCAGAAAATCAAAAGATATTCTGTTTGGGGCATTTTCCAATATTGTTACTAAAGAAAAAAAAGTGAAAGAATGGAATAAAATTTTAAATACAGGTAAAGCCCTTGGTTTAATTAAACCTGAGAAGGAATATACCTACCTTCGGGATATTTTTTGGGCAAATGTAAAACGAGGAACCTTGGTAAATTTTAATTGTTCTTTATCTTATTCAAGTATGTTAGTATAAAAAGTATTGGGTAAAAATATACGTAAAAATAAGAAAAGTAAACATATTCAAATTTTAAATTTATCATTTTCATAGAGTAAATGATATTATCTTTGTTTTTCGCGCCTTATAGTTTCTATCTGTGCACAAGACCGTTTTATGAAGATCAGCAAAAGGCTAGATGTCAAAAATTCTCTGTAGAACAACCTGCTACAAGTACATTCATTAAGAGGGCTTAATTTATTAACTTTTTCATAAATTCAATGCATTTTTGTTTTAGTTCGACAGTACCTAATATTAAAAACCAATACTACTCTAGACGAACACAACATCACAAGTTAACAGCAACATTATATTATGGGCCATATTACCAGCAGACTGTGGCAGAATGATATTGTTGTTGTTACTTACGTTATATCAAATCAATACAACTTTACTATTCAGTTTAAAGCATTGTAAAATTTTGATAAACTGTTAAGCACATTGTGCTATGTAAAGACGAAGATAGTAATATATTTTTTAAAATTTAATATGCTGTTTATTTATTAACTGTGTATATAATTTTAACAATGCTTTATAATTAATACAGGACATATGTGTTCTCTTCCCAAATTTTTATTAAAAGTTCTGTGCACGGCAATAGATAATACTCGTCACATATTATTTCTTAGATATATTTCAAAATTTTATATAATAAAATGTATTGTTTTAACTTTTTCAGGCTAAGCGCGATAATGCAATAAAAACTGGTGCAGCTGAGGGGAAGAATAAAATTTTAAATGATTTAGACTATATAGTCCTAGAGGTAATAGGGAATAAATCACCTATTATTGAGGGCATTGGTTCAGTAATTGCCATACTGAACCCAACGTCAACCCATGAACCCATCCTAGATGTTCATGACAATGAAATTACCGAGACACTGACCGAGATATTACTAAATACTTTTCTTGAGCCCGATAACCTGATCCCGAATCCTCTTAAAATTAATAAAAAAGGGGTATTTTTTTAAGTAGTTTGTAGAGAACAGAGCAATTATGGCAATCTATTTGTTCATCTTTGTATTTGAAGTACTTTAAATTAATATACTTTTCTTTAGGAATTAAATTTGTAACGAAGGGGTCAATGGAACAAAAAGACCTTGAAATTGAAAAAGTATTAAAAAAAAGAAAATTAAATTGCAATTAGAACATTTGGAACTAAAAAACTATAAAATGAAATTAGAAATCCTGAAATTAGAAAAGGAGTTACAAGTAAAAAAATCAAAATATACTGAAGAAGTAGTCGAATGTTCGAAATAATATAGTTATATTATAAATCTGGTTTTAGTTATTTATTTAAGTTTACTATAAATTTCTTACTACTTATCGCATCGCCTAACATATGTCTCTGGCCTTACAATGTGACCCAAAGAAAAGTCCATGAAATTGTCGCGTAACGATGTGTTGTAGTTGGTAATATTTAAATTTGATCGAATTTAAATTTAAATCTTCGCGCTCAGCAGTACACCCCGAATAAACGTTCATCGTTACGCACCAATTTTATGAGATTTGAAGCAGTGAATTGCAGAGTGATGCGATTACATTAAATCGTTAAGTTATATATGTAATTAGTACCTAGTATTATTAAATAAAAATTAGTTTCTAAAATAGTCTAAAATTCTTTGAAATCTATTTTGTCCCCTATCATCTTCTGGTTCTTCTTCTTCTTCTTTTCCAACTTCTTCACTTAGAACTGAATCGTCATCTCCAGTACATGTGTCATTTAATTTATTATTTTCCCCGAGTCTTGAAAAATTACATAAAGTCACACAACAATTAAAAAATTGACAAGCTTTTTGTGGATCCAATCGAAGGTAATTTAGACAAGGAAATTTTTCTTTCAAAATACCAATGGCATTTTCTATAATTCTTCTTGTAGAATTATGAGCTCTTAAAAAACGGTCGTTCGCTGCATCATTAGCATTATTAATAATTGGAGGTACAAGCCAGTCTTTCAGTAGATACGCAGAATCACCCAGTAGTATTCCATTTGGAATTGATATCCAACCATTTTCCATTTGAGTAAACAGACCACTGTTTTTTAATATTCGAGAGTCGTGCGTACTTCCAGGCCAGTTGGCATAAGAGTAATAAAACATTAAATCCGGACCACACACATCTATACAAGCGATGGAATGGTTTCCATGACGGTCTACAAAAGCTTCTTCATGTACATTGGGAGCATCTATGTTAACAAGACTGCCATCAATACAACCGCAAACCATTGGTATTGCTTTAATTAAAAAGAAACGTTCAACAATTTCCTGTACATTATCTGGCCATTTAAAATAGTTTGCAAAAATAGTATTATTGACAGCCGCCACCACACTATGAACGGATCTGCAAACACTGGCCTTGGAGATGCCATGCATGTCTGCAATTGCATGATACTGGGCACCAGTTCCCATCCAATGTAGAGCAACTTGCAACTGTAATTGGACAGACAGTGCATGATTTCTGTCCTAATAAATTTATTAAAAATTCCATTTTATGAGAATTTAGTCAAAATCTTTCATTAAATTCATATGACATCTCCATATGACTATATTTAATTCGATTTCTAAAAATTTTCGGCCTTCTTACCACAATAACGACGTCCTCATCGCTTGAGTCACTTGACCACATTATTTCTAAATATTTGTTTAGAACTATTATTATTATTATTATTATTATTATTATTATTATTAAATGAAATAAGTAATTGTACACTAACAAACTCCTGACAAATATATTTCATGTAAATTCTCAACGGTACTCAGAGACTTGTAATTTATTTTTAGGGTTACTTGACACTGTTAAAATGTTTTCAATATTTTACAAGTCGTAATTTGTAAAATACTTTTTGAGAAACAAAATCCTGATTACAATTGCAAAATTAAATATTACAATTGTAAATTTATTTCACAAGTGTAGTTCTGAGAAACAAATACTTGTAAAAATTTATAATTTTACAAGCATTGCCTAGTGAAACACTTGTATTACAAGACTTGTAGTTTTGTGAAACAGGCCCCTGGTGACGAGTGCTTCGTCACAATATACATTGTCTGTGGTTCTTCTTCCTTTTTGGAATTTCGCTTTATTTTCAGATATTATTTTCTTTTCTTTCATTTCTTTTACTTTTTATATATTATTGATGTAGACATTTTGAAAGCTGTGTCTAGCAATGTAATTCCTATGTAATTCTGTACATTTTCTAGGTCGCCATTTTTGTACGTAGGATGCATTATTTCCATTATCTACCGTTCCAGTATCTGAGCTGTCAGCCATATACTACTTACTATATATCTATAATTTTTATTTCTATTTTCTCGTTACAGTATATACAGGCTTCATTTGTAATTTAATCTACTGCTGATTTTTCATTTTCTAGTTAATTAATTTGTATTCTGATCTGTTCTTGGATTATTTCATTTGTGAATGTTGGTTGTGTTTCTTAATTTTTCAGAGCTATTTTACTTTCATTACCTTCTAATAGTGTACAGAAATAATTTTTCCATTCATTGATTGTGACTTGTAGAAGAGCTCCTCTTCTAACTTTTCGTTCTTCATGTATAAAATTCCTCGCTTTTGTTTCTGCAGTCACTTTTCTCGATTGGTTTTTATTTTCTATCTTTTTCGCGGTCTTTTAGTTCTTTCTTGTACTCATCCTCGGTAATCCGCGCTGTTGCCCACTGTTTGCGCTTTTCTTTTGCAATCCATTTAATTATGGCATAGATTTTATCTCACCAATCGTTTTTAGGTGAGCTGTATGTTTTACAGATAATTTCTTTCTTCTGTACTGCATCCTTTAATTTTTTAATTAGGACATCCAGTTCGATTTCCACCTCACTTTTCTTAAAAGTAATGTTATTTATCTTGTTCTTTTAAGTAGCAAATTTTGCAATTGCAAACTTAATAATTGATGGTCTGATTCTACTCTGTTAACTGTTTCCCTGCTCTTTACCTTACTCACACTTTCTTGGTTTGCTATTAAATAGTCTATATCAGTTTTATCTCCTTTGTGTCCTACGTACATTCTCTTTCTTCATCTCCTGTTACATTATCATTAAGTATCTGTCAGGCGTTATCTTCACATGCTATTAATAAATCTTGTTCTGCTTTGTATTTTATTTTGTCTTTTGAGTTTCTTGGAATTGATGTCTCTAGATCTTTCTTCACCATTCCTTGCATTGAGATTCCTACCTAATACATATAAATATATTTATGTCATTTTGTCTTCTTACCACGTATTGTTTTTTTCTTTCATCTTTAATTCTTTAATTGTTTCTATTAAAAAGCCTATAATTTCTTTAAATTCATTGTGTACTTCTTTTATCGTGTCCACTATTTCTCCTTCCGCGGCATCTACATCTTTCCTTTTGTGTGTTGGTGACCTGTCTGTTTTCCTACTTTTCATAAATGCTCCCGTTTGCCCCAAGCTACCGCTTCTTTCTCTATATCTGTCTTCTTATATTTCCTTGGCGTATGTTACCTTCAAATAGTCTAATATTTCGCTTACATTGCTCTTAAAGTTGCAGAAAAAACAATATTTATCCCCTTCCATCTCTTTTGTTTTATTTTGCCTCGTTCTACTTCCAAGCTAGTTTTACCAGAAGTCACCTGGGGCCTGTTTCTCAAAACAAACGGGACTAGTATTATTAGTCTCTGCATTAAAAATACTAGTTACAAGTTGGGAACTAGTATTTACTAGTGTATTTGACATAAAATACTAAGTGTCAAAAGTCTTGTAAATTTTTATTATAAATTTTACTAGTCGTATAATTTTATTGTTTGTGTGTTATTCTTTTTCATATGTAATTTAATAGTTCTTTGTTAATATTTATTTAGTTTCATTTGGTGTTTGTTGTTGCTTAGTGTTAATATATTTAAAATAATATAATGTGGTCAAGTGACTCTAAGTCTAGTGATGAAGAAGTAGTTGTGCGTCGTCAAAAACTATTTAAAGCAAGAATAAATTATGCCCATACAGAAACCTCATATGAGTTTAACGAGAGGTTTAGACTCTCGCCAAATAAGTTAGAAACAATAATTAATTTATTGGGACCGATTCTTCAGCGAGATACGGCAAGAAACCATGCATTATCCGTAAAAATACAACTAGAAATTGCTCTTCATTGGCTTGGTACAGGCGTTCAATTTCACGCTGTTGGAGATATGCACGGTGTTTGCAAGGCGAGTGTATGCAGAGCAGTACATAATGTTGTAAAAGGTGTTGTAGATATTATGTTTCCACAATTTGTACAATGGCCAACAAATGTGCCTAGCATTGTTGAAGAATTTTTTAAACTTGGAGGATTTCCAATGGTTTGCGGCTGTATAGACGGAACTTTAATTAAAATAGATGCCCCCAAAGAAAATGAGGAACAATTTGTAGACCGACATGGTGCTACGCGCACCACACAGTCGAATTTTACCAGAATCAGGCTCTGAATCGGATTCTAAGGAAGCTGAGTCACTTGAATGATCACTAGTTTTGATATCGAGTAAAGACGGCTCTAGAGTTTCGCTTAATAAAGTCGAGGAGGCTTTGGACTTCTTTACCTTTATGTCTAAATCTGCTCGTAATGAAGCTAATGAAACTAAAATTTTTGAAGATTTTGCTTTATCTCCCTCGTTCTTTGCTTTACAACGATTTAAGCGACCTAAGGAATGGGTGATTTTATACCTAATTTTTTTATACTCGGAAGAATGCTTCAAACCGGAAAATGAATCTATTAACTCTGTGATTGCTTCTATTTGCAACGTAAGAGCAGCGTGGTCCTCATCGAATGTGTGTAGGCCACTTATACGACGAACTATTCTCCAGCTTCATAATATAATGTAATGACTTTCTCATCGAGTCAACATCGGTGACGTCAACAACTCCCCTAATTTTTAATTCATATGTTATTTCGTCTTTTCATAATCTGTTTATCTCAAACTTCGTATCCATATTTACAATAGAAAGACCACAATAATTAAATAAAGGAAAAAATAATCTCGAAATATAAGTAGACACACGAACATGTATTAACCTATCGAAAATAATGTAATATGCAATGGTAATTAAGCAAAAAAGAACAGGCAGATGCTATTTCTTTTAAGAGGGCCCCACGTTGGGCGCCAAATTTGCTACTCGCACCACACAGTCGTGTATTATTGTAGCTCTTACGCATCCGAGATGACAGTGAATGCGGCCGCCAGCTTTTAGACAGTGGAGAAGGGGGTGGTTCAAATAATGAAATAGTATAAATTATAATAGGGCGCCACGTGGTTGTTGTCAAAAAAAGGAAACCTGGTATACAACCACGAAAATACGAATCTATGAAGGATAATCAAAAGATAATAGTAGGTAAATCAAAAAAAAAAAAACAAATAAAGCTCCGTTTGAAATTAAAATTTAGGATATATTAAATATTTGTAGTATTACATTTAATATTTTGTGATTATGTTGTCCAATATGTAAATAAAGTTTGAAATCGAAATTCTTTATATTAACAAATTTTCTGAATGAATTATATAACTCATGCGAGATATAAACGAAAGGTAATCCTAATAAGTGAATAAACTGTACCAAATAGGGGATGCGTGGCGCACGAACGAGCGAGGACTTCGAATGTTTGGATAGCTTAGACTTTAAATATAATACGCAACAATAGGCGCAATACGGGTGGTTGGTCGACCAATCAGGGTAATGCGAGCGTAACAAGCGTCGAAATAGGTTAAATTCAGTCCTAACCCTTCCTAAACCGAAACAATCCCTAAATGAGTATCTCTCATAAAAAATTCTGAGACTCGCGTGAGCTATTACATATAAAATAATAACATAAGCGTAATTGAATGTAACTAAGTAACATAACATTTAAAAATCAATTCAAAAAAATATTTAAAAATAACAACAAAGGAAAAAATCAAAATGGAGCTTATCTGCATGTGTTTGGAGAGCTGATGACGTCGGAGTGACGTAGTGTGTGGTAGTGACGTAGAGTGTGACGAGTTCCAAAATGGCGTCGAACAATTTCCGCTTGAAACACGAGGTACCGGTCATCCAATTCTCCCCAAAAATCCTCCACCAAAATGTGTATCCACCAAAAATAAGGGCTCAACAACCCAATCCAACCATAAGCATCAAATAAATCGGATCGAGATCGAATTAATATCGATACTGGTAGAAAAGTAAATACAATAAAATAAAAGCCTGAAAGGAGAACTTAATTAGCATTGACAGGTCGATGATTAAGTTAAAAGTTACTTTTACTGATTGTAAATTAACAATGATCAAAATATTATTACCAAAATACTTTATAGATACTTCTACAACTGGGCTAATCAACAATAAAAGTAAATACCTGAGATGGTGGGAGGTTAAGTTGTTTTTCAACGATCGCAGTGCAATAAATCCGGAACAATTTTCCGCGGGAGCAATATTTCCCAAGTACTTTTCTCAGTTGAAATCCCCAAATAACGGGCACGTTAACTTTATCCAACAATAAACTAAACAATATGATAAATAATAACCAGACACTGAGATATGACTACAGCGACGATCAAGGAACAGAATGAATCACTTCGCTCAAATCTGCGAGTTAGCTCAAACTTGCACATGCCCAAATGTATAAAAATCTAAAAATTAATATTCCTGACAATAATCAACCAGCAATGCATAAGAGTTCCATAAATTGCGAACAAAAATGGTAATAAGGAAAGAAAATGATTTAGATTATAAATAAATTGCAGATTGCAAAAATAAACCGTAACAATGGAAACCATTCTATAAATTGTATGGTTTTGTGTGGACCAGATTTGAAATTTTATTATTCCTATGCCAATTGGCCAGGACAAACACATGACGTGAGGGTTCTAAGGAGGAGTGGGTTGTTTAATAGAATGGAAGGAGGTTGGAGGCCTATACCAAATGGGATTATTCTTGGAGACAGTGGATATCCACTAAAAAGGTGGCTAATACCTCCCATTATGACAGATATAAATGACGATGCCAACTTACGTTTTCTTCGTGCTCATAAGACAACACGAGGAGTAATAGAAAGTGCCATTGGAGTTCTAAAAGAAAAATTTCCGTGTTTAAATTATTTTCGAGTTGACCCAATATTTGCATACCAAGTTTTTAATTGTTGTGTAACACTGTGCAACTTTGCACGAAATATAAATAATGAGGAATTGGATGCTATTAGAAATTAATCTGATTCTGATGACTGTAACATAAATGTTGGCCAAGGTTTAGAGGAAAAGGAAGAAGAGGATTTGCAAGCTGCTAAAAAGTTCGAAAGAATTCAAAATTATTTTTAAACATAATTTAACTTTATTTATTAGTTCTTTTAAAAGACAATAAAACTTTATTAACTTAATCTAAAAAATTTAATTAACTTAATCTAAAAAATATAATTTTCTGCCATCTTCTCCCACTATTTCTCCATCTTGATTTAAAGAAACAATATTTTGGTTAATTTCAACATTACTTTCGTCGTCTGTTAACCCTACAGTAAATTTAGATCTATTTTTGAACCCTAATTCCGTTTCTTTTTGCAAAATTTCCAGTTTTGCTTTATAATTTTGTAATTCTAAATATTCAATTTGTAATTTTAATTTTTGTCTCTTTAGGCCTAAATCGGTTTCATGTTCTTCAAAAGATGAGCTGCCTTTTGTGACGAATCTTTTAATTTTTTTTATTTTTTCCGGCAAATTTACAGGGGGACCAAGTTGTTGTATGAAAGAAGAGGTTGACGGGGCACTAGTGTTTAATCTTTCACTTTCCACATGAGTAATGTACTGTCGACCCACCTTTGGCAAATCCTTAATGCGTATGCCCTATGTAACAATTAACATTAAAACTTAGATGGAACTTTTATTTAAAAAGGATTATTGATAATTTAAATAGGCTCTTACGGGAGAGTGAAGGAATGAAATGAAAAATATTTGAAACTTTAAGAATATATATAATAAATTAAACATAGATAATAACATGAGCAATCAATAAATTATTTAACAGTGAATATATATAAATATAGAGTCAACAAGTAACAACAAATTTGAAACAATAATGATTAAAAACTTAACTTACCAAATTACATATTTCGGCACTGGACAGGACAGAACCGGGTCCGTTACTTACACTAACGACAGCAGAATCGACAATCGATGCTTTACAATAAAAATAACATGGTATATAAGGGCTTTGTAAATGCCCCCTCTATCACTGGAGAAATTGGCTTATGGACATGGTGACACTACGGCTTTCCAAAACGAAGGTCTTTTATATCACTAAAAATAGTCTAATTGGAATTTAGGGAAACTTTTACTTTCACAACAATGCATTTTTAATAGCCAAATGGAAATTTTGAATAACATCATTAGCCAATTTCTCCAATGCTTTAAACAAATACAACATTTATTTATTTAGGTAGGATTTTTGTTACACCTACATGTCATTTAAGCAAACGATGAATTTAACAAACTAATTATTAAAGTAAAAAATCTACCTCATTACTTATGGTATTCATATTTTCGTTTTCTTCTATTAATAAATCTTTCTGGCTTAAACTAATAATGGATGGCGATTCTTTTCCTATTATTTCTAGAATAATATCGTCTATGGGAGTTTTCTTTGATTTCTTTCCACCACCTCCTCCAGTTTGTTTAGCATTGTCAACTTTAGAGTATTGGAATAAATATGCCCTATTATATATTTTAGTTTTTAGCGTAATTATTTAGAAAAAAAATCTTACCAATGTAGATTTTTTAAAATTTGGTCAAAATGTGTCCCTAATATATTTATAGTCCTTGTCCTGTTTTACCAAACCCAAAGCGTGACAAGTTTGGCATATTTTGGTCCATTCATTTACTTTATCAATTTTGTTTAATTTGTTAGAGAATGCTCCAAATAAAATTGCATCTCTAATCATCCCTAAAATTGTTAGTTTCGCATCTGGCCAAGACATTATTATTGACAAGAATTGACAAGAATGTAATTGTAATTTATTTTCAATGTAAAACACTTGCTTGAAAATGTCAGAAAATTGAATCACTTGATTAAAAATTTCACTTGTAACTAGTAACTTATGAACTAGTAACTTGTAAACTAGTAACTTGTAAACTAGTAAAATTCTTGTCAGAAACATTCTTTCAGAAACACAATTTACTAGTACTATTAAAAAATTCACTTGTAGCTAGTAACTTGTAACTTGTAAACTAGTAATTTTTGAGAAACAGGCCCCTGGTCGATAAAGTCAAATACCTACTCAGTTCAATATCCGACGTGGCCAGATGCTGATCAAGGTTTCAACTACTGCTCGTCAGTTGGCACGTATCTTGAGGTGCTATATTTAGGGCGCCCAACAGATGCACATAAAGCTCCTCCCATTAACGAGCGCTAAATTTGAATAGAACAATTCTATTGGTAATCCGTTTTTACACAACTGCATGAATAGGACTACATTTAGTTTGCGATTTGCTTTTGAATCTCTGTCATATATTTTTACTGTTTTCATACGATTATCTTATTTGAAATTAATTTTAAAAATAGTATTTATTAAATTACTTCAATAATTACCTTCATTTCAAATATAAATAGAATTGTTTCACATTTCTTGATTTGTAATGTACTAATTTGTAAAGCTAACTTCTGCGTATACTATACTGCGCAATTTAAGCCCTGTCCATTAATTTAATTACTGCATCTGTTCGGCGTCCCAAGTATATATGATTTCTGTCTTATCTCAGGTTCATGTCCCCTCAGGTCAAGGTTTCACTACATTTTATTATCGAGACATTATTTTTTAATCCTTTTATAATTGCCCCCATTTTATCTTTCACTCATTTTATCTGCCACACATTTTATCTTCCAGTGATTTTATATTCCACATATATTATTTTCCACACATTTTATCTTCCATACATATCATATTCCACACATTTTATCTTTCATTTTATGGTTTTTATGCATTTATATCTGAGAAATCGTGTCTTACACATATTAAATTCATTGTATAAAATTTAATGATAAGACATTATTATTGTTTCCATTTTGCAGATTAACTGAATTTAACTTCTCAAGTTAAAAAAATTAGGTAACTGAATAACAAGAAAAACATCAGGAAGAAAACAGTATATACTATTTGTACATATACATGTTATGTGTCACAAATAATAATATTCATATATAATTTTTTTTCTTAATGAATACACGAACAAATATATATTAAAGTTAGGAAATAGAAAATACATTTATTACGGCGACATATATTTATTGAATCGGCATTGCATTTCATCCATCTTAACGTCTTAAATGGCTTATTTCGGATGCATCGTCCGTCTTGGACAAACGAATATTCTCTCGCAACTTGGACCATATTGTTTGCACAAATTTGTGGATTGTCTACCTCTTCGAAATTTGTCATTGGAAAACTGTAGCGTGACAATTGCTCTTCTGCACTTTCTGCAATATATAGGTAATTTCCATTATTTTACCATAAATTCAATATTACTAAAATATTAATATTACAATAATTAACCTACCTTGTATTTCCATGTCTAAATTGTCTTCTATATCTGACTCGTCAACATCTACAAAAAACAAATAAAATTTAATTCATACTAATAAGTGTATATATATTTTCATGCCCCAATCATCTTCTATCATTGACTCATCTATACTTCCTCTTTCATACCTATTTTGTGTTTCTTGATTTTTTTCATGATACAGGTACATGATACGTTCTTCTTTAGCTAGTTCTACTTTATCTTGTGCTTCTCTATCTTGTATTTCTTCGACTTGTCCTTTTTCATCTAGTCTTTCTTCACCTTATTCTTCTTGGATTTCTTCTATGTTGTTCGAACGAGCCTCAAGGCACAAAATGTGCGTCCTTCAACATAAATCTGTCCAAAAATCTGGAACGTTTTATCTCAAAAAAATGCAAAAATGCAAAGCCGCCAAGCGATCTTGTTGCAAATGTAAGAAATATAACATATGGACCCTAATTTACATGTATACTATTTAACATACGCATAAACGAAACCATTGTTTCAAATATTTTTTATCACTGCATACCACTTAGGTAGGAGAATATTTGTGCAATATATAGTATTATACACAAAAATTGTACTAATATTTTTTTTAATAATTCTACGTTGTGACCCCGAACAGGATTTAATAAGAAATACTTTGTTTATTTCTGAGTTTAGGGAAATTGTTATTCTTTATAAGTGTTTCTGCTTCTCTTTAAATAACTAAAACAATCACTTTATCAACAACGGATCAAAGTAAAATATTTATTATTTAAAAATTACAAAACACCTTAATGATAAAATTATTAAAACATTGTTTTTAATTATTTTAAAACTAACATAAATTTTATGAAGAATTTTATTCCCTACAATCAGAGGAATATTTTTTATTATCCTTTATGCCACATCCGGGAGTACGCTGTGGATAGTGAAGGAATATGTAAAATTAATACAAACAATAAACCTTTGCTATAAGTCCTTTTTTAGATCCATTGCATTTTTTCCAATGAAGATTGTTTTCTTGCATGAAATTATTCATTAAATTAAAAATATCTTCTCCCTAACAAGGGCTTGCAATATAAAAATTCATTTTGTATTTGTATGTCTTTTTCATATCTGACAAATACTATAAGATTCGCAAAATTTGTAATGTTAGTAGACTCATCGACTTGTTAAACGTATTAACGGCTCTGAGATATATCAGATAATAACATTTCTATCATATTTTCAACCATTTCAGTAATTCATAGATGAACTGCATTATTTTAGAGTGGAACACGGTCTAAGGGTTTTTTTACCTCTTCTCCTATCATTGTTTTTACCACACTCTTAGCTGCATTTATTTTCTTGTCTTATTTAAAAAAAAAACAACTGTTTTACCCTGTTTTGTCTCCAAATGACGCTTTAAATTGGATGGCAAATAACGCATAATGAATTAGTGTTGAGCAGGAGTGCCCTTGTAATTTCCAGATTGTAAAATAAAATTGTCAATCACACATTTGCAAAGAAATTTATTAAATACAATTCGTAAGACCAGATACAATAAATTTATAATACCTGAAACCAGAACAATCTGTGGTTAAGCATTGAATACATTTTATGACATTTTATATAACGCAGAAAGTATAAAATATTTACCTTATGGTACTGACGAATGGGCTTAACCCTTTTCGTTATGTTTACAATAACCGTTGACTATTTTATTATTTCAATGAACATAAAAACTATATACAAAACATTACATGTCACGGTCAAGACAACAGACAAAAGAAAAATTAACGAAATGTAGTTACATATGAAACATAAAAATAAAAATGAACAAATGTCGATAAGAAGGAGTTCTCTAATTGTGTTAAATAATAATTATAATTTAACACTCCTCCTTAATTATTATTTTCCTTAGATTAGTGTATACCTTATGATTCAAAGGTTTAGTCAAGATATCAGTATACTGATCCTGACTTTTTACATGCTTCAGTTCAACGGTAACACCAATGTGTTGTTGAATGAATTTTCTGGGAATTTCGATATGTTTCTTCCCTTTTGTCGTTTTGCCTTCATAGGCGTTCTTTAGCATCAGAATAGCGGATTGATTGTCAACGAAAAGTGTAGTTGGGGTGTCCAAATCTAAAAATCCAAGTTCGCTGACAATACGGCGAATCCAACTAAGTTCATCGATGGAAGAAACGGCGGCTCTATATTCGGCCTCGGCGGTTGAGGTAGCAACCAAACGTTGCTTTTGTGTGTACCATACTATGGGTCCACCTCGCATGATGAGAATACCACTGGTTGAATGTCCGGTCTCACGATCACCACCGTAGTCAGAATCCGAGTAACCATACAGTACGTTGTCTCCATTGAAGAATATGCCAAACTTTTCCGTTCCCTTCAAATATGCAAATACACGCTGAATCATTTTCCAGTGGCTTGTTAATGGTTTACTGCAAAATCTGCTTAAGTAATTCACAGCAAAACTAATGTCGGGGCGTGAGATTGTTGCTAAATAGAGAAGGCTGCCGATAGCTTCTCGATAAGGTTCAGCTTTTGAAAGTGGCCTATCATTTACTAGGTTCTCTTGATCCGTAATCATTCCTTTTTCAACAGGGGTAGCTGCCGGATTGCTAGAATCAATGTTGAATCGTTTGATTATTTTTCTTGTATACCTTGGCTGACTGACACTAATTCCTGACGAAGTGACTTCTATGTGCATTCCTAGATACTCCAAGTGAGTTGTCAATTCAGCTTGGAAAGTAATTTCTACTTTCTGATTTAGTTCGTGTAGAAATTTTAGAATAATTTTCTCACTCTTTCCGGTAACTAAACCGTCATCCACAAACAGAACGATTAGCAGACTTCTATCCTCATTATAGAATATGCAAGGATCGTCGTCAGTGCTGATAAGTTTCATTTCACTGAGATAATTTGAAACTTTTTGGTTCCAATTCTTGGGTGCCTGCTTCAGACCATAAATACTCTTATATAGTCTACATATTCGCTTGGATCCGTCGTGGAAACCTTCCGGCTGATACATATATATCTCTTCTGATAGATCTCCGTACAAAAAAGCGGTTTTCACGTCAAAGGTTTTTAGTTTGTAGTTTTCTGATGCTGCCAGACTGAGAATTAGTCTAATAGACGAGTGACGTACAACAGGACTAAAGGTTTCATTGTAGTCAATACCTTGTCGCTGCTCGAAACCTCGTGCTACAAGGCTTGCCTTTAGCCTTCCGTCTTGCTTTTCTCTGAGAACCCAGCGACATGTTAAAGGTCTGGCATGATCTGGAGGGTCGACAAATTTCCAGGTTCCCATTCTTTGTAGAGAATCGAACTTTTCTACCATTGCTGCGCGCCATCCTTCGTGTTCAAGGGCTTGAGATACGGATATGTCTTCTGCTTCACCCTCCACGGCGAGATTGACGTAGTTTCCTCCACGAGGAAAATCCATTACTTAATTCGAGTATCTGGTTGGTCTGGATAGTTTGGTTCGATCCCGAAGTTTTCGAATCGCGTCGCTGGTATCTTCTACGTCGGTAAGAAGTTCATCCTGCACTTCTGTTTCCTGTCTTGGTGAATGAGATTCTTCTGGTTCTGACTCATCAATATCCTTCTCTTCATCAAGATTCAGGTCATCAGGTTCAGTGATACGATATTCCATACTCGAGTTGGCTTCTATTCTTTCGGTTTCGACGTCGAAGATTACATTATCCGAGCATACTACATCTCGATCCTCGGTCAGATATACTCGGAAGCATGGCGAGTCCAAATCGTACCCAACAAAGAAACCTTTCTTGGATTTTCTATCCAGCTTCCTTCTCTTTTTGTCTGGTACCATGACGTAACAAGTGCATCCAAAACTTCTGAGTCTATTTACCTTTATCTTCCGTCCAAACCAGAGTTCAGCGGGGCTGACTTTCTTTATAGAGCTGGTTCCAGTTTGGTTTAAGGTAAATACAACATAATTTAGGGCTTCAGCCCATAGATTTTCATTTAACTTTCTCTCGTGTAAGATCGTACGTGTCAATTCTACTATGGTGCGCATATCTCGCTCGATTCGACCATTTTGTTCAGGAGTATACACGTTTGATTTCATGTGGAAAACACCAAGTCCTTCCAGCAGACTTTTCGTTTTGGCATTTTTTATTTCATTACCATTATCGGACATTAGACATTTTACTTTCTTATTGAACTGATTTTGCACCATGTTCATAAAGACATTCAAGTTAGTAGCAGCTTCATCTTTATATTTCAGAAAGAAAACAGTGCGGTAATGGGAGAAGTCGTCTCTGAAAAGAAGAAAATATTTCGCTCCTCCTAGAGATGCTACATTCATCTCTCCCAGGTCCACATGAACGAGATCCAACACGGCTTTGACAGTCTTGGGATTAACTGGATGTGAAATGCGATGATGTTTTCCGTATATACAACTTTCACACACGTGATTCCCCCAGTCATCTTGATACCTGATCTTATTCCCATCTAGCACACTCTTTACTTGATTTACATTCTGGTGTGCCATTCTCCTATGCCAGGTCCTGAGACTGGTTACTGCTAGGCACTTGTGGTTCGTTTCTCTCTCATCTGAAATAGGCTGTCAACCCGCTTTGCCATAGCAACTTTTTCTTGTCCATCCATGGTAAGAAATGTTGAACTGCATGCGTCTGCATTCTGCTTGTAGCCTTTATCTAGAATCTGAGTCACGGAAAACAGATTGAAGGTCAGGTCTGGAACGAACAGGACATCTTTCAGCATCACTTTCTCCCAGTCTCGTCCATTGAAGGCTTCCAGTTTAACATCTCCAGTTCCCATTCCATCCAGTTTAGTAGCATCCCCAATCACGACAGATGTTGGCACTTTCAGTTCCTTGTAATTTTCCATCCAATCTCGATGGAAAGTCATGTGCTGCGTGGCAGCACAATCTTGGATCCAGAGTTCAGTGCAGTTCTTATGAGAATTAAGTTCCAATGGTAGCTAGAGCTCGGCGATCAGAATTTCCTGACTGTTTCTTATTTGACTTTTCATCATGCTTGCTGACATTTCCTTCCGGACAGTCTTTTGCGAAATGCCCTGTGCGTTTGCAATTGTTGCAAGGGTATTTGCTTTTACAATAATTTAAATATTTAGAACACGGCTTATTTTTACAGTATTTCTTTATATGTCCTCTCTTACCGCATTTAAAACACTCGACGGATGAAATATCGTGGTGATTTGTATTGGTTGACGATAACTTTCCTGGTCTGACGATGAGCGCGTTTTGACTCTGTGTTCCGCTTTCATTCAGTCTGTCTTCTTCTAACTTCAGCTTTTCGACAAGTAAATTGAATTCCTTTTCTTGGGTACTAAGGTTATCCCATGCGGTCCGAAAATGATGTAATTTAGGTGGCAGCATTCCAATTATTCTTGTCAAAATCCAACTTTCTTTTATGTTCTCACCTTCAGCTTCCAGATCCTCAGCCAATTGTTTAATCTGCATACAATTCTCGGTAGCTGAAAGATTTGTGTCGTACTTAAAGTTAAAGAAGCGTCTTTGTAATCCTTCAATTGTAAGTTCTGATTTTCTGCCGTACAGCATGTCGAGTTTCTCTAACATCTGTTTTGAGGATACACAGTTCAAAATTTTACGAGCTATAAAACTATCTACATTAAGGCCTATCAACGCCTGTGCTTCAAGGTCCTTTTTAATCCAGGTCTTGACAGCAGCGTCGTTTTCATCCCCTTCTGGTTTATCTTCTAATCCTTTCGGAATAGCAAACAAACTCTTTGACTTCAGTGTTAAGTTTATCTTAAAGAGCCATGAAACGTAATTCACCTCTTTCTAAACGGTCTCAGATAAGGTTTCTAACTGTGACTTTATTGAGTCCATTTCGATTCGCAATTCTTGATGACTTGACTGACGTGTTGATTGACTGTTCTCTTGTACTCTCAACCTCAAGATGATGTAAGAATCAATTTAGCTTGACGACTGACTGACGACGTTCGGACTTGGTAATTGACTGACTTGACGTTCTGACTTTGCGACTGACTAGTGTATCGTCTCTACAATGTAGCTGGCTGACGTGACGTACTGACTTGGCGACTGACTAGTGTATCTGGTCTTCTGTTTCTTTACTGACATTTATTAACTTGACTTGAATTAACTTTACCATAGGGCGTTTGGCAGTGTGTCGTTCTGGGCCCATAACCTGTTGAGCAGGAGTGCTCTTGTAATTTCCAGATTGCAAAATAAAATTGTCAATCACACATTTGCAAAGAAATTTATTAAATACAATTCGTAAGACCAGATACAATAAATTGTTAATACCTGAAACCAGAACAATCTGTGGCTAAGCATTGAATACATTTTATGACATTTTATATAACGCAGAAAGTATAAAATATTTACCTTATGGTACTGACGAATGGGCTTAACCCTTTTCGTTATGTTTACAATAACCGTTGACTATTTTATTATTTCAATGAACATAAAAAATATATACAAAACATTACACGTCACGGTCAAGACAACAGACAAAAGAAAAATTAACGAAATGTAGTTACATATGAAACATAAAAATAAAAATGAACAAATGTCGATAAGAAGGAGTTCTCTAATTGTGTTAAATTATAATTATAATTTAACAATTAGGTTCTTCTTCTTTTCCAGTCAAAAAATGCAAATTTTAAATAATCCTTCTCGTGTTTTCAACATTTTTAAATAAATTTCTTTGCAGGGTCTTTTGAAGTATGAGGAGAGTGAAGGCCTTTAAATAGGTCATGTTTTTCTTGTTGGTTGGTACCAATAATACCAGATTTTAGCGATTGTTACTTTTCAAGATTAATTAAATATTTATAAAATAAAATTGTAAATAACAAAAAATTCTCTAATCATAATAATAATTTATGAAAAAAAGAACAAGAAATATTAAGCAAATAGATAAAAACTCAATAAAATAATTCTCGATTCGTATATGACTGCAAAATATTGTGAATTATGGCTTTTGTTGATTATGTACGTGTCTAGTTCTCAATTATCGTGAATGCGAATAACTGTAATAAATCGAAGATATATTTTTTTAGTTGTTCTACAGACATTTAAAATTATGATTTACTTATTTCTTGATTTTATAATAAAAATAAAATAAACAAATATTGCGTACCAATATGCAATAACATTTTATACGTATAACTGCTTGGAATCATCTGGGATGGCGCCGCTTTTGCAGTCGCACCGGTCGTATTGCCTTGGCTGCTGTGCTGCTTATAACATCAGTAAGATGTTACTTATTATTAGATCAATGTTCCTTACATGATCATATTTGCCCGTCATAAAAGTAACCAATTTCCAATCATTTCTAATGCGAGGAGTGTATTTAAATGTTGCGTTGACCTATAGTTCTTGGCAATCAGACAGCTGATCAACAAAAGCTGGATCGACAAATACTTCAACTTCTGTTCCATCAGTTGTTATATATATATATATATATATATATATATATATATATATATATATGTAAAGTATACCTATTTATTAATTATTTTAAAATACAATTATGAAAGAAAATAATATTATGTTAGTTCTGCGGGCCTTCTGGGCTGGACACACTCGAAATCTGAAATAAACTGAGATATAAGAATCTCTTCGCTCAGTGAGTGATCAATACCAGTTCCTAAACCCTAAATGAGAGAGAATAGGTGAGAGAAAGGATATAGGTATTAGGATGGCAGTCTCCGCAAAGTACTACCCCACATCACCGCAGCGAATGTGGCAGTCCCAGCCGCACTGTAGACTCTTCCTCAGCCGCAGAAGAGGGGATAGCTAAACCGCAGAATAGCCCTGTCTCAACACCGCAGCGTGAGCACGCCTCAACCAAACTTGGTATGAGGTTGACAGCCTCCGCAAAGTACTGTCCCACACTCCCGCAGTAAGTGTGGCAGTCCCAGCCGTAATAGCATCACGGTTTACCGTTGAAAGTCTAGTTTACATGTGCTCTGATATTTTTTACGTTCTATTTCTGAAATAGTGCGAATAAAATTGGGAAAAGTGTTGTAATACGCGTACAAAGTGCCTGTGCATGTATTTAAATATAAATCTAAGTGTATAACTGTGCCTAAATTTAAATAAAGGCAGTTTTGTGAAAACACGAGTTTAGGCTGTCAAAGCCGCACATAGTACTTAAAATCTTTTAAAATATAAACTAAATCACTATAAAAACAAAAATTAATATAATAATAGTGAAAAACAACGTGAAAATCAAAATATTAAACGTGAGCAACTTAAATTATAATATAAAATCTGTGTAAATTTCATCAATTAAAAATCAGTAAGTTAAAATACCCAAAATAAGTAAAAAAAAAATAACTAATAAAAATTATTTATAATAGTTAATAAAGAAAAGAATAAATAAATAAATAAATAAATAATAATAATAATAATAATAAAAATTGAAAAAAAAAATATATATATCAAAACAAAAGTTGACTTGCCGACGGCTCGAACCAACGACCTGCTGACTGGTATTCCAGCTTACTACTATCTGGACCAAGAAATACTTAGAGCATCTCAGTTAAAACTTGAATAAAAATTTTAACTTTTGAAAACAAAAATATATAACTGGTGTCAACAAAAACTCAGAAATTAAAAACAACAAGCAGCGAAAACGCAAACCAGAGAACACACAAGGAGAAGACAAATGAGTAGAGAGAAAGGTCGGAGCGATAGTTTAATCCGAAAACGTAAAGAGGACGAAGACGATCTAGAAGAGAGGGTTTTTAAACGAAGCACCAGAATAGCGAGGTCACCAACGAAAAGAAATAGCGAGAGTCAACAAAAGGACAAAATCCCAGCAGGAGGTAAAAGGGAAGAAAGATTCTTTGAAGAGCAAGATAGAATGGAAGACGTATTAAAAGAGATAAGAACAGCCCTCACACAACTACCAACGAAATATGAAGAGATTAAAAAGGAGATAGAGGAGGGGAGAATGGAAGTAAAACAAGAAAACAAAGAGCGAAAAAGAGAGATGGAAGACTTTTGTAAGGAAATTAGAAATATTTCAGAAGAAATGAACAAGGAAATAAAGGATATAAAAATTAGAGAAGAACAAAGGGAGAGACAGATAAAAGATATGGAAGAAAGATTGAGAAACATTGAAAGGAAAGAAGAACTAAAGGAAAAAGAAATGAATAGGAATAAACTAATCATAACAGGACTTGAGATTAACACTAAGCACGTAAAGAAGGAAGTCAAAAATTTTCTAAAAAATAAATTAGACGTGGAGTTAGACTCTTTTGAAGCTTACGGACTAGGACAAGCAACAAACTCTCATAAAATCGTTATTAAAGTGCAGAATGGAGAAGATAAAGAAAAAATTTTCGCATCGAAACATAAGCTCAAAGGAAATAAAATATATATAGACAAGTTTTTAACGTACAGGGAAAGGATAATCCAAAAAGAAATAAGAGAGAAAGCAAAGGAAGAAAAAGGAAAGGCAAAATTCGTAAAAATTTATTATAATAAGTTAAAATCCGGCGACACAATATGGTTATGGAATACTGAGAAAGAAAAACTAGAACCAAAAAAGTAAATAGTAGAAAAGAAAAGGGGATTAGACTAGGTTTTTGGAATATTAAAGGGTTAAAAAATAAAGACAGAGAATTTTGGGAATATTTACAAGAATGGGATTTTATAGGACTAACAGAGGTATGGCTAGAAGAAAAAGAATGGGGGAACTGGCAAGGGAAACTACCCCAAGAATATGAGTGGAAAATAAAATATGCAACAAGGGAACATAAAAAGGGAAGAGCTAAGGGAGGAGTACTAACAGGGGTCAAAAAAATCATAAAAGAAGAGGAAGCAACAAATATGTATGACAAACAAATAATGGAGAGAAATGTAGTAATACATGGAGAAAAATGGAAAATATTAACAATTTATAGCGATAACAGCATAAAAAGAATACACAATGAAGTGGAAGAAAAATTAAGCGACTACACAGAAGATTACAAGCTAATATTAGGAGGCGATTTTAACGCGAGAACGGGAATGAAAGGAAAAATAATATTAGAAGAACACGAAGAAAGTAGAAATTCAAAAGATAAAACAATAAACCAGGAAGGCAAAAGACTAATAAACATGATTGAAGAAAGAGGTTGGGGAATACTAAATGGGTCAACAATAGGGGATGAAGAAGGGGAGCTTACATACGTAGGACCGAAAGGTGAAGGCTCGGTAATAGATTATGGAATAGGAAATGCATCAGCCTTGACAAAAATAGTAAAATTTCAAATAGATGAACGAACGGAATCAGACCACTTTCCAATTATAATAGATTTATACAACGACAAGACCAAAATAGATCAGATAAATAAAATGTATAAAAAAACAGACTGGTCACCCAAAGGGACAAAAAAATACAGAGATCTAATACAAAATGAGTGTTTCACAGTAGCTACCGCAGGAGAAGAAATCGAGGAGTTGAGGGACAAAATACAAAAATGTAAACATGTAAAATTAATAACAGAGAGACAGAATACGTTTAAAAATAACTGGAGGGACAAAGACTGTAACAACCTAAAAAAAGAGATGAAAGAAACACTTAAAAAATGGAAAAGGGGACAAGAAAACAAAGAAGAATATATAAGGAAAAGAAAAGAATTCAGAGAGTTATGCAAAAATAAAAAGTTAGAGAGAAGGAAAAAAGAAGAGGAAGAAGTCAAAGGCATAACCAGGGAACAAGAAGTATGGGAATATATAAATAGAGATAAAAAGAATAAAATCAAAATAGACGAAAAAATAGAAATCAAAGAATGGCAAAAACACTTCATAAACCTATTGGAAGGACAAATGGAGAAACCCAATGTAGATGTAGAAACGAGCCGACTGGAGGAAAACATAAAGGACGAAATATCGGAAGACCAAGTAAGAAAACAAATAAAAAGGCTAAAAAGACGAAAGGCGGCAGGGGACGATGAAATAGAAAATGAAGTATGGATAAATAGCCCAGACAATGTAGTGAAGCAGCTGACCAGAATAATAAACAAGATATGGAAGGGAGAAGAATACCCAGAAAAATGGAAAACAGGAGTAATAGTGCCAATATATAAAGGAGGGAAAAGGGATGAAAAAAAAATTACAGAGGAATAACAATGCTAAACACTATGTACAAAATCTATGGTATGGTACTGCAGGACAAACTCGAAAAAGAAATAGACGAGAAACAAATTTTGCCAGACAACCAGGCAGGATTTAGAAAATTTAGAGGGACAATGGACAACGTGTACATACTCTCACACCTAGTAGACAGGGAATTAGGCAGAAAAGGAGGGAAACTGTACGCATTATTCATTGATTTAAAAGTTGCTTTCGACAAAGTAGAGAGAAGAAAATTAATTGAAATAATGAAGAAAAGAGGAATAAGTAAGGAGCTTACGGAGGAAGTAAGGAAAATATATGCGGAAACGAGGAATTACGTAAGAGTAGGAGAAAAGAAAACAGAAGAATTCTGGACGACACGAGGACTGAGACAGGGATGCCCTTTAAGCCCAATACTATTTGCGATCTACATAGCAGATTTCGAAGAAAGGCTGTTAGAAAATCAAGATGGAGGAATAGTAATAGGAAACAAAAAGATTATGACATTAGCATATGCAGATGATATAGTACTGCTGGCGAAAACGGAACAAGAAATGAAAAGCATGATAAGAAGATTAGAAAAATATCTAGACACAAGAGAATTAGAACTGAACTCAAAAAAGACCAAAATTATAAAATTCAAAAAAGGTGGAGGAAGAGAAACTCAGGAAAACTGGACATGGAAAGGGCAGGAAATTGAAAAAGTAAAAGAATTTAAATACTTAGGGTATACATTCAAGAGCACAGGTGGCCCAGAAGCACATATAAGAGAACTTAAAAAGAAAGCATTGATTATAGCCAAGGAGACATGGGGCATAGGAGAGCGAAAGTTTAAAGGCGACATAAAAACCAGAATAATGCTCTTTGACGCATTAGTAAAAAGCGTCATGATGTATGGAGCAGAGGTATGGGGATGGGAGAAACAAGAAAAATTAGAGGTGATCCAAACCACATACATAAGGTGGTTAATAGGATTAGATAAAACAACACCGAATTATATAACCTTAGAGGAGATTAAAAGGAACAATTTGGAAATCGATTCAGGGGATAGAGCAATGAAATTTGAAGAAAAAATTTGGATAGGGCAAAAAGGAAAGATAATGGAGGAATGTTACAAAGAAATCAGAAAAAGAGATGGAGAAAAAGGTACGAGGAGCAAGAGAAGAAAATTCTTTGAGAACAAAGGATACTCACCAACAGAAATAGACAAGGAAAGATCAAGAGGGCAGGACATAAGAGGAAAAATAAAACAAAGAGGCATAGACATCCAGAATCAGGAAAGATGTAGTAATATTGAAACTTCCAGATATAACCCAAAATATAACAAGATAAGAACGTTCGGAACACCGCGATATATGAAGTGGGAAAAAATTGAAAACATTAGGAGGGTAGCAAGGTACAGGTGCGGTAATGAAGAGAAAGTGAATGATTACTGGAAACCCGACGAAGAAAGAAGATGCAGACTATGCGGAGAGGGATGGGAAACATTAGAACACCTTTTACAGGAATGTGGAGAAATAAAAGAAGAAAGAAGAACCAGAGAAGAAATACTAGAAGATACGGGAAAAGGGTTAGGATGGATGAAAGAAATAGAAGAAAGAAAAAGAACACTAAAACAATTGTATGAAATGAAATAACATGTAAACTTATTAAATACTTTAAGGAAACAAATGTACAGTATTAAGCTGAAAAGCAAATAAATATTTATATTACTACTACTATATATATATATATATATATATATATATATATATATATATATATATATATATATATATATATATATATATATATATATGTAAAGTATACCTATTTATTAATTATTTTAAAATACAATTATGAAAGAAAATAATATTATGTTAGTTCTGCGGGCCTTCTGGGCTGGACACACTCGAAATCTGAAATAAACAGAGATATAAGAATCTCTTCGCTCAGTGAGTGATCAATACCAGTTCCTAAACCCTAAATGAGAGAAAATAGGTGAGAGAAAGGATATAGGTATTAGGATGGCAGTCTCCGCAAAGTACTACCCCACATCACCGCAGCGAATGTGGCAGTCCCAGCCGGACTGTAGACTCTTCCTCAGCCGCAGAAGAGGGGATAGCTAAACCGCAGAATAGCCCTGTCTCAACACCGCAGCGTGAGCACGCCTCAACCAAACTTGGTATGAGGTTGACAGCCTCCGCAAAGTACTGTCCCACACTCCCGCAGTAAGTGTGGCAGTCCCAGCCGTTCTGTAGACTCTTCCTCAACCGCAGAAGAGGGGATAGCTAAACCGCAGAATAGCCCTGTCTCAACACCGCAGCGTGAGCACGCCTCAACCAAACTTGGTATGAGGTTGACAGTTTCCGCAAAGTACTGTCCCACACCCCCGCAGTAAGTGTGGCAGACCCAGCCGTACTGTAGACTCTTTCTCAACCGCAGAAGAGGGGATAGCTAAACCGCAGAATAACCCTTTCTCAACTCTCGACACCCTATACTCAACACCCGCCTCAGGGGAGGCCATTCTAGCACACACACATATATAAAAACTGAATGCTGACACCCACTTTTTACAAATGATGAACACTCACTATGACTATTGAATACCACTGTGCTCACGTCAACAATCAAATCACAACTGACTAAATAATTGAATAATCTTTCTCTTAAACATACCTGCTTATGTAATTCTACTCTATCATGAATAAATTTTATACTTGCATAATACCTAAATTTACCGTTAACAGTTCGGCCATCCTGACTTTTCCGCGTCCTCGCGGACTAGTCTACGATGCCGCGTATGTCGTCATCTGCCTCGCTTTCTTCACTACTGGACGACGCCGATATTCCTTCTCGTTCGACATATGGCTTCATTCGGTCTATTGCAATGACATTACAATACTTGCCTCTTTTAGTTCGTTTAGAACCAGGTAACTCTTCAACTAAATATCTGTCCTTTGGTAGGACTTGCCTCACTTGAAAGGGTCCGTCAAACGGGGCTAGAATTTTCTTACTACCCCCTTCAAATGAAACTTGTTTTTTAATTAAAACTAAATCACCTTCTTTATACGGTCGCCCCTTGCACCTGTGTTTGTCGTAATTACTTTTAATTCGTTGTTGTTCGTTTAATAATTGTTGTGCCACTTCTTGCCGAGTATCAGTCACATTTATGACTGGCTGCTCTGGTTGAACCTCGGTGCTCAAAATTGCGTCACTAGTAGATCTAGGTCGGTATCCGAATAAAAGCTCGCTTGGTGTTTTTTTTTGTTGACGAGTTTACTGCATTATTTATTGAAAATTGTACTTGTGCCAATATTGTGTCCCATTTATTGTCTTCTTGTATTGAAGTAGCAAGTGCCGCTAAGATCGTGGAGTTTACCCTTTCGCACTGACCATTAGCGCGTGGTGTAGCCACAGCGTTCATTATATGTTTACACCCGTTGTTTCGGCAAAACTTACCAAATTTCTTGGATGTAAAAGTCTTTCCTCTGTCTGATATTAGACGTGTCGGTGACCCAAAAGTATTAAAGATTTGCTCTAAAAATCTTACAACATGTCTTGTTTTTGTATTTCGTACTGCCTTGAGTTGTACATATTTCGTAAAGGCATCTACGGTTACTGTAATGTACGAATTTCCTGACGTTGTTTTGATGAATGGACCTAGGTGATCGATGTGCATAGTATGAAATGGGACCGGTACCTTCTGGATTGGATGTAGTAAGCCTGGATGTTTACCTCTTGGTTGTTTATGGTACAAACAATTCAGATAGCATTTAATATATTTCTTTACGAAATTTCGCATACCTGGAAACCAATATGTCTCTGAGATTTTGTGAACGCCAGTAATGGTCTCTGTATTAGCTGTTGCTTTAGTTTGTCGAAAGCTTTTTGTTGTTCTTCTTTCGAAGCCCACGGAGAATCCTTTTTAGTAAGCATCGTAATTGGTTGCGCAATACGTGCGTAGTTTCTAATAAAGTGGCGAAAATAACTGGTGAGTCCTAAAAACTGACGAACCTGGTGGACGTTGATGGGAGCCTGGAATGCTTCTACGGCCTTATTTTTTTCCTTACCAGGGCGAACTCCTTCTCGGTTTACCTCAAAATCCAAATAAGATATAGAACTCTGAAAGAAGAAACATTTTTTTCATATTTAGTGTTAGATTATTCGTACGAAAAATCTCAAGTAATGCTTTTAGCCTGTCTAAACCTTCCTGAAACGTAGAAGAAGGACAAATAACGTCATCTAGATAGGCCATTGCATTTGGACAATATCTCAAAACTTTATTTATTAATCGTTGGAAGATTTCTGGTCCATTGCTTATTCCAAATGGGAGACGGTTAAATTCATATTGTCCATCTGGTGTTACGAAAGCTGTCTTGTATTTCGCATCCTCCGCTATTGAAATCTGATAGTAACCAGAAGTCATGTCCAACGTGGTAAAATATTTGGTTCCCTGCAGGCGATCCAACTGATCCTCTATTCTGGGCAACGGGTATCTATCTTTTACCATTACTTTATTTAATTGTCTGTAATCTATGCACATGCGAGTTTCTCCATTTTTCTTCTTAACCAGTAGAATAGGTGCGGAAAATGGTGAATTTGATTCTCTGATAATATTGGCATCTAACAGATCTTTAATTAGACCTTGTACTTCTTTCCTTTCCAGTGCAGATAGGCGATATGGCCGATATGTAATAGGAGTATTATCAGTTAAAATAATATCTGCTTCCATTGCATTAGTGCTTTTTATTTCTTGTACGTTTTTAGCGAAACAATCTTTATAATTCTCCAATAATTGTATAAGCTCTTGGCGTTGCTTCGTGGTAATTTCATCACCCACATTTAACACTTCGCTTGGAAAACAGCTGTGCTTGTTGACGGTTAGTATTTCCTTTTCTTCTGGTATGCACTTCCGCGCTCGGGCTAATGTTTTATTCTTGCGAATTAATAAATCTTGATCAGCAAGATTAACTACCGGAACAATACACGTTAAATGTTCACTGACATCTGTTATCGTTCTAGGAATTACATGTTTTTTACCTTCTGCTGCACGTATACTTAAATCTATGTAAAATTCGCCTTCCTCTTCTGTTTGGCACACTATGTTACCCACATATCCTGGAGGGATAACAGATGACGTCCTAGGTTTCAATTTTATTTTCTCCTTCGGCATTTCTTCAATTTCATTTAGGAAATAAGTATTGTTCTTCATAACCCTCAGTTGATCTGCATCCTTTAAAATTAGAACTTCAGATGATTCTGTAAATGGTTGTCCCACTATCATAGAAACAGATTGCACAACATCTGGAACAATATCTATGCACACTCCTAGTTCGACTTCACCAATTTTCAACTTAACTTCTTCAGTTCGTCCTAAAGTTTTTACTTGCCCGTTACCAAAACCACGTAAAGTTAATATTTTCTTTTCGGTGAAATTCAGGTTCAATTGTTTTGCCACAGATTCCTTCATTGTTATGCAGGATGAGCCCATGTCGATATATGCCTCTAATTCGTTTTCGTTTACCCAACAATGTACAAAATATTTCTGATTAGGACTTACCTCAGTAGTCAATGCTGTCTTTTGAGAATGGGGCTGGATAAATTGATTTTTAGATTGTGTGAATCTGCTAGATTGCGAGTCTTCCTTGCGTCGCTTACCGCATTCAAAAGCTTTGTGTCCTGGACGACTACAAGTATAGCACTGGGAACTGTATGATTTTGCCACTGGTCTATTTGTTGTGGAGTACGATCTTTTCCCACGGTTCTCAGTAGATCGTTTATGCTGTACAGGTACTAGTGATGTATTTGGTTGCTTTTGTGGAATTGTCTTAAGAAATGACAAAAGTTCTTCTGGTTTATGACAATCTCTAGCTAGAGCAGCGGCACGAATGTTACCGTCAAGTAATCCACCAATAATGCAGGAGACTGCCTTATAGCCTGTAATTTCGCACATATTTAATAATGCCAGTTTCTCGTAAAAGTATTTTAATTCCGATACATCATCTTTCTTTACTCAGGCTATCATCTCTTGCAGCATTCGGAAAAAGTCTTTTTGTACTGGGAATGCTTCTAACAGCATCTTTTTCCATTCCTCCCAAGAATGCTTAAGACTCGGTAGGCTCTTATACCAAGTTTTTGCGTAACCTTTTAATTGAGAAGTACTATACATAATGGTTGTCATCTCATCCCAACGGTATACTTCGCGCAAATCTTCGATTATGCGTAGCCATTGTGACATATTTAGATTCGTCTCGCTCGGATCAAATGCTGGAATAGCTTTACGACTCTCTGGACAACACCTTGATGTAGATGGCTAAGCAGCTTGCATTTGCTGTATGCTTTGAGTCAGTTGTATCATGATCTGTGACATTTGTTGGATGCTGTGACTGGTGCTTGCTTCATCGCTTCTTGCCGTAAGCGAATCGAATAAATTATGCGAGCTAATCTGGACATTAAGGTTTGTTGACATATCGTTTTGATTTTCTAAGTTCTGAATCCACTGCGACATCCTTAGTGTTCTTTATCCCACTTCTGAAATGTAAAGTATACCTATTTTTTAATTATTTTAAAATACAATTATGAAAGAAAATAACATTATGTTTAACAAATATATCTCCCAGTGGACGCTCCCTTCTCGATCATCTAGTTCTGGGGGCCTTCTGGGCTGGACACACTCGAAGTCTGAAATAAACAGAGATATGAGAATCTCTTCGCTCAGTGAGTGATCAATACCAGTTCCTAAACCCTAAATGAGAGAGAATAGGTGAGAGAAAGGATATAGGTATTAGGATGGCAGTCTCCGCAAAGTACTACCCCACATCACCGCAGCGAATGTGGCAGTCCCAGCCGCACTGTAGACTCTTCCTCAGCCGCAGAAGAGGGGATAGCTAAACCGCAGAATAGCCCTGTCTCAACACCGCAGCGTGAGCACGCCTCAACCAAACTTGGTATGAGGTTGACAGCCTCCGCAAAGTACTGTCCCACACTCCCGCAGTAAGTGTGGCAGTCCCAGCCGTTCTGTAGACTCTTCCTCAACCGCAGAAGAGGGGATAGCTAAACCGCAGAATAGCCCTTTCTCAACTCTCGACACCCTATACTCAACACCCGCCTCAGGGAAGGCCATTCTAGCATACACACATATATAAAAACTGAATGCTGACACCCACCTTTTACACGTCAACAATCAAATCACAACTGACTAAATAATTGAATAACCCCTCTCTTAAACATACCTGCTTATGTATTTTATACTTGCATAAAACCTAAATTTACCGTTAACATATATATATATATATATATATATATATATATATATATATATATATATATATATAAAACTATGTTTTTTATATACAACTATGTTTGCTATAAACTATGGATCCACCAATTGAAATATATGTCAGATATGATATTACACCCAACATAACAATTTGTCCTCGTAAAATATTACTTTACAAATCTGCAGACTACAATATCATAAATGACAATATAAATGAAATTAATTGGGACCAACATTTCCAAAATTTAGATATTGATGACATGTTAAAAGAATTTTATAATATCTTGTATAATATTATAAGTAAGCATGTACCAGTAAAACATGCTATTCATCATTCATATCCTGTATGGTATACTGCAACTCTTATTAAACTAATCAAAGAGAAAAGTAAAGCACATGCCAAATATAAACAATATAAAACTCAAATGTATTATAATAAATTCTCAAGACTGAGAAAAGCAGTCAAATTAGAAATAAAAAAATGTTATGACATTTACATTAACAATACCGAAAATTCAATTCTTCGAAATAATAAAAAATTCTGCTCATATGTGTCATCAAAAAAATCAACAAGCAGTATACCTAACACGATGTGTTATGAAAATAAAATTGCTACCAATGGAAGTGATATTTGTAATTTGTTTTCAGACTATTTTAAATCTGTATTTGTAGATAAAGATGGTAGTATGGATAATAATACTTTCACGATAGCGAAAAAGAAAGATTTTATTGGAACCAATATTTCTTTCGATGAATACGAGACTCTTGATACTCTCTTACAGCTTGATGTAAATAAAAGTTCCGGGTCAGACAATATTTCCAATGTATTTATTAAAAACTGTGCTTATTCTCTTTGTTATCCCCTTACTTTAATTTTTAATAAATCATTGCATGAAGGCTACTTTCCCACTGTATGGAAGAGAGCTTATGTTGTCCCAGTTTTTAAAGGTGGTACTAAAAATCTAATAAAAAATTACAGACCAATTTCAAAACTTAATATTTTTGAAAAAGTTTTCGAAAAAATTGTTTATAATATTTTGTTTTCTTTGGCGAAAAGATTTATTATTCCCCAGCAACATGGTTTTTACCCTGGTAGATTAGTCGAATCGAATCTTCTTACATATAATGAATATATTTTAAAATCTATGGATGAACATAATCAGGTTGACTCCATATACACTGATTTCAGCAAGGCATTTGATACAATTGATCACTCCTTACTCTTAAAAAAACTTTCTGATTTCGGTGTATGTGGAAGTCTTCTTGATTGGTTTCAATCCTACTTAACAGGAAGAAGTCAGCGAGTTACAATAAATGGTTTTCAATCCAACGACATTTTTGTTCCATCTGGAGTACCTCAAGGTTCTCACTTGGGTCCACTATTGTTTAATATATTTATTAATGACGTTCGTCAATGCTTTAAATATTGTAACTTTTTATTATACGCTGACGATATAAAAATGTATCATTCAATAAATAATACCACGGATTGCTTAGCTATACAAGAAGATATTAATCGCTTCTATCAATACACCAAAGATAACAAGCTATTTCTAAACATAGAAAAATGTTGTCATATAACTTTTTCGAGAAATAGGAATACTATAAACTTCTCCTATACATTCTCCGGCGAAATGATTACGCCTGTGTCACAAGTAAAAGATCTGGGACTTATATTAGATAAAAAATTAATATTTGATCTGCATGTTGACTACATAACAAAAAAGTTGTACAAAATGTTAGGCTTCTTAATTAGAACAGCTGAAAATTTCAAAAAACCAAAAACAATAATAAATCTATATTACTCTTTAGTAAGAAGTCAGTTAGAATTTGCAACAGTTTGTTGGTCTCCTCAATACGCAATTTATATAAAACGAATTGAGCGTATTAAGGAGAAATTTGTAAAAATCATGAATTTTAAGTTTCCTAATTATAAATTTGATTTACTACCCTTGGAAAAACGACGTGTTATCCTGGACTTAACATTTTTACATAAGTTAATTAATAGTAAAATAGATAGTGCAGAGTTAATAAATAATCTTGGTTTCCGTGTACCAGTTCATACTACACGAACATCTGATCTTTTTTATATTGGTTTCAATAGAACTAATGCTGCATTTAATTCTGCAAGGAATCGCCTTCCATTTTTACTCAATAAATACATAAATTTTAATAAAACAATTGATATTTTTAATCCTAATATAGTTACATTTAAAAACCAAATTACAAATATTATCACTCTTATTCAGTAATTTTATAATCTGTCTGTTAATATATATTTATAAATAATTAATTTAAATAATATGTTAAACTCACGTGTACCTACATAATTGTATCGATATCTTTGTTTTTTTGAATTTAATTTGTGCCATTCTGTTATTGGGATCTTTCCTGTTGAATGGCTGAAATAAAGTAAAATAAAATAAAAATAAAAATCTTGGGTCTGGGGTCTTCGTCAATATGTGAAATATGTCTCTCATTAAGTATACCTAATAAATAAATTTAAAAAATTACAACAATAATTCCATTAAGAGCGTATAGCGCTCAGATACAAAATTGTGCGCGCGGGGTCGATATGCAAAGGGGTAGCAACACGTGTTTGGAGTAGGATGGGTCATCTTCACCCTTACTTGTTATTGACAACCAATAATGTTCATTGTATTCGAATATATTATTATTACCAAGAATTTTAATGTTCTACTAACAAGTCGCTTGGGTATTGTTTCAATATGAAATAATTAACTAGTAATTATATATAAAATTATACATAACTAATTATTACAATATTTTACAATAATGGTAATACATATTGACAGGTTAATAATAATACTTGTAATGATAATGTTTATTCACGAATATTGATGATATGGAATAAATACAAACAAGAGAACAGAAAAATACCAAAATTATTATTTAATGAAATTTCGTATTTCTTGACCTCTCGTAAATCGTGGATCGATAATTTCTGATAAAAAGCCTTCAAAATAAAATTGTTGAAGTTTGGGAAACATTTTCATTTCCCAAAAAGCAGTATCCTTTAACACCTAATAAAAAACATTTTACATTAAATATAGTTAATAAAGAAATTAATAAAATAAAAATACTTTCTTAAAATGTAAGCCGTGTGGAGTCCATATTATAAAATAACAAATTTCTCTTCCAGTTATATGAAGTTGCCCGTGTATTTGGTAGAAATAAATATGGTTTTTGTTAATTTTTATTTCTTCATTTTCTACAACGATAGAACGTATTTTCTTATAAATTATTCCTTCTTTTGGTGATACATGGCGAATAGAATATGTACATTTTATTTCAACTAAAGCGTCTTCTTCCACTAATCCATCGGGAGAAACCGCTAAGAAATAATTATTACTATATCTATAAAAAGTCCATTATCTTGATCATATAGGCCAGTAATTTCTTCAAAATGTTTTTTTGTTATATATTCCTTCTCTTTCCCATATTTGGTAGCCGTATTTCCACATAATTCTGAATATAATTTTTTTTTTACAATATTTGCACACGATGTTTTTTTCTTGACTTGCAAATGTTATCAAATTCAAATGAACATAATCTTTCCGATCTTTCTTCTTTCCACAATTTACAATTTGCTTAACCTTTAGTATGGCATTCCGTTTTTGCCTTTGTTCTTCGCTCACGGAAATTGTTTTTAAAATGTCAGTCTTTAATACATTGTAAACCTCAGGTAACATATCTGGAATAATTTCAACTTCAGGGCCATAATCACCATCAGTAGTTGCAACATTTTTATATCTAAATAATTTGGATTTTGATCGACGGTGCTCTTTGTTGTACATCGTAATTTTTTTTCTTTTCTCTTCAAACTTCTTAGTATATTTTCCTGGGCTAGACTTTGCGATGCTTTTATGAATGGATCTATAATATTTACCGGAAGAATTATAAGACACTCCTTCAGCTTCGCCAGACATCTTATATGATCCTTTCAAGTTACAAACTATAATTTATTCGTTTCCCTCCCACAAATTTAGCGACAATAGTGTTATAATATTCGGCAGCATTATTGTCCATATTACGAGTTAAACTTTCGGCGTTACAGGCTAATCTATTTATAGATGTTAAAATTTCGTCATATAGTCCACTTTCTTTCATTTCTGGGATACGATTCCTTTCTTGACATTTACTAGCCTTACAGAAGTATTCCACACATGTAGCGTGGTCTCCAAATATATGGTGTGGACTATTTAAAATATCTTTTTTAGTTTTATAATTCTTTCCTTATAATCGTCATTTGTTTTATTGTGATACATAACAGCACATGTGACATTACTTAATCGTCTTATATTATTTTTAAAAAAGTTCCTTTGTTGAACCGGAACAAATTTATATTTTGAATTTATTCTTTTTGTTGTTAAGTTTCTTAGTTTATTAGAATAATTGTAATGTACCTTCTGCAAATATCCACTGTGATTCAGTTTTAAATCTGGAAAATGTATCTGTTTCTGAAGATGACGTACGTGAGATATTATCAAACGTAGATGTAACTAAAGGTGCAGGTCTTGATGGTATCCCTGGCTTATTTATTAAAAATTGTTCTGAATCTCTATATTATTCTTTAAAATTAATCTTTGATAAGTCACTTGCTGAAGGTTGTTGCCCGAATGCTTGGAAAAAAGCTTTAGTTGTTCCTGTCCATAAACAAGGAAATAGAAACTTAGTTGAAAACTACCGTCCTATTTCTAAACTATGTGTATTCGAAATTTTTTTTGAAAAAATCATTTACAAGCAGTTATATGCAACATTTAAAAATATATTGAATGTTGAACAACATGGGTTTTGCTCTAGAAAGTCAATTGAGACTAATATAATTGAATATACAGACTTTATACTCTCCGCAATGGACGATAGGGTGCAAGTAGATGCCGTGTACACACATCTCAGCAAGGCCTTTAATAAAATTAGTCATTCACTTTTAATAAATAAGCTGGAGATGCTCGGAATTCATGGTAATTTACTCAAATGGTTCAGGTCATATCTCACTGATAGAAAACAATGCATTTCTGTCAACGGTTTCCATTCAGAATTTTTCCCTGTTAACTCTGGAGTTCCGCAGGGTTCTCACCTAGGTCCTCTTATTTTCATCATTTTTATAAATGATATTAGTAGATGTTTTCTTAATGCCAAATTTAGTATGTATGCAGACGACTTGAAAGTATATATGGCTATTGAATCTTTGTCGGATTGCCTTGCGCTCCAAGAAGATCTTAAAAGGCTTAACAACTACCTCACATTAAATGATTTAACTCTAAATTTTAACAAATGTTCTTGTATTACCTTTACTCGTAATAGAAATACTTATTATTACGCTTATTTTCTCGATGGTAAAAATGTTAATCGTGTGAATTATGTTAAGGATTTGGGTATTATCTTGGACAGCAAACTAATATTTGACTTGCATACAAATTTCGTTGTAAAGAAAGCTTACAAAATGTTAGGATTTATTTTGAGAATTGGGGAAAAATTTAAAAATATAAATACTTTTATTTCGTTGTATTACTCTCTAGATCGTTCTCAACTCGAATTTGCTGCTGTATGTTGGTCTCCAGTGTACTATACTTATATAAATCGTATAGAATGCATTCAACGTAAATTTATTTTTATCATAAACATGAAACTGTTCCTTTTCACTAGGTACTTTGCGAGTACGCCGGGTGATTTCAGATTTAACTTTTCTATTTAAACTTTTAAATAATAAATTAGATTGCCCAGTACTTCTAAACAAAATATCTTTTAGAATACCTACATATTCTACCAGATCACAAATGCTGTTTGCATTGTCAAGCTATAGAACTAATTCTGCTAATAATGCCCCACTTCTCAGAATGATATCCACATATAATAAATTGTCAGTTGTTCCAAACTTTCCTGACATATTTAATTGTTCTCTTAGAATATTTAAATCATTTATTCGCAATCTATGTTTTTAAAATTTGTGCTCTATCTCTATTAATGTTTTATTAATTATTTCATTTCAAATTGTATTTACTATTTTTGCCTTTGACTATTTTGTAACAGTTTATGTATAAAATCTTCTAGTGCCGCACTGTAATTAGGATTTATCCTGTTGGGCAGCCCAATTTCTAAATATATATATATATATATATATATATATATATATATATATATATATATATATATATATATAAATTACTGCATTCAATTATATGAACTAGTATATTACCATAAATACTTACCATTTGCAATTTTTTAGTCAAGCTGCTGTCACCATCACCTACTAAATAGGCATATTAGACTCCATGGAGTTGCATACTTTTACAAAATCCTTTAACAATTATATCTGCTTCCATGCTAGTGCTTGATTGATTCCAATTTTTAAAACACTGGTGTGCTGCCGGTTCTGCTCTTTTATTTTTTGCTCTTTCGCATAAACAGCAATATTTGTTTGTAAAACCTAAATATATCAACTTCTTTGTATGGTAGCCGACTATACAACCAACGCCAGAAAGTGCATTATAATTTAAATTATAGGATCGTTTACTCCATGCTCCATCAGCTATTTACGGTAATTAAAGGTACTATATTGCTATCAACGTGACCTAAACTACGAGCAATATTTGATTCTTCTTTTCCCGCAGTCTCCATCATGTTGTCAGCAACCAATTGTTCTTCTTTAGAATAAAAGTGCGTTGACATGTTCGGTATATTCCAAGATTCAGTTATTTCATCTAATTGTGAAAATCCACCGCCAGTCGATATAATTCCTAAAATCATTGATTTGTTTATGTTTAAACAATCTGATTTATCTTCAGTACAGATTTTTTTGTTTCTAAACAAATTTCACATTTAACAGTACAGGTACTTATGAGACCTTGCCGACTTTCACTAATAATGTTTAAAAATTCTATTCTGCAACTGAACAAGTGCAAATGGTTAAATATTTTTAATTCCCCAAAAAAATATTAAATGTTAACAATTCTTCGGCCGTCAATATTGTTATTCATGGATATACCAGATGATAATTAAATAGGTTCATTTAAAATGTTATGTTACTTCTTACGTAGTCACTGGAATGGAATGATTTTCAGTGTTGTTCTCTGTCGCAAATAATTTCGTTTTGCAACTTATTTTCGGAGACACGAGAGGTGATAATGTTTCGTGCTCATAATTTTTCAAAAACAGTAAAGCAGTAACAATAATAATATTACAAACAACAACAACAAAAATAAACAAATGAAAAAACAAAATAATAAACAACGAAATACACAAGATCGGCTATAATAATCACGTTTAGTCGTATAAAGAGCATAAACAAGACTAGAAATGTAGAATCAAAATACCCCTTTTGATCGAAGGAAAAACAAATTATTAAAATATCATCCCTTTATCAGGAATTACTGCAGTTCACAAAGAAAGCAATGCTACAATACTGTCCAAATGAAACCAGCAAAATAAGCACCGTTTCATATTAACTGGCGAAATTTGGCAGAAAATTTCTCATATAGGTAAGTATATACGTAGTTTTTAAATAACAAGGATTAATAAATAACATCATTTTTAGGGAGAAACTATTTAGGTTCACGAAGAGAAAATGACAGTTAGGTATTTGTGTAGCTTTTGAATAACTACATACGTTTCTAGCTCCTTTTAATTAACATTCATTGCCGTTACAGATACATTTAATTTTTTTAAATCCAGTTTTAATAGTTTTGTCTAGAAACTAATCTTCTCTAAAGGTACATTTTTGTAGTTTCGTGCCGTAGTCATAAAGAACATCAATATCACCCCTTGCTATACAGTAAAATAAAATTCTTAGAATAATACAAGGGGAGGAGCCCTTATATCCACAGTTCAATAGCGCTCACAATCAGAGTGGCGCTAGTGCTTAGAGCTTAAATTATAGAAAAAAGCATAATTTTTCAGAACTTCCTGTACAAGCACCGCTGCACATTCAGTAATTTTAATAGAAGAATAAATAAAGAATGAGAAAAGTGCGATAGGAAGAGAAAATATATATTATTTGTATACGTTTTGAATAATAACATATTAAAACGGACCTATTTTCGGATATAAATATAATTATTTATAAATAAGAAAAATTGAAAAATCTCTTCCTATCGCACTTTTTTGAACCTTTAACTAATTTTCAGCTTTAGTTGTAGTTAAAAATATTTAATCTAATTTGAACAGGAGGTTCCAGAAAATTATGCGTTTTTACATTTTTCTTTTCGGTGCAATAGCCCTTTAAGGCTGTAATGTAGCAATCCCAAACCATCTAAGGTTTTGGAAGTGTAAGGGGTGAGGTAGCTAGGGGGTTGGACCGTAACTATTCCCCCACTCAAAGTGTAAAAGCGAAATGAGAGAGATAACATGTTTCGTTCAAGGTTCAGAATGAATTCTACGAAATAAGCTTCCAGAAATATGTATTTCTAACCTAACACGCGAAAATGAAAATAACGGTAATAAAAATTAATATTTTTATGTTTAAGTAAATATAATTTTCATTTGTTTATATTGCGTAATAAATTTGTTATATTTAGTCCGTACGTAGATAAAATTTAAATAAAAATTAGAACTTTTATTCATTGTTTTATGATTTTATGCAGTTATGCACTATCTAAATCTAAAGTTTGAAAATACATATACGCTATTCACTATTAATGAAATAACTGGAATTATGTCAAAATTAATTGAATGATTTATGATGTTGGAAACTTGTACATATGAATGAAGATTATATTAGGCCTTATAGTTGCAATAAGTCTATATTCGAAAATATCTATTACATTGATAAAATTTGGGACGTTTCATGTGTAATAATTTACTTATATATCATCAGCCAACATTTTCTGAATTTGTAGTAATTAATTTTGAAAAATTTAATTTATAATTTCGTTACAGAATTATTTATTTTCGTTGTAGTTACATTTTATTTTTGTCAATTTATTACTGTTGTGTTTAAATATATATAGGTAGGTATCCGAAAGTTTATTGTGAATTGTTACAAATCATAATATTCGTGGTATAACCATGATCCATGACAGTGTAGCGGAATCAACCGTTACATATTATTAAAAATAATTAGAATATTTAAATGTTAAAAATATAAAATATAATCAACAATCTAAATTGATTTATAAATTTAGATGTTGATCGATTGATACAGGGCCGGCCCGAGACTTTTTAGCGCCCCAGGCGATAATTTTATATTGCGCCCCTTTTTTTTATATTTTTATCTTGTCATACATATTAATAATTTCTTACATTTATTTATTTGAATCATTATTTTATATATCAACGACAGTGTCCTACTTTGTAATTATCACATTATTTTGAATGTCATTGAGATTCAAAATGGCATTGATGCCCTGTTGCACCAACAAGGTTTGAATTTTAAGCAATACCTAATAGACCACGTTAGTGAGGTTAAAATTTACATTTGGCGCGAAACCCTAATTCAAATCTGAGTGTATGCACTTCTTATGGGACTACATTTTCAATTCACGATATTAAAGCATTTTGGCGATTCTTAATTATAACATAGGGTTTTTTAAATTCCAAAACATTACTCTTTGCTTTCCGTACAGAAAAAATAAAAATAAAAGAATAAATTAAGAAAAAATTTATTTTAAAGAAAGTAGTATCGCAAATAGTAACATATGTCGTTACTTGGTGCAGCAGGTTAAAAACGCCAAGTTAAAGTGACAGGTTCAAGTGAATACTAAGACAGCTACGACACACGTTTTCAGAAATTTGCACCTACTATTTAAATTGAAGTTTATCAAATAATATTATGTTTTTTGGTTGTGTATATTACATTAGAAGATAGATAAAACATTAGAGATTAGTATTTATAAGGTTTAATAGTTAAGATATGTATTTTATAATACTTTCTAGCAGTTTAAAGATAGCATATTTTTATTCTCATAAGAATAACAAGGGCGTATAAATGGGCAGAGGCGAGTTAGGGTTTCAGTTTAAATTTGGCGCCACAAAATGACCGTTACACTAATGCAGTCTATTGCTTATCGAAATTTTGACAGCAATGTTGAATAGTTCATTTGGCATTTTATTCTGAAGTGATATTGTCCATTTAAGGAAAACCTAAAATTAGTTCAACCGGCCATGAGTAACATTATGAATTATTTATTTTGTAAAATAAGTAACAATAGGAAATCCATCAAAATTTATATTTTCAATGTACTTGTACTATGGAACAATATCTGACTCAGACTCACTCATTTTATCTTGAAATCTGAGGTAAAAAGGATCCGTTTTAAACAATTTGACACAACTGAAAGAACATTTCAATGTTTTCATTGTCAAAAATTATGTAAAAAATGTATTTCAGAATCAAATGAAACTGTCGCAGATAAAAAAGAATTGTAGGATATACTCATTCATTTGATATAGCCTCATACTGAAACTATAGCGTGATTCAAACACACGGGTCATCGCCACGTGATTTATCATCAAACACCCTTCATTATGAACGCTATATCAAACTTGTATTTTTAATAAATCTATTGCAGAACATATATGCATATATAATACAACATGTAAATTATTTAACCAAGGCTAACAATAATGAAATATTGTTGTGGCTTTTGTTTAATTTTAAGAATTAAAAAAATCGAGTCACAATGCGCCCCACAAACGATTGCGCCCCAGGCAGTCGCCTGGTTCGCCTGTAGCTTAGGCCGGCCCTGGATTGATAATTACAAACGGAATGCATAAGTACCTATTTGTTTTCCTGTTCTTATAAGGAAAACTTTATCAAATGACTACCAATGGTGTAACATATACTCGATTTTTCGCTGTTGATCCTCACGTCATTAATTTCTGCCGTAAGAATTGCAACTTTGTAGTATATGTATGGCGTAGATGAGACTTTTATTCGCTATCTCATTATCGTACGTGTTACAGAGGGGAATATATGCTATATGCGTCTAACCAACGACAAAAATGAAATAGGAACAGTAGCGTAACGACGGTAACAGATATTTCCAAATATTTAGAAAACTTGAAGATGTCATTCATATTATTCCTGTCATTTGTTAAGGTGATTTTTAGCGTCGATAAATAGCGCTTCATTATGAATTGGTAGTTTCGTTAGTTTGTTCTACAACTCTTTTCGTATGTACCTGTGGTGGCCATGGAAAAGGATTTTGAGTGGTGGCCATGAAGAGAAAAAATATAAAGTATCTATGTACAAAAACATTAATTATTATTATTCCATTCAATTTTGAATAGTCATTCTGTTTAGTGTTCCCTTAATTTCTTGATTTATTATACTGTGTTGTTTTATTTATTTATTTATTTACATTTATTGTGGTATACCACCTGTTCAAATACTTGTGATACCCACATACCTATCAATAATTTTTATATTTGTGTATAATACTCAGTTTTGACATTTATTTATTTCGGAAATCACACGATTTCACCCGACAAGATAATGTTATCAATCCCCCTTCCCCCACAGAGATTTGAATCACATGGTTACAATAATTGATGACGTGAGGATCAACAGCGAAAAATCAACTATACCTATAAATATATTAGCTACTTGATATTCCATTTACTCGGCCACGGGTACCTGCAACAGTTGGCACTCTAAATATTTCTATAGCGTAAAATATCCTTCATACAAAATTTATTATATTTAAAGATGTTATAATTTTTAATTTTTTTAAATTATGATTTTTTGAACGGTAAAATATAATGAATAGGAATGATATAAAATAAATGCACAGGAATTATCGTTAAGTCTTTTATTTGTAATTTTTTTGTACTTTGCGGATTTATTATTTCTGGTAATAAACATTTAAAATAAAATTCTTCTAATTTATTTTCCATTTTTATATTCCAAAACAAATTATCTTTGTATATACTTTCGGTTAAAAGTCCTTTTGTAGTCCAAATGGCAAAGATACAATGAGATTTTCTTGCTACGTGCAGTTGTCCCTGAATTTGGAAATAATACTCGTGATTCCGTTTTAAATGTAGTTTTCCGTCCTTTATTTCAGAGAAATTAATTTTTTTTTGCTGTATACCTTCAAATGGAGTGATATATCTACTGGTTGACGGGCATTTTATTTCTATGATGGTATCTTCTCCGATTAATCCATCTGGCGAAGCAGCTAAATACGAAGAGATGGGATCCACAAACAATCCGCAATTTCTTATTTTTATATTCAATTGTTCTGCTAATTGAACCCTTGCAGTATTCTCATTTTCTTTGCCCCATTTAGTGTGAATATTTCCTTTAAACTCTGAATACAGAATATTTTTCACTAAATTGGCGCAATGTGTTGTTGTTCTCATTTTGCAAATTTTCCCAAACCAAGAAGCCGTTAATCTTTTGCTTCTTTCTTTTTGCCATCTTCCTCTTGGGTCATCTGCTTGAAATATTGTCTCAGTTTGGAGTATATGTATTTCATCTTATGTCACCGTAATAGATCATTTTCCTTCAATTTGTAATCTTCGGTTGTCATTTCTTCTTCTGGTAAAACAGAACCATGATCTTCATCTGCTGGGGTAAAAGAGGTATGTAGTCGTTTCTTAGGTTTTTCGGAACTTGCATTTTCTTTCTTCCGCTTTATCCATTTCCGACGAATTTCCTTTTTATTTATGTAATTCTTTGTATATTTTAGTTAATGATTTATAAATATAATATGGATAGTCGGATGAATGAATATTCTACGATATTGCAGCTGCTTGACATCTCCTTTGGTACGATGCTCGAGTGGAAAAATTTACTCTTTTTCCACCGACAAATTTTGCAACAACTGCATTATACCGCTCTGCACAATTGTTGTCCATATTTAATAAAAGGCTTGCTGAATTTCTTGCTAAGCGATTCAAATGTGAATATATATATATATATATATATATATATATATATATATATATCGGTATATAAGCCACTTTCTTTCATCTCAGGGATCCAGTTATATTCATGTTCATAATTTCTTTTGCAATAATAACTGTCGCAATTCTTGTGTTCTCCAAAGACATGGTTTATGCTGTTATATATGTCGTTTGTCAAATTTTTAATTTGTTCTTGACGATTATTACTAGTCTCTTTAATTCTATATAATACAGCACACTGAATTGCAGTACGCAATCTTCTAATATTGTTATTTAAATGGTTTCTTTGTTTGACTGGTACTGCTTGCCTCTTTGAACTTATACATTTCTTGGTCAATTCTCGAAGACGTGTGCAATAATTTCTAAGCAAGTGATTCTTGCATTCGATTTTGCTCACTATTTTTGTACCATATGGTCTACATTCCAGTAGTTTCTTGGTAATGCTACTGTCAACGTCTCCTATTAAATATAAAAATTTGACTCCGTGCGTTGATATACTCGTTTTAAATCCTTCTAATATAATATCCGACTCCATTGCTGTCGAAGTCTTCGTCCAATTTTTAAAACACGTGTGCTCCGGAGGATTTTTGTTCTGGTTTTTAGCACGTAAACAAACACAGCAATATTTATTTCGTATTCCCAAGTGTAATATTTTGCCCGTCCGCTTTCCAATGATTACTCCCTAAAAATACAAAAATCACTATAAATATCGGAAAACATAATTTTACTGATATGTAGAAAAGTTACTAGACTTTTTTAATTTCATTAACATAACATACATGTACAGTACAAGTGTATATAAATATTGAGAAACACCATTTATCACAAATAAGATACAATAAAATACTCACAACTCCTGATGCAGCGTCGTTTGTCAAATTTTTAGGGAATACCATCTTCGTCAATGTCCCCAGCCTCAATTGCTAATTGTTTTTCTTCAACTCCAGCTTCTTCCATCAATTTCAATGCAGAATCAGCAATACGTGGTGCAATATCATTATGTATTTTTACAAATGTATGCTCATTCATGCAAGGAATATTACAAAAGGAAGAGATTTCTTCCAATTGTGCAAATCCATTTCCTGAAGAAATAGTCCCAAGTACGATGGCTTCATTTATATTCATTTCTTCATCGTCGCCACAGTTTATAATGTCATCTTCTTTACAAATTCTGCATCACAAAAAAAATTTGCTGCAAAATCCACTTCTTTGTTCATTTACAATTTCAACGTCTTTAATTGAGCAGGAAAATAAACCACAGTGATTGAAATTTTGCAAACCCGTGAAAAATGTATTAATATTAATTATTCTTCTTCCGCTCAGTTTAAGTGGTATATTTTCGGCGCTAAAAACATATATGGCCGTATTATAGATTCTTACAAAAATTAATTGTTATTATATCTCTTACCTAGTATTACTACTATCGAGTTTATAGTTAGTTGCATAGTCCGTTTGAAAATTTGCTGTGTCGGTATCAATTTGAATTTCGTTATCAGTATCATCATACAATGAATTATTAGAAATCAAGTCATTGTTGTCTATTTCTGAAATGTAACTGCATCCAGCATCTATTAAATCTTTCTCAGAAATACTGAAATTGAATGTATTACATTAGTACATATAAGTACCAATTATTAAATGATTTCAGTACTACGTTTCTTATTTTTACCTTCGAAGGAAACTTTTGGAGTCCCATAAACATGTCCCTGATGTTTCGAATGCAGAGGAACATGTTTCGTTAATTTCGCTACTTTTTGTAGAAAAATTAGTATCATAACTATGCTCCGTCCAGGCCGCAGCAATTTTTTCTGCACGTTTATTACGTGCATGACGTAATCTTAATGTCAACGACTTGCGCTTTTTTGATAATGTCGGAACACGAGTTAAATTCCTATTGCCCTTCGCCATAATAATTGCAAGCAATAATGCAACAACAAAGAAATAACAAACAACAGTAGTGAAATAATAATAAACAATAACAGTAATATCAACCGTAATAATAACAATAAAATGTAAAAACGAACAATAACAAATACCAAATACGAGACAATAATTAACAACTGACAAATTCGAAAAGTATCTCTGAATCAAACGACCAGTGCTAAACGATTGAAAATATTTTTATACTTTTTAATCATTCATTCACTTTTCTAATTCTTCGAAATTAATACCCCTACTCGGTCTACGAATATAAAGGGGTGGCATCGACTGGGTCTAGCGGCATCTCTTATGAAAAAGTAGAACTAAATTTATTAATTTAATATTTCGAATTATTAAATTACTAAAGTAAGGTAATAAATTTTCTTTGGGGTAAACTATTCTTTACTTCATTCATCACACTGTAACAGAGAGAAAATTCTTAAAATGTTTAGTCAATTCAATATAACATAGGTATAATATAAGGCAAATTTGGCACTTTTACCATTTAATTATTCAAATTCTATTAACAATTTTACATTTATCTCTGTGTAGCAGTGTTGAAGTACTATCCAAGAATTTATTTTTAAAATATCAATGTACAAGTTTAAATAATAGAGGCAAGAAACGAAATATTGTAACACCGTTTTTCGCGCTGAATGGGACACCTACAGTAGCGCCTTAAAAATGATGTTACTTTACATGACGAAATAACGTATTTGACTTCAATAAAAAAATGCAATCGGTCTCTTGACTTTTCCACTCACTCAACAAATCTTACCTTTCCCCGACTTAGATATAACACCAAGAAAGAAAACGTTACAAGAAAAAATTAAGAAAAAAAAGAAATTATAAAAAGTAGATTGCAGTGTTTTAGACTGAAAAAGAAATTAGCTCGCCAAAAATATTATCTTAGTACTCTTTTACAAAATAAAAGTGAAGCTGTTAAAACGCACTAAATGGCCTCCAAATGAAAAGGAATTAGCACTATCATACTTTTATTAATCACCATTTCGATATAAGTTTATGCTTAAAAAATTTAAAATTATGTATCGTCTGAAAGAACTAAAAGAAATAAGTTAAAAAAAAATCCTTTACGAATTGGGGTTGATAGTAAATTTTTTGACATTTTAAAATCTAAAGTTGACGCTATGGACATACCAGAAAAAAATATGTTATTATCTTTAATGAGATGTCAATTATAAAATCACATGATTACAGCAGCACCTTAGATTTAATAGAGGGAAATCAACATTACCGTTGGCGGTGCTGATCCTAATTTGAAAATGAAGGATTTTTGTGGTACTTTGCTGAATTAGTTGCCTTGTAAACGTGTAATTTTGTTTCGTTTCAAAGTTTTGTGCACTTTTTACCTTTGTAATCTATCTTTTTCAACGAAGAAAAATCATCTTTAATTTTATTTTACATATTTTAAGGCAAGTATATACATATACATTTGAACATTTATAACTTAGCTTTTTCAAGTACGTTTAATTCATGCTTTTCGTTTATCAACTAGTTCCGTTTCACCGAATATATTGCACAAGCGGATCTTCCTTTCTTTTCTTAGAAACAAATGGAATTTTTTTTTTCTGTCTTTAGAGTGGCAGCCATATACAGCAATTTCTGTTTAGATACTTCACTTTTATTTTGCTAACAATTCAGGCCAGGAAGATAAAATTATAGAAAAATTCTATAGTCGTCTTAAAGAATGATTTTTATAGAAGGCTTAAGTTAGAATTTTTATAAAAATGTGGATAAAATCTAGAAAGAAAGGGAATAATGGAAAAACGACTATAAAAACACTACGCGGCCATACGGCTAGAAGATAACGAGTACTACTTTGCCGGTTTCCAAATTTTGTCGCTAGGTGGCTACGATTTAATGTTCCTCACGAATAGCCAATCACGCTATAGGTTTATGGTACGCGGCTTAATAAAAAAAAAACGAAAATACCTAGTATCGTATTATATGATTTATTCATAAGAAACTGATGTATTAAAATAAACTGCTACAGCTAATAACTTCCATGAGTACTATATTTTGGTAATACAAAAAAATATATATATAGTATTCCATTTATTGGTAATCTCTGCTATACAATAAAACACATTTATAATAAAGTTAATATTGACAGTTTTCAAATTGCTTACAAACTTCGAAAAAGAAATATATAAAAAACTTGATCAAGCAAAACACGTCGAGACATCTAGTGTTTACAAAATAATTTGTAAAACGTACCAAGCTAACTACATCGGTAAAATTAAAAGATTTTTAAATTTGAAATCAGGTCATTCATCATTTGCTAAACACATCGACACCGGACCCGAATTTAAAATAACTAAACAAAGATTTTGAAATTCTACATTTTCAGAAAAATTGTAGATCACTTGTCTTCTTGGAGAACTCAGAAATTAAAAAAAAGTCATTTAAAAATAATAATAATCTTTGTCTCATTGACCAGACTTACTTAAAATATTCTAATGAAGGAAACACCTCCCGCCCCTTTTTTGCACCTGTTTTTACTAGTCTGCCGTTTTTTTAAAATTATTTTTTAATAGATTTTATTATCTCAGTGTTTTACGAATTTTTATTGACTGTGCCTATTTTTTCGTTACTTTTTCGAACCTTTTCGAATTTATTTTGATGATTTTATTTTTCGTTTTTGGAATGATGTTATCGTATGTTAACATTATGAGTTGTATTTGTTGGTGGACCCTGTAATTTCTAGTGTAAATACATATTTCATATATCAGCTGTTGTTTCTTATTTTATATTTATTGTATTCATTATACGGTACTTTGTACTGTTCATTTGTAGTGTGCCGGTCTGATGAGGACTATTAATAGTCGAAATCGGTCACACTAAAGTTTTTGAAGAACAGTGTGTTTAAGACTAATGTATAAACGAATTCTAAAAAAAAACACACTTAAAAACTTACTGAAAACTAAATGTTTGGACGACAAGTATTTAAATTCAATTTTCTGTGAAATAACCAAATTAATAGACATACACTAGCGGCCCTTTTCTTCCCTAGTTCTTCCACATTTTGTATTGCTGCTGGATGGTCTTGAATATGTGGAGCAACTTCCGGTATTAGGATCGCGTCAATGTATCGCTGACTGTTCAAAGTGCCGAGTAAATGAATTATGCGAGATTTCCAATTGTATGAAATTGCTCTCCACACCATAATTCCTTGCGTAGGCGCCGTATGACGCGTACGAATGCAGGTCACATTCCCTCTTTCACCCTGGCATCGTCTCACAAGTACCCGAACGTTCATTTTGTATTAAAAAAAATCGCAATTCGTCAGAAAAGACAATTTCATTCCATTCATTATTCCACAACCGCCTTTCTCTGCATCAATTAAGACACAATGATTTATGCCGCGCGGTCAGTGGAAGTCGCAATAATGCTCAACGCGCATGCAGCCCAAATTCTGATAAACGATGACGAATACTTCTTACAGATAGTTGTTATCTTGTCACTGTCCACCTTGCTAGAGTTGGTGCACTTTGAAATCGGCCTTGTAACGATAGCCGAATAAGGAGACGGTCCTCTCTCGCTGATGTTTTCCGGCGAGCTTATATTCCGAGTTAAACTAGTCGCTATATCTTGCAGTGACAACCCGCTTTCGCGCATACCCACTATACGGCCCCTTTCAAAATCACCCACTAGCTCAAATGAACGTTGCTGTCTTCTAAGAGGCCTGTTAACTTGATAACAATCAAATTTTAACTGAATTTGAATCATATTAAAGAAATATCGAATAAATAAATCTGCTTCATAATTAAGTTTAAATCTGCATATTTTCAGAACAAATGTGTTAAGCAATTCTAAATTTTAATCATTTATTCTTCTAAAAATAAGAAACCTCTGTGCTGAATTTTGTGTGATTATTCCTATTATTTTTTGGTGTTGCATTTTCAACGACTGCTAGTGAATAAAGAAACTGTCATAGTTGTTTGTTCGATATTTAATCATTTGAAGGTGATTTTCGCAAATAATTATTGTTCGCCGAAAATCTTGAAATAGCTAAATCTACCGTTGTATATATTTTAGAAAGATGTAGACAACCGGGAAAAATTAATATTGATGGGAAAAATCAAAGAGAGACCAAAGATAGTAACCTCAGCACAGAGTAGTCTTCTCATTAAAATTTATAAACGTGAAAGACGATCCACTTTACAAGACGTCACTGAACATTGAAGCAGTGTTAAATATTTCCCTGGAATGTTGTTGGAAAGGGATTCACAAGCACGGACTTAATTTTTATATGGTAATATATAGTAATTTATATTCACATTTAAAAACGAAAAGTTATTTTCAGTGATAAGTCAAAAGTTGAATGTCTGTGTGAAAAATTATTACAGACGAGGTTTAAGATTCACAATAGAGGCATGCGTAATTAATTTTCCACAAGGTGTAATGGTTTACGGTTGTCTGTGAGCAAAGAAATTGAGAACACCCTATTTCATAGATGGAACCGTTGATGCTTAATAATAACAGATAATTTTGGAAACATACTTGTGTAAACAATTTTATATTTCAACAGAATGGCATATCTTGCCATATTGCAAAGTCAACTAAAAACTACCTTTTGACAGAGCTGGATTGGAACAAGAAATGGAGGTGCATAACTAGATGTTATAGTAATTATATAAATAACATTTCAAGATAATGCAGCTAATAGTTTTTGAGTTACGCGAAAAATTAAAAAAAATGAGCAAAGTGCCTTTTTGGCACTGCCGATTGCAATGAAACAGAGAGGTGCATAACTAGATATTATAGAAGTCCCATTTAGAAAATTTAAAAAGTTTACGGTTTTTTTTTACTTTTCAGTCATGTGAGATACGTCCGTACGAACGTACATACGTACGTACAGACGTCACGCCGAAACTAGTCAAAAATGATTCAGAGAGGGTCAAAATGAATATTTCCGTTGAAACCTGAAAACCAAAATTTTTCGCTATTACATACTTCCTTTACTTCATACAAGTAAGTAAAAAACCTTGGAACTAAAATATCAAAATTATTTAATACACATTATCTGTGTGCCGTTTTTGACACACAGATAAATTTGGGTAAATTTTCTTATTTATTAATCAGAAATATAGACATAGATATATTTAATATTTTACAGACATTTGTCTGACGAATCGTTTAATGAATTTTCCGAGAAGATTATTGAACTTTAGAACAAAAGTGTTCATTTTATATAAGCCCTATTAGACTTCGAGAATCTAAAGAAATAAATCTGGAATATCAAGAGGAAAGCTACCTGATAAATACAAAAACCTAATAACGGCAGTGGCTTAGCTACAACGGGGGCAGCGGGGCAAAATCATTTTCTAATTACACCTCAGTGGATTAAGAAAGATGTACAAAATAAAATTTATTTTATACTGAAAGTATGTTGCCGTGTTAATTACACATGGAAAAGCAGTTTTTTAAATTTACTCGTTTTTATAATTTTGTATTTCCTACATTTGTATATACAGTTAAGGTTTTTACGCTTGGTGGCTTCAACTTAATATTCCACGTGAAACGGTACCTACCCCATACCTATGTAAGAATAGTTAACTAAAGATCATCTTGTTAAAGATTTACTTACCCTACGTTCTGTTTATTTTAATAAATAACCCTTCATCGTAATTATAATAATAATAATTCAGAGTATTTGTTAAGAGTGGAGGAATTTGGACAGGTATTTGATATTTGATAAAATAATGATATTCAATCCAAAAGACAGTGCTTTGTGCTTTGGAATATTAAGCTCTTCTGGTATTCATCTTAAGAATGTGAGGGAAACCACATCCAAAACCTCAGGTATAGAGACAATTTGACAATATGACAATTATATAAAAAGATTACATTGAATTCGTAAAGAGTTGTCCCAATAAATTATTATAACCATTTACGGTAAAATTGAGTGACTAGGATCAAACTTATATTGTTTGCCAGTTACAATTGTAATTGTATGGGTGTTGGTTTCCTTGAGTTTTATTGTTTATTTTATAGTCGGCATGCCGTTGCTTTGATATATTTTGTTAATAGGGCGCTCTGTTTTGTCAGAGGGCCATTGTTTATATTTTTATAGATGGTCTGAATTACAAAGACCGGCCCATGAGCTCAAGGTTCTACCAGCCCTAAGAGCACACAGTAATCATAAACCAGACACGGCGAGCACACAGTCGAAACTATCAGAAATAATTGTTTATAGTTGTATTTGAGGCAGACACCCAGCTGAGCTGGCGAATCTGTTGTGTTTGAACAAATTTAGAATTGTAAGACAACCAATTTTAGATCGGTTATATTTAATAAAATATTATATCATTGTGACAAATCATAATAAACATTTATATTAAAAATATAATAAATATAAACATAGCTTGGCCGAATTGAGTCGTGGATAGCAAAAAATATTGGCAGATGAAACTCCATCGTGGTGCCAGACAGAGCCTTTAAACAACTCATGACAGCGTTTTCAGTGGATACACCAGGTCGTCCACGTGACAAACAGAGGCTTTAAGCAACTCTGGGACGATTCTAGCGGAGAGGAAAATCTATCGAGGTGCTAGGCAGTGCCTTTTAACAACTCTCGATAGCGATATCAGAAGATAAACCAGGTCGTCCATGTGCCAATCAGAGCCTTTAAGCAACTATGGGACGACGCTAGCAGAGAGGAAAATCTATTGAGCTACCAGACAGAGCCTTTAAACAATTTACGATAGCGGTTTCAGAGAGACAGTAAGTCGTCCACGTGCCAGGTGCCAGACAGCCTTTGAGCAACTATGGGACGATTCTAACAGGAAATAAATTCTATCGAGGTACCAAACAGAGCCTTAAAACAACTCACGATAACCGTTTCAGAGGAACAGAAGGACTGTAGGAAAGTGTCAGAAAGACCTACCACGGACAAGCCAAGCATAGTGGGGTCCTAGATCCGACTCCTTGATTACAGATTTTATCTCAGGTTATATACAAAAATATCTCTTTTCTCTTCTTCAGAACGAAGTTTCAGGGGTAGCGTCTTCCCTCACATCACGATCCAGACGCGTGATTGTGAAATATTTTAGAATCTGCATATCAACCATGCAGGTACGGACTCAGCGTCTTGCAGTCTGTCTCTTTCTGTGAGCGATAGTAGTTTAATATTAATATACAACGAAGGAAAAAGATATTTATTGTGACAACCATAAAATCATACAATATCAATTGATCGAAGCCTTCGATGTCAGAGTTCTCCATTTTCTCTCATTGCTACCATAGCTTTTTCTTTCTTATTATTTCATTGATTTAATTTATATATTCCGTTTTCTTCCGATGCAGTTGCCGTTGTTTCTACTGTATTTGAAATAATTTTGCATTCTGTTTTATTGAATGTCACAAAATTACTTTGTTTTATTATTTTAGATACAGATAAAAAAATTACTGACATTTCTGGTACATAAAATACTTCTTTAGCTATTACATATCTGTAGAATTATTTATAAAAATTGGAATACTCACATCTCCAGTTATATGTCAGGTCCTTGAAAATCAAACGAGTCTTCCGGTTATTCTGTTATAGTTTGATAAATAGGTGCATATTTGTCGCCACTGTTCCTTATTTTTTTTATAAATTCAATGATTATATTGACCAGGATATTGTCATTGTCAAACTTATGAATTTAATGTCACATGTTGTATAATAAAGAAAAAATGTATTTAAAATAGAATAAATTATAAAATGAAGACGTGCCAAAAGTGTATTGTCCAAGGATGTGAATTATCAGAAAATAATAAATTATTTTCCTTACCTCTCACTGAGCTTATTTTCCGACAGCGGTTAATAAATTTAAATGGAATTAATATTTTGGACAAAAGTATCACAACAAGAAGAAATTATAGAGTTTGCGGATAACATTTCCAAATAGATAAACGAAAAAAAAAAATTATTGATATATCTATACTTATCTGAAATTTTATACTTTTATATATAGAATAATTAAGAATTAGTCCTCCTCACGGAGCATTTTTTGATACTTCGCTAGAATCACATCCTGGGCCTTCAAATCTCCCTACTTCCCGTATTTCTAGTCTTCAAAACAGAAAATATATAAGAACCTGAAGCAAGAAATACAAACAATGAACTAATTTTTCCTACGACCCTTAAGATATGTGCTTGTTATATGTTTGTTATTGCTACGGATACATAGTATATTGTAAACACATTTTCATTTCCCACGGTAACCACAGACAACGTTAAGGAATTCATTTCTCACATTTCTGTCAAAAATTATAATAATAAATTAATTTTAGTTATGTAATGTGTTTACAGAGGGCCGAAAAAACATGGTAATGCGATATTATATAGGATTTTCACATTTTTACATGTAGTGGTTTATGACTCCAGTACTTGACACTGACATTTTCTTATTGTTTGCTGTTGTTATTTCTACATTTTGACATGACTTTTCATTTTTTATCCAATTTTTGTTACTTGTCATATATGATGCACAAGTGTCTATAAACCAGTCTCTTTCTTCTCTTTTGATGTATACATGCACAAAAAGCTTTTGACCCGTTTAACACTTTTTCTTTATAATTTTTGTGATTCAATTCCTTGTCTTTATTATATCTATATTTGTTAGATTTTTTCGATCTGCATTCATTTGCAAAATGGCCTATTTTATTACATGTAAAACAACGTACATTTTCCTTTTTATTGAATTTCTTTTTCCCTTTGCTAAAGGGTGAGTCTGGAAAGACGCCTTCCCCTTTAACTTTTTTATTATAAGTAATAGAAAAAAAGGGCTCATATAAAAGTATTATTATTTTACATATACTATTTGATGGCAACCTATAATTATTTTAATAAAATAATTATTTTTCTCTTTTCAACGATGTAGTATTATTTATAATGTATTTGAAAAATTTCGAGAAAAATTAGATAATATAGAAATATAAGTATTGATGTTATCAATTTGATTATAAATAAAACAAGCAGCTTGAATTAGAAATTATATTGCAGTGATATTTTTGTATGTATTTGACACAAAATTACAACGACTACTTCATAGAAATTAACATAAACATATATAGTAACTATAGCGAGAACATACCTATCTTATATATAAAATGCAATAGATAAATATGATTGACATATGACATTGACAAGCAATCAAAAAGGTTTTATTTCCAATACTTCCCCTAAAACTTTATATTAATTGTCAAAGTCAGGTGTCTCTGCTACAAATCAAATTAGTATTTACACCATTCCTAGCATACATCTTAAATGTTCAAACTGTACGCGAGGTATTGGTTTTGTACATATATCGGCTATTTGTTGTTCACCAGCCACATGTTTTATTGTCAGTTGTCCTTCTTCGATTCGTTCGCGCACATAATGAAAACGCACATCTATGTGCTTGGATCGTTTGTGAAATTCACTGTTCTTGGCTAGTCTGATGGCACTTACATTATCAACAAGAAGCACAGGTACGGATATCAATGGGGCGATTTCATTGAATAACCTACTCAACCAAACAGCTTCCTTCGCAGCCTCACTTGCGGCGACATACTCTGCTTTAGTAGTTGATAGTGACACACTGTTCTGTCGTCTACACGCCCAAGATATTGCTCCACCGCTGTATTTGGCCACAATACCACTTACTGACCGTCTTGTAGTTGGATCGCTTGCATAATCTGCATCACTGTAGACTTCTAGCTCACCTGTTTGCCTAGCCACTTTATATTTGACACCTGTCATTATTGTCCCTTTAACATATTTCAAAATTCGCTTTACCATTGTCCAATGCTCTTTTCTAGGATTTTCTAAGAACTGGGACACATAGCTTACAGCGAAAGAAATATCTGGACGTGTAGCGACTGCTAGGTACATCAGGCAGCCTACAGCCTCTCTGTAAGGAGCTGCTATTTTTTCTGTATTACTTTCTTCTGTCACATTTATTTCTTCTGTTTGAAGATATTTGTCTATTGGTGTAGAAACTGGATTGGTTTCAGCCATGTTGAATCGATGAAGAACAGTTTCTGCATAGGTTTTTTGATTTATAAAAATATATTTGTCTTCATCACGTTGAATCTGTACATTTAGGTAGTAACCAACCTGTTCTACTGTAATTTCAAATTCTATTTTCAATTTCCTCAAAAATTCGTCGATGTCTTCTTTATTTGTTGCAGCAACCAAACCGTCATCAACGTAGAGTACTATTATTAATTTAGTACTGTTAGTATTTAAATAGAACAAACATGGATCGGCTGTACTTTCTGTTAAACCAAACTTCAGCATAACATCTGTAAATCTTTTATTCCAGCATCTCGGAGATTGCTTTAACCCATACAGACTTTTCTGAAGTTTACAGACTCGATCAGTGTTATCTTCAAACCCTTTCGGCTGTTGCATGTAAATTTCTTCATCAAGAAGACCGTTTAAAAAAGCTGTCTTTACATCGAATTGAGCTAGTTCGAGACCTTCATTAGCTGCAATGCTCAACACAGATCTAATTGTATCGAATCTGGGAAAACAGGGCTAAAAGTTTCATTGTAGTTAATACCTTTTCTTTGACTATAACCTCGTACAACTAACCGTGCCTTGTAGCGGTTAATTTTTCCGTCTTTATTTCGTTTGACACGAAAAACCCAGCGATTGGAGATGGCTTTTCGATCTGCTGGCAACTCTGTTAGCTTCCATGTTGAGTTTTTATCCAGAGATGTCATCTCTTCTTCCATCGCTTTCTTCCAGTGTTGTCTATGTGCTGATTTTATTGCTTCATTATAATTTCTGGGCTCATCGACTTCTGCTGACATAATTTCTACTAAACGTTCTGGTTTACTAATTTCATCTCGATTTCGAAGTCGTTGTTTTATTGGAGTATGTTGTAATGAAATGTTTTCTTCTTCAAAATTATCTATTTCTTTCACATCATTTTCAACAGGAAACATAGCTACCGTCTTCCCACCATTTTCTTGTTCAAATATGATGTCTCTACTTCTAATAATTTTATTTCCAGTTTTCGTCCAAACACGAAAACCGTCAATATCTTCAGAATAGCCAACAAATATGCCTCGGTGACCCTTTGCGTCCTATTTCTTGCGGCGATCCTTAGGTACGTGGACGTAACATTGAGTACCAAATATATGGAATTTATTTAAATGTATTTTCTTCCCCGTAAACAATTCATACGGTGTCTTATCTTCAATGCTGCTTGGTCCCGTTTGGTTTAGTACGTATACAGCTGTATTTACTGCTTCCGCCCATAATGACTTATGTAAATTCTTGGACAAAAGCATTGTTCGTGCGATTTCAACTATTGTCCTGTTTGTTCGCTCTGCGCAACCGTTCTGTTCTGGTGTATATGGGTTGCTAATAATAAATTTGATTCCTTTTGACTTAAGAAGACTTCTTACTTTCTTATTGTTGAACTCAAGTCCACGGTCGCAATGAAATCCCTTGATTTCTTGACCCCGCTGATTTTTTATGTAACTCAGCATTTGTTTGATCTTCTCCGCAGTTTCAGACTTTTCTTGTAGAAAATAAACAATTCTATATTTAGAATAATCGCATGTGAAGCAGACGAAATATTTCGATCCTCCAAGTGAAGAGTTTTCCATAGGGCCGCAGAGATCTGCATGAATTATCTCTCCAACTTCTTTTGCACGCTGCTGACGAGAATAAAATCTATTTCTATGCTGCTTCCCCTCTGCGCAGGCTCTACAAAATTCGTCAGAAACTTCAATATTTCAAGCCTTGTTGTTGAAGAAATTTGTGCACATGGCGTTTGTTCTGGTGACACAGACGTTCATGCCAAACTTGTAGAGTTTCTTTTGAAGTAAGATAACTTTCGTAGATACATGGTGTTTCAGGTTGCTTTATTCGTATCAATATCTTGAAAAGTTGACCAAAGCGGACACCCTGGGCCTTGACGATGCCATCCTTCACAAACTCGCATGCGTTTTTGTTAGAAGTAAATGACAAGCCTTTGTCAAGTGCAGACGTTACTGAAAACAAATTTCTTCGGGCAGTTGGCACGTATAAAACATTTTCCATATAACATGACAGCCACTTACCCTTGACAGAAACTTCAAATTTAATCATGCCTTTTCCAACAGCATTCATTGTTGTCTTGTTACCAATATGAACTTTTACTGGAATTTTGAAACGTTCAAATGAAGAAAACCATTCGTTGTGATGTGTCATATGATCTGTTGCGCCAGAATCGACAATCCAAAGATCACTGTCAAGTTCTGCGTTCATGCTTTCAATGATGAATGCTTGATCATTTGCACCATTATTTGACAAATGTGTTTCTTTCTTCTTTTTCAAAGTTGGACATTCTTTTCGGAAATGACCTGTTCCTCCTCATGCATAACATTTAAAATTCTTCTTGTCTTTTCCTTTTTCATTTAAAAATTTCTTCGTCTGCTTGTTTTGAGTTCTAGCTCTTCCTGCAACCAATGCTGCTAACTCTTCTTGTTTTTTACATCGTTGTTTTCGACGCTGTTCATCAGATGTCAGAACTCCCACTAAATTAATGAACGTTTGTTGTTCACTAGACCTTGCCCACCATGCTTGTCTAAGACTTTCATAATCGTCTGGCAAAGTCTCCAATAATTTTACCATCAAAGATGATTCGTCAGGCTTTACATTCAACTGCTGCATACGTAGAATTAAACCTTCGAATTTGGCTATATGGGTCACCATATCATCAGTTGGATTCATTATAAAACTGAAAAATTCTGCCTGCACTGTATGAGCAGCTTGTTTGGTTTGCTGTTCAAAAACTGCATGTAACTTTATCCACATTTCCCTTGCAGATTCACATGCAACTAGCAATGCAATCACCCGTGCCTCTAGTGTTCTGATGATTGTTTGACTTGCAGAACGATCTGCCTTATCCCATTCTTTTACTTTTAATTGATAGGCAGCCTGTTGTTCTACAGTGGCAGCAGCCACTAACTGTTCTGGTTTTGTAATTTCGCCAATGCAAACTTCATACGCTCCCTCTGTTCCGCGGAGCAAATTCCTCACTGCATATTTCCAAATGTTCCAATTCTCAGCACCACGTAGTTTCTCAATTCCATGAAAATCCATTTTAGGTCCAATGAAGAAATCAAGTTGAAAAAACTAAACACTTGTTTTACAGCGAACTACGCTCTGCTACCATATTGATGTTATCAATTTGATTATAAATAAAACAAGCAGCTTGAATTAGAAATTATATTGCAGTGATATTTTTGTATGTATTTGACACAAAATTACAACGACTACTTCATAGAAATTAACATAAACATATATAGTAACTATAGCGAGAACATAGCTATCTTATATATAAAATGCAATAGATAAATATGATTGACATCTGACATTGACAAGCAATCAAAAAGGTTTTATTTCCAATAATAAGTAATAAGTTTTAAACAAATATTATAGGTGGCTCTTTGAAAATAAACAAAACGTAACAGTTCTATACAACTTAACAAATTAAAACAACAAATTTAGTAACAAAGACAACTTAAAACAAATGTTTAAAATTACGATCATGTTCTGTAACATAAAATTCAAGCTTTAAACGTGATGTGCTCGAACATCTGCCAGCATGTTTCGCGAAATATTCTGAAAAGCATTTCGAATTCGCTCTTTCATGTCTTCTACATCTGTCGGTATCTTCTGATAGACAAGAACCTTGTCGTATCCCCAAAGAAAAAAATCCATAGGCGTAAGATCAGGAGATCTTGTTGGCAATAAAATAGGTCTACTTCGTCCTATCCATTGTTCCCTCCACAGATTATTTAAATAATTATGAATATTACCGGCATAATGCGGTGGTGCTCCGTCATGTTGGAATATTAAATTTTGGCGGACATTTAATGGAATATCTTCTTATAATTCCGAAAGGATCATAATTTAAAAAAATCGTCTCTATTTAATGGGCCTTCAAAAAAATGTGTACCAACAACAAAATCTATTATGCTACCCCAAACATTCAATGACCATAACCTGTGGCTGTCGACGTTCCACATCCTGTAAGAATTTTCAATTGCGTAATAATGCATATTATGCCTATTAACGCAACCGATGCTTTTAAAAGTAGCCTCATCCGTAAATAAAATATTACTTAATAGGAGCGGATTTCTTTTAATATTTTCCATCGCCCAATTGCAACTGAAATGAAGATTTTCATACACAGAAGCCAAAGCCATAATTTCCGTTTCTTCATTTATTATAGCATTAGCTGTATTTCGTTTTGGTTTTTCAACTGAACCTGGTTCTGGAAATCGGGTGAAAATCCTTCTCAGTGTTCTTAAACTCGGTTGCCACCGTATAGGAAACCGCTCCCGGTATGTTCTTTTTGCTCTTTTTATGATTCCAGTCGATTTACCAATTATTAGAATCATATCAAATAATTCGTTCTTCGTAAACATTTAAATTTTTTTTTGTTTACAAAATAAGTTCGATTAAGTAACAAACAAATGTATACTTTTTTGACATTAATTTAATTGTATTACATTGTTACGTTTTGTTTATTTTCACATAACCACCTATAATATTTGTTTAAAGATTGTTTCTAATATTTCTAAATTATCTCATTTTTCTCTAATTTTTTCAAATACATTAATGAAAAATACTATATTGTTGAAAAGAGAAAAAATGGCGGTTTCTATTTTATTAAAATAATAATAGGTTGCCATTTGGAAAATAAAAGTTGATAGTCGTATCTTGTAAACCTGACTTTATAAAAAATATCTACATCTGCCATCAAATAGTATATGTAAAATAATAAAACTTTTATATGAGCCATTTTTTATTACTTATAATAAAAAAAAATTAAGGGGGGGGGGTCGGCGTCTTCCTAGACTCACCCTGTATAGTGCTGCCTCAGTATCACTATTACGTACTTCTCTTTTCGTTTTTACATCTTGGAGTAGTTTTGTCTTTATGAAATCACTTGTAATTGCCGTACCTGTACTATCTAAGCCCATAATCATCGGCTTGTATTCATTCAGTAGACCAGCCAATAAAAGTGTGCCAATCCATTCGTCTTTTGCCTCAAAATTTAAAGAATTTAATTTATAAGCAGTAGTAATAATAATATTTTCCGCATCCATGGTATGTAATTGACAAATTGTTTACTTTAATTGAAGTTAACAATGGCAGGTAAATATTAAAAGCGGGATGATATAAACAGCTGTAAGTTTTAGCGGTGTAAGCATTCGACGTGCCTTCTACCGATAAACTTTAAAATTATAATAATTTGATTACAAGAAAATACAATTCAAGTTAACTGTAAATTACATGATAATTGTAATTGTTTTTCAATTTTCGCATAAATTTATTATAGAAATTATCATTTAAACCAAAATTAGACATTTATAATTTAAGGTTGTATGTTAAAAAATCTTTTGGAATGACGTTTACATTAGGTATTTTGTTACATTAAAAAATTAACTATTTTATTTAAAAGATTCGGCAAAATAGCTTGTGCCTTACGGGAATCTAACGGTATAATTACATCACTGCCTCACTACGTTCGCTCGAGTATAAGAAATCTTCGGGATGTAATATGCCTATATCTTCTCTTCTGACGCAATATACTATTACATACTTGTCTGTAGAACTACAATCATTTAACTGTGTGGTAACTAAAATTGGTAACAAACCTTGAAATTGACAATAATCATCTAAGACGACTAAAAAACGACACGAAAATATGGAAAATACCAGGAAATCACAAAATTTAGAATCGGCCATACGCTCATCACTAATGACTACATATTTAAAAGAAAAGCCCCAACAACAAGCGATAGGCGTAATACCAAACTAACAGTGCGACACATATTAATCCATTGCAACAAATACGACGATCCAAGACGAAGTCACAATTTACCATCCACTCTTGAAGAATGGCTCACAGTGATATCAAATATAAACAATACCATGAACTACTTAAAGTCAACAACAACAACAAATTTGAAGAAAATCATCTGCAAGCAACGACAATAAAAATTAATGAAAAACAGGGTACTATTACTTTATCAGCCGTATATACTGTCCACCAAAACATACTATAAAACAGAACCAATTCGAAAAATATTTCATGAACCTGGGCGCGAAATACATAGCAGGAGGAGACTACAATTCAAAACATACTCACTGGGGCTCAAGAGTAATACACCCAAAAGGGAGAGAATTAATGAAAACAATGACCAAACACAGATATACTCATATAAGTACAGGCGGACTGACATATTGGCCGAGCGACCCAAACAAACTCCCTGACCTACTTGACTTTCTAGTGTCAAAGGGATCAACTTCAATCAGATCGACATCGAATCTAACTATGACCTATCGTCAGATCATTTTCCAGTAATCATTACCCTAAACACCACAGTAGTTATAAAAGAAAAATTACCAACAATATGTAACAAGAAAACTAAATGAGACACATACAAAGAATATTTGGAAAAAAATACAGACCTCTTTTTGCGACTAAAAACACCAAACGATATATACATTGCAATTGAAAACCTAGTAGGTACTATTCAAAAAGCAAAGTGGACTTCGACACCAGTAATAAAGAATGAAAATGATGGCAACTTAAAATAAGATAAAATTGAAGAAAAAAGAAAAATCCGACGTAAGTGGCAATATATAGGACACCTGGAGGACAAAAATAAACTCAACCAATTGAGCAAAGAATTAAAAAGATTAATTCTAGAAACGAAGAATAAAAATTGAAGCAGTACTGTTAGCATGTATAATTTTGTTATTAATAATATTAGAAATAACCCTTATTATAATATAAATAAAAATCAGCAAAGAAAATAACATACATCTTCATCATATCATAAAAGTAACAAAGATTGGAAAGTCTACAAATGTTTATTATCGGTGGAGTGCAGACATCTATAAACAAAATAAAAAAGGCACAAAATTAAATAAAATTATTGACATTCAAAACAATAATGAATACGCGACTACTAATGTCAGTACATTGAACCAACTCGGATTTCATCTATAACTCAGTAGAAATCAGTGTCATTTTTGTTAAGTAAAATACCAATAACTTTATAAGCATAAGTACTGCTAGCATGTATAATTTTGTTATTAATAATATTAGAAATAACCCTTATTATAATATAAATATTTTAGTAACAATTTCACATAGGAATTTTTGTGAGATTCATTTATACTTTTAACCCGAACAGTGTAACCAAAGTATTAATGAACTCTTTATTATACACGAGTCCATGATTATTTGTTTACGTTTCTATGCAGGCCAAGATAGAAAATATTAGTGTAGGGTAAGCAGCCACTTGAAAAAACAACACTCATGAGGCGGAATCCCGTAGCACGTGCGAACTGTTTATTTTATACATTCTTTTATTCATATAGGGATTAAGACAAAGAAGTTTGCGTACAGCCAAGTGAGATGGAATATTCAAAATATTCTAGAAGACTCTACGATCACGTGCTTGGATCGTGGACTACCCCCGACACATCATAGTCCTGAAGGAGTGAAGAGGGATATTTTCGTATAAAACTCGAGTCAAAAGTTGTGCTCGAGGAGTCAGATCCAGGACTCCACTCATGCTTGGCTTGTCCGAGGTGAGACCACCCCTTACCCTTTGAAACCGCTGTAATGACGCAGCTGTGGCACTGTCACGGCACCATGATAAGCATTCCTTCACACTATATCGTCTCTGACGCAGCTGTGGCTCTTTCACGGCACCAAGACGACCTAGTGCATCCTTGAAACCGCTGTCATGATGCAGCTGTGGCACTGTCATGGCACTATGACAAGCATTCCTCCACACTATATCGTCTCTGACGCAGCTGTGGCTCTGTCACGGCACCAAGACGACCTAGTGCATACTCTAAAACCGTTCCCGACTCTGTATCTAATACTATTAAATTCCCAACAACTTCGTGTCGACTCGGACAAGGTAGATATATGTTTATTATATTTTTATATAAATGTTAATTATGGCTGTCACAATGATATAATATTTTTACTAAATATGACTGATCTAATATTGGTTGTCTAACAATTATAATTTGCGAGATTTTGTGCTCTGCACAAACTCTCAGGCTCAAGAATGTGCCGTATCAGCACGAACGTTGGTTTATCCACGTTCACTTGGGTATAAATAAACAATACACAACAGTGGTGCGGCACAAGCACTACGAGGAGCGTACGACCACTCAGTGGTAATTGCTTTAGACTCGCCAGCTCAACTGGGTGTCTACCCTAAAACAACGGCCCTCAGGCAATGCCGAGCGCCCCCAGAAACAAAAGATATCAGAGCAACGGCATGCCGACTCTGAAACCAACAATGAAACCCACGCAAACCAACACGCACACACTTACAACTGTCAATGACTTCCAATATAAGTTTGGTCATAATAACTTAATTCTACCATAAATAATTACAATAAATTATTGGGACAACTCTTTCTGAATTGAATACAATATTTTTATATAATTATTGTCAAATTGTCTCTCTACATGGGGTTTTGGCTGTGGTTTCCCTCAGGGTCATAAGGTGAATACCAGAGAGCGTAATATCCCACAGCACACTACGAATTTCTTAATTATCGATAAATGCACAAAATAGATATTTTGTCTCTCTTTTGGAGTGAATATCATTCTTTTATTTTATTACATACCTGTCCCGATTCCTCCACTCTTAACAGCTACTCTGTATTACGACGATGAAGGGTTACTTATTTAAATAAACACAACGTAGGGTAAGTTAAACCTTCCACAAGAAAATCTTTGGCCAATATATAATTGTATGTACGGAAGAGGTGGGTATGTACTGTTACAAAATATACAAGAATATTTAAGTAATCTATCTCCACACGCGGAAAATGACTATTCATTATGGAAAGTGACAAAAAAATAAAAAGACCAACGAAATTCATCCCACCAATCAAAAAAGACGTCGAAACATGGATCAGAGAAGTCAACGAAAAAGGTGAAAAATTTGCACAATATCTTGCAAAAGTTTTCCAACGAAACCCAACTAACGCAACGAAAATGGAAAAAAACTATATGAAAAACCAGGTAAATAGGACACTATTGCTACCACAAACAATCATCCAACACTTCACTCCAGCTGAAGAAAAACCATAGTATTAATTACCATATATATATATATATATATATATATATATATATATATATATATATATATATATATATATATATATATATATATATATATATATATACATATATATATATATATATATATATATATATACAGGGTGAGTCTGAGAAGACGCCCCCCCTTTAACTTTTTTATTATAAGTAATAGAAAAAAATGGCTCATATAAAAGTTTTATTATTTTACATATACTATTTGATGGCAGATGTAGATATTTTTTATAAAGTCAGGTTTACAAGATACGACTATCAACTTTTATTTTTCAAATGGCAACCTATAATTATTTTAATAAAATAGAAACCGCCATTTCTTTCTCTTTTCAACGATGTATTAACTTTTATTAATGTATTTGAAAAATTTCGAGAAAAATGAGATCATTTAGAAATGTCAGAAATAATTTTTAAACAAATATCATAGGTGGCTATGTTTCTCGAAATCGGGTAAACATCCTTCTCAGTAAGTAACAAACAAATGTATACATTTTTGACATTAATTTAATTGTTTTACATTGTTACGTTTTGTTTATTTTCATATAGCCACCTATAATATTTATTTAATAATTATTTCAAATATTTTTAAATTTCTCATTTTTCTCGAAATTTTTCAAATACATTAATAAAAGTTAATGCATCGTTGGAAAGAGAAAAAAATGGCGGTTTCTATTTTATTAAAATAATTATAGGTTGCCATTTGAAAAATAAAAGTTGATAGTCGTATCTTGTAAACCTGACTTTATAAAAAATATCTACATCTGCCATCAACTAGTATATGTAAAATAATAAAACTTTTATAAGAGCCATTTTTTTCTATTACTTATAATAAAAAAGTTAAAGGGAGGGGCGTCTTCCCAGACTCACCCTGTATATATATATATATATATATATATATATATATATATATATACATATATATATATATATATATATATATATATATATATAGTGCAATGATTAGAATTGCTTATTTCTCCATACAATGAAAATTTGCAAAAATAATACTAATACATAAACCTGGTAAACTACCGACTAATATAACTTCGTATAGACCAATTTCTTTGTTACCACATCTAGCCAAATTATTCGAAAAAGTGCACTTAGAAAGCTCAAATGCACATCAGTTCGGATTTACAAAACAGCATTCGACATTCCAACAATTACATACAGTAGTAGAAGAAATAGAAAACAGCTTAAAAAAAAAAAATGTTCAGCCTCCTTCTTACACATAAGTTAAGCATTCGACACACCGGTCTTTTGTCAAACTTTAGAACAAACTACCTCACAAACATTTCTTACTACTTCAATCTTACTTAAATGAAAGTCGCTTCCAAGTAACTAATGAAGGAGAGGAATCAAAAATATATCCAATTAAAGCTAGAGTTCTACAAGGCAGCGTGCTAGGTCTAGTCTTTTGTTAGTTATATACGTCAGATATACCCAATCTTTAAAATGTACTGTAGCGTTTTATTTATTCAGGTGAAGTGTAAAATTGAATAAAACAATAATATTTATATAACCAAGTTTAATAAAAGAAATGTGAATATAAAGAATAATTAAAAATAACTAACACTAAGAATTAACAAATATAAACACTAATTTAAGACTAACATATATCAAAGACTTAAACACTAAGATAATTTATTTAAACAATTGGAACTACGCAATATTTATTTCAACAATATTTATATCACTCTTTATTTATATCACCATCTGTTCACTACACGTATCGATACAAGACTATCCTCCCGATCTTTTGCTCGGGGTATTTAAGTAAAACATTTCCTTCCAGAATATTCGCTGATTTCTTGGAAATCAGAACAATGGGGAGCGGACGGACGTGTTCTGACCAGTTCGCTAGCGGCCGCCGCCCGCGCCGCGACCCTGGGTTCGCTACATTGCCCCTCCTTAAGACTGTTTCGTCCCGGAACAGTTCGTTATGACGAAATCTGCATGTATCACCCTTGGTGCATCTGGAAGTCTTGAAGAAATAACAGTCGACGGTCCGTTTGAGCTCTTCTTAACCGGTAGAGTTGAAGCTGCAGACTAGAATTTCCACTCCGGTAAAGCGGAAGATTGTTTCTAACATGCTTCTAACAATCCTCCAATCCAAACCATCTAGTCCACAGCCTATCTTTGGTACTGCCAGCTTCATGATGTCGTTCTGCAACAGATGGTCCTTCATATCGCACAGCGAGTCTCATAAATTGCGGTATGACGGCTTCTGATATGAGTATTGTTTCGTAACGAGATAGTAAATGTACCGCTTGTGTTCTTCGTTATCATCCTTCAGTTGTAGCGTTTTTCCGACAGTTGGACGTTGGTTGGCCTGTTCTTGTAATCGTCCAAATTTTCTTTTAAAAACTGAAGCGATGCCGCGGGACATTTTAATGTCATTCGATACACAATGTGCGAGGAAATACTCTGGGGACACGGTGAACAGATCTCGTTGTTCTTCTCTTGTCACGCCGTATCGTGCCTTGTGACCAGTGGAATGGCTTTCCATGAAATCATCAAATGTTGGTTCCTCAGCTACAACCCGGCGAACCGTCGCTCCACGATGATCGTCAAAGTTATCACCAGCGAAAGGGGCTAACCGATTGAAGTGGACTACTCTCGGCTTTCCATTAGGTGTTTTCCTAATTCTGTAGACCACATCATTTATTCTCTTTACGATCTCTTAGGGACCTTCCCAATTCTTTTGCAGCTTCGGTGATAAGTCACGACGTCTTTGCGGATTGTAAAGCCACACCAAATTTCCAGGTTGATAACCACCTTTTTCAGCCTTTACGTTATACTGGTCCTTCATCCGATCACTGGCACCTTGAATGTTTGTACGGACTTATTCATGTATGTCGTCCATTCTTCTCCATAAGTCCGTTACGTAGTCCTTCCCGGCTAGATCTTCACCGGGTTTACTGCCAAATACCAGGTCGCAAGGTATGCGCAACTCCCGCCCGAATAGGATGTTAGCTGGGGTCTGCCCTGTTGTCTCATGCACGGATGAACGGTAAGCTAACAAGAACAGATGAAGATGTCGGTCCCAGTTTCGTTGATGGTTAGAGACTACTTTCGACAAATACTGATTTATTGTTCTATTCATCCGTTCAACCATGCCATCAGACTGCGGGTGTAATGCAGTAGTTCTGGTTTTCTTTATTCCTAATATCTTACAGATATTTTGGAACAGAACAGACTCGAAATTTCTTCCTTGGTCGGAATGTATCTCTCGCGGTACTCCAAATCGACAGATGCATTCTTTTACCAAAACTTCAGCGACCGTTACGGCTTCCTGGTTAGGTAATGGGTAGGCCTCAACCCACTTAGTGAAGTAGTCCATTACTACCACTATGTATTTATTTCCATCATCAATTTCGGGGAATGGCCCGGCCACGTCAATCGCAATGCGTTCAAAAGGACTTCCAACGTTATATTGGCGCATAGGAGCTCTTCTTTTCCTATGTGGCCTGTTACTTACCGCGCAGACTACACATTTCTTGCACCACTCTTTAACATCTTCTTTGCAATTTGCCCAGTAAAATCGTTGGCGCACTCTCTCGAGGGTTTTATTTACTCCAAAATGTCCAGATCCGTCGTGGATCTCCTCCAATACTTCCGGTACTCTATTCCTAGGGATTATCAACTGGGTCCTATTCTCAGTACCTTCAGTATTCTCTATGACACGTTTCAGGAGGCCCTCTTCAACCACAATAGAGTCCCACTGCGCCCAGTAAAATTTTACACTTTGTGGGTGTCGTGCAACATCTTCCCAAACTGGTCTGCTATAGCCACGTTTCCAATGCCGTATGATTTTCAAGTCCGAGTCATTCTCTTGGTCCTTGTGAAGGTCTTCCGTTTGCCAACTATCATTCACTACTGTTGTTCTGGCGATGGTAGAGAGTTTTTCCTCTAGACGACTGCAATGCTTGCATTCGTCCTGGCAAGGTCTTCTTGATAATGCGTCAGCATTACGATGGCTTGTACCTGCTCGATGCTCAATAAAAAAGTTATATTCTTGCAATCTTTCAATCCATCTAGCTGCCTGACCTTCAGGATTCTTAAATTGTAGCAGCCATTTGAGAGCAGCATGGTCAGTTCTTATAAGAAATCTTCTACCGTACAAATATTTGTGGAAGTGCTCCACGGATTTCACGACTGCCAAAAGTTCTTTTCTGGTGACGCAATAATTTCTCTCTGGTTTTGACAAGGTCTTACTAAAATAGGCAATAACCTTCTCTTGTCCGTCTTGTATCTGGGAAAGAACGCCACCAATTCCAACGTTGCTGGCATCTGCATCTAAAACGAATTTTCCTTCTGGTAAAGGATAACTTAGGACAGGTGCGCTTGTCAAGGAATATTTAAGTTGTTTGAATGCGGCTTGACAGTCCATTTCCCGGATAAATCTTCTACCTTCTTCAGTAAGCGTTGTCAATGGCTTCGCTATGTTGGTAAATCCAGGTACATAACGTCGGTAGTATGTACAGAGACCAAGGAAACTCCACAATTCGTGTTTATCTCTCGGTACTGACCAGTCACTCACAGCCCTTATTTTCTCCGGGTCAACTGCAATTCCCTTACCAGAAACTACGTGTCCAAGATAATGAACTTATTTTTGAAATAAGTGACACTTCTTTGGACTGAGTTTCAAGTTAGCCTTCCTCAATCTTTGGAAAACTTCTTCCAAATTCTTCATGTGGTCCTCGAACGTTTTTCCTACCACAATAATATCGTCGAGGTAAACCAAATATGTTTTCCACGACAGTCCAGCCAACACGGTTTCCATAAGTCGTTCAAACGTTGCAGGGGCATTGCAGAGCCCAAATGGCATAACAGTAAATTGCCACAGACCGGTACCGATTGTAAAGGCTGTCTTTTCTTTGTCTTTTGGATCTAAATCTATTTGCCAGTATCCGCTCTTTAGATCAAGAGTAGCGAAAATCTTTGATCCTGCCAATGTGTCCAGTGTATCGTCTATTCGGGGTAGCGGGTAGCTATCCTTCTTCGTCACGATGTTAAGTTGACGATAATCGACGCAAAATCTCGTAGAGCCATCCTTCTTCTTCACTAGCACCACTGGTGAAGCCCATAGACTGCTTGAAGGTTCAATCACACCTTCCGTCTTCATGTCCTCTATAATTTCTTCTGCTTCTTCCCGCTTCGCCAGTGGTAATCTTCTTGCTGTTTGGCGGATGGGTCTTGCGTCTCCGGTATCTATTTTATAATGGACTACATTGGTTCTTCCTTTGTCCTTCTTGTCCAGTTGGAACACATCTTGAAAGTTGCCAATTAAACCCTTAGCCTTGGTTTTCTGGTCGGCGGTCAAGTCCTGTAACGATGTTGACAGCTTCTTCAATAGAATATCCGGAACTTCACAGATTGTGCTGTCTTTGGCCTTCACAGTTCGAATAATCGATGATACCGTTGAGCATTCTCCTACTATGGTCCCTTTCTTCAGTGTAACGGGATAAAAATTAATGTTCATTACTCGAACTGGGATTATCTTGTCGGATTTAAACAAGGCCTTTCCAACTACAACTCCAGTCCCAGTTTTGGCATCATCGTTTTTCGGCTGAAGCATGACAATGTTTCCCTCACAGAAACTACCCTCTAGCTGTGCTTCCACGATTGACTCACTCCGTTCTGGGAGGGTGACATCTTCCGTTATCAATACTCGCATGGCATTGTCATCTCGTGGATTTAATACGAGTTCTTCATCATTGACCATCATCACTCCATTCTTCAGGTCAAGTTTAAATCCATGCTTTTTCATAATGTCCATGCCGAGAATGAATTCATCTTCCACGTCAGCTACCAGCACACGATGTTTAATGCAAGTTTTTCCAACAACGATGCTCAAATCTATTTCTCCAGATGCGGAAGCTTGTTCTCCTGTGGCTGTGCGTATTTGCCACTTTGTTGGAATTAGATGTTTTCTGCATAGTTTTCTTGCTAAGTCGGGTCTAATTATTGTTTTTGTCGCACCCGTATCCAGCAACATTTTAAGCGGCCTTCTGTCGATAGAGCCGTCTACATAGATGCTATTAGCTTGATGATGTAGAGATGCGACATAACTAATGGATTCTGGGGCTACTGGATTTCGGGTCGACGATTACCCCTTCGCATCAACCCGACTTAGTTTCCCGACTCCTTTTCATCCTTTCTTGGTTCTGCTTTCTTCTGTTGTTTTCTGCAGAGCCTTTGCGGGTGACCTAATTCACCGCAATTCCAACAGCGGAGTTTCTTTCTTCCAGCAGCATTAATTTTAGACGTAATTCGTCTTATCTTATCTTCTAGATCTTCAGTGTCTTCAAGCCTCTCAGTATCGATATTTCGCACTCGCGATTGGTTACGTGAAGCTTGTTTCGCAGCTTCATGGTCTAAGGCATATGAAAGTGCGTCAACCAGAGTTTTTGGTCGAGCCAATCGCAGTGCTTGTTGAGTTTCATTGTCACGGACCCCATAGATAAATGATTGAGTGCCCAGACATTCTAAAACACTGTCAGGAGCTGTGGGATGTGCGAGACGAACTAAACGAGCTATATCAGCTTCAAATTCTTGAAGGTTTTCTTTAGAACTCTGATATCGGTTCCTCAGTTGCGTCTGGTACACCTGCTCCAGATGCGCATTGCCATATCGCATATCCAATCTCTTAACAAGTTGTTCGTAATCTTCTTGTTCATCTTCTTTTAGCGTTTGTAGGATATCGATGGCGTCTCCACGTAGCGAAACTGTCAGCGCAGTAGCTTTTTCTTTGGAAGTCCAGCCATTTTCTTTGGCAGCGGCTTCAAACTGTTTTACATAATTCGGCCATGATGATTTGCCGTCGAAATCAGGTGTTTTAATGTGCAGTTTTGAATTATGTTCCGCTTTTACTGTTTTATTTTCTTGAATTACATCAGCCTCTTCAGAATTTGACACCGCTGGCCTAATTTTGGAGAAATTTTGCTGTAATTCTTCAACTTTCTTCTCGTAAATTTTTATTCTCTCTTCCAATATTCTAGAACTGTCTTTCAATTGCTCGTTTAGTTTCTCTTCCAAAGTTCTAGAATTTTCCATCAACTCTTCTTTCAATATTCTAGAACTTTCTTCAAACTTCCTAGAATTTTCTGTTAATTCTTCTTTTAATTTTTGTTCTAAACTTCTGGAATTTTCTATTAATTCTTCTTTCAATGTTCTAGAATTTTCCGTCATTTTTTCTTTCAAAGTTCGAGAATTTTCTTCAGATTTTCTAGAACTTTCCTCTAATTTTTGTTCCAAAATCATCAATTTCGAATAAAAAGTCATTAGGATTTTCACCAGCTTCAATAAGAGCTTGCCGTAGACTATGTTGTAGAACAGATTTGGTTCCCGAAGTCTCCAACTCTCGTTCTTCCAGCTCCCTCTTGAGATCAGCCACTTTTAATTCACTTAATTTTATTTGTTTAGTAGCCATTTTATTTATTTTTATTTACACTTCACAGTTTATTAACCCCACACCTGACACCAATTGTAGCGTTTTATTTATTTAGGTGGTGTAAAATTGATTAAAACACTAATATTTATATAACCAAGTTTAATAAAAGAAATGTGAATATAAAGAATAATTAAAAATAACTAACACTAAGAATTAACAAATATAAACACTAATTTAAGACTAACATATATCAATAAAGACTTAAACACTAAAATAATTTATTTAAACAATTAGAACTACGCAATATTTATTTCAACAATATTTATATCACTCTTTATTTATATCACTATCTATTTATTTATATCACCATCTGTTTACTACACGTATCGACACAAGACTGTCCTCCCGATCTTTTGCTCGGGGTATTTAAGTAAAACATTTCCTTCTAGAATATTCGCTGATTCCTTGGAAATCGTTCGGATGCAAAGGATGCTGTTGTTCTGGCTGGTCAGAATCATCACTTTCTTCGTCGTTTTCATCGGAATCTTTATCATCTTACTCATCCTCCATTGTTTTTGTAATATTGTAAAGTACTGTCATTGCTGCTATAGCTGCTTTAACAGTCTGAAGTGAGATCTGCATATTGTTCCAAAGGGCTCGGAACATACCTTTCCATTGGCCAAAGGTTCGTTCTACCGTGTTCCGCGTACGTATATGGGAACGATTGTATGCTTCTTCGGCTGGAGTTCGAGGATTTAAAACGGGGGTTAATAAATAATTTCGACAGGGATAAATAATTCCGTTTATACTGGAATCATATTAGAATATTTTGTTAGAAATATAAATATTTGTATTTTGAATTGTGTTTGCATTTACCTCAAACTTTTCCTTCAGCGTACAATGTTGCCATATACGTGCATCGTATACACTTCCTCGCCATCTCGCCACTATGATTCGGCATTTCGTGACGCAAACGCACATTTAATGAGTGAAATCCTTTTCGATTACAATATAACATGGGGTTTTCTTTATCCGGATTTTTAATTCGCACATGTGTACAATCAATACAACCGACTACCATGGGAAAACCACCAATGTTATAAAATTCCGTCTTTAGGTCGTCCAGACGATCTGGAAACTTTACAAAATCTTTCACTCTTGATGCCAATGCCCGCGACACTCATGCTACAATTCTTGATACAGTGGCTTGACTGACACCATGCAAATCTCCTTAAATTAAATAAACTATTAACATTATAACACGAGCATTACAAAAACCGAAGTGATATTTTAAGATTAGGTAATATTAATAATTTTTTATATTTCCCTAGCTGATTCTACTTGATAGCAGCCTTTCGCAAAGTACCGCAATGTTAATAGCACTTGCAGTTCCGCGCTAATATTTTTTTCTTGCTGCGAAATTGGTTCTATTTCTAATATAATCAAACGAAATCCACAGTTTCTTTCCTCAGTCGATATGTTCTTCTGAATTCTTCATCATTATAGCATTCAAATGGGTTTATTATTTCCCGTACAACTCTAATTTGTATTTTATTCATATCTAAAACATCTCTCAAATCCCGATTATCTTGCAACTCACGATGTTCCGCCATATTGGAAACTTTAACAGAGCTCTGCTAAACGCTTAAAGGTATCCCTAGCCACATCTATGGTTACAGAACAATGTTAGCGCTAACAGCGGTAAAATTTGACTGTAGAATACGTTTTTCTTAGAGATCACCTCTAAATTCAGTTAGAGACGATCTCTAAGTTTAACAGTGACAGTAGAATACCACTGATAGTATTTAACTCTAAAGCTATGCCAAAAAAACAAACATCAACAAAATACAAAGAGTACAGAATAAAACAATACGCATGATAATCAATGCACCATGGTATGTCACTAACCATATTCTCCACAAAGATCTTAACATCAAATATGTCTAAGAACAAATTCGCGAATTCTCATTGTCGTATAAGAAAAGATTAACATATCACCCAAATGAATTGGCAACCAATTTATACAAGGACGAAACCAGCCTGAGACGACTCAACAGAACAAAGCCCTCCAAACTAAATAGATTGTAAATTATAAATATACAATATAGATGTATTTTAAAAGGTAGTACCAGTGGGCACTATCCTCGCACATGAAATGTAACAATTAACAAATTTGCTTATTGGGCTTTACAAGGCCAGTTGTATATGAAATATAATACAATAAAAAAATCTTTTATTTATTTGAAAATCAACTTTGATTCTCAATAAACTATCTACCATTAACATATCAATTGTATTTCTGGCCTTTTTTTGATATTATTTTTTCTGGAAAATACTCTTTTTACAGCTACTTTTTAGTGGTAATATTAGAATTAAAATCGCAAAATTTGATAGGTTTGGAAACATATAATTAACAGTTGAATCTTTATAATTAAAGACAGAACTCTTCAGAATTAAAATAACTCTTGATGTCAAGTTTGATGTTAACTAAATTTATCGTTTCTACTTCCATTTCAGCTATATCATTATTATCATTAGCAAGAATTAGTGGCAAATTTTCAAATAATGGCCCGTTTAAAGTTTTTGAAGTATTTTCTGTGATTAATTTTTTTAATGCATTATAACATTAATATTAAAAGGCATTCTAGTGACTAATTCTTTTAATAGATTTACAACAAAGTCTCTACATCTTTATTTAACAAAATAAATATCACTTTTTTGTAATTTGTAACACAACAGTTGCCGAAATATATATCCGAAATTCATTAAACTCTATTAATGAGTTATCTAATAAATTTAAAATAGCTTCAAAATTTTCTTGCGTTAATTCATTTAAGTTTTCTAAAACTATTGGTTATACAAAAATTTTTAAACGTGAAAGTTATAACATATATAATATTTAAAGTGTTGAAGACTTTTGAAGTTTAACTCTAACTTCCTACGCAGTATATAGTAAGGGATAAATATGTTTTTAACTGAGAAAAATTTGCAGTCGCCACTGGGACTCGAACCCAGGACCTCTGTTCTCAGTTAAAAACATATTTATCCCTTACTATATACTGCGTAGGAAGTTAGAGTTAAACTTCAAAAGTCTTCAACACTTTAAATATTATTTACAGGTAAATTTGCCACTTGTCCCTAGTCAAACCATTGTTGTGTTCAATATCCAGTTGGGATAATCTCGGCAATTGTTAGACGTCCGGACCTGAGAAAAATTTACAGTAGTCACTGGTCGCTATGGCTCAGCGGCAGAGCGCTGACAGAGGTCCTGGGTTCGAGTCCCAGTGGCGACTGCAAATTTTTCTCAGTTAAAAACATATTTATCCCTTAACATATATAATGTTTGTATTTTTAAAAAATCTGTACTATTACTTTGAAATAGCATATTTATTTTATTTATATTCAATAACGGACTTAAAAAAAGTTAAAAAGATGTAATTTATCATCCTTAAACATCTCAATTTCAGGTTCCCGCCATATAACATTTTTCCTTATTGACAACTACTTGAAAATGAGTTTTCAGTTCAAGCCATTGATCTAAATTAACGCGAACATCATTAGCTCTAGGAAGCCAGCGTGTGTTTGCTGTACGAACTGGAGAAGTTTATTTTGAGTACCTGCGTTTATTAAATTAAAAGTTTCTTTGTACAAAGACCTACGTAGAGGACTGCATGGAAACAAGTTATATGTCTCTTTAATTTAAAAATCTAAACTTGTTGGCAAAACTTCTGTAACATTACTATAACAAATATGCAATGAATGTGCAACACATTTAACTAACTGTAATTTCGGGCTATGTTGCTGTAACAAAGTGTAAAGCGATTGGATCTTCCCACACATATTATTTGCACCATCAGTGCCTAAACCTATTAATTTCTTTACATTTAACTTACTAAGCTTTAAAAGTTCCAGTAATTGCTCTTTCAAATTATTTACAGTGGCAGGAACAATTTCGAAAATTCTCAAATAATTTGTTACAATTTTTGTTTTCACTGAAATATCGTATGCACACGGCCATATATTTACAAACCGAAATATCTGTTGATTCGTCTATGATTAATGAAAATTTGGAATTCCCAATATCGCTTATAAGTTGTTCGAGTAATGCTGGAGAAATTACGTTATTAATTAATGCCGAACACCTTATTCGATGAAGTTTTAAATTTTCTAATCTACTAACTTTACCTACCCTTTCACATATTTCTGAAAGGTGATCTATAGTTTCAATGCTGTCATGTAGTGCCAAATGAATTGCTAATATGATATCAGCTTCTTCTGTTTTCCTTCCAGTACTAGTATTTATTGTAACATCAAACTGTTGAAGTTTTGGCGAAATTCCTTGTATTTATTTTACTAATAAATCAGCTTTATGAGGTCTTAAGGATGAATTGCATATCTTACAATATGCCATGTCTTTATCATCCTAGTTTGCGGTAAGCCATCCTTTAAAATACATGTTAAATATAACGAATCAGAAAAGTACAATAATATTTACTTTACAGAGGAATTGATGAAGAGATTCTTACTCTGTTTTATATGTTCGTTTATTCCATTCTTATTGTGCTCAGGCTTTCGTCAATATTTTAATTATTTTCAATAACGTACCGAGCACAGCACGCAAAATTTAGTTTAGGGTTACGTAATTACAGGACAGGTCATAAGTCACAACACGTTTAGCATCACCGTAAGACACACGTAAACGCAGTGGTCTAGTTAGATCGGAAGAAGTGATGGATTACCCATTAGGCGCAAGAAGCGCGCGCTTGGGGCCACATAATTTTTGGGTCCTCAGAATCTCAGTGGTGGGAGCACGCCCCGGTAGAATTCTACTGTCGCCTGCCGGCGAAGGCGATTCTAAGTATCGCAAAAATACTTCGTGCGCTTTCGGCTGTCTACCACCCGATATGAAAACATAGCTCAAATTATACTGCTCAACACAAAAACATTTCATTGTTACACATTTTTCTAGACTGTGAGCATGAGTGACGTTGATTGTTGAACATTTTGTTTCGTTGCGTATTGGTTTATTACGGGTAAGATATAACAATTATTGCGAAATATTATTTTAATTATTAAAAATTTATTATTTCAGATATTTGAATAAAAAAATAAACAAATATTAAACTGGCTTTTTATTAGTGACCAGGAAGTTGATTTTCTATTTGTTGTTTCGTTACATATTGTTATATTACGGGTAAGATATAATTTTAATTATGTAATATTATTTTAATTAATAAATAATTTATTGTTTCAGATATTAGAATAAAAAATAAACAAATATTAAACAGGTTTCTTGTTAGTGATCACAGAGTTGATTTTCTATTTGTTGTTTCTTTACATATTGTTTTATTGCGGGTAAGATATAATTTTAATTATGTAATATTATTTTAATTATTAAATAATTTATTGTTTCAGATATTTGAATAATGTTACCAAATCAACTATATTATGCAAATAACGTAATTGAAAAAAGGCGACGAGAAATAATTACATTAATTTTATTTGGCAAATTCCTATACCGTCAGATTATTTTCAATCTACGAGTTTATTGTTTACTAAAACTTTTTTAAATATATATTGTATTGTAAAATCCTGTTAATATATTCTTTCTCATATAGTTTACTTAATTTATCGCAAATGGGACATACATAATTTAAGTTTCTATATCCAAATTTCATTAATTTTCTTTGTGTTATATTAAATAGTTATTCATAGTTTGCCTGAGCATCATTTTAAATAATATTTTATCAATATTATCAATTGAATATTAATAATTTATTACAATAGTCTGAAAATTAGTTAGAGAAAAGGAAATATGTAATAATTTGTTTATTGAAGTATGGAAAATTAACAATTTATTGTTTGAAGTGTCATTTAGAAGTATTTTTTCTATAAATATTAAATTCTATGTGGTTATCTACTAGGAAGATAGACTTGGCGACAGCCTTTCGATCGCTTCGTTTCCCTCGCTTCAAAGCGATTCTACAAATCGCCTCGTTACTACAATTTTTAGGGGCGTGCTAGCGTTAGGTAGTTTCGTAGCGATAACGTGACGCGTCACGGATAGAATTCTACCGGGCGTGCTACCACCACAGAAGTATTTTATAAAGTACAATTAAGTCATGGAAAAAAACTTTTGCTACTGTTAGGTGTCTAAACAAATAGATATTTTTTTTGTCTGCGATAAATCTTTTGAATTGTTTTTGTGATTTACCATGGATGTCAGAACAAAATTCAATAAAATTGAGCACCAAACCTAAACTACAAGGAGATAAAAATTAAAAAAAGAAAGCTGCCATTGAAGGAAACAAAAACAATTAGGCACATTTTACTTTCATACAAAATTTCATGATAAATGTATGAAATGTTATTTGCGACACACTCTTACTTACTTACTTACTTAATCCCGAGCCTTTCTACCTTTTCAGGTGTAAGGCTATTGGAGTTGAGTGCTTGATTATTGTGCTGGTTTCTTCTTCCATTGTTCTCTCCATGCAACTCTGTCTTGGACCAAACTTCTGCAGTGGCTTCAGCTGATTCCTCTCTGCTCTACTGTTTCTTTTACTTCTTCCTTCCAAGTTTTGTTTGGGCGTCCTTTTCTTCTTTTTCCTATTAGTTTCGCTTCAAATACTTTTTTTTGGTAGCCTGTTCTCTGTCATCCTGTGAATGTGTCCTAACCATCTGAACTGTCCTTCCTGTATTAGTTGTTCTACCGGTTTTGTTTGTAGGTTTGTCCTGAATGTTTCGTTTTTTATTCGGTCCCTTCTTGTCTTGCCTTCTATTTTTCTTAAAAATCTCATTTCCATGCTTCTTACTTTGCTTTTGATATTTTCGGTTGTTGTCCATGTTTCACTCGCATATGTGAGTACTGGCATCGCCACCTTTTTCACTACTTCTACTTTCATTTCTTTCGGTATTTATTTTTTCCCTAAAAACGTACTTCTAATTGCGTCAAATAATCTTCCTGTTTTTCCTGTTCTCTCCAGTATTTCGTCCTCCAGTTTTCCTGTGTTGCTTATTATAACTCCAAGATATTTATAAGAATCTACTTGCTCTATTTCCGTGCTGTCTATTTTTATCTTATGTAGTTTTTCCTTGCAGTTTATGATCATTGTTTTCGTGTTTTCTCTGTTAATTATTAAATTTTTCTTTTTCATTTCGTTGTTGTATATATTTATATTGTGCTGAAGGTCTTATTCATTCTCTGCCGCTATAAACATGTCGACGGTGTAACAGAGTTCTCTGATATTTACTTTTTCCATTTTTTAGTGTCCCACTTGGTACGATTTAATTTTTCCTTTACAGCATTTTATCACATCATCTAATATCAATGAGAATAGTAATGGGCTTAAAACTCATCCTTGTTTTAGGCCTTGCTTCACCTCAAATATATCTGTTCTTTCGTTTTTTATTCTCACATACACTTTTATACATACTTTTTATTTGTTGTATTGTTTCTTTGTCCACCTCTCTTTTTTCTAGACTTTCCCAGGCGTCCTCCCTCCTAACTCTGTCAAACGCTTTTTCTTTGTCTATAAAACATGCGTGTATTTTCCTTCCCGTTTGATTTGGTTTTTCACATATTTGTCTGAGTACGAATATATGATCCTGGACTCCTCTGTTCGCTCGGAAACCCCACTGTCTTTCTTCAATTGTGTGTTCCACTTTTTCTCTTATTCTTTTCTCCAGTGTTCTAGCGAAGCGTGATACCACGGTAGTTTTTGCAGTTTTTACTGTCGCCTTTCTTAAATAATGGTATTATTACCCCGATTTGCCAGTCTTCTGGTGCTTCCTTTGTTTTTAGGACTTGTACCATTATCTGCCTGAGTCTTTCATGTCCCAGACTGCCGCAATACTTTATCATTTCAGGTGTTATATTATCGTGTCCTGCCGCTTTTCCGATCATCATTTTTGTTAATGCTTGTTTCAGTTTTTCCTCGTTTATTTCATTGATTTGCTTCGTGTTTTGTCTCTTAAGTTGTTCTTCTTCGTTGTTATGCGTAACTCTTCTACTTTCTTTTTGAGGTTTATTTGCTTCTTCATTTAATAACTCTTCAAAGTATTGTTTCCATCTACTTAGAATTTCTTCTTCCTGGTAAATGTTTTATTCTCCTTGTCTTTGATGTTTGGTAAGGTGGGTTGTTTTTTATTTCTCATTTGTTTCAAGGCGCCATAGAATAGTTTTTGATTCTCTTTGAATGTTTCTTTTAGTTAGTTTCCAAATTGTGTTTCTTTTATCATATTTTAGTACCCTTTCTTGCTTTTTTGTATTCGTCATAGTTTTCCTTGTTTTAGTTGTTCAGATATACTTTCCACCTTTCTTTTTTTTTTTTACTGCCTTTTTTATTTCCTCTGTCCACCACGGTGTTTTCTTGAAATTAGTATTTCCTATTTTTGCTATTCCACATGTTTCTTTTGCTGCTTTTAATAATGCTTTTTTATAGAGTTCCCATTTATTTGTGGTTGATTTCCATATGTTATCGTGCAGATTTTCTTCTACTAATTTCTGGAATTTTTCGGCTATTTCTGTGTTTTTAACAGATGCGTTTTTATTTTTTCTCTTATTACTACTTTTCCTTGTTTTTTATTGTTTTCTCTCTTGCCTTTCATATTCATTTTTACAAGGTAATGGTTACTTCCTATTTCTGGTTCTCTATTGACTTTTACATCTGTCACCTGTCTTTCAATATTTTTACTTGTTATAAAGTAGTCAATGATTGATTTTTGATTTTTGTTTATGTCCTCTCTTGTGTATTTGTGAATGTCCTTGTGCCTGAACTTTGTGTTTAATATTATAAGGTCGTTTTCCACACTTAATTCTATTATCCGTTAGAATTTCTTGTTTTCTCTCCTTCTTTACCTAGATGCCTTTCTATTCCTTTATTTTCTTTCCCTACTCGTCCATTTAGATCTCCCATTAGTATTATTTCATTGTGTGTATCATCTATTTCTTTTTGTAATTTTTAAAAAAAATCATCTTTTGTTTCTTTGTTTTCATCTTCGTTAGGTTCGTAAGCTACCAAGACTGTATACTGTTCTCCTTTATTTCCTATCTCTATATCCAATGTTAACAGTCTTTCGTTTACTTGTTTCTGTTTTATCACTCTTGCCATCATTTCGTTTGTCATTATTATTCCTACTCCTGCGGCCGCTCTTTCCGTCTCTTGCACTCCTGACCATACTGCCCAATATTCTTGTGTAATTTGCTGTGTATGCTTGCCTTTCTTTTTTATTTCTGTTATACCTATAATATCTAACTTTACTTTCTGTATTTCTTCCATTAATTCCGTTTCTTTTCCCGTGATTCCTCTTACATTCCATGTTCCCCAATTTATCTGTTGCATTTGTTGTTCCTTATAATTTATGTCTTTTCTGTGATTATGCTTGGTACTTTTATCGTTATCTTTTTCCGTTGCCATTGTCGTAGTCATCTTCTGGGAAGCAGCGACACACTCCATATCTAAAATATCCAGACGAAGCGCCATTTATATCATGTGATGTATTAAAGGATATTAAATTATTTTTCAGTTTGGAACGATTTTTATGGAAAAATTTCTACTCAAAATAAATAGAGCATATAATTTAACACATAACATTTTAATTAGCTGTTAATTTATTAATATTATATTTTTATTATAAATATCAATATATATGCTTATAAAAGTATAATAAATACAATTTGAAAAGTTATTTTGACATTTAAGTGCTACTGTGGCGCCATCTGTTAAGCTATATATAAACTATCAACACCTAACTGAATATTTAACAAATAATATCAGATTTTTTATATGCCTGATAGTTGTAAATAAAGTATAGTATTTGACTCGCATAATATGGCTACATATTATGCTTGTTTAATAATATACTATTAAATTATTTTTCAGTTTGAAACTATTTTTATGGAACAATTTCTACTCAAAATTTTGATAAAATACAGAAATTAATAAATTGTAAGTTCCTATATTTTACTATTTTACTTGACTGACGCTGAATTTAATTAATGTGTGGAAACAATTATTGCGAAATACCATAAAAATATTGTCTTTAGGTACTTTAAAGATGAAATTCTTAACTCATTACAATTATAAAAGGAGAAAATGTCACCAATCCTGTTGATATGTGCAAATTATTAGTAGTAGTTATTTTGAACCTATTTAATTAAACCCCTAAATATTATAATACATTCGATACTTTAGTGCAGCAAGGGTTCTGATGGCTCCTATTTTGTACACGTCCTTGATATTACACTACAGCCCAAAGCTGCTCGCTGCTCCGTCGGTAAACCAACCACGGTTTGCATCAAACTTTCATAGACTCAATACAATATCTCACTCACTAACTCAACCCACATCCATACACGGTAACAACTTACCTGAATTCTATTTACTCAAGATCACTATCAAAATCACTACACAATACTCAATGATCATTTTTAAAGCTAGAGAAATACTAAAAGAATAATTGTCGATCCCTCCGCATAATATTCACACTACTAAATAAATTAAGGGACTTCTAACATTATAGAGGAAGTAATAATTACCAGTTGTTACCTCAATGAAATATTCGTAACATTTGCAATCCACATTTCCAAAATAAACTATTTTTAAGATTTTTTTAACATTGCTTATTTCTAACATCAGCAACGATTTTTCCTGTTTTAAAACGCATGAAAAATGATTCGCGAAACTCCTTAATACATTTATATTTATCAAATTTATCTACAATCAATGATGATAGTGTATACCCCATATACGACATATACTGCAGGAATTTTCTTGGCATAATGTGTGTCACAAATAAACCAAGACACTCTTCTGCTCTAACCTCCTGACAATTATAATAGGAAGATAGGTATAAAATGAGATACCGGTAGTATATTCCCAAAAATAAAACTTAGATGAGGTATAACATAGAGATATGGCATTGCCCAAATATATTGTCGAAAGATCTAAGGTTTAAAATCGCTTGCAGTCCCCTGTTTGAGAACAGTGGACAAGTGGAGTAGTTATATGGAAAATTCAACCAAACAAATAGTGAGGATAGGTGACTAACACTATGACCAATATTTCGTTCGTCTAACTGTAAGTGTGCACTACTCAGTTGGTGGATTAACTGTTAGGCGATTCTCGACCATACATCTTTTGCTTGCTCAGTAGTACGTAGCTATAAGAGTGTGCCATATCTCTATGTTATACCTCATCTAAGAAATAAAATCACTGTCAATAATGTTCATAGAAAATTATATAGTTCAGATATAAGATTATCATTCTATTATTAATTTTGTTACATTGAAAGCTAGAAAAGAACTACTATAAATTATTAAAAATGATAAATATTTCATAATATAATTTTAAATATAGTTTTTAATAAAATATCAATAATGTTTTTTTTACATTTTCATTAAAATGATACCCTGGCTGATAAGACTCCTAATGAACTGGTATAGGAAAGTTGGGCAAGGCGAATCATAATTTTAAAGTATATACTTCAAAGAGGGAAGCGGGGCCTTAAAATTAGAGTGCGCTTGGGGCCTATCATGTGTCTACTCCGCTACTGGTCGGAAGTACGAACTCACAAGGATAATCAAAAAAATCTCCTGCATGCAATGAGAAAAATGGCACAAAAAACTAAATTTTAATTTATTATTAGCAATAGATGAGTCGTCCAATTGGCGCTTAATCGCATAATCTGACAACCCTGGAAACTATTAACAAATGACAAATCTATATAAAATATTAACAAAATTATATAACTTTTATTTTATGTTTAAAATGCATGGATCACAAATTTCAAACGATTTTAATTTCTTACCACTTTATAATCAAATCATTATCTTGATCCTTAAACAACCTTTTAATAATTTTTATTATTCTTAATTTCATATTACTATATAATTAACGAAAATTTTTACTTATTTGTATTAATTATATTTATGTGCAACATATAATTATATAATTGGAAATGATAGAATGTTTCATTTAAAACAATAAAATATCATATAACGATAAAGAAAAAACTTTGATTAATGTGCAAAATAAAATCAACTTTTAGTTTATCTCGATATCAGGCTTAAGAAATCTGTCTTTATTTTTATACTAAACGTAATAAGCGTATATCGCAAAACAATATCTTGTAATTTGCTAATGTTATTTAGTACAAAATATTTTAAGTTACTTTACTAACGTGCGATTTTTTATATAAATTTCCGTTTTAAGATACTTTTTTCTTCAAAGTAGTTATCTTAATTGTTTCATAAGTACCACTTACTCTTTTATATTATAAAAATTCAAATGGTTCTTTTCCGCGCCATTATTAACGAGCATAGAGATCAGCATAGAAGTAGTGATTCGTGGTGTGTTCCAGAAACATTTATTTCTCATTTATTAGATATTTTGTAATAATGAATTATTTAAATCTTTGTTTACCAGAGATTTATGAAGCGTTAAGCGCTACGCCGTTTAGTCGAAACATGGTTGAAGGAGACAAAATAGTAAATGCACAACGCATTATAACTTCTGGCATTATTATGGATGATGATGTATTATACTCAAGTTGCAAAGCAGGTAACTCCGGCAAATGCAAACGTATCGTAGCTACTTTATTATATTGTAGCAGATGTTAATCATATCTAATAAATGCATGGCCAAAATCTAGGCAAGGATGATTTTTGTTATTAAATTTCTTAGATTATTATGTTTTCGTTTTCTGTTTTTTTAGGATCAAGTTAATAGAATTAAAAAAAAATTACGCACGGATATGAAATATATGTGGCGTAAAAAATTATAGCACAAAATATGAGGCACTACCCATATCAAAAATAGAGTCCATAGAATCTTGTAAACGATTAGAAACTTTTGATGACATGAGAAAATATTCAACGAAGATTTAAAAATTAAAATGTCGCAGTCTGCCATAGCAAAACATAAGTAAATGATATTTTATATATGGAACCATTTTCTCTATTTATTTAGATGCGTCCGTCGTGATATTTACAAAATTTGAAATCACTCTTTAATTGGCAATAATTTTTTTTATATTAGAATAATTTTAGACAACGCCGTTCAATCAGTAATGATGATGGAATTAAATATTCTTATGCGAATGACAAAGATATGTTACCTTGTTCCCCAAATATATTTAAAGAAAAGTTAAAGGATAATATAGAAGATGTGTATTTTAGAACAAAAAATTCAAAAACACAGTGGACGGCTCGGTAATACCAAATAACGGGGTCAAGATGTTATAATTTATACATATATCATACAAAGTTGGGATGAAAAAATAACAAATTATTTTTGACCCAAAAAAAGTTATATGCACAAAAATTTCGAGCACGGTAACAAATTTGAGGCCGTTGCACTTCGGAACCTATGCCACCTGCACAGGCCTCAAAATTGTTAAAACGGACTTTATAGTAAGTCCGTCTAATTTATTTGTAGGGTATTTTCCAGATGAAGTGGTATTTCAGGATGATAAGTTATATAAATCATTAGAAATAAAATTCCCGATTAAGAGTAAAATATGTATAAAATATAATACTGATTATATATTATTGTTATTTCGATTTTCGGTACAGAATATTCTGCAAAAGACGTAATAAAATATTGCAAATATATTAGTATTGTGGACAGTGTTCCTTAGTTAAAAAAGAAACATGAATATTACGCCCAAGTACAGTTCGGTATGGCAGTACTAAATTTAATAGAAAGTAATTTTGTTATATTTTGCAGTTATGATGAAAGTATTTTAGTAATTAAATTTATTTTATATTGTGTGACGTCGTTACGTCGCCAGTCCCTATCGTTCTCGAAAAACGTGTGACGGACTCCGCCGTTACCTTCGCGTCACACAATGTAAAATACGTCGTCACAGCCTATAAAACAGTAACTCATACAAAAACACAATATTTAGTCGACAGGTACGGTATAATAAAATATACAAACGCTGTCCTATTCGTTGCCAAATCTCGGGCGCCACTCTACGTAACGGTAGAGACGTTTAACTCGCAGGCTTCCAGTGACGACGGCCACGGATATCTCAATGGAGAAAAATGTCCAAGGTACGGATTCCAACATTGGGTGTGGTCGCTCGCTTGAATACAATATCACGGAACGACTTTCAAAAAAAAAAAAAAAAACTGTAAAAAGACGTAAATAAAAGCATAAATAAATTTCGGATAAAAATCGGTTATTCTTACAACCTGCGTTGCTCGCTCACCCACGTGCACGCGATGCGAGGGCGAGGTAAAAACGAACGCAAAACCAAATGCGGCAGAACTATCCTTGATTAGCCTGGTGGTGGCCGATGGACAAGCCGAATCCTATTCCGCGGCTCACGAAGTAAAATGACGGATTCGAGGACTCTTTCTACGCCAAAATTCATCCAAAATTATCTTGATAGTGGTAGCGCAATCACTGGTTCTTCTCCGCCCCTAGTAATCGGAATTCATTAACTATCGCAACTTACGCACAAGTCGTGCACGGGATGAAAATGAAAGATTTTTTCACAAACACGTTTTTCTCACATAAGGGTGTGAAAAACGGCAAATCACTATTCCAATTTTCCCATAAATACTTCACTTCCACCTACCTTACGTCCACCAGTGGAAGGATAGGAAAACAAACGAAAATAATTCAAATAAAAAAATAAAAAACTCTGCTTCACAACTTTTATTTTTTACGTCTTTATTTGGCCAAAAACTCACTCAAAAAAGCCACAAGTCGGTCAACGACCGCGCTTTTATAAATGTACACCCCCTTCCCCTCGTACCCATCATCGGAGGTGAACATAGTTACAAAACAATTACAAATACAATATATAAATATAAATAAATAACATTTAACATTAATACGATACAAACAGTAATAAAAACACTTACTATTGGCTTAAGTCACTAAACGAGTTTATTTCGCCGCATGAAATTAACTGAACGAGTAACTTGACTACAATCCAAACACATGTTCGGTGGTTATGTTTTAAAACTCCACTTTCACAAAAACCACTACGATGTGTTTGGCACTACACTACGTAGAACATTGTCTTGTATCTCATCGTGTTCGAATCAAGAAAATCGGAGTAACGGTTTGCAGATCAGCTTCACAAAAACACAATGTAAACAAATAAAAATCCATGTTGTTCTGCCATTAGTAGATATGCGCGCGCTGGCCTTGCGCGGTTGCTTGATTCAAATACAAATTCTAGGCAATAGTTTTAAAATAGAGCTTTAGTAAATTTGATAACAAATTTACATTCAAAAATACTATCAAAATAAAACTGCTTTGTGACGCTTCGTCACACATCCCCTTTTCTTCACAAAAAAAAAACAGTAAAAAAATGCGTCTACCTTTCCTTGCAAAACCGTAAAAAAACTCAATAAAAAAACGATTATACTTAATCGGTCTTCCTCTTGTCCGCCTGGTGAGCCATCACCGCCTGAGCGAGAGTAGCCGACGAATCCGGCCCGGGATTCGTAATCGTCGCCCAGCGTAGGAAAGTGTATCCGGACGCGAAGTCGGTGATGTCGGCACCTACTGTCGCTGCGTTACTCCCGGCACCCTCGTCTCTCGACGTTCCATTCTTTGACTACTTGGGTCGCGTTCCCAGGTACAGACTGGCTGGCACTACTCGTACAGTCCATTACTATGAAACACATAAAAATTTCATCAACTTTTGTCATCACTTTGGACCACGTTGGCTGTATACTTACGCTTGGTTTTGCAAACAAACCGTAACAAAAAATAAAAAGAAATAAAAACAGATTACGATATACAGCGTATGGACTCAATGTACACCGATACGGTCCGTCTTAGGCCGTTCCTCGGGTGTAGAACTCACCAACCATGGTACACAAACACAGATCGACAAACACAATGGGAAGTAAAAACGTGTGTTTGTTTGATACCATGTGCGGACTCTAAAAATAAAAGAAGTTATCACTAGATGAGCTTCATTACTGCCAATCCTCTTCAACGAGCCAATCTTCCTCCATCTGAGGTTGCCAAACTTATTCGCCCCAGCAGTTCCAACGCTCTTCGTCGTGCTCGATATCCCGACTAACTCAAGGCACCAGTCGAGCCACGCAAGAGGTATCCGGCGAGTTGCTGTCCGGAGAAATGGCCTAAAAAAAAAACTTGACACACCTGTATCCCATGGCTCCCATGAGATACAGGACGAATTGGCAAATGGCGTCCTGTTGAGAGTTGAAATCGAAGTCTAATTTTAAAAAATTATATCTACAAAACAATGTACCCAAATGACATGAAAATATTATTTACATATATAGTAGACTTCCAGGAAAAAAATAAAACAGAAAATGTGAAATGGCCCCATTGCTGAAATAGATTTTGCTCTTTTAATAATTTTTTTTTTTAAGCCATTAAATTGTCAAATAGAATTAGAATATTTTGAGGAACTTATTAATCACATATCAGTTCAGTTTCAGGATATAATAATTATCGGGGGCGACTTCAATGTTAGGAGTGGATTTTTAAATCAATGGGGTAGGTGACCAATTTCTAAATTTGGTATATGTGATAGCTTGTACAAAAATAATATACCCGTATTTTTTTAAAATTGTTAATTATATGTTGTTTTGAAGTAAATAAATAATATAGTACTTGGGAGGGGACTATGACGTCAACGAAGTTCATGAGAGCGGCGAAGGTAGACAGACGGAAATAGGTGGTGTGAGTGAGATAGTGCTAACTTAGTGAACGTCATAGTAAAGGACGCTGTTTCTATTTAACGCAAATTACTAAACAATTGCTGATAAATATTTAACTTTTTTAATGTCAACGTTAGTAAATAAATATACTTTCTATAATTCAATAGTTTTTTCATTAAAATTCTACCTTGGTCACCTACCCCATTGGATGAAGTTAACCCCATCGCTAATCTTAACTTATATACAGAAAGGAAATCTGAAGATGACAAAACGGATACCAGAGGAACTTTCGTGACAAATCTGATGGAACAACACGGTTTTACGATGGTAAATGGCAGAAGCCGCAGTGACAAGCTTGGTAAAATTACATGTACGTCCTTTGGAGGTCAAAGTGTCGTCGATTTGGTATAGATTAATACTCACTCTATACATTACATCTTGAATTTCGAAGTTAACGACAATATTCACTTTTCTGATCATTTTCCATGCTCCATTAAACCGTCGGAAACAAGATTAGATTTTTCTGTTTCTTTAAATCCGAATAACTCACAAACTCAAAATGTAACATATTTGAAATGGATTCCTATATTTAAACAAACATTCTCTGATATCCTAATAGAAATTGCAATTCAAGCACCCGAAATGATTAACGCAACACCGGATAATCTCAACGCTTTCTTTGTTGATGCTATTTATAAAGCAGTTAATGATGCTAAAATGACAAAATATATTAAATACTCTAGTCATAAATTTAAAAATAGTTGGTTTAATACTGAATGTAAGAATTTAAAAAAGGATATGCGAAAAAGTTACAGAAAATATAGATCCTGTGGTTTTAATAATATCTCTAGGAAAGAATACATAGACATTAAAAAAGGTTATAGAAAATCAATTACTAAAGCTAAAAAAGAACATTTTGAAAAACTTAAGATCAAATTAGCAAATTTTAAAAATAATAATGAATTTTGGCAAGCCCTGAAACCATTTAGAAATAAACGATCTTTACTTTCAAATAATATAAATATTTATACACCTAAACCCCGGCATTGATTATGTAATTTTTTATGGTGTGAACCATCCACTTTTAGATCGAACAATAACACTAGATGAATTAAATGCAGTTTTAAAAAAGGCTAAAAATAACAAATCCCCTGGATATGACCAAATTTCAAACGATTTTCTGAAAAACATTCCAATCCCATGGAAAATATTCTTGATAAACCAGTATAATAAAATCTTATCTATCTCACAAGTTCCAAATAATTGGGGTCAGATAATATTTTTTATGTTGTACAAAAAAGGAGAGACAAATGATCCTAATAATTTTCGCGGAATTTCGCTAATAAATAATATAGTAAAAATATTCACTGCTATCTTAGCAAATAGAATTTCTGCATGGGCAGAAACAAATAATCTTATACCAGAATCACAAGCGAGTTTTCGAAAAAATAGAGGGTGTATAGATCAACTACTTATATTAATTTCAATAATAACAATATCTACACGACAACCGGGCAATAAACTTTATGTGGCCTTTTTGGATTTTAAAAAAGCATTTGATTCAAACAACCACGACAAACTGTGGATAGAATTGTTTCAATTGGGAATGAGTCCATTTATTATTAATACCCTTAAATCTCTATACAATGTACCTTCTAGCTACATTAGGTGTATGAATGAATGTACCAATGACACTAAAATTACTTCTGGATTACTACAGGGGGACTTTTTAAGCCTTTTGTTGTTTATATTATATATTAACGACTTCGAACAATATTTTTGGAATAACAACCACAGAGGAATCAGTATTAATACAAATATAGACATTATGGCTTTGTTATACGCAGATGACATTGCACTTTTTGCCTATTCTAAAATAGATCGTCAGAAAAAATTAAATTCCCTTGAAAAATATTGTTCAAACAATGACTTACTTCTGAACACAGAAAAATCTAAAATAATGATATTTACCTCAAGTGGCAGAAGTAGGAACGATAACATAAATTTCTATTATAAAAATAAGAATATAGAAATAACACTGTTTAACACAACTCTACTAAGTACAGTGCTATACTCCGCACAAATATGGGCTTTCAGATATGTGCAAGATTTAGAAATAACTCAAATGACCTTTTTTAATTCAATGTATAACTGGGCAAGAAACACCGCAAATTGGGTCGTACGCTTTGAAACAGGAAGATACCCATTAGCAATATTAGTCTACAGATCAATGTTAAATCTGTGGGTAAAAATTATCAAAATGGCAGACGATAGACTTCCAACGGTATGTTTTAATCGATTAATGAAAATATCAGAACGCAGAGAAAGAAATGAAAAACTAAATTGGGTTTGTCATCAATTTTATATCACTGTGGGAAACACAAAATATATATCAAATTAAATTAAATTTAGAAAATAATGAAAGTAAATTCAAAAATATAGACTTCCAAAGAATGACTAACTCAGTAAACCATCCTTTTTATAAAAACATTAAATCTAACTGGGGAACAACATTACTTTTACAATGTAGAACTGATATAAAAATTATAAGACTGGTAAGTCAAATCAGAGTAGCTGGTATGCCTAAATTTCGAATTTACTTTAATAGAGAGATATATGAATTTGGTACAGAAAAACACTGCTCACTCTACAATTTAAATAGTCCTAATGAAATTTTTCACATATTTCACAATGTCCAATACATAATGCTCTCAGAAACTTTTTTCTTAAAAAATATATAAATTTCTTCAATGATAAACTCACTTCATTAAAATCAATTTTTGAAATAAATAATATAAGAAAATTAAACGACGTTTTTCGTTTTACCGAACTAGCATTGAAGGAGGGCAGATTCATAGAGGAAGAAGAAAGCTGTTATTGTATTCTTTTGTATTTTGTATATAAATTTGTCAGTTCTGTTCTATGCTAAATTTCTTATTATATCATTGTGCTGTATATCTATTAGTTTTAACTATATATGTATACTATTAAATCGGGGAATATTTTACAAACACATATTCCAACCACTTTTGTAAGAAATATGTACATATTTTTCACAAAATAATAGTATATTGTGTTATTAAGAGTAAAAGTGATACTTTGTGTGCCGAGTATGGAAGTCTGCACGACGAGCGAAGCGAGTCGGACAATTGCATGCGAGGCACACAAAGACACTTTTACTCTGAATAACACATGCTATTTTTTCTTCAAACTTAGAAATTTAAAAAAATAAACTACTATTTGACGTTTAATATGTAGGTTACCTATCAGTTATTCATAATTTTTAGTAACTTTACTTTTAGGTTATCTAGTTTCTATAGTGACACTTAGGGCAATATTACAGATTTCTATTGTACAAGTTACTTCTTATTGGCTGATTCTACATACGGCGGCGAATAAATTATACGGCGGCTAGAATAAAAAATTATATTACGGAGGCATAGAAATTAAACTTCAACCTTGTCAATCACGTCACAGAAGATGTCACTTTTATGACGTTTGAAGAAAAATATTATTATATTATTATAATTTGCATATATAGCTTGAAAATGTAAGGATGTAATATAACAAATGGTTAAAAATAAAACTGATACGAAATGAATATTATATATTTTATTTAATTTGTTTACAAGAAAACAAACATTCCCTCATCTGCGACTTTATTACATACTTATTATTTTTTTTTATTATAAAAATTTATTAACGTGTAGAATAGGAGCTGTTAAATTGACTATTGCTTAGATAATGAAAAATATATCAATTATGATAGAAATTTAATTTCATGATATTTTTTTACATAAAATTTTAAAAATTTTGATTCTTTGATTATTACTTCTTTTAACATATAGTAGAAATTTTGCTGTGCTCAATTGATCTTTTTTGCGCAAAAAAACCCATTATCTACCATTATTGCAACTATATGAATATCTAATTTATTAATGAAATCACTTTGCTCCAATATTGCTTTATCAGATGCTCGTCCTCCGTACGCTTCACTTATAAATGTATTAATCCCACCTGGGCTAACTCTTGTCATAAATTTGATAGTATGGCATGATTTATAATATGAATAAAATTAAATATTATGAGCTAAACTTTTTGGAGTTTGTATAGCTATTTCCGTGCAATCTAAAACTACTCTGTCATTTTGAAAGTAAACAAACATGTTGGCATATTTTCTAAGCATTCTTCCTTGTTTAAGAAATATATTGCGGGCCTTAATGCAACGGTCGGTATTCGTAACATTGAAGTAAAAATTTGTTTTACCAATATAACATAGAACAAATCTAATTTTAATTTTGCAAACGTTAATATAATTCTATCTTTAAGGCATAAACGAGAACAGAACTTTTCTTTATAAACATTTTAAAAGTACATAAACATGGATTTTAAATCTTTCTCACTCTTAATATTATCAGATATAGTTTTTGGTTGCGTTGTGTGGACTTGCACAGCTATGTTCTTTTTATTAGAGTGATAAATTAATCCGATTAAAATATTTGCAACCTTAATTTCAGCTTTAGTAAATCCAGTTTCTGTCGAAATATTTATATATGCTTGTGAAATTGTCTGAAGATCCTGAGAAATAAAAACTGAATGCATAACGTACTTCTTTACCTGAAATAAAAACAGGATACAATTTCTGGAAGTGGACGATTTGTTTTCATGAAATTTCTGTTCTCCAACTTTTCAGTCCTTCATGATTATTTTTCTGCTAGTCTGATGCTTCTTTGAGACAAATTTTGTGTGGGAATTGCACATTTTCTAAGAACATTCTTCTGACTGTGGTTTTCGTATACGTTTTGGATAAAAGTCCTCTTTTGTGAAGTGAAGAGAGCAAATTCGCATATGTCTTGAGGGCTTTTTACCCATTTATTTACACACACCTGCTGCAGATCACACATCTCTTCCATATCAAAATTATTTGAAATAGCAATTTTAATTTTACCAGCTGGCGGAAAAAATGAAATGATAATTCTTGACTTCATCTAACTAGAGAATTACATCTGAATACTGAGCAAAACGTATTATTTTTGCCCATAACTCCCTTTTCTTTCGCCTCCATCATGGAAATCGGTATGTTCACACAACAAGGTTACTGCTTTGGGTTTAGTTACAAAAACTCCCACCAAATGTCATATTCAAAAGTATAAATCGCCAATATGATAACATTTAAAATGATACCAACACTAATTATGAAAAAATCCGCGGTTGGTTTGCATAGTCTATAGACATCACTTATTACTTGGCAGATTTGGCCAGGATTTGATGTTTGTAGTAAACGTCATACCTGCACATGATGTGGATGTAACATACATATCTGTACATGATAGTATGAAAGAAAGATGCCAATATACAGTAGGGAGTAAAAAATTCATTTTCGCTACTATAACCTATTACTTTATCTCATCTTCTGTACTTCTATTTTTTACCGTAAAATACAGTATCGCTTAAACCCGGTTTCATAAAACGTAGTTAATTACACGGTCAAGTAACAACATGATTAATTTGCGTTGCAGAAAGGTTATCAAGTTAATTATAAGTTTTATGTATGTAACTAGATAACAGTGATTTTTCCGAGGGTTGGTAATCTATCGTTACCTTCACACCCTTCAGTTTGATTTAATTTTAAAACAAATATTACAAAAAACTGTCACTGAGGAACACATTGGTTAGTTCCGTAATTAAAAATAAGTTATTTGTTTGTTGAGTATGTGTGTGTTTGCATGTCTAATATATATTACTAAAAAAATTGTATTTTTAAATTTAATAATATTTATTTTATTTCCATTACACAGAAAAATAATATTTAAAAGCAAAAAATATGTAGCATCTTCACATAAAATAACGAGTAGGTATTTTTTGTTAAATAAACGCTTGTATAAATAATATATACTTTGCAGAAATAATTATGACAGGTGGCCGTTCTTTCCAACCACAAATGGAAGAGATAGGAGCTCAATTAATGCCATTCGACAACCCTGCTAACCATTTCGGGACTAACAATTAAAATTATATAATTACATCTAATACCACATACATATTAAATTTAAGATGGAATATCACTAATAATTATTCTATTAGAACCTTTTACTGAAAAATATTTACCCTCCAGATAACCAGTTTCTCTATCAATCTTAAGACAACCAATTTCTTCCGCAACTTCCAGAATACCAGTTTCGTTGGAGAAAAGAAGAAGAAAACATAGAAACAAGAATATGAATTATAACCAACTATTAACAAAAAATAAGAAGTATCTTGCCTAGAATACTGAAACAGGTTTTTTAAATTAAGAAAAATGCAATAAATGAATTTTAAAAATAGTGTTTTATTATATTAAAAAAACTATTAAGAACATCTTGTACTGTAGCGATTTCAAGGACACGCCAAGGGCGACGATCCTGTCGTGACAGACAGATTGAGACGCGTTTTAATCACCCTTGTATTGTACTGACATATCAAAGTTGCCAGAATATTCGAGACTTAAATTGCTTAGATATATAAGGCCAAGCAGAAAAGACCGGGAAGACAGTGTAATATTAATAGGAGTGTTGAACATAAATAGTTGGAAATATAAATATAGTGTAAATAAATTGTGCTAATATTGAGTGTTTATTTTTATTTATTATTAATAATAATAATTATTTATTATTAATAATTATTACTCTTAAATTAGTGTTTATATTTGTATATTCATAGTGTTGCTAATTTTTATTCTATTTAAAATTTATTATTCATTCATAACTCAGTTATATAAAAAGCAATTATTTTTACACTTCACCCAAATTATTGAACTTTACAATATGGTGAATGCGACAGCACTTCGAAATTTAATTCGGGAATTTTGGCTATTGCAACTGCTCACGTGTGTATTATTGCTTTATTTTCTCGCTCTTTGCGTTTTTGTAAACGCGGCAGTCATCAATCACAAAACTGTGTCATGCAGAAATTCTCATGTGGATGTAGTATACCCGTTCAGATGAAAAACGGTCATTTATAATAAAGTGATGAATTTTGCTATTATTTTGTCAATTTTCAGCACAGCGGAGCTCATCTTTACAGGATTTTTGAAACCAAATATTTGTAGGTACAAATACAAATATTTGTACAAATTTCTGTCTTTTTTGATACAGTATTTAAAAAATAAAGTTTCTGAAACTTCTTAATACGGAAGGAAAATAAATAGACACAGAGGAGCATAAATACACAAAAGTAAAAATATGAATAATTAGTTTTTGTACTCCAAAATCATACAGTTTCTTGAGTTTGCATTCATACTATTAATTTTCGTTTACCTATTTTTGTGAGGTAAACAAATTCAAAAGTTCTTTGTTAAATGCAATTGCCATATGCATTCTATAAGTAATAAGAAAAAAGACAGAACTATTTTATGTATTATTTACTATTACATATTCAATATGATTATTATTTTTTCTTACAAATAGGATAATGATCCATTTGGGTTTTGTTTTAATATATTTTATTTTTGAAAAATATCATTCACAACCCTTATCTTATATTTTTATAAAAGTTATGTGGAGAGCCTTTGTTTTCAGTGACATTTAAAAACATAATCCTATTAGAAAAACTCACTGACAGATCAAGATGTGTTAGTTTATGAAGTTCCATAATTAATAAAACTTGTCAGGTTTCAAGTGCTTCTTGCAGATGAAATTATTTGGGTATATTCTGAACTATATCCTTTGTTTAAATTTAAGTATAGAAAAACGAGCAAAAAATTCAACTCTGGCGTGGCATAATTTAAAAGGGGACACAAATACAATATTATTTCTGCGAAAGAAACTATATTAATTTTTGGAAATCAAGTTTGTCATATTAAGGGCGATTAATAAATAAATAAATATATTGGAATTTTTAGGTGTAATAAAAAATAATGAACGATAAAAATGATTTAATTTTTTATTATTGTTAAAATAATTAGTTCATTATTAAACTTCAAAATGAATTAAAATTTTTAAATTTAAAACAACAGTGAATGAGTGAAATATATATTAAAGCCAAAAATAACTTTCTCTTGTTATAATAAATTAGGTATGAGACCTTTTACGAAATTTTATTTGAGAGTTGTTTAAAATTTTATGTAACCTAATGCACTTAGTGATAGTAGTCTAAAACAATATTTAATACAGCTAAATTCATGTTTCATTATTAGAGATGGGATTTTAGTGTTTTTACCTTTTTTTCTACGTGAGTACTATTTTTATATGTCATAGATCAAAATCCGTTTTAAGGAAAATGCTTTCATTTGAGCCCAATATGATTTTACCTATTTTACCTAAAATAATGTTTTTTTTTTAATTTGACCTAATTTACCATATTTAAAACCTAAATCATATTTTTATTTACCTAAATCGTGACTTTCAAATTATTTTTTTTATTTTTTAATTCTCACACATTTACAAATATTTGAAATTTTGAGGTTGGCAGTTTTGATCTTGTGCAAATATTTTCATCGCGCACAGTTACCAACATTGGTGTGGCGTATTGCAGTTATTATTCGTTTTGCAATGGAGCTATATTTTATGCGAAACATTTAGATGATGTTAAAAATGTATTTATATTAAAATTATTAAATTTTATGTATGATATGGTTTTCTAAATTTAAGGTAGTAATGGAGATTAAAGTTGAAGAAGCTATAAGCGTGAGAAAAGTTCAAGAATTATTTGCAAAGTCAACAATTGAACGAGATTTAATTTATATATCGAATGAAAATATTTAATGCATTATGAGAAAAAAATAAATCATGGGAAGGAAGGGTAGCACACATTGTTCAGTTAAAAATGATTCAGGTACTAAACAAAAATCCTGGATTTCATATTATAGATACTTTATGTAAAATATATATGGGAGTTGGGAGAGGATATAGATATGCCAGAAAATTTTTCCACGAAGGAAGCCAACAACTTTAAATACGCCCCCATAACATCTTGTGACGTAGAGCGGTCATTTTCTCTTTATAAAAATGTACTAACAGACAAGCGACACAATCTTAATGTATAAAATATTGAGAAAATATTAGTTTGTTATAGTTATAAAAATAAATCAGAGTGAAATACGAAAAAGGCTGCAAATGTGATTTTTAATTTCAAATCGAGCTGGAATTCTTTAAAAATCTATATCTAAATGCGTAGGTATGTCTCTAGAATTATAAAAATAATTGAATTTATTTAAGAATAAATGTTTATTTATATTATATTTACAAAAGATCAATAAAATTATTAAAAATTTATAACCTAAAAATAATTTTTCGTACCTAAATCCAAAAATTTGGTACCTAAAACAAGAATTTTTTAAACCTATTTAGGTACCTATTTTTGCAAATTTTAAAACCTAAAATCCCATCTCTATTCATTATATCTCTCTATTTATGTACAAAACATATGCAATCTGAAATTACAAGATTAATATATCGGCATAAAATCAAATGAATATGTACGAAAAATACAATTTGCATATTGGCATAATATAGTAAAATTGCTAGTAAAACATCGTACGATTTATATTTGGGAATACATCAAACGCAAAGTCAAACTGTTTATAAAGAAAATACGTAAATAAATTAGCCGCAAATTTATATGTAATTTTGGGCAATGAAATTTTACAGGTGTTCTTCTAACAGATTAAGAAACTTGATTCTCATAAAATTTTGTTTATAGCGCAGCCAATTGTGTGTCATCAAACTTACTTATCTAACTACCCTCGTACATTGTAATAAATATACATGATAAGAGTTGCAGATTCTATCTATTTGTATACTCTATTTCCCGCAGTTATTTCTCTCAATTATCAATTGTAACCCAGTGATTCAAATCGTTGGGGGGCAGGGGGATGATGACATCATCTTGTCAGGTGTAATCTTATGATATCCGAAGTAAATAAATGTCAAAACTGGTAGTATTATATACAAATATAATGAATGAAACATACAAAAAGAGTAAAATAACGAAATTACCAATAAACAGTGAAGCACAAATGGGGTCATTTCACATTTTCTGTTTTATTTTTTTCTTGAAAGTCTACCGTCTACAATATATGTAAATAATATTTTCATGTCATTTGGGTACATTGTTTTGTAGATATAATTTTTTGAAATTAGATTTCGATTTCAAATCTCAACAGGACGCCATTTGCCAATACATCACGAATTAGAATGATCAGCTCACTCTTGCGGACGAAATGTAAACTTCGTTGACCATGCTTTACCTAAATATTTAAATATATTACACCCTGATGTAATTTCAACTATATTTCACGCTTACAAACATGTAATTCTACACTAATATAAACAAAACAAAAACCTGCGTTCTTTTCCTCTGACAACTATATAAATTTTAAGTTACTTTACATCACAAAGTATAAAATTATACTTCCTGCGTTACACTAACGTTCAACTTGTAGCGCCTCGGATGTCACTACTTAAAATGGTGTATCATGCACATATTCAGCTTTTAATATTCTTATCATTCATCCCAGTCAAGTCATTCATCCAATAAAGAAATTTAACCAATTAACAAATAAATATGATAATACTGTTCATTTTCAATTTAGAAAATAAGTAAAATAAGTTCATTAAATTTGAAACAATCTTCAACAAATATTTGTAAGTGAAAAATGCTTAGTGTTTAATTAAATGAAAAAATTGTAGTAAATGAATGTTTCTACGGTGACCTATATGAATATTTGCCGAATACTTCCATTATTATTACTATTAATAACTATAAATACTTACCCAGATTCGACGTCTACAACATTCTCTTCTCTTTTCCCGTCTGAGTCGTAATTATTTTTGTCTTCAGTAAAATCAACTGGACACACATTTCTTATTATTCTTCAACGAGTGATGGTCCTCCTCCAGTTGTATTTTGATTTTTTTTATATTTTGCTACATTCGCTTTTGCATTTCCCTTCATCCGAAACCAACATTCTCTTAACCGCTGTGCACTTCCATTGTATCCGTTGCTTTTAAACAGAGTCTCTAATTCCCCCCACTTCTGTTTTCTGCTTTTCATAAGCTTGGCATCATTACATTTATTTTCTAGTATGCCGGCAGTCTTTTTCATAAAATCCTGTAGCATTTCTTTTTCTTCACTGGTGAATAATGTTCTGTCCGTCTTCGGTTCGCGTTTAGGCATCTGAATTACGGTAAATGCATGAATTATTATGTATTATGAAAATTTTTTTGGACGATATTATAGGTTAACTTATGTACTCCACGGTTTAACTTACAAATTATGTAAATAATTCTACTTTGCATACAATTGTAAATCATTCAATAAATAAATAATACATAAAAATATAATATTTCATTAATACATACCTTGTTTATTATAATATAGGCAAATATCTTCAGGTTATTGACAGCACCGTATATTAAGTTTTCAAGCGGCAAGAACGAACCCAACAACTGATGCAATGTTGCCAAACATAATTTTCTCGAAATAGTATGATTTAAAGTAGCGGGAAAATTTCGATGTGAGAATATGAAACTTTGAAATCACGCTATTTCGCGAAATAGTAATATTTAAAGTAGTGTACGAAGTAGTACTATTTCTAGGTATATGTGAGAATATGGGCCTATATTTTCTTAACATAAATACAATTTTACAAAAAAAAATACTACTCGAGACAACAAATCTGTTTTCACAGTAACACGACGCTCGTAAAGTACGAGTTTTTAAATTCATCTATTATGTTCAAAACATCTATATCTATAACCGCACAAGTTTTAGCAAAAATCTTCATCTTAAATCAACTTTACCACTTAATTTTTTTTTGATAGTTTTAATTTGGTAATGGGGGTGCCCGGGCACCCCCAGGCAGCCCCGTGTGCACGCCTATGTGGAAAACTAAAAACCGTTTCCGTGGTGTGTTTCAAACATTCGTTTTATTTTTATTTTATTTTTGGTATATAGAAGACCAAACAGAAAAATTAAACCAATAAAACCTTTCCACGTTTTGAAAAAATATATACAAATAATTAAATTTAAAATTATTCAAAAAATAATTGCTTATGTCTATAACGAAGACATCTTGAATTCCCTTTTAAAAGATTTAAAATTCACATGAAATATATCAATAAACTGCTACATGTTGATGTATGTTGCCATTATCCTGTTTATTAGAATATTTTTATAAATATTAGTTGAAGTTTTATTTACATATATATGAAAGCAATTAATTAGATAACTACATTTGATCTTATTATTAAATATTTTATAAAGTAATGTCACATCAGCAATAGTTCTTCTACTTTCTAGAGCGAATTTATATACAGGATGGAGACTAGAACTCCAGAACATAGGAATTTAACATGTAAAATCATATTTTCGTAATTTCCTACTTCCCTAATTATTTTAATAGAAAAGCTTGTAGAGAAATTAGATTGGATAATATCGTAAATCACCCCAAAAATAGCATTAGCCATGGAATTGGGACAAAAATGAACGAATGTTTAACGGTTTATCTGTCAAGTTAGCAGCGTTAGTTTATTTTTATTATTATTTGTAATTACAACAGTCAATGTTGATCTAGCAGAACAGGTAAATGAAAATTAGATTTTTTCTCGATATTTACTTACGAGTATAGCAAAATTACTCATGAGTACAAACAATGAATACTCCTAGTTAAGTACTCATAAGTACTTTTTATCAGAACTCTGCCCAGCTCTGGATATAAGTGCGCATGCTCTAGCGCAGGGTTTGTTAACCTTGTTTTGACTATCGCCCACTTTTTTAAATTTTAAAAATACGCAATTTTCCTACCGCCCACTAGTTAGAATGCCCTAATTTTGACAAAGTCGCACAAAAAGAAAACAGTTAAAAAATTGATTATGAAAAAAAAATCTAGATCTGTCAAATGATATTAACCCGTACCTGCAGAAGGGCTCAAAATGTGCAGTAAGTATCGCCTTTTTAAATATTTTCATGTGTAATTTTCTTCTAAAAAACGCTCTCAGGGAGACTGCGAGTTGAGTTATTTCTATGAAAATTAACGGAGTGACCTCAATTTTTAAATTAAGTTTTCTGAACCGCACAAACTGCTAAAAAGAGTTAATATCAGAACTTTATATTTTCAATGATTTTTTTTTCAAATTCAATAACTTTTGGCCTCTAAGAAACTATATATATAGAAATTTATCGAGTGAACATCATTCTATCTCAACTTATAACGCAGAATGTTGTGGAAATGCGTTTTATTTAAAAATTTGCTATATATCATAAGAAATAAAATATGTATATTCTTTATAATAACAAGTAAAATAAATTACGTAGCATTAAAAAATGTTATTCATAGACAAATATGATTAATATTTGCTGGGCACCAAGAATCGAAAATCGCCCATTAGTGAATTGAGAAACTTTGCGCTAGCGTACAAAGTACACATAAGGACATAATATTTAAATGCATAAAAGCTAAGTAAAATGTGTTACTTATTAAATGAGAATGTTTTTATTTAAATAAATAATATAAAATACGACCTACTAGCCAAGACATGAATATTTAAAAAAAAATTTAAAGAAAAACAAAATTGACATTTTTATATTGATCGATATTGGTTCCGACAGGGCAAAGTAACAAAATTAGTTAACATAATTCTTTATTTGACCTTTCAAAAAAGGCATAACGCACTTGATGATGCTTATTAAAAATATATGGCATTCAATACATTTATATACTGAAAAAGCAACTAAAGAATTGCCATGAAATTTAGATTATATAATTAGGGAAACTTACAATTGGTTTTTGCGTAATTCTTTGCAGTAGATAAATTACGAAGTAATTTATTTATTAATAAATTTCGGGATAACATATTAAAATGAATATCTCCCATTCATTTGAATTCCTTAATCGAATTTTAAACCAATAGCCTAGAGTTAAGAACGTATTTGGAAGATTCAATGAGAAGTGTTATACAGATGAACACGAATTATCTTTATTTTGTATTTCTAAAACTAATTTTAAACGAACTTTGTGAAACAAATATGTTCTTTCCAAGTGAAAATACTGACGTTAAAAAATTATGATAATTTGAATAATATCTGAATGTTTAAGAACATGTGCCGACGCGGGTAATACGATTTTAAAAACTATTTTTACGTTGTCCACGCCGACACAGAGCTTACGTTATTTACAGTTGTTGTATTTGTATGATTCATGTTTAAAGCAATCTATGAACTTTGTTATTTTATTTACTGTTGTTATGTTTATTTTCATGAATTATTATATTTCGATTTTTGACAAGAGAACAAGCAAAAATAAATAGCTCTTTAATAATATCAGTTTTTCTTATTGAACTTCATAATTTTATGCATTATGTAACATCAGCTTCCAGTTACTTATCTGTACATTATATTGTGTGTACCGAAGAATCAACAATACTTCGCTACAAACATTAACAACAAATATTGTTTCGTACTAGTAAATTATAATTAAGAAAAAACACTCGGTAAAACTTTAATTAACAATTATTTATGATCCTTTCAGATTCTACACCATCATCAGAATAACAATACAAGAATGTCTGTATTTAACATAACTAAACATAACTGTTACGAGATTAATGAATTACTTCAAGTAATTCCAAAAGCGGCAAGTTTTACAAATCCATTGTTAATTACCTTCTAAGGTGTCCAGCCTTAATCCGTTTTTTCTCTTTGTGAATAACTATCATTGTACATTTATCATTATTGTTTAGCAAGTGCTTAGCTACATTTGACAAATCTGGTTGTAATAAGTGTAAAACATATGAGACTGAAATAAAACAAAAAAAAGAAAAACTCGCAAACCGAAATAGGTTTGTTAATTTTTTTTTCCATATTTATTGATGAACAACATAAGGATGAGAGTGAAGACACAGAAAAGCACAGTAAATTCTAAGATTGTCTGTAAAGTGTATTTCAAGATAATAGTAAACTTATCGCCTTTGACTTAAGCAGCTTATAAGTGAAACAGAACAAGGTTTTAATAGAATATTCGAATTGCAGCAAACGGAATAGTTGACATATATCGTTTTTACAAATTTTGGTAATCCTCCCTAACGCATAGAAATGTTAAATCCCTGCTGTGATACGGTCTAGTTATTACGAAGCCAGGTACATTGGCAATTATCTTGAAATGCTTATTTGCACTGTTATTTTACCTGGCGTTCATCCCTTGCAGCAAATTCTTACAAACTATGTACAATTTTAAATATCTATAATATTGATTTAACAAATATAGAAAAATAATTATTCGTAAATGAGAACATCATTTTCAACCGGTTTTGAAATTTATCAAAACCCTAGTTTGTTATCATGATAGTTATTCTCTGTTCCCATGGTTTTTGAAAGCACTGATCTAAATTATTAAAATTAAATAGGAATAGCTACCTAAATTCAGAATAAATACGAATTTAAAATGTTATTTTACTGGTAATAAATTAATAAAAAATTTACTTACTCACGTTTGAATATGTTTTGATTTTAATGTTTAAATTTATAAATTATTATACTCTAAAAAATATAACGTGTTCTCGTAATGAGGTTTTTTCAAATTAATTACATTGTTTAAAAGTTTAAAAATAACTAGAAAGCCAGACATTCCAGTACTTTTCAAATCGCAAATGGCTTCCGAAAAATGTTCGTATCAAGCATTTGCATTTCACTTCCTATATTCTACAATATATACAGGATGTTTGGCGAAAGGCCGGCACCGAAAATATTTCGTTTATTTTGAGAGATACGAGAAAATGTCATGGATCAAAGGTAAATTACACAAAGGGACTCATAAAATGATCCTAGTACAAATTTTGAGTCACTTCCGATTTTAGCGGAAATGGGTCCAACTTTAATTCTAGCATAGGGAATCGATATTTTTATATTTTTCTGTGGAATGTATACAAAATTAGCTTTACAATGATACCAAAATATCATAGTTTTACTTCAACCAGTTCAAAATGGCGTCAATTAATTTTTATAACATTTACTAATAAAATTCTTAAAAAAGTAAAACATAGCAAGCTATATGAAAATAATTTTGTTACCTGAAAGCAAACCATATGTCAAAAAGTATTTTATCTATCTTAGTTTTGTTATACTTTTTCAATTTCATTTTTTTTTATAATATTATTGGCTTTCGTGGAAAATGTAATGGCAGAGTTTCTATTTCGTATGACAAAATGTATAGAAAATGACGGCGGCCATATTGAACATTTATAATTTTTATATTGTTTCTCATATTTACTCTGTGTTTCTGTTTTGTTTTGTTTCTTATTATTCTCTTTTCATTCCTTAGTTACCTAGTTGTAAATTAATATTATTAAAATAAATTGTCGTCATTTTGATTTGGTGGAAGTAAATCTATGATATTTTGGTATCATTGTAAAGCTAATTTTTTGTACATTCCGAAAAAATATATAAAGATATCGATTCTCTACGTTAGAATTAAAGTTGGACACATTTCAGTTAAAAAAATTTAATACCACCATTTTATGAGCCCCTTTGCCTAGTTTAATTTTGCTCCTTTCTTGTATCTCTCAAAATGAACGAAATATTCTTGGTGCCGGCCTTCCGCCAAACACCCTGTATATTGTGATATGAAATGTCCTGCGACAATTTTTTTCGTTTCAAGCAACGTGTTCTTTAAAAGTACAACAGCGTTTCGACCAGGTAAGATGTAGCTATAAACGAAATAATAATCAATTGTTTTGATTGGAGATGGAATGAAAGAAATAAAAACAGTTTAATTTTTTTTAAACTTTATTACTTTATATTAACCAATGTCGAACATTAATAAAAAATAAATTACTTAGATATAACAAATAACAAAAATTCAAGTATTATATTTACTTCAGCGCTGACTTGACGTTATTACCACTGTTACCCCCACTACCGAATACATTGCTCTTACGATAATGAGACAACCTGTTATGTATATAAACCTTGGACGATACTAAAGGTTTATCAGTTGACACTGTTTTTCTGGACTGGCCAGAACCCCTCTATATAAACGCTTAACAGTACAATTTGTTGTGCGTAGTCTACATAAGAATTTCGTGTTAAGCACTCATCTAATTCAAAATTTGTTCGTATGTTCGTGAACCCCTGTTGCAAGGCCCAAGCTTCAGCTAGCACTTGCAGGAAGTTCTACAAGAATCGTATCGCGAAAGAATAAGTGTTCAGCGAATCAGTTCTGTGCATTAAAGTTCAGTGTTTGTATTGTGTTCTTCGCCAATCAACATGGCATCAGACTATGATCGCCTAGAGGAACTCGACATGGAGATTGCTTCCTTGAAGAAAGGCAGCGACCAAAACAGACTCATTGAAGTGCTAACCGAGAAGATCCGCCTGCTGGAAAGCCTCTTGCAGAATCAACAGGAGTCATCTGCAAATGTGAGTGAAGATGAAGCTATTTCTAACAATCAACCCATGCTAGAAGATGATGCTATTTTCACCTCGTCTACATCCGCTACTATTACTGACGCCAATGTGAACACGCCGCGCCTATCCGCGACATCCATATCCGCTGCTACAAGCCCAAACAACGCCACTTGCAGAACAACACCTGGCAAAACAAATACAAGCGAAGATGACGTTTTCAAAAGTTCCCGGCCAGAGCTGCCGACATACATTCTTGAGATTATAAAAGAGCGTCGAAGAGCCAGGAAGGAGTGGCAGCGCACTCGATATCCACCAAATAAAAAAAAATACAACCGTCTTAGCTCAATACTAAGGGACGCAATGAGAAGCTTCAATAATCAAAAATATACCGAAACCCTCTCTGCAAATACTTGCAAACCCAGGGAGCTCTTGCCAGTGTAACTTTCGTAGAGTAGTCATCGCAGACAACCCAATACTTACCCAATAGTGACAATATAAATATTCTCACTATATGAATACTGCGGAATTCCTTGTAATTTTTGGGCAGCAAAATCAACTCCGTAAATATAAGTATCATGTAATTAATACTAGTTGCGTAAGTGTGTAAAAATGTTTTTAGTATTTGTATTTGTGTATATTATAAATTGTAATGGCAATATAGTGTTCCTTAATAAATAATAAATGGTGTAATAAATTGTTATTAATAATAAAAACTCACATGTCTTAATAATGTATAAGAATAAATAAATATATTATTCTATATACCAGTAGTGACATCTGTAGCGAAAATGTAATAGTGTAGTTATTATTGTGCGTCAGTGGGTGCTAGAGCACAATGGAAGAGGAAGGGGAACAGTAGAAGCCACATTGAAAAATATATAACTTTGTTGGATTGTGTTGTAAGTTTACAGTGTTAACCTAGTGTTACCAAGAAGACTATTTATTATAAACAAATTAGTGAATTTATCGTCTAAATTTTACTGTGGTTCATTCAATTCTCCCGTCTAAGAACCAAAAGCGTGCCATCTGGACTGCTCTTTGGCCGGATTGCTAGCAGAGGATTCATCGGTGTTTATTTATTTTTAATAAACACTATAACAGATTACAATTACTCTTTATTTTGTATGATTTGTTTAGCTACTTCTCTTACTTACTTTTTTGTCATTTGTAAAGCTGCTTTCAATAATACGTTATAATAATAATATGTTTCATTTAAATATAATAACTGGTAGGTAGCTTGCTAATTATTTAATAAATGTATGATATTTGTCATAGATTAAAATTATCCCTGAAGTATCTTATAATAATTTATATTTTATTAGGTGTTTTCCCTGCCTATTTGTTATTTCAGCTAGTCGTGGTTTTCTTTAACTAGGTAGGTGCATTATAATGTATATGTATAAAATCTATATATGATAATAAATATTCCCATCTAGTTGTACAGGATTACGGGATAGTTATTTGTTTTTTGAAGGCTCTTATATTTATGGTGCTTCCGCAACAATTGTGTGCATTATTTTTTCATACTTCTAGTTGGCTAGATTTCATTCATACATATTTGTTGCAGCATCGGAATAAGAAGCGATTCAAGTCGTTCGGTTCATGTAGGTAGAAAGTAGTACAACTCTTTGTTATGGCAGTTATGAAAAAAGAAAAACATTTGAATACTTGTAGATTTTTTTTAGTACTTTTAATTGCATACTTAATGAGAACCATAGATTATATATAATATTTTTGTTCACTATAGATGCGAAACTCCCGTGATATGAGTTTGGACTGGTTTCAGCGCCACTCGGTGTTTGCTAACCAGATTAATTAACATGAATAGGCAACTGGCAATGCTTGTTATAGGTAACCTAGTAAGTCATGTTGTGGACAACCATCTATCCTTTCAAGTACAGTAGTCTACATATCTTGTTTATTGTAATATATTGATATTTACAAAAATGAACAAACATTAAATTTTAGATATATAATTTATTGAAATAATCATATAATACATAACTATAAGAAATACAAATATACCAACAGCTAACAAATCGTTTTAAATATTAGAAGAAACTTTCAGAAACCATAATTATTAATGAGACAATATATAAATATGTATTTAAATATTGTCTCTTTTTTTAAGAATTCGTGATTGTAGTATATAATTTTTCGTTATACCTAACATTATATCTTTTTTCTTTAGCATATGCTAAACCATGCTATATTCAACTCAAAGTAGTGGGTCAAGTAATACTTTAACTGCATGTTAGATATTATAACTCTTTAACAGCAACAACATCTCACACTATTGATATAATTGTGTGTGAAAAATAACTATTATTGTCTCACATTATATTAAAAAAATCATTTTCAATTTTTTTAGAAAATACATATATATTACTTGAATGATTTGAATTGCTACCAGTACCAGGGTATTCGCATTTAACATTTGCTCTTCTTCTTTTTTTACAGAATTCTGAAAGGTAACATTATTGTCTAATTTAACTCTTTTTGGTACATTGAATATTTTAGAAATACCTTGCAAAGATAGTATAAGATTCTAAAGTAGCCTTGGGTTTCCAAAATCTTTGTATGTCGCATCAAAATGACTACTGCATATGTATCTTCGTTTATATACTAAACTATAACATTTTACTGTTTATGTCACTCGCTTTTGACTCGCTGTCAGTACAATTAACAAATTATAATTATTTCAAATTAGCTACTGGATTTTTTTTTTATTATGTTTCGGGGTGTCAACCAAGAGATGGCAGTGCGAAACGAGACAAATGTCACCCATTTAAGTTACACGATCCTGATGAGAACAATGATTACTAATATTACAGTGCTTGAAGATGGGATTGTAGATTAATTAAGTGGTTCTCTTAGTATCAGTACCATATAACTATTCTGTTCTTCCCATATACAGGGTGTAAACGAAACAAGGGAACGCGATTTTTCTCGGAAGTTATAAGAGATACCAAAAATCTTTCAAATAAAATTGTTAGTGTTTTTAGTGAGCTACAAAAGTTAATATAAATCAGAAAAAATATATTTTAATTTTTGGAAATATACCTATTTTTGACTTTTTTTTAATGGTATGCCCTGTATATTTTTATACTATTTAGTACGAAATAATTTTTGCTTTAAAAAAGTTCTATAAGTTATACCTTCTATATTTAATAGTTTTCGAGATATTGAAGAAAATATTAAAATAATTTTACTGGAAAATAAAGCTGGCTATGGAAACAAAATTTGACATTTGTATTAGTTTAATGTTATAAATTTGTGAAAAAGATTGATAACTTTTACTATTATTTGTTGTAAAAATGGAAGAATACTCAATTAACGAGAATGTGAGGAATTTGATGTACATTTGTAAATTAAAATGTGTCGTAATTCAATAATTTTGTTTTCATAGCCAGCTTTAATTTCGAGTAAAACTATTTTAATATTTTCTTCAATAACTCGAATTCTATAAAGTTTAGAAGGTACAACTTATGAAACTTTTTTAAAGCAAAAATTATTTCGTACCAAATAGTATAAAAATATACAGGGCGTACCATTTAAAAAAAAGTCAAAAATAAGTATATCTCCGAAAATTAAAATATTTTTTTCTGATTTACATTAATTTATGTAGCTTACTAATAACACTAACAATTTTATTTGAAAGATTTCTTTGTATCTCATATAACTCCCGAGAAAAATCGCGTTCCCTTGTTTCGTTTACACCCTGTATAGATGTAATTAATTTTTTCCAGATTCATAAGGAGAGGTAGTGATTACCAATATTACAGTGCTACTGCTATAATTTTTTCTTTAAGGTATCTAGCCTAACTTAACTTTTCTTTTTCATAATTATATAATTAGCATAATTTAATTAAAAAAAAGTAGGGCTGAGGTGGTCTCGAACCAGGTCTTGTAGATTATTTATGTTATGAAACAGCCCTCGTATCCACTCGGCTATGGAGCATTTTGTTTTTGACGTTTCTTATTCCAAAATATGAAGGATAACCTTCAAAATACAATTTATTTTATCAAATATTTCAGTTAGAAAAGGTCTTATTACACAACATTTGGTTTTATTAGATGCAAAATTAAGTAATCTAACTAACGATACCATATACACCCGATTTTATTTAGCGGGACAGATGGAAACAGCAAAAAACTGTTTTCCCATGTTATTTACCTATGTCAAGGTTTTCAGTATTCATATATATATATATATATATATATATATATATATATATATATATATATATATATATATATATATATGTATTTATATATATATATATATATATATATATATATATATATATATATATACCGGGTGTCCCAGCTCGACCGACACATGGGAGTTTTACAAGGGAAATCAGTTAATTATGAATAGTATCTCCCCAGTGCAAGATATTAACTTCAAATTTCGTATACTTATCCGAGAATATTAATTCTATGGATCACTCTTATGTGAAATATGCAATTTTATCTGCATGGCGAGATTTATTAAATTTAAAATTTAATATTTTCGTTCAAAATCAGTCAACCATGGAAATAAAAGAAAATATTTATCTGACAGTTTAGTGAAGTATCACTGATTTTAATTCTTATTCCCTGTATTTTAATATTATTTAAGTTGAATTTAGTTTATTTTTGTTAAATAATATACCAATATTACAAAAATATAAATATCTACAATGGCATGTCATTAACTGTCAGAACTGTCACATAGATAATATTTTCTTTTATTTCCATGGCTGACTGATTTTGAACGAAAATGTTAGATTTTATAATTTAATAAATCTCGTCTTGCAGACGAAATTACATATTTCAAATAACTGTAATCCATAGAAATAATTTTCCCCAATAAGCATACAAAATTTCAAGTTAATATCTTGCACTGGGGAGATACTTTTCATAATTAACTTATTTCCTATGTAAATCTCTCATGTGTCGGTCGAGCTGGGACACCCGGTATATATATATATATATATATATATATATATATATATATATATATATATATATATATATATATATATAGTGGCTTAACACCCCCATGGGGTTGCGCCGCTTCCTTCGAAGCTTTCTAGATCCAATTTTATTGGAGTGGATCAATCTCCGTTCCTGTTTCTTAGATGTTCTTTATAATATTCCTCCACAACTCCCTATATCTTGTTTTATTCTTCCAGTTGCTAATTCCAGCTGCTTTCAGATCTTCTTTCACTTCTCTCAGCCACGTTGATCTGGGCCTGCCTCGTCTTCTTCTTCCGCCTGGGCTCCACTCGACTATTGATCTTATTGTATCCCTTTCTTCTGCTCTCCATACATGGCCAAGCCATCTCATTCTTTGTTGTTTAATTTTTTTCACTATATTTTCTCCTTCTAATTCTTGTTCTATTTCATGGTTCATTCTTATTCTGTATTCATTTTCTGATACCTTGATTGGTCCTAGAATTGTTCGTATTATTTTGCGTTCCATTATTTTTAGATCTTCTTCTTCTTTTTTTGTCATTGTGATTGATTCAGCTGCGTATAATGTTATTGGTCTTATTATTGATTTGTATATTCTGATTTTGGTATTTTTTGTTAATAGTTTGCTTTTTAATATTTTTTTATTTGCGTAAAAAGCTCTACTTGTTGCTATAATCTTTTCCTTAATTTCTGTTTCTCTTTCTCCTTTACTTGATAACATAATTCCTAGATATTTAAACGTATCTACTTGTTCAAATGTGTGTTCTCCGATTTTTATTCCTTTGTTTTCAGCATTCTTTCCTAGCAGCATTATTTTGGATTTTGCTTCGTTGATTTTTAATCCTATCTTATCTCCTTCGATCATTATTTCTTGCAGTATTTCTATCATTATATTCCTTTTCTTCGTTGAAATAACTATGTCGTCGGCATATGCTATTATTTGTCCTCCAGGTGTTCTAAGCGTTCCTTTGTTTATTTTTCTAAGTACATTCTAAAGCTAGGTTGAACAATGTTGCCGACAGCGCATCTCCTTGTCTGACCCCTTTATTTCTCGATCTCTTCTGTCTCCCCTTTTTGTGTTATAATGCTTATTTTATTTTTCCTCATTGTCATCGAGATTAGTCTTCTTAATTTTGCTGGTATATTTAGCTCCTCAAGTGCTGTCATGAGCTTTTTTCTTTTAATAGAGTCAAAGGCTTGCTGGAAATCAATAAATAGCATTTCTATATTCAGATTGTATTCAACTGATTTTTCCATTATTTGTTTGACTGCATGTATGGCGTCTGTTGTTGATTTGCCTTTACTGAATCCACATTGATATTGTCCAATTATGTTATTTTCTGCATTTACTAATCTCCTTTGTATTAATGTGGATAGTATTTTATATACCGTATTCAACATAGTAATACCTCTGTAGTTTTTACATACTTGCTGGTCACCTTTATATATATATATATATATATATATATATATATATATATATATATATATATTCTGTCATTAAATAACGGTTAATAAATACTACCTTTGAATTTCTATCATTTAATTATTTACTTATTACTTAACTTTATGTTAACATTTAAAAAGTTAAATTGATGATTCCGAAATCGAACCTGAATTGGTTAATTATGCCAAACCTTAAAGACCCTGATTTTCTCTTAAGAAGTGAAATCAAGAAAATTCAATACAGATGACCACTGCCTAATAACAAAAGCTGTTAAAGAAATGAAAAGCTACTCAAGTAATAGAAACCGTTCAAAATCGTTACGACGACAATGTGAAATTTCCTGGTATCATTATAAATGTAAGAACAATGCCAAGAAATGTATTGCACCCTGCTCATACGCTTCCAAATCGGTTTCCGAAGAACAGGAAAACAAATAGGCCCAGCACGGATGACGACAAGTGATTAAACCAATCAAAATTTTGTCTATACATAACCGACCTGGGGTGGGATTCTGTAACTTTATAACGGACCTTATAACAGATGCATACGTTATATAACGTATTCAAATGAAAATTGCGATTCTGTAACTACATAACGCACTCAAATAACAGTTGATTGCGTTATTTGAGTCCGTTATCATAACAGACGGTAAATAGCATCTGCCTAGAACATGAATATAGCATAAAACCTTTTTTATATAAATATCAAAAATTCATCTGAAATGATATATTTTATTTTGTAACTACGAAATACGTCTTTATCATTGGTGTTTGTATACATAATTATTATTATTATTATTATATATATATATATATATATATATATATATATATATGTTTTTCTTTTTGTTTGTAGATTTCTGATTTTGATCTCAAGATCGTAAATATAAATGCTCGTTTTTCTGGTAGCATACATGATGCTTTTATATAGAGGAATTCTAATGTTAGAGATCATTTGATGCACCAATTTAACGCTGGTACTAGGTTAATATTTTTGATTGTATTAATAATTATTTTTATAATAAATATAAATTATGGAACCATGGTTACTCACTCCTATCGTCGATGCTGCTGCTGGAACTCCAGAGGAGAGATATATGAACTGCCACGTTTAAACACGGGTTTGCTTAGAGCGATGCAATGGGATTTTGAAGAGTGTCTTCCGATGCCTTGGAAAGGACAGAATTATCCGATATTCACCACGGATTGCAGGGTCAATTATTAATACTTTTGCTTTATAACATGCGGAAACATTTCAAAATGATTGATGTTGCAGATACTGTTCCCGCCGATGCAGATTATGTACAAGAGAATGACAACGCAGACGTAAGGAACCTCTTGGATAAAGGTAGAAGGATAAGGAACAAATTTGTTTATGCCTACTTGATTGCAGTTTTGCACACCTGATAAATTTTGTTTTAGACGATATTTCTCTGGAACTAATGATCGGATTTGAAAAATAAAAAACTGTTGAAAAGAGAATTGAAAGGCCTTTCGAACTGTGTCATGTTTGACACCCTTTTCCATTTAAATTTTTTGAGGTGCAGTCCACACCCATTTTAGGGTTGAAGTTATGCCATTGGTACTAATCCATTTAGGTGTCCCCCTTTATATTAAAATTGACGTGTTCGAGCGTTTTTTGCAAAATTAATGTAAAGTGGCCAAAAATTGCGCTGATAATTTTCACTGGGCCACCCTGTATATATATATATATATATATATATATATATATATATATATATATATATATATATGTAACAAGCACAGTATGGACATCATAAATTATGTACTCGTCCTAATACACTTTCTAACAGTTGCAGAAGAAGTTACAGAAGAAGCACAACAACCCGAAAGAGCCCTAGAATACATCGTACTAACAAGGTGGGAAAAAGCTGGCACTTCCGGAACTCCAAGTACTTCGGCAACAGAAGATTGTGTCGAAGTAGAAGGTGAGGAGACCCAAGAAACTGAAGAGCACACTCATACTAGTGCCATTCAAAAGAAAACAAACGCATGTAATTAATTTCCATTGATTTTAAATACATGTGGTTCATTTTTGATTTATTGTAGATCAAGATCATCAAAAAAAAAAAAAACGAAAATCTTCTGATCTCTTATTTAAAACAAAATATATGGAATGTTTGGAGAAACAAACTAACATTTTTCATGAACTTTTAAACCAGGAAAAGCTAGCTAAGGAGAGAGAAGAATGAATGTTGAATATATTTATTGATGTACTCAATACTATGACAGCTATCACGAAGAAAAGGGAATGCACTCCTACAGCGTTATTGCGTACTGTTTCACCACCAATTAGATTACCTTCTCCTAGTCCATCTTCAAACTCACCACCACCAAGATTTGTCTATGTAAGGGCACCACCTTCTGCTACTTCAAATCGTTCTAGATCAATATCAATATCTAATAAGTCTTTACTACCGTCTTCCCAAATTTTTGAAGATGTTGATGTATGAGCTGAATATTTCATTGTGTAAAAATAACAAGAACAATTATTTGTGATATGTGATGTGTATAAATCATATATTTCCATGGGACTATATTTTATTTTAAAAATGTTACACACATTTTACAAAATATTTATTTTATGAAATATTTTATTTTATGCACATACCATCATTTATAAGTTGTATAGCAAGAGCATCCCTTTTAACTTTATAGTATAAGTTGTAACGGATAAGTCGGCAAATGAAATTTTTGATATTGAATTACTATAATTTAATTCTAAATTATTTACTTCTTCTAGCCACTCTGGACAAACAGGTTCATTATTTGTTTTCCATAAATTGTAGAGTATAATACAAAATTATGTAATTTTCTTCATATTAATCAAGTCGTAGTCAGCTCATTTTAATAAAATTCACCACCGTGATTTTAATCTACCGAAAGCATTTCCTATACACATTCGTGCGGAACTCATACGGTAATTAAAATTTTTGTTTCATTTTCATATTATTACAAACTAGATAAGGTTTCATTAAATAAGTAAGAGAAGAAAATGCAGCATCTCCTATAATATGGTATTTGAGATTTGATGGGTTTCTTGCTAATTCTTCAAATAACTAACTATTTATAAATACAGAAGCATCGTTACAACGGCCAGCAATGTTCGCATGTCTATAAAAAATAACAGTTTATACGCATGGTGAATGTATATCGTATCATACTTGTACTTACACAGTGGCATAGCTAACATATTTAGCGGCCAGCCCCCCCCCCCCTCCTAAATGTTTTCTTATAAAAATTAAGTAGTTTTTTTACTAAAAAAATGCATAAAACTTTGAAATAATACATGAATAAATTAATCTATAAATCAATTTTTCTAGTTTTAACTGCTGCAAAGTCGATGATTATGTCGTTATAATCTATAGATAAATAAATTTGCGACTCTCTCTTGTAACATTGTGGATCGCAAATCAGGGCACAATGCAAACTGCGACGCCACCCGTATAGAAATTTGTAATTGTTATCTACCAAACCCAACAATACAATTGAATGAAATAATTTATAATTGTAATCATATTCTGTATAACTCTGTGGAGTTAATAATATAAGTATATGGCAATCATCTAAAGCCCCAAAAATGCCAGGAAATTACCACTTTTGTAAAAATCCATCAGCTATAAGCTGCTTTTCCCTTTCAATATGCGGAAAACTAATCACTTTCTCTTAGAAATGAGCTATTAAAGCGTCACAGAAGTTATACAAAGTTATAGAAACAGTACTCAAGCTAATACAGAATAGATCTGCTACAGTCCAGAAATCACTATTGCTTTTTAAAACAGTTATTGCAACGATTATTCTCTTATCTAATGGAATTGCTTTTCTCATTTTCATTTCGTATCCTGTCTCTCTAGGTACGGTCTTAATTCTGTTCATAAATAATGGAATTTTTTGAAATCGTACATCATCATACAAAGGTACAACTCTTTCCCAAAAGGATTTATTTGCAGTGTCCAATAATTCTCTTCTTACCCAACAAGAACGAATGTACTTCCTTTTATTATTTCTCGAGTTATTTCTTTTTAATACATCTTGCATTATTACTCGTCTTTCTCTGATCATTTTTAAATAATACTTATTTTGATTTATTTGTTGCGTCATCATTTTTATTGATATAACTCAAATCTTGTCAAATTATAATTATAAATGTCAAACATGACAGTTTACAATTAAATTTTAAATTTTGTTGGTACTGAAACGTCAAAACATCACGTGATCCGATCGTAATCTCTGTCATTACTACAAGCGATCGTGATGTGCGATTTAATGTGTTCACACTAGGACATTACGATAGAGTGACATTACGATCCTATCATTATCATTACCGGAATTAGTAAGGAAGGTAATGTAAACTACCCTAAAAAATATAGTTTTGATACAGGTAATATTACGTGCTAATAAGGTAGTCAAAGTACCCTACTTGAATATTTTGAATTATATAAATTGGTTTAAGTCACCCTCCTCCCCTAAAATTTTTAATAATTTTTGTTTCTTTGTTAAAGGAGGTGCAGTGAACAACGCTAGAAAATTTAATTTTAATTCGTTTTAAGTAGGCAATCCTCATCCCCAGATAATAGGTGACTTAAATCAATTTATATAATTCAAAATATGGAAGTACGGTACTCTAACTATACTATTAACCAGTAATATTAACTGTAACAAAACTATATTTACTAGAGTAGTTCACAGCTCCTCCCTTAATGAAAAAACCAAAAAATAATATTAAAAATTTCAGGGGATAAGGCTGACTTAAATCAATTTATATAATTCAAAATATGTGAGTACTGAACTTTAACTACCCTATTAGTCAGTAATATTAACTGTAACATCCCCTAAATTGTTCAATAATTTTGACGGATTTTTGCTAAGGGAGGTTCAGTGAACTATCCTACAAAATATGGTTTTGTTACAGTTAATATTACCAGCTATAAGGGTATTTGATCTACTAAATCTGCAAATTTAAAATATTTTAATTCGTTTTAAGTAAGCCTCATACTCAGATAATCTCAAAGTTTTTTTTTGTTAAGGGAAGTATGCTGTATAAAACCTTAAATTATTGTTTTATTACATATAATAATAACTCTGTAGCAGTTTTATAGGTCCAGGGTTACGTAAAGTATATTTCTCATCGAATCGGTCGCTGTGAATCGGCCGCTAGCTTCACACTCATCGTCCTCCAACCACGTACAAACACCTGATCAAAACGCATTCAAATCAAATCTAAATGCAAAACTTCCTGAACCGATTTCAATGAGTATTAGCACGCGTCAATCATACCTACCAAGTCGAGGCCTTTCAGGCTACAATAATCGACTTTTACAATTTACAGCCAGACAGTACACCCAAATTACAACTAAATATGTGTTTGAAGAATTACATAACACGAAAGTGAATGATTATAATGACAAATATTTTTATGATAATGACACGATGTTACCATACGTTGAAGAACCCGACGAACAAATTGCGAACCAGAACAATCAACAAATCATTTCTTAGAAATCCCAGCCTCGGAAACCAATTCGAACTAATGTTTTTAACACATAATCAGAATGCATTGCCATTCATAATTTACTCAGAACATAATATAAAAGTACTTATCGATACCGGTAGCACCCGTTCTTTCATAAAACCCGAAATCCCACAAAAATTATATAATGATAAAATTCAACATGATTCATTTAAAATTACCAGGGCTCACGGCGCATCATTAGAAAATTATAGTTTAATTATACCTTGTTCGGAATTATTCAATAAATCAAATGTTTCATTAAAATATTATCTTTTTGATTTTCATAATCAATTTGACATATTATTAAGCCTTGATAAATATAAACTTTTAGAAGCGATAATCGACCTGACACTCGATAAAATTATGACACCAAGACGAAAAATAAAAATTCACTATCATCAGCTAAAGTCTCGTTTAAACTACTCTGAAGTAGAACCAAAGTCGGGAAAAAATTTGAAATTCCATACAAACAATACTAAAAACAATGAAGCATTTATTCCAAAAATTATGAATGCACAATAAGACGAAGATGTATTGGAACGAATTAAGAAAATGTTAAAACAAAACATAATTAGGCGATCACATTCACCGTGGTCTTCACCCGTAAGGATTGTCTCTAAGAAATTAGACGCCTCAGGGAAGGAAAAGTGGCTAATGGTCATTGACTACCGGAAACTTAACGAAAAGACAATCGACGATAAATACCCGCTTCCAAACATTAACACATTACTAGACAAACTTGGACGATGCCAGTATTTTACCACCCTAGATTTGGCCTCGGGCTTTCACCAAATCGAGATGCACGAGGGTGACATTAAAAAATTGGCGTTCTTCATGGAAAACGGACACTAAGTTTCTGAGAATGTCATTTAGGCTAAAAAATGCACCTGCTACTTTTCAGCGTGTAATGTATAATATATTAAGGAATGTAAACAATAACATTTGTTTCGTGTACCTAGTCATTTTTAGTACTAGTCTACAAGAAAATCTTGAAAGTTTGTGAGCTGTATTTGATAGACTCAAATCGGCTAATCTAAAAATTCAGATGGAAAAGTCTGAATATTAACAAAGAGAAGTCAAATACCTAGGTCATTAAGTCACTTTCCAAGGGGTTAAACTCAATCCCGATAAAATACTAGCCATTAGGAACTATCCTATGCCCAAAACTTCTAAACAAATAAAATGATTTCTCAGATTATTAGGCTATTATCGAAAATTTATAAAAAAAATTGCAGCTATTACAAAACCCTTTACTTAATGCGTCAAGAAAGGATCCACAATAAACATCCAAAATTCTGAATATATTTCATGCATTAACACCTGCAAAAATCTTTTAATCAACGAACTCATCCTCCAGTATCCTGATTTTTCGAAACCTTTTAACCATGCTTAACTCAAGACCCTATTGGTTCAGATTTACCATTTGCGTATGCAAGTAGGAAAATAAATGACAACGAACAAAATTAATCCGCTGTAGAAAATGAATTACTCGCGATTGTTTGGGCTACGAAATATTTCAGGCCTTACTTATTTAACAGAAAATTAAAAATTATTACAGACCATAAATTTCTACAATGGTTATTTTCTCTGAAAGAACCATATTCAGAATTAATAAGATGGCGTCTAAAATTAGAAGAGTATGTTTACGAAATCATCTATAAAAAGTTAAACTGAACACAAAACTGACGCATTGACCCGCATCCTACGCCCAATGGAAAATCCTTAACACAAATCCCTAACATGCAGTAAGACCATACCACAGATGAGTAAATATCAAAATTTTTTAGAGAACAGACACACTATTAACAATAATTATAAATCTATCGAAGTAGAAGAAAATTTATTCGATGCACCACCAACAGACAGTTTAGCCCATCGTATTAGCAAAAATCTAAGAAAGTCAGTTGGCATAGCAAAGAGTTTTAGAAAACGATTTCAAAACTTAGATATCTTTTAATGCCAAAACCCTAAATTACACAATTTGGTATATTTAAAAGACAAAAATAGATTCATAATATACTTAATTACAAAAAATTACTATTTTCATATCCCGGAACATTCCATTGTGTTTTACACCTTAATACATCTTAAGTCTTTCTGCTTAAACAACAATATAAAATATTTAAGTATCCCAAAATTGAGTTGCGGTAAAGATTTATTACAATGTGACGACATAAAATTTATGCTCGAATTTATCTTCCAAAATAGGAACATCACAATCACCGTATATACATTACCAACAAGAACCACATCTAATCTCAACACTAATAAAACAAATTTATGGAAAACTTTAATAAAAATTTCGAAAATAAAAATCAAAACGACAGCGATTTCCTAGTGGTGGAGGTAGAAGACAAAACAAATCAACGACATAATACAAGACTTTACAGACGCAATTATACACACAAATCCCGAACATCCCAATGTTTGAATCCCATCAGAAAAAGCCCTGTAAACATAGGTAAAAATTATTTGATTATATCAGAAGTATTACATTCCCCAGACAAACCTAAATTATCCAAAATTCACGATAATAAATTGAAACTTCACGTTCAATTCTCTAAAAAAAATTGAACACGATGTAATTGATTTTATTAAACAATACATCATACCCAAAGTTAAATATCACTTGTATTTCGAGCACCCTATCTACGAAAAATTTAATGTAACTACAAAAATATTTGAAAAATTCTGAACTAAACTTTGTTGAATCCAACACTAAATTAATAGATTTAGAAAATAATCTCGACATATATGAAACAATAAAAAATTACCACGAGGGAAAAACCAACCATAGAGGCACATAAGAAACACATAATCTAATAAAAAAATTCTATTACTGGCCTAACCAGCTGAAAGATATTAACGACTATATAAATCAATGTGAAATCTGTTTAAGTACAAAGATAACCAAAACCTCAGAAAAACGAAATACAACATAACCCCGACAAACCTTTCCAGATAATTCACGTTGACACTTTAAGCTTAGAGAATCGTAAATTTCTAACTATTATGGACGAATTCTCTAAATATGCCCAGGCCTATCAATTAGATTCAACAAATGCTATAGAAATCTGCAACAAATTAAGTTTTTTTTGACATCATAGTAACCCTGCTCTAGTTATCATAAGAGAGAGTTATTAACTCTACATAAACTCGAAATTCACTTCCCTAGTTTGAAACATCCGAACTCCAACGGTCAAGTAGAACGTTTCCACTCTACTCTTATTGAACACATCCAGCGTAAAGTAAAGTTTACTATACCTTATTAGCATATAATAACACAAATCATAGTTCCACAAATCTTAAACTAATTAACATAATAAATGACCATTTCGAAACAAATTCACCTCTAGACATAGAACTCGAAAAGCAAATCACACAAAGTTATTATTCAAAATCTTTGAGAAAAAAAAACAAAATTAGCATAGAAAAAAATTAATTCAAAATTACAACTCGATAAAACAAATTTCGTTGAAAAATTAAATTAGAAGGGCAAAATTTGCAAAAAAATCCTAGAAACAGAATACGTGCACAACAAGCAAAAACTAAATAAAAAAAACACAAAATTCAAAGGAGAACAAATTAAACAGGTCAATAAAGAACTAAAAACCCCCATTAAAAAAACAGATCCTAAAGATAACAAAAAACAACCGAAAATTTATATTTCAAACATAAAGAGACCTAAAAAAATCGGTGGTAACACCAATGCAAAATTAAATATTGCAGATCCCTCTTACTCACATACATCCAAGGACTAAGAATCAAAAATATAACACAAAATACTGGGCTACTAACCATCGACTTAGGACCAGTAAGACTACAAAAGACAACACTTACATTCTTACATTACTATGACCTGCAACATATACTTGACCAGTACAAAAACCAAAAAACTACAAAAATCATTGTAACAAACCATTGACACCAATAACATTAGCCGAACGGAATCCGTTACGTATGATAAAACAATTAGTTATATATAAAATGGTATATAGGATAAGTTTAGTCAATAAATGGTTTAGGAACCATTGTTAAAACAGTACAGGTAATTTGGAAGCGGAAGGTGAAAAAAGATAGCCACAATTTTAAAACACTTAAAAAATAATCAAAATAAATTAGAGAACAAATCAAAAACCAATGTTCTATTCATCATCAACTCGTAGAACAACTTAACAATTCCATAAACATAATAAATCATAATGGATTAGAACAGAAATAAAAAATAGAGCAGTTGACCCAAATAGTTTTCAGTGGAACTCACTCATGGAATAAACTCATCACTCACGACATTTACAATCAATTAAACACCCTGTTTAACTTGATTTTTCGTATCCTACAAGATGTCGAAAATTCCCTAACATTCTGCAGACTGCATGTAATGCACCCAAGTATTATCAAAATTAACGACCTTTATCTGGAACATCATACTGTGATGCGATTGTCTTCATCTTCACATACAACTCACTTATGCTCTCGATAGTTTTCCTAGACTGCCAAATTTCCTTCTTTTCGGTATGTAGAAAGAAAATTTTGCCTGAAACTGATTTTGTAACATCAACACTAATTCTTGCAACATTTTCTCATTTGGTTTAACTGGGTCGCAAACCTTTCTCAAAATTTTGTACATAATGCCTCAACAATTTCAAAAGTTTACAACATTTTAAAAATAAACTGAAAATACTGCCAGACAGAACAAACAGAACAACATGCCTCGCCTTTATTTTACACTTCGTCACCAATTTGTTGAAATATACTAGAGACTTCAATAAATAAACTACACTGAATTATATTCCAATTGTTTTTAAGTTCAATACATACAATAAACTGAATGTACACTTGCACGTTGCAATTTAACATACATAGAAAAAGCTTCTACAAAACAACCATTTTAAATCTGTCATCTCTTCTTCTTCTTATCTTTTCTGTTGGTACAGGAGTTACATACATTTTGAAATACAGAGCCATCTATTATTCTACTGATATACTAGAACAACATATTGAGTTTTTTGGCAAGAGCCAGCAGCCTCACTAGATGATAATGATATGATCGTAACCTATCGCAATGTTCGAATGTGAACGCATAAAATTGCACATCACGATCGTCTGTAGTGGTGACAAAGATTTCTATCTTTACGATCAGATTACGTGAGTTTTGTGACATTTCAGTACCAACATAAATTGAAATTTAGTTGTAAACTGTCATGTCAAATATATCAAACTATAACAAAAAGTCGTAAATTAAACAAAATTTTATATCAAAATGATTTGAAACAGGTTAGTAACAATACAAGATGTATTAAAAAGAAGTAATAAAAGGAGATATACATTATTGAACTATGCGCAGCCGACTGAGATAGACGTGCTTAGTGTGTTCTGGCAAATTGTGATTTTTTCTTTTTAACTTTTTTTATCACCGTCGCTTTTTGTGTACAAAATGCTTACTCGTGACGATATTTCTACAATCACGACAATGATCTCCAAATCATTTTCTAAATTAAGTGAGAACAACGAGTTTATTAAAATAGTTGTCAAAGAAGTGACTGAAGCAGTTCAAAAAGTGTTTGAGGTGAAAATAAAAAAGCTTGAAGATGAACTTAATATTATTAAACGTGAAAACATCGAGATGAAAGTGTCGTGTGTGAATTACGAAAAATCCCTGGATGACCTAGAGCAGTATACGCGCCGAAATAATTTGCGTATATTTGGTCTCCCGGAAACACCAAATGAGTCCATTGATGACTGTGTAGTTAATTTCTGCCGGGATAAACTTAAAGTAGAAATTTCCAAAGACGATATAGACCGCTGCCATCGCTTAGGAAAACCCAAGAACAACGTTAAACGGCCTGTTATAGTGAAGTTTGTGAGCTACCGTACGCGAAGTAAAGTTTTCAGCGTGAAAAAAAGATTGAAAGACACTGGTATAACGCTCCGAGAAGACCTCACGAAGTCCAGAGTGGCCCTCCTCAAAGCAGCAGCAGATAAGTTTACATTCAAAAATGTGTGGACCTTTGATGGTCGCATATTTGCAAACATTATATATCATGGAAAACCCAAAAAACTTTTTATTAACAACCACAGTGACCTAAATGTTAATGATTAATGCGACAGTTCCATCTTATTCTATTCACTATTTTTTCTTGCTATTAATAGTAATAAATTTTATCTCATTGTACTTCTCTGTGTACAGCTGAGCCAGAACGCATTCGGTGTCAATGAACGCTGTAGTGGTTATTTCTTGTTTGTTTTGTTTTGTACAAAATTGTCAATTCTTGGTTTAAAATGTTAAATACACCTGTTTCTCATTCAAAGGTCTATGACCGGAGCAATACTTTGTTTACATGTGGTCAAATCAATGTTAGATCTTTAAATTCTTGTTTTTTAAAATTTAAGGATTTCATATATGAACATAATTTCGATATTCTTGCAGTTACTGAGACATGGATATGTGACACCTCCCCATCTAATCTATTTTGTATTGATGGTTATAATCTTATTAGCAAGCAGAGATTGCATAAACGTGGAGGAGGCGTCGCTTTCTATGTACGTAATTTTATCCAAAGTAAAGTTATGGATACATCGTTTGTGACAGATAATATTGTTGAACATCTTTGTATCCAATTCACGATTCAGAATAAAAAATTCATTGTTGGAGTAGTATATAATCCTCATATGGATAACTACAAAGAGTTAAGTGTGCTGGATCCAATATTTGCTGAATTTTTCCCGCAGTCTGATTATTTAATTTGTACTGGTGACATCAATGTTGACTTGTTGGTGAATAATGAAAGTTCCAATTTTATAAAAAGATTATTATCTGCATATGGAATGCATCAGCTAATAAACAAATACACTCGACCTGCTTCTAAAACATTATTAGATATCATTTCAATCTCTGATCTTTCATTATGCACACATGCCGACAATATCGAATGTACTTTCTCTGATCACGACTGCGTGTATTGTATTCTTGATATACCTTTATTGGTTGTTCCTACAAAAGTTTTTACTTATAGAGATTTCAAAAATTTTAACTCTGAAAATTTCTTTTCAGATTGTGATAATATTAACTGGAATTATATTTTAGAACTTGAAAATATTAATCACAAAGTCAATTTTTTAAACCACAATATTGTTGAACTTTTTAATAAACATGCACCCATAAGAACTGTACATACAAAAAAAAATACTGTCCGTGGATCACACCAGTCATAAAAATCATGCAGTATAAAAGAGATAAAGCTTTAATCGATTATAAAAAATGTAAAACTGATTCCAAATATGCGTATTACAAACAGCTTCGAAATTTAACAACTGCAGCAATACGGCGAGAAAAACAGGCTTTCTTAGAGTTCGAAGTTAAAAACAACATTAAAAACTCAGCAAAATTGTGGAATAATCTTAAAAAAATTGGTGTTAACAATAAACCAGAAATAATCATTCCAGAGTCGCTCTGTAAACCCGATGATTATGGACAATATTTATTAAGTAAAACTGGTACTTCCGATTTTAATCTTAATACTAGAGATGTTTACTTAAATAGTAAATTTAATAATAAAAACTCTGAGTCTTTTATTTTCACGTGTATTGACAGTGACAGTGTACTAAAGATATTGGGTAATCAAAAATCTAACGCCATAGGAGTCGATGGTATTAATCTTAAAATGCTAACAATTATCTTACCAAAAATAGTAGACTACATCACTCATATAATAAATACGTGTCTTTTAGAAGGGGTCGTACCAGAGATTTGGAAAACTGCATTAATTAAACCAATACCCAAACATAAAACCTGTACCACATTTGATGACATACGCCCCATAAGTATATTGCCTGCTCTGTCTAAAATACTCGAAAGAGTATGTTGTGACCAAATCATGCAATATGTATAAAAAAATAATATCTTACCAGCAAATCAATCCGGTTTCAGAAGTGGACATAGCACGAATACGTCACTACTGAATATTTTGAATTCAATTTTATGCAATTTTGATGATTCATTAGTATCACTTCTCATTCAAATAGATCTATCAAAAGCATTTGACATGGTAAATCACAACATGCTACTTGCTAAATTGCACTACTATAATTTTTCACCTAATGCAATACACTGGTGTAAAAATTATTTAAATAATAGATTCTTTCATGTTATGTCATCAGCTGCGGCTTCAAATATTTCTCCAGCTTTTCATTTACAATGTGGTGTGCCACAAGGATCAATCTTAGGACCATTATTTTTTCTTATTTATGTGGCGGACCTGCCCTCTATTTTTAGCTTTTGTACGGTGCATTCGTTTGCTGATGATACACAGATTCAAGCAACCATAAATCCTAAACAAATTAATCATCAGTGTGCAATTATTAACAATGAACTTGAACACTTAGTGCTATGGATTAAGAATAATGGTCTTCAAATTAATGCAGTTAAATCTTCACTCTTGGTTTTTGGTAGTTGTGTCAGTATTGTTCTGGACGGATTAATTCTTCAACGAAGCTCAAATACTAAAATTCTAGGCCTAACACTAGATGAAAGTTTGAATTTCAGGGAACATCTAAATAAGAAAATTATGGCTGCTACATTAAAATTACGTCATCTCTATCAGTTTAAACATGAGCTTAACTCTGAAATAAAATTGTGTTTGATTAATTCATTGGTTCTCTCCGGGTTTGATTATTGTGCTTGTACATATTTTCCAAATCTCACACAGACGGACAAAAATAGAATTACCCTGATTCAAAATTCTTGTCTCAGATTCGTATATGGTGTTCGAAAATATGACAGGATATCTCAGTATCGAAGTTTAGCGAAATTAAAATATATGAAACATAAAGTTGACATAGCATATCTCTGTCTGGTACACAAAATTAGGTTGACTGGGACTCCGTCCTATTTATATGATAAATTTATTCCCAAAAATTATAACTACTCTCTTAAAGTAAAAGATTTATATATCGTACCATGCTTTAGAAAAACTAAATTTAAAAGTTCATTTTCATTTCTTGCGCCCTCATTATATAACAACATCCCCTCTTCTTTGAAATCTCTATCTGTAAACTCTTTCAAATATAATGTTAAACATATGTTTTGATAGATGTTATAATTGTAATCTCTATGAATTTCCATTGTTTACATATCTTATGCTCTTAATTGCATTGCTTGCGTATAGATGCTTTCTAAATTTATTGTTTATTGTTTTTATTGTAACTTTTGTATGGGTTAGGTGGAAGAGCAGCCTTTGGCTGAACCTCACCTTTGACTGAAGTCAATAAAGTTTATTTATTATTATTATTATTATACTTGTTCTTGTTGGATAGAAAAATTACTGAATGCTTTTCAAACAAAAACATGTTACCGATGATTAGTAGGTATTATGTCAGTAGCAGGGCAAGTAACCGGTTAAAAAAACCGGTTAATAAAAACCGGTAACCGATATTTTGAACAAAAATTGCGAACTTTAACCGTAATTTTAACCGATATTTTTCAGGTCGAAAATACCGGTAACCGTTAACCAAAAAAAAAATAAAAACCGGTTTTAGCGAACATTAACCTTTATTTTAATATCATTTAGCGAGGAAAAATTTTAATATATTTTTTTTATATCTGTGTTTTCTATTTGTATTTGAACATGAGTCATCACAGTTTTTACAATTAACATTTTATTGGAGAGTCATAAATGTAGGTAGTTTCTTTGGCCGTTAAGGTTACTTAAAAAGTCCCAAATAAATACGGCCCTTGTCAACACAGGCAAGTTTAAAATTGAAAAGTGACCTGCGTTTTTCTGAATATATTACGGGAATTTTTGTAAATATTCATTAATTAAATTGCTTTTTTTTAATTGTGATATTTTTCTCAGATGGTACTTATTTTAAAAAAAAAAATTAATTAATTATTCTCTATTTTTTTAATCAAATTTTTATAATTAATTTGTTTTAATTAATTTTAATTATTTTTTTAACCGATATATTAACTGGTTTAAACCGGTTTCCAATTTTCAAAAACCGGTTTTCGAACTAAAACCGTTATTATTATAACGTTCTCTATAAGGGTTAACCGTTAACCAGTATTTTTTTCGGTTACATGCCCTGGTCAGTAGGTAAATAATTTTATTAATTTCCCCTCCCTGAATATTGAGTAATCATTTAGTAAGTTAATTTTAGGAGATAGGTTTAATGACCAGTCTTTCGTTGTTGTTTGACAGTACGGTGTGCTTAGTGCTAGTTTATCCGTTTATTAGGTGAGTGAGTGCGTGCATTTGTTAGTTAAGTGAGATGTGATATATTCCCGTTGTGATGAGTTGTTACCCTTTACCTGAAACCTTGTATATGATCGCGCTCGGGAGGGTCTCTGTAAAGAGTGCCGAGAAGAGCAATCAGGAAAGCGATCTTTGTGTCGCACGATTAGTGCGTTTTCGCTGATACACTGGGATGGTAAGGGTTGGGATGGTTTTATCCTGGTTTTCTAACCATGCCCGTAAAGCCTGAGTAAATCCATTGGGGTGGTCAGCACTGAGTGGTATTATTGGTACACTCAGGGTGGCAAATGACAGGGACTTGTGCATTGAGTCGGTCGTCATGATAAAGCCACTGCTACTTTTGAGTAGCGGGTATGCGGTTCGCATATCGACCTTATCCAACTACCTATCATTGTTTGAGTGAACATTATTTGAAATGGTTGTGTGCGTGCGCCCCTCACTAAGTAGTCATGCTTACGTTGTCTCTTTCATTTCAGGACGTGCAGTGAAGAAGAACCGGCTAATATATTGTAATAATTTAATATATTGTATTTATTTATTTGGATTTATAAATTACAGGGTAAAGGTAAATGATTTCTTTTATTTCAGCTCCCTAATGAACAAGCGTCTCATACATCGTTACATATAATTATCTTTTTATAATATTTCAGAAGTGGGATCAGAGTTCACGTGTTTATCAATTAGACATCGACATTGCAAAAACATGTCTGAAGACAACAGCTTATCTCTCTTTAATTCGCCCGAAAGAAATTCATCTCCGATTCAACCTAGCCATAACAGTACTGAAGAGAGCATCCAGCAAATGGCATCTATAATGATGCAAATGACACAAAGCTTCCAAATGCTGCACGAGTCTAGGACCCTCTCTCCTGTTAATCACGTTCGTCCTGAGGGTCGAAAGGCCATACCACCATTTGATCCCTCCGACCCCAACGTATCAATGAAGAACTGGGTTCAAAAGATTGAAGACTTGCGTGTGATGCACAAATGGGATGAAGTTACCACGATTATGTTTGGGACATCAAGACTGAAGGGGTACGCTGAAACCTGGTACAAGAGTCTACCGAGCGTGAATCACTCTTGGCGAGAGTGGAAGAGAATGCTACTGGAAGCTTTTCCATCTCAGATAGGTTACTTTCAATCTCTCCAAGAAATGATGATGCGTGTGAAAAAACCAGAAGAACCAATGATGCAATATTATTATGAGAAGTTAGCCCTGTTAAATAATTGCGACATTTTTGAAGAAAAGGCAGTGTCTTGCATTATCGGAGGTATGCCTGATGCGACCATAAGAGCGGCGGCATTAGCACGAGACTGTAAGAAGCCAGAATCTCTTCTTCTCTTTCTGAGAACAATTGTTGACACTCCGACAGCAAAACCGCAGCAAATTATGCATAAACGGGTAGATTATCGTCAACCTCAGAAACGTTCGTATCCGCAAATGAAGACATATGCTCCATTTCAGAGGTGCTATTCATGTGGAGAGAGAGGGCATAAACGAAGTGAATGTGCCAAGAAGCCGTATAATAACGAATATTCGAGGAAGACACAAAATGAATATCACAGTTATGGAAACCGACCGCAACAATCTCAAGTGTCACGCCATCAACAACAGCGTTCAGAAAAAACTGTATTAGTTACCAGTGCTGAGGTAAGTCCAAATGAAAAGTTTTTCTTTAATATTTATGTGAATGGAATTGCAACAAGAGCGTATGTTGATCTTGGATGTTCGTGTGTAACCATGATCGAGTCCGAAGCAAAAAGACTAAATATTAATTACGATGTGACCAGAACAAGTTTACTGCGAGGTTACGGTAATGGAACGGTAAAAACCTTGGGAGAATCTGACGATCAACTAATTGAAATAGATGAAGCAAAAGTACCAGTATCTATATGTGTAGTGCCAGATTATACTCAAAAAATACCAATGATTGTCGGTCAATCATTTACTGAAAATGAAAATGTTTTGATTTACAAGGATTCGGACAAAATGAGAATTCTACAAAAAGACACTAGCCCTTTTTCCGATATTCAAATTCCACTATCTAGCAATAAACACCTATTAAGAGCTAAGGAAACTACAATAATTCCCCCGGGATATGTAGGACATATAGTTTGCACTGCAGATACAAACGATGACATTTTTGTTGACCTGAGCATGCGTTCCGAAGTCGGAAAGGAACATCTTATTCCAAGATGTATAACATCGACTGATTCTGACAACGAATGCGTTTTGCCGGTTGTGAATTTATCAAATTCAAATCTCACTATACGTGGAGATAAAGTTTTAGCTAGAGGTCATAAATGTTCTGAAGACACCGAGGAAATAAAACTAGACAAAAACTCATCTTTGAATATAAATGATGCAAAAATCGGTACCAACTTATCTGTTAAACAGAAGGAGAAAGTAATTAATCTATTACTGGAGTATCAGGACTGCTTCGCGGAATCACTGGTAGATCTAAAATGTGCTTCGGTACCTGAAGCGGAGATCGTTTTATCTGACGATACTCCATTTACTTATAGGCCATACCGTCTTTCATATGAGGAAAGAAACAAAGTGAAGGAATTAATTACTGACCTCCTGAAAGCGGATATTATAAGAGAATCAAACTCTCCCTTTGCTTCTCCAATTCTACTTGTTAAAAAGAAAAATGGTGAGTACAGAATGTGCATAGATTATAGGAAACTGAACAAGGTCACCGTAAAAGACCGATACCCATTGCCAAGAATAGACGACCAACTTGATCGACTACAAGGGATGAAATATTTTTCTTCACTCGACATGACATCTGGTTATTATCAGATACCGATTGCAGAAAGTAGTAAAAGTAAAACATCATTTGTAACACCCGATGGACAATTTGAGTTTAACAGGCTTCCTTTTGGTTTAACGAACGGACCCCCAATATTCCAAAGAATGGTAAATCGAGTACTGGGATCATATAGGAATACAATAGCAATGGCATACATAGACGATATTTTATGTCCTGCTACTAATTTTGAAGAAGGATTTGAAATATTGGAAACTATATTAAACTTAATCAGACAAAATAATTTAACATTAAATATTAAAAAATGTATGTTTTTCGAAACTTCCATCACATATTTAGGATTTGAGATCGACAAAGATGGAGTTAGACCAGGAAATGAGAAAACAAAGGCTGTTCGATTATTTCCTGCTCCTGAAAATGTCCATCAAGTACGGCAATTCATTGGACTAACGAGTTACTTCAGACAGTTCGTTAAGAACTATGCTCGAATTGTTCACCCACTTACCCTACTAACAAAGAAAGATTCCTTGTGGAGATGGACAAACGACGAAAACAGTGCATTTGAAACGTTGAAGGCAAAGTTAATTGAGAGACCATTATTAGCATTGTATGATTGTACTGCTGAGACTGAAGTGCATACAGATGCCAGTAAAATCGGGTTAGGTGGAATTTTATTGCAGAAACAATCAAATGGAAAATTTCATCCGGTGGCGTACTACAGTCGTCATACATCAAACAGCGAAAAGAAATATCACTCGTACGAATTGGAAACATTGGCAGTCGTAGAGACATTGAAGAAATTTCGAGTATATTTACTGGGTATATCGTTTAAAGTACTTACCGACTGTAATGCTTTGAAAACGTCTAGCACCAAGAAAGACCTCATACCACGCATAGGTAGATGGTGGCTTCAGTTGCAAGAGTACACATTTACAGTTGAATACAAACCGGGAGTACAAATGACGCACGCAGACGCCTTAAGTAGAAATCCAACAGAAGAACAAACAGGTAGCGAAGAAGTACTACACATAACTGCAGAGGATTGGATATTAGCGGGTCAAATGACAGATGGAAATTTAAAACTAATAAAAGATGTGTTAAGTAAACCTCCAACTACAAATTATGAAAAGAATGTATACAAAAATTATTGTTTACGAAATAACAGAGTGTATCGAATAACAGCATCCGGTATTCAGTGGGTAGTACCAAAAGGGCAAAGAACGCAAATCGTTAGGAAATGTCACGATGAATTTGGTCATTTTGATCTGGATAAAACTCTACATTAAATCGCCAAAACCTACTGGTTCCCAGGAATGCGTCAGTATGTACAGAAATATATTAATTGTTGTCTACAGTGCTCATACACAAAGCAAGCTACAGGAAAAAGCCAGGCCTATTAAATCCCATCACAAAAGTTCCTGTTCCATATCATTCAATACATATTGACCATGTTGGACCATTTGTGAAGAGTAGAAAAGGAAACTCACAATTACTTGTGATAGTAGATGCCTTCACAAAATTCGTACATCTTACAGCCGTTAGGAATACAAAAAGCAAATACGTCGTTCAATGTTTGACATTTATTTGGCATTCCAAGACGGATTATTTCAGACAGAGGAACAGCATTTACCTCAAATTTTTTTTCAAAATTCTGCGAAACACACGGAATAGAACATATTAAAAACGCCGTTGCGACACCACGAGCAAATGGACAATGTGAAAGATTTAATAGCACAATATTAGCATCACTTAGAGCTTCCATAACGGACGATACAAAATGGGATGAAGAACTGCCAGGCGTCCAGTTTGCCATTAACAATACTGTTCATTCGGTTACAAAGAAAACGCCAAGTGAGCTTTTGTTCGGATTTCGACCAAAGTCGAAAACAGATTCTTTTCTAAGTACAGAAGTACAAATAGAACAGCAAGTCGATGTAAATCTACAAGAGTCACGAGAGAAAGCAGCCCGGAGTATACTCGAAGATCAAATCAGACAAAAGGAATTATACGACAAACAACGCATTGTAGGAAAAAAGTACAAGGAAGGCGAACTAGTTCTAATCAAGAAGCAAATCACGACAGAAAGCACGAGTAGAAAACTATTACCGAAATATTCTGGACCATTTGTTATAACGAAAGTACTTCCTAACGATAGATATGTTGTACAAGATATGCCAAAGTCAAATAGGAATACTGGTAAAGAATACTGTGGTGGCCATAGATCGAATGAAACCGTATAACATATCTATAAGTGATACGGATCTTTCCGAACATACTGCATCAGATGATGATATTTACGGGTTGGAAAATCCTCTCGAGGACGAGAGGGAGTGTCAGGAAAGCCGAACTGTTACCGAGGATTAGTAGGTATTATGTCAGTAGGTAAATAATTTTATTAATTTCCCCTCCCTGAATATTGAGTAATCATTTAGTAAGTTAATTTTGGGAGATAGGTTTAATGACCAGTCTTTCGTTGTTGTTTGACAGTACGGTGTGCTTAGTGCTAGTTTATCCGTTTATTAGGTGAGTGAGTGCGTGCATTTGTTAGTTAAGTGAGATGTGATATATTCCCGTTGTGATGTGTTGTTACCCTTTACCTGAAACCTTGTATATGATCGCGCTCGGGAGGGTCTCTGTAAAGAGTGCCGAGAAGAGCAATCAGGAAAGCGATCTTTGTGTCGCACGATTAGTGCGTTTTCGCTGATACACTGGGATGGTAAGGGTTGGGATGGTTTTATCCTGGTTTTCTAACCATGCCCGTAAAGCCTGAGTAAATCCATTGGGGTGGTCAGCACTGAGTGGTATTATTGGTACACTCAGGGTGGCAAATGACAGGGACTTGTGCATTGAGTCGGTCGTCATGATAAAGCCACTGCTACTTTTGAGTAGCGGGTATGCGGTTCGCATATCGACCTTATCCAACTACCTATCATTGTTTGAGTGAACATTATTTGAAATGGTTGTGTGCGTGCGCCCCTCACTAAGTAGTCATGCTTACGTTGTCTCTTTCATTTCAGGACGTGCAGTGAAGAAGAACCGGCTAATATATTGTAATAATTTAATATATTGTATTTATTTATTTGGATTTATAAATTACAGGGTAAAGGTAAATGATTTCTTTTATTTCAGCTCCCTAATGAACAAGCGTCTCATACATCGTTACATATAATTATCTTTTTATAATAAACAAATTCAAAATTCAGACTTGCCAATTTTCAAATAAATGTAATTCATTACAAATGCAATAGATGGCAGTAGTTTCTACTGTATAGACAGGTATCATTACGACACAGTATCACAATTATAGCAAATGTAATCAGCTAGTGTGGGAAGCGGCATAAGACGCAGGGAAAACATTGTGCTGTCATATAGGGTTATAGATAAACAACAATCAAAAATGACCAGAAAGTCGAAGAGATATTGTTCTGTATGAATTTGCAAGTGCCGACAAAAAGAGAAATATTAAAAAATAAATGGAAAATCGCGTTAAAAATCGTAAAGCACATATCACCTTTCATGAACATTTATACACGTTATTTTTTACTTAGCGATTTTATTCCATGTAAGTATTTAGATTAATTTATGCTTTAAAACATTAATAGATTGTCATTAAAAGAAAGCCAGAAATTACCGCAATGAAAATAGATAAGAAAAATAGAGAGACGTTACTTGTAAGTAGTAATTATTATTCTTTAACATTATACGTTTATTTTTAATTGTTTATAGGAAAGATAGAGAAGAAGAAAGGATTAAAAATACCAGAAATTGAGCCACAGCACAAGAAAGACGTGCAAAACAAAGACCATGATGTACATGTTTATATTTATGTACCTATCGAATAAAATCTGACATTAAAAAGTTAAGGAATTTATATGTATTATAAAATATATATTTTTTATTTTTATATGGTGTATTTATATAAAAATAAATAAATATAATAACAAAGAAACGATTGATTCAAATTAGATATTTGAAGACACAGTCCAATTATTTCTATATTATTCCCTTTATCTACCTTGTAATCGCATAATAGTTATTTGTGTGTGTGTATTATACCGAAGCGCAACTGAGAGCTTCAAATATGCTAGAGCGGCAATGCTATTTTGCACTCATGGTATACACATTATTTTTCCTACAACTGTTTTCAAATTTAAAAAAAGGAATTAATAACATTAGTGTAATATTCTAATCATTCTAATATGTGTTATTTCATAACAATTACATGTTACCAAGTGACAAAACCAAAACACAATCATCATATCAAATCAGTTGCAGTTGTGTGTTATTTTTACAAAATACCACTTTTAAGCAATCTAAAGTGTTTGCCAGTTGCCTCCCTAGGTTGTTAAATACATTACCGCACGTGGTTGTTCGGAAAACTACATTACCGCACGTGGTTGCCATGGAAACATTAGTGTAGTTTAGAAATGACACGTTTTGCACATTGAAAACAATGAAGAAATGCCAAGTTTTTTTGACAGTTGTAGGAAAAATTATATGTTCAGTTAAAAATATTTAAATAAGTAGTTAACAAGCAGATAACCTCATATTTCTTTTATAATCTACTTCTCCTTTAACCATAGACCGTACAGCATCATTAAAATAAATATATATGTAACATGGCGATAAATTTGAATTGAATTAAAAATAACAAAATGTCCTCAAAACAAAGTATCAAAATAACACTAGCACTTATTGTAAAATAAAATGTTTTCCCTCAAGGTTCTTACAGTATTACAGTTTGCGCCGTAACTTGTAAGAAAGTGGGGGTATTGCGTCATCAAGCGTGCCAGTGGTCTAACGTTGCATTGCCGCTGTGTAACTAACTCAACAGCTATTATTTACTTACAAAAGGTAGGTGTTATTATAATTTCAAAAAATAAGTTGAAATAATAACTGAATACTAATTATATTATGTTTTACCCTGTTTTAAGATGCCAGGAGGATCAATTTGCAGTGTAGCTAGTTGCAAAAATAATTCCAAGCAAAAGAATCAACTGAAATATTTCACTTTTCCTAAAGATCCTCATATTCTAAAAAAATGGATTCGTAAATGCTACCGTACCGCAAACACAAGTTTAATTCAAAATATAAGAGAATTTTTAGTAAGCATTTTAAGTTGGATGATTATGAAGATGAAATGCAAGCACGGCTAATGGGTACGCAACCTAAAAAAATAAAGAATATAGGCGAATATAAACATTATTAATTGTAATTAAAATAATTTTCGTCTTAAATAATATTTTAGTCGTACAATAGAACAATACCTTTGCTTATTATGTATTTAATTGACATGTAAATTGTATAAACTGTTAAAAAGATAGGTTATCTATATTACATTTTATTTTAGCAATTCCGTCACTCTACTTACCCTCTGATAAAACAAAAGAACATGAAACAATACTTAAAACAACAGAAAGAGTCAAGAAAAAGCAAAAAAAGTTATTAGTGGAACAGTTAATTACAGCAGAAACTATTTGTAAAAATGATCCTTTACCTCACGTACAAGATTCAAATTATGAATCAATTATTGATACGAATGAAGATACTATTGGAAAATTAGAAAGGGAAAATATTTAACTTAAAAATAAATTGTTGCAGTATGAAAAATCTAAACGGGAGATGAAGGAAAAACTCTTTGAGTTAGAGAAACAATTGGATGATAAAAGAAACAAGTTTGAAGATGAAGTAAAAGTTGCATTCAAACATTTTTTAACCGCGAATCAAGTTGATGTACTACTAAAGAAAAAATCTAAGATTCGATGGAATGAAGAGGAACTGGGAAATGCATTTACACTAAGATATTTCAGTAAAAGATGCTATATTTATTTAAGACAAACTTTACATTACCTGAGGTAACTGTAGTAACGATTTTTAAAAATATTATAAGCATTTGTTATGTCATGCAGAAATGTACATACATGTCTTTTATGTTAATAAAAGCCTTACTAAAGGTGTACTAAAATCATTTTATTAACATAAAAAAATAAACGTAAGAAAACGAGAATCTGCTAATTATAGATGGAGAAGTATTTAAGACTTACAAGGTTTGACACCGACCACCATTCGCCCACGGCATCCAAGGAATGGGAGCATTGGATTAAAACATTCCAAAATTTTCTGCAGCTTACAGAATTCACAGAAGATACCGACAAACTAAAAATACTTATTAATTTTCTATCTCATAATGTTTATGAACTAATAAGTGAGAGTTATACTTTCGATGACGCCTTCTCCACCCTCAATAACATTTACAGGCAAAAAAACAACGAAATTTTTGCCAGGTATTAACTGGCTATGAGAAAACAACAACCCGGTGAATTCGTAAAGCAATACGTATACAATCTATGATTAATAAGCAAGGATTGTAATTTCGAAAGTGTCATTGCCACTCAACACAGAGATCAATATGTGCGTGATGCCTTTATTAGTGGACTGATGCATTCGAATATCCGTCAGCGTCTCTTGGAGAATACTTCTCTCAATTTGGAAGACGCTATTAGGCAAGCAGTATCTCTTGAGTCCGCTCAGAATCAATCTGAACTGTATTCCCAAGGCTTGAAGTATAATACTGCTAGTATAGTCTCTAAAGGAACCCCTTTAGCTAGTAATGCATTGGAACACGTCCTGCCTACCAAAATTATCCTTCCAGAAGATGTTCATAATTCTACATCTGCGGCTATGCCACGAACTTCCTCTACAGGGTTTAAATGCTTCTTCTGCGGATATGATAAGCATCCAACAAGTAATTGTCCAGCGAAAGAGGCTATATGTAACAAATGTGACAAAACTGGGCACTACGCTAAAGTCTGTCATGCTTCAAAACAGTTTATATCCTCTATTATAGCATCACTTAAAACTACACCTTTAGCTAAAGCATTACTCAACGCTCAGATTAATGATATTCCTGGTACTTGTCTGGTTGATACTGGAAGTTCTAATAGTTATGTAAACCTACAATTTGTCAAAAATAATAAATTTAAAATGTTTTCACGGATTTCTCGGCGGATATGAGGCAGGAATTATATTAATAATTCATTCGAAAAAGTTTTTTGAAGTAAATTTTTATTAAAGTCCAATATTTCGTTACTAATTTTGTTACTTCATCAGGGAGAAAATAAGTTTTAACTTTAAGTTTAAGTTGACAAAATCGTATTAGAAACATAGCATTAGTCAGGAATTTTAAAATTTTTAAAACACAGAAAATTACATTGTTTAAATTTCTTTTGGATTTACACTGGCATGAAATATGTAGAAATTTTATAAAATTGGATTCCACATGGCCGAAAGACTTACCTGACTAATGCTATGTTTCTAATACGATTTTGTCAATTTAAACTTAAAGTTAAAACTTATTTTCTCTCTGATGAAGTTACAAAATTAGTAACGAAATATTGGACTTTAATAAAAATTAACTTCAAAAAACTTTTTCGAATGAATTATTAATATAATTCCTGCTTAATATCCGCCGAGAAATCCGTGAAAACATTTTATCATCAACAAGTACGGCGTTACTTCTTCTCAACAATAAATTTAAAGTATTTCCAGAAAAGGGAAAAGTAACAATGGCGTCTACATCTTTCTCTTCTAATCTCGAAGGATACATCGTAGCCAATTTTAGCCTGTCAAAACACTATTACCCTTAATTCAAATTTTCTGTACTCAAGGAGCTGTGTGCGGATGTCCTCATAGGACATGACATTATGAAGCTGCATAATGAAGTCAACATGTCCTTTGGAGGCAAACGTAATTGTCTCCAAATCTGTAATTCAGTTCCTGTTCGTGTGGATCCACCACGTCTGTTTGGAAATCTGACCCCTGATTGCAGGCCTATTGCTACGAAATCTCGTCATTACTCCGATGAAGACTGTCACTTTATTGGGGCTGAAATATCGAAATTACTGTCAGAAGGTATTATTACGGACAGCATATCTCCTTGGCGGGCGCAGGTACTTGTAACGAAGAACGAAAACCATAAGAAAAGGTTGGTAATTGACTACTCGCAAACGATTATCAAAAATACACTCCTGGATGTCTATCCTTTCCCAAATGTTGAAAGGTTAATTAGAAAAATTGCTAACTATAAAATGTTCAGCTCTATCGATCTAAAAGATGCATACCATCAAATTCCAATATCCCTTGACGAAAGATCTTTTAATGCTTTCGAAGCATGTGGAAAACTGTACGAATTTACTAGAATTCCTTTTGGGGTCACTAATGGGGTAGGTAGCCTGTTTTCAACAAGTAATGGGTAAAATTATTATTGACGAAGGTCTGAAAGGAATTTATGCATACTTGGACGATTTAACAGTCTGTGGAGAGTCTAAGGCTGAGCATGATCAGAACCTGTCAACATTTGTAACCTGCGCTAAAAAAATATGGACTTGTTATTAATAAAAACAAACGCAAATTTTCTCAAGACAAAATTAACATACACGGCCATCTTGTTAGCCATAAATCTATTAAACCTGATCCTGATCGGCTCAGGCCCCTCATTGAACTACCATCTCCATCTAATTCGGTGTCGCTGAAACGAGTCCTCGGATCTTTTGCATATTATGCAAAGTGAATACCTCGATTTTCAGAGAAAATTCAAAGTTTGATCAACTCATCTTTTCCTTTTCGCAAAAAGCTCTAAATGATTTCGAAAACTTAAAACAGGAAATTGCAAATGCCGTAGTAACCACGATAACTAACGAAATCCCCCATGTAGTAGAAACGGATGCTTCAGATTCTGCATTAGCTGCTACGCTAAGCCAGGACAATGGACCGGTAGCTTTTTTCCCGTACTCTCTCTAAAGCAGAGAAAGTTCATTTTGCTGTTGTAAAAGAAGCGGCAGTCATTATGGAGGCACTAAGGAAATGGAAAGTATTTTTAATGGGTAGACTTTTCAAGTTGATAACGGATCAACAAGCCCTTTCCTTTATCTTCAATAAGAAATTGTCTCGCAAAATAAAAAATGACAAGATAATGAGATGGCGCTTAGAGTTAGCGCCATATGATTTTGAAATTACTTATCGCCCTGGAAAGGAAAACATCAAAGCTGATATGTTGTCGCGTGCGTGTGGAGCTATTTATAAGCCTAATAAGCTCTACAATCTACACCAGTCTTTTTGTCATCCAGGGGTAACTACAATGGTCCAATGGGTAAGGTCTAAGAATATGTCTTATTCAGTTGAAGAAATCAAACGAATGTCGTCAGAAAGCCCCGTCTGTGCTGAAGTCAAGCCAAGATACTTTAAGTATCAAGGTAACCTTATCAAATCTACATCTCCTCTAGAACGCTTGAACTTGGACTTCAAAGTGCCTCTTCCTACTAAAACTAGAAACCGTTATATTCTTACTATAGTGGATTAGTATTCGCGTTTCCCATTTGCCTTTGCTTGTCCGGATGTTAGTTCGGCTACTGTTATTTATTGTCTCACTCAACTATTTTCAATATTTGGTCTACCATCATTTATTCACTCCGATCGAGGTTCTTCATTTGTTTCTCAAGATCTGACTTCTTTCTTTCATTCTCTCGGTGTTGCTACTAGCCTTTCTAGTCCTTATAATCCCAAGGGGAACGGTCAAGTAGAAAGGTACAATGGCATCATCTGGAAGACCATTATTAATCTTGCCCTAAAAAGCAAAAATTTACCTGTACAATGTTGGGAGAATGTCCTAGCCGAAGCGCTCCATGCAATTAGGTCACTCTTGTGCACCGCTATTAACTGTACTCCTCATGAGCGATTTTTCTCCTACTCACGCCGAACTGCAAACGGAGCTACATTACCTTCGTGGCTCCTGAATCCAGGCCCAGTTTTGGTAAAACGAAATGTAAGGGCGAGTAAGTTTGACGACCTTGTAGAAGAAGCTGAACTAGTTCAGGCTAATTTTGAATATGCACTTATAAGAAGAAGAAATGGTACTGAGTCTACTGTGTCTTTACGGCAGTTAGCTCCAGAGGCAAAACAATATTGCCAGAAGAAAATTCCACTCCTCAACCCTTGATTCCTTCCACACCAAACATGGGAGAAGCTACGAGTCCTCTTGAAAACGTCCCTTTACTTAATGACTCTCCACTCGAAGAGATTCTAGGATTAGACGATTCTCTAACGGTTGCCCAGGACACTATCCAGGAGAATCAAGATTCAGGGCGTCCAAAACGCTGTCGTAAGTTGCCCAGTTACCTCAAAGATTATATTCTGTGAAGTTTTCCCCAGAGTTTTAAATTTGGGAGGGAAGAATGAGGTAACTGTAGTAACGATTTTTAAAAATATTATAAGCATTTGTTATGTCATGCATGAAATGTAAATACATGTCTTTTATGTTAATTGCGTATCGGACTGTGGTGCTAGCAAGGTGGCTTTGTGGCGAGATTTAAATATAAATATTAACAATACTTTTAGATATAAATTATATTATTATAAATTTAAAGAAAAATATATTAAATTTAGAAATTAGCATGATCGTCAGCGCTATCAATGAGTTAGACTTAAAACCAACCAGGTTAGAAGTAGAATTAAGACAATTGCACTGGATATGAAAGATGAATTTTTCAGGAAAAGGAATAGGCGATTCAAATGGTTCTTTTCGCGCGCTTTCATTATTGAGTAAAGCAGTAACCTATATCTAGTAACCTATATATATATATATATATATATATATATATATATATATATATAAACTCACTTTATATTTATATGCTTACATTGCAGTGATCAAGCAGTAATTCATGGTCAGACTCTGTAGAAACAATTAATTCTAATTTTTTAGGTATTTTATAATTATAAATAATTTTAATCTATGTTTACCATATATTTATGAAGCATAAATCACGATTCCTTTTAAATTATATAGCACTTGTTTGCCTGTATTTTTTATTTTCCTGGTGTTTTGTATGAATATCTTTTTATTTTCAGAGTTCAACGATACACAGGAATTCACGACTCTCCCAAAACGCCATAAAATTGCAGAAAATAGTTCACAAAGCGAGAGTAAAATTTATAAAATAAATAGAATTAATAGCACAATCAATTATAGAAATTTTGCTAATTGAGAATACTGTGCTAAATTGGATTTATTTTTAATAGATAAATACTTCACTTTGAGAGACATAGAGTGTACAAGGAAGACGCAGTTGAGTCCTCAGAAAGCGAAGGTGTACACAAGAATTAAAAATACGCAAAACCTCTTACGTATATATAAAAGAAATAGACGTACTTTGTCTAAATTCCATTAAAGAAAAAAAGAAATAATATACTCCGGAATTTTGAGTAAGTTACCGAAAATGTTAAAAATATTTGTACTGTCATTATTAAACATTTTTTCAAAAAATAAAAAATCTTGACGTTATAGTGTAGAAGAAAAATCCTTGTTTTTAAGCATATATATAAAAAAGTCCGCGTTGTTACCGATTAACAAAAAAATACCATTACCTTCTATAAGAACCTTGTAGCGTACGCTAAATTTATGTATTTTAGAAGCAGGTGTAAATGAGGAATTTTTTAATTATTTAAATAAATTTTCTTTATTTTTATCAGAGAAGGATAGGCATTGCTGCCTTTTATTTGAAGAAATAGAATTATCAAAAAATTTAAATTTTAGGCAAAAAAATAATAAATGATTTCTTGATGGTTGCAACAACATTCCAAAAATCGCAGATTTTGTGTTAGTTTTTATATTACGCGGTATAAGGCACGGGCGCGTGACGTTTCAACATGGCCGCGGTCAGTTGTTTGGTAGGCACCTGGTAGGCATACATATACATATGTCATTATTTATTTTGACGATTGAAGAAGTTATTGCAGTGTATATACTTTAAATAAGTTAATAGATAAGGTAAGTGTTTTCGATTAATCAGAATGCTTAATATTTGTGAAATAATAACTCTTGCCTTTGCTAGATAAAAAGAATATACCTACAATTTGTTGTGTTTTCGGCTGTGGAAGTAAGAGCAATAGAGACAAAGTCTCATTTTTTAGGGTACCTAAAAGTACAAATACACGGGGAGAAGAAGATCCTATAAAAAAGAAGACATTTGCTTAATCCATCCACATTTAAAATTTTTTAAGGCATATAAACTTTTGTATGCCTTAAATTCAGCTTGTGTGTAAGCACTTTTCTTTAGAATTAAATAATTGTATATGTCGAAATATCCAATTTGAGGTAAACTTTTTACATCATTTATCAAACACTTTTTGTCCAATGCATATGGTCTACATTATCAATTATTGATATTTTTTCCATATATCGATCTTTCACGTCACTTTTCAAAGTTTTAAAATATTCACTAAGTGAATCCATATTCATTAAACACTGTTTTTTTACGAAAACAAAGCACAAAACCAAAGAAAATACTATAAACACGATGTTACTCCTATATAAACAAGCTTCACATGCCGACCAAACAGCTGATGTCGGCCAAGTTGGAGGATAGGCTGCCCGAGTCTTATTGTACAAAAATGGAAGCAGCCAGTGGTATATTATTATACTCGTTCCGCTGCAAATCAATATAAGTTAAAAAAAATAATTTCGGATATAATTTCAACTATTTATTCTAAAACAAAATTTAAATATATCATGTGATATCAATATTTCCCATCATTCATGTTTATTTATTTATGACACTGCACACAATGTTTGGGACACAAAATACCCTACTTTCATTGATACATTCCGGAAATTCAAATCAAATATTCTTGGTAAATAGCAACTAAAGTTAAGTAATCGTGCCCAATCATCTAATCTCCACTTCTTTTATCAGAACATTCGAAGTCTTAATTTAAAACTTATTAAATTATATTCAAATTGTTCGTCATGGGATTATGATATTGTTGCTTTTACTGAAACTTGGCTAAAAAATGATACATTGGATTCTGAAATATGTGATAGATCGTATAATATCTACAGATGTGACCGTAATTTTACTGCTTGCAATGTCACTCGTGGTGGTGGTGTTCTACTAATAAAAAATAATATTAAATCTAGTCATGTTGACCTTAGTAATTACTCACACATTCTTCCCTGTAATGTAGATATTGTATGTTCTAAAATTGTAAATAACAACAAATCATTTTATGTTTTCGTTACATACATCCCTCCTGCACTTGACATTAATCTTCAACGGAAATAACAACGACTTCATATATAATGTTGATTGTCATAAAATTATTCTTTTCTTGATGTACCACATGTTATTAAATGAATAAGAAATAATTTAATGATCAAAAATATTATATACGAAAAGAAAACTGCGAAGAGATCTGATGTTAAGGTACAAAAAAGGAATGGGATGAATAAAAGTTTTCAAGCTACCAAATTAACATTGAAACATGTTCATCCCACCCATCGACAAAAAATGAAAGTCAAATTTGCAACTCAAGTTTTCAGTCAGTCCACTGCGTCGTTAATGTATATTTTGACTGAGAACAACAGTGGCGGCTCGTCCAGGGTGGCAGAGTGGGCAGTGCCCTCTCAAATTAAAATAAAATATTTTTTTCTATTTCACATGAATATATTTTTATATATTAATTATTATAACAATATAAATGTTATCTTATACTACTTAGCATTTAACAATGTAGTATGTTAGTGGTTTGGGCACGCATCCGCCAGACGAAACTATGATGGTATACTACTAAACGATACGTTCCAAATACAAATGGAAACAAGGTGATTGTACAAGTGAGACAGCGCTATGTACGTGAGTGATTTCGTGCAGTATACAGCGGTTGTCAGCCCCCTCTCCATCTTGAACGGTGTTGTACTTGTCGCAACTAACGATTAAAATAGTTCAAATAAATTCTGTAATATGAATGATAAATAAAGGGATACACAGATTTAATTTGTTTATAATAAAATAATAATTTAAAGTAAACATTCGGTAAAATTGATATAACAAAAAAAATGCATATTGTGTTTAACAAATTTATTGAAGAATAAAAATAAATATGTATATGAAAAATATCATTGAAGAGTTTTTAAATATTATTAATATTTTTATTATTCATAGAAATAATACGAATAGCCGAGTGTTGAGCTAGAGGAGGCATGCATACTCTGAGATTCGGAAACAATCGGACGTGATCGGTGAAATATACTCATTACATGTTTTATTTCTAAAATCGCCAGATCGTCATCGTTAGTCTTGTATAAATTGTCTTGCTGTAAGCGTGTACGCTATCAAGTTTTAATATATTTTATTATATACACAAATATAGTTGTTGCCTGTTGTACTCTTTGAGTGTCGAGTTTTCCTTTTCTTCTAATTTTTACTATTTATTCTATTATATTTATTATCTTGTATGCCAGGGTTTCTTAAACTTTTTGCAGTCACGGACCACTTTCACAATATAAATAATACCACGGACCCCTATCAAAGAATATCTTAATATTAAGTAAGAGTTAAGTAAGGGTATAAGAGCGAGGGAGGGAGCCCGCACTTCACACACCGATCATCGGTGCAGTGTACCAATCAGAAACAAACATGAAACAACTGCGCTGCTAAGAAACCCTGCCCAGTTTAGTCTTTGTTCAATTAACTCATGTTTTGTGACTGTTTTTTAACTGACCTACTGCGGACCCCTTGTACACATGCTACGGACCCCCTAGGGGTCCATGGACCCCACTTTAAGAAACCCTGTTGTATGCTTTGTTTTTTTTATTTTTTAGTAGGTATATTTTCTATACTTAACGTCTTCCCATCTTTATGAGGTCTTTCTCTATTTTTTCCTGTTGGGTAGGATTTCCATATTCTCGTATATACTAATTATATTTTTTTTCTATCAATTATTTCACGAATTTTATTTTGAGTTGATTACTTGTATTTTCGATCCTTATTCAATCAGATATAGTTCTCTATTATTGTTCTTAAAATTTTTATTTCAATTGTTCGCTGTTTTGCTCTGTGTCCAGGTTTTACTGCCATACAATAGAGTGGGAAAAATAGTTTTTTTTTTTATAAAAATGGCAAATATAAAAGATGTAGTAGAAAATGGAGATGTTATTAATTTTTTATTAGACAATGCTTTAAACCATAAAACCATGTCAAATGACGATAGATACTTTTTAAAAAAAATTGATAGACCAACTCCACCTTTAAACAATCTTATAAATAGTAGTTCTAAATCAGCTAATAGAAAATTTTGTCCATCATGGTATCAAAAATGTACATGGCTTACTGGTAGCGAAATAAAAAATAAACTCTATTGTCACAATGCCTCAAAAGACCATACATATGCATCAATAAAATACAAGTTATTAGGTATAGGTAATATTCAAACTTCTCTTGATGATGGTCATCGTAATAGTATTATCCAGTATAATGAAAAGGTGAAAGAAAACCGTGGAATCATCAAACGATTAATTGATATGACAATTTATTTAGCAACACAAGAATTAGCGTTTCGTGGTCATAACGAAAAAGATAATTCAGACAACCAAGGGAATTTTAAGGAACTTGCGTGTTTATTAAGCACTTACGACAGCAAATTTGAGGAATTTTTGAAATCTTCATCTGTTTTCAGCGGCATTTCGAAATCAATACAAAATGATTTAATTAATTCAATACATCATGTACTCTATTCCACTATTGAAACAGAAATTTTTAATTCAGTCTGTTTTTCTTGGCAAATTGACGAAACTACAGATATAACTTGTCAGTCACAACTGTCAATTGTTTTTCGATATGTGCATGAGGGTAATATTGTAGAAAGGTTTCTTGGGTTTTTTAATGTCAGTGACGGTCGTACTGCTGACGATTTGTTTAATTTTTTGGTAACTTAATATGAGAAATTTGATTTGAAAAATAAGTTAGTTGGCCAAACTTATGATGGAGCCGCAGTAATGTCTGGAGATTTAAATGGTTTACAAACCCGTATTAAAACTATAGCCCCACAAGCATTATTCAACCATTGTTATGCTCATCGTTTAATTTTAATTTTGCAAGATAGTGTATCTTCAATTTATAAATGTAAATTTTTTTTTGCAACCATTTCAGGAATTTCTACCTTATGTAGTGTAATAAAAAAATTCCAAGTAACTCTCAAACAAGATGGAATTTTAAATCGCGAATTGTTACTACTGTTTTAAAATATAGAAATGAGTTAATTGAAACATTTGAAGAAATCACTAAGAGTGCGAAATTTGCAAAAGATTCAATTACAATTCGTGAGGCTATTGGTTATATAATTTTTTTAAATGATTTTAATAATTTATTTCTACTGAACATCTTTAATAAAATTTTTCAACAAACCGACCTTGTTTACTCAGTTATTCAGTCTCAAACTAGCAACATTATATATTGTAAATCAAGAATAGAAAATCTTTCAACTGTAATTAAATCTTACGGAAATGACGAAACAAAAAAGAAGAAAATTAAGATTAAATATTTCCGAAAACGACGATGATTCTGCCAAATATTACAAACGCTTATATTACGAAATTTTAGACATTTTGATAACACAAATAGAGGTCCGTTTTCTGATTTTGAAAAATTAAAAATTCTTGATCTCTTAGATTGTAGTAAATTTGAGTCCTTTAATAAACATTTTCCCGTTCATTTATTAGGTCTTTTAGTACAAATTTATTCAAAAATGTCCAACAAAGATAAGTTAGAAAATGAATTAAAAGTATTGTAATCAGATAAAAATATTTTAGGTGATTCTGTAAATTTACAAGATAAATTAAAATTTATTGTAACCCATTCACTACAAAATGATATTCCGGAAATTTTTAAATTATTTTCGTCAATTTTATCTTTACCAGCTACAACTGCAGCAACAGAGAGAAGTATTTCAGCTCTTAAACGTATAAAGTCTTTCACGCGTAATAGTATCTCGCAAGTTCGTTTAACAAATCTTTCTTTAATTTCAATTGAAAGAGATTTGATTAAATATTTACGAAAATCTCCAGATTTTCTTGAAAAAATAATAGATCATTTTGCAGAATATATAAACAATTGTAATTAACATTTAATGTATTCTGTTTCTGGTTCATTAAAATGTTTTAGTTCATGAGATAAGAATTTATTTTTAGTTATTCTTAACCGAATAGAAATGTGATTTGTTTTCTTTTTATTTATTTTATATTTCAAATTTATCCATTTTTACTTTTATTTATTTTTTTACTTTCTTCATTACCCCTCTCCATTTGTTTTACTCTCATTTTCTTTTCTGTTGGGTTGTGCTCAACATTGATATCTATTTATATTTATTATTAATAATGTTAAAATAATTATAGACGAAATCGGAGTTCTAAACATCGTTCCATGACCACGTTTTGCTCTCCAAAAATCTTTGACATTAACAAAATAATTTGCCCCCTCGCTCAAAAATACCACGAGCCGCCACTGGAGAACAAAGTAATGGACGAAGAAGGAACCGCAAATTTTTTAAAATTTATTAATGATTTATTTGACTCATTACATTCCAGTTCGAATTCCACAAAACAATTAGGAAAGCCACTTTCAAAAATCACATTCAAAATGTATTTTGATTTTTGTAATCAAACAGTGAGAATTTTATCAAACTTAACCTTTTTTGACCCTATTAAAAACAAAACTATCCCTTCGCCACCTCCCATCTGTCTTCTAATTGTTTTGATTAGAAACACAATATTTGTGGAATTTTTTACAGAATCTTAGATTAAATTGCCTTGCTTTAAGATCTCTTAATCAAGATCCTGCAGAGAATTTTTTCAGCTGTGCGCGAGGTCTTTGTGGAGCTAATACTCGTCCATCATCCTCTCAATTTGCCGATGCATATAAAACTATAGTTATGACGAATTCAGTTAAGAGTACATTGAGTTCAAATTGTGAAGATGATGGCGAGGAATTCCTCCTATCATATAGTATTCTTCTTAGTATGTCCCACCAAGATCCTCCGTCGTCTAACTCAAATCCTCCTTTATCCATTCCATTTTCTCAATTAACCCTTTCATTATTTCATTTGCTTGATTCCGCTTCTAGTAATAAGGAAGCGTACGTTGCAGGCTTTTTATTAAAAAAAATAATTTCAATAATTGTTTGGCATGTAAACATTTTTTTACAGTGATAATACAACAAATTTACATAGGCTTACCAAAATTAAGAAGTATGGGCATGGGCAACTATCTAAATTAAAGTACGCTAGGTAGTATTTTTATTATTTGGTTGGAAAAAATAAATTAAAACAATTTTTAATTTCAAATACAAATTTCAAAATTTCATGTGAATCATGCGAGAGCACACAGGTCAAAATAAAAGAAACTTTAAATAAGTTTTACTAAACTTAGATAATTTCCTACAAATTGTTAAATTAATTATTTTTTATACTTGTATTATATTATTGTTGTAAATATTTATATTTTTAAGATTATACATTTAGTGATAAGATTATTGTACATTTAGGTTTAAAATATTTGAAATATACATTTATATAATATAAATAATTAGAATTTTCTTTTTTCTTTTTCATATTCATTAAAAATACAACCTAAATCAGCCTACTCCCATCCATAATTTTTGATGATAATAATTGAAAAATATTTTTATGCTGGATTTGTCGGACCTTGTATGTGTATGATCTGTGACCCGGTTGCAGAAAAGCTAATAAAAAAAATTACTGATTAATTTGACGTTGTTACCATGGCCACGTATTAAAAATACATTGCTGTCAAAAAATTAATTATTAATCAAAATTGATGAAGCTTTGTGCAACCCCGGCACAGTGTAGATAGGGGAGAGTAGCCTAATTTGGACCGTAGCCTAATTTGGACCGCTGTGGTATCCAAAGATTGATAAAATCTGTGCGATTTTAGATAGGCAACTTGTTATACGTAGATGTAGACCAGGTTAATGCAATCGTGTTTGTGAAAAAAAGTCACATGGTTACATTGAGAGAAGGGATATTTGTTTAACTATGAAGAAAATTTGTTATTTCGATGTAAGAGTGAAACCAATTACTTCGTCCAAACGTAAGTAATTACAGGTTTTAATATATCATCACAAAGCTTAGTTATCTGTCTATAATTTCCAGTTACAATTTTATGAAGTTATTTTCGTCTGACGTTTTTGTATAGTTTTAAGTATAAAATATTTAAGTTGCCTATGTTGGACCGAAAACAGTTGCCGAAATTGAACCGGTCCAAATTTGACAACCACATTTAATTTATTGAAAAAATAAATAAGAAGTAGTTATTTTTTATTCAAGACAATAAAATAATATTTTATAGTCAGCGGAAAGTGTCGATAATTTACTTTTATAGTCGTGTATTAAATTAATTTCTTTTCTGTATCAGTTTTACAATGTCAAAAAGACGACGCTATGGATTGTGGTCTGAAAATGATTTATTGCGTGCTGTTGCCGCGTACAAAAATTGTGATTACGGTTTGAATGAATGCAGTCGTGTGTATGGAGTTCCAAAGGCAACTATCAAGAGACATGCTGATGAAAAAAACTCCGTTCGCAATAATGTTAAAGTATTTGGTAGACCGTCGATATTTTCTACAGATATGGAAAAAAATATTTCTGAGCACATTTTTCACCTTGAAGAATGCTATTTTGGTTTAACAATTACGGATGTCAGAAAACTAGCTTTTGATGTTGCAGAAAAATATGCCTTACCACATTGTTTCAACAAAGATAAAAAAATTGCAGGTAAAAAATGGTTTTACTCATTTTTAAAACGAAATCCCCATCTTTCGCTCTGGAAACCCGAAGGAACTTCAATGGCGAGAGCTAGAGGCTTTAATAAAGAAAATGTCAATCATTTTTTCGATCTTGTAGAACGAATTGTCGATAAGCATAAAATTACAGCCGACACTATATTTAAAGTGGACGAATCTGGTTTTACCACTGTACAAAAAGTCTCCCAAAATAATTGATCGTAAAGGGAAGCACCAGGTAGGAAGTCTAACAAGTGGTGAACGTGGCGTCAATACAACTATGGTATGTGCAGTTAGTGCTGCTGGTGTATATATTCCACCAATGATAATTTTTAAGAGGAAAAAATTACACCGTGACCTTAAAATTGGAGCACCTCCCGCCAGTATTGTTACGATTTCGGACACAGGATACATTAACTCAGATCTCTTTGTTGAGTGGCTGATGCATTTCCAAAAGCATATCAACTGCAATGTAGATAATAAAGTTCTACTACTGATGGCCATACAACCCACAGCAAAAATTTGCAGGCTTGTGAATTTGCTAAAAAAAATGGAATCGTCTTACTTCAACTGCCTGGCCATACTACCCACCGTTTACAGCCTTTGGATATAGCATTTTTTGGTCCTTTGCAGACATATTTTACACAAGCCCAGGAAACGTTTCTTCGCTTACATAAAGGGGATAAAATATATCAAACGCAAATGTCAAAATTACTTAATGAGGCATATGGCAGAGCAGCCACTGTGGGAATTGCAGAGAGTGCCTTCCGTGCTTCCGGAATTTGGCCAGTAAATAGGCATGTATTTACAGATGACCAATTTGCACCAGCAGATGTTTTGCAACCTACAACCTCTGTTTCAACTTCTAGCAGTGATGATGATGAAGATAGAAGTGAGAACGACAATAAGCGATTTACGAGAGTTCTTGAAAAAATATCACCAAATAAAAATCCAGATGGTCTTTCGTCTTCTCGCAGTGCGCCAATAGCCCAAAAAGCAAGAGAAATAACAAGCAGCCCTTACAAATCGGAGTTAAAACAGTTAAACTTAAAGAACTTAAAAAAAAATCACCAAATTTTAACCAAATGCCAAAACATAAAAAAGAAAACGGGGATTCATGGTTTTGTACATTATGTGAAGAAACCAAGGAAGAAGATATGATACAATGTATGAAATGTCGCATTTGGATTCATTCTCGGTGTGCTGGAGTTAGTGCTGCAGTGAAAAAATTATATTGTTGTAATTGTCGTTAAGAAAGCTAATGGCCCAATTTAGGAAGCTAGCGGTCCAAATAAGGAAACCGGTTTCCTATATTGGACCGATGACAAGATTTTTTTGAATTTATTTTTTACCATTGTTATTTAAAATTTAATAAATGATTTTATTTTGAAGGTACACATAGTGAGTTTCTTTTCTACTACTTAATTTTTATTGACACTTCTTCCTTGCTTTTATATAGTCAATATTATAAAATTGGTCCAAATTAGGCTACTTTCCCCTATATTTTCTTCAATGATTTTGTACATATTATGCGTGCGCATAACCTCACGTCAAATATTTTTTACACTCAATTTGTGTCTTGTTATCATATACCGGCAGTTTATTTTATCGGTAAACTATATTATTACTACAGTTACGGTATGAGTTGATTGACAGGAATGTATTAAAGTGTTTATTTTATAAGTAAACATAGAAATAATTAACGTAGGCTATAAAAATATTAATTATTAATTAAAGAAATTATAAATGATTTATTTATGTTAATTCACTAATGCCCAGTTTCAGTATCATCACTTGAATGCTAAGGGTTCCTTAAAAGTCTAAGTAGTACTTGAATATATAAATTTCGTTGCACCAATAAAATTTCCATACTTAAAAAGATTTAAGTGCGCCTTAAAATAAGTATCCGATATCGGTCACTTAAACGTCTACTTACGGAGGAATTTGTCAAATTGTTGGTTAGAAAGAAGAAGAATACATTTATTTCATTTTATAATGTTAAATTATTATAATATTCACTACAACGCAGACGCTGTGTATTATTCATGCGCAATTTAAAAATGGAGCATTCTCTAATTGTGTGCTGTTAGGTAAGAATACTTTCGTACACCATATTTGAATATTTTACGAAAAAAAATTACGGGTGACAGTGGTTATCAGTTGAAGCCGTATTTAGTAACACCATTTCTCAATCCCGTTAATCAGTATCAACAATTATATAATGAGTCACATATTCGTACTCGTACTATTGTAGAAAATTATTTTGGGATTTGAAAATATCGTTTTCCAATAATAATCTACGGATTCATATTAAAAATTCAATCGACACTCACAGCTATTGTTGCGACACTCAGTTATTTTTGCAACAGCTGTTCTTCACAATATTGCAAAAGATATGAATTAACCAGAACCTACATATATTCCAAGCTGAACATGATGAACACATTTTACAACAATTAATTAATAATGGATAGATTCCGGAAATACCAGGCTTTAATAATAGACAAATTTGTTGTGTAATCCATGAACAGTCTTGGCATTCATTAATAAAACTGCTAATTCGTAACTTTTATCAATTATATTGTACGACTCTTCTCCGCCCGTTTTTATAATAGATATTCTTTCATTTGAAACGTCGTACCGTGTTTTTTTATTTAGTGGTGCTGGAACAAATGACGTAATATATTTTTAATATCTACGTATGTATCTCAAATGTTTATATGTCTTCTAATATATTATTTTTAAATATTTATTCCAGCATTGTGGTAATTTGGCGATTTCTGTTTTATTTTAGAACAAAAGTATCCCAAGAAAATACTACGACTCGATATTAGATAACCTATAGAGTGCATAGCCAGAAAAATATGTTTTAGTAAGTTTCTTATAAATTTGGAGTCACAGCCTACATCTCCGATGGAACTTGCACCATTACTATGTTTAACTTCAACACCCGTCTCTGCATGTTGTAAAACACAAATTTAATGGAATTACAAAAATACAATAAATGCCCCAAAAAAAGAAACGAAAACCAAATGAGAGTAAAGAAGAAGTGCAAATACTTTAATCTGCATCTTCAGCAATGTACAAAATTGTATAAGTAATCAGTAGCAAGAAACGGCCAGCAAATGACAATAAAAATGATAAAAATCAAGTATTTGTAGATTTTATAGATACTCGAATAAGAATTATAAAAATTAAAAAATCCAAAATAATGTAATGAAAAATACTACAAATATGATTTGAATAGTGTTTAAACGAAAACTAAATAGTTTATTCCATTAAACTGAACTTACTTTATGTGTAGAAGATAGAGAAATGTGTGGTTTAGTTTCAATAAGTGTTGTCAAGCTAAAAGGGCGTGTTTAAAATTTTTCTCTGTGTTTATTTTAATTAGTAAAACATATCCTATAGCTCGTCCAAAATAGAAAAGGACCTGTCAATCATTCTCGCGCATATAATGCAACAAACAAGTTGAAGGAGACGGCAACATAAATATAGTTTTTTTCTAATAGTGTTCAATGTGCCGTACAGTACATGCTATACGCATCGTAGACCTATGCCTGGCCTACCAGAGGCCCTGTGCAGTATTGGGTTATAGTAGCTATACCTACCCCATATAAACGAAGTTCAAAACTGCACTGATCCAATAAACTAGGGGCGTAAACCATAAATGGGAAAGCAATCTACCATTGGCGTGGGATTATGTCAATAACAAATGGAATTTTTGTAAATATTTATATTTTAAAATGCGTAATGTTTATGAATAACAAAAGAAAATATCAATTTATAAACATCATAAAAAAACTCTAATTAAGTAGACGCGAATGAATTACATCGGTTTGGTCACTAACAATATTTTCTTTTGAAATAACAGCTTCTTTAATCTCTAGATTAAAATACAGAGGAGAATGGATTACATCGGTTTGGTCATTGGCTATATTTTTCTTAGAAATAACATCTTCTTTAATCTCTAGATATTCAAGCCAAATTATAATTAATCCTTTTTCGGCTACATATAAGATTACGAATCACCCTTTCCATAAATGATTATTACCTGCTAATACAATCGTCGGCAATCTTGTGTTGTTTTCTGTTTATTGCAGTTATATGTTCTTTAAATCTTAATTTCGAATTTCCTTAATATTATATAATAATTTCCTAATATAGTTTCCCCATATGAACTAGGAAGTAAGTACGCCACTGGTAAAAAACGCAATGGGGGTACCTTCTCCTATTGGTTGCTCAAAATACGAACGAAAATGCGTCTTTCGCGCAGGTTAATTTCTATATTGGACGAGCTATAGTCAACTGTGGTTGTGCGACGCAAGCAAAATTTTGGCTTCTGGCCGGACAAAGCCGCACTAGGTGTAAATATTTGTTTGGCCGCTGAAAATTTGCGCTCCTAACTTTAAAATCCTAACGACACATTTGACGGTTGTGTGATTCAGTTCGGGAAAAAGTACATATATAATAATACGAAATTTTAAAATTCGTGGTCAAAAATATTTCTATTTTGAAATTGAAATTTCAATTTGGAATCAAAATGGATGCAATTGCGGTGGTTTACCATTGTTGCATCATATTATTGGATTCTGAGCCAACAGCTCTCTTTTTCCTGTGTCATAATTTTATTTAATCATAGGTATTTTTAAAATTATTTAGCGCATTTTTGCGCTTTCCAGGTCTGCCTGGTGGAATTATTTATGTATTGGTTTGTTCAACAAGTGCGTGCTTGGGGAGTCGATGTGTAGTACTTAAATTCTCATCGTAGTCTACAGATTGTCGGATCAGGTTATTTTCGTGTTGTTCGCATGTTGCGAACATTTTCTCTGCTTGTCGTAACATGAATTCTTTTGTGGTTTTCCATGTCCAAGTCTTTGTGGATCGCTTTGTTGCTTACGTACCAGGGAGCTTGCGCAATTCCTCTGAGAATCTTGTTTTGCAGTGTTTGTATTTTCTTCTTTTGTCGAGTGGTTGCTCCACCCCACGCTGAAGAGGCGTACGTCAGTTGTGGTCTAATGACCGTCTTGTATATTCGTATTTTGTTATTAATATTTAGTTCGCTCTTTTTTCCCAGTAATAGAAGTAGCCGTAAAAATTTAGTTTTAGCTTTAGCTACTGCTTCATCTATGTGTGCATGGAAGTTCATGCGTTTGTCAAGTGTGCAACCAAGATATTTGTTCTTGTCCCGCCACGGCATTGGTCGATCAAAAAGGAGAATATTACCGGCGGGTTGGTGGCGTCTTCTAGAGAATAGAATTGCTGTACTTTTGTCTGGGTTGACAGCTACCCTCCATTTTATGCACCATTCTTCTATTTGGCGTGATGCTTCTTGCAGTTTCTTGGTAATAAATCGCGGTTGTTTGCCTTGGTACATTATTGCGGTGTCATCTGCGTATTGAGCAATCTGGACACCTCTGGTGTTTTTCGGTATGTCGCTTACGTAGATATTGAAAAGGATGGGAGATATCACCGAGCCTTGTGCTACACCTGCCGTGATGTCGTGCTCTCTTGATGTTGCACCTTCGTGGCGCACTTGAAATTTTCTTCCCTGTAGGTAAGACTCGATAGTTTTTACAAGGTTTAGAGGAAACCCAAGGCTAAGTAGTTTGTGGAGAAGTCCGCGATGCCATACCTTGTCGAACGCTTTCTCAACGTCAAGGAAGACAGCTCCAGTGGAGGATTTTCTGTTCATTCCTCTGATGGTTAGATCCACGACTCGATTTAGTTGTTGCACAGTGGAATGTGCAGATCTAAATTCGAATTGTTCATCTGGTAGTATGTTGCGATCTTCTACGATGTTTTGTAGCTGCTTTAAGATTATATATATTGCGGTGGTTTATAGAATATGGTGACTTTAAGTACTTTTGAACACGTATCACTAGGGATATAAGTTACAGAATAGGCACACAGAAGTGAACTTGTAACCAAATTATTGCCGAATTTAAAATTATCCTAGTCCAATAATTAGTATTTACTTTGTGCCAATTTCTGCTGTGAAAATGAAATAAATTTTGTAAATAATAAAAAAGTTATTTATCTATTACTGTACCTATACCAGACGTGAAGTTAACACCAAAGTATCACCAAAGCACCAAAGCAGGTTTTTATTTTTACAGCACAAATTGGGCACTCATTTGATAAAGAAAATTTTAGCGTCCTTTATGTAGGGTTTAATACTTTGCTAATTATTGCAATATTGTAATAATTTTGTTCTCATATCTTTCAATTTTTAAAACGGTTGAAATATAATAAGACTTTAATAATTTTTTATGTCATTTATAATATTTAGGTAATTCTTTTTTGTAATACAAATTAGGCCTTATTACTAGAGTAAGAAATTTTTCATTCGGTAACATCAAACTTGAAATATAAGAAAAGATTAATAACTTTTTTATTGTTTATAATATTTCATTAATTTTTACGGCACAAATTGGCACTAACTATTTAACTTAGAAAAAATTTAATTCGGCGATTCTTGGGGGCTAACTTCACACCTAAGGCATAATAACTGGTTCAAGTAAAAATATTCTATTATATATCTCTAAAGTCATTTGCCCAACAGTTGTTTTAAGAGAAACACGAAATATAATTTTAAACATCCAAATGGTAAAACATGGTACGAAATTAAGCACGATCTGAATCAAAACGGTAAGAAGTTGAATAGATATTTATATTGTCTGGTTTAATATATTAGTATTTTAGAAAATTTAGTTATTGTCTAAAATCGGCCTTCTTTACCGTTCGTAATGCTTGTTCTATTGTTTGGACAATCAAGTTTAAATTTCCCTGAACATCGGTAAAACATTTCCTTAATTCGGTGTATTACTTTTCATTCGTAGAAAACGAAAATCCGTATCCGTTTCATGCATTCGTTTATTTTTATTTTATTTTTTATTTTTGGTATATAGAAGACCAAACAGATAAAGTAAACCAATAAAACGTTTTGAAAAAATATATACAAATAAATAAATTTAAAAATTATTCAATAAATAATTCATATGAAATATATCAATAGACTGGTACATGTTGATGTATATTGACATTATCCTGTTTATTAGAGAATTTTTATAAATATTAGTTGAAGTTTTATTTACATGTATGTTAAAGCAATTACTTAGATAATTACATTCGATCTTATTATTTAATATTTTATAAAGTAATGTCACATCAACAATAGTTCTTCTACTTTCTAGAGCGAATATATATATATATATATATATATATATATATATATATATATATATATATATATACAGGGTGAAGACTAGAACTCTAGAACATAGGGATTTAATATGTAAAATCATATTTTCGTAATTTCCTGCTTTTTAAATTATTTCAATAGAGAAGCTTGTAGAGTATTTAGATTGGAAAATGTCGTAAATCACCACAAAGATAGCATTGAGACAAAAATTAATGAATGTTTAACAGATTATCTGTCAAGTTATTTTATTTTTATTATTATTTGTAATTAAAACAGTCATTGTTGATCTAGCAGGACAGATATATAAAATTAGATTTTTTCTCGCTATTTACTTATGAGTAGTTGGTACGAGTACAGCAAAATTACTCATGAGTACAAACAATGAATAATTGTAGTTAAGTACTGTGTTTGTCATATATAGATTTTATACATATACATTATAATGCACCTACCTAGTTAAAGAAAACCACGACTATCTGAAATAACAAATAGGCAGGGAAAACACTTAATAAAATATAAATCATTATAAGGTACTTCAGCGATAATTTTAGTCTATGACAAATATCATACATTTATTAAATAATTAGCAAGCTACCTACCAGTTATAATATTTAAATGAATCATATTATTAATATAACGTATTATTGAAAGCAGGTTTACAAATGGCAAAGAGAAGTAAATAAGAGAAGTAGCTAAACAAATCATACAAAATAAAGAGTAATTGTAATCTGTTATAGTGTTTATTAAAAATAAACAAACACCGATGAATCCTCTGCTAGCAACCCGGCCAAAGAGCAGTCCAGATGGCACGCTTCTGCCTCTTAGACGGGAGAATTTAATAAACCATAGTAAAATTTAGACGATAATTTCACTAATTTGTTTATAATAGTCTTTGTTTGTAACAGAGGTTAACACTGTAAACTTCAATACAATCCAACAACGTTATATATTTTTCAATGTGGCTTCGCCTGTTCCTCTTCCATTGTTTTCTCTGTAGCACCCGTTGATGCACAATAATAACTACTGTATCACATTTTCGCAACAGATGTGACTACTGGTATATAGAATAATACATTTATTTATTATTATTAGTAACAATTCATTACAACATTTATTATTTATTAAGGAACACTATGTTGCAATTACATATACACAAATACAAATACTAAATACAATTTCACACTCTAACGCTACTAGTATTAATTACACGACACTTATGTTTACGGAGTTGTTTTTGTTGCACCCAAAAATTACAAGGCAGTCCGTAATATTCATATATAGTGAGAATATTTATGTTGTCGCAATTGGGTTGTCTGCTTTGACTACTCTACGGAAGTGTGCGCTAGTCCTTGTACTCCCAAATAACACTGGCAAGAGCTCCCTGGGTTTGCAAGGTCTTGCAGTGAGTGTTTCGGTTTAATTTTGGTTTTTAAAGCTTCTCATTGCATCCCTTAGTATTGTGCTAAGACGGTTGTATTTTTTTTTATCTGGTGGATATAGAGTGCGCTGCCACTCCTTCCTGGCTCTTCGACGCTCTTTTATAATCTCGAGAATATATGTCGGCAGCTCTGGCTGGGAACATTTGAAAACGTCATCTTCGCTTGTATTTGTTTTACCAGGTGTTGTTCTGCAAGTGGCGTTGTTTGGGCTTGAAGCAGCGGATATAGATGTCGCGGATAGGCGCGGCGTGTTCACATTGGCGTCAGTAATAGTAGCGGATGTAGACGAGGTGAAAATGGCATCATCTTCTAGCATGGGTTGATTGGTACAAATAGCTTCATCTTCACTCACATTTGCAGATGACTCCTGTTGGTTCTGCAAGAGGCTTTTCAGCAGGCGGATCATCTCGGTTAGCACTTCAATGAGTCTGTTTAGGTCGCTGCCTGTCTTCAAGGAAGCAATCCCCATGTCGAGTTCCTCTAGGCGATCATAGTCAGACGCCATGTTGATTGGCGAAGAACACAATACAAACACTGAACTTTAATGCACAGAACTGATTCGCTGAACACTTATTCTTTCGCGATACGATTCTTGTAGAACTTCCTGCAAGTGTTAGCTGAAGCTTGGGCCTTGCAACAGGGGTTCACGAACATACGAACAAATTTTGAATTAGATGAGTGCTTAACACGAAATTCTTGTACAGACTACGCACAACAAATTGTACTGTTACGCGTTTATACAGAGGGGTTCTGACCAGTCCAGAAAAACAGGGTCAACTGATAAACCGTTCGTATTGTTCAAGGTTTATATACAGAACAGGTTGTCTCATTATCATAAGAGCAATGTATTCGGTAGTGGGGGTAACAGTGGTAATAACGTCAAGTCAGCGCTAGAGTAGATATAATACTTGAATTTTTGTTATTTGTTATTTCTAAGTATATTATTTTTCATTAATGTTCAACATTCTTTAATATAAAGTAATAAAGTTTGAGAAAAAAGAAACTGTTTTCATTTCTTTCATTTTATCTCCATACAAAACAGTTGATTATTATTTCGTTTATAGCTACATGTTACCTGGTCGAAACGCTGTTTAACTTTTAAGGAACACGTTGCTTAAAACGAAAAAATTGTCGCAGGACATTTCATATCACAATATATAATGTAAAATATAGGAAGTGAAATGCAAATGCCTCTCATGTTTGATACGAACATTTTTCGGAAGCCATTCGCTATTTGAAAACTACTGAATGTCAGGTTTTCTAGTTGTTTTTAAACTTTTAAACAATGTATATAATTTGAAAAAAGCTCATTACGAGAAATCGTTCTATTTTTTAGAGTATAATAATTTATAAATTTAAACATTAAAATCAAAACATATTCAAACGTGAGTAAGCAACATTTTTATTAATTTGTTACCAGTAAAATAACATTTTAAATTCGTATTTTTCCTGAATTTACGTAGCTATTCGGATTTAATTTTAATAATTTAGATCAGTGCTTTCAAAAACCATGGGAACAGAAAATAACTATCATGATAACAAAGTAGGGTTTTGATAAATTTCAAAACCGGTTGAAAAAAAAGTTCCCATTTACGAAGAATTATTTTTCTATATTTGTTAAATCAATATTATACATATTTAAAATTGTACATAGTTTGTAAGAATTTGCTACAAGGGATGAACGCCAGGTAAAATAACAGTACAAATAAGCATTTCAAGATAATTGCCAATGTACCTGGCTTCGTAATGACATGACCGTATCACAGCAGGGATTTCATATTTCTATACGTTAGGGAGGATTACCAAAATTTGTAAAAACGACATATGTCAACTATTTCGTTTGCTGCAATTCGAATATTTTATTAAAACCTTGTTCTGTTTCACTAATAAGCAGCTTAAGTCAAAGGCGATAAGTTTACTATTATCTTGAAATACACTTTACAGACAATCTTAAAATTTACTGTACTTTTCTATCTTCACTCCCACCCTTATGTTGTTCATTAATAAATATGGAAAAAAAAATATAATAAACCTATTTCGGTTTGTGAGTTTTTCTTTTTATTTGTTTTATTGCAGTCTCATGTTTTACACTTATTACAAACCAGATTCGTCAAATGTAGCTAAGCACTTGCCGAACAATAAGGATAAATGTATAATGATAGTTATTCAAAAGAGAATAAAGAATTAAGGTTGGACACCTTAGAAGATAATGGACAAATGGATTTGTAAAACTTGCCGCTTTTGAAATTCCTTGAATTAATTCTTTAATATCGTAACAGTTATGTTTAGTTATGTTAAATACCTTTACAGATATTCTTATATTGTTATTCTGATGATGGTGTAGAATCTGAAAGGATCATAAATAATTGTTAATTAAAGTTTTACCGAGTGTTTTTCTTTAATTATAATTTACTAGTACGAAACAAAATTTGTTGCTAATGTTCTTAAACATTCAGATGTTATTCAAATTATCATAATTTTTTAACGTCAGTATTTTCACTTGGAAACAACATATTTGTTTCACGAAGTTCGTTTAAAATTGGTTTTAGAAATACAAAATAAAGATAATTCGTATTGATCTGTATAACACTTCTCTAGCCATTAGTTTGAAATTCGATTAAGGAATTCAAATGAGTGGGAGATATTAATTTTAATGATGTTATCCCATAATTTATTAATAAATTATTAATAAAAGTTTTCCTAATTATATAATCTAAATTTCATAGTAATTCTTCACTTGCTTTTTCAGTAAATAAATGTATCGAATTCCATACATATTTCATAAGCATCAAGTGGTGTATGCCTTTTTTTTGAAAGGTCAAATAAAGAATTATGCTAACTACTTATGTTACTTGCCCCGTCTGCACCAATATCGATCAATATAAAAATGTCAATTTTGTTTTTCTTTAAAATAAAATTCAAATATTTATGTCTTTGCTAGTAGCTCGTGCTACCTCAAACTTACGTACCTAAATAATCAGTTTGCACGGTATTGTGGTTATATCATATTTTATATTATTTATTCAAATAAAAGCATTCTCATTTAATAAATAACACATTTTACTTTTCTTAAATGCATTAAAATATTATGTCCTCACTTCGAAAAAGTCTAGCGTGTACTTTGTACTCTAGCGCAGGGTTTCTCAATTCACTAGTGGACGATTTTCGATTTTTAGTGCAAGGCAAACATTAGTCTTATTTGTCTATTAATAACAATTTTTAATGCTACGTAATTTATTTTACTTGTTATTATAAAAAAAATTATTTTATTTCCAATGATATTTAGCAAATTTTTAAATAAACCGCATTTCCACAACATTGTGCATTATAAGTTGAGATAGAATGATGTTCACTCGATAATTTTCTATTTATTTAGTTTCTTAGAGGCCAAAAGTTATTAGCTTTGAAAACAATCATCGAAAATATAAAGTTCCGATATTACTCTTTTTAGTAGTTTCTTTGATTCAGAAAACTTAATTAAAAAATTGGCGTCACTCTGTTAATTTTCATAGAAATAACTTAACTCGAAGTCTCCCTGAATCCAAACATTCTGGAGGACGACCTAATTTAATCACAACCTATGACGATTTTACAAAGAACTCTGTGAGACAAATAGTCCATAGTTTCTTCCATGACAATGAAATACCAACTGTGAATAAAATTTTAAATAAAATACGAAATCGACAAGATCTTTCACAAATGTCTCGTTCTTCATTGTATACTTTTATGAAGATGACCAATTTCAAGTAAGTTTATTTGTACATTATTTTACAGGCAAGAGAATACCTATTTGAGTAATTCATATTTTATAGATTTGTAAAATGAAATAGAAAAAGCGTATTGATTGAACGTGATGATATTATTCGATGGAGATGTAAATATTTAAGAAGCATCAAAAAATTCCGTTCAAATGGTCAAGTAATTTATTATCTCGATGAAATTTGGGTAAATGAAGGACACACTAACGAAAAAGTGTGGACTGATACCAGCATCCAAAGTAAAAGACATGCTTTTGTTGAAGGCCTTTCTAGTGGTTTAAAAAATCCTTCCGGGAAAGGAAAGTGTCTCATCGTTTTACATGTTGGATCTGAATTTGGTTTTGTAGATCAGGCATTATTATTATTTGAAGGTAAAAAAACTGCTGATTACCACGAAGAAATGAATAGTAAAGTATTTGAAGAGTGGTTTTCTAAACTGTTAGTTAAAATACCAGATAATTCTGTGATTGTTATGGATAATGCATCGTACCACAGTCGTAAATCAGAAAAAAATCTAACTTCATCGTCGAGGAAAAAATTAATGCAGGAATGGTTACAATCAAAAGACATAACTTTCGATATCGATATGGTACGATCTGAACTCTTGCATTTAATACAACTGCATAGAAATGAATATGATTCCTATGTTATCGATGATATGGCAAAAAAAAGTAATAAAGTTGTGTTAAGATTACCACCGTATCGTTATGAACTGAACCCCATTGAACTGATATGGGCAAAAATAAAAAATGAAGTTGCATCGAAAAACACAATCTTCAAATTGAAAGATGTGCAACAACTTTTTTTACAGGCAATCCAGAATGTTTCGAGTACTGACTGGCAAAATTGTATTAGCCATGTGATCAAGGAAGAAGAAAAGATGAGGAAATTAGATGGAATCATGGACACCGTAATTGAACCATTGATTATTTCACTTGGCGATGACAGTGAAACCAGCTCAACGGAGAGTGAAGAAGGCAATGAAGAAACGTAAGAATGAAAGACTAAAGAATGTGAAATCCTTATGTACTTAAAAATATGGTAACATCAAAAGAAAAGTCCAGATTACAACTCGTAATCATGAATCAAGAAAAAATCATCTGGATAATAAACATAATCTTTTCATCTACAATAGCGCAATACAACGTAGTGCTATCGAAAGCTGCTGCCAACCATTTTATATATTTATGTCTTGAAATGTTATCTTCTGTAATGTTATATATTTTTAAACAATTTGAAATTGTTTGTATTCAATTTTTTTATTAACGCATGTTATCCAGAAAACATTAAAAGTTTATGGCTCTATTCTGAACAAATATGTAAGTCTTACTTAAAATCGCTAGGAAAGAAGTTATTTTTATGTACAATTCTGTATTACAACAAATATTGATGCGTTTTTTTACAAATTTACAGATATGTAAGTGTTAAAGTTTTGTTAAAAATTGGTCTATTATATTTTTATTGCATTTTAGTTTAAAAAACAATATACATAATTGTGAACAAGTTATAATTGTTTTCATAAATCATTTTAACCTTTTTAATTTACTTTTACAGAAAATTATTATAATTAAATATATTCGTTTTTTATATTTAATAAATTAATTAGTTAAATAATGTTCTTCGTTTACTATAATAAAATAATTCCAAATTACGAGTATGAAGATGAAATGTCAAAATCAATTGTACCGCGATAAGAAATCTAGGGATTTTTTTAGTTGGTATTTACACAGTGTAAATCTGGCTACGGCATTCACTCCTCGTAGTTATTAAATGGACTATAGAGTAAGAAGTTTTTCATTCGGTAACTTCAAACTTGGAATATAAGAAAAGATTAATAACTTTTTTATTGTTTATAATATTTAATTATTTTTTACGGCACAAATTGGCACTAACTGTATAACTAAAAAAAATTAATTTGGTGATTCTTGGGGGCTAACTTCACACCTAGGGCTGCCCTAGTAGGGCATAATTACTGGTTAAAGTAAAAATATTCTATTCTATTTCTCTAAAGTCATTTGCCCAAAAAGCTTCAGTTGTTTTAAAAAAAACACAAAATATAATTTTAAATATCCAAAAGGTAAAATATGGTACGAAATTCAGCACGATCTGAATCAAGACGGTAGGAAGTTGAATAGATATTTATATTGTCAGGTTTAATCTGTTAGTATTTTAGGAAATTTAGTTATTTTCTAAAATCGGGTTTCTTTACCGTTCGTAATGCTTGTTCTATTTTTCTATTAAAAACATATCCTTAATGCGGTGTATTCATATTCATTCGTGGAAAACTAAAATCCGTTTCCATGATGTGTTTCAAACATTCGTTTTATTTTTATTTTATTTTTGGTATATAGAAGACCAAACAGAAAAATTAAACCAATAAAACCTTTCCACGTTTTGAAAAAATATATACAAATAATTAAATTTAAAAATTATTCAAAAAATAATTGCTTATGTCTATAACGAAGACATCTTGAATTCCCTTTTAAAAGATTTAAAATTCACATGAAATATATCAATAAACTGCTACATGTTGATGTATGTTTCCATTATCCTGTTTATTAGAATATTTTTATAAATATTAGTTGAAGTTTTATTTACATATACAGGGTGAGTCTGCGAAGACGCCCCCCCCCTTTAACTTTTTAATTATAAGTAATAGAAAAAAATGGCTCCTATAAAAGTTTTATTGTTTTACATATACTATTTGATGGCAGATGTAGATATTTTTTATAAAGTCAGGTTTACAAGATACGACTATCAACTTTTATTTTTCAAATGGCAACCTATAATTATTTTAATAAAATAGAAACCGCCATTTTTTTCTCTTTTCAACGATGTATTAACTTTTATTAATGTATTTGAAAAATTTCGAGAAAAATGAGATATTTAAAAATATTTGAAATAATTATTAAATAAATATTATAGGTGGCTATATGAAAATAAACAAAAGCGTAAAAATGTAAAACAATTAAATTAATGTCAAAAATGTATACATTTGTTTGTTACTTAATTTAACTTATTTTGTAAACAAAAAAAAATCATTTTGAAAAGTTCACGAAGAACGAATTAATTGATATGATTCTAATAATTAGTGAATCGACTTGCATCATAAGAAGAGCAAACAGAATTTACCGGGAGCGGTTTCCTAGACATTGGCAACCGAGCTTAAGAACACTGAGAATGATGTTTACCCGATTTCGAGAAACATAGCCACCTTTGATATTTGGTTAAAAATTATTTCTGACATTTCTAAATGATCTCATTTTTCTCGAAATTTTTCAAATACATTAATAAAAGTTAATACATCGTTGAAAAGAGAAAAAAATGGCGGTTTCTATTTTATTAAAATAATTATAGGTTGTCATTTGAAAAATAAAAGTTGATAGTCGTATCTTGTAAACCTGACTTTATAAAAAATATCTACATCTGCCATCAAATAGTATATGTAAAACAATAAAACTTTTATATGAGCCATTTTTTTCTATTACTTATAATAAAAAAGTTAAGGGGGGGGCGTCTTCCCAGACTCACCCTGTATATGAAAGCAATTAATTAGATAACTACATTTGATCTTATTATTAAATATTTTATAAAGTAATGTCACATCAGCAATAGTTCTTCTACTTTCTAGAGCGAATTTATATACAGGAAGGAGACTAGAACTCCAGAACATGGGAATTTAACATGTAAAATCATATTTTCGTAATTTCCTACTTCTCTAATTATTTTAATAGAAAAGCTTGTAGAGAAATTAGATTGGGTAATATCGTAAATCACCCCAAAAATAGCATTAGCCATGGAATTGGGACAAAAATGAACGAATGTTTAACGGTTTATCTGTCAAGTTAGCTGCGTTAGTTTATTTTTATTATTATTTGTAATTACAACAGTCTATGTTGATCTAGCAGAACAGGTAAATGAAAATTAGATTTTTTTCTCGATATTTACTTACGAGTATTTGGTACGAGTATAGCAAAATTACTCATGAGTACAAACAATGAATACTCCTAGTTAAGTACTCATGAGTACTTATTATCAGAACTCTGCCCAGCTCTGGATATAAGTGCGCATGCTCTAGCGCAGGATTTGTTTACCTTGTTTTGGCTATCGCTCACTTTTTTAAATTTTAAAGATACGCAATTTTCCTACCGCCCACTAGTTAGAATGCCCTAATTTTGACAAAGTCGCACAAAAAGAAAACAGTTAAAAAATTGATTATGAAAAAAAAATCTAGATCTGTCAAATGATATTAACCCGTATCGCCTTTTTAAATATTTTCATGTGTAATTTTCTTCTAAAAAACGCTCTCAGGGAGACTACGAGTTGAGTTATTTCTATGAAAATTAACGGAGTGACCTCAATTTTTAAATTAAGTTTTCTGAACCGCAGAAACTGCAAAAAAGAGTAATGTCAGAACTTTATATTTTCAATGATTTTTTTTTTAAATTCAATAACTTTTGGCTTCTAAGAAACTAAATATATAGAAATCATTTTATCTCAACTTATAACGCACAATGTTGTGGAAATGCGTTTTATTTAAAAATTTGCTATATATCATTAGAAATAAAATATGTATATTTTTTTATAATAACAATGTTAAATAAATTACGTAGCATTAAAAAATGTTATTAATAGACAAATATGATTAATATTTGCCGCGCACCAAGAATCGAAAATCGCCCATTAGTGAATTGAGAAACCTTGCGCTGGCGTACAAAGTACACGTAAGGACATAATATTTAAATGCATCAAAGCAAAGTAAAATGTGTTACTTATTAAATGAGAATGTTTTTATGTAAATAAATAATATAAAATACGACCTACTAGCCAAGACATGAATATTTAAAAAAAATTTAAAGAAAAACAAAATTGACATTTTTATATTGATTGATATTGGTTCCGACGGGGCAAAGTAACAAAATTAGTTAACATAATTCTTTATTTGACCTTTCAAAAAAGGCATAACGCACTTGATGATGCTTATTAAAAATATATGGCATTCAATACATTTATATACTGAAAAAGCAAGTAAAGAATTGCCATGAAATTTAGATTATGTAATTAGGGAAACTTACAATTGGTTTTTGCGTAATTCTTTGCAGTAGATAAATTACGAAGTAATTTATTTATTAATAAATTTCGGGATAACATATTAAAATGAATATCTCCCATTCATTTGAATTCCTTAATCGAATTGTAAACCAATAGCCTAGAGTTAAGAACGTATTTGGAAGTTTCAATGAGAAGAGTTATACAGATGAACACGAATTATCTTTATTTTGTATTTCTAAAACTAATTTTAAACGAACTTTGTGAAACAAATACGTTGTTTCCAAGTGAAAATACTGACGTTAAAAAATTATGATAATTTGAATAATATCTGAATGTTTAAGAACATGTGCCGACGCGGGTAATACGATTTTAAAAACTATTTTTACGTTGTCCACGCCGACACAGGGCCTATGTTATTTACAGTTGTTGTATTTGTATGATTTATGTTTAAAGCAATCTATGAACTTTGTTATTCTATTTACTGTTGTTATGTTTATTTTCATGAATTATTATATTTCGATTTTTGACAAGAGAACAAGCAAAAATAAATAGCTCTTGAATAATATCAGTCTTTCTTATTGAACTTCATCATTTTATTCATTATGTAACATCAGCTTCCAGTTACTTATCTGTACATTATATTGTGTGTACCGAAGAATCAACAATACTTCGCTACAAACATTAACAACAAATTTTGTTTCGTACTAGTAATTTATAATTAAGAAAAAACACTCGATAAAACTTTAATTAAAAATTATTTATGATCCTTTCAGATTCTACACCATCATCAGAATAACAATATAAGAATGTCTGTATTTAACATAACTAAACATAACTGTTACGAGATTAAAGAATTAATTCAAGGAATTCCAAAAGCGGCAAGTTTTACAAATCCATTTGTTAATTACCGTCTAACCTTATTCTTTTTTTCTCTTTGTGAATAACTATCATTGTACATTCGTTATTGTTTAGCAAGTGCTTAGCTACATTTGACAAATCTGGTTGTAATAAGTGTAAAACATATGAGACTGAAATAAAACAGAAAAAAAAGAAATACTCGCAAACCGAAATAGGTTTGTTATATTTTTTTCCAAATTTATTGATGAACAACATAAGGGTGGGAGTGAAGACACAGAAAAGCACAGTAAATTCTAAGATTGCTTGTAAAGTGTATTTCAAGGTAATAGTAAACTTATCGCCTTTGACTTAAGCAGCTTATAAGTGAAACAGAACAAGGTTTTAATAGAATATTCGAATTGCAGCAAACGAAATAGTTGACATGTATCGTTTTTACAAATTTTGGTAATCCTCCCTAACGTATAGAAATATTAAATCCCTGTTGTGATACGGTCTAGTTATTATGAAGCCAGGTACATTCAATTATCTTGAAATGCTTATTTGTACTGTTATTTTACCTGGCGTTCATCCCTTGTAGCAATATTGATTTAACAAATATAGAAAAATAATTCTTCGTAAATGGGAACTTTTTTTTCAACCAGTTTTGAAATTTATCAAAACCCTAGTTTGTTATCATGATAGTTATTTTCTGTTTCCATGGTTTTTGAAAGCACTGATCTAAATTATTAAAATTAAATCCGAATAGCTACCTAAATTCAGGAAAAATACGAATTTAAAATGTTATTTTACTGGTAACAAATTAATAAAAATTTTGCTTACTCACGTTTGAATATGTTTTGATTTTAATGTTTAAATTTATAAATTATTATACTCTAAAAAATAGAACGATTTCTCGTAATGAGCTTTTTTCAAATTATATACATTGTTTAAAAGTTTAAAAACAACTACAAAACCTGACATTTAGTAGTTTTCAAATAGCAAATGGCTTCCGAAAAATGTTCGTATCAAACATGAGAGGCATTTGCATTTCACTTCCTATATTTTACATTATATATTGTGATATGAAATGTCCTGTGACAATTTTTTCGTTTCAAGCAACGTGTTCCTTAAAAGTTAAACAGCGTTCGACCAGGTAACATGTAGCTATAAACGAAATAATAATCAACTGTTTTGTATGGAGATGAAATGAAAGAAATGAAAACAGTTTAATTTTTCTCAAACTTTATTACTTTATATTAAAGAATGTTGAACATTAATGAAAAATAATATACTTAGAAATAACAAATAACAAAAATTCAAGTATTATATCTACTCTAGCGCTGACTTGACGTTATTACCACTGTTACCCCCACTACCGAATACATTGCTCTTATGATAATGAGACAACCTGTTCTGTATATAAACCTTGAACAATACGAACGGTTTATCAGTTGACCCTGTTTTTCTGGACTGGTCAGAACCCCTCTGTATAAACGCGTAACAGTACAATTTGTTGTGCGTAGTCTGTACAAGAATTTCGTGTTAAGCACTCATCTAATTCAAAATTTGTTCGTATGTTCGTGAACCCCTGTTGCAAGGCCCAAGCTTCAGCTAACACTTGCAGGAAGTTCTACAAGAATCGTATCGCGAAAGAATAAGTGTTCAGCGAATCAGTTCTGTGCATTAAAGTTCAGTGTTTGTATTGTGTTCTTCGCCAATCAACATGGCGTCTGACTATGATCGCCTAGAGGAACTCGACATGGGGATTGCTTCCTTGAAGACAGGCAGCGACCTAAACAGACTCATTGAAGTGCTAACCGAGATGATCCGCCTGCTGAAAAGCCTCTTGCAGAACCAACAGGAGTCATCTGCAAATGTGAGTGAAGATGAAGCTATTTGTACCAATCAACCCATGCTAGAAGATGATGCCATTTTCACCTCGTCTACATCCGCTACTATTACTGACGCCAATGTGAACACGCCTCGCCTATCCGCGACATCTATATCCGCCGCTAGAATCCCAAACAACGCCACTTGCAGAACAACACCTGGCAAATCAAATACAAGCGAAGATGACGTTTTCAAATGTTCCCAGCCAGAGCTGCCGACATATATTCTCGAGATTATAAAAGAGCGTCGAAGAGCCAGGAAGGAGTGGCAGCGCACTCTATATCCACCAGATAAAAAAAAATACAACCGCCTTAGCACAATACTAAGGGATGCAATGAGAAGCTTTAAAAACCAAAATTAAACCGAAACACTCACTGCAAGACCTTGCAAACCCAGGGAACTCTTGCCAGTGTTATTTGGGAGTACAAGGACTAGCGCACACTTCCGTAGAGTAGTCAAAGCAGACAACCCAATTGCGACAACATAAATATTCTCACTATATATGAATATTACGGACTTCCTTGTAATTTTCGGGTGCAAAGAAAAACAACTCCGTAAACATAAGTGTCATGTAATTAATACTAGTAGCGTTAGTGTGTGAAATTGTAGTATTTGTATTTGTGTATATTAAAAATTGTAATGGCAACATACTGTTCCTTAATAAATAATAAATGTTGTAATGAATTGTTACTAATAATAATAAATAAATGTATTATTCTATATACCAGTAGTCACATCTGTTGCGAAAATGTGATACAGTAGTTATTATTGTGCATCAACGGGTGCTACAGAGAAAACAATGGAAGAGGAACAGGCGAAGCCACATTGAAAAATATATAACGTTGTTGGATTGTATTGAAGTTTACAGTGTTAACCTCTGTTACAAACAAAGACTATTATAAACAAATTAGTGAAATTATCGTCTAAATTTTACTGTGGTTTATTAAATTCTCCCGTCTAAGAGCCAGAAGCGTGCCATCTGGACTGCTCTTTGGCCGAATTTCTAGCAGAGGATTCATCGGTGTTTGTTTGTTTTTAATAAACACTATAACAGATTACAATTACTCTTTATTTTGTATGATTTGTTTAGCTACTTCTCTTATTTACTTCTCTTTGCCATTTGTAAACCTGCTTTCAATAATACGTTATATTAATAATATGATTCATTTAAATATCATAACTGGTAGGTAGCTTGCTAATTATTTAATAAATATATGATATTTGTCATAGATTAAAATTATCGCTGAAGTATCTTATAATGATTTATATTTTATTAAGTGTTTTCCCTGCCTATTTGTAATTTCAGCTAGTCGTGGTTTTATTTAACTAGGTAGGTGCATTATAATGTATATGCATAAAATCTATATAAGACAATAAATATTCCCATCTAGTTGTACAGGATTACGAGATAGTTATTTGTTTTTTGAAGGCTCTTAAATTTAGGGTGGTTCCGCAACAATTGTGTGCATTATTTTTTCATACTTCTAGTTGGCTAGATTTCATTCATACATCTTTGTTGGAGCATCGGAATAAGAAGCGATTCAAGTCGTTCGGTTCGTGTAGGTAGAAATTAGTACAACTCTTCGTTGTGGCAGTGGCCGTTGTGGAAAAAGAAAAATACTTGTAGATTTTATTAGTACTTTTAATTGGATACTTAATGAGAAGTAATGATTACTAATATTAGTGGTGTAGGAAAATGTGTGGCGAAGGATCAAAAGAAACGTGATGAATGGTTTTAAACAATTTTTATTTTCACCGAGGACGTTTCGACGCAACCTGCGTCATCTTCAGCTCTAAAATATTTTTTTTATTATTTTGATAAATACAAAAATAAATTTTAAATACAAAAAATGAAATAATTCTTACCAGAACAAGTGATATAAAATTAATAACAGTAAATTTAACAATAAAAGTTGATATATAAAACATTTTGCATCTAATAGGATGCGTCAAGGACAAGTTCTGACTTAATAGTAAAAAATAATTTTGTAAAAATAATAAACTAGCCAAACATTTTTCCTCCATTTTAAAACTTGTTACTGATTCAGACTATAATATAAAGAATTCATTCGATTTTGTTAAAGAAGTCACTTCAATCACAACCCAACCAGGATGCGTTATGTGTTCATTAGATGTTGTCGCTTTATTCCCTTCCATACCCCAAAGTTTAGTTTTCGATTGCATTAATGAATTATGGCCCTCCATTTCTGAACATACTGACATGAACATAGAGCAATTTAAAAACGGTCTAAAATTAATTTTTGATTCCTTCACGTTCCAATACCAAAATAAATATTACAAACAGATTGATGGTACACCACAAGGCTCCAGTATCAGTAGTACTTTAGCTGATATTGTTCTACAAAAATTAGAAAAAACATTCATTAACTCAGCAAATAATTACAACATCATGTATTACAGACGTTATGTAGACGATTGTTTTCTTATAATTAAATCTGATTCCATTCCTGACCTATTAACTATTGTCAATAATTTCCACCCACGTATACGTTTCACCTTGGAAATGGAAGTTGAATCTAAAATTAATTTCCTCGACGTTACTGTCACCCGTCATTCTAACAACACATTCTCCACGAATTGGTACAGAAAAAGCACACACTCTGGAAGATACCTTAATTTCCACTCGTTCACTTCGATACAATACAAAAGAAGCGTAGTTAATTCCCTTGTTGACCGAGCAATCCTCCTTTCAAATTTTCAAATACATCATTGATACACTCCATACAAACGGTTATCCCATTAAATTCACAACAAATATTATTAATAAACGATTAAACAAAATAACTAACTTGAATACAACTAATAGACCACCAACTAACACTGAACTTGACACATATTTTTGCAAAATACCTTTTAAAGTAAACCTCATAAACATATTAAATTTTATTCTCAAAAACCATAATATAAAAATAATTCCCACACCCCAAAACACCCTTAAAAATCATTACACCAAACTAAAAGATAGTGAAAACCCAAATAATAAAAAAACATAGTATATGAAATAAAATGTCTTGGCTGTGACTGATCATACATCGGTGAAACCACTCAAAAAATTCATTCCCGTCTTTACCAATACGAATATCACTGCAACTTACTAAATCCATCACATAACGCACTCTGTAATCATAATCAAACCACTGGATAAAAATTTGATTTTAATAACCCAAATATTTTACACACAGAACTAATAAATGCAAAAGACTAACCTATGAAACAATATACATTAATATTAATAAAAATAAACATGTTAACCACAAAACAGATTTCCATAATTTTGCACAAATTTCAGCACCCATCCTTCAACTCTTTTCTGATAGATGACATTGACTTTCAACCTTCGCAATAATTTGTGGATTATTACTTATTTTTACAAAATTATTTTTTACTATTAAGTCAGAACTTGTCCTTGACGCATCCTATTAGATGTAAAATGTTTTATATATCAACTTTTATTGTTAAATTTACTGTTATTCATTTTATATCACTTGTTCTGGTAAGAATTATTTCATTTTTTGTATTTAAATTTATTTTTGTAGTTATCAAAAAAAATTTTTTTAGAGCTGAAGATGACGCTGGTTGCTTCGAAACTTCCTCGATGAAAATAAAATTGTTTAAAACCATTGATCACGTTTCTTCTGATCCTTCGCCACACATTTTCCTACAACATATATTTTCGGATCACTACATTACACAACATAATATTACAGTGCTTGAAGATGGGATTGTAATTAATTAAGTGGTTCTCTTAGTATCAGTACCATATAACTATTCTGTTCTTCCTATATCTAGATGTAATTAGATTTTTACAGATACATAAGCAGTCTTTCAGATCATTTTATCCGGGGGGGTTTAATCTTGTCTTCGGGGGATAGGGGCAGTTTTGGATTGGTGGGTTACTTTTTAAAGAAAAATAAAGATACATGTTTATAATGTTTAATATTTAATTAGGTACTACATATAATATAGGGGAAAGTAGCCTGATTTGGACCAATTTTATAATATTCACTATATAAAGGAACGGAAGAAGTGTCAATAAAAATTAAGTAGTAGAAAAGAAACTCCCTAAGTGTACCTTCAAAATAAAACCATTTATTAAATTTTAAATATTATTTTTAATAGTAAAGAATAAATTCAAAAAAATCTTGTCATCGGTCCAATATAGGAAACCGGTTTCCTTATTTGGACTTCTAGCTTCCTAAATTGGACCATTAGCTTTCTTAACGAAAATTACAACAATAGAACCTTTTAACTACAGCACTAACTCCAGCACACTGAGAATGAATCCAAGTGCGACATTTCGTATATTGTATCATATTTTCTTCCTTGGTTTCTTCACACAATGTACAAAACCATGAATCACCATTTTTTTTTTATGTTTCGCATTTTGTCAGAGAGATAGGGAAAGGCAACAAATTTAAAGGGCTCATTGTTTAAAATCGGATAGTTTCGTCACATCTTAGGAAGAGATAGGAGAAGTCAACAAATTTAAAGGTCTACACAATGCTCCAAGATCATAGAACTGAATAGGGTAACAAGGTAAGACTTGTCGACGTGTCGCTTCTGTATGTACTATTCTGTGCCGTAATCACAATTTTTGTCGGTCCAATTTGGGCAACTGTTTTAGGTCCAACTTGGGCAACTTGAATATTTTATACTTAAAATTATACGAAAATGTCAAAGTAACATAAACTCATAAAATTGTAACAGGAAATTATAGTTAGATAAGTAAGCTTTGTGATGATATAAGAGGACTTGTAATTACTTACGTTTAGACGAACTAACGTCTTTCACTCTTACATCAAAATAACAAATTTTCTTCGTAGTCAAACAAATAACCCTTCTCTTAATGTAACCATGAGACATTTTTTTACAAACACGATTACATTAATCTGGTCTACCTCTACGTATAACAAGTAGTCTATCTAAAATCGCACAGATTTTATCAATCTTTGGATACCACAGCGGTCCAAATTAGGCTACGGTCCAAATTAGGCTACTCTCCCCTACGTGTATATAAAACAAATAAAAAAGTATTCACAAACATAAAACATAGTTAAGAAATCAAGTGAAAAAATAAATGTCAGTAACCTATAATAATTTAATTCTACGCTATTTTTTACGGGCATAATTATCTACTACTTCTTCTATCATCTCCGTAGACAATTCTTCAGGACCTTCAATACTAATCACCATACACAAATTTAAAGTTTCCGGATTCGGACGGTTTCCAATTTTATCTTTAATTCTGTTCATTGTACTAAAAGATCGTTTTACTGCAGCTGTTGACACCGGTATTGTTTTTAATTTCAAACATAAAATTTTTAACTCGGTGTATCCCAAATTGGAACTTAATAAATATAATGTGTTCCTGTATCTCCCAAGCGGAGCATAGGGCAACCGAACTCACCGAGCCGCAGTTCTAACTGCCGTACTGTCGGTTGTTTCAAATTGGAACTTAATATTACATTATTTATATCAGTATCCTTTGGTAATTCTGCAGCAACATATCGAAATGATCTGATATCATCGTGCAATTGATCATACTTTAAATGTAAATATTTACAAATCTTAATTATATAATTATCATCGATTTCTGAAAAAGCTTGAGATGTTGTAAACAGAGAACTTATTTTTATTAAGTCTAAAGCACAATCATTAAATCTGTCTTCCATGTTAGATATCATCGTATCAACAAATTTTTTAGTTACGTTGAAAGACAAATTCGTGTGTTCGTCTTCGTCAAGTCTTCCAAGTTCTTTTACATTATTTATTAGAGATTTATAATTTATAAATATTCCTAAATTTTCATATTGAGTACTATTCTTACAATGCAATGAAATATCTTTTAAATGTTTTAAAGTTGAATTTATTATTAAGGGTAATTGAGATAATTCTAATTGTTCTGTCTGTAATGTTTTACTTAAGTTAGATACAGCGAACAGAGATTCATGAAGCACAGAGAAAACAATAATAAAACTTGTTTTCTGCATTTCTAATAAAATACCTCTCGCAGTTAAAGCCAAATCTTCTCCATCCTTATGTATATTTTCACAGGTCATCATAATCGATTTATAACATTTCATTACAGCATTAAGTGATCAATAATTGCTTAATCAACGTACATCAATTCCTTCCGGAATTTTTAACACGGGTTCATTTAAAATAATTTGAACGTCGTGAAGAAGTGTGCTTCTCTTTTTGAAGATTTATGGAACATTTTATAAATATCTTTTATTGTATGTAACACTCTCTTAATTTTCGGGAATTTATCACGTGCACTTATCAAAGCTAGCGATAATATATGAGATCGACAGTGTATATACGGAATTTCTCTTCCTGCATGTTTGGATAATAGGGTGGTTGTAAGAAATTTGAATTTGGAAATCTATATTATATATGGATACATTTATCTATTTAAACATTATTTGTGAAAACAAAATGGCAATAATCCGTATAAATTAAGAGTTATTAATGATTGAAAAATGTGTAAATTTTCAAATAAATCACGTGACTTAAAGTGTCCCCCACTATTTGCTGATGTCATTGGTCTTGGTGTCGCAGTGTACCAATAAATAAACAGCTTCACTGGTTGGCGAACACGCGCAGTTTAGAACCATGACCAATGATGTCATACTAGTGGGGGTAGATATAAGCAAGAAATTTTGGCGCGATTATTTTTTCTCTAATATTTCAAAAACTATAACGAAAATTTTTTTTTCTTTATTTCCTGTGTTTAAATTACCTACAAACTCTTTCTAATAAAATAATTTTTAAAAAATGTGCAACCACCCTATTGTGCTCTAACTCCTTTAATTGCGCCTGAAAAATTACTGGCACCGTCGAATGAACATGAAACTAAATATTTGATGTCCAATCCTCTGGAATTTAACTCTTCTATTATATGTTGTGTTATATTTGCTACGTCTGTACTTTTTAATTTTACCAGACATAAAAACATTTCTTGAATTTCATTTGCATTGACAAATCTAGGTGCGTGAAGTTAGCAGAATGAAGTAAAGCACTAACGAAACAATTTATATACAAAGTTAGTGCTTCGTTAGTGCTCTTTGGTGCTTCTTCAATTTCTTTAGCAGGAGTCACCATACCGCTACAAAAAGCATTCAACTTATTTTCCTGCCAGGTTCACACTAGCAGGAACTTTGAAAGATAAATTAATGAACTTGGTGTCAAAAGTTAGTGCTTTGTTAGTGCTCTTTAGTGCTTCTATTAAAAAAGTTACAAGTCATACTATATCGCTACCAGGAGCATTCGACAGTTTTCCTGCCAAGTTCACACTAGCAGGAACTTTAAAAGATAAATTATTGAAATTGGTGTCGAAAGTTAGTGCTTTGTTAGTGCTCTTTAGTGCTTCTATTAAAAAAATTACAAGTCATACAATATCGCTACCAGGAGCATTCGACTGTTTCTTGCCAAGTTCACACTAGCAGGAACTTTAAAAGATAAATTATTGAACTTGGTGTCGAAAGTTAGTGCTTCGTTAGTGCTCTTTATTGCTTCTATTAAAAAAAATAAAAGTCATACTATATCGCTACCAGGAGCATTCGACTGTTTTCCTGCCAAGTTCACACTAGCAGGAAATTTGAAAGATAAATTAATGAACTTGGTGTCAAAAGTTAGTGCTTCGTCAGTGCTTTTTAGTGCTTCCATTAAAAAAAATCACAAGTCACACAACGTCGCTATAAGTAGTAGTCGTCATTTGCTAATTTATGTAGATCGGCATATTATAAAGTTTATTTATTGTAATAAAATATCAAAAATTATTAGCAACTTTTTCGCTCATTTTGTGCTATTTATTGATACATTGTATTTTTTTTTGTGTTCAGGTCGTACAATTGTCATTATCAAAATAATACGAATACGATATGTTTCCGTTTGCTTATTCATAGAGAAAAATTTAAAATTAATATAACAGTAATTTTTTCTGATCTCGTTCCATTTATTGCATTATTTTTAAATTTTTTCATTGATCTCGTTTTATTATAAGTAAGCTGCAGGGAATATATACTATTCAATTTATCGAAGAAATAATTACATTACATTTTTATATAAATAACGTAGATCATAACTCACTAGTAGGTTAAAATTATCTTGTCTCATTGCTTATTGTTTCGTAGCTATAATAGTATTACGTTAAGTAAGTTTATCCAACACAGTGTAATTATAACGATATAAGTATGCTGTTTTTAGATAAATAAAGTAGGTCATAAGTCACTAGTGAGCTAAATATATTAACTCACTGTTTTTTGGTTCGTATCATATTAACTACGTTATAAAACCTTCTCTACACTTTTTTGTTCCTAAATGTCATTTCGAAATTCCATCTGTCAAAAGTCTTATATGTATTTTATATCAATGATTAAAATGTGTTGGATAAAATGTTGTATGGCACACGTGTGTTAATTACCTAAATCACTTGAAAAAATACCACACTCGGCCTAACGGCCTCGTGAGCTAAACTTTTCCCACATGACTTATCTGTAATATAACACACTTGTACCATAAATAACTATTATTTAACTATTTTTATTATTATATGTTACATTAAATTTTAAGTGTAACAGTACTTACAGTTACTCACAAGACAATAAAAAGTTATGTAAGTTAAATTATATATTAAATAAGTAACAGGAATGAATCGAAATACGTTTATTTATAAAAAATATGACACAGTGAATAGATTGATGTTTCTTAACTACTATTTTTCACAGACTGCTGTATATACTATATATAACTAATAACAATAACAATTCATAGATATATACATGAACTATTTATCTTTAACAAACAACCTTGATACTTCAATACTTTTCCTTGTTAATGTAAAATAGTTCAACTATAAATACAATTTTCAAATAAATCGAATTTTTGCAGTCCTATCTGGCTATATAAAATTTGAAGACGAACTCTAGCTAACGGCTTAGTTATAATTCCAGCTAGTTGTTTGTCAGTTGAAATTTGCTGAATATCTAGTCTGCCTTCCAAAACCTTTTCTCTAATGAAGAAATGTTTAATGTCTATATGTTTTGTTCGGCGGTGAAACTCTGGTTTCTCTGCTAGTCGCACTGCAGCTGTATTGTCTACTAGCAATACTGGAAGATTCACTGATGTAATTTGGCTGTCTTTTGAGCCAAATGATTTCTTTCGCTGCTTCATTCGCTGCGACTATTTCTGCTTCAGTGGTTGACGTAGCAACTGTAGCTTGTCTCTGGCTCATCCAGGATACTGCTCCTCCTGCATACATTGTGAGAATCCCAGAAGTAGATCTTCCTGTCTTTGTACAGCCTCCGAAGTCTGCGCCGCTGTAGCTCTGAAGAAAACTATTATTTTTATCTGAAAAATAAATAATTCCTATATCTACAGTGCCTGCTATGTAGCGAAATATTCTTTTCAATCTTGTAATATCTTCTCTTATTGGATTTTCGAGCGACCTTGATAGAATCCTACGCTGAATGCTAAATCTGGTCTTGTTCCAAGCATAAGATACGTGAGTGCACCAACTGCTTGTCTGTATGGAAAATTCTCTGACTTTTTCATGTCTTTCCCTGATGTTGAAGTATCCTGATAGTGTAGCATAGGTGTTGAGACTTCTTTACAATTAGAAAAATTAAAACGATCTAAAATCCTTTTAGCATACGCTTTCTGACATTTTAATACTTCCATCATTCCTTCTTGTAATTTCCAGTCGCAAATAATATTCTGCAGGTTTTATTGATATTTTAAATTCCTTTTTTAATTTTTCCAAAAAATCATCCAAATCTTCACGAGTTGTAGATGTTACAAGTCCGTCATCAACATATAAAATTAAGATCAGTTTCTTGCCTTTCCTCTCACGTATATATAAACATGGATCAGCTTCACTCATTTTGAATCCTGATTTTGTCAAGAAATTTCCAAATCTTTTATACCAACATCTAGGAGCTTGATTTAGTCCGTATAAACTTTTTCTTAGCTTACAAACTCTCTCTGTGTTATCTTCGTACCCTTCTGGTTGCTTTATATATATACTTTCTTCTAGTTCTCCATATAAAAAGGCAGTAGATACATCAAACTGAACAAGATGCATCTTTTCACTTGCAACAATGCTTAATATCGCTCGAATTGTACTAAGTTTTGCAACTGGACTGAAGGTTTGTCGATAATCAATTCCTGGCCGTTGATTAAAATCTTTAATCACTAATCTTGCCTTATATTTATCGATGCTGCCGTCTTGATTTTTCTTTAATTTAAACACCCATCTACATGGCAAAGCCTTAGCTCCATGCGGTAAAGATACCAGCTCCCAAGTCTTATTTTCTTTTAGTGATTTCATTTCATTTTCCATTGCCTTTTCCATTGTTTGTTATCTTTACTTCTTGTTGCTTTTTCAAAAGATTCAGGACCTATATCCTCTGCAAATAAAATGTAATCATCAAATCGTTGAGGCATTCTAATTTGTGATCGATCTCTAAGAATTCTGTTATCTGTTGTTTTATTTTTTTCTTCATTTTCATCATCTAGATTTCCACTATTTATTGTAATTTCTTGTTCTTTTTCTTCATTTTCAAATTCAGTTTCATATATCTCATGACCATTTATGTTTTCTTCTCTACTTCTTTCTTCTCAAATTCTTTTATTGTCTTTATGTTCTAAGTTTTCGAATTCGCTATTTAAAAATGGTAATGTTATATGTTTTACACAATTAGTTGGTTTTTCCTGAAACTGAACATCTTTGGATTAAATAACTTTACGAGTTTCTTTTACCCAAATTCTGTATCTTTCATCACCATCATATCCTACTAAATATCCTTTTTCTGCTTTCTTAATCATTTTCTTTCTATTTATTTTTGGAATATGAAAGTAGAATTTAGTTCCAATAATTCTAAAAAGCTTAATTCTTGTCTTTTTTCGTATCCATAATTCATAAGGACTAAGAGCATCAACGGATGACTTTCCTGTTCTATTCAGAATATATATGGCTGTGTTGATAAATTCTGCCCATAGAGATTCTGGAAAATTAGCTTCTAAATTAGTAATTAGAATACCTGAAAGTTCTTGCCATTTCTACTATTGTCCGGTTTTTACGTTCACTTCCTCCATTTTGTTCCGGTGTGTAGGGTGCTGTTAATCTTTGTGTGATTCCTTCACACTGGAGAAATTCTTTGACATTTTCGTCATCAAATTCTCCTCCGTTATCACTTAAAAATTCTTGAATTTTATGGCCTAATGTTTTTGCATGTGTGATGAATAGTTTTAACACATTTTTAACTACTGATTTTTCCCTAATAAAATAGCCATAGCGAAATTTTCTGTAATTGTCCTTAAACACAACTAAATATCGCTTTCTCTGAAAGGATTTACAAAAGGGACCACATACATCGGATGAAATTAACTCACCGGTTTTCTTTGCTCCTTCTCGAATTCCAAAAGGCAACCGATGAGATTTTCCGTATATACAGGGCTCCCAGATTTCTTTTTTAACTTTGACATTGACACCAAATAATTTCTGTATCATTGCTTATACATGACGTTTGTCTTGGTGACCACATCTCTCATGCTGTAGCTGCAATGTGGACATAGCTGTTTGTGCAAAATTAATTTCTATTCTTTTGCTTGGTACAATCGGCTCAATAGCTGCTTTGTATAGTGTTCCTTTTACTCTTCGATTTCCGCATAACAATATTTTATTATTTGCTTTTAGATGGCATTTTGTAGGAGAAATTTTTTTTTTGTTATATTAGGAATGTACCAAACCTCTTTTAATGTTATTTCTCTTTGATTTTTGCCGATTTTTGACAATGCTTTAATTATGCCTGATCCAATTGCATTCAGTACTTCTTCTATCGCTGCTTGTATACAACATGAAATTTCGAATTCTGTGAAATAGACAAAATTTTCTAAACAATTTGTCATGTTGCACCATTATCTATCCACCAATCTGTAGACTTTGTACCACTTAAAAAAGCTTGATAATTCTCTGAAGTAAGAGCTATACTCAGAACTGCGTCTTCTTTACATACTTTACTCTTAGGTGGTCTCCCATCTGCTATCCACTTCTTACAAGTTCTTACCCAGTGTCCTCTCTTCTTACAATAATTACACATATCTTCTCTTTAAAATATCCTTTTATAGTAAGTTGTATTTTTACTAAATACTTTTGCTTCTAGTGCCTTTTGCTTATTGTTATTTTCTCTACCTTTTGTAAAATTTCTCTCAAATACACAAAGCGGCGATGTTAATTCATCAAGAGTTTTCTTTTCATCATTGGTAAGAAACATCCAGCTTGATCTAAAAATTTCATAATTATTGGGCAAGATATATAATATTTTACAAACTATAAGTAACTCAGGTAGAACATTTTCTTCTTTTGCTTTCAAGCTATTATTCAAATCATTCCATAAACTTTCTAATTTCGCTATATGAGTTAAAACATCTTCGCCTGAAGTCCAACAGAATCCAAAGAAATCTGTACAAATCCTAAACAACTGTTCTTTTGATATAGCCTCGAAGTTTTGCATTAATGCTTCCCAGGTCTCTTGTGCTGTCTCTTTATCCATTACTTTTTCATAAACGCAGTCTGTAAGTGAACTGTTTGCTTTACGACACAAATCAGATTTTTTTTTATGTTTTCTAATTTGATCCTCTGTAGCTTCTTCACTTATTGGTTTCGGCTTTACTAACCGACCTTCGATTATATCTAAAGCTCCTTCATGGTAATCGAGAAGATCTCTTATCTTCCGTTTCCAAATAGGCCAATCTGAATCACCTGTTAATGGTTTCTTGTGCTTGGAGAAATCCATTTTATTAGGTCGTCTTTATTAAAAATGACTAATATAATCATTAGCAAAATATCCCTGGGCCCATAACCAGTTAAATTATATATTAAATTAGTAACAGGAATGAATCGAAATAAGTTTATTTATAAAAAATATGACACAGTGAATAGATTGATGTTTCTTAACTACTGTTTTCACAGACTGCTGTATATACTATATAAAACTAAGAACAATAACAATTTATAGATATATGGATGAACTATTTATCTTTCACAAACAACCTTTATACTTTAATAATGTAGGCACCAACGAGGCAATTATTTCAAATTAGCAATATTCGTAGTCAGTATTCTTATCTACTTCCTTCTTATTTTTATATATAACATCAAAATTGTAACTGCCTACTGTTATTGTTGTATTACTGACTGCCTAAAAATTAGTATTATGGAGGAGATTCAAAAAGTGAACAAATATAAATATCTAGGCAGTGTAATAACTAGTGATAGTAAATGCGAAACAGACATTAATACCCGTATAACAATCGCTAAAATCGCGTTCGGGAAAATGAAAAATATTTTAACAAATCACGGGGTTGGTAACAAATTAAAAGTGCGAATAATCAAATGTTACATGTGGAGCGTTCTCCTATGCTATAAGGGTGTGAATAGTGGACAATCAGCAAGAAACTAATAAACAAATTGCGGCCAGTGATTATCTCTGTATAATAGGAGTATAGTACAGTAAAATTGTTATTATAATACTAAACAAACTTAAAGTATTATTTTTTTTTCAATAAACCCACATTACAAAAAATAAAAATAATTAATTTGAATACAGGTTTTGGCGTTGGAAGATATAACGTATTTTCCCAATCTTTTTATATATTTTGATCAGAAATAATTATGAAAGAAAATAACTGAATACCTACACATTTACAAATTAACATTGTGATCCCTATACAAGTACGCTTATTCCCCGTGAATCGTTGATAACAAAAAATGACATGAGCAGAAATTTATTGTTTCAATAATTTTATTTTAGAGTTGACTCGATTACTGAAGCAAGAAATCTTTTGAAATAAAAGTGTATTTAATACTTTGATTTACAAAAAATCTTATTTGTTACTCGTATCAACAAATTTTCAAAGATACTCGTATAACTCGGTATAAAGAACGTGTTCCTAAAAGAACCCTTTACTTTTAATATATAAATTTTATTCGGCGAACACTACATTATTTTCCGCGTTTTGACGTAGACCTATATTAACTATTACCTACATATACAAAATATTAATATAAATTTTTAACAAAGAATTTAAATAGATATAAATAGTGTAGATAAGCTTACTTAACGTAGTACTATTATAGATACGAAACAATAAGCAATGAGATAAGATACTTTAACCCACTAGTGAGTTATGAGCTACTTTATTTATATAAAAATGGTAAGGCTATTAGCCTATTAAAAAATAAGGCAATAAATAGAACGAGATCAGAAAAAAATACTGCTATATTAATTTTAAATTTTTCTCTATGAATAAGCAAACGTAAACATATCGTATGCATTTGTATTTTGATAATGACAATTGTTGGAGATGAGCACACAATTAATACAATGTAGCAATAAATAGCATAAAATGAGCGAAAAAGTTGCTAATAATTTTTGATATTTTATTACAATAAATAAACTTTATAATAAGCCGATCTACATAAATTAGCAAATGACGACTACTACTTGTAGCGACGTTGTGTGACTTGTGATTTTTTTAAATGGAAGCACTAAAAAGCACTAACGAAGCACTAACTTTTGACACCAAGTTCATTAATTTATCTTTCAAAGTTCCTGCTAGTGTGAACCTGGCAGGAAAACAGTCGAATGCTCCTGGTAGCGATATAGTATGACTTGTAACTTTTTTAATAGAAGCACTAAAGAGCACTAACAAAGCACTAACTTTTGACACCAAGTTCATTAATTTATCTTTCAAAGTTCCTGCTAGTGTGAACCTGGCAGGAAAATAAGTTGAATGCTTTTTGTAGCGGTATGGTGACTCCTGCTAAAGAAATTAAAGAAGCACCAAAGAACACTAACAAAACACTAACTTTATATATAAATTATTTCGTTAATGCTTTACTTCATTCTACTAACTTCACACACCTGACAAATCTAACTAAAATTTACAATTCAGATATAATACTTACATCTGTTGATTCGTCAGCCATAAGTGAAAAATACGTATTTTTAATTTTATTAGTGTTATGAGTATCTATTTCTTCACTAATATAAGGTAATAATTCACTACTTGTATTTTTTGAAGTATAAGTAGAACGACTACTTTGGTTACCAATCCAAGTGGCTAAAGAATTATCTCGTTTTTTTTAAATATTTTATTCACTAATGGTTCATACTTCGTCGTATGTGGTATTTCCTCCTTTAATAAAAAATATAAACCTTCAATTAACGCTGCTAAACATTTCCTATTTTCATCTTTTTGTTTCTTGCTTTTGGCTACTAATTGAGAATGCAATGGTTTTTTCTAAGCCTCCAGCAGTAAATTTTCCTTTCATTATATTTCGCACTTAAGTCATGTTTAGATAGTTTTCCATCTTCTCCTAGCGCTTTACGGTAATTTGTAAAAGGCACATTTATAAAAACTCCGCCCGATTTTTGTAATGCTTCAGCATTATGTTTTTGATATTTTTCACAAAATTTACAGAATGCTCCCCCCACGAGATTCATCGAAGTAAAGCCATTTATATTTTGTTTCCCAAGATTTGATGTAACGCTTTGTAACATCTTTATTTTTTGTTTCTATCTGTTCTAGCTGTATTTCTGGAAACTCTGAACCTATTTTATTTTGATTTACCACTACGTCTGTGTTGTTTAAACATTTTTCGTTGTTTTTTATTTCATCATTTTCTTCACTTAATTTTGTTTTTTTTTTGAGATGAAATTAATTTTTTTCTTGTTTTTTTATTTTTATCCATCTTAGCATGAAATATTATTACTAAATGCTATCTATAAAGAAAAATTCTCCAACTAATTATTAGCTCATTAATTGAGTTCGTTTTAGGAAGCAATACTTACGTTTATAATTAAATCAATCCACTACAAAGTAAAATAAATATTCGTTACACTATACAATATGTATTGTGTGTGTCGTGGTGTCAACACGTATGAGTTTGTGCTCCGTAAAGAATTTAAAAAATATATGAAATACAAGGATATAGAGAGATATTAAAGATAAAGCAAGTTACTAAGAAGAGACCCCAAAGGAAGATATAAAGGAAAAGATAAGTATCGTCAGATAAAAGATTAAAAAGCAAATAAAAATTATTAGCCGTTTGTAGGTTATACACATACTCTTTCAAGAGAGCTACATTGCCAGCAAAGCATAATCAAGAATTGCATTTTGCAAAGTAGTGTTTTGAGCCAGCGGCAGATATCAGGTTACCGCCAGAATCAAGTAAGGTGATAACACAAACTGAACTGACGACGCATAGAACACCACCAAGCAAAACTAGCAAGCAACACTAGCAAGTAAAGAGAATTGCATACCTTCAGTTAATAAAATGGATGCACAAATAATCCTAGATGCAATAGCCGATTTGAAAAAGGAATTAGCAAACATACAAAAAGAGATAAATACTAAATTCAATATCACAGCAGATAATTTAGAATACCTTACCAGTAAAATAGTGAAAATAGAAAAAAATTGGAAAGAACAGGAAAAAATAAATAGAGAAAAAAATCTTTTAATTTTTGGCCTAATAGAAGAAGAAAGAAATAAATATCAACTAGAAAATGCTTGCATAGATCTAATAAAAAACACAATAAAAATAGATATAAATAACAGAGATATTGATAATATATATAGACTAGGAAAAAAGACAAATAAAACAAGACCGGTTCTAATAAAATTAACAACAAGAAGGAAATTAATAGAAATTTTGGCAAACCGAAAGTTTTTAAAAGGAACAAGAATAATAATATCAGAAGATTATCCAAAAGACATTGCAGATGAAAGAAAAGTATTGATACCACTGATGAAAGACATAAGAAAAGAGGGTAAACATGCAGTTTTGAAATACAATCATTTATATGTTGATGGAATAAAAATAGATAACAATGAAGCAACAATATTAATAAAAGAAAAAAACGACAAAAAACGAATGCATTCTGAAGAAAAGGAAGAAAAGAAAAGCCCAAAAACATATGAAGATAACGACAAAAACAAAAAAGAACAAGATGCAAAGAGACAAAAACATCAACCCAATAAAGCAGATATGCCAACAACTTCAAGTGTCAGACCTCAGTTCACAAGTAGACCTAGAACAAATAGCTACGATGAAAGACCAATAAGAAATAATTTATCAAAACAAATATAGCAACCAAACATAAATAAAGTAACAGGAAAACTGGTAACGAAAATGGCTAATACAAAGGAATTAGAAAATAAGTACAATGAAATGGCACCAACACACACACCCGCAATTCCAAGTCAAAGAAAGAAAATAAATAGAAAGAAAGGTAAAAAAACAAAAAATAATAATAAGATTAGAATTAGTACCTGGAATGTCAGAACTATGCTACAACCAGGAAAAACGCAAGAAATAGCTGCAGAAATGCTGAGGTATAAAATAAATATTGCTGCAATACAAGAAACTAGATGGAGTGGAGCAGGAGAAATTGTAAAAGACAATTATATTGTAAAATATTCAGGGGATGTAAAACAAGGTCAGTACGGAGTGGCATTTATTATTTTAAATGAATTGAAAAACAATATAATAGATTTTAAACCAATAAACGAAAGAATGGCCTACTGTAGAATAGATACGACACCTTTCAAAATATCAATCTTAAATATATATGCTCCAACAGAGAATGCGAAGTCGGAAGAAAAAGAAACGTTCTATGAAGTGTTAGAAGAAGAAATTGAAAAAATGCCAAAAGAAGATACAATAATTGTATTAGGAGACTTTAATGCCCAAATAGGGAAGGAAGACTATATACAGCAAGTAGCAGGAAGACACACAATACATGACAATACAAATGATAACGGACAAAGACTATGCAGACTAGCAACAAGAACAAATCTGATAATAAGCAGCACAAAATTTAAACACCGGAGAGAACATAAAATAACATGGATATCACCAGATCAACAAACGCAGACACAAATAGACCATATACTTATAACAAGAAGAAAACAATCATCAGTAACGGATATAAGAACCTACAGAGGAGCATGCGCAGATTCGGACCACTTTATGGTAGCAGCAACCCTAAGACAAAAAGTGAAAAGAACCTCAAAAAATAGTAGTAAAAAAATAAAATGGAATACAGAAAATCTGAATAATGAAAGTATAAGAGAGAAATATATACAAGAACTAGATAAAAATCTAAAAGAAGTAATAAATTATGAAGATGACATAGAAACAAAATGGAATGGTATAAAGACATGTATACAGGAAGCAAGTCAAAAATGGGTAGGAAAAGCAAAACAAGATAAAAGAAAATGCTGGTATAATGACGAATGTAAGAAAATGGCAGATAAAAAGAAAAATGCAAGAATAAAATGGCTACAAACAAAAAAAAATGAAGACAAACAAATATATGAAAAAATAAGAAACGAATGCAACAAAACTATAAGAAAAAACAAGAGAGAATGGACAGAGAATCAGATTAAAGAAATAGAAGAAGAAAGGCAGAAAAGAAATACAAAAAGATTTTACAAACAAATTCAAGCACAAAATAAAATACAGAAAATCAAAGTACATGGCATAAAAAATATAAATGGTAGAATAGCAGAAAACGAACAAGAATATAAACAAATTTGGATTAACCACTTTAAAGATTTATTAACAGATACACAAGATGAAAATGAATTTGAAACCCAAAACAATGAACAAGATAGAATAGTAGAAGAGCCAACGCTAAAAGAAGTACAAGAAATAATAAAAAAATGTCACAATGGAAAAACACCAGGTAAAGATGGAATAAATATTGAATTAATAAAATATGGAGGGGTAGTCTTGCAACAACAAATATACGAACTCATAAAGAAAATATGGAGAGATGAAAAGATGCCAAAAGAATGGGAATCTGGACAAATAGTGACAATTCATAAAAAAGGTGACCAGCAAGTATGTAAAAACTACAGAGGTATTACTATGTTGAATACGGTATATAAAATACTATCCACATTAATACAAAGAAGATTAGTAAATGCAGAAAATAACATAATTGGACAATATCAATGTGGATTCAGTAAAGGCAGATCAACAACAGACGCCATACATACAGTCAAACAAATAATTGAAAAATCAGTTGAATACAATCTGAATATAGAAATGCTATTTATTGATTTCCAGCAAGCCTTTGACTCCATTAAAAGAAAAAAGCTTATGACAGCACTTGAGGAGCTAAATATACCAGCAAAATTAAGAAGACTAATCTCGATGACAATGAGGAAAAATAAAATAAGCATTATAACACAAAAAGGGGAGACAGAAGAGATCGAGATAAATAAAGGGGTCAGACAAGGAGATGCGCTGTCGGCAACATTGTTCAACCTAGCTTTAGAATATATACTTAGAAAAATAAATAAAGGAACGCTTAGAACACGAGGAGGACAAATAATAGCATATGCCGACGACATAGTTATTGCAACGAAGAACAGGAATATAATGATAGAAATGCTGCAAGAAATAATGATCGAAGGAGATAAGATAGGATTAAAAATCAACGAAGCAAAAACCAAAATAATGCTGCTAGGAAAGAATGCTGAAAACAAAGGAATAAAAATCGGAGAACACACATTTGAACAAGTAGATACGTTTAAATATCTAGGAATTATGTTATCAAGTAAAGGAGAAAGAGAAACAGAAATTAAGGAAAAGATTATAGCAACAAGTAGAGCTTTTTACGCAAATAAAAAGATATTAAAAAGCAAACTATTAACAAAAAATACCAAAATCAGAATATACAAATCAATAATAAGACCAATAGCATTATACGCAGCTGAAACAATCACAATGACAAAAAAAGAAGAAGAAGATCTAAAAATAATGGAACGCAAAATAATACGAACAATTCTAGGACCAATCAAGGTATCAGAAAATGAATACAGAATAAGAATGAACCATGAAATAGAACAAGAATTAGAAGGAGATAATATAGTGAAAAAAATTAAACAACAAAGAATGAGATGGCTTGGCCATGTATGGAGAGCAGAAGAAAGGGATACAATAAGATCAATAGTCGAGTGGAGCCCAGGCGGAAGAAGAAGACGAGGCAGGCCCAGGTCAACATGGCTGAGAGAAGTGGAAGAAGATCTGAAAGCAGCTGGAATTAGCAACTGGAAGAATAAAACAAGAGATAGGGAGTTGTGGAGGAATATTATAAAGAACATCTAAGAAACAGGAATCGGAGATTGATCCACTCCAATAAAATTGGATCTAGAAAGCTTCGAAGGAAGCGGCGCAACCCCATGGGGGTGTTAAGCCACTATATATATATACAATATGCACATTGGTTAAAAATGATTCACCTTCATGTGACTTGTTCGTATAACGATCAAAATTAATTTCCACGGAATAAAGTTAGTATTCATTACTTATGTTAATTATGTTATCGACAGTACGATAATTTCGAGGGCATTGTGCGTTTTAATTTTTAAGATTTTTTGATCATGTAAATCACTTCAAGTTATTAGCTAAGTTATCATCGTACGGTATTCATGGCTCACTTTTAAGAAGGATTGAATCGTATATAATAAATCGTTCACAGCTAGTCATCTGCAATGGTTACAAGTCACGATTAATTAAGGTCACCTCTGGAGTTCCACAGGGTTCTCACTTAGGTCCCCTTTTATTTAATATTTACATAAATTCAATATCGGAATGCTTTACTCATTGTGACTTTTTACTATTTGCTGATGACTTGAAATTTTTCAAAGCTGTTGAATCTAATTCCGACTGTATTGGTATTCAGGAAGATTTGGAAAGATTATACCATTATTGTAATGTAAATGATTTATCTTTAAACTTAGATAAGTGTTCTGTGGTAAGCTTTACTCGAAATAGAAATTGTATAAATTTCCAATATAACTTAAATGGTATCAATATCATTCGAAAAATTTCTATTCGTGATCTTGGTATCATATTTAGTAATAAAATGCAACCAAATGAACACGTTGACTACATTGTTGGTAAGGCGTACAAAACATTAAGATTTATTTACAGAATGGCTAAGAGTTTTAATAAAGTTCAATCACTAATTATGTTATTTAATGCTTTTGTACGTCCGATCGTTGAATATGCATCTCAGGTTTGGAATCCATTTTACACAAAATATATTGCATGTATCGAGTCAATACAAAAAAAGTTTATTTCGTTGTTATTGTATAAATTTAAAATTGATTATATGTCATATGATTCAGCTCTGCTTAAATTCAATTTGTTATCACTTGAACAAAGGAGAACGATTGCTGATATGATGTTCATGTACAAAATCTTTAACAAGTTAATAGATAACAATGATATCATAGACAAATTCAATTTTCACACTCCATCAGTTATCACGAGAAATAATACTTTATTCTATATTATAAAAAGTAATTCTAATTGTCTCCAAAATTCAGCAATAAATAGAATAATGTGTTGTTACAATGCCAAATATCAGCATCTTGATCCCTTCATTTTATCAATTAATGTATTTAAGAAATCAATTTATAATTAAGTATTCACAATTTACATCTTTTTTGTGACGATATTTGTTAAATTTTTCTTTTCATGTAATTCGTGGAAGCCCATAATTGGGTAACTGTCGGCTTCCCAAATATTAAATAAATAAATAAAAAAAAAGATATTTTTTTTTGTTGTGTAGAATAAAAAAGTAAGTAAAAAAGCATTTTTTTAAATTATTAAATTAACTGTAAGTCAATGTGATCTATCAGTTGTAACGATGCAGATGCGGTAAACAAAAAATCAGAACGAAGCGGCACGTTCTATATTTAATCGTCTATACACATATAGGAATGTTGTGAATATATGCTAAATCCACTTATTAACTCTCAGTAGGCAATGTAACATGGAAAACGACAAGTTCATAGTATCTTTAGGTGCCTAAGTTTTATTATTTTTGTTTACTTCTACATTGTTTGCCCCTAAAAAAAAGAACGAAAATATGTACCTTTTTTACACAAATTATTATGAGACATTTTCAATATATTTTCTTCGGGGGGGTTTTAGTATGGCTTCAGGATAGTTTAACCCCCCCGACCCCCCTTCTGAAAGAAACACTGTACATAAGGAGAGGTAGTGATTACCAATATTACAGTGCTTGAAGTTGGGATTGTAAATTAATTGAGTGGTTCAGTTAGTGTACCAGGTAACTATTCTGTTCTTCCCAGATCTAGGTGTAATTAGATTTTTCCAGCAATAGTTGTAAATTTATTTTGCCAGTCAAAGATATTCTTCAAGTACTATCCTAACCTAATTTTTCTTTTTCTTTAAATGAACGTGCGTTATTTGGAGTTGAACGGAATCACAACAATCACTAAAGGCGTTTCCTGTGTCCGACTATAAGTGGGCAAGTATTACAATCTAATCTGCAAATTGCAGCATTAGTACGTCCAAATATGGAGTGATGAAGTACCTAGGGTGGGATTCTGTAACTAAGTCCGTTATGGTTTGAGTACGTTATATAACCAATGGAAATAATAGACATAAACATAAAATTTTATAGTAATCAAATATTTAATTTCAGATGAAATAAGTATCATACCATCCTCATTTAACAAAAAAATACAATTTTATTGATTATTTAGGTATTACTTACTTATGAATTAAGTTTTAGTCTTTGAAGTGGACAAAATAATGTTCAGTGACAGATACTTTTTATCTTTTGTTATGATAACGGACTCAAATAACGCATTATCTGTTATTTGAGTGCGTTATGTAGTTACAGAATCCCACCCCTAGTCTGCTTATTTTAGTCTTTATTGTGGCTTGGTAAATCTTTTGATTGATCAAGACGTTACCCCACGACCCCAGCCATATTTTTATTAATTAAATTATAATATATATATTCTCAAAATTGGTTTTACTCAAAAAATATTTTCTTCTGTCAATCAATGACGGTTAATAAATACTACCTTTGAATTTCTATCATTTAATTATTTACTTATTACATAACATAATGTTAACATTTAAAAAGTTAAATTGATGACTTCGAAATCAAACCTGAGTTCGTTAATTATGCCAAACATTGAAGACCCTAATTTTTTCTCAAGAAGTGAAATCAAGAATAAATTCACTACAGATGATCACTGCTCAATAACAAAAGCTGTTAAAGAAATTAAAAGCTACTCAACTAATAGAAGATATGAAATGAGATGATAATTTTTCATCTTATTTCACATATATCACAAATATCAATTCTTGACTTAATATGACATATTTATCATCTATCTATTGTGCCTTGGTTCCACAAGTGAGAAATTATCACTGATCACTATGGTCCCTATATAAAAAAAAGAATTTTGTTTATGTCATTGCCGTCGTTGTCGTCTACAATAATTGTCAACATTGTAAATAGACGTCAAATACATAAATAATTTTATAATGGAAAGTAATCAGGTGCATAGAAAAAAATATGTAACGCTTGAACAGAAAGAATTTCTAACAGAATATATTTGTGCTCATCCAAAAATTACTAAGAATAATTTTGATTCAACATTTACTTCAAAAGACCAAATGATATTATGGAGTGACCTGGCGAATGAATTAAATAGCATGGTGTTACGGTCTGCTATTTTATTATATTTATTGTTAAGCAGGCAACCCTTTTTGCTGATAAGAATATATGGTTAGTGGAGTCTTGGATTATTTTGGTTTATACTTTTTAAATTCTTGCTCGGACTGAACTTGTCTTTTAAGAAACTGTTTTGTGCATCTTAGATTCATTCTCATCTTGATCAGTGAGTTTGAACAGATGTTTTATTTGACTGCCCATTGAGAAATAATTTGAGTTTTGTGATTTAAATTTTTGAGTGTTATTTACTCAAGGGAGCCCATTTTGGGGATTTATCAATATTACATCACGGAGAAATTGTCTCTATCAGCTGTTGCTGGATTTGGTAGTTTAACTCCAGATCAAAGATACTTTCTAAGCCGCTCAACATCTCAAGGTAATGGGGTCATTAAAAAAAAAAATGTTACGATTTTTTTTGCATATATGGAACCTGCGACACTTACTATACATATTGCAATATAATATACGCCGAAATATAATACTTTACATTCAGAACTTTGTTATAAGATATTTGCGCTGCGAATTTCGTGACGTCACGAATCAAAAACTCACACAAAGATACATCTCACACATACACGTACACCGAGGCGCTACAAATTGAACGTCAGTGTAACGCAGGAAGTATAATTTTATACTGATGATGTAAAGTAACCTAAAATTTATGTAGTTGTCAGAGGAAAAGTACGCAGGTTTTTGTTTTGTTTATATTAGTGTAGAACTACAGGTTTGTAAGCGTGAAATATAATTGAAATTACATCAGAGTGTAATATATTTATATATTTAGGTAAAGCATGGTGAACGAAGTTTACATTTCGTCCGCAAGAATGAGCTGATCATTCTGATTCGTGATGTATTGGCAAATGGCGTCCTGTTGAGATTTGAAATCGAAGTCTAATTTCAAAAAATTATATCTACAAAACAATGTACCCAAATGACATGAAAATATTATTTACATATATTGTAGACGGTAGACTTTCAGGAAAAAAATAAAACAAAAAATGTGAAATGACCCCATTGTAATGCACAGTAATTTCAGTCATTTTGTCCTATACAGAATTTGTTATTCAGTTCAGTCTTTAAGCTGATCACATTTTTGTGTAAGATTTAGACCACGTGTTTGTGGCCTAACTATTTGCCAAGGCTATGCTAACATATATCTCTCTCAGGCTTTATTTTTATACGGTAATTTTACCACGCAATTTACACAATTGAGTATAATTCTCATCCACTCGTGAGATCGATCTTTTGAGAGGACACGACAAAAAGAATTAGTGATCCGAGCATACGGGACCAGTTGCCGCCATTTTGAAATTGTCACCAGCGGGACACCATCGTGCCACCTACTTCCGGAAATTCAGGAAAGCCCTTTATCATTCTTTTTTATATTTATTTGTTCGCTTGCATTTACGTTATTTAACAAATAATTTGTTTGACTCACGCGAGTTTATTTTTTTTTCTTGAATATTCAGTATTAGACTTTCTGATAGTTAAGACGAATTAGGGCGAGAGTATTTTAGTGCTCTTATAGCGTATGCCTGCGACGTCCGTGATTGGTCGACCAATCATCGTGCGTGGCGTTTTGCGGTATTTTATCTCTTTTTGTTTATGAGTTTCGGTACTCTGTCCTCGTTCCGTCGGCTGTTAGCACCGCTCATATTAGAATATTGTTAAACTCGATTTTCGACTAGTATTCAGCTCGCGTCAGTTATTTTTTTTTTAAACACATTCTTTCTTCTGTAATATTTATCTTCAGTATATCAATATAGATATAATTTTATATAATTTTGAGCTTTATTGCGAACTCCCTTTCCACGAGTTTTGTGTGCTTGCGGTATCGGTGCTTTCGCTGTTGTGCACAATATTTAACAACACGCGTGGCGCCCTACATTTTTGGTTATTTTATTTATTGTAAATTATTTTGAATTTTAAATATTAAGCCAAAATTGGATATTTTTTGATGGGAATTAGATATTGGAGATTATGGCTTTGTTTATATTAAATTTTTTTATTGAAAAGACGACGTTTCGGTTCTGATCGGAACCATCTTCAGGTCTATAATATTGAAATTATTGAAGTTAAGGTAAAGTTATAAGTTTAAAGTTAAAATTTAAAATTTTTTTAATCCAACATGTCGACATGTTGGAGAGTCATATGATACTGAAATTCGTGGATAAACATTACACCTAACTTCATACAGGAAAGACATGAATTTGATGGCAGAGCCATCTTTGGTTAGGAATGAAAAACAAAAGAGTAAACAATAGGAATTGAAGAACAAATAGTTCTGTGGAAAAAGTAATTTAATGTCAGAATACCATATGACTCTCCAACATGTCGACATGTTGGATTAAAAAAATTTTAAATTTTAACTTTAAACTTATAACTTTACCTTAACTTCAATAATTTCAATATTATAGACCTGAAGATGGTTCCGATCAGAACCGAAACGTCGTCTTTTCAATAAAAAAATTTAATATAAACAAAGCCATAATCTCCAATATCTAATTCCCATCGTAAATTATTTTGGTTATCAAAGACCCAGCCCTTCTCCACTGTCTAAAAGCTGGCGGCAGCATTCCTGAAAAGCTTGGGTGCGTTATATTTGCCTTTAGGGGTAGACCTTTAAGGTTCTCCCAGTACGTAGCAATGGATGGGGCAAATAAAACATAACGCACTCAAAGAACAGTTGATTGCGTTAGTTGAGTCCGTTATTATAACGGATGGTAAATAGCATCTGCCAAGAACATTAGCTTGTCCACTTCGAAGATTAAAACATAATTTATAAGTAAATTATACGTAAATAATTAATAAAATTATATTTTTTTGTTAAATGAATATAGCATAAATTTTTTTTTTGATATAAATATCAAAAATTCAGCTGAAATTAAATATTTTATTTTGTAACTACTAAATACGTCTTCGTCATTGGTTTTGTATACATAATTATTATCATTTTTTTATTTTTCAAATGCGATCATTAGTTCCAGAGAAATATCATTTAAAACAAATTTTATCAGGTGTGAAAAACTGCAAAAATCCAACTTACAAATTACTTGTTTATTATAAACAACTTGTCGAAAGAATTGTTTATTTAGTTTCTGTCATTTGTTTTAGCCCACTTGATGGCAATTTTAAACACCTGATAAAATTTGTTTTAAACGATATTTCTCTGGAACTAATGATCGAATTTGAAAAATAAAAAAACTGTTGAAAAGAGAATTGAAAGGCCTTTCGAACTGTGTCATGTTTGACACCCTTTTCCATTAATAATTTTTGAGGTGCAGTCCACACCCATTTTAGGGTTGAAGTTATACCATTGGTACTAATCTATTTAGGTGTCCCCCTTTATATTAAAATTGACGTGTTTTGCAAAATTAATGTTAAATGGCCAAAAATTGCGCTGATAATTTTCACTGGGCCACCCTGTATATATATATATATATATATATATATATATATATATATATATATATATATATATAATCAATGTGGAAGGGACTGTCAGCAGGGCAGATAACACCTGGGATAGGTTTAAAAATCAAGCTCCTGAAAAGAAAGAATCTATGAGTAAATAAACTCAGTGAATGGTTTATCTGAAAATAAAACATTATTACACAATATTTATACGCATCTGCCAGGGGCTTAAATAAGCATAATAGATAGATAATTTCCATCGATAACCCCAAAACATACTCAGGAAGATTCAACTACTAACGACTCGAAGATACACTCACAACAAGTTAATACGTATCGGTAACCCCGAGACACACTCAAGAGACTCCACCTATCAGGCAAACCCGAGACACACTCAAGAGGCTCCATCCGCGACGGATTCAAACGCACCGGTAACCCCGAGATACACTCAAGAGGCTCCGTATATCAGGCAACCCCGAGACACACTCAAGAGGCTCCATCCGCGACGGATTCAAACGCACCGGTAACCCCGAGACACACTCAAGAGGCTCCGTATATCAGGCAACCCCGAGACACACTCAAGAGGCTCCATCCGCGAAGGATTCAAACGCACCGGTAACCCCGAGACACACTCAAGAGGCTCCGTATATCAGGCAACCCCGAGACACACTCAAGAGGCTCCATCCGCGACGGATTCAAACGCACCGGTAACCCCGAGACACACTCAAGAGGCGCCATCCGCGACGGTTTCAAACGCACCGGTAACCCCGAGACACACTCAAGAGGCTCCGTATATCAGGCAACCCCGAGACACACTCAAGAGGCTCCATCCGCGAAGGATTCAAACGCACCGGTAACCCCGAGACACACTCAAGAGGCTCCGTATATCAGGCAACCCCGAGACACACTCAAGAGGCTCCATCCGCGACGGATTCAAACGCACCGGTAACCCCGAGACACACTCAAGAGGCTCCGTATATCAGGCAACCCCGAGACACACTCAAGAGGCTCCATCCGCGACGGATTCAAACGCACCGGTAACCCCGAGACACACTCAAGAGGCGCCATCCGCGACGGTTTCAAACGCACCGGTAACCCCGAGACACAATCAAGAGGCTCCGTATATCAGGCAACCCCGATACACACTCAAGAGGCTCCATCCGCGCCAAACGTATCAGACTCTATATCGCTCTACGAGTTGACCGTCGAATAAAGCATCTCAAACCAAGCGTTAACCCACAAATATACTATCTCACATTATACGTTAACTATCAAATAAATTATTCCATACTACGCATTAACCATTAAATAAAATATCTCACAATATGCTTTAAACATAAAATAAAACCGCTCACACTACGCGTTAAGTATAAGATAAAAACCCTCTCACCTGTTGTCACAACATGCTCTCTTAATAAGAATTCACAAAGAAATCACTTCACGTTCTTTACTACTAGAGTATCAAAACGGAACTATTTAAAATTAACTAACGGAGTTGAAGTAATACTGTACCGTAACCATTTACGTAAGACAATAGAAAAAAAATAGTAAATACATTCCTAAATTAAAAAAGGAATTAAATTAAATAAAAGTGGATATAACACCCAAAATTATTTTTACGATCTGTATTCATTTCCAAGAGTAATCAGTTCACTGGATGGAACACGTATACAAATTTAATCTCCTGTATATTATAGAAAAAAATATTTTATTTCGTTTTTAAATAAAATCTTTGTATTTATGTATGTAATAATGTCGCTGAAGTTTTCCGAAGTAGGAAGGGGTATTTTTCAATAAATACATAAGTTATTTGTAATGCTCAAATGACAATAATTATTATTGTTGCGCGTTGGTCTGGCTCTACACATGATGTAACAATATTCAATAACAGTATTATTCATGCGCAATTTGAAAATGGAGCATTCTCTAATTGTGTGTTGTTAGGTAAGAATATTTTCATATACCATATTTGAATATTTTAGGAAGAAAAATACAGGTTACAGTGGTTATCAGTTGAAGCCGTATTTAGTAAGACCATTTCTCAATCCCGTTAATTAGATCAACAATTATATAATGAGTCACATATTCGTACTCGTACTATTGTAGAAAATTATTTTGGGATTTGCAAATATCGTTTTCCAATAATGGTCTACGGATTCAGATTAAAAATTCAAACGACACTCACAGCTATTGTTGCAACAACTGTTCTTCACAACATTGCAAAAGATATAAATTAACCAGAACCTACATATATATATTCCAAGCTGAACATGATGAACACATTTTACAACAATTAATTAATAATGGATAGATTCCGGAAATACCAGGCTTTAATAATAGACAAATTTGTTGTGTAATCCATGAATAGTCTTGGCATTCATTAATAAAACTGTTAATTCGTAACTTTTATCAATTATATTGTACGACTCTTCTCCGCCCGTTTTTATAATAGATATTCTTTCATTTGAAACGTCGTACGTTGTTTTTTAATTTAGTGGTGCTGGAACAAATGACGTAATATATTTTTAATATATACGTATGTGTCTCAAATGTTTATATGTCTTCTAATATATTATTTTTAAATATTTATTCCAGCATTGTGGTAATTTGACGATTTCTGTTTTATTTTAGAGCAAAAGTATCCCAAGAAAATACTACGACTCGATATTAGATAACCTATAGAGTGCATAGCCAGAAAAATATGTTTTAGTGAGTTTCTTATATATTTGGATTCACAGCCTACATCTCCGATGGAACTTGCACTATTACTATGTTTAACTTCCACACCCGTCTCTGCATGTTGTAAAACACAAATTTAATGGAATTACAAAAAATACAATAAATTCCCCAAAAAAAAAGAGACATGAATGAATCAGTACCTGTACTACAAGCTGAACATGATAAACACATTATACAGCAATTAATTAATGGCGCACAGATACCGAAAATACCAGGCTTTAATAATAGACAAATTGCCGTAGTCGGAATTAATGTTATAAATGAGTTTATCAATTATATTTCAAGATTGTAAAATCTCGAAAACAAAATAAAAATAACAATATTTGTCAAATGTATATATTTTATATAAGTACCTATTTGGTTACAACATACATACATGTAACCAAAAATAATATACATTTTGTACTTAAGTGTTAGAAAAATAAAAAAATATCACATTGTATAAAGTATTCTAGTTCCTACATGTAAGAAAAATAATATACAAAAAATATTGAAAAAAAATAAGAGGAACTATTTCATTAACTTTTGCACCTGTTTTGTATTATTTTCAAGTTGCAAAGAATTTTTTTTAATTAAAATTCTTCTGTTTCTCTTGCCTCATGTTGTTCAAAAACAGTTTTTTTACAACTTAACGAACTCCAACTTTTCTTTTCCCAACTCCTAATATTACTATCTTGTGTCTATTTGGATTAAAGGTTTACTCCAGGATTCTTTGTTGGCACTATTTATCAGCTTGCTTTTTAATTTATTATTCATAGGTATTTGTAAAATATCAGGATTCCACTTTCCCCAGTCTATATCCTTCTCCTGATTTTTTTCGTCTACCTGATTATATCCTGTTACGTCATTATCCACTACAGAAGTCATTGTTTTAGCGGGGTTCGCTTCTATTAAAACATTATTTAAATCTGCAGGTATAACTACTCGTATATCATCATCAAATCTGTAGTGTATTCCATGAACAGTCTTGGTATTCATTAATGAAACTGTCAATTCGTAACTTTTATCAGTTATATTGTACGACTCTCCACCGCCCGTTTTTATAATTGACATTTTTTTATTTGCAACGTTTTGCCATGTTTTTCTTTTGATAATAACTAATTTCTTAACAGAGTACCGCAAAATAAAAAAATCTAAATTTAGTGGTGCTGGAACAGATAAGGTAAATCATTTTTAATATTTATGTATGTATCTCAAATGTTTTCATAGGTCTTCTATTATTTTCATATATTTATTTCAGCAATGTGATATTTCGACGAGTTTTGTTTTATTTTAGAGCAAATGTATCACAAGAAAATCCTACGACTCGATATTGGATAAACTATAGAGTGCATAGCCAGAAAAATAAGTTTCTTATAAATTTTGAGTCACAGCCTATATCTCCGATTGAACTTGCACCATTACTATGTTTAACTTCAACACCCGTCTCTGTTGTAAAACACAAATTTAAGGGAATTACAAAAAATACAATACATACCCCAAAATAAGAAACGAAACCAAATAAGAGTAAAGAAGAAGTACAAATACTTTAATCTGCATCTTCAGCAATGTACAAAATTGTAGAAGTAATCAGTAGCAAGAAACGGCTAGTGAATGACAATAAAAAAGAAAAAAATAAGTATTTGTAGATTTATGGATTTTAAAATATGAAGAAATCCAAAATAATGTAATGAAAAATATTACAAATATGATTTCAAGGGTTCAGATAACGTACCGAATCAATATGAGTACAATTCACGTTTCAAAAGTGTAAGTTAATAAAAAGTGAACTTACTTTATGTGTAGAAGATAGTGAAATGTGTGGTTTAGTTTCAATAAGTGTTGTCAAGCTAAAAGAGCGTGTTTAAAATTTTTCTGTGTTTATTTTAATTAGTAAAACATTTCCGAGTCAACTGTGCTTGTGCGGCAAGCGCAAAATTTTGGTTACTGGTCGGACAGAGCCGGACTAGGTGTAAATAGGACTCTGAAAATGTGCACTCCCAACCTTAAAATCTTAACGACACCCCTGCTTCTATAGTTGATTGACAATTGACGGATGTGTAATTCATTTCGGGAAAAAGTACATTAAATAGTACATTTTTATATAATAATACAAATTATCAAATTTTGTTTTATTATTAGTTAAAATTTTACAATTCGTGGTCAAAAAATATTTATATTTTGAATTTGATATTTCAATTTGGAATCAAAATGGATGCAATTGCGGTAGCTTATAAGATATAGCGATTTTAAACACTTTTGTACGCGTATCACTAGTGATATAAGTTACAAAATAGGCACCCAGGAGTGAACTTAGAACCTAATTTTTGCCAATTTCTGCTGTGAAAATTAAATAAATATTATAAATAATAAAAAAAAAGTTATTTATCTTTTACTATACCTATACCAGACGTGAAGTTAACACCAAAGTATCACCAAATTTTAAATTTTCTTAGTACCTAAATAATTTCCGCCAACTAGTGTCATAAATATGAATTAAATATTACAAAAAATAAAACCTTTTATAAAACATGAAGTTGTACCAAAGCAGGTTTTTTATGTAAGGCTTTAATACTTTGCTATTTATTGCAATATTGTAATAATTTGTTCTCATATCTTTCAATTTTGAAAACTGTTGAAATATAATAAGACTTTAATAATTTTTATATCATTTATAATGTTTAGGTAATTCATTTTTGTAATACAAATTAGGCCTTATTACTATAGTCCATTTAATAACTAGGAAGAGTGACCTGAAGTTGGCGTACTAAAATAAATGCTTCTGATTGGTTGACGCAGCGCCAGTTTTACACTGAACGATATTTTTGTCTGTTTCGTTTCACGGTGATCAGTTTTTTTGTGTTTTGCTTTTATTCTGATTCTTCGTAAATATAAATCAGTTCTTTTCAGAACTAACTTTGTGTTATCACATTATTATTGAATTTTATATTCATTTGTGATATTTGACAAGTTTTGTGTGCTTCATATTTTATTGAAGTCTTTGTTTTATCGTTTTCACATCTTTGTGACCTTTGTGACATTTTACAAGTTTTTTAACTTGACGTTTTATCAACAAATATTGTTCTTATTACCTATTTATTAAATTCGTTTTATAATATGGACCCAGGTCCGGATCCAACACCAAGTACAAGTGGAATGTCTTCACTAAAGAAACGTAGACGTTTAGATGTGGGCCATTTATCTGTTAGCGAAAAACAATGTTTAATAAATATGTACAAGGTATTGAGTACTGATGTACCAAAAATGAATATTACAGCTATCGTTGAGAAAATGTCCAGCACAGCAGGTAAGTTGTCAAAGAAGGTTATGTATTATGATATATTAAAAATATATATTTTAGGTGTTGCAAAATCTACTATTTTCCGTGTAATAAAAGAATATAAAGAAAGTGGAAATGTTACTGTATGCAAACAAATAGTCCATAGTTTCTTCCATGACAATGAAATACTAACTGTGGATAAAATTTTAAATAAAATACGAAATCGACAAGATCTGCCACAAGTATCTCGTTCTTCATTGTATACTTTTATGAAGATGATCAATGGGGTAGGTGACCAAGGTAGAATTTTAATGAAAAAACTATTAAATTATAGAAAGTATGTTTATTTTTGAACGTTGACATTAAAAAAGTTAAATACTTATCAGCAATTGTTTAGTAATTTGCGTTAAATAGAAACAGCGTCCTTTACTATGACGTTTACTAAGTTCGCACGCTGATTGGTTAAAATTTGAAGGTATGGCAATAAACCTATCTATCTCACTCACACCACATATTTCCGTCTCTGTCTACCTTCGCCCCTCTCATGAACTTAGTTGACGTCATAATCCCCTCCCAAGTACTATATTATTTTATTTACTTCAAAACAACATATAATTAACAATTTTAAAAAAATACGGGTATATTATTTTTGTACAAGCTATCACATATACCAAATTTAGAAATTGGTCACCTACCCCATTTCAAGTAAGTTTATTTGTACATTATTTTACGGGCAAGAGAATACCTATTTGAGTAATTCATATTTTATAGATTCGTAAAACGAAATAGAAAAAGCGTATTGATTGAACGTGATGATATTATTCGATGGAGATGTAAATATTTAAGAATCATCAAACATTTCCGTTCAAATGGTCAAGTAATTTATTATCTCGATGAAACTTGGGTAAATGAAGGACACACTAATGAAAAAGTGTGGACTGATACCAGCATCCAAAGTAAAAGACAAGCTTTTGTTGAAGGCCTTTCTACTGGTTTAAAAAATCCTTCCGGGAAAGGAAAGTGTCTCATCGTTTTACATGTTGGATCTGAATTTGGTTTTGTAGATCAGGTATTATTATTATTTGAAGGTAAAAAAACTGCTGATTACCACGAAGAAATGAATAGTTAAGTATTTGAAGAGTGGTTTTCTAAACTGTTAGATAAAATACCAGATAATTCTGTGATTGTTATGGATAATGCATCGTACCACAGTAGTAAATCAGAAAAAATTCCAACTTCATCGTCGAGGAAAAAATTAATGCAGGAATGGTTACAATTAAAAGACATAACTTTCGATAACGATATGGTACGATCTGAACTCTTGCATTTAATACAACTGCATAGAAATGAATATGAATCCTATGTTATCGATGAAATGGCAAAAAAAAGTAATAAAGTTGTGTTAAGATTACCACCGTATCGTTGTGAACTGAACCCATTGAACTGATATGGGCAAAAATAAAAAATGAAGTTGCATCGAAAAACACAATCTTCAAATTGAAAGATGTGCAACAACTTTTTTTACAGGCAATCCAGAATGTTTCGAGTACTGACTGGCAAAATTGTATTAGCCATGTGATCAAGGAAGAAGAAAAGATGAGGAAATTACATGGAATCATGGACACCTTAATTGAATCATTGATTATTTTACTTGGCGATGACAGTGAAACCAGCTCAACGGAGAGTAAAGAAGGCAATGAAGAAACGTAAGAATGAAAGACTAAAGAATGTGAAATCCTTATGTACTTAAAAATATGGTAACATCAAAAGAAAAGTCCAGATTACAACTCGTAATCATCAATCAAGAAAAAATCATCTGGATAATAAACATAATCTTTTCATCTACAATAGAGCAATACAACGTAGTGCTATCGAAAGCTGCTGCCAACCATTTTTTATATTTATGTCTTCAAATGTTATCTTCTGTAATGTTATATATTTTTAAACAATTTGAAATTGTTTGTATTCAATTTTTTTTATTAACGCATGTTATCCAGGAAACATTAAAAGTTTATGGCTCTATTCTGAACAAATATGTAAGTCTTACAGATCTGTAAATAATGAACAAAATCACTAGGAAAGAAGTTATTTTTATGTACAATTCTGTATTACAACAAATATTGATGCGTTTTTTTATAAATTTACAGATATGTAAGTCTTAAAGTTTTGTTAAAAATTGGTCTATTATATTTTTATTGCATTTTAGTTTAAAATACAATATTCATAATTGTGAACAAGTTATAATTGTTTTCATAAATCATTTTAACCTTTTTAATTTACTTTTACAGAATATTATTATAATTATATATATTCGTTTTTTATATTTAATAAATTAAGTAGTTAAATAATGTTTTTCGTTTACTATAATAAAATAATTCCAAATTACGAGTATGAAGATGAAATGTCAAAATCAATTTTACCGCGATAAGAAATCTAGGGATTTTTTAGTTGGTATTTACACAGTGTAAATCTGGCTACGGCATTCACTCCTCGTAGTTATTAAATGGACTATAGAGTAAGAAAGTTTTTCATTCGGTAACTTCAAACTTGGAATATAAGAAAAGATTAATAACTTTTTTATTGTTTATAATATTTAATTATTTTTTACGGCACAAATTGGCACTAACTATATAACTAAAAAAAATTAATTGGGTGATTCTTGGGGGCTAACTTCATACCTAGGGCTGCCCTAGTAGGGCATAATTACTGGTTAAAGTAAAAATATTCTATTCTATTTCTCTAGTCATTTGCCCAAAAAGCTTCAGTTGTTTTAAAAGAAACACAAAATATAATTTTAAATATCCAAAAGGTAAAATATGGTACGAAATTCAGCACGATCTGAATCAAGACGGTAAGAAGTTGAATAGATATTTATATTGTCAGGTTTAATCTGTTAGTATTTTAGGAAATTTAATTATTGTCTAAAATCGGGTTTCTTTACCGTTCGGAATGCTTGTTCTATTTTTCTATTAAAAACATATCCTTAATGCGGTGTATTCATATTCATTCGTGGAAAACTAAAATCCGTTTCCATGATGTGTTTCAAACATTCGTTTTATTTTTATTGTATTTTTGGTATATAGAAGACCAAACAGAAAAATTAAACCAATAAAACCTTTCCACGTTTTGAAAAAATATATACAAATAATTAAATTTAAAAATTATTCAAAAAATAATTGCTTATGTCTATAACGAAGACATCTTGAATTCCCTTTTAAAAGATTTAAAATTCACATGAAATATATCAATAAACTGCTACATGTTGATGTATGTTGCCATTATCCTGTTTATTAGAATATTTTTATAAATATTAGTTGAAGTTTTATTTACATATATATGAAAGCAATTAATTAGATAACTACATTTGATCTTATTATTAAATATTTTATAAAGTAATGTCACATCAGCAATAGTTCTTCTACTTTCTAGAGCGAATTTATATACAGGAAGGAGACTAGAACTCCAGAACATAGGAATTTAACATGTAAAATCATATTTTCGTAATTTCCTACTTCTCTAATTATTTTAATAGAAAAGCTTGTAGAGAAATTAGATTGGGTAATATCGTAAATCACCCCAAAAATAGCATTAGCCATGGAATTGGGACAAAAATGAACGAATGTTTAACGGTTTATCTGTCAAGTTAGCTGCGTTAGTTTATTTTTATTATTATTTGTAATTACAACAGTCTATGTTGATCTAGCAGAACAGGTAAATGAAAATTAGATTTTTTTTCTCGATATTTACTTACGAGTATTTGGTACGAGTATAGCAAAATTACTCATGAGTACAAACAATGAATACTCCTAGTTAAGTACTCATGAGTTCTTATTATCAGAACTCTGCCCAGCTCTGGATATAAGTGCGCATGCTAGAGCGCAGGATTTGTTTACCTTGTTTTGGCTATCGCCCACTTTTTTAAATTTTAAAGATACGCAATTTTCCTACCGCCCACTAGTTAGAATGCCCTAATTTTGACAAAGTCGCACAAAAAGAAAACAGTTAAAAAATTGATTATGAAAAAAAATTCTAGATCTGTCAAATGATATTAACCCGTACCTGCAGAAGGGCTCAAAATGTGCAGTATGTATCGCCTCTTTAAATATTTTCATGTGTAATTAACGGAGTGACCTCAATTTTTAAATTAAGTTTTCTGAACCGCAGAAACTGCTAAAAAGAATAATATCAGAACTTTATATTTTCAATGATTTTGTTTCAAATTCAATAACTTTTGGCCTCTAAGAAACTAAATATATAGAAATTTATCGAGTGAACATCATTCTATCTCAACTTATAACGCACAATGTTGTGGAAATGCGTTTTATTTAAAAATTTGCTATATATCATTAGAAATAAAATATGTATATTTTTTATAATAACAAGTAAAATAAATTACGTAGCATTAAAAATTGTTATTAATAGACAAATATGATTAATATTTGCCACGCACCAAGAATCGAAAATCGCCCATTAGTGAATTGAGAAACCTTGCGCTAGCGTACAAAGTACACGTGAGGACATAATATTTAAATGCATCAAACCAAAGTAAAATGTGTTACTTATTAAATGAGAATGCTTTTATTTAAATAAATAATATAAAATATGATATAACCACAATACCGTGCGAACTGATTATTTAGGTACGTAAGGTAGTACGACCTACTAGTCAAGACCTACTAGTCAAGACATGAATATTTAAAAAATTTTAAAGAAAAACAAAATTGACATTTTTATATTGATCGATATTGGTTCCGACGGGGCAAAGTAACAAAATTAGTTATCATAATTCTTTATTTGACCTTTCAAAAAAGGCATAACGCACTTGATGATGCTTATTATAAATATATGGCATTCAATACATTTATATACTGAAAAAGAAAGTAAAGAATTGCCATAATATTTAGATTATGTAATTAGGGAAACTTACAATTGGTTTTTGCGTAATTCTTTGTAGTAGATAAATTACGAAGTAATTTATTTATTAATAAATTTCGGGATAACATATTAAAATGAATATCTCCCATTCATTTAAATTCCTTAATCGAATTTTAAACCAATAGGCTAGAGTTAAGAACGTATTTGCAAGTTTCAATGAGAAGTGTTATACAGATGAACACGAATTAATTATCTTTATTTTGTATTTCTAAAACTAATTTTAAACGAACTTTGTGAAACAAATATGTTGTTTCCAAGTGAAAATACTGACGTTAAAAAATTATGATAATTTGAATAATATCTGAATGTTTAAGAACATGTGCTGACGCGGGTAATACGATTTTAAAAACTATTTTTACGTTGCCCACGCCGACACAGGGCCTACGTTATTTACAGTTGTTGTATTTGTATAATTCATGTTTAAAGCAATCTATGAACTTTGTTATTTTATTTTCTGTTGTTATGTTTATTTTCATGAATTATTATATTTTGATTTTTGACAAGAGAACAAGCAAAAATAAATAGCTCTTGAATAATATCAGTCTTTCTTATTGAACTTCATCATTTTATTCATTACGTAACATCAGCTTCCAGTTACTTATCTGTACATTATATTGTGTGTACCGAAGAATCAACAATACTTCGCTACAAACATTAACAACAAATTTTGTTTCATAATAGTAAATTATAATTAAGAAACAACACTCGGTAAAACTTTAATTAACATTATTTATGATCCTTTCAGATTCTACACCATCATCAGAATAACAATACAAGAATGTCTGTATTTAACATAACTAAACATAACTGTTACGAGATTAAAGAATTAATTCAAGGAATTCCAAAAGCGGCAAGTTTTACAAATCCATTTGTTAACTACCTGCTAAGGTGTCCAGCCTTAATCCTTTTTTTCTCTATGTGAATAACTATCATTGTACATTTATCGTTATTGTTTAGCAGGTGCTTAGCTACATTCGACGAATCTGGTTGTAATAAGTGTAAAACATGAGACTGAAATAAAACAGAAAAAAAAAGAAAAACTCGCAAACCGAAATAGATTTGTTATATTTTTTTTCCAAATTTATTGATGAAAAACATAAGGGTGGGAGTGAAGACACAGAAAAGTACAGTAAATTCTAAGATTGTCTGTAAAGTGTATTTCAAGATAATAGTAAACTTATCGCCTTTGACTTAAGCAGCTTATAAGTGAAACAGAACAAGGTTTTAATAGAATATTTGAATTGCAGCAAACGAAATAGTTGACATGTATCGTTTTTACAAATTTTGGTAATCCTCTCTAACGTATAGAAATATTAAATCCCTGCTGTGATACGGTCTAGTTATTACGAAGCCAGGTATACATTGGCAATTATCTTGAAATGCTTATTTGTACTCAGTAGCGGAACTAGATGGAAAATGTTAGGTGGGCCACCGGGTGGGCACCGGAAAATCTTGGTGGGCCGTGCCATTGTTTTATACCGAGAGTCTATTTTATTTTCTGAACATAGGAAATTCAATGTTACTGTTTTCATTTCCAGGTATAACTTTATTACCTATTAATTTTAGAAGAAATTGTGAGATATGTATTTGTTTAGAACTAAAAACTGCATCCAATGAGGAAAAAAAAATTGGCCAAATGCCATTATATATTTAAAAAATAATAAATTATTTTTAAAATATTCAAGCAATTTTCAGTAGGTTTCATGGAAACTGAACGACAGGTTTAAATTTTTTTGAAGTTGGAGCGAAATAATCTATAATGTTACGTTTACTCATTTTAACTAGCACTAATGATCAAAATTCACATAAACAGCATGATCTGAAAGACATGAAAACTACATGTGCACTAATCTGTTGTAGATGTAGTGGCAGATATGAAGACGGTCAGTTGACATCAATTATAAATTAAATCGGCATGCTTTGTAAAAGCGCGCGGCAATGACTATCACAAGTTTCTACGTAAAAGAGCGCAATTCTTTGGTTATACAAGCATTACCACCGTGCAGACACAATAATACCAATTAAATATTTCACGACAAAAATTACGCCGTCTTTTTCTTTTTACAATTTTTTAATAGCATTACTGTAATAATGGTATTATAAATTTTATTAATGCCTGCATTGTTTACGGGTGGGCCCGAGGGTGGGCCATCACTTTTTAAGGTGGGCACCGGCCCACCCTGGCCCACCTATAGTTCCGCCACTGTTTGTACTGTTATTTTACCTGGCGTTCATCCCTTGCAGCAAATTCTTACAAACTATGTACAATATATGTATAATATTGATTTAACAAATATATAAAAACTATTGAAATATAGGTACATTATACGTGTGATACTACATATAATATACTACTCATATTACACAAGTGTAATATGAAATGTTATATTACACGCTACACTTTTCTGTAATAAATAGAGCATACAATTTAACACATAACATTTTAATAAACTGTTAATTTATTAATAATATATTTTTTTATTATAAATATTAATATAAATGATTATAAAAGTATAATAAATAAAATTTGAATAGTTATTTTGACATTTAATTGCTACTGTGGCGCCATCTGTTAAGCTATATATGAACTACTCACACCTAACTGAATATTTAACAAATAATATCATTTTTTTTTATGCCTGTTAGTTGTAGATAAAGTATAGTATTTGTCTCGCATAATATGGCTACATTATACTCGGATGATTAAATATACTCGCACCCGCTCGTATTTTTAATTACATCCTCGTGTAATATAGCCATACATATTATGCTTGTTAAATAATATACTATATTCGTAAATGGAAACATTATTTTCAACCGGTTTTGAAATTTATCAAAACCCTAGTTTGTTATCATGATAGTTATTTTCTGTTCCCATGGTTTTTGAAAGCACTGATCTAAATTATTAAAATTAAACAGGAATAGCTACCTAAATTCAGAATAAATACGAATTTAAAATGTTATTTTACTGGTATTAAATTAATAAAAATTTTACTTACTCACGTTTAAATACGTTTTGATTTTAATGTTTAAATTTATAAATTATTATACTCTAAAAAACATAACGTGTTCTCGTAATGAGGTTTTTTCTCATTATTTACATTGTTTAAAAGTTTAAAAATAACTAGAAAGCCTGACATTCAGTACTTTTCAAATCGCAAATGGCTTCCGAAAAATGTTCGTATCAACTATTTGCATTTCACTTCCTATATTCTACAATATATACAGGGTGTTTGGCGAAAGGCCGGCACCCAAAATATTTCGTTTATTTTGAGAGATACAAGAAAATGTCATGGAGCAAAGGTAAATTAAACAAAGGGACTCATAAAATGATCCTAGTACAAATTTTGAGTCACTTCCGGTTTTAGCGGAAATGGGTCCAACTTTAATTCTAGTATAGGGAATCGGTATTTTTATATTTTTTTGCGGAATGTATATAAAATTAGCTTTACAATGATACCAAAATATCATAGTTTTACTTTAACCAGTTCAAAATGGCGACATTTTTATAATATTTACAAATAAAATTCTTAAAAAAGTAAAACATAGTAAGCTATATGAAAATAATTTTGTTACCTGAAAGCAAACCATATGTCAAAAAGTATTTTATCTACCTTAGTTTTGTTATACTTTCTCAATTTCATTTTTTTAATAATATTAATAGCTTTCGTGGAAAATGTAATGGCAGAGTTTCTATTTCGTATGACAAAATGTATAGAAAATGACGGCGGCCATATTGAGCATTTATAATTTTTATATTGTTTCTCATATTTACTCTGTGTTTCTGTTTTGTTTTGTTTCTTATTATTCTCTTTTCATTCCTTAGTTACCCAGTTGTAAATTAATATTTTAAAAATAAATTGTCGTCATTTTGAATTGGTGGAAATAAATCTATGATATTTTGGTATCATTATAAAACTAATATTTTGTACATTCCGAAAAAAATATATAAAGATATCGATTCCCTATGTTAGAATTAAAGTTGGACACATTTAAGTTTAATTCGAAAGTGACACAAAATTTTTAATACCACTATTTTATGAGCCCCTTTGCCTAGTTTAATTTTGCTCCGTAACATTTTCTTGTATCTCTCAAAATGAACGAAATATTCTGGGTGCCGGCCTTCCGCCAAACAACCTGTTATTGTGATATGAAATGACCTGCGACAATTTTTTTCGTTTCAAGCAACGTGTTCCTTAAAAGTACAACAGCATTTCGACCAGGTAACATGTAGCTATAAACGAAATAATAATCAATTGTTTTGTATGGAGATGGAATGAAAGAAATAAAAACAGTTTAATTTTTTTTAAACTTTATTACTTTATATTAACCAATGTTGAACACTAATAAAAAATAAAATACTTCAATATAACAAATAACAAAAATTTAAGTATTATATTTACTTCAGCGCTGACTTGACGTTATTACCACTGTTACCCCCACTACCGAATACATTGCTCTTATGGTAATGAGACAACCTGGTCTGTATATAAACCTTGAATAATACGAACGGTTTGTCAGTTGACCCTGTTTTTGTGGACTGGTCAGAACCCCTCTGTATAAACGCGTAACAGTACAATTTGTTGTGCGTAGTCTGTACAAGAATTTCGTGTTAAGCACTCATCTAATTCAAAATTTGTTCGTATGTTCGTGAACCCCTGTTGCAAGGCCCAAGCTTCAGCTAGCACTTGCAGGAAGTTCTACAAGAATCGTATCGCGAAAGAATAAGAGTTCAGCGAATCAATTCTGTGCATTAAAGTTCAGTGTTTGTATTGTGTTCTTCGCCAATCAACATGGCATCAGACTATGATCGCCTAGAGGAACTCGACATGGAGATTGCTTCCTTGAAGACAGGCAGCGACCTAAACAGACTCATTGAAGTGCAAGCTGAGATGATCCGCCTGCTGAAAAGCCTCTTGCAGAATCAACAGGAGTCATCTACAAATGTGAGTGAAGATGAAGCTATTTGTACCAATCAACTCATGCTAGAAGATGATACCACTTTCACCTCGTCTACATCCGCTACTATTACTGACGCCAATGTGAACACGCCGCGCCTATCCGCGACATCCATATCCGCTGATACAAGCCCAAACAACGCCACTTGCAGAACAACACCTGGCAAAACAAATACAAGCGAAGATGACGTTTTCAAAAGTTCCCGGCCAGAGCTGCCGACATATATTCTCGAGATTATAAAAGAGCGTCGAAGAGCCAGGAAGGAGTGGCAGCGCACTCGATATCCACCAAATAAAAAAAAATTAAACCGTCTTAGCGCAATACTAAGGGACGCAATGAGAAGCTTCAATAATCAAAATTATACCGAAACCCTCTCTGCAAATACTTGCAAACCCAGGGAGCACTTGCCAGTGTAACTTTCGTAGAGTAGTCATCGCAGACAACCCAATACTTACCCAATAGTGACAATATAAATATTCTCACTATATGAATACTGTGGAATTCCTTGTAATTTTTGGGCAGCAAAATCAACTCCGTAAATATAAGTATCATGTAATTAATACTAGTTGCGTTAGTGTGTAAAAATGTTTTTAGTATTTGTATTTGTGTATATTATAAATTGTAATGGCAATATAGTGTTCCTTAATAAATAATAAATGTTGTAATAAATTGTTATTAATAATAAAAACTCACATTGTCTTAATAATGTATAAGAATAAATAAATGTATTATTCTATATACCAGTAGTGACATCTGTAGCGAAAATGTAATAGTGTAGTTATTATTGTGCGTCAGTGGGTGCTAGAGCACAATGGAAGAGGAAGGGGAACAGTAGAAGCCACATTGAAAAATATATAACTTTGTTGGATTGTGTTGTAAGTTTACAGTGTTAACCTAGTGTTACCAACAAGACTATTTATTATAAACAAATTAGTGAATTTATCGTCTAAATTTTACTATGGTTCATTCAATTCTCCCGTCTAAGAGCCAATAGCGTGCCATCTGGACTGCTCTTTGGCCGGATTGCTAGCAGAGGATTCATCGGTGTTTATTTATTTTTAATAAACACTATAACAGATTACAATTACTCTTTATTTTGTATGATTTGTTTAGCTACTTCTCTTACTTTCTTCTATTTGTCATTTGTAGAGCTGCTTTCAATAATACGTTATATTAAAAATATGATTCACTTAAATATTATAACTGTGCTAAGTAGCTTATTAATTATTTAATAAATGTATGATATTTGTCATAGATTAAAATTATCGCTGAAGTATCTTATAATGATTTATATTTTATTAAGTGTTTTCCCTGCCTATTTGTAATTTCAGCTAGTCGTGGTTTTCTTTAACTAGGTAGGTGCATTATAATGTATATGTATAAAATCTATATATGACAATCAATATTCCCATCTAATTGTACAGGATTACGAGATAGTTATTTGTTTTTTGAAGGCTCTTAAATTTAGGGTGGTTCCGCAACAATTGTGTGTATTATTTTTTCCTTCTTCTAATTGGCTAGATTTCATTCATACATTTTTGTTGGAGCATCGGAATAAGAAGCGATTCATGTTGTTCGGTTCGTGTAGGTAGAAAATAGTACAACTCTTCGTTGTGGCAGTGGCCGTTGTGGAAAAAGAAAAAACGTTGAATACTTGTAGATTCTTTTAGTACTTTTAATTGGATACTTAATGAGAACCATAGATTATATATAATATTTTTGTTCACTATAGATGCGAAACTCCCATGATATGAGTTTGGACTGCTTTCAGCGCCACTCGGTGTTTGCTAACCAGACTAATTAACATGAATAGGCAACTGGCAATGCTTGTTATAGGTAACCTAGTAAGTTATGTTGTGGACAACCATCTATCCTTTCAAGTACAGTAGTCCACATATCTTGTTTATTGCAATATATTGGTATTTACAAAAATGAACAAACATTAAATTTTAGATATATAATTTATTGAAATAATCACATAACTTTAAGAAATACAAATATATCAACAGCTAACAAATCGTTTTAAATATTAGAAGAAACTTTCAGCAACCATAATTATAAATGAGACAATATATAAAAATGTATTTAAATATTGTCTCTTTTTTTAAGAATTCGTGATTGTAGTATATAATTTTTCGTTATACCTAACATTATATCTTTTTTCTTTAGCAGATGCTAAACCATGCTATATTCAACTCAAAGTAGTGGGTCATGTAATACTTTAACTGCATGTTAGATATTATAACTCTTTAACAGCAACAACATCTCACACTGTTGATATAATTGTGTGTGAAAAATAACTATTATTGTCTCACGTTATATTAAAAAAATCATTTTCAAATTTTTTTAGAAAATACATATATATTACTTGAATGATTTGAATACATTCAATTGCAACCAGGGTATTCGCATATAACACTTTCTCTTCTTCTTTTTTTACAGAATTCTGAAAGGTAACATTACTGTCTAATTTAACTCTTTTTGGTACATTGAATATTTTAGAAATACCTTGCAAAGATAGTATAAGATTCCAATGTAGCCTTGGGTTTCCAAAATCTTTGTATGTCGCATCAAAATGACTACTGCATACGTATCTTCGTTTATACAGGGTGAGTCACCGAAATGCCCGTCTTCGATATCTCCCTTGTCCTTAGAAATACAGCATAAATTTATTAACAAAAGTTATTGCTCAACTCAAGGAGCATAACGTAAAATTATTTTCACATATACAGGGTGTTGCGTTACGGCTCGGCGAAAATTGTTTGCCTTTTATTAAATGGAACACCCTGTATATTTTTATATTTTTTCAAGTGTATTTCATTCCTCTATATGGACATATAAATTTTGTTTTAGTTTTCCGCGGCGTTGCCAAGTTATTCCGTTTATTCTCTACAAAATACCAAATACACGCATTACTTTATAATGACGTACTGAAGTTATTTTAATAGTAAAAATTAAGAATTTTTTTTTCTGTACAACTGTAACTACACTCTATGTTCTCACATATATTTTTTTAAATGTTATTATACAGGCTGTTCAATAAAGCGAATCAAATTTACTCAATTTCAAATGACTAAAACTCGTCATTTTCAAATGGAACACCCTATATTTTATAATTCAGTTGTGCATCTTTTTGTATTATCTTCATATTTTATTAAGGGTACCCTATGCCTAAAACTAATATTTTTGGAGATTTTAACAATTTTTTTTTAAATTATTTATTCAATTAAAAATTAAATCTAGTATACCATGGATATTACCCGGATATTGTAGTTCCAACATGATGGTGCACCAGCTCACAACACTCTTCGGGTTAGGAATCATTTAAATGAAGAATTTGCTATAGATGGATCGGAGGAGGTGGTCCAAGAAATTGGCCCACTAGATTTTCGGATCTTTCAAAATTAGATTAAAATTCGTAACTGTTTCAAATCTGTCGACACAAATATCTGCGAAGAGTAAATTACTCATTTGTAAACTGTCTCAAACATATTTCCGTGCGAATAGCTGTTACATTAAAAATCTTTTGGAATCTAATTTTTAGAAATAAAATTAAAATGGTGAAAATCTCCAAAAATATTGGTTTTAGGCATAGAGTACCCTTAATAAAATATGAAGATAATACAAAAAGACGCACAACTGAATTATAAAATATAGGGTGTTCCATTTGAAAATGACGAGTTTTAGTCATATGAAATTGAGTAAATTTGATTCGCTTTATTGAACACCCTGTATAATTACATTTAAAAAAATATATGTGAGAACATAGAGTGTAGTTACAGTTGTACAGAAAAAAAAATTCTTAATTTTTATTATTAAAATAACTTCAGTACGTCATTATAAAGCAATGCGTGTATTTGGTCTTTTTTAGAGAATAAACGGAATAACATGGCAACGCCGCGGAAAACTAAAACAAAATTTATATGTCCGTATACAGGAATGAAATACACTTGAAAAAATATAAAAATATACAGGGAGTTCCATTTAATAAAAGGCAAACAATTGTCGCCAAGCCGTAACGCAACACCCTGTTTTTGACTGATATAAAATCCAATGTAGCTGTCAGTACAATTAACAAATTATAATTATTTCAAATTAGGTATTGGATTTTTTTTAAATTATGCTTCGGGGTGTCAACCAAGAGATGGCAGTGCGAAACAAGCCCAATGTCACCCATTTAAATTACACGACCCTGATGAGAATAATGATTACTAATATTACAGTGCTTGAAGATGGGATTGTAGATTAATTAAGTGGTTCTCTTAGTATCAGTACCATATAACTATTCTGTTCTTCCCATATATAGATGTAAATAAATTTTTCCAGATCCATAAGGAGAGGTAGTGATTACCAATATTACAGTGCTACTGCTATAATTTTTTCTTTAATGTATCTACAATTGTACTAGCCTAACTTAATTTTTCTTTTTCTTTAAATGAACGAGAGTTATTTAGAGTTGAACGAAATCACAACAATCACTTAAGGCGTTTCGTACGTCCGACTATAAGTGGGCAAGTATTACTAACTAATCAGCAAATTACAGCGTTAGTACGTCCAAATATGGATTGATAAAGTAAATTATATATATATATATACATACAGTGTGTGCAAGGAAATGCGGAACATAGGACTTTAACATAGGATTTCAAAAAATTGCGGATACTCTCTCTCCTGATAGATTTAAAGCAAAACTACAAGAGTACAAAGTTGTTCAGAATTAAATTCTACGTCAGATATGATCATAATTGTTGCAACAACAGGCCTGTAATACGAGATATATTAAATATAAAATGTTATACTGTCGTTAAAAATCAGATACCCATGGAAATAAAAGAAAATATCTATCTGTCAGTTTAGAGAATTTTCGCTAATTGTAATACTTATTGTCTATAATTTAATATTATTCAAGTTGAAATTATATTCATTTTTTTAACAACGTGCTAATATTAAAAAAAACAGTACAAATATAATTAAAAAAAATATTGAACACAAAGTAAGGTTACTAACTGTCACAATTGACACATAGATTTTTTCTTTTATTTCCATGGGTGTCTGAGTTTGAACGAAAATGTTACATTTTATATTTAATATATCTCGCACTGCAGACGTGCTGTTGCAACAATTATGATTTTATCTGACGTAGAATTTAATTCTGAACAACTTTGCAGTTTTGTTCTAAATCTACCAGGAGAGAATATCCGCAATTTTTTGAAATCCCATGTTAAAGTCCTATGTTCCGCATTTCCTTGCACACACTGTATATATATATATATATATATATATATATATATATATATATATATATATATATATATATATACAGGTTGGCCCAGTGAAAATTATCAGCGCAGTTTTTGGCCACTTAACATTAATTTAGCAAAAAACGCTCGAACACGTCAATTTTAATATAAAGGGGGACATCTAAATGGATTAGTACTAATGGCATAACTTCAACCTTAAAATGGGTGTGGACTGCACCTCAAAAAATTTAAATGAAAAAGGGTGTCAAACATGATACAGTTAGCAAGGCCTTTCAATTCTCTTTTCAACAGTTTTTTTATTTTTCAAATCCAATCATTATTTTTAGAGAAATATCGTTTAAAACAAATTTTATCAGATGTTCAAAGTTGCCATCAAGTAGGCTAAAACAAATGACAGAAACTAAATAAACAATTCATTTTAGTCATTTTGAACACCTAATAAACTGATACTTGAGTTTCTGTCATTTGTTTAAGCCTACTTGATTGCAGTTTTGCACACCTGATAAAATTTGTTTTAAACGATATTTCTCTGGAACTAATGATCGGATTTGAAAAATAAAAAAACTGTTGAAAAGAGAATTAAAAGGCCTTTCGAACTGTGTCATGTTTGACACCCTTTTCCATTTAAAAGGTGCAGTCCACACCCATTTTAGGGTTGAAGTTATGCCATTGGTACTAATCCATTTAGGTGTCCCCATTTATATTAAAATTGACGTGTTCGAGCGTTTTTTGCAAAATTAATGTTAAGGGGCCAAAAACTGCGCTGATAATTTTCACTGGGCCACCTGTATATATATAATTTACTTTATCAATCCATATTTATATATATATATATATATATATATATATATATATATATATATTCACAAAATTTGTTTTTAGTCAAAAAAATTTTTTTCTGTCATTAAATAACGGTTAATAAATACTACCTTTGAAATGAATTTCTATCATTTAATTATTTACTTATTACTTAACTTTATGTTAACATTTAAAAAGTTAAATTAATGACTTCGAAATCGAACCTGAATTGGTTAATTATGCCAAACCTTAAAGACCTTGATTTTCTCTTAAGAAGTGAAATCAAGAAAATTCACTACAGATGACCACTGCTTAATAACAAAAGCTGTTAAAGAAATGAAAAGCTACTCAAGTAATAAAAACCGTTCAAAATCGTTACGACGACAATGTGAAATTTCCTGGTATCATTATAAATGTAAGAACAATGCCAAGAAATGTTTTGCACCCTGCTCATACGCTTCCAAATCGGTTTCCGAAGAACAGGAAAACAAACAGGCCCAGCACGGACGACGACAAGTGATAAGGGCCAATCAAAATTTTGTCTATACATAACCGACCTGGGGTGGGATTCTGTAACTTCATAACGGACCTTATAACAGATTCATGCGTTATATAACGTATTCAAATGAAAATTGCGATTCTGTAACTACATAACGCACTCAAATAACAGTTGATTGCGTTAGTTGAGTCCGTTACTATAACGGATGCTAAATAGCATCTGCCAAGAACATTAGCTTGTCCACTTCGAAGATTAAAACTTAATTTATAAGTAAATTATACGTAAATAATTAATAAAATTATATTTTTTTGTTAAATGAATATAGCATAAATCTTTTTTTTTTATATAAATATCAAAAATTCATCTGAAATTAAATATTTTATTTTGTAACTACGAAATACGTCTTCATCATTGGTTTTTGTATACATAATTATTATCATTATATATATATATATATATATATATATATATATATATATATATATATATATATACCTTGGTGATTCATCGTTTTGTTCGTCAACGGGAGAGAAGACGTTCCTTTTTCACTATTGTCATCTAATGGATTTTTTGAGCACTTGCACGGGACATCAGGTATGACGTATACGATGACGTATTTTGGTTGCTATCTCAAGCGAGCGGGAGACCTATTCTGTGGCACTTATCACTTGGCACTAGTGATAAGTTGATGACGTCAGCTCGTGATAGTTTGCGAGTGATACTTTAGTTTCTTTTGAATGGTTAGGTTTTTCCCAATACATGTTTACGTTGGCAATATATTCAAAATATGAATCACATAATAACAAGCGGCCGTTCTGGGATCTCTGTATAATTTTACTAATTATTTATTTAATGTATATATTGTTAATATTTTCTACGTTTTTGTAAATATTTTCTATATTTGCAAAAATACATAATACAAAAAACAAAATACAAAAATACATTATACAAAGTACTGAATACAAAAATTACGAAAATATATAATGCAAAAATTATAAAAATACATTATACAAAATACAAAAATACATAATACAAAAATTACAAAAATACATTATAAAAATACAAAAATTACAAAAATACATTACACAAAATACAGAATACAAAAATACATTATACAAAATATAGAATACAAAAATTATAAAAATACAATACATAACATACAAAAATACAAAATACAACAATTACACAAATACATAACACAAAAATACATATATTATATATGTCAATACAAAACATCATCCTGGGCGTTGTCAGCAACTGGTGAAACTTCTAAATCAATTTCATCGTATCCTGGTTCTGGCTCCCCGACATTGTAGTGTTGGGCGATATTGTCCAAAATGGTACACGCTAATACAATCCTGGATCACATTAAAACTGAAAAAATAAGATATAATATTAAATGGAACGTAAAATATACGCATACAAATAAATATCCATGCTTCAAATCCTGTCTTTGGATATTATTTCTCGGAAATTGTATCCACTGCCGCATACATTTACTAACACATTGGTAAATTCTTTCAAGCTGCGGTTCACCATCGGCTGACTGACACATGCCAACAAATTTTTGCCAACGCTTCGTTGGTAGCTCCCAACCGCAAGGAAGTTCAATCCAATTAGAATCTGAAACAAACAAAGTATGACAATATCATATACTATTTTAAAATATTATTATTGATATGATTACTCACTCGCATGTTGTTCGGTATTGTATTGGCCAGCATCCATGTGCGAAACCAAAGTATTTATCAAATACAGGCACACTTCCTTATTCAGTCGAAAATTAGATTTAAATTCTTTCTCTGAGATACTGAACGGATCTTGTATATCCCTCATATGCCTTCTAAACAACCGGTCTTCTTCTCTTCTTTCTTCATTATCCAACTCTTCCAATCACTGCTATCTGTCCGTGCAAAAATGCCATACTTCCTTGAATATAAAAAGTATTATACTTTTGAAAATTTGATATATTTTTCACTTACCTATAAGCAAATAATAGTACGTTCACCTAAACACAAGTAAACTAAACTAAAATTTCAAAAACTCCACAAAATGAAACCAAGAAAAATACACTGTATCACACGCCCACTCTGTATCACTAGTGATCCGTATCTAACACTACCTGCTTTGGTGGTGATAAGTCTACCACTTATCATGACGTCATACCGAGGTTTCACATCAATTCTCACAGATGGCAGAACGTCTTTCACCTAAAACTTATCACTTATCACTAGTGATATGTGCCACAGAATAGGTCTCCGGATAGCAACTGGCTACGAGCAGTCGCTATTTTATATCAAGTCGCTATCTTGGAAGTTGGGTTAGGTTCTTGTTTATAAATATGGCATTTTACGGCGCACAATTTTTCTTCGCTCCCTTTGTTGATGCTGTACAAGAGTGTTTATAATCTGTGTATAAACACTATGGTTAACCTCAAAAATAGAGCTCATAAATTAACATCACCCGAATACATAACAGAAACTGACCTTAAATTTAAAGAAATTTTAATACATAATAATTTCCCAAAAAAAAACAATTAATAAAATATATACAATTTTAATAACAATAAAAATCAAAATAAAAACATCCTCCCAAACAAATATGTATCCATTCCAAATACAAGTTGTCTGGCGCGAAAAATAAAACACCTACTTTAAACAAATTTGCCAATAACAATAGCTTTAAAACCAGTGAAACCATTAAAACTACTTTTCAGCCATACAAAAGACAAAATTGACATCTCCTACTTGTGTGGGTCAAGTTTCCAGTCACCGAAGCTGAGAAAACAGTAGTGAAACAACGGTAATTATATGCAATATTCATATATACAGCGTTGTTTCAAATACATTATTTTTACTACTACTACTTTTAATAGAAAAGGGTATCATTCCAAAAACGTACAAATTGTAATATTAGTCGAAGAAAAAATTAACAAGTATAAGTATATATTTTTCTTTTTTTTTGTAGATTTCTGATTTTGATCTCAGGATACTAAATATAAATGCTGCTTTTTGGTTCGCCACTGCCTTCACCTGCCAGTGCTACCAACTTAACAATCTTTTATTACACTACATCTCCCTTTTAACAATGATCATATAACAAAATGCTCAAAATGAAAATATATCAAATCAAAATTTTGCTTTACAAATTCAGCTTACAAATAGGTTTCTCACTTCTTCCCGATCTTGTAATATATCTCTGATTAGGGGAATTCTCCTTCATTACATCTTGGTTTACATTTAAATTAGTATTATTCATTTCTTTATACTCTTTCTTAGGTGATTCCATTGTATTCAATGGATTATTCTTGACATGGTTCAGATCATTATTTACATCATTATTTACCCTTTTCAAATTGTGAAAGTTATAATACTTCGAAAAGTTTATGTCATGGGTGTTACGTCTTAATTGTTTATTGTTTTGTAAATCTTTGATTATTATTGACCTCGGCGTATTACTAAAGTTCACAATTTGAGCTGGTTTCCAATATTTTTTCTCTATATCTCTATACATCACAAAGTCGTTTATCTTAGGTTCGTAGTTCCTAATTCGAGTCGTTTTATCATGATCTGTTTTAGATTCTAATTTCTTCTTATATAAATAAGATTCAAAATTTGGAATTACTTTCGGTTTTAATAATTCAAATGAAATTGGTAATTTAGTTTTTACTCGTCTGTTAAATAATAACATGGCGGGTGTCACATCACTACCTAATATTGGTGAATTCCTGTATTCCATTAATATATTATTTATATCGAGATTACCTTCCAGTGCTTTCTTTAAAAAATTTTTGCATATTCCAACATATCGTTCAATAAAACCATTACTTCTGGGATATCTAGGACTAGATGTTGATATTTCAAAATTCTATTCAGCAGAAAAATTTCTAAATTTTAAGGAATTAAATGGCATATTATCGCTAACTAATTTGTTTGGTACGCCATGAGTTGAAAAAATTTCTTTCAATACATTTATTACTGATTCTGCTGTTTTATCTTGTAACATTCTTAACTCAACCCAGTGCGAAAAATAATCAGCTAACACCAAATAATTTTTATTTGCATATTCTGCGATGTCACACGCAACGATTTCGAATGGTAATTTCGGTATTTCGCGTATTAACATTGGTTCGAATGAGTTTTGGTTTCTGAATTTTTGACAAATCGTACAATTACCAATTATTTGTTCGATTTGGTTGTCCATTCCAATAAAATAAAACAAAGATTTTGCTCTAACTTTAGTTTTAACAATACCTAAATGTGCTTCGTGCACTATATTTATAATAAAATTTTGCAATGATTTTGGAATTATGATTTTCTCATTTAAATATAAAATACCGTCATTTATAAAAATTTCATTACGATATTTAAAATAAAAACGTAGATTTTCAGGCACTTTTGTTTTCGAGTTCGGCCAACCTTCTTTACAGAGCATTACTAATTTTATCAAAACTTCGTCTTTTTCAGTTTCTGTCTTTATCTTTTGTATAATATTTGAACTTACATTTACAGTGTGTATAACTCCGTTCAAATCTTGGTCTATTTCGGTTTCTTCAGCTTTTGAACTAGCTCTACTAAGTGCATCAGCTATCAACATATTTTTACCGGGAGTGTAAATTAACTCAATATCGTACATACTAAGTTTAAATTTAATTTTCTGAAGTCTATTTGAAGAAATTTTATTTAAATCTTTTTTCATGATGCCAATAAGCGGTTTATGATCAGTTTGTATTTTCACTTTTTGCCCGTAAATATAGTAATGGAAACGCTGACACGCAAATAATACTGCTAAAAACTCTTTTTCGATTTGTGCGAATTTTACTTCATTAGCTGATAAACTTTTTGATGCATAACATACCGGTTTTTTATTTTGTAATAATACATATCCTATTGCATTTTTACTGCTATCTGTTTGAATCGTAATATCTTTATTTCTATCAAAATTTTGTAACGATTTAGCTTCTGCAATTACACTTTTAATTTGATTAAAACATTCTGTATGACTTTTTAACCATACAAATTCCACATCTTTTTTAAGTAAATTTCTCAGATCACTAGAAAGTTCAGATAATTTTGGAATAAAGTCCCGTAAATAATTTATGAAACCCAGAAAAATTTCTAAATCTTTCCTATCCTTTGGTGTGTCATATTCTATAATTGCTTTTACCCTATTTGGATCCAATTCAATTGTACCATTTTTAAAAATGTGACCCAAATACCTGATTTCTGGTTTTTTAAATTGAAATTTTTTTACATTGAATTTTATTTTCATTTCTAGAGCCCTATCTAAAACAAGCTTTAATATTCTGTCATGTTCCTGTTCAGTTTCTGCATAAATTAATATATCGTCTATATAAATAAATGTATTGGGAATATTCCCAAATATTTCCGTGTTGAATTTTTGAAAAACTTGCGCAGAAATCTTTAAACCAAACGGTAATCTTTTAAACGCATAAGTACCAAACATTGTCGAAAAGACACAATATTTAATACTTTCATTGCTTAACTTTACTTGCCAAAATCCTTCCTTCAAATCTAGGCAACTGAAATATTTAGCATTACCTATTTTAGATTTTAATTCAGCTAACGTAGGAATTTCGAAATGTTCATCTTTTAAATTTTCATTTAAATGTTTAGGATCTAGACATAATCTGAGAGAACCATCAGATTTTTCAACTATGGTTAATCTACTAGCCCAGGCAGTTGGTTTTTCAAATTTTTCTATTACGTTTAATTCACATAACCTGTCTAATTCGTTTTTTAGTCTTTCTTGTAATTTGATTGGAATTCTATACGGAGGTAATGAAACAGGATTGGCATTATCTTTGATCTCAATATTATACTCATTAGGAAAACATCCTATTCCTTGAAAAATATTTTTGTATTTATGTACTACAGTTTCCTTACTATTAACTTGTTGAACATGATCAACATTTTTACTCAGTAAATTTAATTTAATACAAGTCCTTAATCCTAATATTGGGATAGAATTATTCTTTGCAATGATAAATTTTTCATTTGTACATTTATTGTCAAACTTTACTGCTAAATTAACGCTACCACATTGTTTAATTTCTGTACCACCATAAGCTTCTAGCTTTATTTTACTTTCATTTACATTGATCTTATGGTGAGAAGCATCTTTAATCTGTTTAAATATACTACTCGGAATAATATTAACATCTGAACCCGAATCTAGCTTAAATGTAATTTCTGAATTTTCAACAGTTAACGTTTTGTTCCAAGAAATTGAATTTATCTCAACCTTACTTATGTTATCACAGTAATATGAATCATCTAACATATCACTATCAGTCTTATCTTGAACAACATTTGAAAAATTGCGGGAATTTCTACACATTTTGGCATAATGATTGTATTTCTTACAGTTATTACACTGCTTCCCCATGGCTGGACATTTGAATTTGGCGTGTTTATTTCCACATCGTTTGCATGTCCAATTTTCTTCTCCATTCTGCTTGTCGCCTCTTTGAGCCTGTCTTCGATCATCCTTTTTCGGTTGAAACCTCGGTTGAAACTGATTCTTTTCTCCGACATTCTTCCTCGACTCCTTTGCTGAAATTTTCCACTTATTATTTGTGTTATTTGTACGTCTTACCACGTTAATATCTTCTTTTCCGTGTATATCTTGCGTCTGTTTTCGAATTATTTCAGCAACTCGAAATTTTTTGATAACTTGTTCTAATGTTGGCAATGTACTCGTCTTGAGCATGTTATCCATAGTTTCATAGTCATTAGAATCAAGTATTATTTTGTCTCTTAAAATTTCATCAGGGTCGGAGTACTCACAATCTTGAATTAATGTTTTACAGTCTGTCACGAAGGCATCGAATGGTTCACCATCTTTCTGTGTTCTGATTTTTAATATCCACCTTGCATGAAGCAGATTTTTCTTCGGAATGCAATACGCTTCAAACGCCTCAATTACTTTAGAAATCTTCTTCTCATCTCCTGCTTTGACATAGGTAAATGTATCGTGAACATCTCTCGCTTTTTGCCCCATCAGATTTAATAAAATAGCGATTTGCCTTTCCTCGTTCTCAGTATCGTATGCGGCTGCAGACATATAAATATTGTAGGCTTTCTTGAATTTTCTCCAATTTTCGCTAATATTGCCATTTTCTAGGTCTAGTGGCGACGGAGGTATAAAATTACTCATTTTTCTTTCAACTTTAGGTTTGAACTCTTTCACTACTTTTTCAACAATGTCGAACACGTGCTTCTTTTTTCAGATTCAAAACGATCTAAATTTTCACCGATGTATTGCCAATACACAATTCACTTTTAACTACTGACTTTTACAATGACTGCGCCATGATGTGTTGGTATTTAATAAAACAACATTTAATAATTATTAACTAATATATTTAGTACAAGAAACATGAGTCATAAGTCTGGCGTCTACTTTTTGGTTCGTCACTGCCTTCACCTGCCAGTGCTACCAACTTAATAATCTTTTATTACACTACATATCCCTTGTATGTTTTCGAATATGGTTTCCATTAATTTTAATTGTTTTGTTTGATTTTGTATTATTGTTTCGTCTGTTAATTTCCTTTTTCTACATTTTGACGGAAGGGAAATAGATGACTGGTTTTCTGTTCTGGTTGTGGAGGTTGTGTGTAGAGGAGGAATTGGAGAAATGGTTTCGTTTATGTTTTGTACAGGTTCTGTCGGTGGTTCAACAATATACAAAAACTGTTTCTTCGGCTGTAACGCCACATAAACTTTCAGGTGTTTTTCCATCACCTACAAGGGATGAGTGGCCGAGTAAAACAATCATCCTTTCTCCAATGAGTGTGAGCTTTACCTCTGTCATTGGGCCACCTTCAGTTTTTGTCTGAGAATCTTTAATCATTCGCCATTTTCTTTTAATGTTGGTTTTCCAGTCGTTCCATACCTAAGGATAATACAAAGATAGGTTTTAACGGGATATAAAAGAAATGAACTTATATCCTAATATTATATATTTATTGAACAATTTATTTCAAATATGTATTAACATTATAGGTACATTTTAATGGTTTGTAATGAATTTTGAAAAATTGAAAATTATTGACAAATTTTGATAACTTCTTCAGAAAATAAGTACTTATTCAATCAACCGAATTTGTAAATTTAACAAATACAAAACAATAATTACATATTTTAGCGGGGAAATTAAAAATTTATTTTCAAACACTCTACACATTATATGCTGTTGATAAGGTGAAGTACGGTTGGGAACAATGTCTTTCAGATTATAAGCTTCATTAGAATTGTTTATACAACTGGCAGCCTGTCACTGTTTCGACTCTTTTTGTGGTCCCAGTTCAGCATTGCCAATTCCAAATTATTCTCTATAAAGTAATAATATTTTACAATATTAGCCAGGTAAAACAGTTTTTACTGGTGATAGGAGGAATTGACTGGCGAGCCGTTTAGGCGAGCCTGTCATCTCCTTGAACCAGTAAAAACTGTTACCTGGCGTATAATGTACAATAGTTTACTTGTTATTGACTTGTAAATAAAATTAAAATTAAAACCAAATTTTGACAGTTACTAATTTTGTGTCAAAAATTGTTTCAAATGATATATCGTAAGTCTTGAAAGACATTTGAAAGTGTTGTAGTTACGCATGTTGCGCATTGTTTATTTCAAAGATTTAATCCTGAATTTAATTTTGTGCTCTGATTTTGTGATGAATTTTACTGATATGGATTTAAAAGTGCCAGAAGCTATCATAAAAGAAGCTATAAGTGTGGAATCAAGTTTACTGCCCGAAAAATCTGCAACAAGGTATGAACGGGAGTACACAGATTTCAAAAAATGGCAAGAAAAAAACTGTGTAATTGTTGTGACGGAGAAAGTTTTGCTGACTTATATAAACCAACTCTTCACGAGATTCAGACCAAATTCCTTGTGGTCGAAATCATAATTGTACATTTACTTTTAATATATATGACAATACCAAAACAAGTGTAGAGAATTCTGAATAAAACTTTTGTTGATTTAGTCTAATTTAATTTTATACACTTCCTTTTTTTCTAGCCTTTTCTGGTGGTATGTTGGTGCGAAATTTAAATTTCAAAGTAGATTTTAATAAACAATGGAACTATTAGCCAGTAAATCTGACAGGTGTCATCTTAACATGCTAGGTACTGGTAAATCTGACAGCTGTCATTTTTATAATGTAGTAGCTTGTAAAAATTATTGTACCTGGCAACAAAGAGTTAAGATAAATGATAGTTTACAAGTCAGTAACAAGTAAATTAATTTTTCGTATTGTAATGGAGTTGCTTTTCGTAATCTCTTCGGTGTCATATATATATATATATATATATATATATATATATATATATATATATATATATATATATATATATATATCACAGGGTGAATACTGAAAACCTTGACATAGGGAAATAACATGGGAAAACAGTTTTTTGCTGTTTCCATCTGTCCCGCTAAATAATATCGGGTGTATATGGTATCGTTAGGTAGATTACTTAATTTTGCATCTAATAAAACTAAATGTTGTGTAATATGGCCTTTTCTAACTGAAATATTTGATAAAATAAATTGTATATTGAAGGTTATCCTTCATATTTTCGAATAAGAAACGTCTAAAACAAAATGCTCCATAGCCGAGTGGATAAGAGGGCGGATTCATAATATTGTTACGGATTTGGTACAAAGTATTTAACAACTTGGGTTCTTTAGATCTTTAATTTACAAACATACAAAACAGGAAGTATAAACTAACTCGAACAGGATAACTCAAACAAGATAACGCAAAAGGAACTATAACAAACACGAACACAAGAACAAACTCGATAACTAACGGATCGTACAATATTTCGCTTTCTTAATCAGTCGCTTTTCTTCTCCAGCTGTCACTCGTCACTCCCTGTCACTTCTTCCTTCCTCGCCTTCTTGTATCCATATTCTGATAATGGTTTTTAAGCAACCAGGCGACGTAAATGTATCGCGGGTTGTGTAGACATGTAACACTGCTCCCCCTTTAGTTCTGATTGTCCCAATCAGACAATGGTCCCAAATATTTTACCAAGCGGTCGAAATGTACTACTTTCATCTTGGCTCGTGGAGAACGTTGTATACGATAAACTACATCGTTTATTCGATGTATAATTTTATAAGGCCCTTCCCATAAAGCTTGGAGTTTTGGTGTTTTTCCTTTTATTCTTCTGGGATTATACAACCAAACTTTTTCTCCCTCTTGAAACACGAATCCCTTGGATCTACAGTCATACCTGCTTTTCATACGATCATAGGCTACTTCCAGATTTTGTCGAGCTGTATCTTGTGCAATCTCTAATCGCTTTTGTAGTATTGTCACGTATTCTGAGGTAGAAAGAGTTACGTCGTTTGGAACACCGTAGAGTAAGTCACATGGTAGTCGTATTTCTCGCCCCATTAATAGTTTAGATGGTGTCATTTTTGTCATTTCATGAGTTGCTGTTCGATATGACATCAGGAATAGCGGAATTAATGTATTTTTACACACTTCTTGAAACAATTTAGATTCAAAATTACGCCCTTAATCTGAGTGGATTTCTAAAGGTATACCAAAGCGACAAAATACGTCGGAAATCAATACTTCTGCTACGGTAGTTGCTTCTTGATCCGGGATAGGAAATGCTTCCGGCCATTTTGTGAAGTAATCCATAGCTACTAAGATATATTTGTTTCCTTTCGTTGTTTTGGGAAATGGTCCAGCTATGTCGATGGCTATCCTTTCGAATGGGGCACCTACATTATATTTCTGAAGATGCCCTCGATTTCGTTTGGCCGCTCCCTTAGAAACTGCGCAAACGTCACATTGATGGCACCACTTCTCTACATCTGTCCTACTTTTTAGGCAGTAAAATCGATCACGAATTTTATTTAAAGTTTTATTTATGCCGAGATGTCCCCCTGAATTTCCACTATGCAGCTCTTGTAATACTTCTCGAATCCTTGATTTTGGTAACAGTAGTTGCATTTTGTAAGAATGGCCATCTGCTGCTTCCCATTTCCGTCGGAGTACTCCGTCACAGACGTGCAAAGAGATCCACTGAGCCCAGTAACTTTTATAAGTGGGACTACGATTAGAAATACTTTCCCAAGATGGCCGTTCACCAGTTTCCTTCTCCACGAGTAGGGGGCCAATATCAATATCCTGCAGTTGTTCTGTGCGGATGGAGTCATTCTTCCATGGGTCACCCTGCATAATCGTAACTACGTTAATTGAAATTTCTGTTTCTCGTTTTTCCTGTTGATGGCAATGCTTGCAGTCTTCTTTGCAAGGGCGTCTTGATAATCCGTCTGCATTTCTATGAGATTTTCCCCGTCGATGTTGTATTGTAAAATCATAAATCTGCAGTCTTTGTAGCCATCGTGCCAACTGTCCTTCCGGTTCTTTAAACGACAATAACCAGGTGAGTGCAGCGTGATCAGTACGAATGATAAATTTTTCACCATAGAGATATTTATGGTAATGCTGAATTGTTCGCACAATAGCTAAGAGTTCTCGACGAGTAATGCAATAGTTTCGTTCGGGTATGACTATAATATCCAATGACGAACTCGTTGTCTTCAATTTTTTGAGATAACACCCCACCAATTCCAACGTTACTTGCGTCTGTGTCGATTATATATGTTCCATTAGGTTGCGGGTAATTCAAAACTGGAGCATCAGATAGCGTATTTCTTAATGCATCGAAGGCCTTTTGACAATTTTCATTCCACGAATATAGTTGTTTTTTTTTCTGTTAATTTTGTCAGCGGTCTTGCAATGTCAGAAAACTTGTGTATGAATTTTCGATAATAGGAACAAAGATCAAGAAAGCTTTGTAGTTCATGCTTATCTTTTGGCACTGGCCAGTCCTTAACAGCTTTAACTTTCTCTGGATCTGGTGATACGCCACTACTCGAAACAATATGTCCAAGATACTTTACTTCTGGTTGAAATAGATGACATTTCTTCGGACTAAGTTTTAAATTTGCAGCCCGAAATCTCTGGAAAACATCTTTGACGTTGTCCAAATGTTCTTTGAATGATTTCCCCAGTACAATCACATCATCCAAATAGACTAAGCAAGTTTTCCAGGATAAGCCCCGAAGAACCATCTCCATTAGCCTTTCAAAAGTGGCTGGTGCGTTACATAACCCGAAAGCCATTCTTGTAAACTACCAAAGCCCAGTACCTATTGTAAAAGCGGTTTTCTCTTTATCATCTGGGTGAAGAGCGACTTGCCAATAACCGCTCTTTAAAGTCTAATGTTGAAAATCATATTGACCCTGCTAAGGCATCTAAGGTATCATCAATCCGAGGCAGAGGATAACTATCCTTTTTGGTTATATTGTTCAGGCGGCGGTAGTCCACGCAGAAACGAGTAGTTCCATCTTTCTTCCTAACCAGTACTACAGGTGAAGCCCAAGGACTAGATGACTCTTCTATTATTCCTTATTTTTCCATATCATTGATTATATTTTCCGCTTCTTTAAATTTCACCAAAGGTAATCTACGAAATGGTTGACGAATTGGTACTGAATCTCCAGTATTAATTCTATGATGAACCAGAGCTGTACTCCCAAATTCTTCTTCGGTGATCGCAAACACGTCTCTATATTCCCGAAGCAGGTTTCCAACAACTTCTTTTTCTACTTCTGTTAAGTTAATACATTCTTCCTCTAACCTTTGTAACTCTACGGGATATTTTGCAGTATTACAATTAATAGGAGTGGTATTCTTTCCCGAAGCGATCCATGTAATTGGTTCAATGGTGCCAAGTTTTGTATTTTCTTTAATTTTTATATTCTTATTGCTGGTGTTCGCAATCTGTACTGGAACAATTTCTTTTATCTCAACGAGTGTTCTACCTATTAGCAGATCTGGTATACTTAAATCTATTTTTGGTTCGACAAGTCTAAAAGGCGCTACAGAATCCCATTCTTCCGCCTTCAACATAATTACTTGTTGACTGAATGGCGGTATTGTCACATCATGTGTCGTAAATAAGCTATTTATTTTTATTTTATCTGAAGGAGAAGTTAAAATTATTTCTTCATTTCCTATTCGTAGTACGTGTTTAGCCATATCCACAATAAAACCCATACGGCTCATCACGTCAACCCCCAAAATCATCTCGTCGATAATATTGGCAACCAGAGCTCGAAGAGGAATGATTTGTTGTCCCAGTTGCAACTGCACAGCGACTTCTCCCAAGACTGGTGATGATTCTCCCGTTGCAGTCTGCAGTTCCCACGAATTTACTGTAGAGTTCCACCGCTCTTTTGCTATAACGTCTGGTGGTATTATTGTAGCAGTTGCACCAGTATCAATAGTAATTTCGCATGGCTTCTTGTTTATTATGCCTTGTGTTGTCAAACTTTTGTTACTTTTCCGCAATTGTGAAATCTTTATTGGAATTTTATAGGCCTCTGTAGACTTTGTCGACATCCAGCCCTCAATGCCGGCTCTTAGTCGTTTCCCTGATTCTCTTCTTCCTGAGTTCGTAGAGGACAACTGGGACTTATGTGTCCCAATTTATTGCAATTCCAACAACGGCAATATTTATAATCTCTGTTAGAGGTTTGCAACTTCATTTCTCGTAAATTAACCATCCTTCGTGGTAGACTAGCTTCCATGGCTTCTTGTTGCAGAGCTCGAGCCAAAACAGAACTAAGTTCTTGATGATCTGACACGTTAATACATCGCCTAATTTCCGAGTCACGAATACCTCTAATAAATCTATAGGTAGCTTCCTGCTCCTGGAATGCAAGAGGAGAATTATGGTATGCTAGACGTGCTAATCTTTCTATGTCAGCTGCAAATTCTTGTAACGTTTCGTTACTTCGTTGAATTCTCGTTTCAAGCTGAGTTTTGTATATTAGAGAAAGATGTCCATCACCAAATCTTTGTTCTAGAGCTTTAGTCAGTGTTTCATATGTTCGTTCAGACTCAGGGATTATTCTTAATGTGACTTCAGCAGTTCCATGCAACACGGAAATCAAAGCAATAGCCTTCTTTTCTTCAGTCCACCCGTTAATAGAGGCAACAGCTTCAAATTTTTGTCTTGAATGTCGCCCATGGACTTTTACCATCAAATTTGGGTGGTTTTATACTACTACCACTTGTTGGAATGATATTCATGCCTAGCTCTGATCCATTTCTTTCTTGAGTCATTTGTAATTGCAATTCAATGGTTTCAACTTTCTTACATACTTCTCCAAGCAGTTCATTATGTTTCATGGAAAATTCTTCGTGTTTCTCATCTTGCTTCTTATATACTTCTTTAAGTTGATCATTGTATTTTCTAGAAAATGCTTCATATTTTTCATCTTGTTTTACATTGAATTCTTGAAATTTCTCTTCAATTTTCTGCGAATTTTGAAACATTTCTTCTTTTATTTTTCGGAAGTTCTCCTCTTGTTTAACTGAGACTTCATGTAAATTTTTAGAAAATTCTTCAGAAGTAAATTTCAATTCTTCTTTCAAATTTTTAGAAAATTCGTCTAGTTGTTGCCTAGAATTTTCTACTATTTTTCTAAAACTTTCTTGTTGTTCTTTTGAGAATTCTTCCTTTAAACTTCGAGAAAATTCTTCTAACTGTTTTCTAGAATTTTCTTCTGCTGTCAGGAAATCAAACACATCTGGATCATTACCTGCGTCGACAAGTACTTGCTTCAGTCGATCTAAGAGTACAGATTTGTTTCCAGACTTATCCAGTTCTCGTTCTTCTAATTCTTCTTTGAGTTGTTTTACACTCAATTCCCTCAACTTCATTTTGATAATTATTTTAATTTGTAATTTCTATAAAGATCCCACTTCTGACACCAATTGTTACGGATTTGGTACAAAGTATTTAACAACTTGGGTTCTTTAGATCTTTAATTTACAAACATACAAAACAGGAAGTATAAACTAACTCGAACAGGATAACTCAAACAAGATAACGCAAAAGGAACTATAACAAACACGAACACAAGAACAACAAACTCGATAACTAACGGATCGTACAATATTTCGCTTTCTTAATCAGTCGCTTTTCTTCTCCAGCTGTCACTCGTCACTCCCTGTCACTTCTCCCTTCCTCGCCTTCTTGTATCCATATTCTGATAATGGTTTTTAAGCAACCAGTGGTGGGACTCTGTATTGTAGCTATCGCTTGCTATCGTCGCTAAGTAATATAGCTATCAAAAATTGAACTCTGTATAGTCGCTAAACGACGCTAGCGATTGCTAATGTACACTAACTTAGCAACAAAATATTAGATGTTGTTATCCTCAGTTATCATAAAACAATAATATTGACATTGTCTATGTCTATTTGTCAGACTGTTTATAATAATAGGAATTATTAAAATGGAAGGTATGATATAATTATAATGTACCTATTCCAATATTACATATATATTTTATTCGTTTTGATATTAATAATAAATTCCTAATTTAACATTTTTGGCAGCTGCAGCACGGGAATGAGAATAACGGAGATTTTGTCAACATACGATAATTTAGCGAAGTAACGTCAAAATTTACAAGAAATGTATAAAGTTATCTGAAAATTCTGTGTTTATAATCAAAATTTAATTAAACATCAAAAAACTGAAATTTAAAATGTTTTCATTTCCGGGCTATTGTGTCTTCGATAAATATTTATATAGTTCATTAGATTATAAATTATCTATAGGTGTAAAGAAAAGATCTGCAAGAACCAGACCTGAACAACAGAAGGTGATGGTAGATTTTTTAGAAAAACATCCGGAACTCTTAACTAATTCTTTTACATCGCCGGAATCGCGCAAACATTGTAATACATATTGGAAATTATTGTGTGAAACTCTAAATTCAATGAGTTATGGTTATGGGTTTTCAGGGTAGGGTCAATTCCTGTGATTCTTTGGGGCATATGTAGATGAGGTGTTATTTCATTTATTAAATATATTGTAAGATCTTTATTAAGTCTAAATAAATCAATAAATCTTTTATCTGGCAGTTGAAACGGATTACTGGTGTCATGTAACAATCTCATTTCACTTCTATTAATTCGTATTAATCTACGTCGTTCTTCTTCAATTAACAGTAATCTCCTTACAGGTATCATTGTCTAGTATCCTTTTATATCAAAAAATGTAAAATCAATGAAATTTGAATTCGGATACTATGTCAGAAGATAATTTAACTATTTAGCAAATGAGTTACAGAGTACAACTGTTGATAAATCTATTTGTTATCGCAAGCTAGCTAAATATTTAGTAAAATTTTACAGAGTCCCACCACAGGCGACGTAAATGTATCGCGGGTTGTGTAGACATGTAACAATATAATCTACAAGACCTGGTTCGAAACCACCTCGACACTATTTTTTTTTAAATTTAATTATGCTTAAAATATATTTATTATATTATATCAGAATGCTCAAATTTTGATACTAGGTTACGAATACCAGCAAAAATATTTTGAATATCTCTTAAATTTTGCCCTAATAATAAAGTTTTATAATATTTATTATATCTTCTAATACCTACTAAATCTATTTCGAAACATGAAATACAAAATTATACACCAAAAACTAAATTCGAATTAATTGTTAAGCTTGACATACAGCAAATAATAATTCTATTAAATATTTGGATTTTTTTTATTTATAAAAATATTAATATTGCTATTTTATTAAAATAGTCTGATATAATAAATATATTTTAAGCATAATTTAATTAAAAAAACAATAGGGCCGAGGTGGTCTCGAACCAGGTCTTGTAGATTATTTATATTATGAATCCGCCCTCTTATCCACTCGGCTATGGAGCATTTTGTTTTTGACGTTTTTTATTCAAAAATATGAACGATATCCTTCAAAATACAATTTATTTTATCAAATATTTCAGTTAGAAAAGGCCATATTACACAACATTTGGTTTTATTAGATGCAAAATTAAGTAATCTACCTAACGATACCATATAGACCCGATATTATTTAGCGGGACAGATGGAAACAGCAAAAAACTGTTTTCCCATGTTATTTCTCTATGTCAAGGTTTTCAGTATTCACCCTGTATATAAATAAATAAATATATATATATATATATATATATATATATATATATATATATATATATATACAGGGTGTAAACGAAACTAGGGAACGCGATTTTTCTCGTTATAAGAGATACAAAAAAATCTTTTAAATAAAATTGTTAGTGTTTGTAGAAAGCTACATATATTAATGTAAATTAGAGAAAAAAATATTTTAATTTTCGGAGATAAATCTATTTTTGACTTTTTTTTAAATGGTACACCGTGTATATTTTTATACTATTTAGTACGAAATAATTTTTTCTTTAAAAGTTTGATAAGTTGTTCCTTCTAAACTTAATAGTATTAGAGATATTGAAGAAAATATTAAAATAATTTTACTGGAAAAGTAAATCTAGCCTTGGAAACAAAATTTGATATTTGTATTAGTTTGTTGTTATAACTTTGTGAAAAAGTTTTTTGAGTTGATAACTTAATTATTATTTGTTGTAAATATGGAAGAATTCTCAATTAACGAGAAGGTAGTTATGTTGAAATGTTTCCATTTATCAAACAATAATTCAAGACAAGCCCTGCGATTATACCGGCAACAATATCCTGATCGCTTTCATCCAAATCAAACATACTTTTTTAAATTAGAAAAAAAGCTACGTAGAACTGGTTCCCTGACTATGGCAAATCGTGAAGTTCGTCAAATAAATGAAAATTTGGAAGCTGATGTATTAACATATTTTAATGTGCATCCGAGAAATTCAGTTAGAGAAGCTGCACTAGAATTAAACGTATCACATACGCAGGTACATAGGATTTTAAAAAGCATAAATTCAAAGCTTACAAAGTACAAAAAATCCATAATCTCCATCCTGGCGATTTTGCAAGAAGACTTCACTTTTGCAATTTTTTAATTCAAGAATATCGCACAAATTCACATTTTCTAAATAAAATTTTATGGACAGATGAAAGCTACTTTTCCAATAATGGTATATTTAACAGGCATAATACGCATTATTGGCAAACTACCGACATAAATCCACGCGAAACATCTATTACTAATTTTCAAGTACGTTTTTCAACTAATGTGTGGTGCGGAATTGTTAATAATATTATTCTGGGTCCATATTTTTATGAAGGCACTTTAACTTTTCAAAGATATTTGTTTTTTTTTTTACAAAATGAACTAAGGAATTTTTTTGATGATATACCATCAGTAGATCGGCGCGGAATGATATTCCAACAAGATGGTGCACCTGCGCACAATTCAATAGATGTAACAAACTATTTAAATAAGGAATTTCCTAATGCCTGGATTGGAACAAGAGGACCTATACTGTGGCCTGCAAGGTCTCCCGATCTATCGCCCTTAGATTTCTTTCTGTGGGGTGCCATCAAAAACAAAGTTTATGTTTCTCATGTTACTACACTTGAAGAATTAAAACATAGAAAAAGACAAGCTGTGAACGAATTAAATAATAAAATTAATAATACTGTAAATCAACATTTGTTAAAAAGGCTCAATTTTTGTTTACAAAAAAACGGTGAAAATTTTGAACAATTTTTATAGTGTTACCAGTGTGACAAAAAATTTGATGTACATTTATAAATTAAAATGTTTCCTAACTTAATAATTTTGTTTTTATAGCCAGCTTTTAAGTTCGAGTAAAACTATTTTAATATTTTCTTCAATATCTTGCATTCTATTAAGTTTAGAAGGTATAACTTATGAAACTTTTTTAAAGCAAAAATTATTTTGTACTAAATAGTATAAAAATATACAGGGTGTACCATTTAAAAAAAAGTCAAAAATAAATTTATCTCCGAAAATTAAAATATTTTTTTTCCAATTTACATTAATTTAATTTGAAAGATTTTTTTGTATCTCTTATAACTTCCGAGAAAAATCGCGTTCCTTAGTTTCGTTTACACCCTGTATATATATATATATATATATATATATATATATATATATATATATATATATATATATATATATACAGTGTGTTTGAAAAAGTGGAGACACCCATTTATCTCGCTTATTATTGCAGATACGTATCTTACTTAAAGAACATTATTTAATCAGTGAAAAGTTTGTGATTGAGTTGTGTAATAAATTTCATAGTTCCACTTCCGGTGTAACCGGAAGTAGGGTCAACTTAAAAATCTTAAATACAACCTGTACGTTTTTTTCTTGTATTTGGATTGCATATTTCATTCTCTTTTCGACAATATTAATTATTATAGCATTTTCGTTATTCTATTGTTACAAAAAAATATTTTTCTAGTCCAAGTTTCAATCATTTTGAGATGTACGATTTTCTACTGCGGTAGGCTGTGATATTTATTTATTTATATGTTTTTGTTTTAATAGTGACAGTTAACTAAGAATTAAACATTCTTATTTCATTAATTAATAAAGACTATTAAAAATGAAGTTGACGACACAAGAAAAAATTGAAATAGTGTTACTAGTTGGAGACAACAGTAGAAGTTATAGAGAAGCTTCAGCAGAGTTCAATAGAAGACATCCTAACCGAACAGTGCATCATTCCAATGTGGGAAAAATTTTCCAATATTTTAAAAATTTTGGCACAGTCTCAAAAAAAGGAAGATTAAGCCTTACTAAGATAGCCGAAAATTCAGGTCTTAAAAGATATCAAGTTTACAAAATTTTAAAGAAAAATAAAATTAGACCATTTAAACCTAAATTTTTACATACTCTTCAAGCACACGATCCCCAACAAAGATTACAATATTGTCAGTGGTTGTCAAACAAAATTCGAACAATTCCAAATTTTCTTTTCAACATTTTTTTTACTGACGAAGCAACCTTTACAACAAATGGAGTAGTATCATCGCAGAATTTACGTCATTGGGCTGCAAGAAATCCTAACTGGGTAATAGAAAGTAAAAATCAGTATTCCTTTCGAGTGAATGTTTGGTGTGGAATATTAGGAAATAAAATATTTGGACCAGTATTTTTTGATAACAATTTAAATGCCACGGAATTTTTACGTTTTTTAAATGAAGAATTAGAAAATTATTTAGATGATTTACCGCTAATTTTAAGAACAAAATTATATTTTCAATTGGATGGAGCACCTGGACATTCTGCACGATCAGTCACAAACTGGCTGAACAATAGATTTGGTCAAAAATGGATAGGTCGTTGTGGACCAATTCATTGGCCTGCTAGATCGCCAGATCTTACTCCCTTAGATTTTTATTTTTGGGGACATATTAAAAATTTAGTGTACATAAATAGGCCAAGTAATGTACAGGATCTAAAAAATAAAATTAGGACTGCTGTACAAGCAATTAACCAAGTGGAACTTTATAATGTTATGCGGGAATTGAAGAAACGAACATTTAAATGTATTGATGTAAATGGAGCACATTTTGAATAAATTATTATTAGTTTTCATAAGCATTGTTTGAAATTTTGTAAAATAAAAAATATATTAGTATATGATTTTAATTATTGTTAAATTGAAACGAATTTTAAAAATAAAAAATACAGATTATGTTTCTTCTGTGAAAAATTCTATTTCTTAATTATTTTTATTAGTTAATGATAAAAGAATGTTTAATTCTTAGTTAACTGTCACCATTAAAACAAAACCATAAATAAATAAATATCATAGCCTACCGCAGTAGAAAATCGTAAATCTCAAAATGATTGAAACTTGGACTAGAAAAATATTTTTTTGTAACAATAGAATAACGAAAATGCTATCATATTTGATATTGTCGAAAAGAAAATGAAAAATGCAATCCAAATACAAGAAAAAAACATACAGGTTGTATTTAAGATTTTTAACTTGACACTACTTCCGGTTACACCGGAAGTGGAACTATGAAATTTATTACACAACTTAATCACAAATTTTACACTGATTAAATAATGTTCTTTAAGTAAGATACGTATCTGTAATAATAAGCGAGATAAAAGGGTGTCTCCACTTTTTCAAACACACTGTATATATATATATATATATATATATATATATATATATATATATATATATATATATATATATATGTATGTACATATTGTAGCTGAAAAACTCCAACTATTAACGCTCTTTTTTGAGCAATTTCAACCTTCTGGTAGATATAAAAAAACAAAAGTCTACTCGACAACACCACAAAAGTTTCTGCCACAAAAAATCTTGTTACTTTTATTGGTGCAACACCAATTCATCTCCTGTAACCTGAGGTAAGCAATAATATAAAAAATCTAATATGTAACTCATTCAATAGTTATAATAAGACCACTGCAAAAGCTAGTGAATTTCCTCCTAGTAAACTTGCAGTAGCTATGTTGAAATTTCAACACATGATGGAATTGGGAATTTGTAGACCTTCAATTGCTCCTGGTCTAGTCCACTGCATTTTGTCCCTAAAAAAGGAGGTTCATGGAGGTCATGTAGTGACTATAGAGTGCTGAATGCTATAACTTAAGATGATCGTTATCCCATATTCCCATCTAACGGATTTCAATTCTAATCTTGATGGTAAAACTATATTTTCCAAGGTTGATTTAATTAAAGCTATTCATACACCAGTTGAACCACCACATATTCCAACAGCAGCTGTGATAACACCATTTAGGTTATTTGAATACTTTAAAATGACGTTTGGCCTTCGAAATGCTGCACAACCATTTCAGCGATATGTTCACGGGCTTACCAGCATTTAATATATAATATCCCAACGATTGAATGATAATACAAATATTAACATTTCTAATAGTATTTTCGGTATTCCTGAAATTTCTTTCCTTGTATCATTATTGGCCAAAAGAATCACTACCATCCAGGATTATTCACTGGCAAAAATAGATCAAAATCTCCGACGAGATTCCTTGAACACATTAACTTCTACAGGCACTCACTTCCTTACACAGCTGAAACTCAGCAAATTGTTTTCAATTTTGCGAAGAGTACAAAAAAGCAGGATAAAATTCAGTGGTCTCAAGTAAGCTCCGATGCATTTGAAAAGCTCAAACAACACCTATGCAATGCAACCATGTTAGTACATCCATCTAATAAATTACCTTTAATTTTAATGGTTGATGCATCAAATACAGCTATGGGAGCATCTTTACAAGTAAGAAACAATACATTCGAACTTCTAGCTTTCATTTAAAAAGAAAATATCAAATTCTCAACTTAATTGTAGTACTTTTTATAGTGTATTTTATTCGATCACAAACCTCTCTCTTTTGCCTTTCAACAGTATTTAAATAAAGCTTCACCGAGACAATTTCGTTATCTTGATTACATTAGTGAGTGTATTACAAATATAAAATATCTTCCTGGAAAAGAAAATATTCCGGCCGATGTTTGCTCTATAATTAATTCAATCATGATTCCTTCAAAACTTTTTTTAATCTAATTGCTAAATTTCAATCTAACGTGAATTAAAACAATTAAAAAATTATATTAATTGTAGCCTTAAATTTCAAAAAAATCTGGTGGTACAGAATTGGTATGTGATTCTTTTACTACTAAATGCAGACCTTATATTCATGTTCAGTACAGAAAAGTTGTTGGGGCGTTGAGTAGCTGGTTCAGCTGTCTCAGCACTTTAGGTTGGTGTATAAAGATGCGGCCTGACTAAAGCTGACTTCTGGAGGATGACTCGAAGGACCAGCGTTGCGGTGAAGTCAAAATCCCTAATCAGGTGCTAGCGTTGACCTAAAGTATGCCTCGTAAGCGAAAGAACTGTAGTTGGTCGGCTGGTTGATTAACGTGTTGGTTATTTGGAATGATTATTGCGAGCGTAGCGGTATTCCAAAGATGTCGGTACGTATACCAGTATATTCAAAGCGAAATAGAAACGAGAATACAAGTAGGACTGGATAAAACTCTTAAGAATGACAGGATAAATTGGTAAATGGATAATAATAAATGTTGATTAGGATAGCGAAGCTAATAAAGTTCTTATTTCTAACAACAGCGAAAGATAAAGCAAATAAGTAGAAAGCGAATACAAATAAACCAGCAAGCAGCGCAAGATGTCCAGTAGAAGCTCGGTGCTATAAATGCTGTAAATTTGTACAAAAAAGGACAAAATAAAAGGATACTTTATTTAACATAAGTTTGTGTTTCACAATTAATAAGCAGCTAAATAATAAATGCAATAAAAAATATACCCAAACGTAAATAATGAGTATAAGTTGCATAAAATTCAACAAACAAAGTCCTAAAATAAGTAGGCAAAAATAGCGAAAATACTAACAGATTAAAGAACAAATAATAATAAAATAAAGCGAATATAAACTTTGAACAAAGCTCAACAATCTTAGCGCTTGTAAAAGTAATTAGAGGAACAATAAAAGCAGAGAAAAACGTGTCAAATGTAGTCAAATTAATTTGAACTACACGCAATCAAATGCAAATAAAATATGCAACAAATGTGCAAAACTATACAATGTTGCAATTAAATAACAATTGATAATGAAAAAAGCTATATTTAGCGTAAAACAAAATAGTAAAAGTAGCGCAAGTCTAAAGTGCTCAACAATGTAAAAATGTGTGTACTTACAGCGTGTGTAGATTGTGTGTTGCACAAAAGAACAATGATTATTAAAATTATATTGAGCCTCGTGGAAAATTTTAGCGTAAAACAAATATAAGCGTGAGATCTCCTCAGCGGACAGACAGCGAATACAATAGGAAGATCATAGTTTGCATGCGTAAGGACAAGACAGGAATTGACGTCATTGCGCTAAGCAAAGTCGTATGAAATAAATTGTAAACACATGCTAGTGCGCTTGGATGGCACTAGATAGCATATGCGGTCCGAAAAAAGGTAATTTTTGACAGCCTTCATTCGCTTGCATATCCAGGTATCAGAGAATCTGTTGACCTTATTAAAAACCGTTCTGTGTGTAGTCAGAGAACTTTGCCTCTGTATCTCGCTTATTTTAAGTCGTACCCCGTACTTTTCCCGCTACAGTTGAAACTTACTTCATCTTATAGGAAATTTTCCGACAAATTTGATGGTGCTAATTACAGTGTTCTATCTTATTGCGAAAATGGAAAAATTGGCATTCCCATGAAAATGCTTTATTTCAAATTAAAAACATTTTTTCACTTTAACTTGTCATATCTTCATTAGTAATTGAGATATTAATGCCATTCCTTCGGAAAATAATTTGTCCATATATTCTGCAAGTACTGATTAAAAAAAAATAATAAGTATTGTCTATAAAAATACTTTAAATAAATAAACTGTGAATTACAAACACGTAGATTTTTGGTTTTGTAGTAGAATTTTCTCACTGTTACAAACTCTTCGTCTTTAAGAGATAGACACCAACATGCAGTGAAGCATATATAGAGAAAAGACCAAAGAAGTTTTTTGTGTTGAAACATTTTTTTATAAAATGCATCATTTTCCCAATATTTAAACTTAAAGTTAAGTTGCAACGTTGCGCGTCCCCCGAGCGTTTGTAGGGTTGCGCGCTGCATATACTGGGTGTTGACTTTTACTAACTTTACTTTATATTTACCATATGTATATTTTGAGTACTTTACGAAAACAATGATTATTTTTATTGCAATGTTCGGTAAATATTTATTGTTAATAATTATTTATTGAACAAGATTATTGTTTTTTTTGCAGTATGTTTATAGAAATAAAAATATGGTTTTGAAATATACTGGAAATCATGACGAGAATATGTGTTATAGAATAAATTACAGAGGGTAGAATTAAATTTTAAGAATATTTTTATAAAAAAGAGTGGAAAATTGAAACAAGATTTCAACGAGTTTCGTTCATTTTTACAATGTCTGAGAATAACAGATGAAAGTAATATTGGATATACGGACATTTAGTTTATAGCATGTTATAGAACAATTAGAAACAGCTCTTCGAGTTAGAAATTGTTGTTCAAAGACCCTTCGGTTTAATATATTGTCGTCAGAATATCTTAGACTTCAGAGACGTAATATTAGAAGTTGACAAGTTCAGTGTGTTATTCTTATTCAATAAAAAATTCAGAAAGGCTTAGACGTACTACCAATTTTACAAAAAAATTTTTAAATACAGGATTCAATTCCTTTACCGGATTGGAAATTTTTGAATAATGCACAAAATAAAAAAAATATTCTTAAATATATAGCGGAATATATAATTCAAAATAATAAAAACTTACCCTCTAATATAACAATATTTACAACTGGAATGTTAGAAGACGAGGGTACAGTATCTATAAGTTCCACTTTTCAAAATATTATATTAGAAAATCAAATTTGTAATCACGAAGAAGCTGACACCAGAATTTTTGCTGCAATCCATTTCAGTGTTAATTATTTTAAATGCGAACAGGCCATAATAATTTCTCATGACACAGATGTTTTCATTTTGTCGTTATACTACAGTGATATTTTTAAAATACCTATATGGTTGTATAAAAACGACAAATTCATATCAATTGATTATGTTCTATTAAATATTACTAATAAATATTCACTACCAAAAAACCAAATGGCAAATTTGTTGGTATCTATTTGTCATCACTGGCTGTGATACAATAAGTTATTCTTTTAATAAAGGAAAAAATGGAGCATACAACATAGCTGTAAGCAACTATGAATCTTTTAAAGATTTAGCTAATTTTCCATGGAGCAACAGAGATAATGTGACAGAAAATGCCAAACTATTCTTTAAATATTTATATAAAAGACCAAATTTTACAGAAAATTTGAATAGCTTGAGAGCACATCTTTTCTCGGAATGTAAACAAGACATCCGGTAATAAATATTCATGATAAAATAATTTCACAAGTATATATTATTTATTTTGTAGGTACCTGCCGCCAACTGAGAGTGCCTTTAAATACCATGTTTTGCGGTCTTTATATCAAATTGATATATATTTAAAAGGGCTGTAATACCACAATATAAACCTCCAGAACCGACTAACGCTGGTTGGTATTTAGAAAATGAAGAACTGTTCCCAATTTTAATAGGTATGCCGCCTAAACCCATGCATAATATAAAAAATCTTTATTGCAAAACATTGTGTTCTGCAAAATGTAAATGTAAAACAAATAAAGTTGTGTGTACCATAGGTTGTATTTGTTTAGGGAAATGTAACTAAAATTAAGATATATTTTTTTAATTAATTAAGAATGTTTGTTAATTTTGATTAATTATATATAAGTGATAGTAGTAAAATTGATAATCTGTATCTGATTATATATATATATATATATATATATATATATATATATATATATATATATATGTATGATCAACAGGAATTAGTTATATTTGTTTTAAAATAAATGTATTGAATTAATGTAATTTATTTGGAACCCTTATATTAATTATTATAAATCAGTTAGAACAGTTGATAAAAAGAATACGGCATACAAATGGTAAATATAAAGAAAAGTCAGTAAAAGTCAACACTCAGCATACGCAGCGCGCAACTCTACAAACGCTCGGGGGACGCGCAACGTTGTAACTCAACTTTCAGTTTAAATATTGGGAAAATTATGTATTTTACAAAAAAATGTTTCAACACAAAAAACTTCTTTGGTCTTTTCTCTATATATGCTTCACTGCATATTGGTGTCTATCTCTTAAGGACGAAGAGTTTGTAACAGTGAGAAAATTCTACTACAAAACCAAAAATCTACATGTTTGTAATTCACAGTTTATTTATTTAAAGTATTTTTATAGACAATACTTATTATTTTTTTTAATCAGTACTTGCAGAATATATGGACAAATTATTTTCCGAAGGAATGGCATTAATATCTCAATTAATAATGAAGATATGACAAGTTAAAGTGAAAAAATGTTTTTAATTTGAAATGAAGCATTTTCATGGGAAAATGCCAATTTTTTCATTTTCGCAATAAGATAGAACACTGTAATTAGCACCATCAAATTTGTCGGAAAATTTCCTATAAGATGAAGTAAGTTTCAACTGTAGCGGGAAAAGTACGGGGTATAGTGCACGATAGGAGAAAAAGTTCTCCGACTAGTGGCCATGGATAACAAAAAGACGTTACTCTTTGGGCTACATCTTGCATTCTCTGCTAACGTTAAAAAATTTGGAAGCACTCAACTAGTGTGATTGAAACACAATCATGGAAAAATTGAACGAAAATTTACGCATACCAACGTTGATATTGTTGGTCTTTTAACCCCATACAACAATTGCACGTATCTGGTTACAATGATTGGGAGTTATTCACGCTGGCCAGTAGTTGTTTCAGTTCAAGATATTACTGCTGAAACAATAGCTAAAGTAATCTTATCTACTTGAATTGCTCTTTTTTGGTGTTCCAACCAATACTTAACTACAGATCGTGGTCGACAATTTGATTGCAAACTTTTTAAAATTCTTACACATCTTGGTATACATCATATTAATTCTACAGCTGCCTGTATTAATACTACAGCTGCCTGCAGCAAATGGTAAAATTGAGAGATGCTTCGACTATATAAATCATCTTTAAAATCCAAATTAAATGATGAGCATTGAACAGAAAATTTACCATTAATACTTCTCGATCTAAGATCATATATAGTTCCAGAATTTAAAACTACAGCAGCCGAACTGATTTTTGAAAAAACAATCAAACTACCCTGTTATAATCTTGAAGTAATAATTTTAGATATTATATAACACACTTCTTTATTTATTACAGAAGACATTGATATTTTTTTTACACTACTTTTTATTATATCATAGCTGACTATATAATTATTTTTAAAAAAAATAATATTGTCCCACGCTTAATTTCCTATTTATTTGTATTAATTATTCGAGCCTAATGGTAGGTTTCTTAGTCGAGTTGATCTGCGCGACATATAATTTTCTGTATTTTTCTGAAGATCAAAATGTACATGATGTTGTTTCTCTGGACTTGCTTGAATATTTGTTGACGAATTACATATCCATTATCGAGTTTAACTTTATAATGTAATCGTCCTTGCTTCTCGATGACTTTTCCTGTTATTCATTTTTGATGTCCTATATAGTTTCTAAATAGTACGCGTTCTCTCACACACCTAATCAAGCAAATATATGTGAATTTACTTGATAAGGTTTTATTTCTGCTGGGCGAATGGCGTCTAGTTTGATTCGAATCTGGCGGTTTAAATATTTTTCAGCAGGGCTTTTTCCATCATTGAGAGGTGTTGCACGGAATTTTTGAAGATTTTCTTGAACTTTTCCTGAAATTGTACCTTTTTCGTTTTCCCTAGCTTTGAGCTTATGTTTTTTTGTCTGTACATAGCGTTCAGCTTGTCCATTTGTTGAAGGGTTTCCTGGTGCTATTAATTTTTGGATTATACCATTTTCTTGGCAATATTCTTGAAATTCGTAACTTGTCAATATTGTTGCATTGTCTGAGTTCTATTATAGATTCAGTTGTTGGATTTGTTCTTGATATTCTCACTTCTGGCCATTTTGATTTTGCGTCTACAATTATTAGAAAATGTAGATCTTTGTAAGGTCCTGCGTAATCTATACGTATGCAGTCAAAATTCTCGGTAGGCTCTTCCCAGTGATGGGTTTCTTCTTTTGCTGATGTCTTTTGATTTTGTGCGCATGCTTGGCAACTCTTGACGTATTCCGTAATATCTTGGTCTATTCGTTTCCAATATACATATCGTCTGGCTAGATTTTTCATTTTTGATATACCTAAGTGTGTATAATGAAGTTCTTTTAATACTTCCTGTTGAAGAGTTCCGGGAATAACAATTCTTTGTCCTCTAAATATTATTCCTTTGCATGTATGAAAAATATCACCATTATTTTTCCCTTGAATTAGTTCATTTTTGAGTTTTGATAATTTTTTATCTTTTTCTATATCGATACCAATTGTTTCACTATTAAGCTTTATATTGCTTATCTCACTTATTGATTGCAGGCTTATAAATTTAGTTTCGTCTGATTCTATTTCTGAATCTGTTATTGGCGCTCTTGATAAGTAATCGACGTTCGTTTGAAGTTCACCTTTCTTGTGTTCGAGTGTATATTGAAATTCGGAAAAGAATGATGCGTACCTTAGTAACCGACTTGAGGTTATTGTAGGTAGATGTCCTTCTGGCTTAAAAATGTAAGTTAAGGGCTTGTTGTCTGTTACGAGTTTGAATTTCTGGCCGTATAAGTACATATATAACATCTTCATGGCCCAGTAGATAGCTACAGCTTCTCAATCAAGCTGACTGTAGTTTTGTTCTGCTTTCGTCAAGGATCGAGATATAAAGGTTACTGGTCTTTCGTCTCCTTCTATAATGTGTGATAATACTGTTCCTATTAATACAGGACTGGCATCACAAGAAACTATAATTGGTAAAGCTGGATTGAATGAAACTAGAACATTATCACTAGCAATTTCATTTTTAAGACGTATAAATGCTGATTCATATTCTGTAGACAAAAAAAATTTCTTGAGTTTATGTAACAGATGTCGTAATGGATAAGTGATTGTAGATACATCTTTTATAAATCTTGAATACTATGTTATTAAACCTAGAAAATGTACCTCTTGACTATTTTTTGGTATAGGAGCATTTAATATAGCTTTTATTTTTTGTGGGGATTTTGAAATTTTATTTTGTTCGATCTAGTATCCTAAATAGTTTATTTGGGTCTGGAAAAACTTGCATTTTCTTACGTTAAGATGTAGATCATATTTTCTTAATCGATCAAGACATGCTATCAGATTTTTATAACATTCTTGGTATGTTGGTCTAGAATTCTATGAAATTCACTCGGTGCAGTTTTAATTCCAAATGCTAGGCGGTTAAACTTGTAAGTGCCTTTATGAGTCGTAATTGTTTGTATTTTTGCGCGTTCTTCATCCACTTGAATATGATGATACGCTTTATATAAATCTAATGTGCAGAAATATTTTGAATTTCTAAGATTATTCAGGATCTCTTGAATACGTGGTATTGGATAATGTGCATCATGGAGGCTTTGATTGACTCCTACTTTGTAGTCAACACATACCCTTATTCCTCCATCCGGCTTCGGTAAGCATACAAGAGGTGATACCCAATCTGACGTTTCTACTTTTTGAAATTATACCTTCATGTTCCAATGTGATGAGCTCGTTTTCAGTAGCTTTGCGTCGTGAAAACGGTATATTTCGGGCCTTGTGGAAAATTGGTTTTGCATTTGCACGTAGTTTAAATGAGCACTTGAAATCTGGAATTTTGCCTATTTTTTATTCGAAAATGTCGCTATAACTTGCACTTAATTCTTTTATATCGTTCCCGATTACATTGACTGCTAATATTTTTCTTCTTTTTCCTAGAAGTGGTTCACGATCATCATCAACGACATATAATTCGTCATGGTTTTGTCTTCCTTTATATTGTGCTTTAACAGACACAATTCCATGTGATGTAAATAGTTGTTGTAGGTACGATCGAAATATTATATTGGTTTGACGTAATTGATTTGAAATTTTCGAAAACATTTCGAGGAAGGAGTGTATATGCTGCTCCCGAATCTTCTTTGAATCTCTGGGATTTACCTTCAATCTTAATTGTAGTGTAGAATTTCTCTGTGTATTTGTTGGGGACTACATTGAAAATATCAACAATTCTATAGATGTCCTCTTGGACATAGTTCGTGGATGACGTTGAAGTATTTGAATTATTAGATTTGTATGTCTTTATAAGTGTCGTGATGCATACTTTCTCTACATGTTTTTTTTTCTTACATGATTTGCAGAAGAGTTTTTTCTTGTCAATTAGACAGTCGTTTGTAGAATGATTATTTCTAGCACTGCGTTAACATAAGTCTGCAATTCCTAATGCTTGATAGTTAAGACGACTGCGAAGAGGTTTTCGAAAACTTTGTGAGTTGTCTCTTTTTTGGGATGAAGTTCTTTGATATATTCGATGGTTGTTAATTGATTCTGATTTATGAGTGATTAATTTTGTTGATGTCAATTGTGGATATTGAAACTGGATTCGCTATTTCACGGCTGTCTAACTGTATGCTTCTAATGCGACTGCTGAGTTGACATTTTCTTGGAATTTCAATTCTTCAGATTGTAGTAATTTTTGTCGAATAGAATCATCTCGGATCCCACGAATGAACTGTGACAAAAGGACGATATCTGATATATAGATGTTTTGCAATTTGAGCATTTCAGTTCACAACTTGAAACATATTTACGAATCTCGGCCACATAATTTGCGATTAGCTCATTTGGTTTCTGTGTTCGTGATAATAGTCTATACCTTTGAACTAGTGGATTCAGTTTTAGACACAAATTATTTTTAAGTAATTCAATTAGTTTATCGTATTCCACGTTTGCTGGCTACTCTGGTGCGGTTAAATTCGAAGTTAGTGACAATAATTCTGTTCCAATGCTATTGAGCAATACTTTTTGATATTTATGTTTGTCACTGATGATATTTTTGAGTGAAAAATGGATTTCGAGTCGCTGGAGATATTGATGAAATGATTCTTTTGACTTGTCCAATTTGTCGAATACATAATCTACGTTTGAGTCATTCACGGAAGTAATTGAAGATGTTGATGGTGAAGACGTAACTAGTAGTTGAAGAAGTGTACGTATTAACTCTTGTTGTTGAGCTTTATGTATTATTATACATATTATACAACACACTTCATTATTTATTATAAAACACATTGACATTTTGTACACTACTTTTTATTATATCTTAGCTGTCTATCGGCTCTATCATGTAACACATCGCTTATATTAAGCGACGTAGTTAAACGTTTTTAAAGACATTGGTATTAAAATCTTATCATTGTACCAAATATTTAAGCGATCATAGGTAATAATACTCGCTAACTTGTTAATATTTAAAGACAAGGTACGAACTGTCTCTAAAATATTAAAGATATTTTTTAAATGTCAAAATGGCAAACACAAAATTAAGCAATTTTCTTTTCTTGTTTTAATTTTGAATCTAATATTGCATAGTTTCAGTAAAGTCTTACACAAATTTTCGGTCTTTATGTTCCGTATTATTCATATATAAATATGTAACTGTTCGATTTTAAATCTTTATAATACAAACAAAACTTATAGCGAGATGCATAGACAAGATACAGATGTTTCATCACTTCAATTTCCATTCGTTTTGCATATTCAAACTCCTCCCAAATCGATGATCTTTTGGAAAATTTTATTAAAATGTTTATCACTTTCTTATTCCATTACACAAAATTAATTTAACCGCTCAAAAACTTGCAAAGAAATAGATAACTGTATTCACTTAATGTGTTATCTATTTCTCACGAAATATATTTTGACAGTTGTCATTTTTGTCAATCGTACTCAATTTTATTACAAATAATCAAATGTTTTGTGGAAAAATTAAAAGCCAACTAAATTATTATTTTTAGTAAACTTCTGGGGATCAACGAATAGATGGCAGAGCAAAACGAACCAAATGTCATCAACTTAAGTTACTGTACATTGTTTTTTTACAATCGATTTGACAAGAGAAACGTCAAAAAAATGTCATATATACAAATTTACAATGTTGTCAAACACATTTTTTCCTAAATTGTTCCTACCGTCACTCTTATTTGTTATCGACATCGATAAAATTTAAAGCATAGCTATTGTCTTAGCGACATTTGTTATATATTGAGTAATTTAATATTGCTCGCTTAAAACAGAGTCGATAGTTAAAAATAAGCTACGTCGCTTAATATAAGCGATAAGTTACATGATAGAGCCGTATATCATTATTTTTTAAAGATTGTAATATTCTCCCACGCTTAATTTCCTATTTATTTGTATTAATTATTCGAGTTTGCTGGTAGGTTTCCTAGTCGAGCTGATCTGTGTTATATAATATCTAAAATTATTACTTCAAGATTATAACATTCCCTCAGATTTTTTTGAAGAACCTACTACTATTTGTCACGACTACGTATCGACATTTATTCATAAATTAAGAGAAAATATGAACCATTTAAATCCTATTAAAATTGAACATCGTTCCTCACAAAAAATCTTCATACATCCAGTACTTCAAAAATCATTACATGTATTTATTCGTCATGACGCAAATCGCAAACCTCTACAAGCTATTTATGATGGACCATTTCTTGTAATAAGCCAATTAAATACATTTTTCAAAATTCTTACCAGTGGTGGAGAACAATCAGTTTGTGTAGACAACTGAAACCAGAATTCCTACTTAGTTCCTACAAATGCGACAGTTACTACAAACCCACCACAAGCTCACCTGATTACCAATTTCAAGTCTACAGTCAGATGGAGTGAAGGTCGTGTACGTTTCCTTCAATTATTCTCTGCCGCTGTCCCATTGTCACTGGAAAGGTAGTATGTGGCTGATCAAAACATCAGCACACGACGCCAGCCATATTTTTATTAATCAAATTATGAATTGTTTAGTTTACTATGTATTGTAATATTATATAATATATATATATATATATATATATATATATATATATATATATATATTTTGGCTTTAAATAACGGTTAATAAATAATCTCTTTCTATTTATATCATTTATTTATTTATTTGTTACTTAATTTTATATCAACATTTAAATAAAAGTCAAAAACTTATTATTAGTATTTTATTAAAAAATTCGATATGAAACTGACTCATGTTTTTTTCAAAACAAAGAATATAGCGTATATCTCATTTTTATTGATTAGATAATTCATTTGACTAATAGAGTTAAAAACGAATCATTTTTGTACGCAAGATCTTCTTTTTCTGAACCGAGCTTCGGCAGTGTCTATTCAATTCAATCGAAAGTTTTATTGATTATTTATAATGAAAGTTAAAAATCTTCGTTATAGTTTTAATTACAGTGAATTTTCGATATTATTTTTTTATTAGGTAGGTTATCATTTCTTCTGTACGAATGGCAGTTTCAGGGTTGACAGATTTTAATTTCTCAATGTCGCCAAAAACCAAACAAAAAGTTGCCCAAAATAGTAAATTTTTTATTTGAAAAAAATACCACATAAAATAAAATAGAAATATCACTAAAATTATCATTTATAATCTCCCCAGAGCATTGATTGGTTCCGGAAATTTTTTGAGTACAGTACAAAAACGTATTAACCAGCACGAGTGGAACAGGAGTACAATCTGTTGTTGCAATGCACGATAGATAAATTCCTGCATATGAATCAACGCTCGAGGGTACATTCGGTCAGAAAATCATAACCATATCAAAATATTAAAATAATCAAGTTATGATGGAATAGTGAAACATTTTATATTATTTCTAAAACATGTATTTTTAATAACATTGACAATTTAATATAATTCTTCAAAATGTCAAAATTTTGTGTAATAAAACTATATTTGATGGCAACCTTTCAATTAATTCATTAGCCAAACGTTTCAAAAATGCAAGACATCTTGTTTTATTATCCATTTATACGAGCTCACCAGGTTTTATTGATTTTTCTTTTAAACCAAATCGTAGACGATACGTTTTCCCGTACACACATGGTTCACAAATTTTCATGTTAGCTTTAATATTCACACCAAGCTCTTCCTTAAGTTTTAATTTCGCATAACGCTTATATTGGCGCTCCCATCTCTTATGATAGAACTGCAAAATCAAACTGTCGTCAACAGGAATATATATATATATATATATATATATATATATATATATATATATATATATATATATATATATATATATATTAACACCATGTTCAGGTTTTATTGATTTGATAGCTGCATTATAATAGGTACCATTTAATTTTTTGTACCAGTTACTATTACTTAGTAATTGATTTTAAGTAAGCAATATGCAGGCTTTGATTCAAAAGTATTATTCTTGTTTCGACCGTGGGCAGCTAAAACAGGAACAAGGTTTTTAGATATTTTTGCCACACATCAAACATTTAAATCGATTTCTTGAAATTTTCTTTGAATAGTAGACAGTATTTGAATAGTTCCTTTTCCAATTGTACTGAGTTTATTTTCGAGCAACCTTAATATTATGGGAATTACTCAATTTTTTTAAAATTGACAAAATAGGTTAAAGAATTTGTATTTCTTTATACAAACATAAATTAAATTATATAGCTCTTGTTTGCCTGTATTTTTTATTTTCCTGGTGTTTTGTATGAATATCTTTTTATTTTCAGAGTTCAGCGATACACAGGAATTCACGACTCTCCCAAAACGCCATAAAATTTTTTAGTAGTAAGTAGCTGGTAGTTATTGGATGTTTTTTAGCAGTGTCTAAGTATTTGTATATTTTATATTAAAAATCTACACTATTTAAAATAGTTTTGTGCAAAAATAATAATAATTGTGCGCTTAATAATATCATATTGTTATAATTTCTGTGCGTGCTATAGATTCATCTAAATCCGCAATTTAAGTCAAAATTCAGTGCTATTATTTTCATATTTCTCATGTGCAGTTAATTAATTGAACATAAACCACTCATCTCTGACTTAAAGTTCAATCACCTATAGTGGACCAAAATATTATTTCATTCATTTTTGCGAACCAACTCCTACCAGACAACATGGTCAACACCTGCGCCGAGTGCAATCTCATTGTCAACAGAAGTAATAGTGGGGTGATTTGCGCTGGGCGTTGCCAATCTTATTATCATTATACATGTGGTGGCATTGGTCAATCTGAAAAAAAATGCTTTACAGGCCTCAACCATTCTTAAATGGTTTTGTACAAAATGCCGGAATGTTACCGCCTATCCATCATCCTCCAATAGTGTACAACAACCGACTCTAGTCGATATTATGAACGTTTTGAATGAATTTAAACACTCAGTGGAATTCTGCTGCAGTAAAATCGATGATTTTGAAGCGAAATTAAAAACTATATCTGAAAAAGTCAGCACAATTGATAAAATAAAAACCGAATGTGACATACTTAAGGACAAGATAAACGATATGGAGCAACGTTCACGATTGAACAACGTAGAAATTGCTGGAATCCCAGAAAAAAGGAATGAAAATCTTATAAATATTGTTACTGATTTAAGTAAAATAATTAATTACCCAGTTACTGAAAATGACATTGATGCAATTCACCGAGTGGCACCATTTGTTCTCAATAGTAACCGGTCTAAAAATATTATTGTAAGATTCATTTCCCGAATAAAAAAAGATAACTTCGTTTCGTCCGCACGCAATATAAAAACAATTAATTCCACTCAATTGAATTTCGCTGAGCAACATCAAATATATGTAAATGATCATTTGAGTCCATCTAATAAAAATCTTCTAAGACAGATAAAAATTAAGGCTAATGAAAAAAATTACAAATTTTCATGGGTAAAATCTAATAAAATTTATGCGCGAAAAAATGAAGCTCACCAATAATATAGATCAAAAATGAAAATGACCTTAATAAAATAAAATAAATAAACACACAATTATCTTGTTTGTAATATTTATAATATTCATTTAAAATGGATCTAAAACTCTATTATCAGAACGTCAGAGGAATAAAATCTAAATTAATAAATATCTATAATGAATTAGCTGCAAATAACTACGACCTGGTCATATTAACGGAAACGTGGCTATAGACGAGACAGGAATGACCCTAATAAACAGCAAGGTGGTGGTGTTTTAATTCTTGTTAACACTAGTCTACATTCAAAAGTTCAACTGTTCTGGTGTTCCACAGCAGAAGACTTATGGGTAACAATTTCGTGTGATAGTGTTAAAATTCATGTGTGCTGTGTTTACATCTCACCCTCATCTGGTCCAGAAATTTACAACGATTTTCTTCATAATTTAATAAACATCAGTTTAAAAAATAATAACCATGAATTGCTTGTGATTGGTGATTTTAACCTCCCTTCAATCAACTGGATTTCATTCTCATATTACTTTGAACCTAGTGCCCTACAAAGAAATGAAACCAACTCCAATTTCATAAACATTATAAGTGCTTGTAACCTGTAACAATACAACGGTATCCCTAATAATAATAACAGAATTCTAGATCTTGCTCTAAGTACACTTGACTGTAAAGTAATGCTTAATCACTAAACCTATAAGTAATATTGATCTGCATCATCCCCCCCTTGACATAATAATCACCCTTAAGTCTTTTAAACAGCTTTGTACTAATTCACACAACATTTTTAATTTCAACCAAGCTAATTATGAGGGAATAATTTATAAACTTTCTTGTGTGGATTGGGAAAACAGATTAAATAAATGCAATGTTAATGAAAATGTAGACATGTTTTATAGCATATTATATTCATTGATTAATGAGTATGTACCAAGTAAAACCATCGCTAATAATTCATACCCAAAATGGTTCACAGGTTCATTAATAAAACTTATAAAAGAAAAACATAAGATGCATAGAAAATGGAAAACTTATGGAAACATGGCTGATTACGCATTATTCACATGTTTGCGAGATAGAGTAAAATCAAGAATGAAATATGATTTCCGTACTTACATTTTACGCATTGAACAAAACATTAAAACTAATCTCTAAGTCATTCTGGAATTGCTCTAAATCGTTGAGAAAATCAAATGTATTACCTAATGTTATTCGCTATAAATATCAAGAAGCTAGCAACGGTCAGGGAATTTGTGATTTGTTTGCAGAACACTTTGAATCTGCTTTAATTGAAAATTATAACCATATTGTATAAAACAATTCTTGGGACGAACGTAGGTCAAACTCCACAAACTTACACTCTGTTCTGTTAAGTCCTTGTAATATATTTCAATATTTGTCTACACTTGATATTAATAAGGGTCATGGACCTGATCAGATACCTCTTAAATTCATTCGTACTTGCGCTTGGTATCTTACTGAACCATTACATATTATTTACAATCAGTCTTTAAAATCCGGAATTTTTCCTGATGCCTGGAAAACTTCTTATATAACACCTATTTACAAATCTGGGGATGTTAACGAGGCAGTTAATTATAGGCCTATATCATTATTATCTACCTTTGGCAAAATCTTTGAAGCTCTAGTAGTTCAACAAATAAAAGTACCATTACAAAATCTTATTATACCTGAGCAACATGGATTTTGTACCGAAAGATCAATACTAACCAATTTAGTTCCCTTTAAAGAATATTTAAGCTCAAATATGGACGAACGGAAACAAGTGGATGTAATATATACGGATTTTAGTAAGGCGTTTGATCGAGTTCATCATCCTACACTTATATTCAAACTTTCTAAACTTGGAATACATGGAACTTTGTTAAGATGGATTGAATCATATGTATCCTATAGGTCACAACTCGTTTATTGCAATGGTTATAAGTCGCGATCAATAACAGTAACATCAGGAGTGCCTCAAGGTTCGCACCTTGGCCCCATATTATTCAATTTATATATAAACGATGTAAGTACTTGTTTTCAAAATTCACATTTCCTAATGTACGCAGATGATCTTAAAATATTCAAAACTATAACCAATGTAAACGATTCTGTTGACCTTCAACATGATTTAGATAAATTCTATTCTCATTGCAGAAATAACTATGTGTCACTTAACATTGCTAAGTGTCATTATGTCAATTTCACTAGAAATAAAGGTATTATAATTTTTTCCTACAATTTTAATAATAATGCAATAAAAAAAGAATTCATTGTTAAAGACTTAGGAATTATGTTTGATCCAAAATTATTACATAACTTCCATATAGATTCTATGGTTAAACACTCTTACCGAATGCTTGGTTTTGTTATACGTACTTGTAAAAGTTTTACTGACCCATTTCCTATTATATGTTTGTATAACGCTTTCGTACGTTCTAAACTAGAATATGCATCAGTGATATGGAACCCGACGTATAAAAAGAACATACATCTAATAGAAGGTATATAAAAAAGATTTTTATATGTACTATGCGCTAAATTTAATGTGGATATTCCTAACTATGAAGCTAGACTTCAATATTTCAAAATAAATAGTCTTGAAACTAGAAGAGTTTTATCAGACATAATAATACTATATAAAATATTTAACAACAATCTAGACTGCAGTTCATTTTTACAATATTTTAATTTTCATGTCCCTCAAAAAACGACTCGTTCTATCTCACTTTTTCACATACACAAAGCTGCTACAATAACCATAAAAATTCTCCCATTAATAGACACTAATGTCATCATACAATAATAATTTTAGCCACGTAGATATTTTTCATACAAGTTTCATGACATTTAAAAGAGAAATATTGAAGTCTTGTGTTAATAATTAGTTAATCATGTAAGTCAGTGTTTTAAACATTTATCTGTTGTATTTTTGTGTATTCATGGAATTTTCAATGTTTTCATTGTTTATCTTTGTGCTACTTATTGCATTGTTAATATAAATGTATTATTCAGTGGGAACCTATAATTGGTTTGAGTAAACTGTTGGTCTCCAAATGTTCATAAATAAAATAAATAAAATAAATAAATAAATAAAAATTGCAGAAAATAGTTCACAAAACGAGAGTAAAATTTATAAAATAAATAGAATTAATAGCATAATCAATTATAGAAATTTTGCTAATTGAGAATACTGTGCTAAATTGGATTTATTTTTAATAGATAAACACTTCACTTTGAGAGACATAGAGTGTACAAGGAAGACGCAGTTGAGTCCTCAGAAAGCGAAGACGTACACAAGAATTAAAAATACGGAAAACCTCTTACGTATATATAAAAGAAAGGGACGTACTTTGTCTAAATTCCATTAAAGAAAAAAAGAAATAATATACTCCGGAATTTTGAGTAAGTTACCGAAAATGTTAAAAATATTTGTACTGTCATTATTAAACATTTTTTCAAAAAATAAAAAATCTTGACGTTATAGTGTAGAAGAAAAATCCTTGTTTTTAAGCATATATAAAAAAGTCCGTGTTGTTTCTGATTAACAAAATAATACCATTACCTTCTATAAGAACCTTGCAGCGTACGCTAAATTTATGTATTTTAGAAGCAGGTGTAAATGAGGAATTTTTTAATTATTTAAATAAAATTTCTTCATTTTTATCAGAGAAGGATAGGCATTGCTGCCTTTTATTTGAAGAAATAGAAATATGAAAAATTTTAATTTTAGGCAAAAAAATAATAAGTGATTTTTTGATGGTTTTATAAGTTGCAACAACATTCCAAAAATCGCAGATTTTGTGTTAGTTTTTATATTACGCGGTATTGTACAAAAATGGAAGCAGCCAGTGGTATATTAGTATACTCGTTCCGCTGCAAATCAATATAAGTTAAAAAATTAATTTCGGATATAATTTGAACTATTTATTCTAAAACAAAATTTAAATATATCATGTGATATCAGTATTTCTCATCATTCATGTTTATTTATTTATGACACTGCACACAATGTTTGGGACACAAAATGCCCTACTTTCATTGATACATTCCGGAAATTCAAATCAAATATTCTTGGTAAATAGCAACCAAAGTTAAGTAATCGTGCCCAATCATCTAATCTCCACTGCTTTTATCAGAACATTCAAAGTCTTAATTTAAAACTTAATAAATTATATTCAAATTGTTCGTCATGGGATTATGATATTGTTGCTTTTACTGAAACTTGGCTAAAAAATGATACATTGGATTCTGAAATATGTGATAGATCGTATAATATCTACAGATGTGACCGTAATTTTACTGCTTGCAATGTCACTCGTGGTGGTGATGTTCTCTTACTAATAAAAAATAATATTAAATCTAGTCATGTTGACCTTAGTAATTACTCACACATTCTTCCCTGTAATGTAGATATTGTATGTTCTAAAATTGTAAATAACAACAAATCATTTTATGTTTTCGTTACATACATCCCTCCTGCACTTGACATTAATCATTACACAAATATTTTTGATTTCTTTGAGAGTCTTCCGTTTCTATTCATCAACAATTTTGTGATTTTTGGTGGTTTTAACATACCTGATTAACGAACACTCTCAAAGATAATCTATTTAATGGTTTCTTGGATATTCTTAATGCCACCCAGTATAACACAATCCTAAATGTAAACAACAGGCTTCTCTTGATGTTATTGTTTCCAATTCAGAACGTACAGTTAAACATGACAATGAATTGATTCTTGATGTTGAATATGATCACCATCCAGCTCTCGAGTTTCAAATAATGTTTGATGCTACTAAAAATAATAAAGTCTACTACAAAGGAACGAATTACAACTTTAAATATGCAGATTTCCCCAAACTATATAAACTTATTGGCAATTTTGACTGGAACATTTTTACGCAGTACTCTGATGTTAACTCAGCTTGTGATTGTTTATATAACACCTTATACAGTTTCTTTGATGAATGTGTACCTGTTAAATCGCCACCTAAATGACACTATCCTCCTTGGTTTACTCCCGAAATTAAGGGCGATATTCGTCGCAAAGAACTTCGTAATTGTTACCATGACTTACGTACTCAACTAAAACATAACATTAAAAAAGCCTATAAAGAATATAATGCACAGTGTGAATCTAATATCCAAAATGATCCTAACATTTTTTGGAAATTCATCAAATCTAAAAGGAAAACATCAATATTTCCCAGTGATATGATACTTAATAATATTAGTTACTCCAATCCCGAAGATATTGCTAATGGTTTCGCCTCTCATTTCAAATCTGTGTATACACAATCATCCAGTAACCCCTCTCCTAACCTTCCTTCTGATTCTACGCTAATTTCACTCGGTCATATGACCAGAGATGATGTGAACAAAGCTATTTCTAAATTAAAATCTAGTTTTTCATGTGGTCCTGATCTCATTCCCAGTTTTTTAATCAAAGATTGTGCCTATCCTATATCTGTTGCTCTTCATCATATATTTAATTTATCATTAAAAACAAATACTTTTCCAGATAAATGGAAATTAACTAGAATTGTCCCTATTTTTAAAACAGGTAATACAGATGACATTAAAAATTACCGATCCATTGCTACATTATAAAATTTTAGTAAGATATTTGAAAAAATAATCTACACTACAATTTTCAGTAAAGCTAAAAACAAGATTTCACCGTCACAGCATGGGTTCATGGAAAAGAGATTTACCTCCACTAATCTCCTCTATTTCACACACAAAATTTCTTCTATCTTAAATACCAAGCAACAAATCGATTACGTACGATATATACGTATATACAGACTTTACCAAATCCTTCGACAGAGTTGATCACACTATACTCCTTCAGAAATTACATTCATTTTCTTTATCATCGCCCCTTATTAATCTCCTCTCGTCAGACGTATCTAATCGTCATTTATTTGTTCAATTTCTTGGCCACAAATCCTCTACTTTTATTTGTACTTCTGGGATTCCGCAAGGGTCTAATCTGGGCCCTTTACTTGTCCTTATTTTTATTAATGACATCATAGACATATTACTTTCTGATAAACTTCTTTTTGCTGACGATTTAAAAATATTTTATACTGTTTCCTCAGATAACGACTGTGAATTTCTGCAAAATGACCTCAATAATTTGTTTAACTCGTGTACTAGAAATAATTTGAACTTAAATTTAAATAAATGTTACATAATGTCATACTCGTAAATCATCCCCTTTATTATTTAACTATACTATCAATGACTCTCCTTTACAGCGTTCCTCACATATTACTGACCTCGGTGTTCCAAACTTACTTTCTTAAATCATATTAACAATATTTGCAATTCCTCTCTTCGTATGCTTGGTTTTATTATTCGTCAAACTCATTCCTTCTCTAATGTCACTTCTATTCTTTCACTGTATTATGCTTTTGTCCGCTCTAAACTTGAGTATTGTTCTATTATTTGGAATCCCATCTATGACACTCATCTTGACCGCGTCAAAAATATTCAGAAGAAATTTTTGAAATTTTTACATTTTAAAATATATAGTCAGTATTCTGATAATCAGATGCAGTATCTTAACCTATTGCACAAATTTAATATGCATAGTCTAACTGAACGTCGAGATTTTCATTCGGTCCATCATCTCTGCAAACTGATTCATGGTGACATTGATGATCCAATTAGCCTTCAATTACTTCCTTTTCATACTCCTTATGTGCTCATACGTTTTTCCCAAACTTTCTACCTTCCTACTGCTCGTTCGAATATCTTATCCTACTCACCAATATACCGAATGTGTCAATTATATAATCATAAATACTCCGATGTTGATGTTTTTCGACATCATCCTAATAAATTTCTATCATTAATTAAAAAACAATAAAAATAAATACGTTTATGGTTTTTTCTCTATCCCGTAATTGGGTTTTACCTGTCGGGTAGTGTAATTCTTATAAATAAATAAATATAAATAAAGTTGTTGCTTCGCAGTGGCGTAACTACGGGAAGCACACGCCTACAACGCGGGTGGGCCTCACGGATAAGGGGGACACAGTTCGCTTCTACGTATTTAAACCATAATAAATAGGTAAATAAGTAGTAGCGACAATACGTCGGCACGATTGACCTTTAATTTCTTCGGCAACGCCAAGAAATGAAATGATTGTTTTTTTCTTAAGAATGTAAAAGACTGTTTACGATGACGAATGTAAATAGCTATCATTGTACAACCTAAAGTACACCGAGCAAATAGGAAGCAATACAAAATAAAAGAAAATTAATTATAATCCATTTAAAGAAATGTTCTGCTGTACATAGTATTTTGTGTAATAAATTTTGTTTCAATTTATTATTTAGAATTAGAGATAAACAGTTTGACACACGTGATTTAATGCTTTGTAGTTGTCTCTATTTACTAGTTATGTGTTACTTATTTCATTGTAGTGTGATCGAAAAACAAGCAAATAATGGTCTTAGACAAAGTATAGTATGTAATTCAAATTGTATAACAAATAAGTAAGTGTGAAATTACAAACATGCCACTGCGCGTCTCGTGTATAACTTTTCTGCTTCTTGCATAATATTTATTTTACAACACTTGTTACGTAATATATATTTATGTACAGTATGAAAAATATTTTACAATTTTTTTGCCTAAAGAAAAGATCACAGTTTAATCAAATATTCCATTGCGAAATACTTTTGCAATCTCAAATGTTTTTTCTTGCCTGCTGTACTCGCAAAAAAAAACAATTTATTCTCGAATGTAAAAGTAACATGTTGCAATGTAGACAATGTAGAAAATAACTATCTTGACAATTTTATATTATAGATATTGTTGGATTTACGTTAATTTTGTGTAATTCAATTAATATATATATATATATATATATATATATATATATATATATATATATATATATATATAATCGCAACCTCAGCAGGATGGACCGTGGTAACTCCTCCCTCGTTAAAATTGAGCTTAATCGGGAAGTTTCAGCGCCGATGAGGGGGTGAAGTTCTCGTTTGAAGTTCGATGTCTTCTGTCGTGGACCGTTTCTTCACATGTTTGTGATATTTCTTCTTGAAGTACACTATAGTAAGGCTTGTAGCGCTGGCTACGATGATCCTATATAATGCCCATACTGGATAATTGATGGTGTCTTCTTCTTCAATTGGGTTGTTGTAGTATGGGCTGGTTTTTATATTTTTGATTGGCTTCAATTCTTTAATTCTATTCAATTGGATCGTCATTTTTGGAGTTTAGGTGTCGTTGTATTTTATTTTGTAATTTGCAATGATTATCGGTTTGCCGAATGTACCGTGTTTGAAATTTAGATCTTGATTCTGGATATTCAGTTTGCATTGGTCTTCTTTGATTAAAAATATTCCGTGTAAGTTTTTTTATGTTATCTCCATGATCACATTGAGTTTTTAGTGATTCAGGAAATGGGAATATTCCAATGAATTGATTGATTTCGTCTAGATATTCAATATGATTCCTTTTGATGTTCAGTTTCACCAATGGGCAGTTTTCTACTTCGTTTCGTAGCAGGAAATTTGCTTCGCAGGACATTAGAAGGTGTTCCTTTTATTGCGAGTACATATATCACATAAAGACCTTATTTGACCAACTTCAGACTTCAGTATATACTCATGATTAGGAATTATGGTAACGAACTCAGAATTGTGTTTCGTTGGAGTTGGAATTGTACTAATAATGGATAGAAATAATTAAGTACACGATTAAAGTTCTAACATGACATTTTAGGAGTTGTTCCAATATCTAACTTTGTTTCTCCCCTAAACAACAACCGCTTTCATGGTAACCATGTTTTATCTTATTTCATATCAAGTTACTCTTGGAACATCCCCCTTTTTATGTAACCAAATTTATTTAATTTTTTTTTTTTTTTTTTTTACAAAACATTTCTATAATCTATTACATTAACATTTGAACAATAATATAACAATATTTTAAAGGTACAAATATAAATTTTTAACTAAAAATCTGTGACATAATCAACCAACCAGCCTGGTTTTTTTGTAATTCTAACTGGTCTAGTGTTGTCATTTAATTGTGTATTATTTGTATTTAAATTATTAGTATTTTGCGAATTTTCAATAATACTATCTGCGTCTGGAATGTCTAGATGCTCCGATGGTAATACTTGCATAGAAGGTTGATCTAGTTGGTAATCATGTGATATTGAAATAGATTTGTTGGCTTTATAATATGGAGATGGAATCAAAAACCATCTATTTCTCCTGAATAATCCATCCTCCGTTTTAATAATATAAGATCGCGGTTCAGGGCCTATCTGACTTACAAAACCGTATTGTCTTCGATCACTTATCCAAACAGGATCTCCTATTTTTAAATCGGATAATTTTTTCACTACTCCGTGACGCTTATTATATTTCCTAGCCTGATTGTTTTTAATTAAAGTTTCTTTACGAACAACACTGGAAGTATCTACAACTTCTTCTAATTTTTCTGGTAAAATGGGTAATAGAGTTCTAATTTTACGATTAAATAAAAGCTCAGCCGGACTAAATCCATTTTCAAGTGGTGTTGATCTATATGCAAGCAAACCGGCGGCGAGATCATTAGAATTTTTAGTAATTAAGTTTTTAGCAACTTTTACGGCTGCTTCTGCTGCCCCATTAGACTGGCTGTAATATGGAGAACTTGTTATATGGGTAAAATCGAATTCTCGTGAAAATTGAGTAAAACCAGTTTTAAACTGGCCACCGTTATCTGTTATAACTGTTTGCGGTATACCAAATCTTGAAAATGAATCTTTACATTTTTCAATTATCTTAGATTCTGTTAGTGATTTTAATGGATATATCTCAAAATACCGAGAAAAATAATCAGTAATAATTAAGTACCATATTTCGAGTTTAAATAAATCCATTCCTAATTTTTGCCAAGGTCGAGAAGGAATATCAGGTGTAATATAGCTTTCTTTAGAATTTACTCTATTTTGTACACAATTTGGACAATTCATGATTAGTTTCTCTAACTGACTAGATAATCCGTACCACCACACAGACATTTTCGCCCGTTCACGACATTTCGTTATTCCAAAATGTCCGCTATGAATAAAATTTAAACATTCTAACTGTAAAGGTGGTGGAATATAAATTCTTGACCCTTTAACTAAATATTGTCCAGCTAAACTAAAATCATTTCTGTACTGAAACAAATTTTGTATTTCCTTAGATAAATTATTTTTATTTTTAGGCCACCCATTCAGACAAAAATATTTAATTTGCTCACAAATTGGATCTTTATTTTGCTCATTCATTATTTTTTTAAGATAAGACTCTTTAATTGGATAAGAATTTACTATATGACAAACAAAATAATCTACTTCTTGTTCAAATTCTTTAGCCTCTTGATCTACATCTTTAATTGGATTACGTGACAAACAATCAGGAATAATTAGGTCTTTACCTGGACAATAAATAACTGAATAATTATATCTCATCATTCTAATTCTAAATCTCATTAGCCTAGGCGATAAATCATCTAATGGTTTGGTCTGAAAGATTTGTATAAGTGGTTTGTGATCAGTTTCGAGTATAATTTTTAATCCAAGAATGAAATCCTTAAATCTTTCTGCTCCCCATGTTAGTGCCAACGCTTCCTTTTCAATTTGGGCGTAACGCTTTTCAGATTCGCGTAGCGTTCTAGATGCATATGCAACAATTTCTCGTGTGCCATTGTGTACTTGAAATAAACAAGCTCCCAAACCATAGGATGATGAGTCTGCACTCAAAATTACTTGTTTTGATGGATCAAAGAAAGCTAAAGTAGGAGCATTTGTTAAGCATGTCTTTATTTTTTCAAAAGCTAGCTTTTGTGGTTGGTCCCACGTAAATTGTACATTATCTTTCAGTAAATTTATTAGAGGTTCTACAATTTTTGATTTATCTTTTAGAAAACGCGCAGCAAAATTAACCATTCCCAGAAATTGTAAAATTTCATTACGGTTAGTAGGAGTTGGGAAGTTAACAATTGCTGATACACGTTTTGGGTCAATAGAAACACCCTTTCCCGATACTATATGACCTAAAAAGGTAACTTTCTTAACATTGAATTCAGATTTTTGTCTATTTATAGTGACTCCTTCTTTAGTAAATCTAGACAATACGGCATGTAAAGTTTTATCGTGAGATTCTTGTGTCGATCCAAAAATTAAAAAATCATCAATATGGTATACAACATTTGGTATTCCTGAAATTAATTCCGCCACTTTATAAGAAAATAATTCGGGTGCACATGCTATCCCGAAAGGCAGTCTAGTATATTTCCATCTACCAAATGGTGTTATAAAACAAGTTATATCTTGACTCTGTCTATCTAATTTTAACTGATGAAAACCACTATTTAAATCAATTTTTGTAAAATATTTTGCTCCTGCTAATTGTGCGAAAGTTATTTCCACACTATTTATTGGAAAATGGGGCCTCATAACGCTTTTATTTAATTCTGTGAAATCACAACACAGCCTTATTCCATCACCTTTTGGCACTACAACAATGGGTGCTACCCACCTTGTCGGTTCATTTACTTTTTCTATAATGCCCAATTTTTTTAAACGAGTTAATTCATCTTTTAGTTTTTTTAACAGAGGTATTGGAACTACTCGGGGCACAGATTGTATAAATGGTTTCGGATTATCAATTAGAGTGATTTTGATTTCCCCTTTAAAATTACCTAGTCCATCAAATATATTAGGAAATTCTTTTTCAACATCACATATTTTGGGTGAAGCTATAATATTTATTGCTTTATTTTGTTTATTCTTTATTGTTAACAAATCTAACTTTTTTATTTCGGGCCATCCCAGAATTGGTTGCATTAAATTTTTTACTAAAAGAACTTTAATTTTTAACTCAGTGGGTGTTAGCAAGGTTAAATTAATAATTCCACAAGAGTTTAATTCTTTATTATCAGGGCCAACTACGTTTTGATTAATAGGCTTTATATATTTTTTTAATAGTGAAAAATTAATCATACTGGCTGGTAAACAGGTTATGTCAGCTCCGGAATCAATCAAAAATTTAATTTGACTCGTTTTAAGTTCTTTTACACATAAACTTATATATCGTGTATCATCTTTATTTAAAAGAGAATTTATTTTTAAAATTCCTAAATATAAACTTTCAGAAAACTCGGACTCTAAATTGAATTTTTGATCAATTTCTGTTTCATCAGATACATTTCTAATGACTTTTTTTGATTTGCAAGCTGTAGAAGTAGACCAGTGTCCATAGAGTTTACAATTATGACACTTACTTCTTTTAGCAGGACATTGGTACCTTGGATGAATGTCTAAGGCGCAATAGAAGCATTTAGACGATTGTTCCTGACGTTCATCTGTACGCTGATATGATCTCGGTTCTGTACGATTTGTTGAATTTGACTCAGGATATTTCGGAAATTTTGACTTGTTGAAAGGTCTCTTCCATGGTTCATGTTTGTAAACAGCATTCACGGTTTCTTTTGAACTGGATACAAGAACTTGAGTTTGTTGAGACTGCAACTCAGCTTGTCTGACAATCTGAATGGTGTCAGATAGTGTTAGAGTGGCTTTTAGTTGTAGATGTTCCGAAGTTTTTCTGTCGGTCATTCCAATAATGATCCTATCTCGTATTAATTCTTCTTTTAACTGTCCATAATTGCAATTGTCTGCTAGGGTATGAAGAGCAGTTATGAATTCTTCAACGGGTTCACCTGGTTGCTGGGAACGTGTTCCGAATTTATACCTTTCAAAAGTAATATTTCTTCTTGGTATGAAGTAATTTTCGAATGCTTTAAGAACCTTTTCTAATGTCGGCTTCTCAATATGTGGTAATTGAGAAAAAACTTCATCTGCTTTAGGACCCATTACGTACAACAATATTTCGATCTTCTCATTATCAGGACGAGCAGAATTATTTGATACAATGAGGTACCTTTCAAACCGTTTTGACCACATTGGCCATTTCAAGGGGCATGAAAATTCAAAATTTTCTGGCGGCTGTACATTTAGAGCCTGCTGAACACTTGGAACTTGATTTTTGGGAGGGACCACAGAGTGTACTTTTTCGTCATCACTCATTCTGAAGAATTCTTTTTATTTTCTGAATTACACAATACTTTTTACCGCTGCCACCATGTACTAATAATGGATAGAAATAATTAAGTACACGATTAAAGTTCTAACATGACATTTTAGGAGTTGTTCCAATATCTAACTTTGTTTCTCCCCTAAACAACAACCGCTTTCATGGTAACCATGTTTTATCTTATTTCATATCAAGTTACTCTTGGAACAGGAATTAAATGGATAAATTCGAAAATTGTGTCAAAATTTATTGAAATTTCTATGAAGTATATAATTTTGTTATTTTGTAATTTACAGTTGACTGAAATTAATTTTTCTATATCCGGCATATTTTCTACGTTTATTTCAAGTAGTAGTTCATCTTTATAGTACTTTGAGATTTTGTTTAATTCCTCATATAGATCGTGTGTTTTGATGATGCTCGGATGCATAGTATGGAGTTTGCAAAAAGTTAATGAATTTACGATGTCTTGGAGGGTATTTAATGTCAATGTAAATAGAATTTCTAGTTGGTTGTAAATGTCTTTCATTACCAATTTATCATAATCTTTGACTCCTCTAGTAACGGTATGTAGTAGTTCTGTTAATTTAGATTTTAGAATATTTTCGTTTTGTCTAATAGTATTAATGGTCTTGTTAAAATATTTTATCATTTGATTGCTTACAGAATATTGGTTATTAATTTCGTTCTTTAAATTTAATTGATTCTCTTGCAAATGTCCTAGAATTTTCTTATGTCGTTTATCATCTTCGGCATCTAGGTTTCCTGTGATGGCTTTTACAACTGTTCCCAACCCGTTAAAAATCTCGTTTGGTTCTTGAATATATTAATAGATGACTAAATTTCTCGTTAATTTTGTTTTTTATGTAGCCAATAATTTTGTTATTTTCAAAATCCGTGCTAATTGTTTTATCTTCGTGTATGGTGTGTATGAGTTGTGAGTGTTGTTTGTTTAAATTGTCATACTGTAGTATTAGTGGTTCCAAATCGTAGTAGTGTACAAGAGTATGTTGTGTTCTTTGTAGTCTTGCGTCTCCGAGACTAATTGTTAGTAGTCCTGGATTAGGTGTGATGTCTTTAGCAATTAATCCGTTTGAATACGGGAAGTAGAGGGACCTGGAATTGCGGGGTATTTGTTAATAGTTTTTCTGAGTCTTTTTATATTAGAGATGTGAATTTTTGGCTGTTTCTACTCGTTATTTGTATCGATTTCTGCGGTTTTTAGATTTTCATTAATTATTTTGATTATTTCTTTTATGAATTTTGGGATTTTAGTTTTATTTACTTTCTGCTTATTATGAACGTAAACTGTTTCGGATATAACAGGTAGTTCTTCCCGTTTCTCATTTAATTTTGAAATAGTTTTAGTTTTGTTTTCTTGTAATTTGTTATTAATACCTTTATAAATTAATTTGGATTTTTCCTTATGATTTTGAATATAATTTTGAGTTATTTGCTTATCAATGTCTATGTCAAATGGAGAATTTGTTTCGAGATGGCCATTAATAACTTCGATAGGTTTTAGATTAGTTGTGCTATGGTTTGTATTATTGTATGCGTGAATGGCGTATTTTACTTTATCTTCGATTAACTCGTTTTTAAAGTGGTCTTGCAAATTAAATAAATGTATGTGCTCTATTAATGTGGAATGAAATCGTTCGATTAGACCATTTGAGTTTGGATATTGAGAACAAATAAAATGGATTTCGATTTTATGGAGGGCTAAAAGTTTTTTCACTACTGTATTTTTAAATTCAAGTCCATTATCTGATACGATTAACTGAGGAATGCCATGGTGTGAAAAGAAATTAATAAATTTATTAGAGATTTCGATGGCGTTAGTAGAGTTGACACTGTATGCTTGCGCATACTTAGAAAATGCGTCGATGAAGTAAGGAATTTCGTGTTTTCTAGTGTAAGTATGTCGACGTGTAGTGTGTGTAGGGGTTTGTCAGGGGTAGGAGTGATATTGAGTTTAGGTTTGATGGGATTTCTCTCGTACTTAGCTGCCAAACAAGTTTCGCAATTATTTATGAAGTTTGTGATAGATTTTAATTGATTGGGCCAATAGTATAATTTTTTAATTTCATGATGTATTTCGTTGATTCCGCGGTGGTTTGTTTTTCTTTCGTGGAATTTTGTGATGATTCTTGTAATTTCGTCTTCTTTTTCTATGTCAATTAATTTTGTATTACTTTTAATAAATTTTATTTGAGAATGTTTAAAGTGTTTTTGAATAATGTTGCTAAATTGTTCGTATATGGGTGATTCGAAATACAGATAATATCGAACATTGGGGGCAATATATTCCTTAATGAAATCTACTATCTCTTGTTCAAAATTTATTTCTGATATTTGAACGTGCAATCTCATTTTATCCACATGGAGTTTTTTAATTTTAGGTTTCGATGGTGAATGTTTTACTTGGGAAATAAATAATTTATTTTTTCCAACGTTTACTGGAGATTCGTTACTTGCGTCTGTTGTCAAAATGAACGGTTTGGTAAAGTCTGGGTACTGGAGTATTGGTTCGTTAATTAGTAGGTTTTTGCAGGTGTTAAAACAATCGACGTAATCGGGATCGTTATGATTGATGGTGGCATCCTTTTTTAAACATTTTGTTAACGGTTTCGTAAGATGAGCAAAATTTTTAATAAATTTCCGGTAATATCCTAAAAGTCCTAAAAATGCTTTGATTTGTTTTGTTGTCTTCGGTATCGGGTAATTTTGAATAGCATGAATTTTATCAGGATTAGGTTTTACACCTTCGGGGGTCACAACATGTCCGAGGTATGCAACTTCTTTCCTGAGGAATTCAGATTTATCTAATTGGATTTTTAAATTCGCTTCTTTTAATCGGTTAAAAATTGTTCTTAAATTTTGAATGTGTTCTTGAAAGGATGTACTAAAAATGATTACGTCATCTAGTTAAACAAGATTTCATTTACTAAATTTCTAAGAACGTTGTCCATTACTCTTTGAAAAGTAGCGGATGCGTTCTTGAGTCCAAAAGGAATTCTTAAAAACTCATAATGCCCATGTTCTGTGCTAAAGGCTGTTTTTTTCAATATCTGATTTGTTCATCTCAATTTGACGAAAACCAGATGCAAGGTCTAAAGTAGAAAAATATTGACATCTGCCTAATTTGTCTAATAAGGAGTTAATGTTCGGGATTGGACATTTGTCGTCTATCGTTTTGTCGTTCAATTTCCTATAGTCGATCACAAGTCTCCATTTCTTTTTACCTGATGCGTCTAGTTTTTTAGGGACGACCCATACGGGGGATGACCAGGGTGAATGGGAAAGACGGATGATATTTTGGTCAAGCATTTTTTGGATTTGAGATTGAACTTCTTTTCGAAAGATATCCGGGTATCTATAAGGTTTTGCATAAACGGCATTATCATCTTTCGTGCGAATGAAATGTTTTACATCGTTAGTGAAAGATATCGGGGCATGTTCGGTGTGAAAGATATTTTTGTACTCGGTCAGCAGTTTTGTTATCTCAGAATTTTCTTCATCGTTCATATGGTCCAGTCTTACTTTGTCCATATTGAATTTATTTTCTATTTCATTTTGGCAAAAATTTGGATTATTTATTTCAAAACTGTTTAATTCTTAAAATTTTGCACAATTTACTGAATTTATAATTTCTTCATTTTGGCCTAAATTTATGATTGGATATATAGCATTGTGATTTTAAATTTTGGCAAGTCCTTCGGGAATTATTATGTTATTGAATTTAGTTTCCGGTATCAATATTTCTCCGTTTTTGATATTGTTTAGAAATAATTCGCCTAATTTTTCTGATCTTGTTGGAATTTTATGTAATTAGATTTGGGTATTATTTCATGGTAATGAATTTCAATTTCTTGTTTCGGAGTTATAATTTTGTCATTTGTCAGGTCAATTTTTACACCTAATAATTTCAAATTATCTAAACCTAGTAAAATACCAAAATTTCGGTGGAAGTTAAATAAATGGTACTTTACTAGTTTGTCTGGGGCATTAAATAATTTTGAAGCAGGAATCACTATGCCAGAATTTTCTATTGATGTTCCATGAACTGTAGTAATTTTGAATGGATCATTCTTAATTTGATTTTTGTAATATTTGTTCGCTATGTTTGGATTTATCAAGGACCGTGTACTGCCTGTATCGATTAAAGCTTTTAGGTTAAATTCTGTAAATACAATGAATGGTAGTTCACTATGGTTAGGAATCACATTCATTAATTCAATGTTTGTTCCGAGGCTGTTATTGGAAAAAACTAGTTTTCGTCAGTTTTTTCTGGTTCAGTGACATAATATTCTAAATTTGATTCGTCTACATAATTTCCAAAATTTTGTTCTTCTGGTTCTGCATATTTTTGCAGTTCCGTATTAAATAGTTCTTCAGCGATAGGAGGTCTGTTTTGGGAGTGGAAGAATTGTTGTGAACGATAAGGAACAGCTAATGGGTGAGGTATCGTTGACTGCCTTGTGGAAATACTCATAGGTGTTGACTTATTCGGTTTAAAATTTGGATTTGGTCGAAAAACATTTTGGTTGGGTTGATTATTTGGTTTGTTGAATTGGTATGGACGATGGTTATTGAATGGTTTGTTAAATTGATTGTTGCCAGGGAATTGGTTATTATAGTTTTGTTTAAGTACCTGCTTTGCAGGAGGCAGGGGTCTATACATTAGTTGCGGTTTTGGATTTGTCTAAATTGGTTAGTTGAATTGTATTTTGGTTTCTGTTGGTGTAAATGTTGTGTGGTGTTTTTGCTTGTTGCATGAGACCGACCGTGAGTTTCAAGTTGAAAATCATTAGTTAACATTTTTAACGCGGTGTTCATGTCTTTTGGATCTTTTGTCCGCATTAGAGTGCCTAATGGTTCTTTGAGTCCGCGAAGTAGTATTCTTACGGCATAATTTTGAAAGTACCCTATAAGAACAGGCATGGTTGCTTCAGTACAATGAGTACTGATGTAAGATATTTGCAAATTTAACATGTCTTGTACTCTATTATAAAATTCATATGATGTTTCATTTTTTTGAGTTAATTCGGTTATTTCGATGTTTAATGTGTATAGGTCTCTCTTATCTGAATATGCGTTCAGAAGAGCTTTTTTTAGATCTTCCCATGTTGCTATTGTGGTGCTGGCTATATTTATGGCTGCATCACCTTTTATTTTTGAAATGATACTCGACATAAGAAATTCATTTTGAAAATCAGTTGTATCAATCGTATTATAAAATTTTTTAACAAGTTTTTCACTAATTTCTATGAATCTTGATAGCAGTTTACTATCACCATAGAAGTCTGGGATCATGTCTAGGTAGAATTTTTCTAGTTTTGGGGGAACCATGTTTGATTTGTTAATTCAAAGGTTATTTAATATTTCTGTTAATAATTCTGGTTCTGAGTCAGTTGTTTCGTTATTTATAATTACCCGATCAGAATCTGAGTCTGAATGGTACTGGTAATTATGTGACATATGGTACTTACAATAGAAGAAGCAGTTTGTTCATGGGTCATTGTCCTGTGTTCTTCAGGGCCTGATTCTCCTGGTTCTGCGCCTCGCGATGTACTCTCGGTAGATGCAGTGGATTGGACGTTTCTTCTTGATGACCTTCCGATTTTTCCGGTTAATCATTAATACGAACGCGTTTTCACTATGCTTGGAAATCGCCCGAAAAATCCGTTACGACTGCGCCAGTTATGATTTAAGGTTCGACGGAAGGATTTTTAAAAACAATTTATTGAAGTAACAAATAATTATTTACTTTAATTATTTTTAGTCACAAAATTATAATTTATTTTACAAGTTTAATTTATAATTTCAAATTTATGAAATACAAGTTTATATAGTGTTTGGGCAAGGGTGTCAGGTTGTTTCCTGTGGGAATCGCAACCTCAGCAAGATGGACCGTGGTAACTTATTTTCAAGTTACTTATCATACGATGAGTTCAAAAAGAACATTTTTAAGTGGCGCTCAAAAATGGAAAAATAAGAGAGAATCAGACTACAAAATTAAGAAACATCTAAAAATAAAACCATTTTTTGCCACGTGCAGTGATGATGCTGTTGGTGTGGTTGTTGGCAGCGATGATCCTGTTGCTCTTGGTACGGCTAGTAAGATCCTGCTGCTAAGATTGGTGATCAGTACAGCGAAGTTCCTGCTGCTAAAATTGGTGCTCAGTTCAGCAATGATTATGTTGCCACTACATCAAATATATCATCATCGGACAATATTAAATATGCAAGTGACAAAAAAGATAAACCCGAGAAGCCTGTAGAAGTTACTACAAATATGGGATTTTATAAAAATAATGCAGTTATTGTTATTGACGACAATATTAAAAATTTTATTGTTACATCTGTGCCTTGTCAACAGAAAGGACCATTTAAAAAAGTTTCGGCACGGAAGAATCGTCATTTTTCAGAAACCTATTATGGTTGTGCTGAAAAATACGGGTACATTAAACACACTATTGCTTCGGTAAGTGATGGATGATACCTTGGAATGTTGCTGCAGTGCGTTCACTTACTTTGGACTTCAACGGAAATAACAACGACTTCGTATATAATGTTGATTGCCATAAAATTATTCTTTTCTTGATGTATCACATGTTATTAAATGCATAAGAAATAATTTAATGGCCAAAAATATTATATACGAAAGGAAAACTGCGAAGTGATCTGATTTTGTTAAGGTACAAAAAAGAAATGGAATGAATAAAAGTTTTAAAGCTACCAAATTAACATTGAAACATGTTCATCCCACCCATCGACAAAAAATGAAAGTCTAATTTGAAACTCAAGTTTTCAGTCAGTCCACTGCGTCGTTAATGTATATTTTGACTGAGAACAACAGTGGCGGCTCGTCCAGGGTGGCAGAGTGGGCAGTGCCCCCTCAAATTAAATTTTTTTTTTTTCTATTTCACATGAATATATTTTTATTATTAATTAATATAACAATATAAATGTTATCTTATACTACTTAGCATTTAACAATGTAATATGTTAGTGGTTTGTTTAAATAGAAATTAGCGCGGCGCCGCTATGCAACTTGCAACACAATGTTATATGCATCATATTCGACCAGCGGGGGCACGCATCCGCCAGACGAAACTATGATGGTATACTACTAAACGATACGTTCCAAATACAAATGGGAACAAGATGATTGTACAAGTGAGACAGCGCTATGTACGTGAGTGATTTCGTGCAGTATACAGCGGTTGTCAGCCCCCTCTTCATCTCGAACGGTGTTGTACTTGTAGCAACCAACGATTAAAATAGTTCAAATAAATTCTGTAATATGAATGATAAATAAAGGGATACACAGATTTAATTTGTTTATAATAAAATAATAATTTAAAGTAAACATTCGGTAAAATTGATATAACAAAAAAAATGCATATTGTGTTTAACAAATTTATTGAAGAATAAAAATAAATATGCATATGAAAAATATCATTGAAGAGTTTTTAAATATTATTAATATTTTAATTATTCATAGAAATAATACGAATAGCCGAGTGTTGAGCTGCTAGAGGAGGCATGCATACTCTGAGAGTCTGAAACAATCGGACGTGATCGGTGAAATATACTCAATTACATGTTTCATTTCTAAAATCGCCAGATCGTCATCGTCAGCCTTGTATAAATTGTCTTGCTGTAAGCGTGTACGTTTTGATATATTTTATTATATACACAAATATAGTTGCTGCCTTTTGTACTCTTTGAGTGTCGAGTTTTGCTTTTCTTCTAATTTTTACTATTTATTCTATTGTATTTATTATCTTGTATGCTTTGTTTTTTTATTTTTTAGTAAATATATTTTCTATACTTAACGTCTTCCCATCTTTTTGAGGTCTTTCTCTATGTTTTCCTGTTGGGCAGGATTTCCATATTCTCGCATATACTAATTATATTTTTTTTCTATCAATTGTTTCACGAATTTTATTTTGAGTTGATTACTTGTATTTTCGTTCCTTATTCAATCAAATATAGTTCTCTATTATTGTTCTTAAAATTTTTATTTCAATTATTCGCTGTTTTGCTCTGTGTACAGGTTTCACTGCCATACAATAGAGTGGGAAAAATAGTTTTTTTTTTATAAAAATGGCAAATATAAATGTAGTAGAAAATGGAGATGTTATTAATTTTTTATTAGACAGTGCTTTAAACCATAAAACCATGTCAAATGACGATAGATACTTTAAAAAAAAAATGATAGACCAACGCCACCTTTAAACAATCTTATAAATAGTAGTTCTAAATCAGCTAATAGAAAATTTTGTCCTTCATGGTATCAAAAATGTACATGGCTTACTAGTAGCGAAATAAAAAATAAACTCTATTGTCACAATGCCTCAAAAGACCATACATATGCATCAATAAAATGTAAGTTATTAGGTATAGGTAATATTCAAACTTCTCTTGATGATGGTCATCGTAATAGTACTATCCAGTATAATGAAAAGGTGAAAAAAAAACCGTGAAATCATCAAACGATTAATTGATATGACAATTTATTTAGCAACACAAGAATTAGCGTTTCGTGGTCATAACGAAAAAGATAATTCAGACAACCAAGGGAATTTTAAGGAACTTGCGTGTTTATTAAGCACTTACGACAGCAAATTTGAGGAATTTTTGAAATCTTCATCTGTTTTCAGCGGCATTTCGAAATCAATACAAAATGATTTAATTAATTCAATACATTATGTACTGTATTCCACTATTGAAACAGAAATTTTTAATTCAGTCTGTTTTTCTTAGCAAATTGACGAAACTACAGATATAACTTGTCAGTCACAACTGTCAATTATTTTTCGATATGTGCATAAGGGTAATATTGTAGAAAGGATTCTTGGGTTTTTTAATGTCAGTGACGGTCGTACTGCTGACGATTTGTTTAATTTTTTGGTAACTCAATATGAGAAATTTAATTTGAAAAATAAGTTAGTTGGCCGAACTTATGATGAAGCCGCAGTAATGTCTGGAGATTTAAATGGTTTACAAACCCGTATTAAAACTATAGCCCCACAAGCATTATTCACCCATTGTTATGCTCATCGTTTAAATTTAGTTTTGCAAGATAGTGTATCTTCAATTTATGAATGTAAAATTTTTGTTGCAACCATTTCAGGAATTTCTACCTTTTTTTCTAAATCAACTAAACGAACAAATGTTCTTAATAATATATGTAATAAAAAAATTCCAAGTAACTCTCAAACAAGATGGAATTTTAAATCGCGAATTGTTACTACTGTTTTAAAATATAGAAATGTTTTAATTGAAACATTTGAAGAAATCATTCAGAGTGCGGAATTTGCAAAAGATTCAATTACAATTCGTGAGGCTATTGGTTATATAATTTTTTTAAATGATTTTAGTAATTTATTTCTACTGAACATCTTTAATAAAATTTTTCAACAAACCGACCTTGTTTACTCAATTATTCAGTCTCAAACTAGCAACATTATATATTGTAAATCAAGAATAGAAAATCTTTCAACTGTAATTAAATTTTACCGAAATGACGAAACTCAAAAAAGAAGAAAATTAAAATTAAATATTTCGGAAAACGACAATGATTCTAGTTTTCTGATTTTGAAAAATTAAAAAATCTTCTCTTAGATTGTAGTAAATTTGAGTCCTTTAATAAACATTTTCCCGTTCATTTATTAGGTCTTTTAGTAAAAAATTATTCAAAAATGTCCAACAAAGATAAGTTAAAAAATGAATTAAAAGTATTGTTTCAGATAAAAATATTTTAGGTGATTCTGTAAATTTACAAGATAAATTAAAATTTATTGTAACCCATTCTTTACTAGCTACAACTGCAGCAACAGAGAGAAGTATTTCAGCTCTTAAACGTATAAAGTCTTTTACGCGTAATAGTATGTCGCAAGTTCGTTTAACAAATCTTTCTCTAATTTCAATTGAAGGAGATTTGATTAAATATTTACGAAAATCTCCAGATTTTCTTGAAAAAATAATAGATCATTTTGCAGAATATATGAACAATTGTAATTAACATTTAATGTATTCTGCTTCTGGCTCATTAAAATGTTTTAGTTCATGAGATAAGAATTTATTTTTAGTTATTCTTAACAGAATAGAAATGTGATTTGTTTTCTTTTTATTTATTTTATATTTCAATCTTACCCATTTTTAATTTTATTTGTTTTTTTTACTTTCTTCATTACCCCTCTCCATTTGTTTTACTCTCATTCTCCTTTCCGTTGGGTTGTGCTCAACATTGATATCTATTTATATTTATTATTAATAATGTTAAAATAATTAGAGACGAAATCGGAGTTCTAAACATCGTTTCATGATCACGTTTTTCTTCCCAAAAATCTTTGACATTAACAAAATAATTTGCCCCCTCGCTCAAAAATACCACGAGCCGCCACTGGAGAACAAAGTAATGGACGAAGAGGGAACCGCACATTTTTTAAAATTTATTAATGATTTATTTGACTCATTACATTCCAGTTCGAATTCCCCAAAACAATTAGGAAAGTCACTTTCAAAAAATACATTCAAAATGTATTTTGATTTTTGTAATCAAACGGTGAGAATTTTATCAAACTTAACCTTTTTTGACCCTATTAAAAACAAAACTGTCCCTTCGCCACCTTCCATCTGTCTTCTAATTGTTTTGATTAGAAACACATAATATTTGTGGAATTTTTTACAGAATCTTAGATTAAATTGCCTTGCTTTAAGATCTCTTAATCAAGATCCTGCAGAGAATTTTTTCAGCTGTGTGCGAGGTCTTTGTGGAGCTAATACTCGTCCATCATCCTCTCAATTTGCCGATGCATATAAAACTATAGTTATGACGAATTCAGTTAAGAGTACATTGAGTTCAAATTGTGAAGATGATGGCGAGGAATTACTCGTATCATATAGTATTCTTCTTAGTATGTCCCACCAAGATCCTCCGTCGTCTGACTCAAATCCTCCTTTATCCATTCCATTTTCTCAATTAACCCTTTCATTATTTCACTTGCTTGATTCCGCTTCTAGTAATAAGGAAGAGTACGTTCCAGGCTTTTTATTAAAAAAAAATACTTTCAATAATTGTTTGGCATGTAAAGATTTTTTTACAGTGATAATACAACAAATTTACATAGACTTACCAAAATTAAGAAGTATGGGCAACTATCTAAATTAAAGTACGCTAGGTACTCAAAACTTTACAAATATAGAGGAAAGAAAAAAATATGATTTTGAAAATTTTTATTCTTTGGTTGGAAAAGATAAATTAAAACAATTTTTAATTTCAAATACAAATTTCAAAATTTCATGTGAATCATGCGAGAGCACACAGGTCAAAATAAAAGAAACTTTAAATGAAATATGTCTCATTTACTTTGTACGGGCGTGTAACGACAAAATTAAAAGTTTTACTAAACTTAGATAATTTCCTACAAATTGTTAATTAATTATTTTTTATACTTGTATTATATTATTGTTGTAAATATTTATATTTTTAAGATTATACATTTAGTGATAACATTATTGTACATTTAGGTTTAAAATATTTGAAATAAACATTTATATAATATAAATAATTTGAATTTTCTTTTTTCTTTTTCATATTCATTAAAAATACAACCTAAATCAGCCTACTCCCATCCATAATTTTCGGATAAATATTTAGTTCGAAGAAGTAGACATGAGAGGCGCTGTAATAATTGAAAAATATTTCTATGCTGGATTTGTCGGATCTTGTATGTGTATGATCTGTGACCCGGTTGCAGAAAAGCTAATAAAAAAAAATCACTGATTAATTTGACGTTGTTACCATGGCCACGTATTAAAAATACATTGCTGTCAAAAAATTAATTATTAATCAAAATTGATGAAGCTTTGTGCAACCCTGGCACAGTATTGTTATATACTGTAACCCCGGGCTTGTGTTTCACGAGAGTTTTCTATTTATCTTGGTCTTGCATCAGTCTTGCAAAAAATGCAAGACAAGAACAAGACAAGAACTACAAATTTTAAAGCAAGAAATTGTCTTGCAATAAATCTGCAAGAATAACAAGATTTTCTTCAATTCTTGTACTCGCGCATTTTTTAGCTAATTTTAAATCTAGATTTATTAGAAGAACCTATCTATAAATTAATAAAAGTACAAAAATATGTTAGTATTAAAAAAAATAATACAATCTTTTTAACATATGTATGTAAAATTCATTTTCAAAACTTATATAATAGTAATAATTATTAACTAAGTAATTTAATTATTCTTCGAAATCATGTAACCAAGAGTTAAGACACAAAATGCTTTCTTATAACGAGGGATGCTCTGAAAAAAGCTTTTCTGCTTGAACAGATGTCGCTGTTATGCTAAAATATATGTATAGAATATGCAGCTATACGATTTTTGTTACAAAAAAATGTACGTGTGATTCAAGACTTATATACTCAGGGTCATTTGCGAATATTAATTTGCAAGACCAGAAATAAGCAAGAAAATGACGATCAAGACAAGATTTTTATATACAAGAGTAATGAAAGACAATATATATATATATAGTAGTAAATATTTTATTTGTTACCTTTCGGTGTTCAAATTTCTACATTATCTATATTTTACATTTCATGTGGTATTTACATTATTATAACTTACTATTTAATCTACTTATATATACTTTCTTCATCCAATCTGTGTCTGGGTTTTCGTCGTGTAGTATCTGTTGTGTAGATTTGTCATTTCTCAGGTTTTCGCTGCAGTCTCTTCTTAAGTGATTTATTGTCTCAAAGTCTCTCCCACATATTCTGCATTGTCTGTCTTCGTCTCCTATCCAGTATTTATTCCTTTTTTCTTCGTTTCCCGTTCTAAATCTTGCGATTATTTTTAAATTTTTGTTTTCTGTTGTCAAGTATAGAGGTTTGCTTATAGTCAGTAAGTATTTATATCCTGGGTTATAAGTTGATTTGTATATCTTTTCTCTTCTTATCTGAGCTTGTATATCTTGTTCCGTCCGTGTAATTTCATCTACCATGTTTTGGCCTGTATTTCTTCGTCTTTCTATGTCTGTTGTTGAATGTCCGTTGCTTTCATAGAATTTTGCCCGTTTTGCTTCCCATTGGTTCTTTTCTTGTTTTCTTTCTTCTTTTTTTGTTATTTCTACCCAACAATCAAATGCAAGACTTTTCCATGGTGTCCCTCTTAATTTCTCTTCATACTTCATTGCTCTCCTTCCTGCTTCAGTCTTCATTTTAAACCGTTTTGTTTCTTCCTCTATTATATATACCGGTGTTTGTTTATCTAGTCCGAGTATCCATCGTATATATTTTGTTTGAATTTTTTCTATTTCGTTTTGTTCTTTCCAACCCCAAATTTCGGCTCCATACATTATAATGCTCGCTATCAATTTATCAAACAGTAACATTCTTAATTTAAAGTTGTTTTTAAATTTTCTTTGCCCTATGCCCCAGATTTGTGGAAGAGCTATGTTTGCTTTTTTTGTTGTTTGCTTTATATGTTCATTCTCTTCACCATTCTTGTGAAATGTATACCCCAAGTATTTGAAAGTTTTTACTTTTTCTATTTCTTTTCCTTCCCATGTCCACGTTTCTTTTGTTTCCCTACCTCTTCCTTTATTGAAAACAACAATCTTGGTTTTTTCTGTGTTTAACACCATGTCTTTTTTCTTTAAGTATATCATTAGTCTCTTCATTATGGAATCCATTTCTTGTTTTGTTTTCGCAACTATTGCCAGGTCGTCGGCATACGATAATGTCCAAAACTTTTTGCTCCCAATTACTATGCCTCCTGTCTGTCCTTTAGTAAAGTGAGCTTCAATGTCTGACATGTAAATTGAGAAAAGAATAGGGCTTAATGGGCACCCTTGCCTAACTCCGCACGTTGTCCAAAAATCATCTCCTTCTTCTCCGTCTATTTTCACCGAACTTATGGTTTCAGAGTATATTTCTGCTATTCTTTCTACTAGGTTTTCTTCGATGCCAGATTTCGTCAATATGTCAATCATCTTTTTCCTATTTACAATATCGAATGCTGCCTTCAAATCTGCAAATAGTACATATAATTTTCCCTTTTTTTTGCTTATTTCCTTCTGTATTGCATAATTTAATATATAGATGTTATCAATTGTACTTCTTCCTTTTCTAAAGCCTGCTTGGTTATCTTGTAGTATATTTCTCTCTTCTGCTTCTTTACTTAATTTCTCCTCTAAGATCATGGCGTATATTTTGTATGCCGTGTCAAGCAGTGTTATGCCTCTGTAGTTTTTAGTTTCTTCTCTGTCTCCGTTTTTGTGTATTGGACTAATAATACCTTTTCTCCACCTTTGTGGAAAGCCTTTTCCTTTCCAAACATTATTTATTATTTTTGTAAGTCTATCGACTGCTTCGTTTGTTCCGTATATCCAAGCCTCGTTCTGTATTCCGTCTTCGCCTGCGGCTTTTCGTTTTCTTAGTTTCTGTATTTGTCGTTTTACATCACTTTCTGTTATATCTGTCTTCATACTATGTGTGGCTTGTGTTTCTAATGATATAGTATATTTTTCATCAGTTCCGTTTAACTGAGTCATAAAGTATTTTCTCCAAGTGCTCATTGGTATGTTTTTGCTGACTGTGATATGGTTTTTTCTTTCTGAATTAATATATTGCCAGATATCTGTTTCATTTGATATATTTCTTATTTTTTCCTCTTCTCTTTTTTGTTCTAGTTTTTGCTTTGTTTTGCATAATTCTCTATATTCTTTTCGCCCCTTTAGAAAGTCTTCTTTCCTTCCCGTGCCTTTTCTCCAGTTCTTCTGTAAGTTTCGAACTTTTTGTTTTTTCACTAAGGTTTTCTAATTCTATGACAAGTGGCTGGTGATCAGATTCTATTCTATCTGTTACTGTGAAAGATATTATTTTATCCATTGCTTCTTCATTTGTAATGCCGTAGTCTATAACTGATTCTCCGTTTGGGCCAATATAAGTAAATTCCCCTTTTTCGTCTCCTGTCGTATGTCCATTCAATATTTTCAGTCCATTTTCTTCCACGAATTCTAGGAGTTTTTCTCCTTCGCTGTTAATTATTTTGTCTTTTGATGACCTGTTTTTTTTCAGATCCATCTCTAGTATCAATAATTTTTCCTTCTTCCCCTATTCTGGCGTTGAAGTCTCCTCCTAATAATAAATTGTATTCATATCTGTCCTCTGTTTCTTCTATTTGCTCTTGTATGAGTTTTATTTCTCCTTTGCTGTATGTTGTTATTATTTTCCATTTTTCTCCTTCTATTAGTAATGTTCGTTCTTGCATTTGGTCCATACTTCTTCCCTCTGGTAGTTCCTCTAATGTGTTTCTGACCCCAGTTATTATTCCTCCTTTAGCTCTTCCCTTTTTATGTTCTCTATTTGCATATACGCATTTCCATTTAAATTTATTCGGAAGTTTGGTTTCCCATTTCGTCCAGTCTTTCTCTTCTATCCATGTTTCTACTAGCCCGATAAAATCAAATTCTTCTATAAAATTCCAAAAATCGTTGTCCTTATTCTTTAAGCCGGCGATGTTCCAAAATCCTATTTTAGTTCGATCTGTGTTATTCAGCGCGCTTATTTTGAGTAGTTTTTTGGATCTTCCTCTTTTGGTGGTGCTGTTGGCGCCGTTTCTCTGTAAGTGGATCCTGTTGCGCTGCCTTTAATTGGTCTTTCATCATATCTACTATAGCTGCTTGACCTTTGACGGTCCCTATAATCAGGATTATGTGTTACATATTGGGTTATTGGTTTCTGTCTCCTCATTTCTTGTCTTTCATTGCATGATGCATTTTTTTGAAGTCCTCTTTCCTTTGTTTCTTCTTCAACTTTTTCTTCTGATAGTTGTCTTTTCTTTTCGTTTTTTTCGTGCAACTTTCTTATTGCCTCTTCTTTTTTAATTGGTTTACCGTCAACATACAGCTTGTTGTATTTTATTATTGCGTGTTTGCCCTCTTTACGCATCTCTTTCATTAATGGTAATAACCGCTTCCTTTCTTCTGCTACTTCTTTTGGGAAGTCTTCTGATATTACAATGTTTGTTCCTTTCAATAATTTTGTATTTGTTAAAATATCTATTACCTTCCTCCTTGAAGTGAATCTTATTAAAACTGGTCTATTCTTGCGGTCCTTTTTAACTCCAATTCTATATATATTGTCTATCTCAAAGATGGATATATCTACTTTTAATTTTTGGGAAATTAAATCTAGGCATTCCTTCTCGAGTTCATGTCTGCTTGTCTCTCTTTCCAATAATCCGAATATAACAATATTTTTTTGTCTTTTACTGCGCTCTAGTTCTGCCCACCGTTCTTCGTGGTCGATTAATATTTTCTTATGATCATCAAGGGCGTCTGCTGTCATTATAAACCTGTCTTGCATTGTCTTTTTTATAAATGCTATGTCAGTTTTTAAATCTGCTATCGCTTCTAATATTTTTGTTTCCATGTTGTGCTACTAGCTCTTTCTGTGCGTTCTAAATAGTAGCTTAGCGTCGGTAATTCAGTTATTGTGACTGTCCTACTTAATTCAAACAGTCACCTGTAAAAACCGCTGGCTAGATGTTACTATTAGACGCTAGATGTCGCTACTAGGTCGCTGCTTCGCTGGGATTTGATATGACATGTAATATGACACCTAGATAACCTATAAGTTGTATGAACTTACTTTTATCTTAATATCCTGTTTATCGTTTCTAAGAACCTTGCCTCCACAATATCACAACATCCACAACTTGTAACTACTGCGAAGATACAAGAATCACTTATTTTTGTTTAATTTTGCTCCTTAAAGATTGACAAAACTATTTAGCCACTACACTAACTCTTCACTCTACCACGTCACTTTATTGTTATTAATATAAGTGATCCAATATATATATATATATATATATATATAGTCAGTCATCCTTCTACCCTCAGGTGTAGGATATGAAAGAGAAAATGTACTTAAATTTTCTTTTCGAGTTAAGACAAGAAATTACCAAACAAGACAAAAAAATCTTATCTTGTGAAACACTACTAGCTCTCACCGCTAACTTCATTGAATGCATTCATTATTAACAACTAAAATAATGGTAAATAAATATTATTATCTCTTAAATTTAGCAAATATCGGACAAAATTATTGATTGAAACTCAGCAAAATATTTAGAATAATGATTATGAAATGCATTGTAAATTAGTTATATATATATATATATATATATATATATATATATATATATATATATATATATATATATATATATGGGTATCGAAAACTGATAAAGAAAAACAAAATAAATAAATGACAGCTAACGAAACGAAGGACACTTGACAGACAAATAAAAGAAATAAAACAAAATAATATAAAGAAAAACGTAATACATTTTCTGATAACGCTGCTTTGTTTTCAAGTCTCACTTCATGTGCGTTCTTGACAATTCGTGTACTTCTATTTTAGTCTCTGCTGTATTTCCCTGTTCTGATACACGATACTCTTCAACGTAGAATAATGCGTTTTTCCACTTAGCGAACAAAATCGGTTTAATGTCTTTGTCGTAAACTCGAGCCAATTTATTGTGAAACAAAATCTAGTGACCTCTGTCAACTATTTTCGCAACCGACAAAAGATTACTGCATAGATCGGGAACATATAATAAGTCTTTCAAATCTATCGTTTTGTCGCATCGATCTACCTAAGCGGATACAACTCCTTCCATGGTTTTTTTTTATTGAGATCCGTCCAATATGTACTAGTTAAAAATATAAAATATAACATAGATACTGCAGTCAATTGTATGGTATGTTATGTTGAAAATCATTTATGCTTTGAAAAAATAAATGTGTATGTTTTTAGTAATCATAGGTTGTTAAAAAAATCAATCATTTTGTAAAACGTCAAAATAATAAATATATAATTTGTGTTGTGTTTTGATGAGTTAGAGTTAAATAAATAAAGAGCTTCCCAATCCAATCTAAAAGATTATGAGCCCAGCAGCCCAGAAGATATAAATAAACGACAAGGCTAAAGTTAGTTCCACGATTTTTCATATTGAACCGCTGAAGAAGAACAATTATGATACATGGAAAGTGCAAGCACAAACAATATTTATAAAAAATTATTTGTGGGGATAAGTAAGTGGAAAAATTCCACAACCCCAAAATAAACCAGAAAAAATTGCATTTGAGTAGCAAGATCTTCTTGCAAGATCTGATCTATCGTTAATAATATCCCCATCGGAATTATTTATTTATTTATTTATTTATTTATTACTCTACAGGTTAAACCCAATTACAGAGCAATATTAACATATAGATACATATAGGCAAACAACAAAACATCGAAGTATATATAGAAATTAATACAAAATTTGTTTATAAATAGACACAAGCAGAAATTCGTTTACACATGTTCATAAACATAACCTAAAATTTTATCAGCCAGTAGCTTTTTGCAAGAAGTGCGTTATCAATTTTCTCTTAAATTCTGAGAATGTCTTGTGAAATATGTCGAGTTCATCAATTACAGGTAAGAATTTATTAAAATTTATACTCATTTGAGTGACAGGGGATTGAATCTCATAATTAGTTCTTGGTCTAGAGAAGTTCAATTTAAATTTGGTTCTAAATCGAGGTACATGAGGATGGGGATTGGACAAAAGAATGGGATCATCAATAGAGTCATTCATAATTTTGTGAAGAAATAAACACGAATGAATTTTCCTTCGATCATCCAAGGATAAAATTCCGAACTCAATAAGGCAATTATTATAATTAAATTCATCTTTGGGGTAGTTTTTATATTTCTTGAAGTATAAATATTTAATATTTTTTTTCTGTATCGATTCAATAATATTTATATATTTGTTGTAGATTGGACTCCAAACTTGTGAGCAATATTCTAGCTTAGATCTAACAAATGCATAATATACTGTTTTAAAAGTATGCTGATCTTGAAATGAGCGAGTATTACGAATGATGAAGCCAACATTTTTGTTAGAGCTTTTCAATAAGCTATCAAAATGTGGAACAAAACTGCATTTATCATCAAAGAGAATACCTACATCAGAGAATTGTGTGACACGTTCCAATCTATTATTGTTCTTTGTTCATTGTGTATTGATGAGGTATAGGAACTTTTGTAACAGAATGTCATAACTTTACACTTATTATAATTAAATTTTAGTTTTGAAGATGAAGACCAAATTAAGATGTTTTTTAAATCAGATTGAAGGACATTACGGTCATCTACGGTATTGACAGCTTTGAACATTTTAATATCATCTGCATATAGCAAGATTTTAGAGTTGTGAATTACATTGACTATGTAATTTATAAAAAGCAGAAACAGTAAAGGACCTAGGTTACTCCCTTGTGGTACACCAGAAGACAGGATGTATTGTTTAGAAATATAGTTATTATAGAAGACAAAGAGTTTGCGATCAGCAAGATACGAGGAAATGAACTGTATAAAATTATCTGAAAAATTAAAGTAATGTTTTAGTTTGGCCAATAATACAGTGTGACTTACTTTATCAAAGGGTTATTCGAAGTCAGTATAGATCACATCAACTTGAGCATTATCATGTAGCGATTTAAGAGTGAATTTTGTGAGATTCATTAAGTTTGTTGTAGTAGATTTAGCAGTCATAAATCCATGTTGGTGAATAGAAATATTCTTCTGGACAGAGTAGATTGAGGAGTAAATTATTTTCTCAAAAACTTTGGATATATTGGACAGGATAGCAATGGGCCGATAGTTAGCTAAATTAGAATTGTCACCTGATTTGAAAATGAGAATTGCATCACATCAAAAGAAGTATGAGATACCCTGAAAAAAACATACGAGAGTAAAGTACCAGCCCGAAAAACCTCATTATTAAAGAAATTACTTCTGAATAAAATTACCGATGAAATGGACATTTGTAATCAAGTTAATGATTTTATGCAAAATTTTAAGCAAGCTTAATGAAATGTATATAAATATAAATGGAGATTTATTAAGTATTATGCTACTCTATAATTTACTACCATCATTCGAGAATTTCCGTATTGCAATTGAATCCAGAGATAACCTACCAGGTCTAGAAGACTTGAAAATAAAAATAATTGAAGAAAAAGAAGCAAGAAAAAATAATAATTCCAATACGGAAGATGCATTTTATGGGAAAAACAAAAATGTTTACAGGGAATGGAAGCTCAAAAATAATTATCAACCAAATCGAATGACAATACAATGTTATAACTGGCATAAAAAGAACATAAAGCTAAAAAATTTTAAGCTCCAAAAAATATAACAAATACCAACACAAATTTCAATGTTATGCCTTTATGTTTAGCAACAGGTAATAATGGAACAAAATTTAAAAAAGACCAATAGTGAATGTACATCCCACATGTGTTACGATAAACAATTATTTAAGAATATTGATACAGGAAAGATAAATTTATAGGATACTTTATACGTTCTGAATTTGTCCACAAATTTCCTTTCCGTGGCAAAAATAACAGAAAAAACTTATTTTGTTATTTTTTCAAAAAATATAGCAACTATAAAAGATAGAAATGGAAATACAGTTGTAAAAGCTAAGAAAATAGACGGATTGTACTATATAAATAAAAAAAATTAAAATAATCAAGACCGTCAAGAAGAAATAAGTGCTTTAATAGAAAAAGAAATAGAATAACAACAGATAACCCCTGGAGAATCAAGGTACTTCGTAACCTTCATAGATGAATTCACAAAATATTGAAAGATCTATTTCATAAAGCAAAAAAATGAAGTCTTGGAAAATTTTAAACAATATAAACAAGAAATTGAAAATTTTGCGAATGAAAAAATTATATATCTACAAACAAACAATGGAGGAGAATACTGCAATAAAAAAATTGATGGATATTTAAATCAACAAGGAGTACAAAGAAGACTAACGCCACCATACACACTACAACAAAATGGAAATCAGAACGCAAAAATAGAACACTTCTTGGTAAAGCGAGATGCATTTTATTGGAGTCTAATGTACGAAGTAAATTTTAGGCGGAGACCATCTTCCATGCAACAGAAGTCCATCAAAAGTAATAGAAAATGAAACTCTTTTTGAAAAATGGAAGGGAAAAATTCTTTCAGTCAATTATTTACATATATTTGGATCGAAAATATTCGTATTAGATACAAAGAATGTAGGAAAATTTTTCCCTAGAGCTGCAGAAGGAAAATTTATGGGTTACTCCGACATTATAAAAGGATACAGAATTTGGATACTAAAGTTAAACAGAATAGAAAACTGCAGAGATATAAAGTATTAAATCAAATGTTTTTCAAGAATAAAGAGAAACAAGTTAAAAACAACAGAAAAATCCAATGAAGAAATTGAAATAATTATAAACGAAGAAACAAAATAAATGAAAGAAAACCTAATGGAATTAATGTAATAGCTCAATCAGAAACAGAAGAAAGTTCAGAATCCAGTGAATTAAATAAACCACGAAGAGAAAAACGATCATCAGAACGGCTAAAAGATTACGAAACGTCATACCTTTGTACAGAAGGAAATGATGAAACTCAAGACGAGTGGAGTGAAGCGATCAAAGAAGAAATTAAAGCCCATTTACAGAATAATACGTGGAAAATAATGGAAAAAGATATAAATATGAAAATCATTCGATGTAAAATGGTACTCAGAGATAAACTCGGTTCAGATGGTAAAACAGAAAGACAGAAAGCAAGATTAGTAGCAAAAGGCTATACATAACGACCATGAATTAATTTTACTGACACGTATGCTTCAGTTGCTAAATTAAGCTCAATTAGAACGCTTCTAGCAATGGCGGCAGAAAGAAAAATGAAGTTACATCAAATGGACATCACTACAGCTTATTTAAATGGAGTCATTCTTATGCAAAATAATGATTGAAGAAGGCGATTCAAATGAAGATTCAATATATCAAAAAGCAAAAGAAATGTTGAAAGATCTTCGAAAACCAGGTGAACTTTGTAAACTACAAAAAGCATTATACGGTTTGAAGCAAGCTGATAGGCAATAATTTAAGAAACTAGAGGAAATATTAGAAGACATGGGTTTCAAATAATCACATGCAGATCCATGTGTCTACATATTGGCAAAAGGGGGAGAATATAAGGTTGTTGTCATTTATGTAAACGACATTATAATTGCTTACAAACAAGAAAATACACTGAATTATATTAAGAATGATTAAAAAAGACAGTCGATATGAAAGACATTGGAAAATTGAAATATTGTTTGGGTATAGAATTAAAATAAATGAAAAGGAAATGAAAGCATCGCAAAGCAACTATATTGAAAACTTATTAGAAAAATATAACATGACGGATTGCAAAGCAGTAAATACTCCAATTGAAACAAATTTGAAATTAGAAAAAAATTCTACAAAATGCGAAGAATTACCATATCAACAATTAATTGGAACTCTGATGAACCTTGCGGTCGCTACGAGATCAGATATTCTCTATGCAGTATTACATTTAAGTTAATTTAACGAATGTTATGGAAAAGAACATTGGACTGCAGCTAAGTAAATTCTCCGATATTTAAAAAGCACAAAAACATTTGCACTGACTTACACTAAAAGTAATGGGAATGGCCGACGCAGACAGGGCATCTTGTACTTTAGACAGAAGATCTTACACGAGCTACTGTTTTCTGTATGGAGGAAGTGTAGTAAGCTTCGAGTCAAGAAAACAACGTACTGTTGCACTCTCAAAATGGCGATGATTGAATTAGCGAAAAAGCAATTCATCTACTGCGACTGATAAGTGATATGGGAATAAGACAAGAGTTTGTAAATATTGAAAATGATAATTAAGCTGCACAAAACGTGGCTAAAAATGTTATTATAAATTCAAAAAGCAAACATAAAAGTATAAAAGAACATTTCATTAAAGAAACGATTGCTAACGATTGCTAACGGACAGATACAGTTTAAATACAAATCTAATGGAAGCGGATATTTTCATTAAAGCTATACCAGGTCCCAGTTTTTTACAATTAAGAAAACAAATGGCACTATTTTTAAAAGAACATTTCAGTAAAGAAACGATTGCTAACGATTGCTAACGGACAGGTACAGCTTAAATACAAATCTAATGGAAGCGGATATTTTCATTAAAGCTATACCAGGTCCCAGTTTTTTACAATTAAGAAAACAAATGGCACTATCTTGAATTTATATTTTTCAAAGCATTTTGAATGGAGGAGTGTTGAAAATCATTCATGGTTTGAAAAAATAAATGTGCATGTTTTTAGTAATCATAGGTTGTAAAAAAAAATCAATCATTTTGTAAAACGTCAAAATTATATATTGTGACGAAGTGCTCGTCACAAAGTACACGTACCTGCCTTCCTCGTTGCTCCACAGTCATGAACACAGACTCCACGAGGTCCGAACCGCACATCAGGTTAAAGCGAACCCGCCGTCCCAACCAGTAGCCGCCGACCGCTGCAAACAACTTCAGGAGACTGTACGACATCTCCAACAGTCTGCCGGATTCCCAAAGAGCCGCCGAGAAATACTTTGGCGAAAGCACATGGCATGGAACATAACCTCAAGACCACGTGGGGCAAAACTTTCACAAATGTTTCACCTACAAACACAGCACTGAAGGAAACAAACAAAACACTTACCGCTCTTACTTTTCCTTATCTTTTCTTGTTATTTTCACAGTTTCCAAAGTTTTCACAAAAACACATGTCTGCTGAGCCAGCGCGTGCGCACGGCCGCAGTTCCGCCAACCTCGAACCAAGGACGTTTAAGAGAGGGGACGGAACAAACACACTGTAGCAGCGAGATCGAAAGTAAGAGAGAGCGAGATTTATGGGACCCCTGTGTTGTCTATCCTTCTCTGTACAACATGTCTTCTGCGCTTGCGCAGTTGACCACGTGATCACCTAACGCAACAAAATTCAAACGGAAACACGTGTATTCAGTAGGTTTGTTGTGATTGAGTAGTACAGACCAGTAATTTGGAGGTTATTTAACGATGGTGAGAGCGTGTTGTTGCTGTGGAAGAAAGTTTTCCAGGGGATGTGGCTTCAGTTTCTTTTCGTAAGTACAAAATAAATTTACTTTAGTTGGTTAATAAAGTTCTTAGAAAATTTACAAACTTGCTATAATATTTGCTCAAATTAATAGAGCCATTTCTTTTTTACATTTATAATTTCTGCATGGTAATAATTCTTCGTATGAATTTATTTAGAAAAAAATAATAGATACTATATAAAAATTATTAAAGAAGTTGCTTTATCTATCATTACTTTTATTTTCAGATTTCCAAAAAATGATATGGTGCAAATTGAGTGGCTAAAATTCTGTGGGCTTGACTTACACCCTGGAAATGATACTTCGAAGTTGAAACTGTGTTCAGAGCATGAATCTAGTTTCCTTATAACCAGAAAAGATGGTCCACTTATTTTAAAACGAGATGCAATTCCAAATTTATTTGGAAGCAAGAGAAGTCAAAGTACAAAGCCTGTTTCCAACATAAATAGGTAAGTTTTAATATAAATATTTATATCTACGTGTACAATATAATTAGATTTCATATGATTATTGCGAGTACAGGTTATTAATATATATTATATATATTTTTTGCTTGTAGGAATCTTCCAATTGTTCCTGAGGAAATTATTTCTGAGGATCATAGCAAACAACAACCTGTAGAAGCTAGTACATCTGTAATGACGACTCCAAAGAAAAGGAAAATTTGGGGCCCACGTCACGGTACAGATATGTCGCCTAGTCATTTTAACACACCAAGGAAGGCTCAGCGAAATTTAAATATTATAAAGGCGGATTTAAAAAAAAAGGATACACGAATTAGGCAGCTTGTACAGAAAACATATCGATTAAGGAAGAAGATTGAATCTTTAGAAGAATTAGTAGAACATATGCAGCGCAAGGAACTTGTGCCTAATTATACGGCAAATATTTTGCAGGTAAGCGCTAAATGCTGTAAACAAAATAATTACCTAGAAATTATAATGTTCTATCTGCACTATTACTATTTTGGATTATTGTTAATTACAATTTCTATTGTTTATGAGGTATGACCAGATGCACTGATCGCACTTAGGCCCGTTTGCACCAAGACTTCTTAAACAAAGTTACATAAACATGAAAATTCATTTGCACAATAATAAGTAGTTGTTTGTTTGGCTACCGCCGGTATTATCAACAGACATTTAATTTTAAATGCGTATTTAATGAAAAAAAAGATTATCGAAATTTTGACAGCAATGTTTATAATATTTTATTTCAACTGCCTTTTGTTCGTTAAATGCACATTTAAAATTAAATTTCTGTTGATAATACCGGAGGTAGTGTAATTAACTGTAATCCCTAGTACATCTACCGCTTAAGGTATATAAAACTTATTAGAAAATTGAAGTTGGAAAAATTAATCTTTTTAATGATTATATTATATTTAAGGGTGGCTTAGTGTAAGCCTCCTATTTTCAAGGCCTAAATACAACAGGTGCAACGTTTTGGAAAATATAAGCTTACCTTAGTTTAAGGTAGGATAACTTTAGATATAATTTAAGTAACAGCGGTGCAACTGGCCTTTAGTGACTTTATTCTCTTCAAATAAATGAAAAAAAATAATAATAAATATTACATAGATCCCTTCGATACTTCAAATATTATTATTTGGTGGCTCTATGTGAAACGTAATTGTAAATTTTATTATTATTTACTTTATATACGATTACGAATTACTAAAACCAAAACAATTCATCCAAAGTGATCATGTATAAAAAATTAATGTCAATATAAATTTTAATAATTTTTGATTGGCACAGACAGAACATTATAATTCTCAGGTAACGAAATATAGAATTGATATGAATGATTAATAATTTTTAAATTAATTATTTCAGTGTGCCCCCAAAATACTCGTTCCATATTATTCACTGCCAACAATATATATTTAAATTATTATTTACATTTTTAAGATTTAATATAATAATAATAATAATAATAATAATAATAAACAATATGAATTTTCAGAATTTAGATCTCTTTAGTCTTACAGTAAATTTAAAAATGCTTTACTATTATTAATTGTTATTGTTAATAATTCTTTATGTATAATTCGTGGAAGCCTTTTATTGAGTAACTGTTGGCTTCCCTAATATTATTTAATGAATAAATAAATTCAGTCTCAAAACTATTTGCAATTTCTTTGGTTGACATGTACTACAACAAATTTTTTTTTTAGGCAATTTCGTCACCTAGTTTACAAGATATTGTAAAACGGCAGTTAAAAAATAAGAAACGAGTTCCTTTTTCTGACGAGATAAAAAAGTTTGCTCTAACCCTTCAATATTATTCGACAAGGGCATACAAATACGTCAGAGCAAACTTCAAAAATCTACTTCCTCATCCAAGAACATTGACTCGTTGGTACCAGGTTGTTGATAGTGCAGCTGGTTTCACTAAAGAAGCATTTAAGGCCATTGAGTTACGGGCAAAACAGGAACCTATTTTTTTAAATATAACAATCGACGAGATGTCCATAAAAGAACATTTAGATTACAATGGTCAAAATTATATAGGTTTCGTTGATTGTGGAGTAGGTGTTCACGATAATATTGAAAAAACTGATATCCCTTTAGCTAGGAATGCTTTAGTATTCATGGGGGTTTCTTTGACTATTTATTGGAAAATACTATTGGGGTATTTCTTAATTAATAGTTTGGATGGACCGGAACGAAGCCAATTATTATCGATGTGTCTTGAACTTGTACAAGAAACCGGTGCTGTTTGCAACTCTGTGACGTTCGACGGTGCATCGGTAAATAAATCAATGGTTACGCATTTAGGAGCCTCCTTGATTGAAAGCAATTTAAAGCCTTGGTTTGCACATCCAGTTACGGGGGAAAAAGTATATGTGTTTTTCGATGCCTGCCATATGGTGAAGCTGGTACGTAATGTAATTTCTGATTACAAAATTTTAAAACATAATGACAAAAGAATTCAGTGGTTCCATATTGAACAGCAAGTTAAGATAGAAGAAGAAGAAGGTAATTTTCGGCAAAAATATTAAAAATAAAATAATATACAACGTCAAAAATTCAATAAATTACATGTCTTTGTTTCAAAACATGCTGTGTGAGATTTCTGTAGGTGAAGACGACCATCGTTCTCAATTATTAAATTTAATTATATCATATTATGAAGATGTAAGGCTACACCATGTGGCACAAACTAGCAATAATAATAAAATAAGTAAAAGACAGAAATTTACCAAACTTGTATTGTTTAATAATATGTAAATATAATTTTATTTTTATATGTACCTAATGTTAATTTATTTATCCCTATGAACCTTACATTATTAACTTTTATTATATAGAATTGAAAATATCAGAATTTCCAAAGTTCATTGATTCATTGAAATCGCTCCATATCCTTCCAGTGAATAGCATTGTAATTTAATATAAAAGAAAATAGGTAGTAATAAAATATAGCCAAGTTGGCTCATTGCAGTAAGTATTATTTTATAACGATTATACATTTACACTTTATATTGTGTACTGTCAGATACAATACCCATCCACATTTTTTAATTCATTGTATAGAATATAGAAATAATTACAAATCTAGCCTAAAAATAGTATATTATTTAACAAGCATAATATGTAGGCTATATTACACGATGATGTAATTAAAAATACGAGCGGTAGCGAGTATTTTTAATCATCTGAGTGTAATGTAGCCATATTATGCGAGTCAAATACTATACTTTATCTACAACTATCGGGCATATAACAAATCTGATATTATTTGTTAAATATTCAGTTAGGTGTGGGTAGTTCATATATAGCTAAACAGATGGCGCCACAGTAGCACTTAAATGTCAAAATCACTTTTCAAATTGTATTTATTATACTTTTATAAGCATATATATTGATATTTATAATAAAAAGTATGTTATTAATAAATTAACAGTTTAATACAATATTATGTGTTAAATTATATGCTCTATTTATTACAGAAAAGTGTAGCGTGTATCATGAGATTTCATATTACACTTGTGTAATATGAGTAGTATATTATATGTAGTATCACACGTATAATGTACCTATATTTCAATAGTTGTAGATAAATATGTTTTTTTACTACACAAGTATATTGTCCTAATACTTAAATCAATATTCAGTATTGTGTGTAAATAATAAACCAAAAAAATATAGCTGGTTATTATAAAAATATAAACATTTATTATTATGACGACGAGGAAATGATACTGAATACCAAAATACAATGATTTATCTGAAGGGGTTATTGTCTTTTAAGTTTTAATTTTAGAAATTTTTATTGAGAACGAGTTTCTAATCAATTTTAAAATAAGCGCTTGTTTTCAAATCTGTCACCAACAAGGACGTCCTTGATTACCAAACTGTTTCCAATAATGAATTCAAATTATTTAGAAATATATCCACTACGTAGTTACAATTAAATATCAATTTGGCACCACATTAATGATGATTTTTACTTTATTAATCGCAAATTCGAGTGAAATAAATTAATATCTATTCTTCCAAGTTTTTAACTTATTCAATACCACTGATTACGCAAGCGCAACAGACATGTTGTACAGGGAAGGATAGACAACACGGGTGTCCCATAAATCACTCTCTCTTTCTTTCGATAACGCTATATTGTTAAGGTGAAATGAAACCCCTTGCGCGCGAAATTCAAATCACTATAAAGTATTTTTTAATTATTATTACAAATTATGAAACTTTACGTATTTGTATTATAGGTTGAAATAAAGAAACATAATTCTATTGTAAAAATAATATAGTTTTAATAAATTTAACCTTCATTTACACATCTTACTTAATTTTTTAAATGTTATTTTCAATATATATCCAATACTAGACGAACAATTTTCTCTAAATTTCTAAAATAAATTTATAACAGCACAATGTTCAAAATACGTAAAAATTAAAAAAAAATGAATTTCAAACTATTAAGAACAATAAAAATAAAACTAGAACTAGAACTTTACGTATTTGTATTATAGGTTGAAATAAAGAACCGTAATTCTATTGTAAAAATAATATAGTTTTAATAAATTTAACCTTCATTTACACATCTTATTTATTTTTTTAAATAATATTATCAATATATCTCCAATACTAGACGAACAATTTTCTCTAAATTTGTAGAATAAATTTATGACAGCACAATGTTCAAAATACGTAAAAATTAAAAAAAAATGAATTTCAAACAACTAAGAACAATAAAAATAAAACTAGAATTTGACAGTAAGTTTTAAAAAATATATATTCTTATAGTACCTTACACCTTCCTACATACTGTGTTATATATTTAAATAAGTTTATGGTATAATACAAACAGATATTTGCAATTATTGTCTGAGTTAAAAATAGTGCCCACTAGCGCTCGCGTCGGCCGTGAAACAAAATACTGAGCCCTTTCATTTCCCCTTAAGAGTTTTATATTGTTTGTCCCGTCCCCTCTCTTAAACGTCCTTGGTTTTCACTTGAATTGAAGACCTTGGAGCATAGGTACTGACATCTATATGCACCGGAACATACAATTTTTGTTAAAAAAATTCGTGTAGGATGGCGCTCAGGTCACAAATTTGAATTCATATTTACATTTTATGAAGGTGACTTGTGTTTACTATTACTAATTAATTAATAATTACCAGAACTGTCAGATTTCAAACATGAACGAAACATGTAGAATCTTTCTGATAAGCAATAAAATATTAATGCAGAAGTACAGATATTCTTTTATTTATATTCCTGCTTTTCTTGCGTTATAGTGTTCTCGGTGTTTTCTACGTTCTTTGATTTTTGCTTTTCGGATTTGGTTTTGATTTTGGATTTTGACTTGGTTTTGTGATTTCATTGCTTTAGTAACATTTGAGGAAGGTAAGTTTATTATTTTATAATACATAATGAATACCAAATGTTATAAAATAAATTTTTCCGATGCCTACTTGTTGCGTGCCTTCGTGCTATTCGTGTAGCAAGCATACATTGTTTCGTTTTCCCAACCCGAAAACTGAATTACAGGAATTACTACGTTGGAAACATATCATAAATAGCCCGCAATAAGCCGACAAGTCTGTAGATTGGATTTATAATAATAGAAGAATTTTCAGTATGCATTTTGAAGCAAAATTCTTAAAGTTAAATGAGTCCAAATACAAACTTTCGCCGGATGCTGTTCCATCCATTTTTCCAACACTTGGTAAATAATTATGCATGATTTATGAGTATATAATAATAACTTTTCATATTGTATTGCAGAAGAGCAATTCCGGGTTACGAAGATTGGTCCTGCTGCAACTGTAGCGAACAACGCGCCCGTTGTTGAGCCACGTAAGTAAACATATTATTATTATTGATAATAATAATATATGCATATATTTTTTAGAACCATCAACAAGTAGCTTTTCAGAACCTTCAGCCAGTGTTGAGGAAATGCCAGACCAGCTTTTATCACAGTTTGCTACTCCAAAAACAGTTCGCCGGAAAAAAGGTAAAGTAAATTAAATTATTTTTTTTTAATTCTTGCAGTTCAATTCCGCTAACATTAACCGAGTGGTATATTTACATTTGCATAATTTAAAATCAAACATTGTGATTGTAGTTTTGCTATTTATCATGAGTTTAATTTTCAAAATATTGTTCCCTAAATATTGGAGTGATGATAATTTATTAATTTTTCATATGTCATTAACAGGTATACTGCGTAATATAAATATTCGGCGAGTAAATCAGTTGTCGCCGAACGCACTTTATCTTTACCAGTAACTGAAGGTGATGGAGAGGAAAACTGTGGCAATAGGTAAAACCGTGAAGCGCCTCAGCAGTACTTTGAAGAAAGCCGCAAGGGAACGGGATCCTGAAATCCTAGAGCAAGTCCTCCAGCCTCTTAATCGTGCTGCACAAATGTTTCTCTTATCCAGGAAAATCTTCTTTACATTGGCTGTCAAATTTAATATCTATCAATACACCAAGGGTATTCCAGCTCCATCACCTGGAACATCTTCTTCACACTGGCCGTTGAATTCAATATCTACACCAAGGGTATTCCAGCTCCATCACCTGGAACATCTTCTTCACACTGGCCGTTGAATTCAATATCTTCGTCAAGAGTATTCCGGCTCCATCACCGATTCAACCAGAAAATTCTTCGTATTGTTATTTTTAACTATAACTGTTTAATAATTGTAGTAACTGTAAATTAATAGCAAAATATTTTATATATATAGCACATTTTATACCGGGTGTCCCAGCTCGACCGACACATAGGAGTTTTACATGGGAAATCAGTTAATTATGAATAGTATCTCCCCAGTGCAAGATATTCACTTGAAATTTTGTTTACTTATCGGAGAATATTAATTCTATGGATCACACTTATTTGAAATATGTAATTTCGTCTGCAGGGCGAGATTTATTAAATTTAAAATCTAATACTTTCGTTCAAAATCAGACAGCCATGGAAATAAAAGAAAATATTTATCTGACAGTTTAGTGAAGTATCACTGATTTTAATTCTTATTTCCTGTATTTTAATATTATTTAAGTTTAATTTAGTTTCTTTTTGTTAAATAATATACCAATATTACAAAAATATAAATATCTACAATGGCATGTCATTAACTGTCAGAACTGTCACACAGATATTTTCTTTTATTTCCATGGCTGACTGATTTTGAACGAAAATGTTAGATTTTATAATTTAAAAAATCTCGTCTTGCAGACGAAATTACGTATTTCAAATAAGTGTAATCCATAGAAATAATATTCTCCAATAAGCATACAAAATTTCAAGTTAATATGTTGCAGTGGGGATATACTATTCATAATTAACTGATTTCCTATGTAAATCTCTCATGTGTCGGTCGAGCTGGGACACCCGGTATATAAAATTCTACTGTTTATGTTGATTTTCCTGTACTATTTTGTATTTATATATATATATTGTATATATGTGTAATATTTTTATACAAATATATTTTAAATATATGAAAACTTTGTATAATTTTTAAATACATTTTATTAGCGCTTAAATTTATTCAACTACATCAGCGCCAGAAGAACGGTATGGGAACAAACTATCCAGTTACGTGATTTAATGAATTTAACATTGAGTGCCCCCTCCCGATACTCCCTGAACACAACGATTCGAGAGACCGAATTCCCATGTACATTTTAAAAAAAAATGTAAATCAGATTAAATCAAATACAAAACTATGTAAAGCCAAGGGAATTGAATTTGCGAATTTTTTAAAATAAAACTCAATTTATTGAACGAAAACAATAATACAAAAAGTCAGTCTTTCTCACTTTAAAATCAGTAGCTGCAGGTTTAATTAATTTTCGGGTATAAATACGATCACCGGGGCCGTATTTTTTCAGTCTACGACGAGTATAACGTCTAACAGCTAGCCGAGGAGAGTACCGTACCGAATCGAGTCTTTTTCGTAAGTTTCTTGTTTATTTTTGTATTTTCTTGAATTCCGCTGCTATCAGAGGATACAGGCCGTTGGCTACCACCGCCGTTCCTCAGAGCCTTCAGCTCGCTGCATTCCGCGCCTGAGGGGAAGTTCCGTTGGTGAATACTGCCAGTTCCAAATATAATTGGTTTATTTTTTAAAGATAAAATAGAGGTACTAGGGGTATTAATATTAGTCAGATCATACGTCGGTGTCGACTTAATGGAAAAATTAATATTTTCCGATATTTTTTTCTGATTTGTTCCTCATCATTCTAATATATTTAAATTTTAAAATAGACCAATGAACTTATATTTATTATATAGAATGAGATAAAGTTATCGATATGTGCGGACGTGTTTATTTTTCTTCTCTCGCCTGTGCGTGGTCTATATCTCAAATTTTATTAAAATATGAATAAAGTGATTCGTGGTACTGCTAATAAAATCATAGATCTAGAAGATTTAAATACCATTGTTCAACGAGCAGTGGATGATGCTGTAAGTAAAGCAATAAAATCTTTTGAAGTGATAATTTTAGACTTGAAAAACGAAATTCACACTTTACAACATGTGATTTTAAATAATCAAGACAAGGGCGTTAAAAACAGTGATAAACCAACAATTGAAAGTGATTCACTGACTGATGCAAACCTACTTAGTAGAGTAGCTAATAAAAGCAGTAAGCCACTGTATAGTGCGAAGGTGTCAAAATCAGCTGTTCCACATGGCGAGCGTGACGAGCGTACTCAGTCACAATCCATGCCGCAGCCGCAACTAACTGCCACAGGAGTTGAGACATCTTCCGAACAACGCACGAGTAAATCCGACAAAACGCGTAGCACCTCGGAGGAAATAATATATGGAGGGAGCGCACGCGTGAAACTGTGAAGCCAAGCGGGGTTTGTGTGACAGCTGTGGCAGCCATATTGCTTGGGGCATCAGTAACATTGTAGCTTATGTGAAAATTGTTTTTTGTGAGAGTTATTTAAATTGTATTTTGGTGTGACAAATTTATAATCTGTTTTTATTAAAATATACACTACAGTGTATAAATAAACTACATTTTCATCTCATAAAAATCAAGTGCCTTCAACTTATCTACAGCAGAACGTTGTTAATCAAGGTTAGAAAGATATTTTTCTAAATGAATTGCATTATTATTATAATTTGATTATTATTTTAGATCAAAATGCCTACTTGCGTTGCATTTGGGTGCAATAATCGGAGTTCTGCAAAATCGGCATTGCAGAAGTCAAAGGAACATGAAATGAAAATTACTTTTCATAGGTATGCAACAGCAACATACTACATATTTGAAATATATTGAATGGATTTAAGTTATTTTAATTTTCAGATTTCCTAGAGACCCAGATAGGCGGGCAGCATGGGTAAAAGCTGTTCGAAGAGTTGGCTGGGAACCTACAAACACAAGTGTATTATGTTCTGTGCACTTCGCTAGTGATTGTTTCGATAGAACATCATTAGCAGTTATTCGATTAAGAGAAACTGCTATTCCAACAATTTTTTCATCATTTCCGTCTTATTTACAACAGGTATTTAATATATAAAATATGAATTTACCCATTCTGTAAAATAATATATTTCTAATAATTATACATTATTTATAGAAACAGAAACGACCTCGAAAACCACCGAGTGAAAGAGTATTTTCCGGAATAACTCCAATTTCATTACAAGAAGAACCTTCAAATATTTCAGAAGAAATAAATATTCCAAGTACTTCAACAACAATTGATGAGGTGCCAGATTCAAGTAGCGGCGAAAAACTTACCATTAATAAAAGTGTGAGAAGTATGATGTCAAGAACAACATCATTTTCGCCCTTACGCAGATCACATCGTCAATTATCACCCATGAAAGCTGCTCTTCAACAAAAAATGCAAATGATGAAACTAAAATACCAACAACAAATAAAATTGCTCCGGCAAACTAGACGACGACAAAAGAAACGAATAGCTACATTAACCAATGTGTTGAAGACATTAAGAAATAAACAATATTTGCAAGAGGAACAGATTCAAGTTTTAAGTAATATTTCTGGTACAAATTCAGAAATTTTGAAGCGACAAATTGGTAAAAAAACTCGAATGTATAGTCCTGAACTACGAAAATTTTCCGTAACTCTCCATTATTATTCTCCAACAGCATATAATTATGTTCGGAAAATGTTCGAGTCATCTTTACCACATCCAAAGACAATTTCGAAGTGGTACAGATCTATTAATGGAGAACCAGGCTTTACAGCTGAATCTTTTCTTGCTATAAAAAATAGATGTGAATATTCAGACTATCCATTGGTATGTAGCTTATGTATAGATGAGATGGCAATACGTCGTCGTATCGAATTTGACGGACAAAAATACCATGGATATGTGGAATATGGTATTGAAAATTCCGACGATAGTTTATCTGAAGCGAAAGATGCCCTTGTTTTTATGGTTGTCTGTATTAACGATGCTTGGAAATTGCCTGTCGGTTATTTTCTTGTTGATGGGGTAAATGCTGAACAGAGGTGTAGCTTAATTCGTATGTGTTTAAGTAAATGCCATGAAGCAGGTGCACGTATAATTTCTGTTACTTTTGATGGGGCCGCTTCAAATATGTCAACGATGTACAGGCTTGGATGCAACGTAACCAGAAATCTTACTTGGTTTTCTCATCCAGACACACAAGAAAATGTATATTTCTTTCCTGATCCATGCCATATGATTAAAAATGTCAGAAATGCAATAGGAGACAAAAAAGTTTTCTATGATCAATTGGATAGAAAAATTGATTGGAATTTCATATTCAAACTTCAGGAACTTCAAGAAAAAGAAGGATTTCATTTGGCAAATAAATTAAGAAATATCCATATTCATTATAGGAAACAAATAATGAAAGTGCGCTTGGCAACTCAGCTTTTGAGTGAATCTATTGCGTGTGCATTAGAATATTGCCAGGATTATTTAAAATTACCCGAATTTCAAAACAGTGCAGGTACTATAGAATTTATTAGAGTGTTTAATAATTTATTCGACATACTTAATAGTAGAAATATAAAACAATATGGTTTAAAACGTCCTCTTTCTGATCAAAATTATCCTGAAGTATTAAAAGTCTTAGATTACAGTTATAATTACATTCAATGTTTAAAATGTCAAGATGGTTCTTCCTTAATATCATCAAATAGAAAAACAGGATTTGTTGGATTTCTGATCTGCATAAATAGTTTGAAAGAATTATATTCAGATGCCATTGTGCGAAATTGTTTATTGAAATATATACCTACATACAAACTGAACCAAGACCACTTAGAAATTTTATTTTCTGTAATTAGAGCCAAAGGTGGTTGTAATAATAACCCTACATCACGACAGTTTAAAGCAGCGTATAAAAAAATATTAGTTCATACAGAACTTCAGACGACACGTACTGGAAACTGCATTCCTTTGGAAAATATAAGCATCTTACATTGCTCAAGTTCACAAAATAACACCAATGCAGTAAATATAATAAACAGGTCAAGCAGTGCTTTCCGAACATTAGAACAAGAAAACCAAGAAGAAACATACATTACAATTCCTCCAGAAACAGATCATATTTATTGTGCAGATCCTCAAAACTTAACAGAATTTTCAAATACTGTGATTACCTACATAAGTGGGTTTGTAGTTCGATATTTACAAAAAACAATTTTTTGCGATGAATGCATAAATTCACTAGAAGAAGATTTAAATAAGGATAAATATTATAATCTTATAAGTATTAAAGACAAGGGAAATCTAATATATCCTTCAAAAGATGTAACGAATGTATGCAGAACCACTGAAAAAGTTCTTAAATTAGCTTTATTAGAAAGTGGAGGAAAATATCTAAAGAAAAAATTTTCAGTACTATTTTTAACTTCATCGGTTTTAAAATGTTACATGAATAATAACAACATTTTTAAAAATTTAGAATCCCATACGAATGACCATAGTTTTGGAGAAAACCATATAATTCAGTTAATAAGAGCAATTTCAGAAAAGTATTTAAAAGTTAGACTTCATTTTATATATAAAAAATATAATGATGAAACAACAAGTTACAGACAACAGTTTAACAAACTGGTACTTTTCTCTGGACATTAATATTCTACATTATTTTTACACTTGTGTAGTTCGATCAGTCATTTTTTATTTTATTTTTATAACTGTTATTTTGTATGTGTACTAATAAATAAATTTTGAATTTATTTTTATGAATCTACTTTCTAAATATAAATATGATTTATTTGCTGTAGCATAGCATGCTCTAAACCATTCATTTTTTATTGTTTATAAACTGTATTTTAATTATTATTACAAATTAAATATTACTTTCGCGTAATAAGCTTATTTACATCAAAATAACTTATTTCACCATATACTTCTGTCATATCAATGCCCCAATCAAGATGGCTGCCAGCCGAACCCCCCTTCCGTTTCATGGCTTCAACTCTCGTGCCTACAAACTAGCGCAACGCTCCCTCCATATATTCTTTCCTCCGAGCGTAGCACCGCCCATTTGCGCTACACCTTGGGAGCAGCTCAGGCCAGTACTGACAGCAAATTCCTCGGTGCTCCAAGACGGGCTTGGCTTCACATCAGCCGGGTGGTCAACAAAGATGCCGTAGACAACGATATCCTGGAATACCTCAAAACTTTTAGTCTTGACGCCAAATGTGTATGTCAAAAAATTGACCATGGAGAGGATTACAGCTCCTTCAAACTAGGAGTACCGTACGAGCTTCTTGATAAATACTTAGAACCGGCGCTGTGGCCAGAGGGAATAGCAGTTCGTAAGTTCTGGTTCCCAAGGAAAAACAGCGGCAATCATTTTTTAGACAGCCAAACATCGGCGCAGAAAGTAAATTAGAACTTCGATGCTACTATCAAAACGTCCGCAGCTTAAACAATAAGATGAATGACATGTACACATTTGTTTACGATTGCGAATATCATGTTATTGCCTTGACAGAAACCTGTTACGCCCTGATATCGGTAATTCCGAAATATTTCCAACTGAGTACTACACTGTTCTCCGACAAGACAGAAATTTTACAGCGCTCAACGTCTCTCGTGGTGGGGGTGTACTCCTGGCCTTCAGAACTCAATTCACCTACGAATTAATTGACATAGGAAATCTATGGACTTTACTGCCATTTGTTGATATTGTTGGTTGTCGCATTTTCTTACAAAATTGTAATTTAACTGTATTTGTAGTTTATAAACCTTTTACACCTGATATTTTTACGCTTGATGTTCTTACAACGTTTCTTGAATCTGTATGTATTTCTGAACAAAACGTCCTTATAATGGGCGAGTTTAACATCCCTAACTTCTGCTCTGATAACTTGGTTGACAATTTAACTGAGCACATGTTGAATTTCGCTGCTTTCTCTCAGCTGTTTCAATGCAATGATATATTAAACTGTAATAGACGCTTGTTAGATTTAATTTTTTTCTAATCTGCATTGCACTGAAACACATGAAAACATAGCTTTGATTAAAGAAGACACTTTTCATCCAGCTTTACATTTAAATTTTTTTATTAAATACTAATAATGTTAACTTTTCGAGTAACAATGTTTCTAAGGTTTACAACATCAAAAAGGCGAATATCCATTTATTATATGATATGATATTAAATTGTAACTGGTCAATTGTTTATGAGTGTATGGATGTTGACCTAGCTTATGAAAATTTTTATAAATTACTCTATACTATATTAGATCAATATATTCTAATTCATCATAATAAAAAACGTAAAAAAAATTATCCACTATGGTTCACGCATGAAATAATTCATGATTTGAAATTAAAATCAAAGCTTTATGGTAACTATAAAAAATCAAATTTAACCTGTCATTTGTCCGAGTATAAAAAGATACGTTCGCTATCTAACTGAGTGATTATAGAATCATTTACAGAATTCATTCATAAAGTAGAAAATAATGTTGCCTCTGATCCTAAAAGTTTCTGGAGTTATGTGCACAGTAAAAAGGGCAACTCAAGAATTCCCGGCTTAGTTCATTATAAGGGTGAAACCGGTGATGACCCAGAGACCCAGAATCAATTCTTAAGTTATTTTATGAGCACTTTTCTAGGGTATTTAATGAGGATCATGTTCCGAAACAAAATATGAATCTTTCAAATAATTGTCATCTCAGTAATTCTGTTAATATTAAAATGGGAATTATTTCAGAAAGTGACATCCTTTCAGCAGCACGTAATCTTAAATGCTCAATGACAGTTGGGATTGATCAGATACCGAGTTTCTAAGTTATGGACTGCATATCTGTTTTAACTAATCCATTAATTTACATCTTTAGATTATGTGTTTCGACTGGAACTTTCCCTTTAATATGGAAAGAAACGAAAGTGTGGCTTATTCTAAAATCTGGCGATCCGTCTTTGGTCAACAATTACAGGCCAATTAGTATAATATCGAACTTTGCTAAACTTTTCGAAATTATAATATATAAAGATATATTCCCGCAAAGTCATTAATACATTTCTGTACACCAGCACGGATTTATCCCAATGCGGTCCACTGTTACTAATTTATGTACATTTACGCAGCAAGCCTCAGAAATTCTGGATAGAAACGGCCAACTTGATGTCATCTATACTGATTTCTCTAAGGCCTTCGATAGAATCGATCACGATATTTTGCTTTTAAAAATGGAAAACTTTGGTTTCAACACGTTACTAATAAATTTTTTTAAATCGTATTTAACGAATCGGTCATTATATATAATATATAATGGTCATAAGAGCTTAGGGTATACAGCTAACTCAGGGGTCCCACAGGGTTCTAACCTAGGGCCCTTTTTATTTTTGTTATATATTAACGATATATGTGATAATGTTAATTGTAATATTCTTCTATATGCCGATGATATTAAGATCTATATGGAAATACATAATCTACATGATTGTAATGAATTACCGAAAAATTTTAATTGTATTCAATTATGGTGTGAAGAGTTTAATTTACCTTTAAATATAGATAAGTGCTCATTTATGATCCTTACTCGTAAAAGAAATCCAATTACTTTAACTTACGTTATAGAGTCAGTGCCTTTAAAGAGATGTTCGTATAAAAAAGATTTAGGCGTTACATTCGAACAAAACCTAACTTTTACTATGCACATAACGGAAACAATATTATGATGTAATAAAACACTTGGTTTTATTATACGTAATAGTAAATCGTTTTTTAATGTCAATACCTTAAAAATTTTGTATTACGCTTTTGTTCGCTCTAAGTTGGAATATGCTCTTCTTATCTGGTATTCGCCGTATAACACCCATAGAACTAATATTGAACAAGTTCAGCGTCGCTTTCTAAAATATCTTTGGTTCAAAAGATTCTCTGTTTACCCGGAAAGAGGATTTGAGCAACGCTTATTATTAGAAAAATTGTCTGTCCAGTCAGTTGAAGATAGGCATAAAAGTATTGCTTTAACTACGTTAGACAAAATTGTAGGCAATAATATAGATTGTCCGTACTTATTGAACAAATTATAGTTTCATGTCCCCAGATCAACAACTCGTACACGTAACATCTTCTACTTGCCTTTGTGTCATTGTAATGTTTTGGTTAAGTCACCTAATTATGTAATGTGCTCGTTATATAACAATCTGTGACTTGTAATACTTGTTTATTGTTCATTTACTTGTATTGGGTTCATCCTGTTAAGTAATAAATCATTATTATTATTATTATTATTAGAATACGAATTTCCATATCATTTAATTCACTGTAGACATTGGGCCGCCCCCGATTCCTGTTTTATTATCTATTTTTAATTTTATCACACATCACAAATTCATAATAGTGTTTAAAACTAAATGTGTACCCTTTGTCACTGCTATACAGATTTTTCTCCTAAACCTATTGCGTTAAGATTATTCGGCAGTTTATCCCATAATATGTTATACTTTTGCCTAGATTGGCTGTTGGTAAACTTCTGAGTAACGAGTACAGGATTTTCTTCTAAAAAATTTATTATTAACTCTTGATGCTTGGTAGTCGCTTTCGTCTATCAGTTTGCACTAAAATAATTTATAATCAATGTGAAATATTCAAAGACATATTACTACTCATTATCAAATTTTTTTTTTATTTAAACTTCGTAACAATCTTTTCTTAACTTACGTTATGTCAAAATTTTTATCGCAAATGATGGCACATGTCTCAAACAAGTACTACGCTACCTACGTGATAAATAAAATATCACATATTTATGCCCGGTTGCAGAAAAGCTAATAAAAAAGAACCCTGATAATTTAACATTGTTACCATTGCCACATATTAAAAATATATTGCTGTCAAATAAATAATCATTAATCAAAATTCATAAAGCTTTGTGCAACTCGGGCTTAGAGTAACGACATAGCATTTACGATAGAGTTCCTAGGTGACGGGCATGAGGGGTGAAGGGTTGATAGCGAAATTTTAGCGTAGCACCATTCTAGCGTAGTCATAGGATACCACCACAGGTCAGAAAACACTTGCAAGAAGAGGAAATACTATATACATCCCACAATTTGTATTTGGAAAATAGTCGTAGATTTCACCAATTTCTATACGGTATTAAAAATATTAAGTATAAATAATTTGCAGGCCTTTAGGTTCCTGTGTTTCAATATTTTTGTCATTTAATATTTGGACGTTTCGGACTATATTCGTCCATCATCAGCTATAAAATACATTTATATAAATTTTTAAAAGTTATTCATAAAAAATAAATTATAAAAATTGCAACTCACCAGAAAATGTGTATGTTGGTAATATTATTTTAAATAACATATGTGTTACAGCTTTGTACGTTGTTATATTGTTGTTTTACAATTTTTGAATAGTTTATAGATTATAATTTTTTAAGATCCCAATATTTCATTTATAATTGGTGGTGAGAATCGATGCGTGTTATCGATATGGAGGTATGTAAGACTCTAATTAACTAATTGGTCCATGGATGATGTTAGATATGAAACAAATGAAACTGCCTGCGCAGAGGGGGAGATAAAAATATAGTCATAGAAAAGACTGACAGTCATTTAAATATGTGAAAATGTTTTTAAGAATTTATTGTTTTTTATATATTGCACATTATTATTGTAATCTCTTTTATAATTGAGAGTATTGTATTCTTTTTCCAAGAGGTTATGATGTTTCACCTATATAAACTTTGTTGTAAGAAGTACGTGTGGTTTGGTAAACTATATCTTTAAGCTGAGTATATACGAAGTTAGTTGTATTTAAGTTGTTATTTGCAATTTTGATGATGATGACATTGGAGGCTTAGAGCTAACCCCCTTAAGTCCCAACTCACCCTCTACCGCCACAGCCATCAGCGCAAACAGGTCGACGAGGATGTCAACATCTCAATCTGGGGTATACAAGTCCCCACGCTACAGCGAGCCACTTACTTGGGAGTTCCTTACAACAGGTTCAGCTCTTTGAGGCCCATTATAGAGAAAAGTCATCAAGCCTTTAGATTCCGACAGACTCCTACTGACTGAGGGGATGCAGCGAAAAGGTCTCCTACAAAACCTTCATCCGTTCAGTAGTACTGAGTACTTCGTCGTAGCCTTCAACGCCATGCCGCAGAAGTGCCTTGAACCTCTTCTCGTTACTGAGTGGATAATTCTGCTCAACTGTTTCGTTTTTCGCCATAGTATCCGTCCAAATATATCCATCAAGTCGCCAACGTAATGCCCATTGACGAGCGTGTCAGGAAGATACAATCCCCTTTTACCCTTAGAAATTTCAAACATTCCCGTCCTCTACGTGACATCCTTCTTAACATCCCACGTCCTGTCCCAAGAAGATCGAAGCAGTTACGGGTGCGAATATGACGATTCATGTATCTTTCTTCAGGAGATCCCGCAACAGAGTCTAAATTGGAGTCATCAACCAAGATTGTAAGGGATACACTGAATCCCCTAACAGCCAGAAATGTTGGCCTTAGCAATAGCATTGTTTCATTTTCTGTCTGTAGTGGGATCACGCCGAATAGAATTCTATATTTTTGACATTACACGTGGCGATTATTGCTTTGAAACTACATATTGGTATCACGCCGAAAAATCGCTTGTTTTCCCTCGTTCCCTTTTACAATGTTCGGTCTCTATCTTGTTTAAACTGACTATTCGTGATTATTGAATCGAAGTAGTTTGGTAAAATATGGATTAATTCTATTGTTCTGTCAATTGCATGACGTTTTGAATTATTTACGTTTATCTTAGACATGAGAGTTACAGCGGATCATTGGGCTTTGTTGCTCGATTTTTGCGAACAGCACCCGCAAATTATCACTAATAAATTTTCCGGTGCAATAAACGGCCGGGAGGAGAGTAAATCGTTATGGTTGGAATTGGTTACAAAATTGAATTTATTAGGGTATGGTGAAAAATTTGTAGAAGATTGGAAGGAGGTGACTTTTGTAATGTATTAATAATAAGGCTTAACTTTACTTATATTCTGTTCTACGTGCAGTTTCTCACTGATTGGAAATCTAAAACTAAATTACAAAACCAAAACAGGCGGAGGACCAATTTCAACGAAAATTATAACACCGCATAAAGAGAGATTGATTAATTTGATGGGCCAGGAATAAGTCAGTACCTTTCCTACTGACTTTGTTCAATGGCCCTGCAAAGAATAACTCAGCACCTTCCGTACTGACTTTGTTCAATGGCCCTGCCAGGAATAAGTCAACACCTTGCCAACTGACTTTGTTCAATGGCCTTGCCAGGAATAAGTCAGCACCTTTCCTACTGACTTTGTTCAATGGCCCTGTCAGGAATAAGTCAGTACCTGTCCTACTGACTTTGTTCAATGGCTCTACCAGGAATGAGTCAGCACCTTCCATTTCGACCTTGTATCAAAAATTACATCGGGCACACTATTTATTTGATATTACTTATAGTTGTCACAATGATATCATATTATTTTATTAAATATAACCGATCTAATATTGGTTGTCTAACAATTGTAATTTGCGAGACTTTGTGCTCTGCACAAACTCTCAGGCTCAAGAATGTGCCGTATCAGCACGAACGAACGTTCACTTAGGTATAAATAAACAATACACAACCGTAGTGCGGCACCGGCACTACGAGGAGCGTGCGACCACTCAGTGGTAATCGCTTTAGACTCGCCAGCTCAGCTGGGTGTCTACCCCAAAAACAACGGCTCTCAGGCAATGCCGAGCGCCCCCAGAAAGAAAAGATATCAGAGCAACGGCATGCCGACTCAGAAATTAATAAAAACCCACGCAAACCAACACGCACACACTTACAACTGTCAATGACTTCCAATATCAGTTGGTCGCAATAACTCAGTTTTACCATAAATGATTGTAATAAATTATTGGGACAACTCTTTATGAATTAAATGCAATATTTTTATATGATTGTTAAATGTTCAAAATTGTCTCTCTACCTGAGGTTTTGGCTGTGGTTTCCCTCAGGTTATTAAGGTGAATGCCGAAGAGCATAATATTCCACAGCACTCTATGATTTTCTTAATTATAAATAAATACACAAGTCAAATATTTTGTCTGTCTTTTAGAGTGAATATCATTCTTTTATTTTATCATATACCTATCCCGATTCCTCCACTCTTAACAGCTACTCTGTATTATGATGATGAAGGGTTACTTATTTAAATAAACAGAACGTAGGGTAAGTTACACCTTCCACGAGACAATCTTTGGCCAATTTATGAATGTGTGTGGAGGAGGTAGGTAACGTACAGTTACAGTATAAATACCGCAGTATTTTTGACGCATGACATTACTCCACCTCCAACATCGACTTGAATTTCGACATAGCAAATAAAATCCCCCAATATAGGCTCTAAAAAATATCATAAGTTCTGTGTCACAACCTGCAAAACCAAAAATAGGCCGACAGAACTTTCAAAAGATATTAGAGATATGCACAACGAAGTATTAGCTGTTCTGAACAAAATTAATGACAATATGACATTAAATTCAGAAAAATTTTCAAAATTAGTTTTTTTGTTAGATAATAAATCTAAATGAAATCTGAGAATGTAAAGTTACCTTTTGATGGAGTAATGTGTGGTCTAATCATAATTTATGTATTAAGGCAAAGTTTAATAAAGAAATATAGTAAATTATAAATACTACTTGTTTATTACAATACCGTTAGGTATAGAGAGACTGTAGATCCTATTAAGCAATTAAACACTGCTCTACATATCAAAACCAATACAAATTAATGAGTACTCATACAAACTAATAATCAAACAAACGAAACATTTCTCATTTAGTAGTTGTACAGATAAAATATAAAAATGAAATACAAATTAATTTTGAAAATATCTTTCAATCAGTTCCCTTCTTGTTTCACGTCCATTATCTACTTGCCCATCTTCTAATATGATATGATTATTTTCAATATTTAGAACTTGAATATCATTAACAGGATCAAGTCTTCCATCAATTCATATATATTGTAAAATGGTGCATGCATTACAATATTGCCTACTTTTTTCGGTCTGTAATGCAGTGTTCTTTCGCCAAGAATACATCGGAAACGAGTCTTAAGCACACCGTTGCAACGTTCAATGCAATTTCTTGCAGAAGCATGACTGATTATACCGGTACTCCGGTGTTCCCGGATTTACATTTAAAACTGGCGTCATAAACCATGGCTGTTGAGGGTATCCGGAGTCGCCAATCAACCATGAATTATGATCACCCTCATCGTAACAATGAGCTAATTCCTAGTGTATTATGGAATTTCTCCAAATAAAGGCATCATGAGTCGCTCCTGCGTAACGCGAATTAATATTCAATATTTTTAAATTGGCATCACATATCTGAAAGATAAAATACGAGTACTTATAGGCCATTGGCAAATTAAATTCCTGTAGGTACTTACTATCTGTATATTTTTCGAATGGAACCCTTTTCGGTTTAAATAATTATGCTCTGCGATGCTAGGAGCTAATATTGCCACATAAGTGCAATCAATGGCACCAATTGTGCCGGGAAAATGAAACTTTTGCATAAATGTATGCTTTATTATTGTGTTTTCATTAGCAGTAATTGGAAATTTTATCCAAATATCAGACATATGGTCTACAATAAGCTGGCTAACTTTATTTACACATTTACTTATAGTATTTGGTGCCATGGATAGAACAAAACTTTGTCATATCGATCTTTGATAAGGTCCTGTGGCAAAGAAATATAATGCTGGGAAATTCTTAAAATTAGTGATAGGGAATTCGTATGCGTGGATTGCGACATATGAGGCACTAATTGTTGTAGTAAATAAAAAACCATATCCTTTGTTAGTCTATATAGTTCTACAAATCGTGTATCCGGAACTGAAAATGGGTCGCTATTATTTCTCATCATTCTGCTTCGGATATTATATTCACGAATATTTTGTCTTCTTTCTTCCTCTTCTACTTGTTGTAAAATGAATATTTGCACGAGTAACATCTACTTATAATTAAATTTAGGGACATAAATGATTTGTAACATAAATATATTTAAAATGATTACCTTCAAAATATAATTTTTTAAAACGTCTTTTTGATCTGTCAGTTTGACACATTCGTAATTGACGCGCGAATATTCGGAAAATAGTCAATGTTTACTGAAAAGGTAGTAGCATTTCCGAAAACACACGAAGTATAATTCTACTGTCGCTTGCGACATGGCATGCTACCAAATATGATTTCGACTCGCTTTTTTTGTTTGACATTAGAACTATAGAATTCTATTTGGCGTGATCCCTACACTAATTCTTGAATGACGCCAAATAAATGCGTCGTGTGTACTTCCAGCGTACATCGCATTAATTAAGAATATTCTCGTCGAGTAATCACATAATATTTGTACGGTCTTTGAATGGTTTGCACTTTTGTCCAAATAATCTACTCTTGGACGAAGTATATCGACATGAGTACAGTCAATACCCGCAATTTTAGCTGGGAAACGAGTTTTTCTCATAAATTCGTCTGCTATTTGCAATTTTTCCCTGTTTGTTCTTGGAAACTTTATCCATTCTCTGGTTAAATTTGAATATATACATTGAGTCACTTCCTTGATGGCTTGACTTACTGATTGCTGGCTTATACTCATCAAATAGGATTGCTCTATCCCACGTTGGTAACTGCCTTCAGCATAAAAGGAAAGAGCTGCAAAAATTCGTAACTCAGGAGTTACAGCATTATATCGGTTTGATATTGTCATTAAAGGTGTCAATATATAAGGTAATGTACCATATCTTTATTTAATCTGAATAGTTGTACAAATCGTGTCCCTGGTGAAGAGAATGAGTCACTAACAAATCTCAATACACGATGTTCCAAATGTAATTCCCGGTATTCATCAGCTATCATGTCTTCGTAAATAGCAAACTGAGCTGGAAACATCTAGAAATTAAATATTCATTAATTTATTATTAGAATTTAATCTTACACAAGAGAATTATATTACCGTCATTTTTTTTTAAATGTAATGACAACAAAAAAATATAGCACTTGTCAAATTTTTTTCTTATATTTTTAGAAATGTTAATAGAAACACGAATCATTTAACGGATTTCAATGAAAGTACTACAATACAGCTAGCACATGATACGCTAAATTATTGCTACGCTACCGCTCCGATATATTTAGCGGGCTCATAGCTATCATAGTCATAGGATCCCACCACTGGGGTCTGTTCCACAAAAACTTTGCAACTTTTCAACTTTACACTTTTCACTTTTAAAAATATGCAAAGTGAAAAGTAAATGTGTTTCACCAAATAAAATATTGTAACGTTTTATTTATTTAGGTGAAGTGTAAAATTGATTAAAAACACTAATATTTATAAAACTAAGTTTAATAAAAGAAATATTAATTATAAAGAATAATGAAAAATAACTAACACTAAGAATTAACAAATATAAACACTAATTTAAGAACTAATAATTATTACTAAAAACTTAAACACTAAGATAATTTATTTAAACAATTATAACTACGCAATATTTATTTCAACAATATTTATATCACTCTTTATTTATATCACTATCTATTTATTTATATCACCATCTGTTCACTACACGTATCGATACAAGACTGTCCTCCCGATCTTTTGCTCGGGGTATTTAAGTAAAATATTTCCTTCTGGAACATTCTTAGATTATTCTTGAAATCAGAACAATGGGGAGCGAACGGACGTGTTCTGACCTGCTCGCTAGCGGTCGCCGCCCGCGCCGCCGCCCGCGCCGCCACCCCGGGTTCGCTACAATATATTATATATAGCGATTTGATAAGTATCTGCCAGGGTCATGCATGTAACTTAAATGGGTGACATTGGACTCGTTTCGCACTGCCTTATCTTCATTTGACTAGTGTTATACACTGACGTTTGGTTTGTGCGCTTGGCGGCATTTTTAGAAATTTGAGTGGTGACATTTTGTGAAAAGGTTATATTGTAGTATTGGACAATTTTTGTGGGTGCTTTGAGTCATATTATAGAAAGGTAAGTAGTATTTTAATTATTATTATTTGTTAAATGTATTGGTATATGTAATTTTGTTTTAACATAATTTATATTTTATAATAATACTGGTTCTTACTAAAAAAACTGTAATAGTACGAATAATAAATATAATAACAAAACAATAATATAATATGATTATATATAAATCTATTTTCATAGGATATGGATTTTTTATATGAACAACTAGAAGTTGTTGAAGAGTTAGAAGAAAATGAAAATGGGCTTCAGGCTGCCTGACAGACTATTCCGACGGCATATTCGAGATATACAGGATCCTTTATAACAAATTTTAGATTGAACAAGGATGCTTGCATGTACAAAATAGATAAATTATCTCCGCATATGGTCGACGGCTATAGGAGAACAAAAATTATTATCTAAGAGTAAGAATTGTTATATTATTTTGGTAATGTAGGTATAAATATTGTGTATTTACAGATTTTAACTGCTTTAATTTTTTTTCTAGTAGTAGCAACAATGAAAGTAAAAGAAATAAAAAAAGGAAAATAGACATAGTATCCAGTCACGACAATAAATCAATAAAATACAAAATAGACAAATTAAAAGACCAAGAAACCAGAGAAAAATACCAAAATAACATCAAGGAGTTAATAAAACAGACCCCAACATCAAATATGAACGATATAGAGGAAATGTGGAACACCTTCAAGCACATAATAATACAAGCAACGAAAATCGCATGCGGAACAACCAGAACCACAAACAACAGGAAACAATCCCATTGGTGGAATGAACAAGTCAAAGATGAAATAAGAAAGAAAAAACAGAAGTGGAAGAAATATCTAAGCACTAAGAGAGAAAATGACTATGAAGAATACAAATTGCAAAGAAAAAAGTCTAAAGAAGCAGTAAAAAAATCAAAGCAGAGAACATGGGAAGAATTTGGAAATACATTAGAAAATAATTTCAAGGAAAACCAAAAACTCTTTTATAGAACCCTTAGAACCAGCAAAAAGGAAAAACAAGTATCAATTTTAATTAATGGAAAGAATATAATATAGTTGGATTCAAGTGATATAGGAGTGACGTCATATCATTGTCATATTAAAGGCTTTAAATAATCGTAAGAAGTAAGATTTAATTTTAGTACCGAATGCGATTGATAGATGGCGCCGACGTTCCTAATTCTATCCTATATTTAAATTGTAAGAGAAATTATATGTTATATTTATAGTTATTATCAATAAAAGAATAAATTAACTAAATAAAAATACATGAATTTACTTTATAAATTTATTTATTTAAATTACGTCCAATGAATAATACCGTGGAAATTTATGTTTCTAGTTCTTCAGTATTATTCAGGGTCAATTGCAAAAATATTAATAACAAATAAAACAGAAAATCGAATCATACATATTTTATAATTGATCAAGATTCAACTAGAACAAGATTCAATTGACCGAATTAATACAAATGAACCTCTGACATTTGTCTGACGTTTAAGGAAAAAAAAAAACACGCTAAAAACCTAAAACAGAGATTCATTTAAAAAGGTAAACTGGCAAAGTAACTTAATTTCCTTTCCGGGCATTTTTAACTTTTTAAAATATCAAATTTAAAATTATAAGTTATTGTCGCACAAAACTCTTTTGCGACTTTAGACTTCAATAGATTTCTGTACTCTCGGCAGGCAGCTGCAATCTTGAATGACGTACGATCTAATGACAGACTTACACGAATACAATGTGTACGAGAGAGATAACTTATTTTGTTAATGTCGCGTATTAAATTCACTTGATATAACGTCATTCCTATATGAGCTGAATCCAACTATACCAATTTTTGATGTTCCTCATTTAATGAGAGGAATAAGGAATAATTTATTTAAAAAAGATTTGAATTGTGTAACAGATGGGCAAAATTTTACGGCAATATGGGAACATTTGGAACTTTTATATAAATTTGATGTGTCAAAAAATCCAGAAGATTTGAGGATAAATAAATGATGAAGGTGAAATAGTGCACTCAGGTATTTAGTCAACAAGTTGCGGCTACTATGAACCTCTTAGCAAATCAAAGTAAGTTAAAACAATTCATAAATGTTCGAAAATATTAATCAATAAAAGATGAATATTTTTCAGATTCATCGTGCGTTATTGAGGAAGCAAAAGAAACAGCAGCAATATTTTTATTTTTAGTCAAATTATTCGTTTCATTAAACGGCAATTCATTAAAGGCAACAAATGAAAAATTTCTAACAGTTGCAGAAAGTTCATCGTCAGCACATATAGAATTTTGGGAAACATCATTACACGTATTAGAATCAATAAAAATTAATTTGCAAAACAACTAGGCACAACGAAATTCTATCATCTATAAAAAAAATTCATTCATACTATTTATGGGTTTATACAAATGTCATAATTTCGAAACTACTTTTAAAACGCTCGTAATAAATGATTGTACAGAAATATATTCTCCTGGTGCAAATTGTGATATAGCGGGACCTATGTGGCTTTCGCTATGCCTAGCGACATCCCGCTAATCTATGAAGTCATATGCGATGTTCCTTTCAAGACCAATAGATGGCTTCAAGTCGCATAGCGAAGCTTCGCTACCGTTATCTGAATTAGAAAAACCCTCCACGCACAAGCAAAAGTGTGTGAGTAGATCTACTACTGAAGCAGACTATATTTCTGCATCGGATACAACTGTGGAAATCGTTTGGCTTCATAACCAAAGCACAATACTACTGGTAAAGAATTCTGAGCACTGTAAGACATAAAGTATAATTCCATTCGTGAAAAATTGCAAGATGGTACAATTTATGTTTCTTATATTTCATTAGATAAACAGTTGGCTGATATGTTCACTAAACCTCTTTCTAAAGATAAATTTAATACAAAGTGTAATTCATTGTCAGTAATTTCCAAAAATCAGTTTCACTATTCTTGGATAATTCAATTGCTTTTTTAAAATTTAACTTGCTAATATTCAAATTCTTCTATTACTATTACATAATTCTTCTTTTCACTTGCTGTGAGCTTGAAATTATTGTAAATTTTTACTCCTTTTTCACCAATTATATTTAACAGAATTGCAACTTCCATTGAATCGGTTTTTTTGTTGTTACCAGTAGCTTCCATATATATTTTTAAAACTTGTTTAAATTTCTGCCATTTATTTGTAACATTGCCTTCCAAACTTAAAGCAGCAGGTAATTTTGCACCAGCTTCCATTATTTATGTGTCTCTACGTGTTCGACTTTTAGGTTATATTATTTTACCTACTTTACCTCCACTTTTTACTTCTTCTTTCTCTTTATCTTTCATTCGCTTACGAATGCGCCATGTTTTATATTTGTATTAATTATTAAAATAGACACCATACAAATATAATATAATTACTTTATTTTTAAAGATTCTTAAGATTTCTTGTTTATTATTAAACATGTGCTACATTCTGTTTTTGGTAACCCAGCAACTATCAGTATTGCCAAATGTCATATAATTAAATAATGAATATCCTAACAGTTAGAAACAACGAGTGGGTCTGAAAGCAGTCCAAACCAGTGTTGCCATATTTCAAAAATGATGTAACCTTACTTTGATCCGAAAATTACGGTACCGAGAAATTTTTGACGGTATACTAGCAAAATTAAAAAAAAAACATTAAAATTTTATATAAACATTTTATTTAAGTATATATATATATATATACAGGGTGTTCATTTTAAATTGGCCACCATTGCTATCTCGAGAACTATAAGAGCTACGAGGTCGGTTAAATTAGCAAACAATTTCTATTTTACAATACTGTTAACATGAAACAAACAAAATTTGTATTAAACCAGTGGTTCTCAAAATACGGGTCCCAACTTTTTTATTTTAAATGTGAACCTATTTATTTATTTGCTTATTCAATACAGAATTTTATTCTGAATTCAATGATATAATATTATTATACCCTAACATAACGATTTTTTTTGAGAAAAATGCATCTGAAGTTTTATATTAATTTGATTAAAATATAGCAATAATAAGAGTGCCATGACGGAAAAAACAGAATACAAGTCATTTTTTAACCAGGAATTAGAGTGCCTTGACAGAAAGAATATACTTTTATTTACTTCTTTGGTCATCTGTTAAAAATGAATCATTTTTAACTTTAACAGCGTCATACATCGTAAATGGATGGGTACTGAAGACACCTGTTTTAGAAATGATAAAATTGGATGATCGGCATACGAGTAATTACTTATCACAACAAATAAATTCGGTAGTGGAAAAGTGGGGTATCGAAAACAAAGTAGTCGGAATTTTACACGACAATGGAGCTAATGTATTACATATCGCTAACCTGTGTAACAAAAACTGGAATGATGTATCTTGTGCAGCTCATAGTCTTCAGTTAGTAATTAATTCTAGTATGGGACTGAATAATAACAATACTAGTATTATTGCAAACACAATTCATGCAGCCAGTCGCCTTGTCGGCCATTTTAACCTCAGTCCTTTAGCTACACAAGAAATGAAAAAAAATCAACTAACTATGTTACCTCAGCCTTCAACGGACGAAACAAATATAGAAAGAGAGAGTAGTAGTGAAGAAGAAAGTAGTAATACAGAAAATGAAGGAAATATAACTAAGAAAATAAAAATGACTTTATCATTAATACAATACTGTCGAACACGATGGAATTCTATATATGATATGCTAGAGCGTCTACTACATCTCCGATGGTGTGTACATGCTGTATTAATTGATACTAAAATAACAAAAAAGGCAGATGCTAAATTATTAGACCTAAGAGATGAGCAATGGCAATTAATATCACATATTTTACCTGTATTGAAACTGCTTAAAATTACGACAAAAATATTCAGCGGAGAAAAATATTGTTCAGTATCGGAAGTATTATATACCCTCTACTATTTAAAAGAAAAGTTATCTGAAAATGAAGATGACCCAGTTGTGATAGCAGCATTTAAGGAAAATCTCATTTCACAAATTAATACTCGTTTCTTCGATACAGAATTAGGTACTTCTTTGTTTACCAAAGCTATGGTTCTAGATCCGCGATATAAAGACTTGAAAATATTAAACGAACAAGATAGAACTAAAGCATATTCAGAAATAGAAAAAGACTACAATACATATAAATCACGTATAGGAACACAAGAACATGAACAAGAGACTATTTCTTCAGATGAAGAGGATTTGTTGTTCAGAAAAGATGACACATATGACAATATAACAGAATTTGAAATGTATCTAAAAAATACAAAAATAAAACGAACTTCTGATCCACTAAGTTGGTGGCTTCAACACGAAAAAAAGTATCCAATTCTGGTTGTACTAGCCAAGAAAATTTTATGTATTCCTGCAACTTCTGTTGCCAGTAAAAGACAGTTTTCAGCTGCGGGAAACATTGTCACAAAGCGAAGATCAAGACTGAGTGCAGATGTATCAGCCATGCTGATATATGCAAATAGAAATATGAAATATTAAGTAATTAAATCAAATGTACTTCTATAATAAGTTTTAATTTTGTAATTTTATACTGGTAATATACTGTATATTATATAAAATGACAATGTTTTTTTTTTATTTCCATACCAGAAAATAAAATTTTTAGTTATATTATATAAATTTATATTTATTTATATGCAAATAACAATTTTTTTATTGAAGAAACGAATATGAAAGAATAACGGATATTTTAAGGGTATCAGGTATTTATCGGGTATCGGGTAACGGGTAATTATCGGGTAACTGGGAAATAAAGGGTTTCGGGTAATTATCGAGAATCCGGTACTACCCGGGTATTCACATCGGGTACCCGGGTACCAAAATTTTCAAGTTTCGTTATTCCTAGTACCAAGTAAACAAGCACATTTGACAGTTGTGAAAATTTTAAGCGGTAATTTTAAATAAGTTACCTATTTAGTTATTATTTTATCTAATCAGTGGTTGGTATTCCACGAGGAATTCTGTCTGTCTGTATTAGTAAATATGTATCTTTTATTTGTATTCAGTGTTTACAAGTCTACTGAACAACAGCCATGATTTTAATTTTAACTCCTCGAATTTGGCGACTTAAACAAGACTTAACCTTAAATTAGTTCTTGTTACTATACATATCACAATTCAGTAGAGCAAAAATTAATTTTGTTGAAGAAAATGACGATTTTAAGAAAGTTTTTTTTTTGTTTTGGAGTTAGATAATATTATAAACAGGCGTATACCTATATAAAAGGGCAAGGTATTTTAATGAATATAACGATGAAGAATTTTTCAAACGGTTTCGTCTCACCAAAGTAAAAACATATGAGTTACTTTTATTGATAGAACATGGAATTGAATTTATAAATGATAAGTAAATACTTACCTAATTTATTAATTACACCCAGTACTAATTATTTTATTTTAATTTTTTAGAAACATTAGTGTATCTCCCATAAACCAATTGCTAATATTCTTGAGAACATTAGTGACTGGAAATCATTTATTGGCAATTGCAGATTCTGCAGGAGTACATGTGTCAACTGTTTCACGAATTATTTCACGAATTGCACGGGAAATTGCAAGGATTAGTAATCAGTTTATTAAAATGTCACAAGGTGATCGAGAAATTAAAGCAACTCAAAATGAATTTTATGATATTGCTTCATTTCCACGAGTAATTTCTGTAATCAGTACTAACAATAGGTAATATATTTGTAAATTGCATTTCCATATTAAATTCTTTTTCAATAATTTTCCAGGTTTCACTTTTTTGTTTAGCTGATAAGGCATCCGTTTTCTTATTTTCTATTTTGTCCTTGTCCAACAAACATTAAAAGTGTATTTTCTCATTTGGAGTAAAATTGGCACGTCTACTTCGTTTTTCAGTAGTCATTTTAAATATATAATTCTATATCTATCTGTAATAATAATAAAACGTTTAATTTCTTTTACGGTACACTATTTTACTTTACATTTACCTGAAAACTCGAAAAATCACAGTAGCTTGAAAATAAACTTCGACTGTTAAAACTGCTTTGAAGTTAATAACCAAAAAGTCACTGAAAATCCCTAATACTTCTTACCTAAGTCTAGCTTAACTATGCTCGTCTTAAAATGTAGCTCCGTTCTGATGAACAACGACTTAAAAAATTTAAGGTAGGCTTAATTTAAGATCAGATTAATAAAGTTAGACTTTAATATGTATTGGTGCAAATGGGCATAAGCAACACATGACTTCATTGTCTGACCATTTTTTAATAATTAATTTTTCAATGTCTTCATTTTCGGTCAAGTTTATTGGAATATAAGGCGTATATACCACAACTATGATTCTCGGCATCATCATATGTAAGAAATACACTACAATTAGTGCAAAAGTACTGATCCATACCTGCATTTAATTTACAACATTATATTGACACAAATAAAAATATTTGAGTAATTTACCTATTTGATGTTTAAATAACGCGAAATAAACAATAACAAATTTCTTCTTAACCTAATACCAATGACAGTTATAGAAAAAGACAGCAATATGTAAACAAAGATAGAAACTAGGTTCCACTCACCAACCCAGCAAAATAGCTGGGTGAGTTGGATCAGTTTAGGGTCAGTTCTGTGTTACTTCAAACGAACCAAGTAATCAGAATTAACCTTTCAGGTTACTTAAGAAGTCCCATATAAATTCGGCTTTTAGCATTTAAAGTGGAAGTGATAATTCTATTTCTTATTTTTGTTTTAATTAAATTTATTTTGCTAAAGAGTCGCTCACAATCCACATTTGAATGAGGTAACGATAATATGTTTATTACAAACTTAGAGAAAACTTTAAATTCTAGCATCCCATCCCTATCGACAACACATTTTAATTTTCTGTAAAAAATATCAGATTCATCCTCAGCAATAATGGTGGTAAAGTAATGATTACTAGTTTTCGCCATTCGTCATCCAATTCTTGCAAATTACCATTGAATATACTATTAAACCTATTTACAAAAGGAATAAGGGATGGTATAATTTCTCTTGTTTTGTGAGAGACTGTCATTTTTGGTTTTAAATAAAAGATAGCTTTTATAGATTTGTCACTAATTTTTGTATTTCAGCACAAACTGTGCTTAGGAATGTAACACATCTGTACGACGGCGTAGAAGGGTCAGGTTGTGATTTTTTTAAACTCAGGATCCCGACTTTTTAAACTTGGGATCCCGACTTTTAAACTCGGGATCCCGACTTTAAAATCCGGATACCGACTTTTAAAACTCGGGATCCCGACTTTTTAAACTCTGGATCCCGACTTTTTAACCAGTTTATCATAAGAGTCATCATATGTGCTACAAAAAATTGGGCCCTTTGTTATAATATTGCCTTCGTCGAAGTCGTCGTCCTTTTCGAATCTGGATGCCTACAGGATCTAAAGTTTTTAATAGAGTTCGTACAGTTTCTTGTTTTACAACAAGCCCATTTTGTAAACATTTTAAATGCATCTACTTGTATCCATGTAGTTGTCCAGATAATTGAATTTGACTTTTGATAAACTGTTCAACGGTTTCAATTGTTGAATAAAATTTTCTTCTATATAACTTCAATTTGTATAGTTCTTACTGCCAAATGCAGTAGTATTTCTGAATGATTCAAACCTATTAAGAAATAATAATAATAATAATAATAATATTTATTTAGCAATAATAAGCTATTATATATACATAAAAAGAATATAATATGAATAATAATATAAAAAATATAAAAATATATATCATTGCAGGTACAAATACAAATTTCTTTTACCGAGAATTGTTAATTCAAAGATAGAATTAGCGTAATAAGAACGCAGAATTTGACGTTAATTTTTTTATTTATTCATGGCAACTGCTATTTTCAGATATAAGCATAGAAACTTATTGCCTACATAGGCATTTTCTTTTTTAACGAAAATTTAACTTCAACCATACCATTGGATTTGTAATTTGATGTAGATTCTAAATATGTAAAAATATATATGGTGTCCCGTTAAATATAAGAAAGTTGAGCCCCATATCTTGAGAACCACTGGTTTAGAACAAAATTTGTTTGTCTCATTTTAATAGTCTTGTAAAATAAAAATTGTTTGCTAATTCAACCGACCTCGTAGCTCTTATTGTTCTCGAGATAGCAATAATGGACAAAATAAAATGAACACCCTGTGTAACGAAAGAATCCTAACTTTAAAAAGTCGGGATCCCGAGTTTAAAAAGTCGGGATCCCGAGATTAAAAAGTCGGGATCCCGAGTTTAAAAAGTCGGGATTTCAAGTTTATAAAGTCGGGATCCCGAGTTTAAAAAAACACATCCTGACCCTTCTACGCCGTCGTACATCTGTAACAAAATAATTTTTTTGCATCAACTGTTAATTGTGAAATTGAGTTCAAAACGTAAACTCCTAAATACGATTCTCTTTGGTTTAAAAATTTACTTTTATCTTTTGTATTAATAACATATATTTCTGTACATTTTATCGTATAGTTCTAAAATGACTACACGACTAGACTGGAAATATGTATTAATATTGTTAAATTTCGGCAAAGTCCACTGTAAGAATAAGTAATATAATTTCATCACATGAACGTTTAAAACTTTACAAATATTTTCAACCTGAATAAGCCTTTCAGTAAAACTTATTTAGTGAAAAATAATTTTAAAGCATTCCAATTTTTTACTATTCGTTGTACAACTGCACCAAGTGACAACCACCTTGTTTGAGATGGATGCAATATTTTAAGTATATCCAAATATATAAATTCTTGAAATTGCTTAAACATAGCTTGTTGTTTTGAGCTATGTTTAAAGAAACTATAAATGTCTACATAAATCTTCTGCCTGTCTGGTAAAGTTTCACATGCCTCGCTTGAACATAAATGAATTGAGTGTCACACGTATTTCACCAGGACATAAACTTTGTAGTCTGGTAATAACAGACCGATAAGATTTTGTAAATTGATGTCGTATTTAGTAAAAACGCTGACAACCGATTGAAACAAATGTTCACTATCTGCTAGGGCTTCCTTATTTTCAGCATCATATATTTGAACTAGTTCAAAAAATTTGCTTTCTACTCGTTTACTTTTATTGTCATAAACGCGTATAATAACACACGCAGTTTTATTGCTGCTAATGTGTGTGGATTCATCAACAACAATGCTGAATTTCCTATGTTCTAATAATTGTACTAAATCTTCTTTGTGAGCTTTACCAATAATATTTTTGGCGATTGCAGTAGCTTTAGTACGTTTCATACGAATTCCTTTGGCAATCTTCGAATCAGGAAAACAGTCTTTTAAAATATCACTTAAATCGTCAGTTAACAAGAAAGATAGGTTATGGTCAACTAATTGCTTTTTTTAATTGTTATATTTTTATCAGATGGTAATTTTTTTATTATTATTTTGATTAATTATTCTGTAATGTTTTTTAATCAAATTTTTATAATTACTTTTTTTAATTAATTTTAATTATTTTTTTAACCGATATATTAACCGGTTTAAACCGGTTTCCAATTTTCAAAACCGATTTTCGAACTAAAACTTTTATTATTATAACGTTCTCTATAAGGGTTAACCGTTAACCAGTATTTTTTTCGATTACATGCCCTGCTACCAACCATAGATGTCCCTAGCAGATATAATCCAATGGATACCGAAATTACTTATGAAATTAGTAATTTCAAATTACGGGATTTTAGCGTACCGTTGATATAATAAACGGTATATGGTACAGATAAAGAAATTACAGTATAAATACCGTCATAACGGTACATCTGGCAACACTGGTCCAAACTCATATCATTGGAGTTTCGCATCTATAGTGAACAAAAATATTTTATATAATCTATGGTATCTGTTTTTGTAAAATATTTTAATTGTTTTTTCTGTAATTATTTGTTCTCAGTCAAATAATCTGACAAGTATTATGTCTGATTATGTCATATTGACTGTGTTTACTGTCATTTAAATTCATAAGAAAACATGTCAAAAAGGCAAGATCAAATCCTTAAAAAATTATTTATTTATTTATTATTTGCATCCTTTAATGGAAATAGAACATCTTATAATGAAAGTGAAAAAAAATTGGATAGGAATTTTAAAAAAGGCAAAATCATTAGGTTTAGTTAACGAAAATCGTACATGGACGTATGTAAGAGACTTGGAGTATCGAACAGGCGAGCTTTGGTAAAAAATCGGTACGAATATTCTCAGGGTTTGTCTTGTTACTCTTTTGTATTCATTTGTTAGTAAATAAAATATTCAACGTATTTCGCATTTTCACATCTTATCTTATAAAGAATTTTTCGCTCTATCTGATAGTGTAATTTGTTTTTTTTCCATATTTAATATTTTTGACTTTTGTGGGCTTAATTCAGCATGTCTAAGGAACAATTTCGTACGATTTTTTATTTTAACTTCAAATTGGGACAGTCCGCTGCCGAAACAGCTCGCCAAATTAACCAATTGTTGGGCCATAATAGCATAGGAGAAAGCACCGTGCAACAATGGTTTAAAAAATTTGGTTCCGGAGATGCACCTCATAGTGGTCGCAAACGGCTCGAGGGATTGCACAGAAACTAGGAGTCAGTCACCATGCAGTCTTTGATGGTTTAAAACGCATTGGAAAAGTGAAAAAAACTCTAAAAGTGGGTGCCCCACGATTTGAATGATCGACAAACATTGTCACGTTTCGAGGTGTGTTCTTCTTTGATTCTGCGAAGTCAAAACGATTCTTTTGTTGGATCGAATCATCATGTGCGATAAAAAGTGGATTATGTACGATAACCGGAAAAGTTCGGGACAGTGGTTGAACGCCGACAAGCCTCGCAGACACTTTCCAAAGGTGAAAACTTACCAAAAAAAGACTGTGGTTACAGTATGGTGGTCTGCAGTTGGCGTGATCCACTACAATTTTTTGAAATCTGGTCAAACCATCACAGCGAAGTCTTATTGTGAGGAAATCGTCGAAATGTACCGCAAATTGCATCAAAAGCAGCCAGCACTGGTCAACATATTATCTTTATGTATGGTAATTTCTCTTGAAACATAGAAAACAATAATTATTCCTACCTCAATATTACATAATATAGCTGTATCCAGAAATATTGACGTACCTGTAGAAGAGCCTGATATTATTAAGATTATTCGCAATATGGATGAAAGAAGAAATCGTCAAAATGAACCACCAGTTATTCGAAATGGAGATAATAATATAAGAAGAAGACGATTAATATTAAAATATTTTTCAAATTTATTATAGTTTATATATGTATAATAAAATAATATAACCTACATTTTTATTTATGCATATACATATTATTTTAATTTCTAATTCTGCTTTTAATATTTCAATCTGAATTTTGTGCTTCTCTGTTTCTCTTGCTTCCTATGTTTCGCATTCTTTTTACAATAACTTTAATTAATGTCAAAAACATTAACCAATTAATTAAAAGTATAACTTTATACGAGGTTTGTCCGATGATATAAGTATTGGATAAGTATTTCTATGGTAACACTTTAATTTATCCTATCTAAACTTTATCCGAGGAAAGTAAAAGACATTTTGTTGTGGTATCTAACGAATAACATTATACTTGGTTTATACTGTTTATGTTAAAGTGGCCTTTAAAGAAGAAATTAACCATTTTTTCAAAGGACAAGCGCTATCCCTCAAAATAACGAAACAACGAAAAGGTCTATAACCCCCTTCAAATCGACGATATAATACCGTGTTTCTCAGCACTCGAGAATCATGGACACTTTTCGGCCGGTTTGCATTAACTGCATAAAAAACATAAACACATTACACTCAAAGAATGTGCAGCGTGCCTTTCCACATAATTTTCTTCATGAATAGTCGGACTGTCTATAATTATTAAGGTCCCATCTACAGCTTCACAACACAAGGAAATTGAAATCCGCCTTTCTGATAAAACTTTCTAGCTATGTCTTCGACATTCGGACTTCGATCTATTATTGGGACTAGATAATTTAAAATTATTGAAAGTAATTATTGATTTAGATAAGAACTTAATTGTAACACCTAATTGTCAGATAAAAATTTAACAAGAAAATTTCGGAAACAAAATTAATACAAATAACATCCACCATTCAGAAATTAATATCATATTAGACCCTAAAACGGAAGAAGTAGTGAAAATTAAAGTCAATTTTAAAAAAGGAACAATAATAAAAATAATAATAATAATTTTATTTTGTCAGTAGATCATACAATGATATGTAACACGTCAAAGCATAGATACATAAAGTAATTTCAATTACAAACATATATACTGTTATGATCTTAAATCGCCTGATGGTTAAAACATCAGCAACCTGTCTCTCACGACCGTAACTCTTCTATTCTACACCTTTTTATTTGATAATTAGCGATACATGTTAGGCCGATGCGCGTTGAATTTTGTCCGCATCATTGTTCATTCTGCCATTGCTGGAGTTTGAATCTACCGTTGAATATTGGAGAAATATATAGAGTTATTTTTATCGTTCTCAATATTACGGACGAGTTCCGGATTAAGTGTAGATCCAGACTACAGGGATATTATTCCCAACGAGTTCTTCTCGGATTAGAGTCAGCAATTGCACCGAACTACTTCATAGAACCGCCCTACAACACAGGTGAGACACATGGTCGTTAATTTTTATTCTTCACTGCCTTGTTGTGATTAGATTGTTTCACTGGACGTTATATTTACCCTTACTTTTGATTTAATTGTCTTAATATTCGAGTAACGAGTGTTAAATTATATTCAAACTAATTCCAGTGGCGTGCCATGCCACGCGTATTTGAGTAGTTATTAACAACCTTCTTTCAGGTTCTTTTTGTTTTACGATTTTTTTTATATCCCACGTGGATTTATATACGTATTATCGTATATTTATTCGTCTCCCTATTCGACGTTCGTTTTGACTTTTGGTTTTCCACACTGGATATTTTGTTGAGGATCATTTGCCCAACTATCTGGTGCGAATCGAGGATTTGGGAATTTGAGACCTGTTAGACAGGATTGGGTTGGAGGAACTCAAGGTTTGCCGTGCAAACGAGAGCCGCCATCTTGCGCCGCATCGCCGACAGCACGACACGTCACCGGAAGAGCCAGATAAGCCATTTTGTTTTATATATTTTTTTTGTACATTAAACAATTTATTTGTAAACTAACTTACGCGAGTGGTTTATAGTTTGCTCTTGTTGAGTCTTATAATTATTCGATACCCTTGTAGGGGTTGTTAGGTAAAGGGAATTAGGAACTCGCTCTATTTAAGTTATTCTGATCTTGCGCTTACGCCTTCGACCGTTGGTATACCAATCGCCGTAGTGCCCCTGTTTTGGTTGCGCTGTTTAGTAGTTTCGCTCGTACGCGAGTCCCGGTTCTGCCCGTACCGCACCACTATTAAGAGGTTAATTCACTATTTGTATAAATATTTATAGTTTTATCTCGCGTGGGTTACCTATACCTATACGTTACATTCACTGTAATTACATTTTTTTGGTAATATAATTGGCTATCTTGACTCTACCCTCGACTTTTGTTTATTTTTTTTTATCAGTGTACCTCTACACCTGGCCTGTCTACGTCACGACACTTTCGTAGTTGTGTGTCTTTGATACAACTACGTGGCGCCCTTTATTATTCAATTAATTTGACATATATTTATTTTGAACCACCCCCGACTTCCACTGTTTAAAAGCTAGCGGCCGTGTTCCTGACTAGCTTGGAAGCGTCATTGTGTAAATCGTCACATAATTCATTTGTGCACGTAATAAATTTGGCGCCCAACGTGGGGCCCGCTTAGCAAAGAATCGTTATTATTTGTGTCTATTTCTTTGTTATTAATTTGGAGTTAGATAATTTTTATAGTCGATTTTCTACATATATTTTTTTTCATTTCTGAAGATTTAATTTCTTGTTCACTTGTTAGTAAAATGGATACTATAAGGTTAAGTCGAGATGAGTTAGAATATGAGTTAACGGTACGGGGTATTTCTGGCACTGAAAATTTAAGTATACACTTAATGCGTAAAGAATTAGCAAAGAAAGTTAGGGATGAAAATATTGGTCAATTGGTTAATACTCCGGTAGAAGCATTGGATCCTTCAACCGAAGTAGATGTTTGTACTGAGAAGATTGTTCAGGTGGAAAACCTCGTTGATAATTTTTCGCGTTCGAATTATGAATTTTCAAAAATTAGCACCAAAATACAACATATCATCACTCGGCTGATGAGAATTGATTGTAGTGACGAGGATATCGCAGCTGCAGTTGATAGATTAAAGCAACGTAATAGATTGGAAGAAGACCGATTATTAGAAATATTCGATTCTTGCGAAGACGAAAGACAACGCCTACCCGAAATAAAACCAAATGCTCCCCCCGTAGTACAAAGAAAGCAAATTCCAGTCATACATTGGGATATTAAATTTAGTGGAGATATTCATGAGTTTAGCGTAAATGCATTTTTAGAAAAAGTAAATGATTATAGAATCTCACGTAACGTCTCGACAGAGGAACTTTGCGATTCAGCGATTGAACTATTACGTAGTCAAGCTCTCACATGGTACAGGTCAGTTCGATCTAAAATACAAACTTGGGATGATTTCGTTAAATTATTGAAAGAGGAATATGAGCCTTATGATTATGATCTAGCTTTATTAGATGAGATTCGTGCAAGATCATAAGGGGCCGAAGAGTCTGTAGGCGCATATATAGCTTGTATGATTAATTTATTTCAACGACTGCCAAAATCTCTTTCCGAGTATGAGAAGTTAAGAATACTAAGGAGAAATATGTTGCCTTATTATGGTCACCGAATTGGCTTAACCTCTGTTAATTCTGTGGAAGAATTGTCAAAATTATGTAAACAGCTGGAAATAAATCGATGGAGAGCTGAGCAATTTCAACCGCCTCCACGCAATAATAGAAATTTGTTAGAACCAGATTTAGCCTATCATGGTCGTTCAAGAGCACCCGCAGTCAATTCCATGGAAACAAATGAACCAACAAGCCCGATGTCGAACCTCACCTGTTGGAACTGTCAAAAGAGAGGACACAAAGCAAAGAATTGTACGCAATCACGTCAAAAGTACTGTTACACGTTTGGAAAAGTAGGTTTCACGAAATATACTTGCCCTAAGTGTTCGGGAAACGGTCCAAGGAGATCCCAATAGACCGAGTTGAGTCTCCTGACATCAGTTCTTCGGTCAACCACATCGAAATGCAGAAAAACATTGCCATCATCAATTACATCATTTCTCATTTAGGACAGGACCAGCGACCTTACTTAGAAATATCTATATTTGGAAGAAAATTTTCAGGACTTTTAGACTCTGGAGCTACCAGGTCTATCATTGGGAAAGACGGGTGGAATATCATAAAAAATATGAGTATTCGGTTAGAGCAAACCGATGTGTCGATATGTACTGTCGCAGATGGGACAAAATGCAAGTGCTTGGGATCCGTCACTGTGCCCGTTTTGTTAGAGGATAAAATAAAATTAATTTCATTTTTAGTAGTTCCCAATGTTACAAGTAGTATAATTTTAGGGATGGATTTTTGGTGCGCCATGGGTATTGTACCAGATTTAAGAAAGAATATCTGGAATTTTGGTAATGTGTCTGCAATACAATCACCCAATGGGGTGACGTCACGATTAACTGAGGAGCAACAAGTAAGCTTGAAACAATTTTTGACAGAACAATGGGAAAATATGGGTACTAAAATTGGATGTACATCTAAAGTACAACATAAAATCATCACTGATTCTGACCCTATAAAACAGCGGTACTATCCCGTCTCACCTGCAATGCAGAAGCATATTGACGCGGAACTGTCAGAAATGTTAAAGGAAAATATTATAGAACCTTCCAGTAGCCCTTGGTCGTCGCCCATATTATTAGTCCCGAAAAAGGATGGCTGGTATAGATTTTGTGTCGACTACAGGAAATTAAATAAAGTAACAAAAAGAGATGCCTATCCCCTACCATATGTTTCAAGCATACTTGATCGTCTAAGAGGAGCAAAATATCTAAGTTCACTTGACATAAAGTCTGCATACTGGCAGATACTAGTAAGAGAATGTAGTCGTGAGTACACAGCGTTTACTGTACCTGGGAGAGGACTTTTTCAATTTAAAAGGATGCCATTTGGTTTAACTAACGCCCCAGCTACGTGGCAACGTTTGATTGACACGGTTTTAGGACCAGATTTAGAACCGTTTGTATTTGTTTATCTTGATGACATCATTGTCGTATCAGAGAATTTTAAACAACATTTATCTATCTTAGAAAATATTTTTGAACGTCTTCGAGCTGCTGGATTGACATTAAGTCAGGATAAATGTCAATTCTGTAGACCTGAATTGAAATATTTAGGGTATATAATTGACGATCAAGGCTTGAGAGTTGACCCAGATAAAGTCAAGGCAATTTTAGAGATACCAGTTCCTTCGTGTGTTAGAGATCTTCGAAGCTTTTTAGGAATGGCTTCCTGGTATCGTCGTTTTGTGAAGGATTTTTCTACTATTACTTCACCCCTCACCCAGCTGTTAAAAAAGAATCAGAAGTGGATATGGACCGAAGAACGTTGTAAATCATTTCAGTTACTTAAAGAAAACCTTGTTTCCGCGCCTATTCTGAGTTGCCCGGATTTTTCCCTTCCGTTTATAATACAAACTGATGCCAGCGACTTTGGGTTAGGAGCCGTTTTATCCCAAATGTTTCCGGACGGCGAACGAGTTATTTCATATCTTAGTCGCTCGCTTAATAAGAGTGAAAGGCTTTATACCACAACTGAGAGAGAGTGCTTAGCAGTCGTATGGGCAGTAGCGAAGTTACGTCCCTATATCGAGGGTACTCAATTCAAAGTTGTGACTGACCATTCTTCGTTACTCTGGCTCAACAATCTAAAAGACCCATCCGGAAGATAATGTAGATGGGCTGTTAAGTTACAGCAGTTTGATTTTGAATTAGTTCACCGTAAAGGAAAGGAACATGTAGTGCCGGATTGTTTGTCCCGATCTGTACCAAAAATTGAGCTAGTAAATGTTACTTCGATGCCGTCAGATAGCACATGTTCATGGTATAACAAGATTGTGGAAAGGGTAACCAAGTTTCCGAAAAAGTTTCCTCAGTGGAAAATTCATAATGGGATATTATATAAATATGTGAAGAGTAAATTTGTTGAATTAGTAAATGAGGAAGACAATTGGAAAAGAGTAATTCCAAAGCCTCAACGAAAAGAAATTCTTCGACTAGCCCACGATTCTCCAACTTCTGGACATCCAGGAATAGCGAAAACGTATTCTAAATTAAAACAAAGGTATTTTTGGCCAAAAATGAAGATTGACGTTGTTCGGTACGTTTCTCGATGTATTGTTTGTATGGAACATAAGGTAGTCCAAAGATGTCCGCCAGGATTAATGGGTTCTCGCCCGCGTGTATATCGCCCTTTTCAGCTTCTTAGTACAGACATTATAGGCCCATTACCTCGTTCTTCAAAAGGTTACAAATATATCTTAGTTGTTTGTGATTATTTTAGTAAATTTGTCCTAACTTTTCCGCTCAGGCTGGCAACGGCTGAAAAGGTAACGCAATTTCTGGAAGAGAATGTATTTTTATTGTTTGGAGTTCCACAGTATCTTATTTGTGACAACGGAGTACAATTTCGTAGTACCAATTTTCGTAATTTATGCTCCAAATATGAGGTAAATATTTTGTTCAACGCTTTGTATCATCCCCAAAATAACCCCACTGAAAGGGTAAATCGTGTTATCAAAACAATGTTATCGTCTTATATCAAGGAAAATCAGAAGCAGTGGGATAAATACTTACCATCTGTTAGTTGTGCAATCCGGACATTAGTGCATGAAGCTACTGGTTTCAACCCATTTTTTGTTAATTTTGGTCGTGAGCAAATTTTATCTGGAACAAATTATATTGTCGACTCCGTTGAAACGAATGGAGATATTAATTTTGATAGGAGTCAACTGGAATTTAAAGTGCCGGGAAAGATGTTACGCATATATAACGACATTAGGAAAAAAACTGGTTGATGCTCAAACAAGAGCTAGAGAACATTACAATTTCAGAAGGAGGCCAGTAGAATATAGAGTTGGACAAACGGTTTGGCGTAGGAACTTTCAATTATCCAATCAAGCGGAGAATTTTGCCAGCAAGCTTGCTCCGAAATATGTCGGACCATTTAAAATCAATCGAAAACTTTCGAATGTTGTCTATGAGTTGTCAGATAAGGACAATAAGGTTTGTGGAAATTGGCATGTAAAGGATTTAAAATCTGGCCCAACCGACGATGGTATGGAAATTAATGACTAATGAAAATTAGTTTAGAACTATCCACTTGATTTTGTTTTTCTTGTTTGTGCGTATCTAGGTCGGACCTATTACCTTAGTTGTTTCATGGTGTTTTATCGTATGTGAGGTAAAATTCTGAGGAATTTTCCCTCAAGAGAGCGAGGGGAGTGTTGTTATGATCTTAAATCGCCTGATGGTTAAAACATCAGCAACCTGTCTCTCACGACCGTAACTCTTCTATTCTACACCTTTTTATTTGATAATTAGCGATACATGTTAGGCCGATGCGCGTTGAATTTTGTCCGCATCATTGTTCATTCTGCCATTGCTGGAGAAAGTATAGTTAGATATTAGATAAATGTAAATTTCTTAAAACGGAAGTAGCCTATTTGGGGCACATAGTGACTCCCGATGGCGTGAAAAATCCAGATAAAAATTCGGCTAAATTATCCATTGCCAGAAACAACAAAACAAATTAAAGATTTCTTAGGACTTTCAGGCTATAACAGAAAATTCATAAAAGATTTCGCCAAAATAACTAAACCGCTGAATAAGTGGCTTGAAAAAAGATGAAGTTATTAACACCAATGACCTCGACTACAGACAATGTTTTGAAATCTGCAAGAATTTGTTGACTAATGAGCCTCTTCTCCAATATCCTGACTTCCAGAAAAAATTTAACTTGACATGCGACGCGAGTCACATAGCAATAGGAGCAGTATTATCTCAAGGCGATAATTTACAAAAAAGGCAAATTTAATACCAATACCTTCCGAAATTAACACCAAAATTCAAAATTCACGGTCATCACCATTAATAGACGATTCTCCCCTAATTATTTATCAGGACTATCTTAATAAGAAGCAATATCTAAATTGTAATAATAAAAACAATATTGTAGAAGTGATTGGCGACTTTAGTCTTGCTCATTGCGTGAGTAAAGATTTAAAAATGTCAGCAGGCATAGCTAAGCAATTCAAAATTAAATTCGGAAATATAAATAAATTAAAGCCCAAAATCCGCAACTCCATAATATAGTTTACCTGAAAACCTCCAAGAATTATCTATTATATTTGGTAACAACAGAAAAGTACTATAACAAACCTTCCAAACAAGACCTATTTTATACTCTTCTAAATTTAAAGAAATTCTCTTTACTTCATAATATTAAAAACTTAAGAATACCAAAACTAGGCTGTGGATTAGATAATCAAAACTGGAACGAAATTAGACTAATGCTAAAATATATTTTTAATGATACTGACATATTAATAACAGTGTACAAAATACCCGAAACCGAAATCCCCAAAATTGAATTATAGATAAACGAATCTAATAATATGGAACACTTTCATAAATACATGGAGAATTTATATACTAAGCTAGAAGAAAAAGATAACAAGGACGATGAGATAAACGATGACGACACGCCAAGCGATAGCGATATAGTCAAAAAACTTGACTCTGTCGGGTCTGGCAATAAAATAATACATTTCGCAAATATGATAAAGCGGCATATTTCTTACTTATGGCGGTATAATACTGTTTAGCAACGGCCCATATTTGAGCCACTCTATCCATGCATTGGATCTCTCGGCTACCTGATATGTGTAGGAAAATAGTCTTACGGTCCTTCAACATAAATTCTATTTTTGTTTGAAAAAATGTCTTATGGGAATGAAAACTGCATTTCCAAAAATGTTTCCAAACTGTTTGCAATAGATATTGTTAGACAGATTTTTTTGTTTAAGTATAATTTTTTTCTGCAGTTCTATTTTAAAGAAATAAGAATCAAAAACATGTGAACTAGAAATCCAGTGATATAGTACAGTTAATTATAATATACAATGCGCTATTCCTGGATTATAGTTACTGTGATAATTGTTTTCTATTTAGTCATTATCTGTTGAAGCAAACTCATCGAGTTTTTTTTTACATCACTCCCCAAATTTTCTTTTTTTTTTGAACTGGTCAATGTAAAATTGTGTTTTTGAATATATTCTGAAAATGAAAAATGCAATATTAATTATAATAAAATATTGCAACTACTTTAATAAATGTAAATATAATTTGTAGTAAACGATGGTATATTAAATCAATGTTATAACTAGAAAAATATATTTATTTGATTTTTATATATACCAATGTATTTTAAAAAAGTAGTTATGGTTGTTACGGTGACTTAAGTTTTGAGAACCTAAGTACCTACTACCAAAACTTGGTTTATAAAACTTTTATTTATTTTGGAATGATCTGATGATAATATATGTATCTTTACTAAATTTGTCAGTTACCAAAAGATAAAGAACAAAGTCTTTTACGTTTTACAGATAAAATTCTCTCCTTGTTTTTCCGTTTTTTCAACAAATCCAAATTTATGGAACAGTAAACACACTTATTTTGTATTCATTATTATCAAACCCCCTGATATATCAAGATAATTTTTTTTATCTATATTACTTCATTATCTTATTAATAATCTAGTAAACATACACAATACTGAGTAGCCGGTAGAATACCAAACGATAGACTCTATATCCTGTCTCTCTAACAGTTTTCTGTTTCACTCGAGGCATATATTCATTGCCACTCGTTGGCTAGGGTGAAATAAAAAGACGTATAGGCGTGGTTACCCCCTGACTAGTATAATTAAAAACATGTTCGTAAAATAATTTATGTGCATTTGATGAAAATTATATCGGGCTGTTGACATGGAATACCAGATAACATATTTTATTTCAAATGTCTGACATCTTTTGACGTTTTGAATTTTTGTATGAAACATTTATTTACTACAAAACAATAAATATAAAAACTGACCTAGATATGTCCCCATCGCCCTTAATAATAAAAACTTTTTTAAGCACGGAAAACTTTGTTCATGAAGGTTTGAATCTTTTGATAAGGAAGATATATACGCCAACAATACTGTTTCATATAAAACTGTGCCGACCTTTTTGGCTTTTCTCCACTCGTTAAAAATCTGCTCGTTTTCATAACGGCCTATTGACTTCTGTGGTAGTAATTTTTCGTTCGCTTCTTCAGCTTCCTGAATAATATCTTCGGGAATACCTATATTGTTATTCATGATCTGATCATGAGCACTCACAACTGACATTTAAATATTTTTATTTAAACAAAATCAACATAACAATATCATGACAATATCCATCATATTTTCAGAGCTTGCTGATTAAATATTTTAGTTATTGCGTTGCACAACTGCAATGGATTTTATTAAATATAAATATATTGCGATTCAAATGCCCAAAAACCATTGTACAATGCTCAACCGTTAACTGAAATTTACAGCCTCACACAGATAATAGGTTCGCTAACGCTCGACCTTTATCTCTCTATGCTCGCCTGTACTTTTCTGTATAACGGTCTTGCAATGCAAATTACTATTATTCTCAAAAATATTTTACCATAATAAACTTTATTTTTAAAGATTAAAAATTGCAAGCAAAAAGAAAATACAAAAAAATATTCTAAGATTTAATTTTTATAAGAAATGGATTTGGAAACATTATTTATTATTTTAAGAAAATCATTATTCATATATATTTTTTTCTAAAATAAACTTTTAAACCTAATATTATCTTGTATTTTTCTTCTTGCACGTACTCCGTTATATTGTACCTAACGTATAGTTGGGGGAGAAATGACCACCGCAGCGCATATGTCACTCTCTCTTGTACACAAATACTCTAGTGTAGACAAGAAGAGATAAGTGCATAGGTAACATCAGGAGTATTACAATAATCCTCTAGTTAAGTTTGAACAAAGACAGAATTAAAGTATTCCGAAAATAAATTACAACTCTCATGGTCAGAACAGGAAATTATGCCGTTGTATTGCATAAGTAGGAGTATATTAATTTTCTTGGGGGATGTCACAAAGCTCCAAAATTTCTTAGAATTAGTTAATAATCTTCAGTATTGAAGCAGTACAGCTATGTATGTATGTATATATATTTATTTATTTATTTATTTATTAAAATCAATCCAACAGGATACGGGATCCCAATTATAGGATGATTATACAAAAGATAATATCATAAATGTCACAAGTAAACATGGAAATAACCAATATATGAATATATACAATAACAATCAAACTATACTGAAAAAATAGCTGTGACTGTTTTTTTAAATTTAATTAACGACTCGTTAAATATATCTAATTCTACTTTACATTCCGAACAAATTATATTGTTAAATATGGAACATAGTTGACGTATCGGGGATTCTGATTCGTAATTAGTTCCTACAAATGGTAATTTAAAAAGATTATTAGTCCTAGAAGAAGTCCTTGGCACATTAAATGGAATTTTAGCACGACTGACTTGGTCATCTATATTCCCATTTAGTAGTTTATACAAATACATAGTGCATTGAATCTTGCGTCTGGATGACAAAGTAACAAAATTAAATTGTTTGAGAAGATCATTATAATTGTAATCAAAACTAGGATAATGTCCATGTATTCGAAGAAAACAGAATTTCAGGAATTTTCGTTGAATTGATTCAATGTTATAAATATTTTTGTTGAAGCCACACTTGCAGAAAATATTCTATTTTGATCTAACAAAGGCAAAATATAGATTTTTTAAAGTTAATATATTTTTAAACGATTTACTATTTCTTATAATAAAACCTAAATTTTTGTGAGCGTTAGTAATAATATAGTTAATGTGATCGTTGAAGGATAATTTCGAGTCAAAAATTACGCTAAGGTCCTTATACTGCATTACTCTATCAAGCATTGTGCTTTCCATTTTATATGCATAAGTATAAACAAATTTCTTTACGAAGTAACTCATTATTTTACACTTACTGAAATTAAAGAATAGTTTGGATGACCGACACCATGTTAATAAATTGTTTATCTACAACTATTGAAATATCTGTACATTATACGTGTGATACTACATATAATATACTACTCATATTACACAAGTGTAATATGAAATGTCATGATACACGCTACACTTTTCTGTAATAAATAGGGCATATAATTTAACAGATAATATTTTATTAAACTGTTAATTTATTAATAACACATTTTTTATTATAAATATCAATATATATGCTTATAAAAGTATAATAAATACAATTTGAAAAGTTATTTTGACATTTAAGTGCTACTGTGGCGCCATCTGCTGAGCTATATATGAACTACTCACACCTAACTGAATATTTAACAAATAATATCAGATTTTTTATATGCCTGATAGTTGTAGATAAAGTATAGTATTTGACTCGCATAATATGGCTACATTACACGCGGATGATTAAAAATACTCGCTACCGCTCGTATTTTTAATTACATCCTCGTGTAATATAGCCTACATATTATGCTTGTTAAATAATATACTATTATATCAGATTGTAGAAGAATGCAATCATTTATTGAATTAATTTTTCGGAAGATTTTAACATCATCAGTGTATAACACAACTTCGGAATATTTGACAAAATTGACAATGTCAATAATAAACAGAATGAATAGGAGAGGACCTAAATTAGAGCCTTGTGGAACTCCGGAGGTGGGGACGTAGGATTTAGAAATAAAATTGTTATATTTAACACATAATGAGCGATGAGTTAAATAGAATTTAAAGAATGCAAGAAGGTCATTCGAAAATTGAAAATTCACATCTAGTTTATGAAGAAGAATGCTATGGTTAATACGATCAAAGGCCTTCGCAAAATCTGTATAAATGACATCCACCTGATTGTTGTCATGTAGAAGGTTCAATGCTTTTTCTGTAAAATTCATTAAATTCGTGGTAGTTGACCGACTATTGACAAATCCATGTTGAAAGATGGAGATAGATTTTTGTACAGAATTGTATAGATATGTGTTTGTATATGATAGATTCAAAAATTTTTGAGATGTTAGATATATATATATATATATATATATATATATATATATACATATATATATTTATATATATATATATATATATATATATATATATATACCGGGTGTCCCAGGTCGACCGACAAATGGGAAAATTACATAGGAAATCAGTTGATTGTGAATAGTATGTCCCCAGAACAAGACATTAACTTGAAATCTTGTATGCTTATCGGGAGCTACTAATTATATGAATTACAGTTTAAATCAGTCATCTTATACGTGTAATAATAGAAAAAATTTAGAACAATTGTAAAATTTCCAAGATTGTTTGTTCATAACCCGAAAAAAATTGTCTCTTAGCAACAGCGCAAATAGCACAGTGGTACAGTGTGTACTTGATAATAAGCTTAATTTGGAAGCTGAGAACTTTTTTTATTTTCTTCTTTTCAGAATAATTTTTATTATTATATATTTAATAGTTAATTGATATTTAATAAAATATATTTTGTAAAATCTGAATTAACGGAGTACAAAATACAATTAATAGTTACAAGAAATAATAAAAAAGTTAATTAAATAACAATTAATTCACCTATGTGGATTTTATTATTTGTGTTATTAGTATATTATAAATTAAACTAACTCAGTTAAATTTTAGTATTTATTTCTTCAAATAAAGCTAGCCCTTATAAAAACAGAAAAAAGAACATTTGAATCAAACATCAAATCCAGCTTTGTATTGTTGTGTTGTTCTTTTTTTTTGTTGCGAGTATTCATTTTTGAATAATATGGATTTCACTATGAAAGATAAAATTCATATTGTCAAATTATTTTATATTGGTAATAGCCTAAAGCTAACTGCTGATATATTTTCTGCCGAAAATCCAGAAAAAGTTGTTAACAAATCGCGTGTAAGACGCATCCTTAACAAATTTGAAGAAATTGGGTGTGTTTCTAAATACACAAAGCAGGAACTACAACCAATTCGAAATGGAATAGAAGAAATGATAATTGCAAGGGTGTTAATGGAGCCTTCTATTAGTTTAAGGTGCTTAAAAACGGAAAGTGTAATAAGTAAAAACAAAATTGCTAAAATACTTAAGAAAAATGAATACAGAATTTATAAAGTAGGTAACCATTAAGAATTGCGAGACGGCGAAGAAGAAAAAAGATCTATTTATTGTGAAACAATTATGGATAAAGCCAATGAAAACAGAGACTTTTTATATTTTCTCTGTTTCACCGATGAATGTACATTTACTCTCCACAACGAGCCGAATGTGCAAGATTTTCGCCGGTGGTCAAAAGATAAACCGACTGTTAAAAATTTAACAAGAACCCAATATCCCCAGAAGGTTAATGTTTGGGCGGGAATTTGGGATCCCACATTATTGGCCCATTCTTTATTGAAGGGACATTGATCGGCCCAAAATATTTAGATTTATTGGAAACTGTAGTTGGGCCTAGGCTTGCAGAATTAAATATGAAGAGGATATGGTTTCAGCAGAATGAGTGTCCAGCGCATAACGTCCAGATTGTTACAGAATATTTAGACTGTTAAGTAAAATATGTTTAATTTAGTTTTTTCTCTTATCTGTTTATGTTGAAAAATTAGTTACATTGATGTAAATTTTATATGCATAGTGTCATAGTAAAAACAATATAAAAAAATGTATATATAGTTTGCTTTGAGTGACAACTTGATATTGTGTTGTGTGTCATGTATATTAAATAAATATATGAATTAAAAAACGTTGCAGTTGATTCTAGCAGAATATTTCTCTCTCAGTTTTCTCAATCCATGCCAAATTGTTTAAATTTAACATAGACAATTCATTTCCAAATTCTTGGATTGGTTTAAATGGGCCAATTAAGTGGCCTGCAAGGTCTCCTGACCTAAGGCCGTTAGGTTTTTTTCTTTGGGGTCATTTAAAATCTATAATTTAGGGACATTATGAATTGACAACATAACAGATCTTCAAGCTGCAATCAAGAATGAATGCAGCCTTATTTCAAATCAACAGGGGAGCAAAGTGAGGCAACAATGTTATAATCGTCTCGGATTTTGCTTAGCACAAAATGGCAGTCATTTTGAATATATATTATATTTTTTAATTTTAATTAGTGCGATTTGTATTATATAAAATAAATAAGATGTTACATAAAACATATGCATTTCATATTTAAATTTTAAAAAAATATTTAAGAACATAATAATAAAAATGATTCTGAAAAGTAAAAAATAAAAAAAAAAAACTGTTGTCAGCTGGGTTCGAACCCATGTTTCCAAATTTAGTTTATTATCAAACGCACACGCTACCACTGTGCAATTTGCGTTGTTGCTAAGAGACCATTTTTTTCGGGATATGAACAAACAATACTAGAAATTTTAAAATTTTTCTTAATTTTTTCTATTATTACACGTGAGTTGACAGATTTGAACTGTTATCCATAGAATTAGTAGCCCCCGATAAGCATACAAGATTTCAAGTTAATGTCTTGCTCTGGGGACATACCATTCACAATTAACTGATTTCCTATGTAATTTTCCCATGTGTCGGTCGAGCTGGGACACCTGGTATATATATATATATATATATATATATATATATATATATATATATATATATATACATAGCTGTACTGCTTCAATACTGAAGATTATTAACTAATTCTAAGAAATTTTGGAGAATTATTGTAATACTCCTGATGTTACCTATGCACTTATCTCTTCTTGTCTACACTACAGTATTTGTGTACAAGAGAGAGTGACATACGCGTTGCGTATGTGTATATATATATTAATTAACTACATTAGTTTAAAATTTACTGACTACTGACTACTGAGTAGATCGACTAACCTCGACTAACGACTAATGTCTATTGATCTCTACTGAGACTGAACGATCCAGGTTATGAAAAATAACCTGCGAATTAGCAATTTAGTTGCTGACACTATGCAACTTTTACAAAAAGGAAATTCCCATAATGTCAAATAAAATGTACAGACGCCAGTAACATACTACAATCCTAATAATAGTTTGACGTATTGAAATATTTTTTTGTTATCTAGTACAATATTTATTGGAAATATTTAGTACAATATTACTTGATTATAAAAACATATTGATTACTACAAGAAACAAAATTCTGCAGATAAATATTTATACTTATAAATACGAATTTATAAAATAATAAAAATGGATAACAGGTTAGTGTAAAAAGTGATATATTTCAAGGTTATTTTTATTTAATAATAATAAAATTGTCAATATCAGAATTTTATCGTCATCTTCATCCTCGTCGGTATCCCGCGAAGAGGGAATAGTACGACGAGTACGAGTGCAACGGCGAAGAATAATAAAAATTAGGAACGATCCGTTTAATGAGTTTGATGATTTAGATTTTAAAATGAGGTTCCGTTTATCAAAACAATGTATTCAAGAAATATTAAATTTGATACATCATAATTTGGAGCCATTAAATGCTAGAAATAACACAGTAACAGCAATGAATCAATTACCTTGCGTTATTATGCGACGGGATCATTCGAAATTTGCGCAGGTGCATTTCAATGTATCTAAAAGTACTGTTTGCAGAGTTATTGCGAAAGTAACCAGGTGTATTGCTATGTTACGTCCACATTTTGTACATATATATGCCCCGTACTCAAATTGAAATAATAAAAACTTAAAATGACTTCTATAGAATATGTAGATTTCCACGAGTTCTAGGTGTTGATTGTACACATGTACGAATACAATCTCCGGGTGGTGATATGGCGGAACTATATAGAAATCGCAAAGGATGGTTTTCTATCAATACACAAGCCGTATGTGATGCAAAATTAAAATTTGTAGATATTGTAGCACGATGACCAGGTTTCGTGTCATAGAGGTCAGTAGTGTAGCGGCTGAGCGACACTGTTACATGACATGCTGTTAGAAATAGACAAGTATTTTTTTGATTTTGATATTAAATAAAGTTATTAAGTAAAGTTACTTTGTGTTTCATTTTATACAAGACATGACATGGCGCTGCGTAAATAAATAAAGAACGTGTGAGTAGTTGTAAGTTACTGTATATATATATATACAGTAAAAGAAAAGAAAATAAAAGCAGACAACTTAACCTTCAAAATAGCACGTGGTAGTAAAGAAAAATAAAACGAAAATGAGTGAAATGATAAACAGTAATATAAAACAAATAGAAGAATTGTCATTCGAAGGTAATATAGCAGTCAATTTTAAAAAGTGGAAACAAAGATTCATTATTTACATAAATGCTTCTGGAACAAAAGACTGCACTACAATGTCTGGTGAACGGAAAGTTGCTGTTTTGTTGCATACGATTGGTAATGAAGCTTTAGAAGTATACGATACATTAGAACTTACAACAGCAGACAGCGTTGCCAGTTTGTTACAAATATAACAAATTTGTTACGTTTTTTCTACTTTCGTTACGTTGTTACACCTTTTAAAAATTAGTTACGTTTTTATAATAAGTCGCTTTAAACGAAACATCCTATTTTAAAATCTCATACGAGAAAAAGAAAATTTTTATGTAGCGCTATCTGGTAGACTGATTTTTATTTTGAATTTCGGTCAGTGCACTCTGTTAATTTGGATTTGAAACTGTGAAACAAATGAACGAAGCCGAATATTTTGTGTTTTATCTTTGGTCGTTTGTGGCGTGATGCTGACAGCTGGCACGCTGACAGTTCCTAACCTAACCTAACAAAGCAAGTAAACAAGTTGAAGTTATTTTAGTTGTTAAAAGGTTGGTTAGGTGAATATTGATGGATATTTGCTGTTATAAAATGGACAGGTAATATATATTTTTAATGCATTTTGCTATTTTTGCAAAATATGCATCTTTAGGTTTATGACAATAACCAAGAAGGACTACAGCGTTGCAGATAAAAATAAAAATGACGACTAGTAGTTCAGTTTTATATAATAATGACAGTAGTGATAGCAGTGGCAGTAACAATGTTGATAATATTGATAATAATGAAATTGTACCTAAAAAAAGGGCTAAAGTATACCACAAAAGAAAGTTTAAGGACGAGTGGAAAAATAAATTTGCCTGACTTGAGAACATAAGTGGAAAATCTTACTGCAAAGTATGCTGCAAAACAGTTAATGGTGGTTTAACACATCTTGAACGTCATGAGTCTAGTAATTTACACAAAAGAAATTTTAAGAAAGCTGAAAAGACCTCCGATATTACATCTTTTTTAAACGATGAGAAACTTAAGAAACATAATAATCTGGTTAAAACAGCTGAACTAAAATTGACTATGTTTCTACATGAATATAATCTACCATATAGTTTAATGGATCATCTACCCCAATTAATAAAGTCAGTATGTCCTGATTCACAAATTTCCAAAGATATACATTGCGGCAGAACTAAAGCAACGTTGATGACATCAGATTGTTTAGCTAAAGAGCAGTTATTTATTATTACCGAAAAACTTAAACATGCTAAATTTTCAATTATAGTGGATGAAACTACAGACATAAGTGTTAACAAATCATTAGCTATTGTTGCAAGATTTTACGATGAAGGTAAATGGACAGACCATTTCTTTGGACTACTAAGTGTCAAGTCGTCGTCTGCCGAAGAATTATTTAATGTTATTTGCAAATATCTCAGAGACCTGGATATTCCAATAAACAATTTAATTGGATTAGCTGCAGATAACTGTGCAGTAATGATAAGAAATATTAATGGCGTGGCAGCTCGCTTTAAAGAAATTTTACCTAATATTTTTATACTTGGTTGTATATGCCACACTTGTCACCTGTGCTCTTCAGCAGCTGCTAAAAAATTACCTAGGTGTCTTGAGAATTTTATAAGGAGTTTATATAACTATTTCGCTTATAGCAGTAAGAGATTAGCAAAGTTGAAAGAGTTTCAAGCATTCCTAAAACTAAAACCTCATAAGATTCTGCACCCTAGTCAGACTAGATGGCTTTCTATTCAGGTATATTTTAATACATTTATAGCTTTATAAAATAAGTATAATTTTCTATTTTTAATATTACAGCAAGCCATAGATAGGGTTTTAGAAAACTGGGATGCTCTCATGCTTTTCTTTACCAGTGAATGTTTTGAAAATGATCTTCATTCAATCCAGACTATACTGCAGTCTTTAAAAAATCCCGTGTATAAAATTTACTTTACGTTGTTATCGTACGTTTTAGATATAGTTAATAGGTTAAATTTAGAATTTCAATCCCAAAGTCCAAAATTACCCCTTCTTTTAGCAAGAGTGAAAAATTTATTCAAAACTATTTTGAAGAATTATTTAAAAAAGAACTGTTTAGATAGTTACTCTTTAAATAGTATTAATGTAAGTGACCCAAAAATTTTTATTGCTTTGGAAAATATTTACTTTGGTGCAAAAACTGAAATAGTTTTGTTAAATAAAAATCTGGATCGCAAAGAAGTAGATAATTTTAAACTAAGAGCTTTAGATTTTTATGTAGAACTTTCAATACAAATAAAGAAAAGATTTAATCTGGATGATCCCATTCTAAATTATGTCAGTCAGTTTGAACCAAAAAAAGCTTTAAGTGGCGACATTCCCAGCATTGCTACCGATACTTTAAAATTATTTCCACATCTTGTCAATGATATAGAAAAATTAAATACGGAATGGCCTTTATTATCTGATTTGGACGATTTGAAAAAATATAAAGACTTAAATGTTGAAGAATTCTGGAATCAAATATTTGTCCTTAAAAATGATTTAAACGATGAAATGTTCCCTAATTTGACTTTGTTAGTTAAAAGTCTATTAGCACTCCCACATTCTTCTGCGGTAGCAGAGCGAGTTTTTTCCCAACTAAATTTACTAAAAACCAAAGTTAGAAATCGTTTATTAGTAACAAATTGTGAGAGCATTTTGCATTCTAAGCAAATGCTAAATGATAACACTTGTTTCTCTTGGAAGCCCAATAATCCTCTATTAAAAAAAAACCTAGTTATTCATTGTAACTTGTTTGGGTATTTATTTATTCTACTAGAATTATAATTTATTTTTTCTCTGAGCAATCAATAAACAGCAGACGTTTGATAATGTGAACTAATTTAAACCTGTATGTATTTGAAAAATATTTCGTGATTTAAAATGTGATAATAATTATTTTGTAGTAAAAATATACTGTTTCTTTTTTTAAATAAAATAATTAAAATATTTGATTTTTTTTATTTATTCTGTATAACAAAAAATTGTTACGTTTTTTGTTTCAATGTTACGTTTTGTGCTGACATCTGTTACGAAAGAAAAAAGTGATCTGGCAACACTGACAGCAGAGAAAAAAGATTAGGATTGTCTTCCAAAAATTGGAAGACCATTTTGTGCCACAATGTAATGAAACTGTGAATAGACATATTTTTAATACAAGAATACAAAAGGAAGGTGAGAATATTGACTCCTTTGTGACTGATTTAAAATCCCTAAGCAAGAACAGTAATTTCGGAACTTTTAAAGAAAGTCTCATAAGAGATCGTATTGTCTGTGGCATACATGATAAAACTGTTCGTGATAGACTTCTAAGAGAACCTAATCTTGACCTACCAGGTTGCATAAGAATTTGTAAATCGGCTGAATTATGTGAAACTCAGTCAAAGCAATTAATGGATGAGAATAAAATACATGTAATAAAGAAAACCCAGAATGTAAGAAATTATAATAAACCTCATAGTGGACAAGTAAAAAATAAGAATACATACAGTGGAAACAGAAACAAAATAAACAATAGTGAAGAAAAACTTAATAAAGAACAAAAGAATAATAAAAACGTCTGTCAATCATGCGGTTCAGTACATGAACCAAGAAAGTGTCCTGCATGTGGGAGAAAATGCAATATGTGGAAGAAATATAACCATTTTGCAAAAATGTGTTTCTCAAAAAATGTTTACTACGTGGAAGAAGATTCTAAGCAAGACAATGAAGGAACAGAATATTTTTTTGTTGAAACAATAGATGCAAAAGAAAAACAACAAAATGAACCAATAATAGGCAGTATAAGGGAATGGCAGACTGAATTAGAAATAAGTGGTAAAACTATAATGTTCAAAATAGACACAGGAGCAGATGTGAATGTAATAAATAAGAAAATAGCCACTGAAGTAGGTGCAAAAATAAAAAGTTCAAAGGTTAAATTAAAAAGTTATAATCCCTTCTCCAGGGATTGGGAGAATTAGACAATGAATATGAAATCAGACTCAAAAAAGATTCCTGTCCTCTTGTGGAACCTTCTAGAAAAATTCCTTTAGGAATTGAGGCAGATGTGAAAAACGAATTGGATAGAATGGAAAGGGCAGGAATAATAAGAAAAGTCATAGAACCAACGGAATGGGTCAGTTCTATGGTTGTAGTGAAGAAACAAGACGACTCGCTTAGAATATGCCTAGATCCGAAGAACTTGAACAAAGAAATAATTCGAGAAAGATGCAAAATTCCTACTTTTGAAGATATTGCTGGAAGAAAGAATGGAGCCAAAGTGTTTTCAACTCTTGACGCTGATAAAGGGTTCTACCAAATAAAGTTGTCGCCAGCAAGTCAACTTTTAACGACTTTTAGTGCATTAAGATATGGTCGTTACTGTTACCAAAGACTACCTTTCGGACTTTGTTCAGCACCGGAAATATTTTAACGAAGATTTTAAGAAATATTTGGAGATCTACCGGGCGTGAAAATATATATAGATGACATTATTGTTTCAGGCCCAGATGAAGAAATCCACCTACAGAGACTACAACAAGTGCTGATGTGTGCAGAACAAGCAAAAGTAAAATTTAACAAGAAAAAGTGCAAATTTGGAGTGTCTGAAGTCAAATATGTTGGACACATTTTCAGTAGTGATGGCATCAAACCGGACTATGACAAGGTGAAAGCTATATTACACCAGTATAGAAATATTTTAATCCTAATAAGCCTGTAACAATATCGGTTGACAGTAGTAGCACGAGTTTGGGGGCAGTTATGTTGCAGGAAGGATTGTCTGTAGCATATACATATAAATCATTAACTGAGTGTCAGCGTTCCTGGGCTCAGATTGAAAAAGAGCTCCTTGCTATATGCTTTGGGTGTGAAAAATTCCACCAATTTATTTTTGGAAAAGCTGTAATTGTGGAATCAGACCATAAACTACTAGAATATATATTTAAAAAATCATTGAATGAAACACCATTAAGACTACAAATACTAAGACTTAAATTACAAGCTTATGAAATAATAATACAGTACAAACCTGGCAAAGATTTACTATTAGCTGATGCTTTATCTAGATATTACTTAAAAAATGATAATTCACTTAATAATATTGATAAGGATGTAGATTTACATATATGCTTAATATTAGAAAATATCTCAGTTTCTAAATCACAATTAGAACTATTTCAAGCTGCAACAGCTAAAGATAGTGTCTTAAATACGGTAATGAAATATGTGCAATCAAAATGGCCAGAAAATGACAAATTGCCACTCGAAATTGGATTTTACTTTTTAATAAAAAGTGAACTTTCTGTAGTTAATAATTTATTATTTAAAAATCAACAAGTTGTAGTACCATCAAACTTAAGAAAACCAATGTTAGAACTTATTCATTATAATCATCTTGGCACCGAAAAATATAAAAATAGAGCAAGGCAAGTCCCCTTTTGGCCACATATGAATAAAGAAATGGAAGATTATGTGCGAACATGTAGAACTTGTCTTAAATTTCAAAAATTTCATTCTTATGAACCATTATTGTTAAAAAATGTACCAAATGGACCTTGGAAGGAGATAGGTATTGATATATGTTATTTTAGAGAAAAAACTTATTTATTACTAGTAGATTACTTCAGTAAATTTATTGAATTGAAATTATTAAATTCTCAAACGACTGAACATGTAATAGCAGCTATAAAATCTAATTGTGCCAGATACGGAATCCCTGAGAAAATTTATACGGATAATGGTCCACAGTTTAATAATTATAAGTTTAAAAACTTTGCTACTGACTGGAAATTTGATCACATAACTTCAAGTCCGTATTATGCCCGATCGAATGGCTTTGTTGAACGTCTTATTCAGACTTGCAAAAATATGTTAAAGAAAGCAGAGTATTCAAATAAAGATCCGTACTTGGTACTATTAGAATATCGTAATACACCAATTGATTCTGTTATTAATAAGAGTCCGAGTCAGTTGATGTTTCGTCGAAATGTAAATGGATTATTACCTACAGCTGAAACATTTAATTTTGAAAATAAACATAAAAATGTACAAGAACATTTATCTTTAAGTCAAAAACAATATAAAATGTATCATGATCGCAAACATAATGCAAATCCAAAACACTTTGTTAAAAATGAAGAGGTATTTATAAAAGATCAATGTAGACAAATGACACCTGCTAAAATAATTGATTCTTCTAATAGACCTAGAGCTTATAAAATTATGTTTCCAAATGGACACACACTAAAAGAAACCGGTATAATATTTATAAAGCTTCACAAAAAGAACATTTTATTATAAAACAACATGATACTATTGATGATATGAACATTGAAGCCGTAGATAATAATAATTTAGATCTAAGTAATGATAATAGAAATGATATTTCGTATAATTCATGTGATAGTATATTTTAGTAAATAATAGTGCTATAGCTCCTAACAAGGTCTGGTAGAATTGTTAAAAAACCACAGTATTTGTCAGATTATTGTTAATAAAAGAAAAAAAGGAGATGTCATAGAGGTCAGTAGTGTAGCGGCTGAGCGACAGTGTTACATGACATGCTGTTAGAAATAGACAAGTATTTTTTGATTTTGATATTAAATAAAGTTAAGTAAAGTTACTTTGTGTTTCATTTTATACAAGACATGACATGGCGCTGCGTAAATAAATACAGAACCTGTGAGTAGTTGTAAAATACTGCATATATATACAGTAAAAGAAAAGAAAAAAAACAGACAACTTAACCTTCAAAATAGCACGTGGTAGTAAAGAAAAATAAAACTAAAAAAATTCCTACCATAAATGTAATTGAAAGAGCATTTGGAGTCTTGAAATGACGATTTCCCTGTCTTTCAATCGGTATGCGATTAAATATTGATAGGGTACTTGCAGTAATAGTTGCTACTACAGTAGTACACAATATAGCCATTGATATGAATGACGATGAACCAGATAATAATCCTGCACATAGCATGTAATCGAAGAAAATACTGGTTAACGGTTAACCCATATTGAGAACGTTATAATAATAAAGGTTTTGGTTCGAAAATCGGTTTTTAAAAATTGGAAACCGGTTTAAACCGGTTAATATATCGGTTAATAAAAAAATTAAAAACAATATTAATTAAAAAATAAAAATTTAAAAATAATTAGAAAATATAAAAAAATAATTTAAAAATTTAAAAAAAAATTTAAATAATAAAAATTACCATCTGAAAAAAATATGACAAATAAAACAATGCAATTTAATTAATAAATTTTTAATATTTATCCACTTTGTATATAAGTATAACAAAAATAAATATAACTCTGTATTTAATAAAAAACAAAAAAAAATAAACTGAAAACAATATCACATTCTTATGAAATACAGTTTTTTATATACTCGTACATATAAATACGTTACTATACATTTACTTTAATTTTATTGCGGATTTCCTCGGATTATCATTATATTCTCCAGCACATCTTCTTTCATGGCAGTTCTAATATTCAAGAATATTAGTGGCATGACGTATTCGTTGTGTATTGTCGAACGAGTTCAAAATGTTTGTAATATTTCTTTTAGTCTCAACTTTGTCACTTTGATTAGAATTCTGATCAGATTTTTGTAATAACATTAGTTCCAATTCATCTTCGCGTATATTATCATATTTATCGTTTGACGTTGTGCTGGTACGGCTATCAACCATATCACATTTATTAATGTTCTGCAAAATGTTCCACAGTTTGGAAAGATGCTGCTTGGCAGAATCTTTATTTTCTTTTGACAATATACATTGAAATCGGGGATCGAGATATATTGCACTAAGAAAAGTGTTATTTTCAAATAATAATTTTTGCCTCCGTACCATAGCTTCACTTAATGCTCGTGCAAGTGGCGTTTCTATTTTTTTAGTAGTATTTAAACACTTCCACCAAATACCATAGAAGTCGCCCATAATTAACTGTTCTTTCTGGAGGTTGACAGTAGCTTGTTTTGCTGGTTTTAATGACGCAACAATATTTTCGATGAATTTCCATTCTTTCTCCGTCAAATGTTAATCTTTATTTGTTGGGACAAAATCAATGCAAAAACTCTTCAACTCTAGCAAACGTTGAAACGTGTCGTATGTAGAATTCCTCATGGTGGGACAGTCATGTAATGGTTTTGTGAAATTCATTTTCTTTAAAACTAGAAAAAAATTGGATGTACGTATTTTTTTGCATATGTTCGAGCTTTCGCTATACATTGTAAATTACTTCTCATGGCATCATTTAGAGCCAACTGCAGAGTGTGAGCTGCGCATCTGACTTGTATTGTGATTGGAAGCATATTTTCCGTTTTTAATAAATTATTGCTTAATAATTCCATATACGAATCAAGAGATTCTTAACATTGTCACTCTCAATATCCGGATCAAATTGATTTTCAGTAGCATCATCTATATTGTCATCTTCAGCTTCTTCAAAATCTTCGTTCTCGCCATGGTCATCTATTTGCTTCAATAGATCTGCCATTTTAATGACATTTGTCCCGTTATCGCTGGTAATGGAGTAAATTTGATAAGTGTGTATTTTGTAAGACTGGAGAGTACGCAAAACTAAATCTTTCAAAAATTTTGCTGTATGTTTATTCTTTAGTTCTGCCAAAGCCAATGTGCGTAAAACAATTGTACCTTTCTTTATGAATTGAATATTTACTTCTAAAAAAGATCTTTCTAAATGTGTTGCACAATCTATCTTTAAACAAAGTAATTTATCCTTTACTTCAATTCCTATATTATTTTTAATTAGTGCAGCCCTTTCTGCAATGTATTCGTGAATGTTTCTTTCACTAACTGTAGAATTTTGTTGAAAATTTTGAGTGATATTTTTCGTAATTTTTTGAAAACCAAAATCAGATAATAATTTAAAGGGTCCGCCATTTATAGTTATCAGATCACTGCAACCATCAATAAAATCTTTTTTTGGAAATTTTTACTGTGACATATTCTTGACAAAATATATTATCAACTTTATTTGTTTACTATTAGAAGGATAAACAGTATTTGAATCCATAGATCTTTTTCGCTTATTTTCGTACTTTACATGCTTACTTTTTAGGTGTCTTTCGACATTGACAGAGTGATTTCCTTTTAACCTTTGCTTACAAAAGTTACATTGTGACTCATCGTCGCCAGCAAAATATTAAAAATGTTGATTTGCACTGCTTGTCTTTCTTCGCCTCATATTTTTATTAGATAACGTAAGTGCACGCTGTAATGAAATATTAAATTTAAAATTTTCACTTATAAAAAATAAAACCAAAACAATATAATATTTTTATTAATCAATACTCACACCACGTGGGAACCTAATGTTTCTTTTGATTATGACTTTGTTTATGTTTACAGTTTTGCTTCCCTAATTGCTGTAGTTACTACTAACTGTATCCTGTATCGTTTGGTTGAATACAAACCTAATAGTTACATGGTATATTATGGACCAATGAAAACAGACCATTTTTCATGCTGCATAGAAGGTCAAACACGAGTATGCACAAATATTCCCACAATACCTTCAAAGAAACGCATGTCATATTTCAGTTGTAAACTTGCCTAAAGCTAACAAAAAGACTACCTACTTTTATGACTCTCCAATAAAATGTAAATTGTAGAAACTGTCAAGATTAATATTCAAATACAAATTGATAACATAGATACAAAAAAATATTTTTATAAAATCCGTGTTAAATGATTTTAAAATAAAGGTTACCGTAACATGGGTATGGGTCGCGTGCACATGACGTCACGGCCATTTAAAGATGTCTGCCTGGTGGACCAACATGCCATTGTACACCACGCAGAAATAGCCAAAAATGCCTCAAATCTGTGTTGTTGTGGGATATTAAAAAAAAGTGGAATTGGGGATGGAATATCTTTTTATAGGTTTTCTTCAGAAAAAGACAATAGAGGTAGGATTATTCCTTTGACGGTAGAAAGACGGAAAAAGTGGATAACTAAAGAGACAAGACTTAACAGAAAATAAAATAAAATACGGCAGGATATGTTCGAGACATTTTATTGAAGGTATTTTGTTGTCCCTAATACCTTAATTCTTTGAATACAAACAATTGTAAATTAGTATCTGGCATTCTTATAAAGTACCTAACGAAATTATGACAAATATAGGTAGAAAGTTTGCCCGGTGGTTCGAAACAAAATATTATATATATTTTTGTTTAAACGAAGATAGAAAAAATATTATTTAAATATGATTTCTATAAAACCCATATTTTTATTAATTTTAAATAGGTACTTGTGTTGTGATAAATGTTATCATAACCAAATATGCTAAAAAAATATTGCAAAATTCAAGGGGAACCAGCTAATTTGGAAGATAAAAACAGTGCCGATTGGATACCATCGTTAAATATGGACTATGCAAAAGCAAGTTATAATGCAAATAAAAGATTACAGCGTTATAACAGATTAACAGATCGACATGTTAAGGTTTGAAAGTTTTAATATCAAAACTATGTCGTAATTATCATTTAGTTATAAACATACATATCACTGACATGTTTAGAATGGTAGTAGAGTATATGTCATGTAAATATTTTTTACTAACAACTCATAATACATTTATCATATATCATTCATTCATTACTAAAGTTACTAATAATTAGTAAATTTTCTTCCTTTTAGAAAAAATATATTTATTCTGGTAAATGATTTTATTACATACATGAAAATAACAAATTTATACAATTACAGAAACAAGCTGTAAGTTCTTCCGTGGAGCCTGTTTCTGTAAATAAGAAACAGGCTATTACTAACATTGCTAGCACTAGTTTTTGCACTAACGAAAAATTACCTCACACTGGAATTGATCATGAAACTTGTACAAATGTGACAGATTTGAAAAATGAAATAATATCTTTGAAAAATTTCTCCAAAACTCTATAACATAAAAAACCAGGTTGTTGCTTGATGGAAACGAAACGAGTGAATTGGTTTGTTGGTCCACCAGGCAGGCGGGTTGCCTACTTCGAGTCACGTGCTGCACGCGACCTATACTTTAGACTGTGAAGGTAACTTGAGACATTTTGACAATTTCTGGTTTCTCCTTCAGTAGTCCCATCTGTTGTAACAGTGCCGAACTTTTTGACAGTTACCAATAAGGCTGAACATGTGAGAGGTTAAATGTGCTGCAATAAGAAGAATTTGACGGTAAGTTTTTGTATAATTAATTTTTTAGCTTGACATGTAATTTGATTAGTTTTATAAATCTTCGAGAGTCCCAGTTGTCCTGCCATATGTACACATTTTATTGTAAAACTGAAAATCCGCATTCTAACCTATTCAGTCAGCATCAGTTTGCAAAAAAATATTTGTTAAAATTGTTTATGGTTATGAAGTAAACCATAATTATATAAATAATCATTTAATTTCAGAGTAACTTGAGACACTATGCCACGGGTGCACAGGAGACAAGTTGGTGCAAGACGCTACGCCGATTACAGTCAGGAGGCACTTGAGGCGGCTTGGAGCTTCCTGTTGTGCCTTCCATGCTTACTATAGATACATATATATTAGCCACATTTTGCTACAATAAGGAAACCAAAAAAGAATGCTTGAAAAAATTTGTAGCAAAAATTATAGGATTAGGAAAAAAATCTTACACAATAGAATGTTTAAGACGTTGCGGAGAATCCAAAAATGTGTTCGTTTTTCCACAAATTCGTGAGGAATCAAAAATTACTTTGGAACAAATTTATTGTATTTTAACCTCCCCTACTATAAATAGAGGAAAACACGTTTTTTGTTCTGATATTATTTTGTAATATTTATTTATTTTATGTAGGTATCCTTTTTGTTGCACCTAATTTGATGCAGATACCCTTATTTTTGTTGTACCTACTCTAATCATTGTACAAAATATATTTCTTTCGCAATAAAACTTTTTTACATTGAGACACTTTATATGCCTTATTTTTAAAATTCCATATCTCTGGTTTGCTAAGTAATAAATATGTGCGGTTTTTTTATTTTGTTTGTTGGTGTCTCAAGTAACATGTATGATAGTGGAACTTTATCAGAAAAATTTTGTTTGTAAGTTACTACGCAAAAACTTTATTGTCTAAAGTAACCCCAAATTCCAGGTTAGATGAGACACTTTTTAAATAAAAAAAAATGCTTGTCGCAAAAAAAAAACTAATATGAAAACACCAAGTACCGTTTACTAAGGAATTGCTGTGTCTAATACAGTTTTTCTTTTTTGTGTAGCTCTTACAGTTAAAAAGTTATACGCAAAAACGTGTAAAAATCGTCTAAAGTATACCCATTTTACGGTAATGTTCACAAAAACGGTTTAATTTTATTTTGGTTAACGGTTACCGGTATTTTCGGCCTTGAAAATATCGGTTAAAATAACGGATAAAGTTCGCAATTTTCGTTTAAAATTTCGGTTACCGGATTTTGTTAACCGGTTACATGCCCTGTGTAAGACTGCCATTGCTACTATTTTTGGATATATCTAACGAAACGGTAAAACCCCTTTGTAATTTTCGAAATCTAGACTTCCACTGGCCAAATGAACGTTCAATTAAATTTCGCGTACGGATATGCCCAATTATATCTCTCTTGAGCTGTCGTTTACTTCAAGAACTTCTTCAATATTTTCAAAATATTCATCTATGTCACTCATTATCACAGATTTAAACTGCCGTTACACTTTGTTTAAATTTCACTGTTTAAATTGACGTTTAATTACGATGACTACGATGAAAAAGAGTCTCTGAATGACCAAAATTCGTTTAAACAGGGTTACTAACGATAAACAGTGTTTAAATTTAAACAGTGTTTAATTATTTAAACACTAAAAAAGTAGTCTCTGAATAAAAAAATGAACAAAATGTCAAAATTAAACAGTGTTCAATCTAAAAACTGTTTATATTTTCGTTTCTGAATAGGCGTGTATATGTGTAGAAAGCAAATTAAATTTAAATACTGAAATAGTAAATTTGAATGACAATTTCAATATTTATAATGATAATGTTGGGTGTAATGAAAATCAAGGTGTTGAAGAAGAAAATGTTTGTGATATTATATTTACAAAGGATTCAAAACTATCTGCTTTTCTCTTAATATTTTAATTAATTTCATCTAATTTTGCCATAGTTTCAATGTCTTGTTTCTCCAAAATTTAGTTGTATCTGCACTTGGAGATAATTTGGCCTTTTTATTAATTTTTCTGTTTTTCATTTCTGTTAGATTATGTTTCAATCCTTTTTTAAAATTTGCATTATTATTTGTAATTTTGAATTCTTCTGGTTTTGAGCAATAATTTTCAAGATCTATATCAAATGTTTCTGTTTCATTTCCTAAACTACTAACAAGATTTTCTGTTTCTATTACATTATAATCAGAATTTGGTGAAGTTTCAGATTAAGTTCTGTTTCTGTTAATAATAATTTCATTATTTCCCAATATATTTTTGAAGCATGTTTCATTTTGTTTTTCTTTATTTTCAGTAGTAATGGTTTTAAAATAAGAAAGGCTTAACGACACTGGAAAATAATTATTTAAACTTTTGGTTGAAAGTGGCATACTATATACTATATGTATTTAATGTCTCTGAATCAGTGATTTGGTAGGCACGTTTAATGAAATGGAATGAGTTGAAATAGTTACATTACATTCCTTTGGTTTAAATTGCAAACCAAATTGTTTAGTTGAGCCGTCACCATCAATGCAACTAAAGCCTTTGATAGTCATTAAACATTCCTCCGCATTATTTAAATAAATTCCTTTACTAGGACCTCCTCCAGTTCCAGTTATATCTTTTTTTTTATATTTGTGCATTTTATTTTAATTTTTGAAAACCGTTGCACTAAGACACGTTGCCACAGTTCTATAGTTTTTTCGCCGTAACCCATTGAATTTAGAGTTTCACTATTTTTAATCAGTATTGTAATATTTTTAAAATTCCGGTGATGAAAAGAATTAGTTACAAAATCCGGATGTTTTTCTAAAAAATCTACCATCACTTATTGTTTTCCTGGTAAGGTTCTTGAAGATCTTTTCTATACACCTATAGGTAATTCATAATCTAATGAACTACATAAGTATTTATTAGAAGGCACAATAGCTCGGGAACAAAAATATATTAAATTTCAGTTTTTAGATTTTTAAATAAATTTCGATTATAAATATAGGATTTTCAGTGAAATTTATACACTTCATGTAAACCAATTACATCGCCAAATGACCGTATATTGATAAAATCACCGTTCTCGTTCCCGGACTGCAGCTGCTTGAAATGTTAAATTAGGAATTTATTAATAATGTCTATATGATTAAAAAATAAATGTATTATTGGAATACGTTATAATTATCATACCTTCCATTTTAATAATTTGTTACAATATATCTGATAGATAGACAATATCAATCTTATTGTTTTATGATAACAACACCTCATATTTTGTTGCTACGTTAATGTACATTATCAATCGCTAGGGACGTTTAGCGACTATACAGTGTACAATTTTTGATTGCTATATTTCTTAGCGCCGATAACAAGCGATAGCTACAATACAGAGTCCCACCACAGAAAAGTAAACAATGATATCAATTATATTGATAGTTTCTACAATTAATAGAATAATTCACAACTAAACAAAAATATTAACACCTAAACTAACTAGTCTAGCTAGAAAATAGTGCAAAAACGAGAAACAATAAATCTTAACTAAATTATACAACTTAATAAATTAGCACCTAGTAACAAATAAATACAAAATCTCTTAATATATCCGGTTTTACCGTTTTGAGCCAAATAATATCCTAACCGGTTTTAAAATTCTCTTCGGACTCTAATTAAGTGTACTGCCGAAATACGTCCAGAAGCTTCCAAAATACTCTTTTTTAATTGATCCAAATTTTCGTATTTCTTATTATGTTTATAAATTTCCGATTATAAATATCCCCAGAAAAAAAATCGATGGGAGTCAAGTCAGGTGATCTTGGTGGCCAGCAAATTGGACCGTCCATTCCAAGAATTGAGGAATACTTCGTTTAAATATTCTTTGCAATTTTCATGTTATGTACAGGGCACCCATCGTGTTGAAATAAAATTTCATCAAATTTTTCATAAATTTCAACAATTCTTAGTCCAACTTGATACATAAATAAATCCAAATATTATCCTCCAATTAAAGTAAAGCTAGATTCACATGAGCCGTCAACTCCGTTGGAATAGCGGACGTAGCGGCCGTTCTGTGCTGTGATTGGCTGAAACTGAGCGGTCTCGACGGCATGAACGTTGACGCCAGAAATGAAATATTTCAATTTTTGACGGTCTTGACCAAGGTTCATAGATATAGAAGGTTGCCTCATTCAGTGTTTGTCTAGATACGCATGCGCTGGCGTGTGACGTAAGCGCTAGACCTGATCTGACCGGGAATTTAATTTCAATAGCTCAATAAAATGTAATATTATTACTAAATAAAAGTGCTTTTATTTAAAGAACTATAACAAACTATTAATAGAACAACATACTTTAATCTTGAAACAAAGGTAAATAAAAAAAAACTGAAAACATTCTAGAAATGACAGGTAAATAAATTAAAAGTATATTACATTACAGAAAACTAGTAAACCATAACTATACAATAAGAAACTACAAATTCGTTTCATCTTTTTATCAGTTTTGGTCGAATCCCCTGCTCCCTTCTTTTTTAAACTTTTAGTTTCTTCCAACAATGCGTTCAAAAATTTAATTCTAATAAATGTTCGTTGCCGTATAAAACTTCTTACAACTTCTACTGGAGCAATGTCTGAGTGTTCTGTTAAAATTTTATTTGTTATTTTATTAATAATTCCAATTTCATTTTTAATTGATCTAGGTCCATTGTATGTTGTAAATATTTTTTCCATGATTTTGACGGATTTTTTAAATTCAGAACTTGGTTCAATTAATCCGCCATATGATAGATGACATATCCAAGACGGTACAGAACTATGAATTTCCGGAAATAAAAAAGTGTGGGTACCCAAATTTACGTAAAATTATTAAAATCAAATAGTACAGACATTCAAAGTGCTTATCCTGTTTACAATTTATAATAATTGTTAATGTCAAATATAAAACATTTATTTTCATAGGTAAACAGATTAACCCCAATTGTAACAAATATACTGTAACATTAATTGATTGTAATAGTTAAATGGGGCTAGGTAGGATCAAATTTGAACTATAAAATTTTAGCTAATAACATAATATTAAATTATTATTTACAAAAATTCCCAAATATTCATAATTAATTAAGATATTTCAGAAAAATGCTTCAGATCTTCATGAAAACACCACTTCCGGATTACGATTAACAACAAAATCTAATCAGATCTATTCTAGGATGTCACAATGTTACACCCAAAATTTAAAATTTTTTTATTCAATGGTATTTGAGTAATCGTTGCAACAACATCAATCCATCCATCCATCCATCCATATCCATCCATCTATCCATCCATCCAACCATCCACATACACATGGACAGACATCATCGTAAAAATATTAAAATCATGTTCCAGGGACTTCAAACCGTACTCATCTATTGAAAACTCACTATCCGATTTTTAGTATGATTCCAATACTTCTGTTACTGAGTGGCGAGAGGTAAAAATTGTGTTCTAATTTGTACTTTTAAATATTTAGTAAATTTATAATCCTACTCTGCAGAACTTAATACGTATTTATAATAAAGTTTGGTCAAATGATTGATATTGAAGCAGTACTGCTAGCATGTATAATTTTGTTATTAATATTTAGAATAATGTTTGTTTAGATACAATAATTTTTTTTAACAATTTATTGTATAGACATCTATTTGTATTTATAAACTCAGCATAGTGTAACAAATTTTTGTTATCTTAGTTCCATTATGACCTGCGAAGAATATGGGTCAACACTTTGCTACATGTAGGAATATTAGACACTTGAACATAGGCGTAGATTTCACAAATTTCTCTATGATATTCATATACTGCTATAGATAATTATATAAAATTATATCGTTGTTTAAATATGTTCGGATGTGCAAATCAAGTATTTTAAATAACAGAAATATCTACTAGCGAATTCTCGGCTACGCCGAGCATTCTCTAGAGCTCCGCTGTCAGTACAAAAAAAATAAATGCCAATCGACATAAAACGGTTTTTTCATATCTGCATGTCAGCCCTCACCAATACCTTTCATTAGATTCCAAACATGATATGCATGTAATAACTTTTTGAAAAAACAAAAGCCGGTCGACCTGAAACATTTTTCTCAATTATACACGCCAGCCATCACCGAGACCTTTCATTTGATACCAAACACAACATACTTCTGACATTTTTTTTGCATAAAACAAAAGTCAATCGACATGGAACATATTTGCAATTTCTACAGGCTAGCCCACACCACCGAGAACTTTCATTTGATACCAAACACTATAAACTTCTGACAACTTTTTGTAAAAAGAAAAGCAGATCGAAATGGAACACTTTTATCTATTCTGCATGCTAGCCCTCAACGACACCTTTCATTTGAGACCAAACTCGACATATTTCTGAAAACTTTTCACAAAAAACAGAAGCCGGTCAACAATAAGCAATTTTGTTAATTTTTCACGAAACCCTTATCAAGTCCTTTATTTTGATACCAAACACCACATACTTCTGACAACTATTTGCGAAAAACAAAAGCCGATCGGCATGGAATATTTTTGTCAATTCTGCACGCTAGCCCTCAATGAAACCTTTCATTTGAGACCAAATACCACATAGTTCTGACAACTATTTGCGAAAAACAAAAGCCGATCGGCATGGAATATTTTTGTCAATTCTGCAAGCTAGCTCTCAAAGAAACCTTTCATTTGAGACCAAACTCGACATATTTCTGAAAACTTTTCACAAAAAACAAAAGCCGGTCAACAATAAGCAATTTTATTAATTTTTCACGAAACCTTTATCAAGTCCTTTATTTTGATACCAAACACCATATACTTCTGACAACTATTTGCGAAAAACAAAAGCCGATCGGCATGGAATATTTTTGTCAAATCTGCACGCTAGCCCTCAATGAAACCTTTCATTTGAGACCAAATACCACATACTTCTGACAACTATTTGCGAAAAACAAAAGCCGATCGGCATGGAATATTTTTGTCAATTCTGTAAGCTAGCCCTCAATGAAACCTTTTATTTGAGATCAAACACCACACACTTCTGACAACTTTTTGCAAAAAAACAAAAGGCGATTGACATGGCGCATTTTTGTCAATTCTGCAGGCTAGCCCTCAGCTAGACGTTTTGTTTAATACCAAACTCGACATACTTATGAGAAATTTTTGCAGAAAACAAAAGCCGATCTAAATGGATCATTTTTGTCAATTCTGCACGCTAGCCCTCAACGCGACGTTTCATTTGAGACCAAACTCGACATACCTTTGAGAACGTTTTGCACAAAACAAAAGCCGATCGGAATGGAACAGTTTTGTCAATTCTCCTCGCTAGCTCTCAATGAGACCTTTCATTTGAGACCAAATTCGACGTACATTTGAGAAAGTTTTGCAAAAAGCAAAAGCCCTTATCGAGCCTTTTCATTTGATACTAAACACTACATACTTCTCACAACTTTTTCCAAACACAAAATATTTCTGACAACATTTTGTAAAAAACAAATTCTAATCGACGTAGAATATTTTTGTCATTCGTGCACACCAGTCCACATTATGTCGTTTCATTAAAACCCAAGGACAATATACTTCTAACAACTTTTTGCGCAAAACAAATGCAGATCGACATGACACATTTTTTTGTTATTTTAAAACCGGCCCTTATGGTTTTCTTTCTTTTAATATCACAGCAAAGTGTTCAATTTATTTTATTTAGAAATATTTGATTTTTATTTTGTTACCTACTTCATAATTTGGCAACACTGTTTGTATTAAAAAATAGTAGTTAATTATTAAATTTATAAATTAATATTGTCAATCCTAATAAAACTGTCATCGTCTTCAGAGAAGTTACTTTAGGAATATTTGGTTTTAATTTAGTTACTTCATCACACATTTGGCAACATTGACTTTTGACATTGGAAACGTCAAAATTTATATTAATTAAATACGTTATGTTTTAAACTTAAATTAGTTGTAACACCTTTGCTCAAGACTATTATATATGATACTGTATTTACTTCTTTAATATTAATGTTCTATAAGAAGTTACAATCGTTTAAAGTTCATAGACAGATTGTCAAAAGTGACAGATAACAGCGTGACTCTTCTTAAATTTAGACATGGCTACTAGGATCAATTGTTTCAAGTTATTAATTTTGCACAGTTTTTATTTTTTTACACAAGAACCACTCACAGTAAAAATATGAGACCCCCAAAAGGCACAACTACACATTATTCCCTGCAACTTAAAAAAAAATTACAACAATCTCTTTCATGGTTCAGGCAGTTAGGCTGTCCACAAAATTTGGCGATAGTCGTGATGAAAATAAATAAACATCACTACACATGCCTTTTAGTATATAGGACTAGCGAATTCTCGGCTACGCCGAGCATTCCCTAGAGCTCCGCTGTCAGTGCAAAAAACAAATGCCGATCGACATGAAACAATTATTTCATATTTGCACGTCAGGCCTCACCGAGACCTTTCATTAGATTGCAAACACGATATACTTCTAATAATATTTTGCAAAAAAAAAGCCGGTCGACATGAAACATTTTTGTCATTTATGTACCCCAACTCTCACCGAGACCTTTCATTTGATACCATGCACGACATACTTCTGACAACTTTCTGCATTAAACAAAAGTCGATCGACATGAAACATTTTTATCATATCTACACGTTAGCCCAAACCCAGACTTTTCATTTGATACCAAACACTATATACTTGTGACAACCTTTTGCAAGAAACAAAAGCCGATCGACATAGCACATTTTTAGTCAATTCTGCAGGCTAGCCCTCTCCGAGACCTTTCATTTGATACCAAACACGACATACTTCTGACAACTTTTTGCATAAAACAAAAGCCGATCGACATGGAACATTTTTGTCAATTCTGCCCGCTAGCCATCAACGAGACCTTTCATTTGAGACCAAACTCGACATACCTTTCAGAATTTTTTGCAATAAACAAAAGCCGAACAACATTGACCTGTTTTGTTAATTCTACACGCCTGCCCTTATCGAGCCTTTTCATTTGATACCAAATACCACATACTTCTCACAACTTTTTCAAAAAAACAAAAGCCGTTCGATATAGAACATTTTTGTTCATCCTGCACGCTAGCCCTCATCGTGACCTAGCCTAATATAACATTCACTGTCTTCGGTAACCTTTCATTTGGGAATATTTGTTCTTTGTTTAGTTATTTTATTAAACATTTGGCAACATTGACTGTTGTAATTTCAAAATACCCAAACACGACATTTTTCTGACAACATTATGCAAAAAACAAATTCTAATCTACATGGAACATTTTTTGTCATTCGTGCACACCAGTCCGTATTGTGTCGTTTCCTTAAAACCCAAGGACGACCTACTTCTAACAACTTTTTACGGAAAACAAATGCAGATCGACATGACACATTTTTTTTGTCATTTTAAAACTGGCCCTTATGGTTTTCTTTCTTTTGATAACAAACACAGCAAAGTGTTCAATATATTTTATTTAGGAATATTTGATTTTTATTTAGTTACATTATAATTTGGCAACACTGTTTGCATTAAAAAATAGTAGTTAATTTTTAAATTTATAAATTAATATTGTCAATCCTAATACAACTGCCACCGTCTTCAGTGAAGTTAGTTTAGGAATATTTGGTTTTAATTTAGTTACTTCATCACACATTTGGCAACATTGACTTTTGACATTGGAAACGTCAAAATTTATATTAATTAAATACGTTATGTTTTAAACTTAAATTAGTTGTAACACATTTGCTCAAGTCTATTATTCATGATACTGTTTTTAAATCTTTGATATCAATGTTCTATTAAAAGATATAATCATTTAAAGTTCATAGGCAGATTGTCAAAAGTGACGGATGACGGCGTGATTCTTCTTAAAGTTAGACCTGGCCTCTGGGATCCATTGTTTCCAGGCAGCATTTGTGCACAATTTTAATTTTTTACACGAAAAATACTAATAGTAAAAATATGAGACACCCAAAAGGCACCAGATCTCATTAGCCCCCACATATTAAAAAAAAAATTATAACAATCACTTGCATGGTTTAGGCTGTAGGCGTTTACCAAAGTTACTCGATGCTCGTGATGAATCCATAGATATATATATATATATATATATATATATATATATATATATATATATATATATATATATATATATATATATATAGTGAATCTAATCGTTTAGTATATAGGACTAGCGAATTCTCGGCTACGCCGAGCATTCCCTAGAGCTCCGCTGTCAGTGCAAAAAACAATTGCCGATCGACATGAAACAATTATTTCATATTTGCACGTCAGGCCTCACCGAGACCTTTCATTAGATTGTAAACACGATATACTTCTAATAATATTTTGCAAAAAACAAAAGCCGGTCGACATAAAACATTTTTGTCATTTATGTACCCCAACTCTCGCCGAGACCTTTCATTTGATACCAAACACGACATACTTCTGACAACTTTTTGCATAAAACAAAAGCCGATCGACATGAAACATTTTTGTCAATTCTGCACGCTAGCCCTCAACGAGACTTTTCATTTGATACCAAACACCACACACTTCTGACAATTTTTTGCAAAAAACAAATACCGATCGACATAGTACATTTTTGTCAATTCTGCAGGCTAGCCCTCTCCGAGACCTTTCATTTGATACCAAACACGACATACTTCTGACAACTTTTTGCATAAAACAAAAGCCGATCGACATGGAACATTTTTGTCAATTCTGCACGCTAGCCCTTAACGAGACCTTTCATTTGAGACCAAACTCGACATATCTTTGAGAAATTTTTGCAAAAACAAAAGCCGATCAACATTGATCTTTTTTCTTAATTCTACACGCCAGCCCTTATCGAGCCTTTTCATTTGATACCAAACACCACATACTTCTCACAACATTTTCCAAAAAACAAAAGCCGTTCGATATAGAACATTTTTGTTCATTTTTCACGCTAGCCCTCATCGTGACCTAGCCTAATATAACATTCACTGTCTTCAGTAACCTTTCATTTGGGAATATTTGTTCTTTGTTTAGTTACTTTATTAAACATTTGGCAACATTGACTTTTGTAATTTGAAAATACCCAAACACGACATTTTTCTGACAACATTATGCAAAAAACAAATTCTAATCTACATGGAACATTTTTGTCATTCGTGCACACCAGTCCGTATTGTGTCGTTTTTTACGGAAAACAAATGCAGATCGACATTTTAAAACTGGCCCTTATGGTTTCCTTTCTTTTGATAACAAACACAGCAAAGTATTCAATTTATTTTATTTAGGAATATTTGATTTTTATTTAGTTACTTTATAATTTAGCAACACTGTTTGCATTAAAAAACAGTAGTTAATTTTTAAATTTATAAATTAATTTTGTCAACCCTAATACAACTGCCACCGTCTTCAGTGAAGTTAGTTTAGGAATATTTGGTTTTAATTTAGTTACTTCATCACGCATTTGGCAACATTGACTTTTGACATTGAAAACGTCAAAATTTATATTAATTAAATACGTTATGTTTTAAACTTAAATTAGTTGTAACACATTTGCTCAAGTCTATTATTCATGATACTGTTTTTAAATCTTCGATATCAATGTTCTATTAAAAGATATAATCATTTAAAGTTCATAGGCAGATTGTCAAAAGTGACGGATGACGGCGTGATTCTTCTTAAAGTTAGACATGGCCTCTGGGATCCATTGTTTCAAGGCAGCATTTGTGCACAGTTTTAACTTTTTTCACGAAAACTACTAATAGGAAAAATATGAGACACCCAAAAGGCACCAGATCTCATTAGCCCCCACATATTAAAAAAAAAATTATAACAATCCCTTGCATGGTTCAGGCTGCAGGCGATTACAAAAATTACTCGATGCTCGTGATGAATCTATAGATAGATAGATATATAGATATATAGATAGTGAATCTAATCGTTTAGTATAGTGACTAGCGAATTCTCGGCTACGCCGAGCATTCCCTAGAGCTCCGCTGTCAGTGCAAAAAACAAATGCCGATCGACATGAAACAATTATTTCATATTTCCACTTCAGGCCTCACCGAGACCTGTCATTAGATTGCAAAAAAGATATACTTCTAATAATTTTTTGCAAAAGACAAAAGCAGGTCGACATGAAACATATTTGTAATTTATGTACCCCAGCGCTCACCGAGACCTTTCATTTGTTATCATACACGACATACTTCTGACAACTTTCTGCATAAAACAAAAGTCGATCGACATGAAACATTTTTATCATATCTACACGCTAGCCCACACCGAGACTTTTCATTTGATACCAAACACTATATACTTGTGACAACCATTTGCAAAAAACAAAAGCCGATCGACATTGATCATTCTCGTTAATTCTGCACACCAGCCTTCATTGAAACCTTTCATTTGATACCAAACACCATACACTTCTAACAACTTTTTGCAAAAAAACAAATACCGATCGACATAGCACATTTTTGTCAATTCTGCACGCTATACCCTTCTGCATAAAACAAAAGTCGATCGACATGAAACATTTTTATCATATCAACACGCTAGCCCACACCGAGACTTTTCATTTGGTACCAAACACTATATACTTGTGACAACCTTTTGCAAAAAACAAAAGCCGATCGACATTGACCATTTTTATTAATTCTGCACACCAGCCTTCATTTAAACCTTTCATTTAATATTAAACACTACACACTTCTGACAACTTTTTGCAAAAAACAACTACCAATCGACATCGATATGGAACATTTTTGTCAATTCCGCACGCCAGCCCTCAACGAGACCTTTCATTTGAGACCAAACTCGACATACCTTTGAGAAATTTTTGCAAAAAACAAAAGCCGATCAATATTGACCTTTTTTGTTAATTCTACACGCCAGTCCTTATCGAGGCTTTTAATTTGATACCAAACACCACATACTTCTCACAACTTTTTGCAAAAAAAACAAAAACCGATCGACATAGCACATTTTTGTCAATTTTGCACGCTAGCCCTCAACAAGACGTTTCATTTGAGACCAAACTCGACATTCCTTTGAAACTTTTTGTAGAAAACAAAAGCCGATCGGAATGGAACATTTTTATTAATTCTGCACGCTAGCCCTCAACGAGACCTTTCATTTGAGACCAAACACGATATACTTCTAATAATTTTTTGCAAGAAATAAAAGCCGGTCGACATGAAACATTTTTGTCATTTATGTACCGCAGCCCTCACCGAGACCTTTTATTTGATATCAAACACGACATACTTTTGACAACTTTCTGCAAAAAACAAAAGTCGATCGACATGAAATATTTTTATCATATCTACACGCTAGCCCACACCGAGACTTTTCATTTGATACCAAACACTATATACTTGTGACAACCTTTTGCGAAAAACAAAAGCCGATCGACATTCACCATTTTCGTTAATTCTGCACACCAGCCTTCATTGAAACCTTTCATTTGATACGAAACACCACACACTTCTGACAACTTTTTGCAACAAACAAATACCGATCGACATAGCACATTTTTGTCAATTCTGCACGCTAGCCCTCTCCGAGACCTTTCATTTGATACCAAACACGACATACTTCTGACAACTTTTTGCATAAAACAAAAGCCGATCGATATGGAACATTTTTGCAAATTCTGCACGCTAGCCCTCAATGAGACCTTTCATTTGAGACCAAACTCGACATACCTTTGAGAAATTTTTGCAAAAAACAAAAGCCGATCAACATTGAACATTTTTGTTAATTCTACACGCCAGCCCTTATCGAGCCTTTTCATTTGATTCCAAACACCACATACTTCTCACAACTTTTTCCAAAAAACAAAAGCCGTTCGATATATAACATTTTTGTTTATTTTGCACGCTAGCCCTCATCGTGACGTAGCCTAATATAACATTCACTGTGTTCAGTAACGTTCATTTGGGAATATTTGTTCTTTGTTAAACATTTGGCAATATTGACTTATGTAATTTGAAAATACCCCAACACGACATTTTTCTGACAACATTTTGCAAAAAACAAATTCTAATCTACGTAGAACATTTTTGTCATTCATGCACACCAGTCCGTATTGTGTCGTTTCCTTAAAACCCAAGGACGACCTACTTCTAACAACTTTTTACGAAAAACAAATGCAGATTGACATGACATATTTTTTTGTCATTTTAAAACTGGCCGTTATGGTTTCCTTTCTTTTGATAACAAACACAGTAAAGTATTCAATTTATTTTATTTAGGAATATTTGATTTTTATGTAGTTACTTTATAATTTGGCAACACTGTTTATATTAAAAAATAGTAGTTAATTTTTAAATTTATAAATTAAGATTGTCAACCCTAATACAACTGCCACCGTCTTCAGTGAAGTTAGTTTAGGAATATTTGGTTTTAATTTAGTTACTTCATCACACATTTGGCAACATTGACTTTTGACATTGGAAACGTCAAAATTTATATTAATTAAATACGTTATGTTTTAAACTTAAATTAGTTGTAACACATTTGCTCAAGTCTATTATTCATGATACTGTTTTTAAATCTTTGATATCAATGTTCTATTAAAAGATATAATCATTTAAAGTTTATAGGCAGATTGTCAAAAGTGACGGATGACGGCGTGATTCTTCTTAAAGTTAGACATGGCCTCTGGGATCCATTGTTTCAAGGCAGCATTTGTGCACAGTTTTAACTTTTTTCACGAAAACTACTAATAGGAAAAATATGAGACATCCAAAAGGCACCAGATCTCATTAGCCCCCACATACTAAAAAAAAAATTATAATAATCACTTGCATGGTTCAGGCTGTAGGCGATTACAAAAGTTACTCGATGCTCGTGATGAATCTATAGAAAGTGATATGAAAGAAAGTGAATCTAGCCTTTTAGTATAGGAGACTAGCGAATTCTCGGCTACGCCGAGCATTCCCTAGAGCTCCGCTGTCAGTGAAAAAAACAAATGCCGATCGACATGAAACAATTATTTCATATTTGCACGTCAGGCCTCACCGAGACCTTTCATTAGATTGCAAACACGATATACTTCTAATAATATTTTGCAAAAAACAAAAGCCGGTCGACAAGAAACATTTTTGTCATTTATGTACCTCAACTCTCACCGAGACCTTTCATTTGATACCGTACCATACACGACATACTTCTGACAACTTTCTGCATTAAACAAAAGTCGATCGACATAAAACATTTTTATCATATCTACACGCTAGCCCACACCGAGACTTTTCATTTGATACCAAACACTATATACATGTGACAACCTTTTACAAAAAACAAAAGCCGATCGACATTGACCATTTTCGTTTACTCTGCACACCAGCCTTCATTGAAACCTTTTATTTGATACCAAACACGACATACTTCTGACAACTTTTTGCATAAAACAAAAGCCGATCGACATGGAACATTTTTGTCAATTCTGTACGCTAGCTCTCAACGAGACCTTTCATTTGAGATCAAACTCGACATATCTTTGAGAATTTTTTGCAAAAAACAAAAGCAGATCAACATTGATCTTTTTTGTTAATTCTACACGCCAGCACTTATCGAGTCTTTTCATTTGATACCAAACACCACATACTTCTCACAACTTTTTCCAAAAAACAAAACCCGATCGACATTGCACATTTTTGTCAATTCTGCCCGCTAGCCCTCTCCGAGACCTTTCATTTGATACCAAACACAACATACTTCTCCCAACTTTTTTTAAGAAACAAAAGCAATTCGATGTAGAAAATTTTTTTTAGACATTTTGCACGCTAGCCCTCATCGTGACCTAGCCTATTGTAACATTTACTGTCTTCAGTAACGTTCATTTGGGAATATTTGTTTTTTCTTTATTAAACATTTGGCAATTTTGCAAAAAACAAATTCTAATCTACGTAGAACATTTATGTCATTCGTGCACACCAGTCCGTATTGTGTCGCTTCCTTAAAACCCAAGGACGACCTACTTCTAACAACTTTTTACGAAAAACAAATGCAGATCGACATGACACATTTTTTTGTCATTTTAAAACTGGCCCTTATGGTTTCCTTTCTTTTAATAACAAACACAGCAAAGTATTTATTTTATTTAAGAATATTTGATATTTATTTAGTTACTTTATAATTTGGCAACACTGTTTGTATTAAAAAATAGTAGTTAATTTTTCAATTAATAAATTAATATTGTCAACCCTAATACAACTGCCACCGTCTTCAGTGCAGTTAGTATAGGAATATTTGGTTTTAATTTAGTTACTTCATCACACATTTGGCAACATTGACTTTTGACATTGGAAACGTCAAAATTTATATTAATTAAATACATTATGTTTTAAACTTAAATTAGTTGTAGCATCTTTGCTCAAGTCTATTATTTATGAAATTATTTTTAAATCTTTGATATCAATGTTCTATTAAAAGATATAATCATTTAAAGTTCATAGACAGATTTTCAAAAGTGACGGATGACGGCGTGATTCTTCTTAAATATGGACATGGCTTCTGGGATCCATTGTTTCAAGGCAGCATTTGTGCACAGTTTTAATTTTTTACACGCAAATTACTAACAGTAAAAATATGAGACACCCAAAAGGCACCAGATCTCATTAGCCCCCACATATTAAAAAAAAAATTATAACAATCACTTGCATGGTTCAGGCTGTAGGCCTTTACAAAAGTTACTCGATGCTCGTGATGAATCTATAGATAGATAGATAGTGAATCTAATCGTTTAGTATATAGGACTAGCGAAGGCTCAGCTACGCTGAGCTTCACTAGGCCTCCGGCATCAATGAAGTATTTACAGTTGACGTCTAATTTCATTTCTGTACACCAGCTCTCAACGAGACCTTTCATATGATACCAAACACGACATACTTGTGACAAATTTTGCAAAAAAAAACAAAAGCCGATCGACCTGGCAAATTTTTGTTATTTCAATATGGCTGCCCTACTCGAGTGCTTTCATTTGATACCAAACACGGCATACTTCTGATATTTTTTCACAAAAACAAAAGCCGATCAAAAATTTTATGATTTCTGCAAGCCAGCTCTTATCGACTCCTTTCATACGATACCAAACACAACATACTTCTGACAACTTTTCGCTGAAAACAAAAGCCGATCGACATGGGACTATTTTATCATTTTTGCAAGCTAAGCCCTTGTCCAGTGCTTTCAATTAATACCAAGCACGGTATACCTTAGACAAATTTTTCATTGCTATAATCAAATTTTTAGGCTGTAAACCTTAATTACAAGTTCATTTTTGTTAAAAAAAAGGATTAATTAAAATACGCCTTGTGGTTGATATAATCAAAATTAAAATTTTATAAAATTTGATTACATTTTCTTCTATTATCTTACTCAAAATTTTCACTTCGTTTTAGACTATTGCATTTAACGAACAAACCTTTTGAATGGATAATTTTGGGGAACAAATTATAATAATTTGAAGAAGAATTTATAATATTTACCGACATACCTCCTTAATAAAACAGTTATTATTCAACAAAGTAGATTACTTGCTTCACTTGAAAGTAATTTTGCTTACATTTAAGGAAGTTACTACAAGTTTTTTAGTTGATATAATCAAATGTGTTGTTTGTAAACCTTAATGGTATATATGACCTAATTTCTTTTTTTCCATTTTATGGTTCTGTACAAAAAATAAAATACCCGTATTTTTTTAAATCGCTCTAGTATTGATAATTCCGGAGAAAAACATTAATAAAATTTTGGAGAGGGGATATGTGACGTCACGTAGGAAACTTTGAGGATATCTCCGTTTATCATTGTTATTAAAAATTAACTTAATTAAAACATGCCTTATGATTGTAGTGATCAAAGTTTAAATTTTATAAATTAAATGTAATCATAATTTAAGCTTTGTTTTGCACTATTTACTTATGAGAAATCATCTTATTTCATTTTAAAATATCATAGAATTTCGTAAAATCTAACCGTTTTGTAATCGGAAAATTTCATCAGTAATTTAATAACATACATAAAGAATTAAAAAAAAAAGTCGGCCGACGTAAATCATATTTGTCATTTCTGCACGTCAGAAAACATTAATTACAATGACATAATAACAATAATAAACTCTCAGGTAAATATTTTTTTATTTCCGTAACTGTCTGATTTTTAGCGCAAAAGATACATTTTTTATTTAATATATCTCATACTACAGACGTGCAGTTCCATCAGATATGATATTATTTGATGTAGAATTGAAATTTGAACATCTTTGTACTTTTGTAGTTTTGCTCTAAATGCATCAGGAGAGAAAGTATTCGTAATTTTTTGAAATCACAGTTGTATAGGTACCGGGTGTAGAAATGAAAAGTGGCACATAGCGATTTCAATGTTATTTTTTTCATACTTCTGTATCTCTTTACCTATTTATTTTAGCGCTAAAAGCTTTAGAATATAAGTAGTTCAAAAATTAAAAAGGCTTCCTATAAATTAAAATTACTTTCATAATTATTCATATTTAACGATATATTAATTAAATAAAATTTATAGTTTTTTAGAAAATGAATTAAGATTGCCTTGGTAAATAAAACAAATTTTTGATTAAATTATCTATCAACACTTTTCACTCATCAATAAATTATTATTTTATTTAAAATTATTGTATTCTTGTATTAAAGATAACAATAACTCTGTTTATAAAATTAATTACCATACAATATTATTTTTGAATTAATACATCTATGTTTTTAAGCAATATATACACATAATTTTTATAGGTTTAACAATACCGTTTAAACCAGTCTTTGTAAAATTTGTTTCTGTGTATATCGGACGAATATTATTGCATCTGCTAAAGAAGGAATCGATATAAGTATTCAACAATTAAATATTTTTATATTTAATTTTATATGTATAAGCATTAAAATATTATTTTTAGGCATAAATGAAATTTATATTCTAAGCTAAAACAAGAACATAATAATATTTTGGTTACATTGCGACATGCCAAACTAACTGGTGGCGCTAGTGTTGTTTTATTTATTTCCAAATCACCAGTATGATGTGAAAATAAAAAAACTGAATCTCCAGAGTAATTCTAAAGGGCTTTTATAATATTTATTATTGAAAATAAAATTATGAAATATTTGATCAAAATGCATAAAACTTTATTACTATGTACAAAAATAGATTACTATACCCATTATTTCATGTGTTTGTAACAAATATACAATTAAAAATTATTCAGAACAAACTGAATGAAATATTTAAAATAAAAGTCGTGAATCTTTGGAATTAATGTAGATAGAAACTTTTCATCTCTTTCTACGAATAATGAAAGAATTTCGGTAACATAAGTACCTAGAGTACCATCATAATAAATGACTACTAATTTCATTCCGTGAAAGATAATTTTGATTGTATTGTAATATCGTAGTTTTTTCATTAACGATATTTAATTTTATTTCTTGTCAGATTGAAAATGAAATGTAAATATAGTATAATAAAATCACCTAAAATAATTGCGTAATTTAAATTCTAATTTCCTTGCTATCTACAACAGTTAAAAATTTACGTACATAACTAACTTCACGCGTTTAACAAGCACCAGAACTCGCGAATATCAGTGGCATTCAAACAACCTAATCTAACCTCTCTACGTCCGACCTGTTATACCGACGAAGGGTTTATATTAATTGAAAAAAAAATTAAAGCTAACCTGACCTAACTGAGTGTATGCAGACAGAGGGTTTACATAAATTTAAAAAAACTACCTTAAAATTAACCTTTCATAACTGAGTATATGATAATGGCGGTAACATCCATACCTATTGATATTCGCTGGAATTGAGAATGCGCGAGTATAATGTGCACTCTGCCTTACGTTTGAAGATAGTTACGTACCAGTTAGTAAACGTCAACCGTTTTTTGTATGTTTTTCATAAACCAGAGATGAGTTGTATTTTTTTTTTACATTTAAATAATGACACATCGTCAACATGTTTCTTATGTAAAATTTTAAATATATATGAATGCATATGTTTTGTTCTCTGTACTCTAAGCACAATAAGAAGAATTTTGTAGAAGCGCGCGTTATTTAAATTACAAATGGGGTATGTGACTATAATTAAATTTCAGTACATAAGTCCTAAAATATAACAACTAACCACCCTAACTTCTCATTGTAATAATAAAAACTAAACAATTGTTTGTAAGAAGAAAGTTATTAGCAATTTCATCATTTACAAAAACTAGGTAGACTGTTTCTTACAGTAACCGCCTACCTAACTTCTTTTACGGTTCGGCCACGATGATGTCGCAGCATCCCCTCCCCAAATCTTTAATAATTTACAAAAAATATGGATTTTTTTTCTGTATTACATATATAAAAATCAAAATTTAGTCACATTCCGCATTGTAATTTTATTCAATTAAAAAAATTCAACAGAAAAGGGAACAAATATCTTCATATTTACTTACACCATCCATAAAGCATTACGTTGTTACTAACGTGTCGTTTAGAATACACATTTAGTTTTGATTTCATTTCACGGTTGTAATTAATAAATAAAGTAGAAACGAATCCGTAAACACATACTTTATTTATGTAGTTTCACAGAAATATTACCTACTTCCGTATATTTACTAATAAAATCAAGTCTTTTTATAACGATTATTTAGTTCTAGAGTTTATAATTTGTCATTTAAGTTTCGTATTTCGTTTTATAGTAACGTCGAATATCTTATAGGCCTAAAATTTACCAGTTTTCATTTAGAAAAATACATAGAAATCTAACCGTAAGTATAAGTATTTTTATAAAGGACATGCTGTACTAAACACGAACACACATTTTCATTTCAATTTGTACTAAGTAAAAGGAAGTATTGTACTCGCGAAAATTTTCGGTTTTGAGTTTTCATTTTGACCATCCCTGAATCCATTTTGCCTAGTTTCAGCGTGACAAAACGTACGTATGTCTCAAAAACAAATGGCCATAAAATTCTTAATTTTTTTTATATATGACTGCTATAACATCTAGTTTAGCACCTCCCTTTTTTATTGCAATCGGCATTGCCAAAAGGGCACTTTGCTTATAGTGTTTTCTTGAATTTTTAACATAACTCAGAAAAGATTAACAGTAGAATGTTGAAATTTTGTTTGCTATAATATCTAGTTATTACCTCCATTTTTGGTTCCAATTGTCCTTTCTAAAAGAGTAGTTTAATTTTTGTAGGAAACATTTAATTTATTAAATTGACATTGACAGCTGGCAAAATATATTACTGAGAATTATGTACGAAATAAATGATAACAACATCTCTTTCTTTACAAGTTTTCCAGCGATTACAATAATTTTGTGTAGTGCAATAAGAAATAGTGATAAACATTTTTATATATTTTTTTTTTAAATGATCCATTTTGAAGGGAAGTTCGAAGATATGAAACGAATGGAAGTTAAAGCATGATTAGCCGTGTAGAATGATCTCACTTTCCAGCGATGACAGTAATTCTTCTTAAATTTAGACATGGTTTCTGGATCTTCTGTGTCAAGTTACACTTTGGCTCAGTTTTAATTTAATTACGCAAAAGTATGCACGGTAAAAATATGAGACCTCAAAAAGGCACTATTCCTTATGAAACCACATATAATGGTATAAAATTTTAAATTATTACATAAATGGTTTGACCTGTATGGGATGACCAAAAACCGGCGACTGCGATTCCAAAATTTTTTTCACTAACGTGAAATTATTTAACAATTAAAATTTGGTGGAATATGTATTTATATTATGAAAAGTATTTTAATAATAATATATTTATATAAATGGGAAACGTCAAAATTTCTAAAATAAAAATTGTACATCTGATGTGATGTTTTATTTGTGTATAATTGTATTTCTTAAACGAAACTTTCATTATAATAGCAATAAAAATAGGAACTAATTTCACATATATATATATATATATATATATATATATATATATATATATATATATATATATATATATATTTTGAAAAATATTGCCATGGGTACAAATAAAATTTATTAGTAATTATTGAAAAAAAAAAATTTGATACGACCGTAGTGCAGCAGAAATGGAAGAAGAAAAGAGTAAGTAATTATTTTAAATTATAATTTATTACTTATTGTTATTAATAGATTTATATTTTCCTACGGCAGGTACAATGGAAGACATAAAAAGAGAAATTAAAGAAACTGAAAATTATATGAAAGAATTAAGGCGACAGTTACAGACAATGGAAGGGAAGGAGGACGGGAAGGAGGACGCGAAGGAGGACGGGAAGGAGGACGGGAAGGAAAACGATGAGAGGAAGAAAGAAGAAAGTATTCGCGGCAGAAGTCACGAAAGTTTCCGCGGCCGTGGAAGTTTTCGTGGCCGAGGAAATTTTCGAGGTAATGGTAATTATCGTGGCGGCCGAGGCCAGAGAAATTACCGTGGGTGGAATCGTGGCCGTTCATATTGGGCCCACCACAATGCTACAGTAAGGAAGAAACATCAACATATTTATATATTTTTATAACTCATACAATTTTTTTTTATAGAATACTAAGAAGTGGTGGGCGGCGTACAAGTTAGTAAATAAGTTACTAAGTAAATAATTTTTTTTTTTTAGTTAATAAAATTTGTTCTTAAGTTATAAATTGTTCATTCTTCATTGTTTTCTTCTAATGCTGTGTTAGAGTGAATGTTTGCCCGAGCTGCTTCGTTCTGATTTTTTATTTGTCCCCTTGTTGTGATAGTGACCTACGATTGACAGATCGAATTAGCGTACAGTGAACTTATAGAAGGAGCAAAAATGAATGTATTCAGAGTGTTTAGAATAGAGTCAGGAAAAGAAAATTATTTTTATTAATTCTATTAAAGCACGTATGAGTCTCTAACTTTTCTTATTCCTCTTTTTATTTATATTATCAAAATTTTATAAATAAATTCTACCCAAGCTCCGTATACAAGACTTTATAAATTAATTGCTGTTAAAAGATTATTATGACATATGGACATGATAAAAAGAATTTTTATATACTCCCAGTGTATAATGAACAGATTAATATGTAATGTTTGTAATTAATAAAATCGTGTGTCAATCAAACCAAATTATATTCAAGAAACCAATGTAATTTATTAATTTTAACAATGATCGCATGCAAACTCAGTTAATGCTAACAACTATACAGTATTGTAAAAAAATATATAGTATTTGGTGTCATAGACCGTATTTATTTGTAACTTTTTAAGTAACCTGATATGTTAATTCTGTTTACTTCGTACGTTTGAAGTAACCTAGAACAGATCTCGAACTGATCAAACTTATCCAGCTATTTTGCTGGGATGATGAGTTGAACATACATATTTTCTATCTTTGTTTAGAAATTTCTTTCTCGTTCTATATCTGTCAGAACACCACTTAAAATTTTCACTTACTATGAAATTTGATTGTTTATTTGGTACCAATATGAATAAGTTTAAGTTTGCATTCACATTTTCCAAATAAATACAGCCTACTAAAATATTTTTAAAATTTGAGGTTATATTGAATTTTCAATTTTGACGTTTAAAGTAAATGTCATCTAGCAAACATTTACAGTTAAATATAACCAATTATAAATTATAATACATTATATTGAAGCTGTGTCCAGTTCTCTACTTACTTTTTTATTCCTAAGAACAAATATGAACATAATTTGTATAGAATGAAATTGCAAACGTCATTGATTTATCGGAATGTCGGTAACAAAGGTACCATAATTAATAAATGACAAATAATTTTATTCCATGTGTAGGGCACGAGAGCAGCACCGTCGACTTTGCCCAAGCCTCTCATCTCATTTCACAGAATTCCAGTGGCGGAAATTTAAATAAAAGTCAAAATATACTCTTCCATCGAAAACAAGTTGTATTTATATAGATTTAATGTTCACTGACATTGTTATACTATTTTACGTTTAATAAATCATTTAAAACATACTAATAAAATTTGCTTTCAAATGTCGATCTTGTCCCTCTTATCTCACTTCAGACCATTCTATGATTGTTTCATTTCACGTCATTCCATGATTGCCTTATTTCATACCAATCCAGGCGGAAGAGAAAAAGTGGTGGCAGAAATTTAAATCGACGGCATTGGCGGGTTTTGTATTAATTCCATTTTGCGATTTCCATGTGTGGTTTATCAATTGCGCTCTTTTAAGTGTTTCTCGTGTTAGTTATTTGTTGTCGATTTTGTTATTATTGTTGAGTTTGTTATTGTTGTTGAGTTCGTTATTGTTATTTTTGTTCTTTATTGAGAATGAGAGGTGATATATGATTTGGCTAGTGTCTATTGCGTCCTGGAATACAAAAACAATAAACTCAACAACAATAACAAAATCAACAACGACTAATACTGACACAAGAAACACTAAAAGGTGCAATGGATAAACCACACAGAGATCGCAGAGGCAGAATGGAATGAATACAAAACCCGCCAATGCCGTCGATTTAAATTTCTGCCACTTCTTTTCCGCCTGAAATAAGTGCGAACTGAGAACATAGAATGGTGTGAAATGAGCTGAGGCTTGGGCACAGGTTGACGGTGCTCTCGTGCCCTATAATTAATGAAAATTGAAGGTGCATTCACATCAAACAAATTAGTGGCATAGGTAGAATTAGTGGTTTTGGTTGAGGTAACAAAATTAAAAAATTAAGGTCTAGCTTTCCAAATAAAGAAAATATAGAATTGGCTGATGTACCGCCATTATTCTTTGGCGGGAAAATTTGAATATGAATTACGGACCATATTTTTTATAGTACAGGACAAGATATTTGGTTAATCCCTTAAGCTTGGTAATAGATGCGGCTAACCCTCACAACGGGTGATGAGTCTTAAATATGTAGGGGCGGTATTAATAAAAATTTCATATTCTTATAACTGTGATGAGGATCAAAAATGGAAAGAAAATTAACCATTCCCCATTAGGCTGGATTAGTTTTTACATAAATAAAATAAAAATTTGTTTGTTTTAGTACGTATAAACCAAACATTTTTACCAGTATTATATATACCTATTTAAAAATTTGAAATCAGTCCCTGCATTTTTGTACCATAAATTTGGGGATAATCCCATGTTTACGGTATGCTAGTAGGGGGTGATGTAATCCAATTCTCAATTATGTTGTCCAGCACTATACCAATATTTTATTTGAAAATTGTTAAATAGTTATTGTAACAAAAGCAAAAGACTTTTACAAACTGCAACTTTTTTTATCATTTTAATAGTATTATACAATGAAGTATTGAAATATTTCATTTAAAAAATGATATAATTTAAAACAGTTGTTTGATTTCTGCTGTCAACTAACTGTCAGCTGTGAAAAATATTTGATTTGATAAACGTCAAAATTTTCTTTTCGCATTTTAACTAATTTTGGAATTTAGTTTTCTAAAAAATGTTGTTTGATTCTTGATTGCGAAATGCTTTTGCATTCTCGAGTGCAAAAGTGACATTTCACAATCAAGAATAAAAAATAACAACGTCTTAAACAAATGTTTAATTATAACTTAGATACACAAAATAGGAAAGTAATAAATTATTAAAACATTACCATATATAATAATGTCAATAAGTTATACAGCAAGAAGCTTCTGGACGGGACGAATCAGTCTCCAGGATTCCCTGTAAATGCTAACGGAAAACCGCCCAAAAAACGTTAGCAAAAGACGATCACTATACACAAAGAATAATTTGAAATAATGAGATATATCAGTAGTAAAAAAATGACTTACATTATTTAAATATATTGGAATTGTTTCATCTATAAAGGATGAGCGTTTTGTCGCAGACGGATTGGGCTAAGTATCTATAATCTATAACCAAATAAAATAAAATATATTATGGCCGCAAAGAACTTTAGTAAGAATTTGACTTACTTTATTTGAACACTGCAAACTTTTCTTGTAGAATTTATAATGCAATATTTGAGAAATTGTTCTTTCAGCTAATGTAGTAACTTTATTGTATATTTTGTCTGAAAAAAATTTAATGAGTAAATATTAATAATTAGTTACAAATAAATATTACCTATGTTTAATAAATTATTTGATAATTCGAAGAAGTATTCTGCCAGTGATGAAAGCGTTGTGCATTCTGTTAAATAAAAAATAATAATTAATAAAGATGTTTTTTTTAATATAAATGTATTTACCATTCTTATTAAACTTTGTCTATAATATTGAAGTTTTTCCAATGGCAGGAAAATTGTCAGCGAATAGGTTTCAAAGTTCGGTTCCAAAATATTCAATATCGCTTCTCAGTCGAGATTATTGTTGACAAGTATTTCAAAAAGACATTCTGGTGAAACTCCTGTCCTCTACAAATAAAGACTAATATAATTGAGGAAGATTATTTTCTTTTAATTGTTACCTCCTTTTTACAGTGGATTCAGTGTCTGACATCAAAATATAAACTACTATATTTCATTTATCATTTGAATTAAAATATGCTATATGCTTCGATTAAAATTGAATTATTTTCTTGTGATTGAAATGAATGAAATATTTAACGAAGAAACATTCAACTTGTAGATTTTATCCCAGGGTATGATCGATCCAGTTTTCTGTTTTTAAAAAGGAACATTATTAATTTATATAAAATATGTAAACATTCAAACACTTTTTTTATAAAAAAAAATGTTCGCCCCAGTTGAAAAAACTTCGGTATTACGATTTCACATAAGTAATTGTCCAAATACTGGTATACTTGTATCCCATATTTATTATATTCGACATAGTTTACAGCCATAATGCAGTGTAGATTTCAGTTTTTATTATCTAAAAATATGAAATACAAAAATTTTATTTCCCAGAACTTGATAATAACATACCATATTATATCGATGTGAATCAAATGAAATTTTTTTGATATTTGTGTATCTTTATTATATACTATGAATTTAACTTTTAATTAGTTACAAAAGTTAAACAAATCATTCTACATTTTTTTTTAAGAAATATATAATTTTGAAAAAGTTTTCTGACATTATATTTTAATTTTTATTAGAAATTATTTGAGTTGCCAGATAATTTTTAATACAAATAAATTAAATAATTTAAAAATATGAATGTATAATAATATTAATAAAAATTTCATTTACATTTTAGATAATTTATAGAAATATGTCACTCAACTCAACAAATTATTAAAAGAATACGATTTGTTTACTAACTGTAGTTATTATTGTTAAAATTGTATAATCTTTCATATAAAATAAAATACAAATTTTGATAACCTGGCAACTCGATTTCATACAAACATTTACACACTTTCATACTTTTGCGATTTATTACTCTCTTATTTTTCTTTTATTGGATCGCTTTGTGGTTTTTTTATTATTATTATTTTATAATGTCTTGTGCTTCATTTGCTTCATTCCAGCCAGCCAATTTGTGACGATTAATTATGATGAAGCTTATTTTTTCTTATTTATTTTTTAAATTTTTTTAACCACGGGCTATTATAATATTGAAGCAAAGTACAGCAAAAATCCCAAATACCACTGGTATAGGGTTTTAAAGTATTATGTAACAAGTCATTGTCTTGCCAAGTCTACCAAGGAATTATAGATAATATGGTACACATTATGTACATAAAAATGTAATTTAAAACAAAAAAAATATAAATTGAATGTACTCTTACCAAATAAATTGCAGTTAATATTTGTACTTTTGTAGTTTTTTAAAATGAAAATCTTGTTACTCAAAATCATACAACAGTGACAATGACTTAATTACATAACACTTCAAAACCCACCAGCAGTAGATGGAATTTTTACCATACTTTGCGGTTTTGTAGTAGTATGTAGTATATTGCCAAATAAATGTGGATTTATATTCTGTTGCATGAATTTTGAGGTACAATGGTAGACTGGCCCGCCCACATGTTGCGATTTATTATATACTTTTGTTTAACGTCACATTTCTAATACATATTATAGAGAGACGCAACATGTTTTAACTTAAGCCTGGTATTAGATAGTTTTTGTATAACGTCTTTCTTTTTGATGGTATTAATTAAAAATTATTGACAGAAGTATTGTTTAAGCTCTATTACATTAAAGAAAAATATTAATGCAAACTAATGACTGTTGTATTATAATAAAAGAATGTTTCTTTAACCAAATAGAGGGAAAATAAATGGAATAAAATATAATTTTATTATATTTGTCTTTTAATGTAAAAAACAATAAATATTTTTTATATAAACCTGCATATAAAAAAGTTTCCTTTTTACCATTAGATGTAGGGACCTTTTTATCAGAAAATAAAATTTGTAATGTACATATATTTTTTTAAAATATTAGTAACTCATAGACTAAACCAGGATTTTAGACGTTATAGAAACTTTTTCTAATACTAAACCATTGCTTTATACTTTTTATTTTATTTATGATTTTCATTGTGAGTATTTTTTTATTATCTTTTATCATAATATTTCTTACATTTTCATTTTGTTTAGATTGTGATTGCTTTATATTTAATTTATTACATACTTATAATAATTAGTTTTATAAATAATTGCCTTTTACAATTATTCTTTTTATTATACCTTCATTTTGGCAAGGTCCGTAAAATATGTAAAAGGCGCAATGGTTTTATCAGACTTAAGTTCTTTTTGTTTTAATCTTTTACAATATTTTACGAACCACTTTTCATGTTGAAATAATTTTTCATTTTTATATTAATTACATGCAGTGTATATAAAATATATTGTATATTATATTATATTTAACAAATCAAATATTGTCATCATAATAACTTTTTTATTATAATACATGTTTTAATTTATTTATTTCATTCATATTATTTTGTATCAAATTTATCAATAATGTTTCAACATGTTTTTAATTTATAATTTAAATTGATCTTTATTGCTTTCTTATATAAGATTTTTATATTTTATTAATTTAATTTTAATAAACATGTACTTAATATTTTTTTTTTGTTGTATAATTGGTTCAATGAGTAGAATGTAATTGTACATTGTACTTTTCAACATGATTTTAATATATTATACTTTTAACATTAAATATTTCGCTAAATAGTTTTTAAATTATTTGTAATACAATTTCATAATCATATTTAAAATTTATCAATTGTTTTCAAAGATTTCTACTTGTTTAATTTAATATTTTCAATTTATTCATTTTATTTCTTTATATATTATTACATACATATTTTTTAATTTACGTTTCAAATTTTTTATGAATGTTTCTACATGCTTTTATTTTATACTTCAAATAAATCTTTCTTGCTTTTTTTCTCATATTTGATTTTTAATATATCATTTAATTTTTATAAACATATAAATGATATGACATTTTTTTGTTATATAATTAGTTTACTGATTAAAATGTAATTGTTAATATGTTGAATTTTTAAACATGATTTTAATATCTTTTACTTTTAACATGAAATATTTTGCACGGTAGTTTTTAAATTAATTTTAATACAATTTAGATATTATAAATATTTCTTTCTTTCATGTTCATTTTAACATTATTTTAATATCTTTTACATTTAAAATTGTATATGTAGCTTAATAGTTTTTAATTTAATTATAATACAATTTACATTTTATTGCTATTTCGTTCATAGTCAGTTAAAATTTGTCAATTGTATTCATTGATTTCTACTTGTATAATTTAACATTTTAAATTTATATATTTAATTCATATTATTCCTTTTTATATTATTAAATATTTTTAATTTGCGTTTCAAATTTATTATGAATATATCTACATACTTTTATTTTATACTTTAAATTGATCTTTATTGCTTTCTCATAATTGATTTTTAAAATATGATTTAATTTTTATAAACTTGTATAAGAAATTTTTGTTATATAATTATGTTACTGATTAAAATGTAATTGGACATATATTGTATTTTTTAACATGATTTTAATATCTTTTACTTTTAACATTAAATATTTTGCTCGGTAGTTTTTAAATTAATTTTAATACAATTTAAATATTTCTTTCATATTCATATTTCAAATTTGTCACTTGTTTTAAATGATTTAAACTTGTTTAATTTAAAATTTCTTTAAACACTACATTCGTTGTGAATGCTTCTTTTGAATTTTTAATAATATTTGAATCTGGCAATTTTATCTTTAAATTGTTTGAACTTCTTACTCTTGACATTGCCACATACAATTGGCCATGTGAAAAGACTGGATTTTCTAAATTTATTCCTACATAATTAAATGTTTGGCCTTGGGATTTATTTATTGTCATTGAGAAAGCTAATCTTATTGGGAATTGCCTTCGTTTCAAGGTGAATGGTAAATCTGTTTCGGTAGTTAAATCAAAACGTGGTAAATAGAGCCGGCTACCTGCATTCTGTCCTGTTAGTACTTCTACATCTAAATAATTAGCCTTCATGTCTTTTACTATGAACCTTGTACCATTACATAGACCGCGCTTTGGATTCATATTTCTTAATAACATTACTATTGCTCCAATTTTTAGTGTTAATTTGTGAGGAGGCATTCCGGTTGGTGTTAGGCCATTCAATAATTCGGCGGGGTAATTAATTTTATTTATCTCATCACATTCACAAGAATCAACACTTAAATATACTCTAGATGACCCTACAACTTTATTTAATACGTGTTCATTAATTATCATTGTGTCATCATTTTTTGGTGCTAAAATGGCCCTATCTGTAAATTTATAAATATCATCAGGTTGTATGTCATCTTCACCGAATATTTCATTTGCTAGACATGTTTCGGAAACGCAATGTGCAGGAATTTTGACAATTTCATTTTCACCGTTGCCTATTTTCAATAAATATTCTGAAAATTCTTTTTCGTCTATATTTACACGCATGTTTTGTTTTAATGAAAATTTCTTAAACAATGGCCATAAATGACTTTTTACAACACATGCTTCAATTATTACAGTTCGATGGTTTGTATAATTGACTATTGGCAAGCATTGTCTGAAATCACCGCCTAAAACTACAACTTTTCCGCCAAATGGTGTTTTATTATCCATCAAATCTTGTAATAATAAATTTATTGCATCGAGTGCGTGTTTAGGTATCATTGTTACCTCATCACAGATTATTACACTTGCTTCTTTTATTAATTTACCCGCTTTGCTATTTGATTTCACTCTACATACACATCCGTCATTTACAGGTACTGGTAATTTGAATACTGAGTGAACTGTTTGCCCACCTTTTAACAGAGTAGCTGCTATTCCCGTCCAAGCTACAGCTATAACTTTTTGATTTTGGACCCTTAAAATACTTATCAATGTGTTATACAGAAATGTTTTCCCTGTTCCCCCGGGACAGTCAACAAAGAAATATCTACTTGTGCAATTATTGTCATTTACGGCATTTAATATGTTATTTAAAATTTCTATTTGGTCTCTGTTAAATAAAGCTACATTTTGTTGTCCCTCTAATTTTTCGGCTGCTACATCAAAAGAATTAGTTTCATTTTCTAAATCATCAATATTTTCTGGTTGGGGCAAACCGAAATCACTTAAGGTGAATTTATGTATATCGAGTATTTCCTGTATTTTTAATAAACATTTACTTTGTGCAACTTTGTCAGAATTGTGTAATAAATAATCTTCCATTAAATAATGCTTAAATTTTTCCCATAAGCTGAGGGCATTGGTTGATGTATGGAAGCAAATTAAATAAGCAAATAATTCACGCGATTGTCTGGGAAATTTACTCAACACAGCCTCGTCTAAACAATTTTCGCACTCTTTATCGTTAGCTAAAAGACCTAATGCACGGGCAGCTTCCTGATATGTATTATATAACTTGCCGTCGACGGTACGCAAGTCTTCGAAACTTGTGGCACCTTTTGCGTGTATCAAAATTAATCTTAAATGAAATCTTTCAATATCTCTAGGGCTAACAGAAATCATTCGGCCGATAGGTGGCTTTTTCTCACGTTGTCTAGCTTTCCATGCATTATTTGTAAATACATAATATTTAGGAATTTCCATGTAAACATATTGCCGGGCATTAACGTCTATTTCATTGAGTAGGAACCAAACTGTTAATGTTGTATTTTTTTTCGCTGCTCGTTCAACTGCTTTTTTTTCTTGACCGTTAGTGAAAAATACCGCCTGTTGATTTTTTAAATGTACTGCTAATTCCATTATTGTATGAGACTTGTCATGCAACGGATATTCTAAAAGCCTCCAACAACATTCTGGGGCAGATACATACCTAGCATCTAAATAACCGTTTATTTCATCCCACTGTATAACTTTATTTTTATCAAGTTGTCCTAATTTGACGCTCGCGCAATCATGCCCCTTGCACAAATAATCACAAATATATTTTATACTTTTTACTGATGCGCATATTTCAACATTTATGTGGGTTCTATATTTTTTTAACAAATACGGATTGTACGGAACTATCCACCTATTGTCTACCGTGTATTTAACTAAACCATTTTTCCAAAGAATGTACATTTTTGCATTATTATTTGACCGTTTATACAGGGGGTAACCGTTAATGTTTTCATGTGTTTCATTTCTAAAATCTTTAGGGAACATTTTTGAACATTTATTTTCGTTCATACACGGCGAATTTTTGTTTAGAATACCGCACGGACCGTGAATCATATGTGAACGAACTAATTGGTACAATTCCGGTTCTGCGTCCTCGTCGGGAATTTCTGCACTGACTATTTCGTCAATGTCATCTTTGTTACGGATTTTACTTGCACTATCTAAAGTTAATAATAAATGCATGTGAGGCAGACCGCGTTTTTGAAATTCAATTACAAATATGAATGCTACAACTTTCCCAAAAATATTGTCATGTAAAAATTCATGCAACATACTTTTTATTTTTCCGTTAAAAACTCTGGCGGTTATGTCTGGGCGGTCTGCAGAGGTTTGACCCTCGCGCAACTGTTGTACAATTTCTGGCCATTTCGGGTTACATGTCACTGTTATAAATAAATCAGGGCGGCCAAATTCTCTAACAATAGACATGGCATTTTGGTACATTTTTAGCATGAATCGACTACCACCTTGAAATGTAGACGGTAAAATAATCATGGTGCCTGCTTTTCCACCTTCATTGTCTGCCAAATTATTAATGTGGTCCATCAACCCACTATATAGCTCTACCCTGAGAGTAGGCTGATTTAATCTAATGTACGTTAATCTTTCGGCTTCGACTTTAACATACGCATCTACAATGTATTGTTGGGTTAGTTTACCGGCTTCTAAACATGGGTTAAATGTGTTTCTAACCGCTAATCTGTTCATGTAAAACTGTAACATGCTTTGTTTTTTAATACCGTCAGCTTGTTTTGAATTCATGTTCCAGCCACATTCACCGCGAGGAAATAATAAAGGATAGGACATGGGGTCGCAGTTTTCACTAAACTGATTAATTCGAACTAAACCGCCAACTTTTGGGTGGACACAAATGTCCCTATCTATTGGTGGCTCACCGTCATTGGACGTAAAAACAACTGCCACCTCATTACATGTGGGGATATTGTACCTACGTTTATCTTTTTTTCTGTCATTTACAATCCACAAATTTATTTCTGGCACCGACTGATTTGTTTGGTTAGCTTTGGCTAATTCCCGCTGCTCTACTTCTTTCAACATCATATACGCCTGACAATACGGATTAACCTCCCTAAGTATTACATCTAATTGACCCATGATATTTGGCTTACAATTTTTATTATACTCTACGTTCATTCGTTTCTCTAACGCTTCATTTGAATTAATTATGTATAATTGGGCATATTTTTCTGTTTCATTTGGTTTAGGGTACATTGAGCTGGCAGAATCATGGTAAATTTGGCCGTGTATACGGAAACAGTAGGGCCCTTTGCCTTGAGGCGCGGAAATTTTAGCCCCAAACGATGCGAATGCTAACGCGCTATTGTATTGCCTAATATTTTCTCTAAAGTTTCTGCTATCTGAATCTTTACCTAACATTAGATTTTTAATATATTCAGGGAACTCATTTAAATGATCTACGTTTAATTTTCCCTTTCGACAGCAATAAGTAAATTTGCCGTCCGAGGGCTTTTCGTATGAAAAATTAACAGAGGAACAATGTGAACAGACAACATTCATTGCTCCTAAGGAATGGGGCTCAATTTGAATTCCTAATGCTCTCCTTGCTAACATATGTGTATCATTAGAAACCTTGTTTTTAAGCGTTTTAATTTTATTTTTATTAATTATGTTATTTTTCGTTAATCGTTTCTGTTTTTGTTCTACAGTTTCCGTTTTTATTAAATTATCAAAATGGTCTGTATATTTTTCTAAACGTTTTTGTTTTTGCTCAGGAGTCTCATTTTTAATGTATTCTTTAAAATTAAATTTTAATTTTTGCAACCTATCATTTCTTTTATCTAATGTTTCATTTTGTAAATAATTTTGAAAATTCTCTTTAAGTCTTGCTAATCTATTCTCATTTTGTTCAACCGTTTCTTTACCAATATATTCTTTAAAATTAAATTTTAATTTTTTTAATCTTTCAGTATTTTGTACTACTGTTTCATTTTGAACATAATTTTTAAAATTTATTTTAAGTGTTTCTAATCTATTTGCTTTCTGCTGTGACGTTTCGCGTGCAATAGAATTCGAATTTGTTTCTTTTTGTTTCTCTATACGCTTTATTTTATGTTCTACTGTTTCATTAGATTTATATTTTAAATTATATTTGTCGGATTCTCTTAGACGTTTAGCTCGTTCTTCGTCTGTTTCGTTTGCCTTACGTTTTAAATAATTTTCTCTCAATTGCTGCTGACGACTTACTGGAAAAGCTGTTATATTACGTGTTCGAAACATTTGTAAAACGTGTGATCTAAGTCTGTTACTATCGTAAGTTTCATGCTCAGGATTACGGTTAAGTATTAAACTTGTACAAAAAGCTATCGCAAACAACCCGCAATCATAGGTGTTAGTCTGTTGTTGAACTCGTACAAATCTAATTGAGGGACTATAGGGGAATAATCTTTCTAAATATAATTTAACACCTGCATTTAAATTTTGGGAATTCATACTATCGTAAATTATAATTTCTAATCCGTCATAATATACTGTTACCCAATGACCTACGCTCCCAATATTTGCACCTGGCACGAATAAAATTTGTAGGTGTTTACTTCCCTGCTCAATTGCAACTATTCTTTCTGGAGCATCTACATACACTGTTGGCTGAGGGTCGAACTCAGTTACAGAACGTACTAATGAAAAGAAAAAGTCAATATGTACGTCTTCTAAGTATCCTGTAGGGTTTAGTACTGTATTAAAATCACGCTCTATTAGTTGTACTTGAATGCTACTTGTATTTAAATTACCCGTTCTACTATTTCTTATTACTTTAATATTTTTATTGTCTACTATTTGTGTATTGCCTGACTTGATCTGACTATTTAAATTATTAGTTTTTAATTTACTACTTTCCGTATTATTACTTATCTTTTGTTCGTATTTTTGTTTATCCTTAAGGCGTTTAATTCGATTCTTACTTGGCATTGTGTTATATTTGCTTTACAGGATTTATATAAAAACTTACAATTTTTGAGTGCGTAGTTTTTTTCTCAATATGAAAATTACCAATAATTACGTCAGGCTTCTGATTCTCACTTGAACAATTTCTTTTCTTTCTGGATGTTATATTCTTGCACTCTTATTTTCTTTTGGCTGCTGTTTATTTCAAAACCTACATTAAAATAAACTATTAATATATATATATATATATATATATATATATATATATATATATATATATATATATATAAATTAAGTGTATACAATTTTTAATTAGTAAATAATAAAAAATACATAAATAAGAAAATAATTATCGATTTAACATCACTTACAATTGAATTAAAATACAAAAATAAATTCTCACCTTAGATTTAAAATCTAGCGACACAATTAACGGGATTTTTAAAATTAATTAATCTGCAGCATGGACAAATCGTAATGATTATTATAATAACTCGCAAATCGCTTTATTGTGAACACAATAAATAAAACTGATTGACACAGAAGTGAAAAACAGTTAAGTAATCAAACAAAATTTGTTTTCCATAGAATACCTTATTTTATAATTATGAAATAAAAAATTGACAAATGCCATACATTACGGATACTCTCTCTCCTAATAGATTAAGAGAAAAACTACAAAAGTATAATGTTGTTCAAAATTAAATACTGCATCATAATTGATGGAACAACACGTCTGCAGTACGAGATATATTAAATATAAATAAAATGTAACAGTTCGTCAGAAATCAGACAGCCATAGAAATAAAAGAAAAAATCTAGGTGACCGTTCAGTGAAAATGAATTTTTGTTGTCAGATAGACAAATATGAATTGAATAAAATAAGTAAAATATATGAAATAATAATGTTCAGAAAGTAATTTTTAGTTACTGTCCAATGAATATAAAAGTATAATAATATATATTAAAATGACATATTCTTATAACTACAGAATAATAACTAAAACATCATCACAAATTTTAGCATAAATAATCAATTTTTTAAAACTTTCTGGTTGTATATGAAAGAATAAGTTATATTTACTCTCTTCATAGCATTATTTATGATAAAAATAGCTTCATTTTATTTCATTTAATTTCATTCTGCGCCAGTTACCTAACATGTCATCTGTATAAGTGATAAAAATTAAAAATATATTAAAAAATATTTATATTATACTTTAAACTAATATCCAACAATTTTTAAACATTGTTTTGCATTATTTCGTAGTAAAAATATGAATTTTCATGCAATCCATTCACAGTCACATTTGACTCAGAGCATATGTCATCACATGCATTTCTCGATTGGTTTCAGAAAGTGTTTATTGTTTTAAATATCAATTATTAATGAATAATTAGATAGATACTTCGTTTTTGTAAAATTTTTCATAAAAAATCGTCTCATTCCTTAACAGAATACAATAAAACTTTTTAAAATGTAATCGTTATTGTAATCAAGTAGTTTCATCTGAAATATGATGAAATGCGTAATGTTGGCATTAAATGCAATTACTTACAGTTTAATATAATCCAGGTACATAATTTAAAATAATTATTGTACAATAAATTGTTAAAAATTTCTTCCAAAAGGGTATGAAGCAAAGGTTTGTCAGTATTTTAACGTAATCAAAAAATTTCATTTTCTAACTATTTAAAACATGTATTTATTTTTAAAAGAACTGTATATTATGTATTTACCTTTGGAAGTGTTTAAATTATAATCAAATAACAATTTTTAAACGTCTAAATGTAAGTCGGTTTTGTAATGCAGTTTTTTTGATTAAATAATCCATTGTTGGTTATATATTAAAATATATGTTATATTTTCACTTATTTTTGCAATATTTATCCAAAAAATTGTTTTAATTTATTTAAAACTCCATTTAAGTATATCTGAGTACATGTAAGTTAAAATCAGAGCTACCTACAAATTAATAAAATTAACCTTTCATATGTAAATATTAATATCATACCTTAGAAGAAATGTTGCTTTCAACCAAATATCGCAAAATATTACACGATATATATTAAAAGAAATTGTATTTTTCACGCAGCTAACTGTCATGTCATTAACTGAAGTGTCAAATGCGTTATTCTTGAAAAAAATTGTAATATCATGTTATTTTCTGCTTGCGTATAAAAGGATATGTTATATTGTCACTTATTATAATGATATTTATCCAACTAATTTCTATCATTTATTTAAAATTCAATCTCAGTATATCTGAAATTTACCTGTAGGTAATGACGAAATTCAGACTGATATTGACTTAAGTAATTTAAACTGTCAAAATTTGTAATTATTAAATATGTTATGTTTTAAAGTTGAAGTGTTTGTAAAACCTTTGCTTAAGACTATTATTCATGGCACTGAAAATTTATAAATTAATATTGTCAATCCTAATACAACTGCCACCCTCTTCAGTGAAGTTAGTTTAGGAATGTTTGGTTTTAACTTAGTTACTTCATCACACATTTGGCAACATTGACTTTTGACGTTAGAAACGTCACAATTTATATTAATTAAATACGTTATGTTTTAAACTTAAATTAGTTGTGACACCTTTGCTCAAGTCTATTATTCATGACACTGTTTTCAAATCTTTCATATCAATGTTCTATTAAAAGATACAATCATTTAAAGTTCATAGGCAGATTGTCAAAAGTGACGGATGACTACGTGATTCTTCTTAAATGTAGACACGGGCTCTGGGATCCATTGTTTCAAGGTACCAATTTTGCACAGTTTAAAATTTTTAAAACAAAAACCACTCACAGTAAAAATATGAGACTCCCAAAAGGCACTCCAGCACATTAGACTCTACAACTTGAAAAAAAAAATTAAAATGATTACATAAATGCTTTAACCTGTTGCCCCGAGGTAAAAATTTGTCGATGCTCTTGATTATTTAAAATATATATAGATATATATTGAGTGAATCTATTAAAATAGTATATGACTAGCGAAGGCTCAGCTACGCTGAGCTTCACTAGGCCTCCGGCATCAATAAAGTATTTACAGTTGACGTCTAATTTTATTTCTGTACACCAGCTCTCGACGAGACCTTTCACATGATACCAAACACGACATACTTGTGACAAATTTTGCAAAAAAAAACAAAAGCCGATCGACCTGGCAAATTTTTGTTATTTCAGTATGGCTGCCCTACTCGAGTGCTTTCATTTGACACCAAACACAACATACTTCTGACAACTTTTCGCTGAAAACAATAGCCGATCGACATGGGACTATTTTATCTTTTTTGCAAGCTAAGCCCTTGTCAAGTGCTTTCAATTAATACCAAGCACGGTATACCTTAGACTAATTTTTCATTGCTATAATCAAATTTTTAGTCTGTAAACCTTAGTTGTAAGTCTCTTTATTTGTGTTAAAAAAGGATTAATTAAAATATGCCTTGTGGTTGATTTAATCAAAGTTAAAATTTTATAAAATTTGATTACATTTTTTTCTTAATTGAAATTTTAACTTCGTTTTAGACTATTGCATTTAACGAACACACATTTTGAATGGATAATTTTAGGGGCCCTGGGCTAATATTGTTTGGGGACCCTACCTTAAGAATCTTTTAACCGATAGTTTATCAAAAAACTGTTACTGTTTTTCTTTAATAAAAAAAAATACAAGGGAACGGGAAGAAAGAACTTTTTTATTTTATATTCCAAATTATTATTAACAAAAACAGAAAATAACACTTATTTTTATAAATAATATTAATTTATAGACATATATACGCATATTTGTAAACATGATTAAGCTAATCCTCATATTCCGGTATTTAAAATTAAATATTTATTGTTTTATGAAAAGGTAAATACAATGATTAGATTAAATTACATTTTAAGAAATAAATTGGAAAAATTAGAGTTGAATTCGTTAATCCATACTGTTTCTTATTTCTCACATCTTCTTCTCTATCTACGACACAAGTTATCCCTATTCCTGTTCAATTAAAAATTATCGAAAACAACGTCCACATGCAAATTTATTAAAGCATCGCTGCAGGGGATGCTAATGTCTGTCCTTAAAGCCCATGTTTTAATCCGCCCTTGATTTGAAGAAGAATTTGTAAAATTTACCGACATACCTTGTTAATAAAACAGTTTTTATTCAACAAAATACATTACTTGCGTCACTTGAAAATCACTTTTGGTTATATTTGAGCAAGTTAATACAAATTTTTTAGTTGATATAATCAAATGTGTTGTTTGTAAACCTTAATGGGATATATGACCTAATTTCTTTTCTTCCATTTTATGGTTCTGTTCAAAAAATTAAAATATCCCTATTTTTTAATCGCTTTATTATTGATAATTCCGAAGAAAAACAATAATAAATTTTTGGAGAGGGGATATGTGACGTCACGTAGGACACTTTGAGGATTTGAATTCAATTGATAAAAATCATTTATCATAGTATAATTCACATTACCGCGGTTCCATTTTCAAAACGATGTACATATGTAAATACTAAACAGCCTTTGAAAATCATACGACAGTGACAACGTTGGCAAATGAGTACAGACATTTCAATGTCAACCAAATTTGATTCCATGTTTTCTAGCTGTTGTAAATAAAAGTTAAATCTTGGTAATGTTAACTACATAATATTTTTATTATTTTAATCAGAATTCGATCTTTGTTTTAAACACGGATCATTCCACGTGGTCAAATCCCATGTGATCAAATCCCTCCTGGTCGAATTCCCATGTCAGCGAATATTTTGGCATTCCCACCACGTCGAATTGCACAGTTTCCCATGTCGTCTAATTTTTCCCCCACTACTTTTTTCTATTCAACGGAATTTCATTCCAACAATCTTTCCTTCAGACTTGTTTCATTTTATTATATTTGTAATATGTTTCATTTTTAATAAATATAATTAAGTGAAAGTAAGTGAATATTGAATTTATTTTACATTTTCATATAAATAAGTTAAACAATATGCAATTATATTTATAATATTTTATTAAGTATTGTCATTCAATATTAAATATGATCACATATTATATTCTCCATATATGAGCGCACTACATATATAAAGTATTATGAGACCCATAAGCGGTCACATTCCATTTTTAAAATATAAATTGTACGAAATAAAGAATCAAAAGTACACTAAAGAATACAAAAATCTACACAAAAAAACAAAATATAATCAATACCAACCTTGTTTCCAATATATCAAAATCAAAGCCCATGAATTTATAAAGTCAAGTTCAAAATTCAAAGCAAATATCGCATCCATTTAAACAATATACAATTTGCAGAAGAAGTAACAATTCAAACACAGAACACAATGTTACAAATCACGATATGAACGAAAATATGCGTGCGCATAATTTTGTTAAAATGATGATATAAATTATATTATAAATTTAAAATCATAAATTAATTAAAATTGAGTAATAAACTGTATAGTAAGAGTATATATATTCAAGTTTGAATTTGTTTAGAAAAAATAATACAGGATTAAACATGATTTCAATCAAATTTCATACAATATTACACTACATATTTTAGAAGAAATGATATTTTTACCCCGTTCTCAAGTAATTCGCGAAAATAAGTCATTTTTTAATAGTGATGAATGTAGGCAACACCCAACACGACCTTGTGTCACCAATACATAAATATAGGAGTTAGTTTTGTATAAATGTATTTTACAATAATGTAAGACACGAGACAAATCTGAAACATATTACGTAAGTTCCTAATACACATGTGGATTCATAAAAAATAAAGGGTGCAATATAAGAAGAACATATAGAAAATATAAGTTGGACTAATCACAGACGAGATCAAGTACTGATTTTTTTAAACCAACCAATCAAATGAAAGTATTTTGTTTCATTTGAAGTGAACAATGAAAAGAGTGATCTATTTGATTTGAATTTTCAACGTTTAAATAAAAATATAATTCTCTAACGATATTTATATACAAGTTGTCTTTTCAATGTTGTATTTGTTGTCTTAAGTGAGAAAAATTAGAAAAAAATGTGATTAATAAGAAATGTCAGATAAAATTTATTCAAATATTCTGCATAAGAAAACAGGGTCGTAATTTCGAGCATTTGTTTTAAGTGGTTTACTGTATTACGTTTATTATTTCACGTTATAAAGTTGTTTTAAAATCGTTACGTTTTGTTAATTTTGACATAGCTGAATAAAATATATTTTTTTGTGTCTTAATAATCTTTTTATTTCCCGAATTTTATTAGAGTTATTTGTGACAACAATTACATAATTGAAAACACAAAAAATGCGGTGTTTGTTTTACCAATATAATTCTAAGTTCCCATTTAAAAATAAAAATTAGTAGTCATTGCGTGCGAATCATGCTTTAATTTTTTTTCTCTCTCTGTCATCAAATAGTATCATATTTATATAAAGAAAATATTTCTATTCCTTTCAATAAAAAAGTTAAGGAAGGGTTCGTGTTCCATAACCAATAATATAATATATATATATATGGTTTGAAACACATTTTAGATTAATATTTCTGTACATATCACCAACAAAATTCAAAACTTGCATCCAAGAATTTTTAAGTTACAGTACAAACGTCAGTTGTCATAGAAAATAAAATATGTTAAATACACAACATAATGTAGTTGTATAAATTTCGCTCACTATTATAAAACATGGAAACATACTTTAATTTCTAATTTTCATTTTCATTTTCATAAATATTTCAATTACATTTTACATATTGAATTGTCAAAATTGACGGATGACACCGTAATTCTTTTTAAATTTAGACATGGTTTCTGGGATCTTCTGTGTCAAGGTACCTACCACTTTGGCTCAGTTTTTATTTTTTTACACAAAAAGTATGCTCGGTAAAAATATGAAACCTAAAAAAGGCCCTATTCCTCATTTAACCACATATAATGGCACATGATTTAAAATTATGACATGAATGGTTTGACCTGTACGGAGAGATCAAACGGCGACTGTGATTCCAAAAATTTTTTCAATGACGCGAAATTATTCAACATTTGAAATTTTTTTAATTATGTTTTTATATATGAGAAGTGTTCCAATAATAATAGATTTATTTAATTTAGAAATGTCAAAATTTAAAAAAATGGATAGTACATTTTTATTTTATAGTTTATTAGTGTACAAATGTATTAAACAAATCTTTTATTAAAATAGCAATAAAAATATCAACTAATTTCACAAAATATATTACCCTGGATACAAACAAAATTTATTAGTAATTGAAAAAATATTGTGTACGAAGTACGAAAGAAAGTCGGTAAGATGGAGAAAAGCAATGAAGAAGATTTGCGGCAGAAAGAAGAAAACAGTAAGTAACTATATTAAATAATAATTTTTCACTTTAAATTATATTTATTAATTAATTCATATTTTTCTACGGTAGCAACACTCGTCAACTTAAAACAGGAGTTAAAGGAAGCTATGAAGTATGTGGGGGATTTGAAAAATAAAATAGAGTCCTTAGAAAATAAGGATAAGGGAAAAAACGAAAATAATTCCCGCCGTGGACAAAACGGTAATTACCGCGGCAGATACAGAAATTACCGTGGCGGCAGATATAGAAGTTACCGTGGCAGATATGGAAATTACCGCGGCGGGAGCAGCGGGCACTACGACGGGAACCAGGATGTCCAGCACAACGCCATAGTAAGGAAGAAATATGAATATATTCATTTATTTTAATAACTTAATTCTTACAGAATTCAGAGCAATGGTGGGCAGTGTACAGACTTATAAATAATTTCGTTAATAAATAGTGTAAATAGTGTAGTTATTAATGTTAGATATAATTGTTCTTAGATGCTAAATTAGTTTAAGTTGTTTAATTTTTATTACTTACGTAGGTATAAGTTAAATATTTTTTTAGTTAGAGTAATAAATGTTCTTTCGTTCGTACTAGTTCATTCTTTATTCTTTTCTTCTAATGCTGTTTTGTCAGAGTGATCAGGAATGATTGCCCCTGCCGCCTCGTTCTAATTCTTTGTTTGTCGCCTTGTCGTCGTGATAGTGACCTACGATAGACAGATCGTATTAGCGCACTGTGAACTTATAGAAGGAGCAAAAATGAATGTATTCAGAGTGTTCAAAGAATTTTATGCTTCGCAATTTCTATTTGAAGCTTATTTACCTAAAATAATTAGGCAAGCAGGAAATAACGAAAATATGATTTTACATGTTAAATCCCTGTGTTATAAGAATAATATGCTGGGAAGACAGGTACTAAACATTTTAATATAATTTTCCGTATCTTCTCTTATGATGCTATATACTATTTCAAAAGACGATCCATTTCGAAGGGAAGTTCGAAGATATGAAACGAATTGAAGTTAAAAATGATTAGCCGTAGAATGATCTCACTTTCAAGTGAAATAAGTTTAAATGACGTGCAGGACAAAATTTGTTTAATTAAGCGTACAAGGAAGTCATGTAGTGTTTATAATTATAGCACACTGTAAAAACATATTTATTTTTTACTTACTTCAATGTTCCCTCATCTAAACGTGTGTTTCTCACATTCTAAATTCTGGCAGCAATGTGATGTCATTTGAATAGAGACCTTGAGTTCTTGATTTCCTTACATATAACTGGAGTTGATTGTAAGCCTTCGGATGCTGTTTCGTGACAAAATTTACTTGCATTTAACTGGTATAGTTAGTCAGCCTAGAGCTTCTGCAACCTCAGCTTACACCGAGCTGTTGTGCAGTAACCCATACAATTACTTGGCTTATAAAATTTTATTTATCCGCACAACCTTACCAGCTGACAATTATATAAAATAATACATATATAATAAAACGAATCTGATTTACTTAATTAAGTATATATTCACATTTAGTAATAACTTATTTATCTGAAATGCATTTTGTTATTGTAAATGTGTCGTATAAAATTCTTTAATTGTGATTATTTCATTTTCATAGCTATAATTGGAAAATATAAATATATAAATTACAGAAATATCCCTATGTAAACACATACTTTGTTGATTGTAGTAGTTTTATTTTTACAAGTTGTAATATACACTAATCTTACAACTTCCCTATACTTCTTAACATGAAGTCTCTTGATAACGATTTTTGGTACAGCAAATGGAATATCTAGTCTTACAATATGCATTCTTACTCGTTTAACATTTCTGCTGAAAGTGACATATTCAATTAAAATTCTATTGCTTAATCCTGTAATCTTTCCTTAGTTTCAGGATTTATAATTTGTAGGTTTTGTTCAGTTGTTAATAATTATTATATATATATATATATATATATATATATATATATATATATTATTGCTGTATTGATTTTAAATATATAATAGTCTCATACTATGTTTACTGCTGTCAAAATGACAAATGACAACATAACCTAATAACTTTATATTGGATGCATTCAGACTTATTTAATAGGGCACGAGAGCAGCACCGCCGACTTTGCCCAAGCTTCTCACCTAATTTCACAGCATTCTAGTGGCGGAAATTTAAATAAAAGTCAAAATATACTCTTCCAGCGAAAACAAATTGTATTTATACAGATTTAATGGTCACCGACATTGTTATACTATTTTACGTTTAATAAATCATTTAAAACTTACTAATAAAATTTGTTTTCGAATGTCGATCTTGTCCATCTTATCTCACTTCACACCATTCTATGATTGTCTCATTTCATATCATTCCACGATTGCCTTACTTCACACTAATACAGGCGGAAGAGAAAAAGTGGCGGAAATTTAAATCGACGACATTGGCTCAACTCAACAACAATAACAAAATCAAAAACAACAAATACTGACACGAGAAACACTAAAAGAGCACAATGGATAAACTACACATAGTGATCGCAGAATGGAATGAATACAAAACCCGCCAATGACGTCGATTTAAATTTCCGCCACTTCTTCTCTTCCGCCTGGAATAGTGTGAACTGAGACAATCATACAATGGTGTGAAATGAGCTGAGAGGCTTGGGCACAGGTCGGCGGTCTGCTCTCGTGCCCTATACTGTCTGATTTACTAAATGTGACCAGTAAGTATAAATTTCTATGATAATGATTTCATTTTCTTAATAAATTTGATTATATATTATTATTCTTAAATTATCATTTTAATATATTTTGTTTTTCAATGAATTTTTAAATGTCAATTTATTTGTAATAGTATAGTAACTTGAAAGTAGCCTTGAAAGCTAATTTCATGTTACAAATTTAACGTCAAAAATATGTTATTGAAAACGAATGTTTATGAATATGAATATTCAATTCGTTTAAAGGATAACGAAGCGTTATAAATATAACGAACGTTGGAACGTTTATGATTATATAAATGACTATGCTACACCGTGTTCTTCAAGTGTCCAAACAAAAATTAGTCTAAAAGGGTAAGAACCGGTAAACGTGGATTTGATTTCTGCTTATTATCACCAAAAATTTCTCTTGCAGATACAGTAGCATGTACAAAATTGTTACCTTGAAATAAAATACCATAGCATGCCTTTTGGATTTTCAGGTGAAATTAATATGTCGTATTCTTAAAAATCTCAGTATATCCTCACCTTAGTTGGTGAACTTATTATGACCCTGTTTTTATGACAATTAAATTAATGTTAAAGTAAACAATATTACATAAATTAATTTTGAAATTAAAAATAAAAACAAAATAAAATTGCCATATTTTTAAAGTAAATTTGACAAAACAGTAATTACAAATAATAATTAAAATAAACTAACGCAACTACTTTTGTTATTTTTTGTCTCAATTTCATGGTTACTGCTATTACTGAGCATATAAGGCACGTAAAATTTATTTTGCATATTGATTCAGATACAGAATTTTTAAGCTTCTATTTCAATCCTTTTTACCTAAAATAATTAGGGAAGCAGGAAATTACAAAAATATGATTTTAAAATCCCTATGTTCGGCTGTTCAAATCAGCAACCAGTATGTAATAAAGGTACTATAGTCTATGTTTTATAAGAATAATATGCTGAGAGCAGATTGGAACAGTTTTATCTTGATTTCTGATTGGATAATACCTTAATATTATCCAATCAAAAAACAATATCAAACTGCATCTATCTTCCAAGCATATCGTTCTTATAAAAAATAGACTATACTGTGCAAGTATATATACTTTAGATAATAATTTTATAATTATAAACTTCACTTCATGACTTAAATCTTACCTATTTGTGGTTTTCCTGGCTTGTTACTGATATCGTTACATAATGTTCTTATATTCCACTGGTATATGTTGTTTGACTTATGGTGTTTGTTTTTTGAAGAAATGTACTTGCATTTCAGTTTCATTGGAGCCAGTAGTCAGCCTAGAACCAGGCGTTGTAATATAATTTTGTACTTTTTCGTTAAAGCTGATTGAACTAATAATATAATTACACATAAGTTTTATTTGTTTTGGAATTACCTTTTACATGCATCTAATTCTTTGTAAGTAGAATTTAATGAACATTTTATAATAATGTTCTACACCAAACAAAACATTTGTAGGTTAAATTTTGCGATAACTCACCATTAAATCTCTAATCATATTATGTCATGAGCGCAAATGTGTATATTTCTGTGGACTGTACTTTTAAGCAAAATAAGAAGTATTTTATAGAAGCGCGCCTTATTTGAATTACTAATTCCAATTTAAGTCAATTATAAAATTAACAGACTAAGAAACTAATATATTCATATTTACTAAAACTTTTCCAGCTACAAAAGTATTGCGCTGTTATTTACGTGTCTCCTAGAATGCAGTTTAATTTGTGATTTAATTTCATAACTGTAATTGATAAATATAAATTAAAGTAGAAACATACGTAAACACATCCTTTGCTTGAGTAGTTTACAGAAATATTACCTACTTCTGTATATTTTCTAATAAAATTAAATCTTTATAAGGGTTATTTTGTACAAGGGTTTGCATCTTTTTTTACGTTTCCTATTCCGTTTTATAATCGCCGAACATCTTATGGGTCTAAAATTTTCAAACAAAAATGTAGAAAAATAGATGCATAGCAATCTATCTGTACATTTTCTCACTTTTATTAAAATAAAAATTTCTGTCCCTTTTCTTATTTATTGACAATATACTTTTATAATAATCTGTTACACTTCAGTAGTGTACTTATTCATATTTAAATATTATTTCTCTTCTATAAATAATGGATGTATGATCGAACATGAACCCTCACTTAATTTTTTTATTATGAGAAATAGAAAAAAAATCTGTTATATAACAGTTTTATTATATTAAATATTCACACATCGACTATCAATTTTTACTTTTTATAAAATTATATTGATGAAATAAAACAATAAGGAAGAAACATGTATATATTTATATATTTTAATAACTCATACAATTTTTTTACAGAATACAAAGCAGTGGTGCGCTTTATATAATTTAATTAAGAAATAGCTTTTTTACCTCCCGCCTATCAATATATAGATAAGGGAGGTATTGTTTTTGGTCAGATTTCTCGAGTGTGACTTTTCAACATATGAGCACGAATTAGGGTCCCTAGAATACGATTTTCCTATTTTTACCGTGATGTCTTTATGTCTGTGTGTGTGTCTCTGTGTGTGTGTGTGTGTGTGTCTGTGTGTGTGCGTGTGTCTCTGTGACGATTTTTCGTCCACGATAACTCCAATACGATACATGTAAAAAATATAATATTTGGTATTTAAGAGTTATATTCTAATATGATGAACTGATTAGATTTTGACTACAATTGGTTAACCGGAAGTAATACTTTACTTGAAGCTTCAAACCGTTTTTCCTAAAAAATACCTCAAAATACCATATTTTCGCAAATTTCGTTATTATAAACATAAAGATTTTTTCATTTTCTACCGATCTGCTTAATTACGTTTATATATAACTTCTAGCTAGATAGAAAAAAATATATATAAATTATAATAATTTTACATATCGTTTATGCTGAGAAATTTCGATAAAACAGATGAGTTATTCATATGTTCACAAAATTTGACATATGATGTCAAATTTGATGTAAGTAAATGTAAAAGATAACATAAGTAAATATGAAGTAGTTTTATTGTAAAATTAGAAAAGGTAGAAGAAATATATAAGGCATATATTTGCATGCGTGAATCAAGGTAAGTTCGGTTCCGGTTTTAGTAACGTCAAAAATAGCTGTCATAATGGTCATACAAATTTTATGCAGGAAATTTTAGGTATGAAATGAATTAAAAATATTCTGAACTAATTTTAAAAATACAAATTAAATGTATTAAAAAACTTATATAGAATATATTACTACAGTGGCGGGAGGTATTGTGTTGGACACACCAGATTTTTATTATTCCTATTAAAAAACGTATGAGCCTTTAAATTTTTTTATTTGCTTTTATAATTGATATTAAGAATATACTAAAAATAAATTCTACTCAAGCTCCATAGACAAGACTTTATGAATTAATTACTATTAACAGAAGTTATATGACATATGGTCATAATAAAAATAATTTTTATTTACTCCCAGTCTATAATTAACAGATTAATATGTAAGTTGTGTTTAATGTATATCAATATTAAAATTGTGTGAAACATACCAAAACATGTTTAAGAAACCAATGTAAGTAAATTAAAGGTCACTTTCGTTATAAAACGATTTCTTAACGAGTATTGACACAACAGGTCGCATAAAAACCAATTAATGCTAACAGCGACACAGCGTGTTGTAAAAATTATATTATATTTCGCGTCTATTATATACAAAAATATTTTTAAAAAATAGGTTATGATGAAATTTCCAGTTTAACGTTTAAAAATTCAAATATTTGGAAACAATAGCACACATTCAAAGTTAAAAGTAACCAATTCTTAATTACAATACATTATACTGGAGTTTTTCCCAGTTTTCTACTTACTTTTTTTATTCCAAAGAAAAAATATGAACAAAATTTATATGAAATGAAACTGTCAACTAACTTTCGGAATTTATATGACATATGGTCATAATAAAAATAATTTTTATTTACTCCCAGTCTATAATTAACAGATTAATATGTAAGTTGTGTTTAATGTATATCATTATTAAAATTGTGTGAAACATACCAAAACATGTTTAAGAAACCAATGTAAGTAAATTAAAGGTCACTTTCGTTATAAAACGATTTCTTAACGAGTATTGACACAACAGGTCGCATAAAAACCAATTAATGCTAACAGCGACACAGCGTGTTGTAAAAATTATATTATATTTCGCGTCTATTATATACAAAAATATTTTTAAAAAATAGGTTATGATGAAATTTCCAGTTTAACGTTTAAAAATTCAAATATTTGGAAACAATAGCACACATTCAAAGTTAAAAGTAACCAATTCTTAATTACAATACATTATACTGGAGTTTTTCCCAGTTTTCTACTTACTTTTTTTATTCCAAAGAAAAAATATGAACAAAATTTATATGAAATGAAACTGTCAACTAACTTTCGGAATGTCGGTAACATAGGTATCAATTAAAAAATGACTACTAATTTTATTCCGTGGAAGATAATTTTTTTTCATTGTAATATTGCAGTCTTTTAATTAACGATAATTAATTTTATTTCGTGTTTGATTTTAAATGATATATAAATATAGTAGTAATAAAATCTCCTTGAATAAGTGTGTAATTTTATAGTTTTTTGAAACTCCACTGTTTGAGAACCGATTTGCTTCAAAATCTACTTCACACAACATTTATAAAAACAAATTTACAAATAACAATTAAGACTTTTTAAAACGACTCATCGCTGCTAAACATTTCTTTGTAGTATAGTTTTGATCAGTTAGATTTATTAAGTCATTATAAAAATGTTTCAGAACTGCTGTGCTTACAAAAGAAATTTTTATAATGAAACGGATAAATTGCAAGTGTAAATAATGGCATTTTAAAATTAGGTTTTACTTTTATGTTTGTTAGATAATAAAGTTAAAATTTACCTCAAGAAGATGACCATTTCATTATTTTTACTTACTTGAGTTTCGCCGATATGCCACCATTTTCTTCTGGCGGGAAAATTAAAATATGCAGTACTGACCTAAGATGAATTTTTTGTTTATCGATAATACGGATAAATACGAAATATTTTTTCTAATATTTTATTCGAATATTGTTTAATACTTTCTGTTTTATATTAATCACGTAACAGTCTATAATAAAATTAATATATGTAACACAAACAAAAATGCATTAAAATTTTAACCACAATGTCATATGTCAAAAAATGAAGTTAATAATATACCTGTTAAATTACAAGAATACTTAAAATCGTACAAATTCTATTAATTTTATAATATACGTACTGTTTGCAGTTAATTTATTCCTTAATATTGCCAGGAACCAAATTGCATTATATTGTATTTAAGCGTTTTTTTAAATCTGACATTTCTAGAGATTAATGGCTCAGCCAGTAAGAAACTGACAATGGGGCCTATTCTGTAACTCAGTGGTTAATTTCTAACCAGTTGCTAAAATTATTAACAAATAAAAACAAACATTACAAGTGATGTTTTGATATTTTCTCCAGTGCTACCTATTTTCATTTGAGAAAAAATTAACAACTGGTTAAAAATTAATCACTGACTTACAGAATATACATTTTTAATGAACATGTAGTGAAACTTTAAGAAAATTGTATTAAAAGAAAGAAATTTGAAGCATTTAAAATCAGTTTTCTTTAACAGATGTATAATTATAACTTAGATACACAAAATAGGAAAGTTATATATTATTAAAATATTACAATAAATAATAATAACAATAAACTATGTAGTAAAAATCTTCTGGGCGGAAAGAATGAGTCTTCAGGATTTCCTGTAAATGCTAACGGAAAACCGCCAAAAAACGTTAGCAAAAGACGATAACTAAACAAAAAGAATAATGTGAAAGAATGAAACGAACCGGTATTAACACTTACATTATTAAAATATATTGGAATTGCCATAAAGAAAGATCGTTTTCCGAAGAAGCAGTGGGCAAAAGACCAATTCAGATTTAACCTTTTCAAATTTTCTTTTAGTTTCAGAGAAAAAACGAAAATAGGTCGACTTATTTGAAAAATTTTCTGAGTCGCAGAAAACAAGTTCGCGTTTCATTAGGAAAATCTGTTGTAATCGTTGAAAATGACAGAAAATAACGATTTTACCTAATTCAATGCTATAGCAATCGGTCTCAAGTTATGGCCACCAAGGAGCCCTGATTTGACTACAGCTGATTTTTATATTTGGCGCCGTTGGAAACAAATAGTTTATGCAAATTATCTTCCACCGAATTTAGAGAATTTAAAGGAGAGAATTAGAGACGCTGCGATGTCTTCAACTCTGGAAGAAATTCAAAGAAGTTAAAGAATTGCATCGAATACTAGAATTGTGCGCTCAACAAACCGTGAATCGATTGAGTAGAATAGTTATTGTTTATATTATTTTTGCTATTAAATTTATGAAACTAAAGTTAAAGTCATGTTAACAATAATTTTTAAGACAACGCAAACTTGTTTTTTGGGACTTACAATTAGAAAAATTCTAAGTCGAACAATTTTCGACTTTTCTCTGAAACTAAAAGAAAATTTGAAAAGGTTAAAATTGAGTTTTGGAACATGCAAAAACTTTTATCAAGAAAACATTTTTCTCGTAAAATAAAAAATAAAATTCTTTTCCTTCTTTACAACTCGATCCGAAGACATACTGTATATAAAAGCCGCAGAGAATGTTAATATGAATTTTGACTCACTTTATTTGGACATTGCAAGTTTTCTCGTAGAATTTGTGACGCAAAATTTGAAGAATGTTTCTTTCATTTCATGTAGAAATTTATGTGTTTAATTTTTTAAAATGCGATGAAATTTTCCTGCAGTGGTCAAACAGATATGCGTTCTGTTAAATAAAAATTGTAATTAGTAAATATGTTTTTTTCTTCAAATATAAATGTATTTACCATTCTTATTCAACTTTATCAATAATAATATAGTTTTTCTGATGGTAGTAGAATCGTCAACGAATAGAGTAGTTCCGATTTTAAGTTCCAAAATATTAAATTTCGCTATTCAAAGCAAGTATTCCAAAAATATATTTTTTGTGAAACTGCTACCCTGTAAACAATGAAGACTAATATAATAAAGGAAGATAATTTTTATTCAAATGATGCCTTCGTTTTAAAATTTTTCCAAATATTGTTTAACATCAACGTAGTATATATTTGATTTGGATTAAAATAGTTCATATGCTTCGATTGAAATTTAATCCTTTTCTTGTAATATTGAATGAAGGAAAATTTAACTTGTAGATTTCATCTCAGAAGTTGACCCATTTTTCTGTATTCAGAACGAAATATTATTAATTAATAAAAAATATGTAAACATTGAACACTTTTTTATAATAAAAAAATTCGCCTCAGATGAAAGAACTTCTATATTACAATTTCAGATATGTGTTTGCAATAGTCCAAATAATTATATACTTGAATCCTATGTTTATTTTCTTCGACGTACTTTACAGGTACAAGGCTGTGTAGATTTCAGTTTCCAATATCTATAATTATGAAATCCATAAATGTTATTTTTTTATAACTTAATAATAACATACCATTATATTTCGTTGTGAAACATGAATTTTTTATATTTGTGTATCTTTATTATATATTATGAATTTAAATTTTAATTAGTTACATTAGTTTAACAAATCTTTCAATATATTTTTAACAAAAATATAATTATGAAAAAGTATTTAAATTTTTTGTTTATAAATTATTTGAGTTGCCAGATAATTCTAAAATTAAAAAGTTAAATAATTAAAAAATATAACTAAAACAATATTTTAAAATTTATATTTACATTTTAGTTCCACAAATATTTTATTCAATTAAAATTATACGATTCGTTTACAAAACGTATTTGTTGGTAAAATTGTAGAAAAGTAATATTTCATGATAAAGTTAAAATCAAATTTTTATAACCTGGCAACTCGATTACTTACAAACATTTACACACACATTCATACTTTTGCGATTTAATTTTTCGTTTATTAGATCGCTTTGTGGTTTTTTTTATTATAATGTTGTAATTTGCTTCATTTGCTTCGTACCCACCAGCCAGTATGTGACGATTAATTATGATGAAGCTTATTATTATTTTTTTTTATTAACCACGGGCTATAATTTTATAGCAAAGTACAGCAAAAATCCCAAATACCACTGGTATTGGGCATTAAAATATTATATTCAAGCCATTGCCTTGCCAATCTATCGTAAAAGTAGGTAGTTATGGATTATGTAATATATGTACACTTAAAAAATTGATAAAAAATCAAAACTTTTTTTCTCAAATTCATACAACAGTGACAATGGCTTAAATATAATATTTTAACGCCCACCAATGGTATTTAAGATTTTTACCATACTTTGCGGGTTTATTTATTATTATTTAAAGCCGAAAATATATGTATTCTGTTGCATGAGATTTGAGATACGACGATAGACTGGCTTGCTTACATGTTGCGATTTATTATATACTTTTGTTTAACGTCACATTTTTAATACATTTTATATAGAGACGCAACATGTTTGAACTTAAGCCTAGTATTAGATAATTTTCGTATAACGTCTTCATTTTTAGATGATATTAATTGAATATTATTGACAGCGGTTTAATTTAAATGCCATTACAATTTTTATTATCGAAGAAAAATGTTAATGCAAACTAATGACTGTTGTATTATAATAAAATAATCTGTCTTTTATCAAATAGAGAGTAAATAAATGAAATTAAATATAATTTGATCTTTTAATGTAAAAAAATATAAATATTTTTTATAAACCTACATATAAAATAGATTTCCTTTTTATCATTAGATGTAGGGACATTTTTATTAGTAAATAAAATTTTAAATGTATATTTTTGAAAATATTAGTAACTTACTATAAACCAGGATTTTAGACGTTAGGGAAAATGTTTCTAATACTAAACCATTGCATTATACTTTTTATTTTATTTATGTTTTTCATTGTAAGTATTATTTTATTGTCTTTTATCGTTATATTTTTTACATTTTCATTTTGTCAAGATTGTCATTGCTTTATTTTTTTTTTTAGTTTATTTATTATATACTTTTAATCATTAGTTTTATTTTATTGCCTTTTATAATTCTTTTTAATATACTTTCATTTTGGCAAGGTCCGTAAAATTTGTAAAAGGGGCAATGGTTTTATCAGACTTAAGTTTTTTTTATTACCTTTTACAATATTTTACGAACCATTTTTCATGTTGAAATAATCTTTCAATTTTATATTAATTACATGCAGTGAATGCAACAAAGCGCGAAACATGGGATTTAAAAAAATTGCCTATACTCTCTCTCCCGATAGATTTGGAGCAAAACTATAAGAGTACCAACTTGCCCAAAAGTAAATTCTATTTCAGATAATGTAGAATTTAATTTTGAACAACTGTTTACGGTTGTAGTTTTGTTTTAAATGTATCAAAAGACAAAGTATTCGCAATTTTTTCATATCCCATGATAAAATCTTATGTTCCGCGTTTCGTTGCACATCCTGTATATATATATATATATATATATATATATATATATATATATATATATATATATATATATTGTATATAATATATTTAACAAATCAAATATAGTCATAATAATAACTTTTTATTATATTACATATTTTAATTTACTTATTTCATTCATATTATTTTGTATTAAATTTATCAATAATGTTTCAACATGCTTTTATGTTATACTTTAAATTTATCTTTATAGCTTTTTCATATTAGATTTTTAAATTTCATTAATATAATTTTTATAAACATACTTGATATGACATTTTTTTGTTATATAATTGGTTTAGTGTACATTGTTGTATTTTTCAACATGATTTTAATATCTTTTACTTTTAACATTACATATTTTGCTTGATAGTTTCTAAATGAATTATAATACAATTTAGATATTATAAATATTTCATTCATATTCATATTTTAAATTTGTCAATTGTTACAATGATTTCTTCTCGTTTAATTGAAATTTTTTAATTTATATATTTAATTCATATTATTCCTTTTTATATTATTACAAATTCTTAATTTACGTTTCAAATTTATCATGAATGTATCCACATGCTTTTATTTTATACTTTACTGCTTTCTCATATTCGATTTGTAATATATGTTTTATTTTTTATAAACATGTAATTGGTATGACATTATTCAGTAATATAATTAGTTTACTGATTAAAATATAATTGTACATAAGTTTTATTTTTTAACATTATTTTAATATCTTTTACTTTTATCATCAAATATTTTGCCTAATAGTTTTTAAATTAATTATAATACAATTTAGATATTATTAATATTTCGTTCATAATCATATTTAAAATTTGTCAATTGTTTTCAATGATTTCTACTTGTTTAATTTAAAATTTTTTATTTATATATTTAATTCATATTATTTTTTTTAATCATTACATATTTTTAATTGACGTGAATATTTCCACATACTTTTTTTTATACTTTAAATTGATCTTTATGGCTTTCTCATATTTGATTTTGAAAACATGTTTAAATTTTTATAAACATTTAATTACTGACATTTATTTGTTATATAATTAATTTACTGATTAAAATGTAATTGTACATTTGGTGTTTTTTTTTTAACATGATTTTAATATCTTTCACCTTTAACATTAATTATATTGCTTGATAGTTTTTAAATTAATTATAATATAATTTAGATAATATAAAAAATTTCCTTCATGATTACATTTAAAATTTGTGAATTTTTTTCAAAGATTTCTACGTGTTTAATTTAAAATTTCTTTAAACACTACATTCGTTGTGAATGCTTCTTTTGAATTTTTAGTAATATTTGAATCTGGCAATTTAATTTTCAAGTTACTGGCCGATCTTACCCTCGACATCGCAACATACAATTGGCCATGTGAAAAGACTGGATTTTCTAAATTTATTCCTACATAATTAAATGTTTGGCCTTGGGATTTATTTATTGTCATTGAGAAAGCTAATCTTATTGGGAATTGCCTTCGTTTCAAGGTGAATGGTAAATCTGTTTCGGTAGTTAAATCAAAACGTGGTAAATAGAGCCGGCTACCTGCACTCTGTCCTGTTAGAACTTCTACATCTAAATAATTAGTTTTCATGTCTTTTATTATGAACCTTGTTCCATTACATAGACCGCGCTTGGGATTCATATTTCTTAATAACATTACTATTGCTCCAATTTTTAGTGTTAATTTGTGAGGAGGCATTCCGGTTGGTGTTAGGCCATTCAATAATTCGGCGGGGTAATTAATTTTGTTTATCTCATCACATTCACAAGAATCAACACTTAAATATACTCTAGATGACCCTATAACTTTATTTAATACGTGTTCATTAATTATCATTGTGTCATCATTTTTTGGTGCTAAAATGGCTCTATCTGTAAATTTATAAATATCATCAGGTTGTATGTCATCTTCACCGAATATTTCATTTGCTAGACATGTTTCGGAAATGCAATGTGCAGGAATTTTGACAATTTCATTTTCACCGTTGCCTATTTTCAGTAAATATTCTGAAAATTCTTTTTCGTCTTTATTTACGCGCATATTTTGTTTTAATGAAAATTTTGTAAATAGTGGCCATAAATGACTTTTTACAACACATGTTTCAATTATTACAGTTCGATGGTTTGTGTAATTGACTATTGGCAAGCACTGTCTGAAATCGCCACCTAAAACTATAACTTTTCCCCCAAATGGTATTTTATTATCCATCAAATCTTGTAATAATAAATTTATTGCATCGAGTGCGTGTTTAGGTATCATTGTTACCTCATCACAGATTATTACACTTGCCTCTTTTATTAATTTACCCGCTTTGCTATTTGATTTCACTCTACATACACATCCGTCATTTACAGGCACTGGTAACTTGAATACTGAGTGAACTGTTTGACCACCTTTTAACAGAGTAGCTGCTATTCCCGTCCAAGCTACAGCTATAACTTTTTGATTTTGGCCCCTTAAAATACTTATCAATGTGTTATACAAAAATGTTTTCCCTGTTCCCCCGGGACCATCAACAAAGAAATATCTACTTGTGCAATTATTGTCATTTACGGCATTTAATATGTTATTTAAAATTTCTATTTGGTCTCTGTTAAATAAAGCTACATTTTGTTCTCCCTCTAATTTTTCGGCTGCTACATCAAAAGAATTAGTTTCATTTTCTAAATCATCAATATTTTCGGGTTGGGGCAAACCGAAATCACTTAAGGTGAATTTATGTATATCGAGTATTTCCTGTATTTTTAATAAACATTTACTTTGTGCAACTTTGTCAGAATTATGTAATAAATAATCTTCCATTAAATAATGCTTAAATTTTTCCCATAAGCTGAGGGCATTGGTTGATGTATGGAAGCAAATTAAATAAGCAAATAATTCACGCAATTGTCTGGGAAATTTACTCAACACAGCCTCGTCTAAACAATTTTCGCACTCTTTATCATTAGCTAAAAGACCTAATGCACGGGCAGCTTCCTGATATGTATTATATAACTTGCCGTCGACGGTACGCAAGTCTTCGAAACTTGTGGCACCTTTTGCGTGTACCAAAATTAATCTTAAATGAAATCTTTCAATATCTCTAGGGCTAACAGAAATCATTCGGCCGATAGGTGGCTTTTTCTCACGTTGTCTAGCTTTCCATGCATTATTTGTAAATACATAATATTTAGGAATTTCCATGTAAACATATTGCCGGGCATTAACGTCTATTTCATTGAGTAGGAACCAAGCTGTTAATGTTGTATTTTTTTTCGCTGCTCGTTCAACTGCTTTTTTTTCTTGATCGTTAGTGAAAAATACCGCCTGTTGATTTTTTAAATGTACTGCTAATTCCATTATTGTATGAGACTTGTCATGCAACGGATATTCTAAAAGCCTCCAACAACATTCTGGGGCAGATACATACCTAGCATCTAAATAACCGTTTATTTCATCCCACTGTATAACTTTATTTTTATCAAGTTGTCCTAATTTGACGCTCGCGCAATCATGCCCCTTGCACAAATAATCACAAATATATTTTATACTTTTTACTGATGCGCATATTTCAACATTTATGTGGGTTCTATATTTTTTTAACAAATACGGATTGTACGGAACTATCCACCTATTGTCTATCGTGTATTTAACTAAACCATTTTTCCAAAGAATGTACATTTTTGCATTACTATTTGACCGTTTATACAGGGGGTAACCGTTAATGTTTTCATGTGTTTCATTTCTAAAATCTTTAGGGAACATTTTTGAACATTTATTTTCGTTCATACACGGCGAATTTTTGTTTAGAATACCGCACGGACCGTGAATCATATGTGAACGAACTAATTGGTACAATTCCGGTTCTGCGTCCTCGTCGGGAATTTCTGCACTGACTATTTCGTCAATGTCATCTTTGTTACGGATTTTACTTGCACTATCTAAAGTTAATAATAAATGCATGTGAGGCAGACCGCGTTTTTGAAATTCAATTACAAATATGAATGCTACAACTTTCCCAAAAATATTGTCATGTAAAAATTCATGCAACATACTTTTTATTTTTCCGTTAAAAACTCTGGCGGTTATGTCTGGGCGGTCTGCAGAGGTTTGACCCTCGCGCAACTGTTGTACAATTTCTGGCCATTTCGGGTTACATGTCACTGTTATAAATAAATCAGGGCGGCCAAATTCTCTAACAATAGACATGGCATTTTGGTACATTTTTAGCATGAATCGACTACCACCTTGAAATGTAGACGGTAAAATAATCATGGTGCCTGCTTTTCCACCTTCATTGTCTGCCAAATTATTAATGTGGTCCATCAACCCACTATATAGCTCTACCCTGAGAGTAGGCTGATTTAATCTAATGTACGTTAATCTTTCGGCTTCGACTTTAACATACGCATCTACAATGTATTGTTGGGTTAGTTTACCGGCTTCTAGGCATGGGTTAAATGTGTTTCTAACCGCTAATCTGTTCATGTAAAATTGTAACATACTTTGTTTTTTAACACCGTCAGCTTGTTTTGAATTCATGTTCCAGCCACATTCACCGCGAGGAAATAATAAAGGATAGGACATGGGGTCGCAGTTTTCACTAAACTGATTAATTCGAACTAAACCGCCAACTTTTGGGTGGACACAAATGTCCCTATCTATTGGTGGCTCACCGTCATTGGACGTAAAAACAACTGCCACCTCATTACATGTGGGGATATTGTACCTACGTTTATCTTTTTTTCTGTCATTTACAATCCACAAATTTATTTCTGGCACCGACTGATTTGTTTGATTAGCTTTGGCTACTTCCCTTTGCTCTACTTCTTTCAACATCATATACGCCTGACAATACGGATTAACCTCCCTAAGTATTACATCTAATTGCCCCATGATATTTGGCTTACAATTTTTATTATACTCTATGTTCATTCGCTTCTCTAACGCTTCATTTGAATTGATGATATATAATTGGGCATATTTTTCTGTTTCATTTTGTTTAGGATACATTGAGGTTGCAGAATCATGATAAATTTGACCGTGAATGCGGAAACAGTAGGGCCCCCTACCAGGAGGTGCAGAAATTTTAGCCCCAAAGGATGCGAATGCTAACGCGCTATTGTATTGTCTAACATTTTCTCTAAAGTTTCTACTGTCTGAATCTTTACCTAACATTAGATTTTTGATATATTCAGGAAAATCATTTAATTGATCTGCGTTTAATTTTCCTTTTCGACAGCAATATGTAAATTTACCGTCCGACGGCTTTTCATATGAAAAATTAACAGAGGAACAATGTGAACAGACAACATTCATTGGTCCCAAGGAATGGGGCTCAATTTGAACTCCTAATCCTTTTCTAGCTAACATATAGTTATCATTGGAAACCTTGTTTTTACGCGCTTTTATTTTATTTTTATTAATCATATTATTTTTTGTTAGTCTTTCTTGTTTCTGTTCTACAGTTTCAGTTTCAACCAAATTATCAAAATTATCTCTATACTTTTCTAAACGTTTTTGTTTTTGTTCAGGAGTTTCATTCTTAATGTACTCTTTAAAATTGAATTTTAACTTTTGTAACCTATTCGTTTTTTGTTCAGGATTTTCCTTGTTTATATAATTATTTAAATTAAGTTTAAGTCTTTCTAATCTACTTTCCTTTTGTTCTACAGTCTCATTTTGTACATAATTACTAAAATTTGTTTTTAGTCTTTCTAACCTATATTCTTTTTGTTCGGTAGTTTCATTTAGAATGTAGTTATTAAAATTTATTTTAAGTGTTTGTAACCTATTATTTTTTTGTTCTACTGTTTCATTTACAAGATTATTCAAATTAATTTCTTTCTGTTTCTCTATACGATGTGTTTTTTTTTCAGGTGTTTCAATAACCACGTATTTTAATTTATATTCGTAATTTGATTTTAGACGTTTAGCTCGTTCTTCCTCTGTTTCATTTGATTTCCGTTTAAAATAATTTTCCCTTAAATTTTGCTGACGAGTTACTGGAAATGCTGTAATATTACGTGTTCGAAACATTTGTAAAACGTGTGATCTAAGTCTATTACTATCGTAAGTTTCATGCTCAGGATTCCGGTTAAGTATTAAACTTGTAAAGAAAGCTATTGCAAACAACCCACAATCATAGGTGTTAGTCTGTTGTTGAACTCGTACAAACCTAATTGAGGGACTATAGGGGAATAATCTTTCTAAATATAATTTAACACCTGCATTTAAATTCTGGGAATTCATGCTATCGTAAATTGTAATTTCTAATCCGTCATAATACGCTGTAACCCAATGACCTACGCTCCCAATATTTGCACCTGGCACGAATAAAATTTGTAGGTGTCTAGTTCCCTGCTCGATTGCAACTATTCGGTCTGGAGCATCTACATACACTGTAGGCTGAGGGTCGAACTCAGTTACTGAACGTACTAACGAAAAGTAAAAGTCTATATGAACGTCTTCTAAATATCCAGAAGGATTTATTAAAGTATTATAATCACGTTCTATTCGCTGTATATGATTGCCAACTGTTTCAATACCTGTATTTAAATTACCCGTTTGTATATTATATTCTACTTCACCATCTTTACTGTGTTCTAGTAATAATAATTTTCCCGCATTGCCTGACTTAACCTGACGATTTATATAAACATTTTCTACTACATTATCCGGATTACTACAGCAATTTTTGTTATCTATATTTTTCTCGTATCTTTGTTTACGCTTAAGGCGATTATTTTTACTTTTAGTTGGCATTTTGCTTAACTTGTTGTATTACAGGAATTAATATTAAAACTTACAGGTTTTGAGTGGGTTGTTATTTTCAGTTTTACTTTTACCAGCAATATGTCAGGCTTGTGTTACTATTATCAGCAATACGTCAGGCTTCAACTTCGAACAGGAACACTTTCTTTTCTATTTTGACGATATATTCTTCCCCTCTTACCGTCTCGCAACTGCAGATTATTTTCACACCTACAGTAAAATAAAAATTAAAATACTTGTCCAGCATTACAATGTATGTAGGTATATGGAAATTGTGGTAATTTATTCCATTTTATTAATAATTATAATACAAAAAACAATGACTCTTTAATCCTGAAATCATCTATAGTTGAATAATAGAAATTAAATATAAATTCTCACCTTAGATTCAAATTAGGCGGCACAATAAACGGGATTATTTTTATTAATTATTCTGCAGTTCAGAAATTTTAATTATTATCAGTTTATTAGAAAGTCGATATATTGCAAGAACAATAAACATAACTGCCTTACACAAAGTGAAAGAACAATCAAGTAACAAAACAAAAATTATTTGTCCTAGCATGCCTAATTATAAAATTATAATTTAATAAAAGCCGGAAAGTAAACGATCTGTAATAACGACAGGACGTTGTGGTAAATACGAAATATTAGTTACCGATAGTTTAACAATATTCTTTAGATAATTCAGTAACAGTATATTGTAAAATCAGATTTAATAATTTATAGGTATATGCAATAATAAAATTACTTGGAATATTTATATAGAATGATCAAAAGCAAGTGATATTGTCACGTGACTAGAAATTTTCTTTAAGAGCAGTATAATTATGCTTCCAGGAACCAGGAAAAAAATTTGAAATTAAATTTCACGGGCTTGCGTGTTTTTTTTAATCAGAAATTTTATTTTAGTAATTTTATATTAAATGTAACAACATGTTATTCATTTTTAATTAATTAATTTAATTAACCGTTGTTATTAAAATGTAATTAGGAAACGCAAATAATAAAGACAATAAAAAGAAATAATGAATGAACGGTATAAATATAACAAGGAATAAAATTTGGGAATTACGCAGGTCACGTGCCTATCATTTCTTACTGATCATCTGTATGATTAGATTTCATAACAGGAATTTGAAACTGATTGATTTTTGAAGGAATTTTACTTCTTTTCAAAATCTTTTCAACGGGGTTACAGATTGTATGTCTTGACTAATTGGCACAGCGATCTTAAATGGAATAGTGCTAGTTTCATTTAAAAATTTACTTGCATTTAACTGGCACAGATTTTCAGGTGAAGAGAAGCTTGTATTATAGCAAATTGTTCTTATATTCTATTAATATATGTAGGTTGTCAGCCTTTGTTTTATGACAAAATGTACTTTGATTGCAATGGTGCAAATAATCAGCCTACATAAAGCCTGCCTTTGAAGGGTCAACGCACACCGAGGTTGTGAGATAAACCCATATTCCTGTTAAGACCATATAAATAAAAATTAATTATTAATTATATGGTTAAGACTACTCTTGTTCCCACAAACGTACCGGCTGACAATAATTATAACAACATATAACAATATTTAAAGAAAACGATAAAATTAAATAAATTAAAATATATACTCACCTTAAGTGAAACGTTTCCTATCTTCGGTACATTGTATTCGATAAATAATAAGTTTTGCTTCTTTCTATGTAGAATTGTTAAAAATGAAGAACTTGTTTAAGAATCAAATTTATAGCTGTAATTGATAATAAATATAAATAAATGGAAAAATATTGAAATAGATTCATACTTTTTTGTTCCAAACTTCAAATGTACATCATTTCACGTAGAAATCCGTGTATTTCTCATAAACCAGAGATTCCTTATGAAGAACAGTTATTCAATGAAAGGAGGAATATATAATTTTTAGATTAAATAATGTCACATCTGCTAACCTATATCCTATCTAAAATTTTAAAAGTTTATAACATATAACTGATATACATACAAATACATACTTTTTTCTTTTTCCTGTCTTCTCCGCCGATATTTCTGTATTTTTCGAATTTATAATTATTATAGAAACGTTTCAGAAGTTCTTTATTCTTTAAATTACTTTTCTCAAATGATTTTGTAGCTTATATAGAAAGTTGTTTTAACTAATAATACACAATGAATATAATATAACTGAGTTTAAAGTTTAATTGCGTATTTACCATTTTCTTGTTCCACACTACACAAAACATGTGTTGATAAAATTTATGAGATGATTTACCATCAAAATATTAATCATGATAAAGAGTGCATTATAGGTTAGTAAAATAAGAAGAACTGTACGAAAGGGCGCCTTATTTGAACATCAAATTTCAATTTCACAACATTATTGGCTGCCAATTACAATAAATATTATTAATATACACAGTATTATAATAAAATTATTATACTCATATAAAATGAAAACTTTTTCATCTACAATGCATTGCGTTGCTGTAAATGTTATGTTTATAATTAAGATTTACTTGTCATTTAATTTCACATCTGTAATTGATAATTTTATATAATTTATAAGCATAAATATTTATGCAAACACATACTTTGTTGCTTGAATAGTTTCACACTAATATTATATTCATATCTACTTCCGTAGCTACATATCGTAATAAAATGAAGTCTATGTATGGAAATTATTTAATTTAAAGGTTTATATTTCGTAGATATTGTATAGTTATTCTTTATTATTTTAAGGTTAGGTCTTTAAATATAATATATTCTATCTTAAAAATTTTTTCTAGATTTTTTATGAATTACATTCCATTTTACAAGAACTGTCAATCATGTTATCGACACAGAATTTAAAAGTTTTCTTTTTTAAATGTAAAAAACATCTCACTAAACTGTTTATTCGACTTAATTTTAAACATTAATGCAGTATTCATATCCTTTTTATATCATCTTATTTCCATTTTTATGTAGATAAATATCTCTATTCTTATAAATATATTCTTATTTATAAAGATGCACTATTATGATAATTAATTACATATTATTTATTTCTATAAATATATTCGACTTTGTGTAACTTGACCAATTCAATAACCATAGCTGAAATTTTAAAAATATTTTTAAAAATAACAAATACAATATAAAATATATGTACTTACAATACTGATTGCGCTACATATATTATTACTTTTAAGCCTATTTCATACTAATATTTTTGTATATTTTTTCAATAAAATACAAAAATTTCTACATCATTATTTAAATTATAGTCTAATGATTGACAAACGTCACAAATGTCATAAAAAATATAATTTTTTAATACAAATGATTTAACATAAAATATTAATTTTATATATTTCGCTCACTTATATAATGTATGAAAATATAATTCAATTCATGATATATGTTGTCATTTTCAAAAAAATTCAATTCAAATTTACATATTGAATTGTCAAAAGTGACGGATAAGCAGAATTCTTCTTAAATTTAGATATGGCATCTGGGATCTTTTGTTTTACTTTACCTTTTAGGCTTAGTTTTTGATTTTTTACACGAAAACCACTCACAGTAAAAATATGAGACCCCAAAAAGGCCCTATTCCACTTTAAACCACATCTAATAAAATAATATTAAAATTATTCAATGAATGGTTTGACCTGTACCCGTGAGCAAAATTTTTGCGATGCTCGAGATGAATCCAAATATAGATAGATATATAGATAGTGAATCTATCAAAATAGTATATGACTAGCGAATTCTCGGCTACGCCGAGCATTCCCTAGAGCTCCGCTGTCAGTGCAAAAAACAAATGCCAATCGACATGAAACAGTTTTTTCATATCTGCACGTCAGCCCTCACCGAGACCTTTCATTAGATTTCGAACACGATATACTTCTATTAACTTTTAAAAAAAACAAAAGCCGGTCGACATGAAACATTTTTGTCAATTATGCACGTCAGTCCTTACCGAGACCTTTTATTTGACACCAAACACTACATACTTCTGACATTTTGTTTACATAAAACAAAAGCCGATCAACATGGAACATTTTTGCAATTCCTACAGGTTAGCCCACACCGAGAACTTTCATTTGATACCAAACACCACATACTTCTGACAACTATTTGCGAAAAACAAAAGCCGATCGGCATGGAACATTTTTGTCAATTCTGCACGCTAGCCCTCAACGAGACCTTTCTTTTGAGACTAAACTCGACATACTTCCAAAAACTTTTTGCAAAAAACAAAAGCCGATCAACATTAAATATTTTTTTTAATTCTGCACACCAGTCCTTATCGAAACCTTTCATTTGATACCAAACACCACACACTTGTGACAACTTGTTGCAAAAAACAAAAGCCGATCGGAATGGAACATTCTTGTCAATTTTGCACGCTAGCCCTCAACGAAACCTTTCATTTGAGACCAAACTCGACATACTTCTGAAAACTTTTTGCAAAGAACAAAAGCCGATCAACATTAACCATTTTTGTTAATTCTGTACACCAGGCCTTATCGAAACCTTTTATTTGATACCAAACACCACACTCTTCTGACAACTTTTTGCAAAAAACAAAAACCGATCGACGTAGTACATTTTTTTTCAATTCTGGTCGCTAGCCCTCAACGAGATCTTTCATTTGAGACCAAACTCGACATACTTCTAAAAACTTTTTGCAAAACACAAAAGCCGATCAACATTAACCATTTTTGTTAATTTTGCACACCAGCCCTTATCGAAACCTTTCATTTGATACCAAACACCACACACTTGTGACAACTTTTTGCAAAAAACAAAACCAATCGACATAGCACATTTTTGTCAATTCTGCACGTTAGCCCTCAACCAGACGTTTTGTTTAATACCATACTCGACATACTTTTGAAAACTTTTTGCAGAAAACAAAAGCCGATCGGAATGGAACATTTTTGTCAATTTTGCACGCTAGCCCTCAACGAGACGTTTCATTTGAGACCAAACTCGACATACCTTTGAGAACTTCTTGCAAAAAACAAAAACCGATCGACGTAGTACATTTTTGTCAATTCTGCAGGCTAGCCTTCAACGAGACCTTTCATTTGAGACCAAACTCGACATACTTCTAAAAACTTTTTGCAAAAAACAAAAGCCGATCAACATTAACCATTTTTGTTAATTCTGCACACCAGCCCTTATCGAAACCTTTCATTTGAGACCAAACTCGACATACTTCTGAAAACTTTTTGCAAAGAACAAAAGCCGATCAACATGAACCATTTTTGTTAATTCTGTACACCAGCCCTTATCGATACCTTTCATTTGATACCAAACACCACACTCTTCTGACAACTTTTTGCAAAAAACAAAAACCGATCGACGTAGTACATTTTTTTTCCATTCTGCTCGCTAGCGCTCAACAAGACCTTTCATTTGAGACCAAACTCGACATACTTCTGAAAACTTTTTGCAAAGAACAAAAGCCAATCAACATTAACCATTTTTCTTAATTCTGTACACCAGCCCTTATCGATACCTTTCATTTGATACCAAACACCACACTCTTCTGACAACTTTTTGCAAAAAACAAAAACCAATCGACATAACACATTTTTGTCAATTCTGCATGCTAGCCCTCAACGAGACGCTTCATTTGAGACCAAACTCGACGTACCTTTGAGAAAATTTTGTAAAAAACAAAAGCCGATCAACATTGATCATTTTTGTTAATTTTACACGCCAGCCCTTATCAAGCCCTTTCATTTGATACTAAACACCACATACTTCTCACAACTTTTTCCAAACACAAAATATTTCTGACAACATTTTGCAAAAAACAAATTCTAATTTACGTAGAACATTTTTGTCATTCATGCACACCCATCCATATTGTGTCGTTTCCTTAAAACCCAAGGACGACCTACTTTTAAGAACTTTTTACGAAAAACAAATGCAGATCGACATGACACATTTTTTTGTCATTTTAAAACCGGCCCTTATGGTTTTCTTTCTTTCGATATCAAACAAAGCAAAGTGTTTTAATTTAATTACGAACATTTGATTTTTATTTAGTTACTTAATAATTTGGCAACACTGTTTTTATTAAAATAATGTAGTTAATTTTTAAATTTATAAATTACCATCGGAAATCCTAATATAAAATAGCCACTGTCTTCAGTGAAATTCATTTAGGAATATTTGTTTTTTGTTTAGTAATTTCATCACACATTTGGCAACATTGACTTATGTAATTCGAAACGTCAAAATTTAAAATAATTAAATGTGTTGTGTAATAAACTTAAAATAATGGTAAAACCTTTGCTCAGGACTATTATTCATGACACTGTTTTCAAATCTTTGATATCAATGTTCTATTAAAAGATACAATTATTTAAAGTTCATAGACAGATTGTCAAAAGTGACGGATAACTGCGTGATTCTTCTTAAAGATAGACATAGCCTCTGGGATCCATTGTTTCAAGGTACCAATTATGCACAGTTTTTGATTTTTTACACGAAAACCACTCACAGTAAAAATATGAGACCCCAAAAAGGCCCTATTCTACTTTAAACCACATCTAATAAAATAATATTAAAATTATTCCATGAATGCTTTGACCTGTACCCGTGAGCAAAATTTTTGCGATGCTCGAGATGAATCCAAATATAGATAGATAGATAGATAGATATATAGATAGTGAATCTATCAAAATAGTATATGATTTCAGTATCATATTGGTAAAAACCATGTCCTTTCAGTTATCATTTAACTACAGATAACTTTAACAATATAAAGTTGATAAACTATTATTTATTTGAATCATTCTGAAATTCTCTAAAATTTTGTGTTATTACAACACATCAGTTCAAATATTCCTTAATAAAATACGTACTAAATAAATAGGATATTCGATTTTAACTAATATAAAGTTACCTATGTCACGCTAATACAGGTGACACAATATAATATTTGCAGATGGTACTGTTAATTTAAATAAATATGTAACATAACAGAGAATATTAGCTATTTATGTAACCAGTTAGAAAATGCCTTATTTTGTGTAACGGTGGGATATTTGCGGAGCGAGCGAAGCGAGACCCCGCAAAATCGCGCAAGTTACACAAAATTGCATTTTCTAACGTGTTACATACAAGATTTTTTCTAATTTTGATAATATTATTGCAATTTTACTCTTTTGAAATTATTTATTTTTATGAATTAATAAAAAATCAAATACGTGGGTGCGCTTTATTTCGATTGTTAATGTTGTTTTAAGTTTGACATTTGTGTCAAAATATACAAAAAATGTCTGATTCAGATTGAGATATACCAAGTGATATCGACGAAGATGCACAAAAAGCGCTATCGTCTATTATTCCCGAAAAATCTAAAGGTATATATGATCTGGCTTTATATTTAATATGGTATTTGTTTCATTTTTTTTGTAACTGGTGATGAAATTTACTTTTCGTCACCCAGTTATGAAAGATTTTTCTTTCGTAACTGGTTACAAAAAGTTTGACGTTTCAAAACGTCAGTCAGTTTTGAAAAGTGACACTTTATATGTCAAAATTAGAAAAAATGTTTTTGTTTATATTTTGAAATGCACCAAAGTACTAAAGGGATTATCCGCACGCCCATGGACTCCACGTCTCGGCGCTAAAGCCAGATGGCCAAACCACTTGAAAGGGATAGACTGCAAGACGCTGAACCTGTACCTGCAGGGTTGATATTTAGATTCTAGAAGATTCCACGATCACGCGTCTGGATCGTGGTGGTGAGGGAAGATGCTACCCCCGAAACGCCCTCATTCTGAAGGAGAGAAGAGGGATATTTTTGTATATAACCCGAGTCCAAAGCTGTACTCGAGGAGTCTGATCCAGGACTCCCTTATACTTGGCGTGTCCGAGGTAAGTCCTCCTGGTCTCTCGAACTCCAAACTTTTCCTACTGACTTTGTTCAATGGCTCTGCCAGGAATAAGTCAGCACCTTTCCTACTGACTTTGTTCAATGGCTCTGCCAGGAATAAGTCAGCACCTGTCCCACTGACTTTGTTCAATGGCTCTGCCAGGAATAAGTCAGCACCTTTCCCACTGACTTTGTTCAATGGCTCTGCCAGGAATAAGTCAGCACCTTTCCTACTGACTTTGTTCAATGGCTCTGCCAGGAATAAGTCAGCACCTTTCCCACTGACTTTGTTCAATGGCTCTGCCAGGAATAAGTCAGCACCTTTCCTACTGACTTTGTTCAATGGCTCTGCCAGGAATAAGTCAGCACCTTCCACTTTGACCTTATATCAAAAATTACTTCGGACACACTATTTATTTGATTTTACTATATTAATTATAGTTGTCACAATGATATCATATTATCTTATTAAATATAACCGATCTAATATTGGTTGTCTAAAAATTGTAATTTGCGAGACTTTGAGCTCTGCACAAAATCTCAAGCTCAAGAATGTGCCGTATCAATACGAACGAACGTTCACTTGGGTATAAATAAACAATACACAACCGTGATGCGGCACCGGCACCACGAGGAGCGTGCGACCACTCAGTGGTAATCGCTTTAGACTCGCCAGCTCAGCTGGGTGTCTACCCCAAAACAACGGCCCTCAGGCAATGCCGAGCGCCCCCAGAAACAAAAAATATCAGAGCAACGGCATGCCGACTCTGAACCAAATAATAAAAACCCACGCAAACCAACACGCCCACACTTACAATTGTCAATGACTTCCAATATCAGTTTGGGCGCAAAGACTCAATTTTACCATAAATTATTGTAATAAATTATTAGGACAATTCTTTATGAATCGAATGCAATATTTTTATATGATTGTTAAATGTTCAAAATTGTCTCTCTACTTGAGGTTTTGGCTGTGGTTTCCCTCAGGTTCATAAGGTGAATACCAGAGAGCGTAATATCCCACGGCACTTTCCGATTTTATTTAATTATAATAAATGCACAAGTCAGATATTTTGTCTGTCTTTTGGAGTGAATATCATTCTTTTATTTTATCAAATACCTGTCCCGATTCCTCCACTCTTAACAGCTACTCTGTATTACGACAATGAAGGGTTACTTATTTAAATAAACACAACGTAGGGTTAAGTTAAACCTTCCACGAGACGATCTTTGGCTAATTTATGAATGTGTGCGGAATAGGTAAGTAACGTACTGTTACAATATTGTTTAAAACGTTTAAAAATCTTACATTCAATAGTTCTGCTTTCAAATCGCGAATGAAATCATCTTCCGAAAAATGTTCAGAACAAACATGACAGGCATCTGAATTCCACTTTCCATCTCTTTTGCAGCGTTTAATCCATTGTTTTCGTGTCAATTCGTTTGTTGGAAAGCGGTGGTACGAAATTTGCTTTGACAATTTTTTTGTTTTAACCAAACTATTGGTACAAGTTGCAACAGTACATCGTGTTCCTGGCATCTTTAATAATAATAATCAAATATTTTTAATTGAGTAGTTATATAACAATAGAAAACTATTTAATTTACCTCAAATTATATTATTTAATGTCAAATTTAGTTTTATATTAATAAAAGTAAATCAACCCTATATGGCTGTCACAAGTCTTGGGTCTAGGACTGACGTCACGTTATCCCTACCATTACCCCCACCATCGAATACATTTCTTTTATGCGAATGAGACAACCTTCTATATTTACAAACCTTGGGTCTTGACGTCCGTTGTCACCGTAAATTAGGATTGCGCATGCTCACATAAATGATTTTTAGTCATACCAACCAAGAAATATTTTGACGTTTATTTTATAGGTTATAATTTAAGTATAATACATAAAATAATATTTTTCTTCAAACGTCATAAAAGTGACATCTTCTGTGACGTGATTGACAAGGTTGAAGTTTAATTTCTATGCCAACGTAATATAATTTTTTATTCTAGCCGCCGTATAATATTGTCGCTGCCGTATAACATTGTCGCCGCCGTATAGCCAATAAGAAGCGCCTTATAATATTGTCGCCGCCGTATAGCCAATAAGAAGTAACTTGTACAATAGAAATCTGTAATATCGCCCTAAATGTCACTATAAAAACTAGATAACCTAAGAATAAAGTTACTAAAAATTATGAATAACTGACAGGTAACCTACATATTAAACGTCAAATAGTAATTTATTTTTTAAAATTTCTAAGTTTGAAGAAAAAATAGCATGTGTTATTCAGAGTAAAAGTGTCTTTGTGTGCCTCGCATGCAATTGTCCGACTCGCTTCGCTCGTCGTGCAAACTTCCATGCTCGCCACACAAAGTATCACTTTTACTCTTAATAACACAATATACTATTAAGTATGAAGCCAATTCATGTAGCTTATATTTATTTGTTATTAAAGCGGCGTAAAAAAAAACTAAATTGCAACACAAAAGGCGCTGGTGTTCGCCCTTTAATAAATAATAGAAAACACCAAGGAGAATTTTACAATTTACATGTTGAAATGAAGTTGAAAGATTTCGAATCCTTGTTTAATTTTTATCGAATGACTCCTGAAATATTTGAGGATATATTACATTTAATCGGACCTGGAATAACCAAAGAATGGGTCGTAAGAGAACCTATCTCAGCTAGTGAAAGACTTTCACTTACTTTAAGGTAATTATTAATGAGTTTAAATTTAACTACATTTTAAGAAGTAATATAATTTGTAACTCTTGCAGGTACTTGGCATCAGGTGACAGTATGAAATCTTTAATGTATTTATACAGAATTGGTGCCAGTACTATTTCTTATATTATTAAAGAGGTTTGAGAAGAATTGTGGGATAAATTAGCACCATTAGTTTTGCCATTGCCAACAGAGATTGATTGGGAAAAGAAAGCATCGGATTTCAATCGACTATGGATTCTCTTAGACGTTTAGCTCGTTCTTCGTCTGTTTCGTTTGCCTTACGTTTTAAATAATTTTCTCTCAATTGCTGCTGACGACTTACTGGAAAAGCTGTTATATTACGTGTTCGAAACATTTGTAAAACGTGTGATCTAAGTCTGTTACTATCGTAAGTTTCATGCTCAGGATTACGGTTAAGTATTAAACTTGTACAAAAAGCTATCGCAAACAACCCGCAATCATAGGTGTTAGTCTGTTGTTGAACTCGTACAAATCTAATTGAGGGACTATAGGGGAATAATCTTTCTAAATATAATTTAACACCTGCATTTAAATTTTGGGAATTCATACTATCGTAAATTATAATTTCTAATCCGTCATAATATACTGTTACCCAATGACCTACGCTCCCAATATTTGCACCTGGCACGAATAAAATTTGTAGGTGTTTACTTCCCTGCTCAATTGCAACTATTCTTTCTGGAGCATCTACATACACTGTTGGCTGAGGGTCGAACTCAGTTACAGAACGTACTAATGAAAAGAAAAAGTCAATATGTACGTCTTCTAAGTATCCTGTAGGGTTTAGTACTGTATTAAAATCACGCTCTATTAGTTGTACTTGAATGCTACTTGTATTTAAATTACCCGTTCTACTATTTCTTATTACTTTAATATTTTTATTGTCTACTATTTGTGTATTGCCTGACTTGATCTGACTATTTAAATTATTAGTTTTTAATTTACTACTTTCCGTATTATTACTTATCTTTTGTTCGTATTTTTGTTTATCCTTAAGGCGTTTAATTCGATTCTTACTTGGCATTGTGTTATATTTGCTTTACAGGATTTATATAAAAACTTACAATTTTTGAGTGCGTAGTTTTTTTCTCAATATGAAAATTACCAATAATTACGTCAGGCTTCTGATTCTCACTTGAACAATTTCTTTTCTTTCTGGATGTTATATTCTTGCACTCTTATTTTCTTTTGGCTGCTGTTTATTTCAAAACCTACATTAAAATAAACTATTAATATATATATATATATATATATATATATATATATATATATATATATATATATATATTAAATTAAGTGTATACAATTTTTAATTAGTAAATAATAAAAATACATAAATAAGAAAATAATTATCGATTTAACATCACTTACAATTGAATTAAAATACAAAAATAAATTCTCACCTTAGATTTAAAATCTAGCGACACAATTAACGGGATTTTTAAAATTAATTAATCTGCAGCATGGACAAATCGTAATGATTATTATAATAACTCGCAAATCGCTTTATTGTGAACACAATAAATAAAACTGATTGACACAGAAGTGAAAAACAGTTAAGTAATCAAACAAAATTTGTTTTCCATAGAATACCTTATTTTATAATTATGAAATAAAAAATTGACAAATGCCATACATTACGGATACTCTCTCTCCTAATAGATTAAGAGAAAAACTACAAAAGTATAATGTTGTTCAAAATTAAATACTGCATCATAATTGATGGAACAACACGTCTGCAGTACGAGATATATTAAATATAAATAAAATGTAACAGTTCGTCAGAAATCAGACAGCCATAGAAATAAAAGAAAAAATCTAGGTGACCGTTCAGTGAAAATGAATTTTTGTTGTCAGATAGACAAATATGAATTGAATAAAATAAGTAAAATATATGAAATAATAATGTTCAGAAAGTAATTTTTAGTTACTGTCCAATGAATATAAAAGTATAATAATATATATTAAAATGACATATTCTTATAACTACAGAATAATAACTAAAACATCATCACAAATTTTAGCATAAATAATCAATTTTTTAAAACTTTCTGGTTGTATATGAAAGAATAAGTTATATTTACTCTCTTCATAGCATTATTTATGATAAAAATAGCTTCATTTTATTTCATTTAATTTCATTCTGCGCCAGTTACCTAACATGTCATCTGTATAAGTGATAAAAATTAAAAATATATTAAAAAATATTTATATTATACTTTAAACTAATATCCAACAATTTTTAAACATTGTTTTGCATTATTTCGTAGTAAAAATATGAATTTTCATGCAATCCATTCACAGTCACATTTGACTCAGAGCATATGTCATCACATGCATTTCTCGATTGGTTTCAGAAAGTGTTTATTGTTTTAAATATCAATTATTAATGAATAATTAGATAGATACTTCGTTTTTGTAAAATTTTTCATAAAAAATCGTCTCATTCCTTAACAGAATACAATAAAACTTTTTAAAATGTAATCGTTATTGTAATCAAGTAGTTTCATCTGAAATATGATGAAATGCGTAATGTTGGCATTAAATGCAATTACTTACAGTTTAATATAATCCAGGTACATAATTTAAAATAATTATTGTACAATAAATTGTTAAAAATTTCTTCCAAAAGGGTATGAAGCAAAGGTTTGTCAGTATTTTAACGTAATCAAAAAATTTCATTTTCTAACTATTTAAAACATGTATTTATTTTTAAAAGAACTGTATATTATGTATTTACCTTTGGAAGTGTTTAAATTATAATCAAATAACAATTTTTAAACGTCTAAATGTAAGTCGGTTTTGTAATGCAGTTTTTTTGATTAAATAATCCATTGTTGGTTATATATTAAAATATATGTTATATTTTCACTTATTTTTGCAATATTTATCCAAAAAATTGTTTTAATTTATTTAAAACTCCATTTAAGTATATCTGAGTACATGTAAGTTAAAATCAGAGCTACCTACAAATTAATAAAATTAACCTTTCATATGTAAATATTAATATCATACCTTAGAAGAAATGTTGCTTTCAACCAAATATCGCAAAATATTACACGATATATATTAAAAGAAATTGTATTTTTCACGCAGCTAACTGTCATGTCATTAACTGAAGTGTCAAATGCGTTATTCTTGAAAAAAATTGTAATATCATGTTATTTTCTGCTTGCGTATAAAAGGATATGTTATATTGTCACTTATTATAATGATATTTATCCAACTAATTTCTATCATTTATTTAAAATTCAATCTCAGTATATCTGAAATTTACCTGTAGGTAATGACGAAATTCAGACTGATATTGACTTAAGTAATTTAAACTGTCAAAATTTGTAATTATTAAATATGTTATGTTTTAAAGTTGAAGTGTTTGTAAAACCTTTGCTTAAGACTATTATTCATGGCACTGAAAATTTATAAATTAATATTGTCAATCCTAATACAACTGCCACCCTCTTCAGTGAAGTTAGTTTAGGAATGTTTGGTTTTAACTTAGTTACTTCATCACACATTTGGCAACATTGACTTTTGACGTTAGAAACGTCACAATTTATATTAATTAAATACGTTATGTTTTAAACTTAAATTAGTTGTGACACCTTTGCTCAAGTCTATTATTCATGACACTGTTTTCAAATCTTTCATATCAATGTTCTATTAAAAGATACAATCATTTAAAGTTCATAGGCAGATTGTCAAAAGTGACGGATGACTACGTGATTCTTCTTAAATGTAGACACGGGCTCTGGGATCCATTGTTTCAAGGTACCAATTTTGCACAGTTTAAAATTTTTAAAACAAAAACCACTCACAGTAAAAATATGAGACTCCCAAAAGGCACTCCAGCACAATTAGACTCTACAACTTGAAAAAAAAATTAAAATGATTACATAAATGCTTTAACCTGTTGCCCCGAGGTAAAAATTTGTCGATACTCTTGATTATTTAAAATATATATAGATATATATTGAGTGAATCTATTAAAATAGTATATGACTAGCGAAGGCTCAGCTACGCTGAGCTTCACTAGGCCTCCGGCATCAATGAAATATTTACAGTTGACGGCTAATTTCATTCCTGTACACCAGCTCTCGACGAGACCTTTCATATGATACCAAACACGACATACTTCTGACAAATTTTGCAAAAAAAACAATAGCCGATCGACCTGGCAAATTTTTGTTATTTCAATATGGCTGCCCTACTTGAGTGCTTTCATTTGATACCAAACACGGCATACTTCTGACAACTTTGTGCATAAAACAAAAGTCGATCGATATGGAACATTTTTGTCATTTCTGTACGCTAGCCCACAACGAGACCTTTCATTTGATACGAAACATGACATATTTCTAACAATTTTTTGAAAAATACAAAAGCCGGTCGACGTGAAATATATTTCTCATTTAGAGCCTTTTCACACACTTTGAATCCGACGGCCGGCAGCCGGGTATTTATTCCAAGTAGCACTGCGATTGCCTATTTACCCCGGTCAAGAAAATTCATTTACATTTTGTCTTACGACAATGCCGCGTGAACGCATTAATGCTTTGTGGATTTTATACAGACGACTTTGCCGTCGAAAAATAATTGTCCTTCAATTTATTAAAATGTTGCCTCAAATGAGTGCATATTTCTGCTCACGCTTTTGTTTTTGTATATTCCTTCTGTCTTATCCCATAGTATTGGCCTAGCCAGCCTGATACCATTAAATAAAAAAAAACAGGGTCGTGGTGGTCTCGAACCAGGTCTTGTAGATTATTTATATTATGAATCCGCCCTCTTATCCACTCGGCTATGAAGCATTTTGTTTTAGACCTTTCTTATTCGAAAATATGAAGGATAACCTTCAAAATACAATTTATTTTATCAAATATTTCAGTTAGAAAAGGCCATATTACACAACATTTGGTTTTATTAGATGCAAAATTAACTAATCTAACTAACGATACCATATACACCCGATTTTATTTACCGGGACAGATGGAAACAGCAAAAAACTGTTTTCCCATGTTATTTCCCTATGTCAAGGTTTTCAGTATTCACCCTGTACTATACACATAATTTTTATAGGTTTAACAATACCGTTTACACCAGTCTTTGTAAAATTTGTTTGTATATATATCAGAAAAAAGAACAATATTTTTAACAGTTTAAAAAAATCACATAGATGGCACTAATTATGAAATTTATTGCATCTGCTAAAGAAGGAATCGATATAATTACTTAACAATTAAATATTTTTATATTTAATTATGTATATATTTTAAAATAATATTTTTAGGCATAAATGAAATTTATTATTCTAAGCAAAAACAAGAACATAATAATATTTTGAATACGTGACATACCAAACTAACTGGTGGTACCAGTGTTGTTTTATTTATTTCCAAATCACCTGTATGATGTGAAAAGAAAAAAACTTGAATCCCCAGAGTAAATCTTAAGGGCTTTTATAATATTTAATATTGAAAATAATGTTATGAAATATTTGATCAAAATGCATAAAAATTGATTACATTATAATTAAAACTTATTTAGAACAATCTGTATGAAATATTTAAAAAAAAAGTCGCTAATCCTTGGAATTATTGTAAATAGAAACTTCTCATCTTTTTCTACGAATAATGAAATGGCAAACGGTAATATAAAGTATATGCTTTAAAAAGTGGACTTGTGTGTAATATTTGTCGGACTTCTTGAGTTTAACGTTACTATTTTAATGGAATTCTAAATCATTTACAGCTGATTTTTTATTTTGTAAATCTACAATGAATTTGTTTTGACAGGAATAAGGACATTTTATTTCCAAAAGTTCAAATCCGTTTTCTATTTTGATAAAACCATCATCACTACATGCTAAGTATGGTTGGTTAGATAATATTACAACACTACAAGTCCAATTTCTTGTATAATATATTAGTTGAAGCTTGAAATACTGATTTCGCTTCAGTTTTGGTTTCCAAGCCATAACGCATAGCTTGATTACAATAAAAATTGTAGCCATTGATTCTTAATAACAACATTTTCATTATAATAATCACTGTCATATTTTCTCTGTACCAATCTAATTCTATTGGTACATATGTACATCTACAATGAAAGAGTTCATTGCAGAATATGTAGTTTTATGGGGATTTTTTAATCTGCATTTAATTTCCCTATAGGTATAATACTTTATGCACTCGTTTCAGACAAAATTTTTTTGCTTATGTTCTGAAAATGTAAAAAGAATATCAAGAAAATTTCCAGTCGTGTTTTTGTAGAATGGTTTTATTGAAACTTTGTGATATTTTTCAACCTGCGTTTATAAAGTCTTGTTCCAAATGATAGACTGATCAGTTTTGGACTGTATTTTAGAATTCTTATTTAAATGTGACTTCACTACACAGATACAATTGAAGGTAAAATTATAGAAATAACACATATGTAAACAAATACTTTGTTTCTTGCAGTAGTTTCATTTGTACAAGTTGTGATACACAATACATTGCTAACTTCTTTACATTTCTTAATAAAATAAATTCTCTTTATGATAATATAGCAAAATGAATTCTGGATTCCGCAAAAATCGCTCCTGTGTAGATAACTCCTAATAGCCATGTCTAAATTTAAGAAAAATCACACTGTCATCCGTCACTTTGACAATCAGACTATGAACGATTATATCTTCTTATAGAGTATTGATATCAAAGATTTAAATACAATTTCATGAATAATAGACTTGAGCAAAGGTGCTACAACTAATTTAAGTTTAAAACATAACGTATTTAATTAATATAAATTTTGACGTATCCAATGTCAACAGTCAATATTGCCAAATGTATGACGAAGTAACTAAATTAAAACCAAATATTCCTAGACTAACTTCACTGAAGACGCTGTATTAGGATTGACAATATTAATTTATAAATTTAAAAATTAACTACTATTTAATTTTATTTCGTGTTTGATTTAAAATGAAATATAAATATAGTAGTAATAAAATTTCCTTGAATAAATGTGTATTTTTATAGTAAGTTATTTGAAATTCCACTGTTTGAGAACCGATTTTTTATTCAGTTTAACGTTTAAAAATTCAAATATTATTTGGAAACAATAGCACTATTTACAGTTAAAAGTAAGCAATTCTTAATTACAATATATTATACTGGAGTTTTTCTCAGTTCTCTACTTACATTTTTATTCCAAAGAAAAAATATGAACAAAAATTGTATAAAATGAAACTGTCAACTAACTTTCGGAATGTCGGTAACATAGGTATCATAATTAAAAAATGACTACTAATTTTATTCCGTGGAAGTTAATTTTTTTTCATTGTAATACTGCAGTCTTTTCATTAACGATATTTAATTTTATTTCGTGTTTGATTAAAAATGAAATATAACTCTAGTAGTAATAAAATCTTTTTGAATAAATGTGTGATTTTATAGTTATATGAAACTCCACTGTTTGAGAACCGATTTGCTTCAAAATTTACTTCACACAACATTTATAAAAACAAATTTATAAATAACAATTAAAACTTTTTAAAACGACACATCGCTATTAAACATTTCTTTGTACTATAATTTTGATCAGTTAGATTTGATTATGTTATTATAAAAACGTTTCAGAACTGCTGTGCTTACAAAAGAATTTTTTATAATAAAACATATGAATAGACTGCATTAGTGTACGGTCATTTTGTGGCGCCAAATTCAAACTGAAACCCTAACTCGCCTCTGCCGATTTATACGCCCATGTTATTCTTATGGGAATAAAAATATGCTATCTTTAAACTGCTAGAAAATATTATAAAATGCAAATCTTAACTATTAAACCTTATAAATACTAATCTCTAATGTTCTATCTATTTTCTAATATAATATACACACCCGAAAAACATATTATTTAATAAACATCAATTTAAATAGTAGGTGCAAATTTCAGAAAACGTGTGTCGTAGCTGTCTTAGTATTCAGTTGAACCTGTCACTTCAACGCGGCGTTTTTAACCTGCTGCACCAAGTAACGACATATGTTGCTATTTGCGATACTACTTTCTTTAAAATCAAATTTTTCTTAATTTATTCTTTTATTTGTACTTTTTCTATACGGAAAGCAAAGAGTAATGTTTTGGAATATAAAAAAACCCTATGTTATAATTAAGAATCGCCAAAATGCTTTAATATCGTGTATTGAAAATGTACTCCCATAAGAAATGCATGCACTCAGTTTTGAATTAGGGTTTCGCGCCAAATGTAAATCTTAACCTCACTAACGTGGTCTATTGCAAGTGTAAATAATGTCATTTTAAAATTAGGTTTTACTTGTATATTTGTTAGATAATAAAGTTAAAATTTACCTCATGAAGATGATTATTTCATTATTTTTACTTACTTGAGTTTCGCCGATATGCCACCATTTTTCTCGGGCGGGAAAATTAAATTATGCAGTACTGACCCAAGATGAATTTTTTGTTTATCGATAATACGAATAAATGCGAAATATATTTTTTAAGAAAATTGTATTAAAAGAAAGAAATTTGAAGCATTTAAAATCAGTTTTCTTTAACAGATGTATAATTATAACTTAGATACACAAAATAGGAAAGTTATATATTATTAAAATATTACAATAAATAATAATGACAATAAACTATGTAGTAAAAATCTTCTGGGCGGAACGAATTAGTCTTCAGGATTTCCTGTAAATGCTAACGGAAAACCGCCAAAAACGTTAGCAAAAGACGATAACTAAACAAAAAGAATAATGTGAAAGAATGAATCGAACCGGTAATAACACTTACATTATTTAAATATATTGGAATTGCCATAAAGAAAGAGCGTTTTCCAAAGAAGCAGTGGGCAAAACGACCAATTCAGATTTAACCTTTTCAAATTTTCTTTTAGTTTCAGAGAAAAACGAAAATAGGTCGACTTATTTGAAAATAACTGGAATTATTTATTTAATTTCATTGACTGTCAATTAGGAAAATCTGTTGTAATCGTTAAAAATGTTGTCAAAAAACAACGATTTTACCTAATTCAATGCTATGGCAATCGGTCTCATGTTTATCTTTGGGGCCGTTGGAAACAAATAGTTTATGCAAATTATCTTCGACCGAATGTAGAGAATTTAAAAGAGAGAATTAGAGACGCTGTGACGTCTTTAACTCTGGAAGAAAGTCAAAGAAGTTAAAGAATTGCATCGAAGACTAGAATTGTGCACTCAACAAACCGTGAATGGATTGAGTACAATAGTTATTGTTTATATTATTTTTGTTGTTAAATTTATGAAACTAAAGTTAAAGTCATGTTAACAATAATTTCTATGACAACGCAAACTTGTTTTTTGGGACTTACATTTAGAAAAATTCTAAGTCGAACTATTTTCGACTTTTCTCTGAAACTAAAAGAAAATTTGAAAAGGTTAAAACTGAATTGGCAGTTTTGAAACATGCAAAAACTTTTATAAAGAATACATTTTTCTCGTAAAATTAAAAACATTTTTTTTCCCTTCTTTCCAACTCGATCCGAGGACATACTGTATATCAAAGCCTCAGAGAATGTTAATATGAATTTTGACTTACTTTATTTGGACATTGCAAAGTTTTCTCGTAGAATTTGTGACGCAAAATTTGAAGAATGTTTCTTTCATTTCATGTAGTAATTTATATGTTTACTTTTTGCAAATACGACGAAATTTTCCTCCAGATATGCGTTCTGTTAAATAAAAAATGGTAATTAGTTAATATGTTTTTTTTTTCTTTAAATATAAATGTATTTACCATTCTTGTTCAACTTCGTCAATAATAATATAGTTTTTCCGATGGTAGCAGAATCGTCAGCGAATAGAGTGGTTTCCATTTTAAGTTCCAAAATATTCAATATCGCTTTCCAAAAGAGATTATTCTTGACAAATTTTCCAAAAATATATTTTTTGTGAAACTGCTACCCTATAAACAATGAAAACTTATATAATAAAGGAAGATAATTTTTATTCAAATGATGCCTTCGTTTTAAAAAAGATTCATTTTTCCAAATATTGTTTAACATCAACATAGTATATATTTGATTTAAACTAATAGTCCATATGCTTCGATTAAAATTGAATCCTTTTCTTGCAATATTGAATGAAGGAAATTTCCATCTCAGGATTTGATCCATTTTTCTGTATTCAGAAGGAAATATTACTAATTAATAAAAAATATGTAAACATTGAACACTTTTTTATAAAAAAAGTTTCGCCTCAGATGAAAGAACTTCTATATTAATTGCAATAGTCCAAATAAGGATATAACTCGTATTTATAATCTTCGATGTACTTCACAGGTACAATGCATTGTATTCTTCAGTTTCCAATATCTATAAATATAAAATTCACAAATGATATTTTTTAGAACATAAGAAAAACATACCATTTCACATCGTTGTGAATCATGAAGATTTTTGATATTTGTGTATCTTTATTATATATTATGAATTTAACTTTTAATTAGTTACATTAGATTTTTCTACAATTATTTTTCTTAAAATTTAGAAATTTTGTTATGATATATATCATTTATTTTAATAAATTATTTGAGTTGCCAGAATACTTTGATTAATAAAAAGTTTAATAATTTACAAATAGAAATGTACAACAATATTATTAATATTTTCATTTACATTTTAAGTTACAGAATTATTTTATTCAATTAAAAGTGTACAAATAGATTACAAAATGAAGTTCTTGTTAAAATTATAAAATCTTTCATATAAAATTAAAAATAAATTTTTATAACCTGGCAACTCGATTACATACAAACTTTCACACAAACATTCATACTTTTGCGATTTATTACTCTCTTAATTTTCTTTTATTTGATCGCTTTGTGGTTTTTTTTTATTATAATGTTGTAATATGCTTCATTAGCTTCTTACCCACCAGCCAGTTTGTGACGAGTAATTATTATGAAGCTTATTTTTTCTTATTTATTGTTTTAATTTTTTTAACCACGGGCTATTATAATATTGAAGCAAAGTACAGCAAAAATCCCAAATACCACTGGTATAGGGTTTTAAAGTATTATGTAACAAGTCATTGTCTTGCCAAGTCTACCAAGGAATTATAGATAATATGTTACACATTATGTATATAAAAATGTAATTTAAAACAAAAAAAATATAAATTGAATGTGCTGTTACCAAATATTTGTTAATATTTGTACTTTTGTAGTTTTTTAAAAATGAAAATCTTGTTACTCAAATTCAAACAACAGTGACAATGACTTAATTACATAACACTTCAAAACCCACCAGCAGTAATTGGAATTTTTACCATACTTTGCGGTTTTGTAGTAGTATGTAGTATATTGCCAAAAAAATGTGTATTTATATTCTGTTGCATGAATTTTGAGGTACAATGGTAGACTGGCCTGCCCACATGTTGCGATTTATTATATAATTTTGTTTAACGTCACATTTCTAATAAGTACATAAGTACATAAGTACATATAGAGAGACGCAACATGTTTTAACTTAAGCCTGGTATTAGATAGTTTTCGTATAACGTCTTTATTTTTAGATGGTATTAATTAAAAATTATTGACAACAGTATTGTTTAAGCGCTATTACATTTTTTATTGTCGATGAAAAATATTAATGCTAACTAATGACTGTTGTATTATAATAAAAAAGTATTGGTAGTAGTAGTAGAAGGTAATATGCATTTAAATATAATTTTATTATAATTGTATTTTAATGTAAAAAATTTAAATTATTTTTTTATATTTACATATAAAATAGGTTTTCATTTAACTATTAAATGTAGGGACCTTTTTATCATTAAATAAAAATTTTAATGTATATTATTGAAAATATTGGTAAAACATACAATAAACCAGTATATAGACGCTATAGAAAATTTTTCTAATACTTAACCATTGCTTGATATTTTTTATTTTATTTATGTTTTTCATTGTTAATATTATTTTATTAACTTTTATGTAAAGAATAGTTTTATTTATAATTGCCTTTTATAATTCTTTTTATTGTATTTTCATTTTGGCAAGGTCCGTAAAATTTGTAAAAGGAGCAATGGTATTATCAGACTTAAGTTCTTTTTTATTACCTTTTACAATATTTTACGAACCACTTTTCATGTTGGAATAATATTTAATACTTATATCAATTACATTTATTAAATATATTGCATATATTATTTAACAAATCAAATTTTACCATCATAACATTTTTGATTATTTTTTTTTTCATTTATATTTTAAATTCTTTCTTATTCTGTTTTATATTATTAAGTATTTCTAAATCACATTTTTAAATCATAATTATTGCTTCAACATGCTTTTATTTTATATTTTAAATTTATCATTATTGCTTTCTTATATTTTCATTTTATATTTCATATACACCATCAATAATCCCTTTTATAATATTACATGATTTTCCGATATTCTAAAAATTTTAAATTTAAAAATTTAAGGTTTTAATGATCTTCATATGCCTAATTCCAACCAGCTATTATGTGGCGAATAATTTTGATAAAGTTTATTTTTTAATGTATTTAATTTCTCTTATATTTATTTATTTAATCACGGGCTATAATACTAAATCAAAGTACAGCAAAAATTTAAATACCACTGGTATTGGGTTTTAATACATTATGTCCAAGCCATTGTTTTGCCATCTACCAAAGTAATTATAAATTATATGATATATGTACATAAAAAGGTATTTTTCCAAAAAATGTATGTTTAAATAAATTGTAGTTAATATTTGCACTTTTATAGTTTTATGAATATCAAAACCTTATTTCTCAAATTCATGCAACAGTCACAATGACTTGGAACATAACACATTAAAACCCCCAATGGTACTTGAAATTTTTACCATACTTGGCGGTTTTATAGTAGGTATAATGCCAAAAACATAAGTACAAATTAGTATTCTGTTGCATGAGTTTTGAGATACAATGGTAGAATGGCCTGGTTGTCTGTTATCATTTATTATATACTTTTGTATATTAAATATTTTTAAATTTTACGTTCATTCATTAATTATTAAATGCATTGCAATTTTTTATATATTTTTATATGTATTTGCTAGATTTATTGAGTTTTAGTAAATTTTATTTCAATGTTTTTGACTTCAAACATTAAATATTTTTCTTATATAGTTTTAAAATTAATTATAATGTAAGTTATATATTATTGATATTTTGTTCATAATTTTGCAATAAGTTACGAAATGACTATGACATTGTAAATATAACAATTTTTTATCATGATGTCTACTTGTTCAATTAAATTTTTTTCTAAATACTCCATTTGTTCACAATTCAAATCTTTATTTTTAATATTTGAATCTGATAATTTTATCTTTAAGGTTTTTAATAACCTGGCTACGATACTGCATAATGTTCATCATGTGAAAAGATTGGTTTAATTCTTGCAGTTTAACTTAAATTTTTTGAAAATTTGTTTATGAAATGTTCTATACAATGTTTTTAAATTTTGAAATAATGTTTATAGATATGTACTTCATATAATATTGTTATCTTATATAATTTTTTTACTGATTAAAATTTAATTGAAATTATTGCATTATAATTTTAATATCCTGTTTAGTTTAAAATTTCTTTAAATACCACATTCGTCGTTATTCCTTCTTTAGAATTTTCGTTAATATTTGATTCCGGTAATTTAATTTTTAAGTTTTTAGATGACCGTACTCTCGACATTGCAACATATAATTGGCCATGAGTGAAAACTGGATTTTCTAAATTAATTCCAACAAAATTAAACGTTTGACCTTGTGATTTATTAATTGTCATTGAAAATGCTAATCGAATTGGAAATTGGCGACGTTTTAAACAGAATGGTAAATTTGTATCGGTAATTAAATCAAATCTTGGTAGATAGAGTCGGGTACCTGCACTTTGCCCGGTTAATACTTCTACATCAAGGTAATTAGTTTTCATATCTTTTATAATAAATCTTGTACCGTTACATAGTCCACGTTTTGGATTCATGTTTCTTAGTAACATTACTATTGCCCCCACTTTTAACGTTAATTTGTGAGGAGGCATTCCGGTTGGTGTTAACGCATTTAATAATTCGGTTGGATAACTAATTTTATTTTTATCATCGCCTTCACAAAAATCAGCACTGTAATATATTTTTGATTGTCCTACGATTTTATTTAATACTTGTTCGTTTATTACCATTGTATCGTCATTTGTTGGTGCTAAAATGGCGCGGTCTGTAAATTTGTGTATATCATTTGGCTCTATATCATTATCTCCAAATATATCATTAGCTAATGACGTTTGTGATACACAGTGTGCAGGAATTTTGACAACTTCAGTTAAACCATTGCCGATTTTTAGTAAATACTCAGAAAATTCTTTTTCGTCCCTATTTACACGCATGTTTTGTTTTAAAGAAAATTTTTGAAAGAGTTGCCATAAGTGACTTGTTATTACACAAGTTTCTATTATTGTGGTACGATGATTTGTATAATTTACTACCGGTAAACATTGTCTGAAATCACCACCTAATACTATAACTTTCCCGCCAAATGGTACCGTATTGTTCATTAAATCTTTTAAAAGTAAATCTATTGCATTTAACGCGTGTTTCGGTATCATAGTTACTTCGTCACAGATGATTACACTTGCATCTTTTATTAGTTTGCCTGCATTACTATTCGCTTTAACTTTACATACGCAGCCGTCATTTACAGGTACTGGTAACTTGAAAACCGAATGTACAGTTTGTCCACCTTTTAATAAAGTAGCCGCTATTCCTGTCCACGCCACGGCTATTACCTTAATATTTTGACCTCTTAAAATACTGATAAGGGTATTATATAAAAATGTTTTTCCTGTACCACCAGGACCGTCTACAAAGAAATATCTATTTTTGCTATTACTATCTGATACGGCATTTAAAATTAAATCTAAAATTTCTCTTTGATCATTATTAAACAACGCTACATTTTGTTCTCCCTCTAATTTCTCTGCTGCAGTATCAATCAAATCGTTTTCATTTTCATCTACGTCATCTGGCAGCGGTAAACCGAAATCGCTTAATGTGAATCTATGTATTTCTAATATTTCTTGAATTTTCCTTAAACATTTATTTTGCGCTACTTTTTCGGAATTGTGCAATAAATAATCCTCCATCAAATACTCTTTAAATTTTTCCCACAAAGCTACGGCATTGGTGGACGTGTGGAAACAAATTAAATATGCAAACAATTCTCTTAATTGTCTCGGAAATTTATTTATCACTGCCTCACCTAAACAATTTTCGCATTCTTTATCATTTGCTAAAAGACCTAATGCGCGGGCAGCTTCTTGGTATGTGTTATACAACTTACCATCTACGGTACGCAAGTCTTCGAAACTTGTGGCCCCTTTCGCGTGTACTAATATTAAACGTAGATGGAACCTTTCTATATCTCTGGGACTGACGGAAATCATTCGACCTATTGGTGGTTTTGACTCGCGTTGCCTAGCCTTCCAAGTGTTATTAACAAATACATAATATTTTGGAATTTGCATATAAACATACTGCCGAGCATTTACATCTGTGCTATTTAGAATAAACCACGCAGTTAAAGTTGTATTTTTTTTCGCTGCCCGTTCTACTGCTTTTTTCTCTTGGCCATTAACGAAAAATACCGCCTGTTGGTATTTCAAATGAACAGCTAACTCAAATATTGTATGTGATTTATCGTGTAAGGGATATTCCAGTAGCCTCCAACAACATTCTGGAGCAGAAACATACCTCGCATCTAAATAACCGTTGATTTCATCCCATTGAATTACTTTATCTTTATCTGGTTGACCTAATTTAATACTTGCGCAGTCATGACCCTTACACAGATAATCGCAAATATATTTAACACTTTTAACCGAAGAACATATTTCAATATTAATATGAGCTTTATACTTTTTTAGCAAATATGGATTGTAAGGTACTATCCATCTGTTATCTACTGTATATTTTACTAAACCGTTTTTCCAGAGAATATATATCTTTGCATTATTATCTGGCCTTTTGTAAAGAGGATAACCGTTAATATTTTCGTGTGTTTCGTTTCGAAATTCTTTAGGGTATCTTTTTGTGCATTTATTTTCATTCATGCAAGGTGAATATTTATTTAATATACCGCAGGGACCGTGGATCATGTGCGTTCGAACTAATTGATACAACTCTGGTTCATCGTCTTCATCTGGAATTTCGGCACTTACAATTTTGTCTATTTCATCTTTGTTACGGATTTTACTTTCGCTATCTAATGTCAACAACAAATGCATATGTGGTAACCCACGTTTTTGGAATTCTATTACAAAAATAAAGGCTACGACTTTTCCAAAAATATCATCGTGCAGAATTTCATTCATCATACTTTTAATTTTGCCGTTGAAAACTCGCGCTACTATATCTGGCCGATCTGCAGAACTTTGACTTTCGCGTAACTGTTCAACTATTTCTGGCCATTTTGGATTACACGTTACTGTTATGAACAAATCAGGTCTGCCGAATTCTCTAACAATTGACATAGCGTTCTGATACATTTTTAACATAAAACGACTCCCACCTTGGAATGTGGATGGTAAAATAACCATTGTGCCCGCCTTACCGCCCTCATTATCTGCTAAATTATTTACATGGTCCATTAATCCACTATACAGCTCTACTCTGAGGGTAGGCTGATTTAATCTAATATAAGTCAATCTTTCAGCCTCGACTTTCACGTATGCATCTACAATGTATTGCTGAGTTAGCTTTCCGGCTTCTAAACACGGATTAAATGTATCTCTAACTGCTAATCTATTCATGTAAAATTGTAGCATGCTTTGTTTTTTAATACCGTCGGCAGCCACATTCACCGCGAGGAAAAAGTATGGGATATGTCATGGGGTCGCAGTTTTCACTGAATTGATTAATTCTAACAGAACCGCCTGCTCTTGGGTGAACACAAATGTCTCTATCTATTGGTGGCTCTCCGTCATTTGATGTAAAAACTACGGCCACTTCATTACATGTTGGTACATTATACCTACGCTTATCTTTTCGTCTGTCACTAACTATCCACAAATTAATTTCTGGCACTGACTGATTATTAATATTTGCCCTAGCTATTTCTCTTTGCTCTACTTCTTTTAACATCATGTACGCTTGAGAATACGGATTAATTTCTCTAATAATATCATCTAACTGCCCCATTATATTTGGTTTACACTGTTTATTGTATTCTACATTCATTCGTTTCTCTAACGCTTCCGCAGAATTTATAATGTATAACTGCGCATATTTTTCAACATTATTATTAGTTGGATATAAGGAACTGGCTGAATCATGATAAATTTGACCATGTATTCGAAAACAATATGGTCCTCTGCCAGGAGGCATTGAAATTTTAGCCCCAAAGGAAGCAAAAGCTAACGCACTATTGTACTGTCTAATATTATCTTTAAAATTTCTACTGTCCGCGTTATTATTGATCAGTAGACTTTTTATGTATTCCGGAAATTCGCCTAATTGATCTGCGTTTAACTTGCCTTTACGGCAGCAGTGTGTGAATTTGCCGTCCGAGGGCTTTTCATACGCGAAGTTTTTGGATGAACAGTAAGTGCACAGTGCAGACATTGGACCCAACGAATGCGGTTCAATTTGCATTCCAATACCTTTGCTAGCTAATCTAACTTTATCATTAACTTTATTTTTGCGTGTCTTTATTTTATTTTTATTTATTAAATTATTTTTTAACAAACGCTCTTCTTTCTGTTCCGGTGTTTCTGTTTCTATAGATTTTTTAAAATTAGTTTTTAACTTATTTAAACGATTTTCTCTTTGTTCCGGTGTTTCTGTTTCAATTGTATTTTTAAAATTATTTTTTAACCTATTTAAACGATTTTCTCTCTGTTCGGGTGTTTCTGTTTCTATTGAAATTTTAAAATTATTTTTTAAACTATTTAAACGATTTTGTCTCTGTTCGGGAGTTTCTGTTTCTATTGAAGTTTTTAAATTATTTTTTAACCTATTTAAACGATCTTTTTTCTGTTCGGGTGTCTCTGTTTCAATTGTATTTTTAAAATTATTTTTTAACCTATTTAAACGTTTTTCTTTTTGTTCATGTGTTTCTATTTGAATCATATTTTGAAAGTTATCTTTTAATCTATTTAAGCGATTTGTTTTTTGTTCAGGTGTTTCATTTTTAATGTATTCTTTGAAATTAAATTTTAATTTATTTAACCTATTTGTTTGTTGATCTAGTGTTTCATTAGCTAAAATTTTTAATTTATTTTCTGTATTTAATTTTAGACGTTTGGACCGTTCTTCAGCTGTTTCATTCTCTTTACGCTTTAAATGATTTTCTCTTAATTTCTGCTGTCGTGTTATCGGAAATAATACTAAATTACGTGTTCGAAACATATTTAAAGTATGTGACCTAAGCTTATTGATATCATAATTTTCCTGTTCCGGATTGCGGTTAAATATGATACTCGTACAAAACGCAATTGCAAACAACCCACAATCAAAAGTGTTGGTCTGCTGCTGAACCCGGACAAATCTAACTGTTGGTCTATAAGGAAACAGTCTTTCTAAATATAAACTGGTATTTGAATTTAAACATTGAGAATTCATGCTATCGTAAATAATTATCTCTGAACCGTCATAGTACGCGGTAAGCCAATGACCAATACTACCAGTATTTGCACCTGGTACGAATAAAATTTGTAAGTGTTTAGTTCCTTGTGGAACTGGAATGATACGGTCCGGAGCATTTACATATACTGTAGGCTGAGGGTTGAACTCAGTCATAGAACGGACTAAAGAAAAGAAAAAGTCTATGTGTACGTCTTCTAAGTACCCTGCAGGATTTAGCAACGTGTTAATATCCTGGTCTATTAACTGAATCTGATAGTTTACTGTCCTAATTCCTACATTAGCCGTTTGATTACTTGTATGTACATTATTGGTATTATTGTCCGCTACTGAAATGACAGATATACTCCTACAACCTGATTGAACCTGACTATTAATAAAGTTTTCTTCTATATTTCCCGTATTATCATTTTTATTATTTTTTGCCGCATTTTTCTCGTTGTTTTGCTTGCGCTTAAGACGTTTAATTCTATCTTTACTTGGCATTTTGTTATGTACTTAAAAAATTATACAAAACTTACAATTTTTGAGTGCGTTGTTCTTTTCAATATTTATAATTACCAATAATTACGTCAGGCCTTCGATCAAAAGTCGATCAGGTTCTTTTCTGTTAGGATAATGGAATCTTGCACTCTTTCTCTTACTCTGCTGCAGTCAAGTTGTAAACCTACAGTAAAATTAATATTTAAAATATATGCATAGCATTATAAAAAATTAATACGAAATAAATGTGTATTTGTATTATTAGATTGCTAAATTACTAAATACTGCAAACTATGTATAATGTCTAGGCCGTGAAACTGCTGTCGTCATAATCGAGCGGCAATTACACAACGTGAAATATAATAATATATTTGAGATTGTCCATGTAGTGAACAAACTATAACCGCGCAATTTAAACAACTGTCATCTGTTGTGTTCTTATGTGTAGTTTGTAAGATAATGATATATTTCGCGTTAAATATTAATTAAATGCATATTCATATAAAAATATGTTTATAATTTAATAGTGGATGTATTTAAGACATGATATCATTTGCGGATAGTTTACATTGTGTGTTTTATTTGTAAATAAATAAAATTTAAATAAAAATGTTGTTTTCGGTAAATATAGGGTGTTCCAGTTAAGTGTGCCACCATTGCTATCTCGAGAACTATAAGAGCTACGAGGTTGCTTAAATTAGCGAGAACCACCATTTTACAAGAACAACATAATGGGCAAAAAAAACACTCCATATCTTGAGAACCACTGGTTTAAAAAAATATTTGTTTGGCTTATGTTAATAGACTTGTAAAATGGTGGTTCCTTGCTAAGTTAACCAACCTGGTAGTTCTTATAGTTTTTGAGATAGCAATGGTGGCACGCTTAAATGGAACAGCCTGTATATTTTAAAGATTTTTCACAAAAAATACATTCATAGATTTCTAATTATATATAACAATAAAATAATCAACTTTTCGCAATTTTAATTTTTTTTGGATGTAACAGAAACGTCTGCAACATTTTAAAATTCTCAGAATAAAAAATTTGCGAGATAAAAGTACTGTTACTAAGACCCAAGAATCAACCACCTAATAAATTTATTTTCTAAATAATTTTGTACCTTTCCTACCCTATATGTTAATAAAAAAACATGCATTCTTGCATATTAAGGTAAAATAGATTTTATACGGACATATACGTAACGAAACATAAGTACACAACAAATGAAAGTTATTTAAATTGAACGGTTATGTGATTTGTTCACCATTACCAAAATTTCAAACCGAAAAATATATATGTAATTCCCGCTCCATTTTGACGTCACGGTTTCACGGCCTATTAGAGATAGTGTAATGATTATAAATTTAAAGTAAATTACTTATACTTAAATAGAAGATCAACTCTCAAAAATTGTAGGTTGGACTAACTCGCAATTAGTTATAACACGCGGCCCACCTGAGACGATGAAATACCCGCCTAAATATTTTTTTAATTTGTGCAATAAATAATTTAGCATATTTTGGAGCATACTTCAGCTAAATAAAAATAATGGAGACACATCTTTTGTAGGTTTACGGAAAACCGGTTAAAAACTACTGGCGCCGGGTAAACAAGAAAAATATAGAATTTAATAAGAAATAAAATAATATAAAAAAAAATAATGAAATCACAAATTACAATTAAATTAAATAAATGACATTTTTCTAATTGTAAATTGCGAACTTGCAAGTTGATTTTTCAAGGGTTGTAAAAGATATAAAATATTTCTCACCTTAGATTTGAATTTAGCGGCACACTAAACGGGATTTATTTTATTGTGACTACTGCAGCTCTAATCAAAGATAATGAATATTAATTCGCAATATAAATATATTGTAACAAAGCACAATAAATGAAATTACTCTACACACAGGTGAAGAAGCAATATTCTTGATAAACAAATTTTGTTTTCTATGGTGTCCCTGATCTCAAATTAGTATTTCCGAAATGTCGGTAAATGTGAAATTATTAATACCGACACCGTACATACCGATTGATACCGATAAATACAAAAATTAAATTATTAAAAATGCAAAAATAATAAATTTTAAATAATATTTAATCATAATGTTATTACACAAATATACTTTTAATTTAAATGAGAATTTTCCTTTAAAACGAAATGAACGTGTTATATACAATAACGAAATAATTATAATACTTACTTTTAGCGTCACAGATGCAAGGTTTGTTGTTCGAATCTTTAACTTCCATTCTAATTGATCATAAGAAAAGGGCGAACTTTTGAGCGAAAACTGATACTCTGGCATTAGTGCTTATATTCCAAATGCAACCGTTTTCAAATGGTTGCAACATGAACTTCTTCACTGATTCATACTAATAACGTAATAACATAATAACTGTTAATAAAATACAACGTATTGGTAGAGATTAATTGCACTAAAATATATACTTGAAAAACATTCAAAACATTCAAAACTTGTGTATAATCATTCATATTGTATTTTTGTTAAAATAAACTGCAACTATTGTTCAGTGTACCTACATTATTATTATTTTTCACATTCATAGCTGTAAAATTAAAATTACAAATAAAAAAAAAAACATTAGAGGAAGGTCTTTATTGCAGTTACTGTAATTTAATAAAATCCACTAATATGTGTATTAGTGGATTTTATTAGATGATTGCAACTCCAATAAAGAGTTTCTTCATATTAACAACCAGTCGATAAACCAATCCTGCATTAAAAACATATTTATCATAAAACGTATTTTATTAAATTTATTTTAAATTCTACTTCGTTCGTTTGATTGTAATTATTTTTTAATAAAAATAAAAATAGTACATCCCCTCCAGCTTGTATTATTTTTTTCATAATAAAGATGTTTTAGGACAACACAATCTGTTATGTACATACATTCATTCGGAGTTAAAACATATCTTCTGCTACTTACAGGTTTTGTTAACAGATTGCAGGAAATTAATACCTCGTATTGTTTGTCTAGTATTGTGAACGATTTTAGCTCAGAATTTAAAATTTCCGATAGTCAGTTATCCCACTTACTTGTTGATTTTAAGTCAAAATCTTTTAATGATATTATGTACTTTTTTATTATCATTATTTAATTTTTTATCGCCTGTCTAATTTAAAATGAAGTACAGTACTCAGGACAGTACTACAAAACACCTATAATAAATAACTTGTTATTCAATATAATAGGAATTTATTTGTAACTTACTATTTCTAATACGGTTGCAAAGTATATTCCGGCTTACAATTATAGGTGTACTTGTCATTTTGCAAATACAATAAACAACAATGTGCTGCAAAACTTTTAAGTAAATTATGAAGGTCTGACACATAACATGTTTTGACAAATGATTTAATTTCTTCGAACTTGTCGTTCACTAAATAAAATAGAGGGTTGAAACGCATATGAATCAAAAGAAGAACACCGGCTCAAAAAATGCGCGTTATTTGAATTATTCCTATAACTCTCTTGTATATAAAGAACAGAATGTCAATTAATTGAATTATTTTTTGAAAAATAATGTTTCTGCTTTTGCAGGAATAATCTTTCGTCTTTCATATTCTTTAGTACTGCTTATTTCCAATCTTTTGTATATTTCTTTCCTTTTTATATCTTTCTCTACATTTCTAAAACATACATATATCATTTTATATTTATTTAAATAATAAATAATAAGTACAAACCAACATATGTTCTGAGTATTTGTATCAAGTTGCAAAATTTCTAGTATAAATTTATGTTATAACCAATTATAACAAACGTTAAATGTGGTTAAATGTCAGAAAATTTTAATTATACCATATACAATTTCTACAATAATAATACATATTTTGCTCAATATTATAAAGTACGGATACATAGTTCAGTTAATAATATCTTTGTCCATTTTCAAAATTATTGTATTTCAATATTCGTACTTTACACTTGTCAAAGTTACTTCATCACACATTTGGCAACATTGGCTTATGTAATTCGAAACGTCAAAATTTAAAATAATTAAATGTGTTGCGTTATAAACTTAAAATATTGGTAAAATCTTTGCTCAGGACTATTATTCATGATACTGTTTTTAAATGTTTAATATCAATGTTCTATTAAAAGATATAATCATTTAAAGTTCATAGACAAATTGTCAAAAGTGACGGATGACGGCGTGATTCTTCTTAAAGTTAGACATGGCCTCTGGGATCCATTGTTTCAAGGCAGCATTTGTGCACAGTTTTAATTTTTTACACGAACACTACTAACAGTAAAAATATGAGACACCCAAAAGGCACCAGATCTCATTAGCCCCCACATATTAAAAAAAAAATTATAACAATCACTTGCATGGTTCAGGCTGTAGGCGATTACAAAAGTTACTCGATGCTCGTGATGAATCTATAGATAGATAGATATATAGATATATAGTGAATCTAATCGTTTAGTATAGTGACTAGCGAATTCTCGGCTACGCCGAGCATTCCCTAGAGCTCCGCTGTCAGTGCAAAAAACAAATGCCGATCGACATGAAACAATTATTTCATATTTGCACGTCAGGCCTCACCAAGACCTTTCATTAGATTGCAAACACGATATACTTCCAATATTTTTTTGCAAAAAACAAAAGCCGGTCGGCATGATACATTTTTGTCATTTATGTACCCCAGCCCTCCCCGAGACCTTTCATTTGATACCAAACACGACATAATTCGGACAACTTTTTGCATAAAACAAAAGCCGATCGACATGGAACATTTTTGTCAATTCTGCACGCTAGCCCTCAACGAGACCTTTCATTTGATACCAAACATCACACAGTTCTGACAACTTTTTGCAAAAAACAAAAGCCGATCGACATGGAACATTTTTGTCAATTCTGCACGCTAGCCCTCTCCAAGACCTTTCATTTGATACCAAACACGACATACTTCTGACAACTTTTTGCATAAAACAAAAGCCGATCGACATGGAACATTGTTGTCAATTCTGCACGCTAGCCCTCAACGAGACTTTTCATTTGATACCAAACACCACACACTTCTGACAACTTTTTGCAAAAAACAAAAACCGATCGACATAGCACCTTTTTATCAATTCTGCACGCTATCCCTCTCCGAGACCTTTCATTTGATATCAAACACGACAAACTTCTGACAACTTTTTGCAAAAAACAAATACCGATCGACATAGCACATTTTTGTCAATTTTGCACGCTAGCCCTCTCAGAGACCTTCCATTTGATATCAAACACGACATACTTTTGACAACTTTTTGCATAAAACAAAAGCCGATCGACATGTAACATTTTTGTCAATTCTGCATGCTAGCCCTCTCCGAGACCTTTCATTTGATACCAAACACGACATACTTCTGACAACTTTTTGCAAAAAACAAAAGCCGATCGACATGGAACATTTTTGTCAATTCTGCACGCTAGCCCTCTCCAAGACCTTTCATTTGATACCAAACACGACATACTTCTGACAACTTTTTGCATAAAACAAAAGCCGATCGACATGGAACATTGTTGTCAATTCTGCACGCTAGCCCTCAACGAGACTTTTCATTTGATACCAAACACCACACACTTCTGACAACTTTTTGCAAAAAACAAAAACCGATCGACATAGCACCTTTTTATCAATTCTGCACGCTATCCCTCTCCGAGACCTTTCATTTGATATCAAACACGACATACTTCTGACAACTTTTTTGCAAAAAACAAAAGCCGATCGACATGGAACATTGTTGTCAATTCTGCACGCTAGCCCTCAACGAGACTTTTCATTTGATACCAAACACCACACACTTCTGACAACTTTTTGCAAAAAACAAAAACCGATCGACATAGCACCTTTTTATCAATTCTGCACGCTATCCCTCTCCGAGACCTTTCATTTGATATCAAACACGACAAACTTCTGACAACTTTTTGCAAAAAACAAATACCGATCGACATAGCACATTTTTGTCAATTTTGCACGCTAGCCCTCTCGGAGACCTTCCATTTGATATCAAACACGACATACTTTTGACAACTTTTTGCATAAAACAAAAGCCGATCGACATGTAACATTTTTGTCAATTCTGCACGCTAGCCCTCTCCGAGACCTTTCATTTGATACCAAACACGACATACTTCTGACAACTTTTTGCAAAAAACAAAAGCCGATCGACATGGAACATTTTTGTCAATTCTGCACGCTAGCCCTCTCCAAGACCTTTCATTTGATACCAAACACGACATACTTCTGACAACTTTTTGTATAAAACAAAAGCCGATCGACATGGAACATTGTTGTCAATTCTGCACGCTAGCCCTCAACGAGACTTTTCATTTGATACCAAACACCACACACTTCTGACAACTTTTTGCAAAAAACAAAAACCGATCGACATAGCACCTTTTTATCAATTCTGCACGCTATCCCTCTCCGAGACCTTTCATTTGATATCAAACACGACATACTTCTGACAACTTTTTTGCAAAAAACAAAAGCCGATCGATATGGAACATTGTTGTCAATTCTGCACGCTAGCCCTCAACGAGACTTTTCATTTGATACCAAACACCACACACTTCTGACAACTTTTTGCAAAAAACAAAAACCGATCGACATAGCAACTTTTTATCAATTCTGCACGCTATCCCTCTCCGAGACCTTTCATTTGATATCAAACACGACAAACTTCTGACAACTTTTTGCAAAAAACAAATACCGATCGACATAGCACATTTTTGTCAATTTTGCACGCTAGCCCTCTCGGAGACCTTCCATTTGATATCAAACACGACATACTTTTGACAACTTTTTGCATAAAACAAAAGCCGATCGACATGTAACATTTTTGTCAATTCTGCACGCTAGCCCTCTCCGAGACCTTTCATTTGATACCAAACACGACATACTTCTGACAACTTTTTGCAAAAAACAAAAGCCGATCGACATGGAACATTTTTGTCAATTCTGCACGCTAGCCCTCTCCAAGACCTTTCATTTGATACCAAACACGACATACTTCTGACAACTTTTTGCATAAAACAAAAGCCGATCGACATGGAACATTGTTGTCAATTCTGCACGCTAGCCCTCAACGAGACTTTTCATTTGATACCAAACACCACACACTTCTGACAACTTTTTGCAAAAAACAAAAACCGATCGACATAGCACCTTTTTATCAATTCTGCACGCTATCCCTCTCCGAGACCTTTCATTTGATATCAAACACGACAAACTTCTGACAACTTTTTGCAAAAAACAAATACCGATCGACATAGCACATTTTTGTCAATTTTGCACGCTAGCCCTCTCGGAGACCTTCCATTTGATATCAAACACGACATACTTTTGACAACTTTTTGCATAAAACAAAAGCCGATCGACATGTAACATTTTTGTCAATTCTGCACGCCAGCCCTCAACGAGACCTTTCATTTGAGACCAAACTCGACATACCTTTGAGAAATTTTTGCAAAAAACAAAAGCCGATCAACATTGATCTTTTTAGTTAATTCTACACGCCAGCCCTTATCGAGCCTTTTTATTTGATACCAAACACCACATACTTCTCACAACTTTTTACAAAAAAACAAAACCCGTTCGAAATAGAACTTTTTTGTTCATTTTGCACGCTGGCCCTCATCGTGACCTAGCCTAATATAACATTCACTGTCTTCAGTATCCTTTCATTTGGGAATATTTGTTCTTTGTTTAGTTACTTTATTAAACATTTGGCAACATTGACTTTTGTAATTCGAAAATACCCAAACACGACATTTTTCTGACATGCAAAAACAAATTCTAATCTACATAGAACATTTTTGTCATTCGTGCACACCAGTTCGTATTGTGTCGTTTCCTTAAAACCCAAGGACGACCTACTTTTAACAACTTTTTACGGAAAACAAATGCACATCGACAGAACACATTTTTTTTGTCATTTTAAAACTGGCCCTTATGGTTTCCTTTCTTTTGATAACAAACACAGCAAAGTATTCAATTTATTTTATTTAGGAATATTTGATTTTGTTTAGTTACTTTATAATTTGGCAACACTGTTTGCATTAAAAAATAGTAGTTAATTTTTAAATTTATAAATTAATATTGTCAACCCTAATACAACTGCCACCGTCTTCAGTGAAGTTAGTTTAGGAATATTTGGTTTTAATTTAGTTACTTCATCACACATTTGGCAACATTGACTTTTGACATTGGAAACGTCAAAATTTATATTAATTAAATACGTTATGTTTTAAACTTAAATTAGTTGTAACACATTTGCTCAAGTCTATTATTCATGATACTGTTTTTAAATCTTTGATATCAATGTTCTATTAAAAGATATAATCATTTAAAGTTCATAGGCAGATTGTCAAAAGTGACGGATGACGGCGTGATTCTTCTTAAAGTTAGACATGGCCTCTGGGATCCATTGTTTCAAGGCAGCATTTGTGCAAAGTTTTAATTTTTTACACGAAAATTACTAATAGTAAAAATATGAGACACCCAAAAGGCACCAGATCTCATTAGCCCCCACATATTAAAAAAAAAAATTATAACAATCACTTGCATGGTTCAGGCTGTAGGCGATTACAAAAGTTACTCGATGCTCGTGATGAATCTATAGATAGATAGATATATAGATATATAGTGAATGTAATCGTTTAGTATAGGGACTAGCGAATTCTCGGCTACGCCGAGCATTCCCTAGAGCTCCGCTGTCAGTGCAAAAAACAAATGCCGATCGACATGAAACAATTATTTCATATTTGCACGTCAGGCCTCACCGAGACCTTTCATTAGATTGCAAACACGATAGACTTCTAATAATATTTTGCAAAAAACAAAAGCCGGTCGACATGAAACATTTTTGTCATTTATGTACCCCCAACTCTCACCGAGACCTTTCATTTGATACCATACACGACATACTTCTGACAACTTTCTGCATTAAACAAAAGTCGATCGACATGAAACATTTTTATCATATCTACACTCTAGCCCACACCCAGACTTTTCATTTGATACAAACACTATATACTTGTGACAACCTTTTGCAAAAAACAAAAGCCGATCGACATAGCACATTTTTTGTCAATTCTGCACGCTAGCCCTCTCCGAGACCTTTCATTTGATACCAAACACGACATACTTCTGACAACTTTTTGCATAAAACAAAAGCCGATCGACATGGAACATTTTTGTCAATTCTGCACGCTAGCCCTCAACGAGACTTTTCATTTGATACCAAGCACCACACATTTCTGACAACTTTTTGCAAAAAACAAATACCGATCGACATGGCACATTTTTATCAATTCTGCACGCTAGCCCTTTCCGAGACCTTTCATTTGATATCAAACACGATATACTTCTGACAACTTTTTGCAAAAAACAAAAACCGATCGACATAGTACATTTTTGTCAATTCTGCAGGCTAGCCCTCACCGAGACCTTTCATTTGATACCAAACACGACATACATCTGACAACTTTTTGCATAAAACAAAAGCCGATCGACATGGAACATTTTTGTCAATTCTGCACGCTAGCCCTCTCCGAGACCTTTCATTTGATATCAAACACGACATACTTCTGACAATTTTTTGCAAAAAACAAAAGCCGATCAACATGGAACATTTTTGTCAATTCTGCAGGCTAGCCCTCTCCGAGACCTTTCATTTGATACTAAACACGATATACTTCTGACAACTTTTTGCACAAAACAAAAGCCGATCGACATGGAACATTTTTGTCAATTCTGCAGGCTAGCCCTCAACGAGACCTTTCATTTGAGACCAAACTCGACATATCTTTGAGAAATTTTTGCAAAAACAAAAGCCGTTCGATACAGAACATTTTTGTTCATTCTGCACGCTAGCCCTCATCGTGACCTAGCCTAATATAACATTCACTGTCTTCAGTAACCTTTCATGTGGGAATATTTGTTCTTTGTTTAGTTACTTTATTAAACATTTGGCAAAATTGACATTTGTAATTCGAAAATACCCAAACACGACATTTTTCTGACAACATTATGCAAAAAACAAATTCTAATCTACATGGAACATTTTTGACATTCGTGCACACCAGTCCGTATTGTGTCGTTTCCTTAAAACCCAAGGACGACCTACTTCTTACAACTTTTTACGGAAAACAAATGCACATCGACAGAACACATTTTTTTTGTCATTTTAAAAGTGGCCCTTATGGTTTCCTTTCTTTTGATAACAAACACAGCAAAGTATTCAATTTATTTTATTTAGGAATATTTGATTTTTATTTAGTTACTTTATAATTTAGCAACACTGTTTGTATTAAAAAATAGTAGTTAATTTTTAAATTTATAAATTAATATTGTCAACCCTAATACAACTGCCACCGTCTTCAGTGAAGTTAGTTTAGGAATATTTGGTTTTAATTTAGTTACTTCATCACACATTTGGCAACATTGACTTTTGACATTGGAAACGTCAAAATTTATATTAATTAAATACGTTATGTTTTAAACTGAAATTAGTTGTAACACATTTGCTCAAGTCTATTATTCATGATACTGTTTTTAAATCTTTGATATCAATGTTCTATTAAAAGATATAATCATTAAAAGTTCATAGGCAGATTGTCAAAAGTGACGGATGACGGCGCGATTCTTCTTAAAGTTAGACATGGCCTCTGGGATCTATTGTTTCAAGGCAGCATTTGTGCAAAGTTTTAATTTTTTACACGAAAACTACTAATAGTAAAAATATGAGACACCCAAAAGGCACCAGATCTCATTAGCCCCAACATATTAAAAAAAAAATTATATCAATCACTTGCATGGTTCAGGCTGTAGGCGATTACAAAAGTTACTCGATGCTCGTGATGAATCTATAGATAGATAGATATATAGATATATAGTGAATCTAATCGTTTAGTATAGTGACTAGCGAAGGCTCAGCTACGCTGAGCTTCCCTAGGCCTCCGGCATCAATGAAATATTTACAGTTGACGGCTAATTTCATTCCTGTACACCAGCTCTCGACGAGACCTTTCATATGATACCAAACACGACATACTTCTGACAAATTTTGCAAAAAAACAAAAGCCGATCGACCTGGCAAATTTTTGTTATTTCAATATGGCTGCCCTACTTGAGTGCTTTCATTTGATACCAAACACGGCATACTTCTGACAACTTTGTGCATAAAACAAAAGTCGATCGACAGGGAACATTTTTGTCATTTCTGCACGCTAGCCCACAACGAGACCTTTCATTCGATACGAAACATGACATATTTTTAACAATTTTTTGAAAAATACAAAAGCCGGTGGACGTAAAATATATTTCTCATTTAGAGCCTTTTCATACACTTTGGATCCGACGGCCGGCAGCCGGGTATTTATTCCAAGTAGCACTGCGATTGCCTATTTACTCCGGTCAAGAAAATTCATTTACATTTTGTCTTACGACAATGCCGCGTGAACGCATTAATGCTTTGTGGATTTTATACAGACGACTTTGCCGTCGAAAAATAATTGTCCTTCAATTCATTAAAATGTTGCCTCAAATGAGTGCATATTTCTGCTCACGCTTTTGTTTTTGTATATTCCTTCTGTCTTATCCCATAGTACTGGTCTAGCCAGCCTGATACCATTAAATAAAAAAAAAAACAGGGTCGAGGTGGTCTCGAACCAGGTCTTGTAGATTATTTATATTATGAATCCGCCCTCTTATCCACTCGGCTATGAAGCATTTTGTTTTAGACGTTTCTTATTCGAAAATATGAAGGATAACCTTCAAAATACAATTTATTTTATCAAATATTTCAGTTAGAAAAGGCCATATTACACAACATTTGGTTTTATTAGATGCAAAATTAACTAATCTAACTAACGATACCATATACACCCGATTTTATTTAGCGGGACAGATGGAAACAGCAAAAAACTGTTTTCCCATGTTATTTCCCTATGTCAAGGTTTTCAGTATTCACCCTGTACTCCTGTACACATAATTTTTATAGGTTTAACAATACCGTTTACACCAGTCTTTGTAAAATTTGTTTCTATGTATATCAGAAAAAAGAACATTTTTAACAGTTTAAAAAAATCACATAGATGGCACTAATTATGAAATTTATTGCATCTGCTAAAGAAGGAATCGATATAATTACTTAACAATTAAATATTTTTATATTTAATTATGTATATATTTTAAAATAATATTTTTAGGCATAAATGAAATTTATTATTCTAAGCGAAAACAAGAACATAATAATATTTTGAATACGTGACATACCAAACTAACTGGTGGTGCCAGTGTTTTATTTATTTCCAAATCACCTGTATGATGTGAAAAGAAAAAAACTTGAATCCCCAGAGTAAATCTTAAGGGCTTTTATAATATTTAATATTGAAAATAATGTTATGAAATATTTGATCAAAATGCATAAAAATTGATTACATTATAATTAAAACTTATTTAGAACAATCTGTATAAAATATTTTAAAATAAAGTCGCTAATCCTTGGAATTATTGTAGATAGAAACTTCTCATCTTTAGTAATATAGTAGTAATATAAAGTATGTGCTTTGAAAAGTGGACTTGTGTGTAATATTTGTCGGACTTCTTGAGTTTAACGTTACTATTTTAATGGAATTCTAAATCATTTACAGCTGATTTTTTATTTTGTAAATCTACAATGAATTAGTTTTGACAGGAATAAGGCCTTTTTATTTCCAAAAGTTCAAATCCGTTTTCTGTTTTGATAAAACCATCATCACTACATGCTAAGTATGGTTGGTTAGATAATATTACAACACTACAAGTCCAATTTCTTGTATAATATATTAGTTGAAGCTTGAAATACTGATTTCGCTTCAGTTTTGGTTTCCAAGCCATAACGCATAGCTTGATTACAATAAAAATTGTAGCCATTGATTCTTAATAACAACATTTTCATTATAATAATCACTGTCATATTTTCTCTGTACCAATCTAATTCTATTGGTACATATGTACATCTACAATGAAAGAGTTCATTGCAGAATATGTAGTTTTATGGGGATTTTTTAATCTGCATTTAATTTCCCTATAGGTATAATACTTTATGCACTCGTTTCAGACAAAATTTCTTTGCTTATGTTCTGAAAATGTAAAAAGAATATCAAGAAAATTTCCAGTCGTGTTTTTGTAGAATGGTTTTATTGAAACTTTGTGATATTTTTCAACCTGCGTTTATAAAGTCTTGTTCCAAATGATAGACTGATCAGTTTTGGACTGTATTTTAGAATTCTTATTTAAATGTGACTTCACTAGACAGATACAATTGAAGGTAAAGTTATAGAAATAACACATATGTAAACAAATACTTTGTTTCTTGCAGTAGTTTCATTTGTACAAGTTGTGATACACAATACATTGCTAACTTCTTTACATTTCTTAATAAAATAAATTCTCTTTATGATAATACAGCAAAATGAATTCTGGATTCCGCAAAAATCGCTCCTGTGTAGATAACTCCTAATAGCCATGTCTAAATTTAAGAAAAATCACGCTGTCATCCGTCACTTTGACAATCAGACTAGGAACGATTATATCTTCTTATAGAGTATTGATATCAAAGATTTAAATACAATTTCATGAATAATAGACTTGAGCAAAGGTGCTACAACTAATTTAAGTTTAAAACATAACGTATTTAATTAATATAAATTTTGACGTATCCAATGTCAACAGTCAATATTGCCAAATGTATGACGAAGTAACTAAATTAAAACCAAATATTCCTAGACTAACTTCACTGAAGACGCTGGCAGTTGTATTAGGATTGCCAATATTAATTTATAAATTTAAAAATGAACTACTATTTAATTTTATTTCGTGTTTGATTTAAAATGAAATATAAATATAGTAGTAATAAAATTTCCTTGAATAAATGTGTATTTTTATAGTTAGTTATTTGAAATTCCACTGTTTGAGAACCGATTTTTTATTCAGTTTAAGGTTTAAAAATTCAAATATTATTTGGAAACAATAGCACTATTTACAGTTAAAAGTAAGCAATTCTTAATTACAATATATTATACTGGAGTTTTTCTCAGTTCTCTACTTACATTTTTATTCCAAAGAAAAAATATGAACAAAAATTGTATAAAATGAAACTGTCAACTTTCGGAATGTCGGTAACATAGGTATCATAATTAAAACATGACTACTGATTTTATTCCGTGGAAGCTAATTTTTTTTCATTGTAATACTGCAGTCTTTTCATTAACGATATTTAATTTTATTTCGTGTTTGATTAAAAATGAAATATAAATCTAGTAGTAATAAAATGTCCTTGAATAAATGTGTAATTTTATAGTTATATGAAACTCCACTGTTTGAGAACCGATTTGCTTCAAAATTTACTTCACACAACATTTATAAAAATAAATTTACAAATAACAATTAAAACTTTTTAAAACGACACATCGCTATTAAACATTTCTTTGTACTATAATTTTGATCAGTTAGATTTGATTATGTTATTATAAAAACGTTTCAGAACTGCTGTGCTTACAAAAGAAATTTTTATAATGAAACGTATGAATTGCATGTGTAAATAATGTCATTTTAAAATTAGGTTTTACTTTTATATTTGTTAGATAATAAAGTTAAAATTTACCTCATGAAGATGATTATTTCATTATTTTTACTTACTTGAGTTTCGCCGATATGCCACCATTTTTCTCGGGCGGGAAAATTAAATTATGCAGTACTGACCCAAGATGAATTTTTTGTTTATCGATAATACGAATAAATACGAAATATATTTTTTAAGAAAATTGTATTAAAAGAAAGAAATTTGAAGCATTTAAAATCAGTTTTCATCAACAGATGTATAATTATAACTTAGATACACAAAATAGGAAAGTTATATATTATTAAAATATTACAATAAATAATAATGACAATAAACTATGTAGTAAAAATCTTCTGGGCGGAACGAATTAGTCTTCAGGATTCCCTGTAAATGCTAACGGAAAACCGCCAAAAACGTTAGCAAAAGACGATAACTAAACAAAAAGAATAATGTGAAAGAATGAATCGAACGAAATAACACTTACATTATTTAAATATATTGGAATTGCCATAAAGAAAGAGCGTTTTCCAAAGAAGCAGTGGGCAAAACGACCAATTCAGATTTAACCTTTTCAAATTTTCTTTTAGTTTCAGAGAAAAACGAAAATAGGTCGACTTATTTGAAAATAACTGGAATTATTTATTTAATTTCATTGACTGTCAATTAGGAAAATCTGTTGTAATCGTTAAAAATGTTGTCAAAAAACAACGATTTTACCTAATTCAATGCTATGGCAATCGGTCTCATGTTTATCTTTGGGGCCGTTGGAAACAAATAGTTTATGCAAATTATCTTCGACCGAATGTAGAGAATTTAAAGGAGAGAATTAGAGACGCTGTGACGTCTTTAACTCTGCGGAAGAAATTCAAAGAAGTTAAATAATTGCATCGAAGACTACAATTGTGCGCTCAACAAACCGTGAATCGATTGAGTAGAATAGTTACTGTTTATATTATTTTTGTTGTTAAATTTATGAAACTAAAGTTAAAGTCATGTTAACAATAATTTCTATGATAACGCAAACTTGTTTTTTGGGGCTTACAATTAGAAAAATTCTAAGTCGAACTATGTTCGACTTTTGTCTGAGACTAAAAGAAAATTTGAAAAGGTTAAAACTGAATTGTCAGTATTGAAACATGTAAAATCTTTTATTAAGAATACATGTTTCTCGTAAAATAAAAAATAAAAATGTTTTCCTTCTTTCTAACTCGATCCGATGACATACTGTATATCAAGGCCACAGAGAATGTTAATATGAATTTTGACTTACTTTATTTGGACATTGCAAAGTTTTCTCGTAGAATTTGTCACGCAAAATTTGAAGAATGTTTCTTTCATTTCATGTAGTAATTTAAATGTTTACTTTCTGAAAATACGACGAAATTTTCCTCCAGTCATCAAACAGATATGCGTTCTGTTAAATAAAAAATAGTAATTAATTAATATATTTTTTTCTTTAAATATGAATGTATTTACCATTCTTGTACAACTTCGTCAATAATAATATAGTTTTTCCGATGGTAGCAGAATCGTCAGCGAATAGATTGGTTTCCATTTTAAGTTCCAAAATATTCAATATCGCTTTCCAAAGGAGGTTATTCTTGACAAGTTTTCCAAAAATATATTTTTTGTGAAACTGCTACCCTATAAACAATGAAAACTTATATAATAAAGGAAGATAATTTTTATTCAAATGATGCCTTCGTTTTAAAATGGATTCATTTTCCAAATATTGTTTAACATCAACGTAGTATATATTTGATTTGGACTAATAGTCCATATGCTTCCATTGAAATTTAATCCTTTTCTTGTAATATTGAATGAAGGAAATTTCCATCTCAGGATTTGATCCATTGTTCTGTATTTAGAAGGAAATATTACTAATTAATAAAAAATATGTAAACATTGAACACTTTTTTATAAAAAAAGTTTCGCCTCAGATGAAAGAACTTCTATATTAATTGCAATAGTCCAAATAAGGATATAACTCGTATTTAAAATCTTCGATGTACTTCACAGGAACAATGCAATGTATACTTCAGTTTCCAATATCTATAAATATAAAATTCACAAATGATATTTTTTAGAACATAAGAAAAACATACCATTTCACATTGTTGTGAATCATGAAGATTTTTGGTATTTGTGTATCTTTATTATATAGTATGAATTTAACTTTTAATTAGTTACAAAAGTTTATCAAATCATTCTACATTTTTTTTAAGAAATATATAATTTTGAAAAAGTTTTCTGACATTATATTTTAATTTTTATTAGAAATTATTTAAGTTGCCAGATAATTTTTAATACAAATAAGTTAAATAATTTAAAAATATGAATGTATAATAATATTAATAAAAATTTCATTTACATTTTAGATAATTTACAGAAATATTTTACTCAACTCAACAAAATATTAAAAGAATACGATTTGTTTACTAACTGCAGTTATTATTGTTAAAATTGTAGAATCTTTCATATAAAATAAAAAACAAATTTTGATAACCTGGCAACTCGATTTCATACAAACATTCACACAAACATTCATACTTTTGCGATTTATTACTCTCTTATTTTTTTTTTTATTGATCGCTTTGTGGTTTTTTTTTATTATAATGTTGTAATATGCTTCATTAGCTTCATACCCACCAGCCGGTTTGTGACGAGTAATTATTATGAAGCTTATTTTTTCTTATTTATTGTTTTAATTTTTTTAACCACGGGCTATTATAATATTGAATCAAAGTACAGCAAAAATCCCAAATACCACTGGTATAGGGTTTTAAAGTATTATGTAACAAGTCATTGTCTTGCCAAGTCTACCAAGGAATTATAGATAATATGGTACACATTATGTACATAAAAATGTAATTTAAAACAAAAAATATAAATTGAATGTACTCTTACCAAATAAATTGCAGTTAATATTTGTACTTTTGTAGTTTTTTAAAAATGAAAATATTGTTACTCAAAATCATACAACAGTGACAATGACTTGCTTACATAATACTTCAAAACCCACCAGCAGTAATTGGAATTTTTACCATACTTTGCGGTTTTGTAGTAGTATGTAGTATATTGCCAAAAAAATGTGTATTTATATTCTGTTGCATGAATTTTGAGGTACAATGGTAGACTGGCCTGCCCACATGTTGCGATTTATTATATACTTTTGTTTAACGTCACATTTCTAATACATATTATAGAGAGACGCAACATGTTTTAACTTAAGCCTGGTATTAGATAGTTTTCGTATAACGTCTTTATTTTTTGATGGTATTAATTAAAAATTATTGACAGCAGTATTGTTTAAGCGCTATTACATTTTTTATTGACAATGAAAAATGTTAATGTTAACTAATGACTGTTGTATTATATTAAAATAAAAAAGTTGCTTAACCAATCTTTTAGTAGTAGTAAAAGGTAAAATATGCATTTAAATATAATTTTATTATAATTGTATTTTAATGTAAAAAATTAAAATTATTTTTTTATACTTACATATAAAATAGGTTTTCATTTAACTATTAAATGTAGGGACCCTTTTATCATTAAATAAAATTTTTAATGTATATTATTGAAAATATTGGTAAAACATACAATATACCAGGATGTAGACGCTATAGAAAATTTTTCTAATACTTAACCATTGCTTTATACTATTTATTTAATTTATGTTTTTCATTGTTAATATTATTTTATTAACTTTTATGTAAAGAATAGTTTTATTTATAATTGCCTTTTATAATTCTTTTTATTGTATTTTCATTTTGGCAAGGTCCGTAAAATTTGTAAAAGGAGCAATGGTATTATCAGACTTAAGTTCTTTTTTATTACCTTTTACAATATTTTACGAACCACTTTTCATGTTGGAATAATATTTAATACTTATATCAATTACATTTATTAAATATATTGCATATATTATTTAACAAATCAAATTTTACATTTTTTATTGATTATATTTTAAATTCTTTCTTATTCCTTTTTATATTATTAAGTATTTCTAAATCACATTTTTAAATCATAATTATTGCTTCAACATGCTTTTATTTTATATTTTAAATTTATTATTATTGCTTTCTTATATTTTTATTTTATATTTCATATATACCATCAATAATCCTTTTTATAATATTACATGTTTTTCCGATATTCTAAAAATTTTAAATTTAAAAATTTAAGGTTTTAATGAGCTTCATATGCCTAATTTCAACCAGCCATTATGTGGCGAATAATTTTGATAAAGTTTATTTTTTAATGTATTTAATTTCTCTTATATTTATTTATTTAATCACGGGCTATAATACTAAATCAAAGTACAGCAAAAATTTAAATACCACTGGTATTGGGTTTAATGCATTATGTCCAAGCCATTGTTTTGCCATCTACCAAAGTAATTAAAAATAAAAAGGTATTTTTACCAAAAAATGTATGTTTAAATAAATTGTAGTTAATATTTGTACTTTTATAGTTTTATGAATATCAAAACCTTATTTCTCAAATTCATGCAACAGTCACAATGACATGGAACATAACACATTAAAACCCCAAATGGTTCTTGAAATTTTTACCATACTTGGCGGTTTTGTAGTATAATGCCAAAAACATAAGTACAAATTAGTATTCTGTTGCATGAATTTTGAGATACAATGGTAGAATGGCCTGGTTGTCTGTTATCATTTATTATATACTTTTGTATATTAAATGTTTTTAAATTTTACGTTCATTCATTAATTATTAAATGGATTGCAATTTTTTATATATTTTTATATGTATTTGCTAGATTTATTTAGTTTTAGTAAATTTTATTTCAATGTCTTTGTCTTCAAACATTAAATATTTTTTCTTATATAGTTTTAAAATTAATTATAATGAAATTTATGTATTATTGATATTTTGTTCATAATTTTGCAATAAGTTACGAAATGACTATGACATTGTAAATATAACAATTTTTTATCATGATATCTACTTGTTCAATTTAATTTTTTTTCTAAATACTCCATTTGTTCACATTTCAAATCTTTATTTTTAATATTTGAATCTGATAATTTTATCTTTAAGGTTTTTAATAACCTGGCTAAGATACTGCATAATGTTCATCATGTGAAAAGATTGGTTTAATACTTGCACTTTAACTTAAATTTTTTGAAAATTTGTTTATGAAATCCTCTATATAATGTTTTTAAATTTTGAAATAATGATTACAAATATGTACTTCATATAATAATGTTATATAATTTTTTTATTGATTAAAATTTAATTGAAATTATTTCATTATGATTTTAATATCTTGTTTAGTTTAAAATTTCTTTAAATACCACATTCGTCGTTATTCCTTCTTTAGAATTTTCGTTAATATTTGATTCTGGTAATTTTATTTTTAAGTTTTTAGATGACCGTACTCTCGACATTGCAACATATAATTGGCCATGAGTGAAAACTGGATTTTCTAAATTAATTCCAACAAAATTAAACGTTTGACCTTGTGATTTATTAATTGTCATTGAAAATGCTAATCGAATTGGAAATTGGCGACGTTTTAAGCTGAATGGTAAATTTGTATCGGTAATTAAATCAAATCTTGGTAGATAGAGTCGGGTACCTGCACTTTGCCCGGTTAATACTTCTACATCAAGGTAATTAGTTTTCATATCTTTTATAATAAATCTTGTACCGTTACATAGCCCACGTTTCGGATTCATGTTTCTTAGTAACATTACTATTGCCCCCACTTTTAACGTTAATTTGTGAGGGGGCATTCCGGTTGGTGTTAACGCATTTAATAATTCGGTTGGATAACTAATTTTATTTTTATCATCGCCTTCACAAAAATCAGCACTGTAATATATTTTTGATTGTCCTACGATTTTATTTAATACTTGTTCGTTTATTACCATTGTATCGTCATTTGTTGGTGCTAAAATGGCGCGGTCTGTAAATTTGTGTATATTATTTGGCTCTATATCATTATCTCCAAATATATCATTAGCTAATGACGTTTGTGATACACAGTGTGCAGGAATTTTGACAACTTCAGTTAAACCATTGCCGATTTTTAGTAAATACTCAGAAAATTCTTTTTCGTCCCTATTTACACGCATGTTTTGTTTTAAAGAAAATTTTTGAAAGAGTTGCCATAAGTGACTTGTTATTACACAAGTTTCTATTATTGTGGTACGATGATTTGTATAATTTACTACCGGTAAACATTGTCTGAAATCACCACCTAATACTATAACTTTCCCGCCAAATGGTACCGTATTGTTCATTAAATCTTTTAAAAGTAAATCTATTGCATTTAACGCGTGTTTCGGTATCATTGTTACTTCGTCACAGATGATTACACTTGCATCTTTTATTAGTTTGCCTGCATTACTATTCGCTTTAACTTTACATACGCAGCCGTCATTTACAGGTACTGGTAACTTGAAAACCGAATGTACAGTTTGTCCACCTTTTAATAAAGTAGCCGCTATTCCTGTCCACGCCACGGCTATTACCTTAATATTTTGACCTCTTAAAATACTGATGAGGGTATTATATAAAAATGTCTTTCCTGTACCACCAGGACCGTCTACAAAGAAATATCTATTTTTGCTATTACTATCTGATACGGCATTCAAAATTAAATCTAAAATTTCTCTTTGATCATTATTAAACAACGCTACATTTTGTTCTCCCTCTAATTTCTCTGCTGCAGTATCAATCAAATCGTTTTCATTTTCGTCTACGTCATCTGGCAGCGGTAAACCGAAATCGCTTAATGTGAATCTATGTATTTCTAATATTTCTTGAATTTTTCTTAAACATTTATTTTGCGCTACTTTTTCGGAATTGTGCAATAAATAATCCTCTATCAAATACTCTTTAAATTTTTCCCACAAAGCTACGGCATTGGTGGACGTGTGGAAACAAATTAAATATGCAAATAATTCTCTTAATTGTCTCGGAAATTTATTTATCACTGCCTCACCTAAACAATTTTCGCATTCTTTATCATTTGCTAAAAGACCTAATGCGCGGGCAGCTTCTTGGTATGTGTTATACAACTTACCATCTACGGTACGCAAGTCTTCGAAACTTGTAGCCCCTTTCGCGTGTACTAATATTAAACGTAGATGGAACCTTTCTATATCTCTGGGACTGACGGAAATCATTCGGCCTATTGGTGGTTTTGACTCGCGTTGCCTAGCCTTCCAAGCGTTATTAACAAATACATAATATTTTGGAATTTGCATATAAACATACTGCCGAGCATTTACATCTGTGCTATTTAGAATAAACCACGCAGTTAAAGTTGTATTTTTTTTCGCTGCCCGTTCTACTGCTTTTTTCTCTTGACCATTAACGAAAAATACCGCCTGTTGGTATTTCAAATGAACAGCTAACTCAAATATTGTATGTGATTTATCGTGTAAGGGATATTCCAGTAGCCTCCAACAACATTCTGGAGCAGAAACATACCTCGCATCTAAATAACCGTTGATTTCATCCCATTGAATTACTTTATCTTTATCTGGTTGACCTAATTTAATACTTGCGCAGTCATGACCCTTACACAGATAATCGCAAATATATTTAACACTTTTAACCGAAGAGCATATTTCGATATTAATATGAGCTTTATACTTTTTTAGCAAATATGGATTGTAAGGTACTATCCATCTGTTATCTATTGTATATTTTACTAAACCGTTTTTCCAGAGAATATATATCTTTGCATTATTATCTGGCCTTTTGTAAAGAGGATAACCGTTAATATTTTCGTGTGTTTCGTTTCGAAATTCTTTAGGGTATCTTTTTGTGCATTTATTTTCATTCATGCAAGGTGAATATTTATTTAATATACCGCAGGGACCGTGGATCATGTGCGTTCGAACTAATTGATACAACTCTGGTTCATCGTCTTCATCTGGAATTTCGGCGCTTACAATTTCGTCTATTTCATCTTTGTTACGGATTTTACTATCGCTATCTAATGTCAACAACAAATGCATATGTGGTAACCCACGTTTTTGGAATTCTATTACAAAAATAAAGGCTACGACTTTTCCAAAAATATCATCGTGAAGAATTTCATTCATCATACTTTTAATTTTTCCGTTGAAAACTCGCGCTACTATATCTGGCCGATCTGCAGAACTTTGACCTTCGCGTAACTGTTCAATTATTTCAGGCCATTTTGGATTACACGTTACTGTTATGAACAAATCAGGTCGGCCGAATTCTCTAACAATTGACATAGCGTTCTGATACATTTTTAACATAAAACGACTGCCACCTTGGAATGTGGATGGTAAAATAACCATTGTGCCCGCCTTACCGCCCTCATTATCTGCTAAATTATTTACATGGTCCATTAACCCATTATACAGCTCTACTCTGAGGGTAGGCTGATTTAATCTAATATAAGTCAATCTTTCAGCCTCGACTTTCACATATGCATCTACAATGTACTGCTGAGTTAGCTTTCCGGCTTCTAAACACGGATTAAATGTATCTCTAATTGCTAATCTATTCATGTAAAATTGTAGCATGCTTTGTTTTTTAATACCGTCGGCATGCTTTAGGTTCATGTTCCAGCCACATTCACCGCGAGGAAAAAGTATGGGATATGTCATGGGGTCGCAGTTTTCGCTGAATTGATTAATTCTAACAGAACCGCCTGCTCTTGGGTGAACACAAATGTCTCTATCTATTGGTGGCTCTCCGTCATTTGATGTAAAAACTACAGCCACTTCATTACATGTTGGTACATTATACCTACGCTTATCTTTTCGTCTGTCACTAACTATCCACAAATTAATTTCTGGCACTGACTGATTATTAATATTTGCCCTAGCTATTTCTCTTTGCTCTACTTCTTTTAACATCATGTACGCTTGAGAATACGGATTAATTTCTCTAATAATATCATCTAACTGCCCCATTATATTTGGTTTACACTGTTTATTGTATTCTACATTCATTCTTTTCTCTAACGCTTCCGCAGAATTTATAATGTATAACTGCGCATATTTTTCAACATTATTATTAGTTGGATATAAGGAACTGGCTGAATCATGATAAATTTGACCATGTATTCGGAAACAATATGGTCCTCTGCCCGGAGGCATTGAAATTTTAGCCCCAAAGGAAGCAAAAGCTAACGCACTATTGTACTGTCTAATATTATCTTTAAAATTTCTACTGTCCGCGTTATTATTGATCATTAGACTTTTTATGTATTCCGGAAACTCGCCTAATTGATCTGCGTTTAACTTGCCTTTACGGCAGCAGTGTGTGAATTTGCCGTCTGAGGGCTTCTCATACGCGAAGTTTTTGGATGTACAGTAAGTGCACAGTGCAGACATTGGACCCAACGAATGCGGTTCAATTTGCATTCCTATACCTTTGCTAGCTAATCTAACTTTATCATTAACTTTATTTTTGCGTGCCTTTATTTTATTTTTATTTATTATATTATTTTTTAACAAACGCTCTTCTTTCTGTTCCGGTGTTTCTGTTTCAACTACTTTTTTAAAATTATCTTTTAACATATTTAAACGCCGTTCTTTATGTTCAGGTGTTTCTATTTCTATAGATTTTTTAAAATTAGTTTTTAACTTATTTAAACGATTTTCTCTTTGTTCGGGTGTTTCTGTTTCTATTGAAATTTTAAAATTATTTTTAAAAATATTTAAACGATTTTCTCTCTGTTCCGGTGTTTCTGTTTCAATTGTATTTTTAAAATTATTTTTTAACCTATTTAAACGATTTTCTCTCTGTTCGGGTGTTTCTGTTTCTATTGAAATTTTAAAATTATTTTTTAAAATATTTAAACGATTTTCTCTCTGTTCCGGTGTTTCTGTTTCAATTGTATTTTTAAAATTATTTTTTAACCTATTTAAACGATTTTCTCTTTGTTCGGGTGTTTCTGTTTCTATTGAAATTTTAAAATTATTTTTTAAAATATTTAAACGATTTTCTCTCTGTTCGGGTGTTTCTGTTTCTATTGAAGTTTTTAAATTATTTTTTAACCTATTTAAACGTTTTTCTTTTTGTTCATGTGTTTCTATTTGAATCATATTTTGAAAGTTATCTTTTAATCTATTTAAGCGATTTGTTTTTTGTTCAGGTGTTTCATTTTTAATGTATTCTTTGAAATTAAATTTTAATTTATTTAACCTATTTGTTTGTTGATCAAGTGTTTCATTAGCTAAAATTTTTAATTTATTTTCTGTATTTAATTTTAGACGTTTGGACCGTTCTTCAGCTGTTTCATTCTCTTTACGCTTTAAATGATTTTCTCTTAATTTCTGCTGTCGTGTTACCGGAAATAATATTAAATTATGTGTTCGAAACATATTTAAAGTATGTGACCTAAGCTTATTGATATCATAATTTTCCTGTTCCGGATTGCGGTTAAATATGATACTCGTAGAAAACGCAATTGCAAACAACCCACAATCAAAAGTGTTGGTCTGCTGCTGAACCCGGACAAATCTAACTGTTGGTCTATAAGGAAACAGTCTTTCTAAATATAAACTGGCATTTGAATTTAAACATTGAGAATTCATGCTGTCGTAAATAATTATCTCTGAACCGTCATAGTACGCGGTAAGCCAATGACCAATACTACCGGTATTTGCACCTGGTACGAATAAAATTTGTAAGTGTTTAGTTCCTTGTTGAACTGGAATGATACGGTCCGGAGCATTTACATACACTGTAGGCTGAGGGTTAAACTCAGTCATAGAACGGACTAAAGAAAAGAAAAAGTCTATGTGTACGTCTTCTAAGTACCCTGCAGGATTTAGCAACGTGTTAATATCCTGGTCTATTAACTGAATCTGATAGTTTACTGTCCTAATTCTTACATTACCCGTTTGATTACTTGTATGTACATTATTGATATTATTCTCCGCTACTGAAATAACAGATATACTCCTACAACCTGATTGAACCTGACTATTAATAAAGTTTTCTTCTATATTTCCCGTATTATCATTTTTATTATTTTTTGCCGCATTTTTCTCGTTGTTTTGCTTGCGCTTAAGACGTTTAATTCTATCTTTACTTGGCATTTTGTTATGTACTTAAAAATTATACAAAACTTACAATTTTTGAGTGCGTTGTTCTTTTCAATATTTATAATTACCAATAATTACGTCAGGCCTTCGATTTTAAGTCGATCAGGTTCTTTTCTGTTAGGATAATGGAATCTTGCACTCTTTCTCTTACTCTGCTGCAGTCAAGTTGTAAACCTACAGTAAAATTAATATTTAAAATATATGCATAGCATTATAAAAAATTAATACGAAATAAATGTGTATTTGTATATTAGATTGCTAAATTACTAAATACTGCAAACTATGTACAATGTCTAGGCCGTGAAATTGCTCTCGTCATAATCGAGCGGCAATTACACAACGTGAAATATAATAATATATTTGAGATTGTCCATGTAGTGAACAAACTATAACCGCGCAATTTAAACAACTGTCATCTGTTGTGCTCTTATGTGTAGTTTGTAAGATAATGATATATTTCGCGTTAATTATTAATTAAATGCATATTCATATAAAAATATGTTTATAATTTAATAGTGGACGTATTTAAGACATGGTATCATGGTTGGACTACAAGAAATTTGCGGATAGTTTACATTATGTGTTTTATTTGTAAATAAATAAAATTTAAATAAAAACGTTGTTTTCGGTAAATATAGGGTGTTCCAGTTAAGTGTGCCACCATTGCTATCTCGAGTACTATAAGAGCTACGAGAACCACCATTTTACAAGAACAACATAATGGGCAAAAAAACCACTCCATATCTTGAGAACTACTGGTTTAAAAAAATATTTGTTTGGCTTATGTTAATAGACTTGTAAAATGGTGGTTCCTTGCTAAGTTAACCAACCTGGTAGTTCTTATAGTTTTTGAGATAGCAATGGTGGCACGCTTAAATGGAACACCCTGTATATTTTAAAGATTTTTCACAAAAAATACATTCATAGATTTCTAATTATATATAACAATAAAATAGTCAACTTTTCGTAATTTTATTTTTTTTTGTTTGGATGTAACAGAAACGTCTGCAACATTTTAAAATTCTCAGAATAAAAAATTTGCGAGATAAAAGTACTGTTACTGAGGCCCAAGAATCAACCACTTAATAAATTTATTTTCTAAATAATTTTGTAACCTTTCCTACCCTATATGTTAATAAAAAAACATGCATTCTTGCATATTAAGGTAAAATAGATTTTATACGGACATATACATAACGAAACATAAGTACACAAAAGATGAAAGTTATTTAAATTGAACGGTTATGTGATTTGTTTACCATTACCAAAATTTCAAACCGAAAAATATATATGTAATTCCCGCTCCATTTTGACGTCACGCTTTCACGGCCTATTAGAGATAGTGTAATGATTATAAATTTAAAGTAAATTACTTATACTTAAATAGAAGATCAACTCTAAAAAATTGTAGGTTGGACTAACTCGCAATTAGCTATAACACGCGGCCCACCAGACGATGAAATACCCGCCTAAATATTTTTTTAATTAGTGCAATAAATAATTTAGCATATTTTGGAGCATACTTCAGCTAAATAAAAATAATGGAGACACATCTTTTGTAGGTTTACGGAAAACCGGTTAAAAACTACTGGCGCCGGGTAAACAAGAAAAATATAAAATTTAATAAGAAATAAAATAATATAAAAAAAATAATGAAATCACAAATTAAAATTTCTATTAGCTTGGTTGCAAATGACATTTTTCTACTTCTAATTGCGAACTTGCAAGTTGATTTTTCGAGGGTTGTAAAAGATAAAAAATATTTCTCACCTTAGATTTGAATCTAGCGGCACAGTAAACGGGATTTATTTTATTGTGACTACTGCAGCTCTGATCAAAGATAATGAATATTAATTCGCAATATAAATATATTGTAACAAAGCACAATAAATGAAATTACTCTACACACAGGTGAAGAAGCAATATTCTTGATAAACAAATTTTGTTTTCTATGGTGTCCCTGATCTTAAATTAGTATTTCCGAAATGTCGGTAAATGTGAAATTATTAATACCGACAGCGTACATACCGATAAATACAAAAATTAAATTATTAAAAATTCAAAAATAATAAATTTTAAATAATAATTTATTCATAATGTTATAACACAAATATACTTTTTATTTAAATGAGAATTTTCCTTTAAAACGAAATGAACGTGTTATACAATAACGAAATAATTATAATACTTACTTTTAGCGTCACAGATGCAAGGTTTGTTGTTCGAATCTTTAACTTCCATTCTAATTGATCATAAGATAAGGGCGAACTTTTGAGCGAAAACTGATACTCTGGCATTAGTGCTTATATTCCAAATGCAACCGTTTTCAAATGGTTGCAACATGAACTTCTTCACTGATTCATACTAATAACGTAATAACATAATAACTGTTAATAAAATACAACGTATTGGTAGAGATTAATTGCACTAAAATGTATACTTACATGAAATACATTCAAAATTTGTGTACACTCATTCATATTGTATTTTTGTTAAAATAAACTGCAACTATTGTTCAGTGTACCTAAATTATTATTATTTTTCACATTCATAGCTGTAAAATGAAAATTACAAATTAAAAAAAAACATTAGAGGAAGGTCTTTATTGCAGTTACTGTAATTTAATAAAATCTACTAATATGTGTATTAGTGGATTTTATTAGATGATTGCAACTCTAATAAAGACTTTCTTCATATTAACAACCAGTCGATAAACCAATCCTGCATTAAAAACATATTTATCATAAAACGTATTTTATTAAATTTATTTTAAATTCTACTTAGTTCGTTTGATTGTAATTATTTTTTAATAAAAATAAAAAAAATACATCCCCTCCAGCTTGTATTATTTTTTTCCTAATAAAGATGTTTTAGGACAACACAATCTGTTATGTACATACATTCATTCAGAGTTAAAACATATCTTCTGCTACTTACAGGTTTTGTTAACATATTGCAGGAAATTAATACCACGTATTGTTTGTCTAGTATTGTGAACGATTTTAGCTCAGAATTTAAAATTTCCGATAGTCAGTTATCCCACTTAATTGTTGATTTTAAGTCAAAATCTTTTAATGATATTATGTACTTTTTTATTATCATTATTTAATTTTTTATCGCCTGTCTAATTTAAAATGAAGTACAGTACTCAGGACAGTACTAAAAAACACCTATAATAAATAACTTGTTATTCAATATAATAGAAATTTATTTGTAACTTACTATTTCTAATACGTATGCAAAGTATATTCCGGCTTACAATTATAGGTGTACTTGTCATTTTGCAAATACAATAAACAACAATGTGCTGCAAGACTTTTATGTAAATTATGAAGATCTGACACATAACATGTTTTGACAAATGATTTAATTTCTTCGAACTTGTCGTTCACTTAATAAAATAGAGGGTTAAAACGCATATGAATCAAAATAAGAATACCTGCTCAAAAAATGCGCGTTATTTGAATTATTCCTATAACCCTCGTATATAAAGAACAGAATGTCAATTAATTGAATTATTTTCTGAAAAATAATGTTTCTGCTTTTGCAGGAATAATAAATTGTACTCTTTCGTCTTTCATATTCTTTAATACTGCTTATTTCCAATCTTTTGTATATTTCTTTCCTTTTTATATCTTTCTCTACATTTCTTATACACACATATATCATTTTATATTTATTTAAATAATAAATAATAAGTACAAACCAACATATGTTCTGAGTATTCGTATCAAGTTGCAAAATTTCTAGTATAAATTTATGTTATAACCGTTATAACCAATTATAACAAACGTTAAATGTCAGAAAATTTTAATTATACCATATACAATTTCTACAATAATAATACATATTTTGCTCAATTTTATAAAGCACGGATACATAGTTCAGTTAATAATATCTTTGTCCATTTTCAAAATTATTGTACTTTAATATACGTACTTTACACTTGTCAAAGTTACTTCATCACACATTTTTCAACATTGACTTATGTAATTCGAAACGTCAAAATTTAAAATAATTAAATGTGTTGCGTTATAAACTTAAAATATTGGATTTCTTTTAAAATCAAACACAGCAAAGTGTTCAATTTAATTAGGAACATTTGATTTTTGTTTAGTTACTTTATAAGTTGGCAACACTGTTGGTATTAAAAATAGTAGTTAATTTTTAAATTTATAAATTAATATTGTCAATCTTAATATAACTGTCACCGTCTTCAGTGAAGTTAGTTTAGGAATATTTGGTTTTAATTTAGTTACTTCATCACACATTTGGCAACATTGACTTTTGACATTGGAAACGTCAAAATTTATATTAATTAAATACGTTATGTTTTAAACTTAAATTAGTTGTAACACCTTTGCTCAAGTCTATTATTCATGAAATTGTTTTTAAATCTTTGATATCAATGTTCTATTAAAAGATATAATCATTTAAAGTTCATAGACAGATTGTCAAAAGTGACGGATGACGGCGTGATTCTTCTTAAAGTTAGACATGGCCTCTGGGATCCATTGTTTCAAGGCAGCATTTGTGAAAAGTTTTAATTTTTTACACGAAAACTACTAATAGTAAAAATATGAGACACCCAAAAGGCACCAGATCTCATTAGCCCCCACATATTAAAAAAATATTTATAACAATCACTTGCATGGTTCAGGCTGTAGGCGATTACAAAAGTTACTCGATGCTCGTGATGAATCTATAGATAGATATATAGATATATAGATATATAGATATATAGTGAATCTAATCGTTTAGTATATAGGACTAGCGAATTCTCGGCTACGCCGAGCATTCCCTAGAGCTCCGCTGTCAGTGCAAAAAACAAATGCCGATCGACATGAAACAATTATTTCATATTTGCACGTCAGGCCTCACCGAGACCTTTCATTAGATTGCAAACACGAAATACTTCTAATAATATTTTGCAAAAAACAAAAGCCGGTCGACATGAAACATTTTTGTCATTTATGTACCCCAACTCTCACCGAGATCTTTCATTTGATACCATACACGACATACTTCTGACAACTTTTTGCATAAAACAAAAGCCGATCGACATGGAACATTTTTTGTCAATTCTGTACGCTAGCCCTCTCCGAGATCTTTCATTTGATATCAAACACGACATACTTCTGACAACTTTTTGCAAAAAACAAAAACCGATCGACATAGTACATTTTTGTCAATTCTGCAGGCTAGCCCTCTCCGAGACCTTTCATTTGATACCAAACACGACATACTTTTGACAACTTTTTGCATAAAACAAAAGCCGATCGACATGGAACATTTTTGTCAATCCTGCACGCTAGCCCTCAACGAGACCTTTCATTTGAGACCAAACTCGACTTACCTTTGAGAATTTTTTGCAAAAAACAAAAGCCGGTCAACATTAACCATTTTTGTTAATTCTGTACACCAGCCCTTATCGAAACCTTTCATTTGATACCAAACACAACACACTTGTGACAACTTTTTGCAAAAAACAAAAACCAATCGACATAGCACATTTTTGTCAATTCTGCACGTTAGCCCCCAACGAGACGTTTCATTTGAGCCCAAACTCGACATGCCTTTGAGAACTTTTTGCAGAAAACAAAAGCCGATCGGAATGGAACATTTTTGTCAATTCTGTTCGGTAGCCCTCAACGAGACCTTTCATTTGAGACCAAACTCGACTTACCTTTGAGAAATTTTTGCAAAAAACAAAAGCCGATCAACATTGATCATTTTTGTTAATTTTACACGCCAGCCCTTATCGAGCCCTTTCATTTGATACTACACACCACATATTACACAAATTCTTATCTACCTAGAATATTTTTATCATTCATGCACACCCCACCACATTGTGTCGTTTCCTTAAAACCCAAGGACGACAAAATCTAAGAACTTTTTACGAAAAACAAATGCAGATCGACATGACACATTTTGTTGTCATTTCAAAACCGGCCCTTATAGTTTTCTTTCTTTTGATATCAAATAAAGCAAAGTGTTTTAATTTAATTACGAACATTTAATTTTTATTTAGTTACTTAATAATTTGGCAACACTGTTTGTATTAAAATAATGTAGTTAATTTTTAAATTTATAAATTACCATTTATTCATTCATTTAGGAATATTTGTTTTTTGTTTAGTAATTTCATCACACATTTGGCAACATTGACTTATGTAATTCTAAACGTCAAAATTTAAAATAATTAAATGTGTTGTGTAATAAACTTAAAATATTGGTAAAACCTTTGCTCAGGACTATTATTCATGACACTGTTTTCAAATCTTTGATATCAATGTTCTATTAAAAGATACAATCATTTAAAGTTCATAGACAGATTGTCAAAAGTGACGGATAACTGCGTGATTCTTCTTAAAAATAGACATGGCCTGTGGGATCCATTGTTTCAAGGTACCAATTATGCACAGTTTTTGATTTTTTACACGAAAACCACTCACAGTAAAAATATGAGACCCCAAAAAGGCCCTATTCCACTTTAAACCACATCTAATAAAATAATATTAAAATTATTACATGAATGGTTTGACCTGTACCCGTGAGCAAAATTTTTGCGATGCTCGAGATGAATCCAAATATAGATAGATAGATAGATATATAGATAGTGAATCTATCAAAATAGTATATGACTAGCGAATTCTCGGCTACGCCGAGCATTCCCTAGAGCTCCGCTGTCAGTGCAAAAAACAAATGCCGATCGACATGAAACAATTATTTCATATTTGCACGTCAGGCCTCACCGAGACCTTTCATTAGATTGCAAACACGAAATACTTCTAATAATATTTTGCAAAAAACAAAAGCCGGTCGACATGAAACATTTTTGTCATTTATGTACCCCAACTCTCACCGAGATCTTTCATTTGATACCATACACGACATACTTCTGACAACTTTTTGCATAAAACAAAAGCCGATCGACATGGAACATTTTTTGTCAATTCTGTACGCTAGCCCTCTCCGAGATCTTTCATTTGATATCAAACACGACATACTTCTGACAACTTTTTGCAAAAAACAAAAACCGATCGACATAGTACATTTTTGTCAATTCTGCAGGCTAGCCCTCTCCGAGACCTTTCATTTGATACCAAACACGACATACTTTTGACAACTTTTTGCATAAAACAAAAGCCGATCGACATGGAACATTTTTGTCAATCCTGCACGCTAGCCCTCAACGAGACCTTTCATTTGAGACCAAACTCGACTTACCTTTGAGAATTTTTTGCAAAAAACAAAAGCCGGTCAACATTAACCATTTTTGTTAATTCTGTACACCAGCCCTTATCGAAACCTTTCATTTGATACCAAACACAACACACTTGTGACAACTTTTTGCAAAAAACAAAAACCAATCGACATAGCACATTTTTGTCAATTCTGCACGTTAGCCCCCAACGAGACGTTTCATTTGAGCCCAAACTCGACATGCCTTTGAGAACTTTTTGCAGAAAACAAAAGCCGATCGGAATGGAACATTTTTGTCAATTCTGTTCGGTAGCCCTCAACGAGACCTTTCATTTGAGACCAAACTCGACTTACCTTTGAGAAATTTTTGCAAAAAACAAAAGCCGATCAACATTGATCATTTTTGTTAATTTTACACGCCAGCCCTTATCGAGCCCTTTCATTTGATACTACACACCACATATTACACAAATTCTTATCTACCTAGAATATTTTTATCATTCATGCACACCCCTCCACATTGTGTCGTTTCCTTAAAACCCAAGGACGACAAAATCTAAGAACTTTTTACGAAAAACAAATGCAGATCGACATGACACATTTTGTTGTCATTTCAAAACCGGCCCTTATAGTTTTCTTTCTTTTGATATCAAATAAAGCAAAGTGTTTTAATTTAATTACGAACATTTAATTTTTATTTAGTTACTTAATAATTTGGCAACACTGTTTGTATTAAAATAATGTAGTTAATTTTTAAATTTATAAATTACCATTTATTCATTCATTTAGGAATATTTGTTTTTTGTTTAGTAATTTCATCACACATTTGGCAACATTGACTTATGTAATTCTAAACGTCAAAATTTAAAATAATTAAATGTGTTGTGTAATAAACTTAAAATATTGGTAAAACCTTTGCTCAGGACTATTATTCATGACACTGTTTTCAAATCTTTGATATCAATGTTCTATTAAAAGATACAATCATTTAAAGTTCATAGACAGATTGTCAAAAGTGACGGATAACTGCGTGATTCTTCTTAAAAATAGACATGGCCTGTGGGATCCATTGTTTCAAGGTACCAATTATGCACAGTTTTTGATTTTTTACACGAAAACCACTCACAGTAAAAATATGAGACCCCAAAAAGGCCCTATTCCACTTTAAACCACATCTAATAAAATAATATTAAAATTATTACATGAATGGTTTGACCTGTACCCGTGAGCAAAATTTTTGCGATGCTCGAGATGAATCCAAATATAGATAGATAGATAGATATATAGATAGTGAATCTATCAAAATAGTATATGACTAGCGAATTCTCGGCTACGCCGAGCATTCCCTAGAGCTCCGCTGTCAGTACAAAAAACAAATGCCAATCGACATGAAAAAATTTTTTCATATCTGCTCGTTAGCCCTTACTGAGACCTTTCATTAGATTCCAAACACGATATATTTTCAATAACTTTTTGCAAAAAACAAAAGCCGATCGACATGAAATATTTTTGTCATTTATGCACACCAGCCTTAACCGAGACCTATCATTTGATATCAAACACGACATACTTCTGACAACTTTTTGCACAAAACAAAAGTCGATCGACATGAAATATTTTTGTCATTTATGCACACCAGCCTTAACCGAGACCTATCATTTGATATCAAACACGACATACTTCTGACAACTTTTTGCACAAAACAAAAGTCGATCGACATGTATCATTTTTTCATTTCTGCACGCTAGCCCACAACGAGATTTTTCATTTGATACCAAACATAACATATTTCTAACAATTTTTTGAAAAAAACAAAAGCCGGTCGTCGTAAAATATATTTGTCATTTATTCAAGACAGAAAACATTTACATAGAAAACAATCATTTTTAAGATAATTTTAGACTTTAACAAAAATTAATAATTAATATCAATTATAACATTTACTAGAATGATATAATAAGAATAATAAACTCTCAGATAACTGTCTGATTTTTAGCGAAAAAGTTACATTTTATATTTAATATATTTCATACAATAGACGTGCGGTACAATCGATTATGATTTTATCTAATGTACAATTGAAATTTGAACAACTTTGTACTTTTATAGTTTTGCTCTAAATATATCAGGAGAGAAAGTATTAAAAATTTTTTGAAATCTCATTTTTAAGTCCTATGTTCTTTGTTTTATTGCACAGCTGTATACCGAGTGTAGATTTTAATGTTACTTTTTTCATACTTCTGTATCTTTTTACCTATTCATTTTAGCGCTAAAAGCCTAGGAATATAAGTTGTTCAAAAATTAAAAAGGCATCCTATAAAGTCAACTTACTTTTATAGTTATTTATATTTAATGATATATTAATGAAATAAAATTTAAGGTTTTTTAGAAAATGAATTAAGATTGCCTTGATAAATGAAACAAATTTTTGAATAAATTTTCTATTTACACTTTCCGCTCATTGATAATTTATTATTTTATTTAAAATTATTGCATTCTTATATTAAAAATAACTATAACTTTGTTTATAAATTTAATTACTATACAATAATATTTTTGAATTAATAAATCTATATTTTTAAATAATATATACACATAATTTTTATAGGTTTAACAATACCGTTTAAACCAGTCTTTGTAAAATTTGTTTCTGTGTATATCAGAAAAAATCAATATTTTAATAGTTAAAAAAAATCACATAGATGTCACTATTTATGAATTTCATTGCATCTGCTAAAGAAGGAATCGATATAATTATTTAACAATTAAATATGTTTATATTTAATTTTATATGTATATGAATAAAAATATTATTTTTTGGCATAAATGAAATTTATTATTCTAAGCAAAAACAAGAACATAATAATATTTTGAATACTTTGTGACATATCAAACTAACTGGTGGCGCTAGGATTGTTTTATTTATTTACAAATCACCAGTATGATGTGAAAAGAAGCAAATTATTCACAGCTGACTTCTTATTTTGTAAATCTACAATGAATTTTTTTTTTGACAGGATTAAGGACATTTTATTTCCAGAAGTTCAAATCCATTTTCTGTTTTGATAAAAATATCATCACTACATGCTAAGTATGGTTGGTTAGATAATATTACAACACAACAAGTCCAATTTCATCTATAATATAATTAGTTGAAGCTTGAAATACTGATTTCGCTTTACTTTCGGTTTCCAAGCCATAACGCATAGCTCGATTACAATAAAAATTGAGGGGTCCAGTGCAAGAACCAGGTATCTCCACTTTTTGGCGAAACTGGCTTACATATATGGAGATAAACTATTTTTAATTTTACATTATTGAAGGCAAGAACAGGATTTCTCCAACGTAAGCTAAACAGAATAAACCAATATATGGAGATACCTACAATATTTTACGTTGCAATAGTCAGACATCTCCTGGAGATATCTTTTTCTTGCACTGTAAAACTTGTTAAATTTGTACTGCGCAGAATCGTGATCATATGTTTCAACTTGCCAGAAGAATATCATAAAATTATTCGTGAAACCGGAAAGAAATTTGAAATCGTAGAAGTTACTCAGAAAATGATCTTAAACTTTAAGAGTAATTTTTTACCTAAATTTCGCAAGACGGTATCTACGAAAAAGGAACCATTTACCATATCAAAATATAGAATATTTAATTACATATCCCAGGAAATGCCTAAAATACTATGCAATAAAAATGTTGGGTTGGTAACGTATTTAAAATATATAAAAATTACAAAAAAAGGTGAAAATCCTTCTATGCCAGATGATAAAATTTTGTATACCAAGAAACGTATCCTAAAACCGCAAAAGTTAAAACATGTGATGGAACTTGTTAGAGAATATGTGCTGCAGTGTGATATGTGGTTTTATACCAATATTGAATAGTCACAAAAGCAAGCAGAGGCAGAAGAAACAGAAATCGCGATTTCGGAACATTCAGAATTTAGTAGTGACTCTGAATAAACCTGACAATTTCATTTGTTTGTAAAATATCGATTTAAATATACTGAGTAATATTTCTTTCTACTTATATAAATTTATTTTCAGTTATGTTCATTTGTGTTTATATATTAGTTTAACAATAATAAAAAAATATTGTCACATGTGCATATATTTTTCAGAAAAACTTGGCAATAATCAGGTATCTCCATATGTTTTTTTATTATAACATATTTAATTTAAATGTAAAGAAAAAATAAATTAGTCAAATTTACTTCCTTTACTACTACGAATCTGTAATTTTTTTTAAAAAATCACATTTATGAAACATAAATATATTGCGACGTTTTTATCGCCTCCTGTAAAGTTTCATATTATGGAGATAACTGTTTCTTGCACTGGACCCCTCAATTGTAACCATTGATTCTTATCAACAACATTTTCATTATAATAATCATTGTCATATTTTCTCTGTACCAATCTAATTCTATTGGTACATATGTACATCTACAATGAAAGAGTTCATTACAGAATATGTAGTATTATTGCGAATTTGTCTATCGTATGAAATATTTATGCCGGTTTTTATTTTTTGATTTCTTCTTTCTACTGATTTTATTTCTGCACTTCCAGCCCTATTTAATGTGCTTTCAATTTCGCTATAAGTATAATACTTTATGCACTCGTTTCAGACAAAATTTGTTTGCTTATGTTCTGAAAATGTAAAAAGAATATCAAGACAATTTCCAGAAGTGTTTATGTAGAATGGTTTTATTGAATCTTTGTGATATTTTTCTAAACTGCACTTGTAAAGGCTTGTTCGAAATCATAGACTGATTAGTTTTGGACTATATTTTAGAATTTTTATTTAAATCTGACTTCACTACACAGTTATAGTTAAAGATAAAATTATAGAAATAACACCTATGATAAACAACAACTTTGTTTCTTGCAGTAGTTTCATTTGTACAAGTTGTGATACACATAAATTGCTAACTTCTTTACATTTCTTAATAACATGAAGTCTCTTTATGATAATACAGCAAAATAAATATCTAGTCTTATTGATTTTAAATGCATAATAAAGTCTAATACTTATATTTTCAGCAATGTCAAAATGACAAGATAATTTGACAACTCTATTTTGGATGCGTTCAAATATGTGTTACACAGTCGGATTACTGAATGTAACCATTAAGGGTGAATTTTAAAATTTAAAGACACTAATAAATTTAATTAGAACACAATATTTTTTTAATAAAAATATTATAAATATATCTTAACAATTAACAATGGGCTTTTAGGATCCTGAAAATTTACAAATTAGCAGCTAACAATCAAAGCCGTCCGTTTTCTTTTAAATTTTCGGTAATAAATCTCTTTAAAATATATCTTATAATTTAAATAGGGACACTTCGTTCGACAAATTTTAATTGAATAAAATATATGAAATAATAATGTTCATAAAGTAATTTTCATTTACTATCCAATGGTTATAAAAGAATAATAATATATTTTAAAATGATATATGTTTATAACTACAGAATAATAATTAAAACTAACTGTGAGAACTTGCAAACCCTGCTCGCAACTTTCATCATCCAAAATTAACCTTAAACTAATTTTCATGCAATTCATTCACAGTCACATTCAACTGAGAGCGTATGTCATCAAACTTATTTCTCGATTAATATTTGGTTTCAGAAAGTGTTTATTGTTTGAAATATCAATTAAAATAAATAATTGGATAGATACTTTATTTTTTTAAACGTTTTCATTTAAAAAATCATCTCACTCCATAACAAAATATAATAGAATTTTTAAAAATCTAATCTTTGTTGTAATCAATTTCATCATTTCAATTTGATGAAATGCATAAAGAATGTATAAAATGCAGTTACTTACAGTTTAATATAATCCAGATACAAAATTCAAAATAATTATTGTACAATAAATTGTTAAACATTTCTCTCAAAAGGGTATGAAGGAAAGGTTTGTCAGTATTTTTAAATAAATGAGTTTATGACTGAATGCGACGCACCTAGTTTGATTTCCAGAATTTAGTGAATAGTGTTATTATCCGAAATTTTATGATATTTCTTTTCTATAAATATAATCTTGTTTGGATAACTTACCAATTAAAAACTATAACTGAAATGAAAACACATCTAAATACAGCCATGAAAATATAAAATTACACACTTACATTACAAAATGTAGTGTAATTTTACTTTTAAACTAATTTTACTACATATTTCTCCAAGCAAATACAAGACTTGCATTATGATTGCTTGATTAGAACTGACGTTTTGACAAACGTCATAAGTCATGAAAATTTAAATATTGTAAATAAGGTTTGCCGTAAATTATTATGTACAATGCACTTTTATGTTAATCAGTTACATTTCAGTAGTGTTATTATCAGTAATTTTATGTTATTTCTTTTATATAAATGTACTCTTGTTTGGGTAACCAATTAAAAATTGTAACTGAAATGAAAATACATATTTATATACAGTGAAACAAATTTAAAATGATATACTTACATCACAAAGTGTATTATATATATTCTTTTAAACAAAGATTACTTTTATTACTGTATATTTGTCTTTGAAAATATAAAACTTGTACCACGAATTTTTGACGGCTCTAACGTATGATAAACGTGAAATGTCAAAAAAGAAATATTTTAAATACACCACATTTAACATTCAGTATATTTGTATATATTTCGCTCACTATTATAATATATGAAAACATAATTCAATTCATAATATCTCTTCACATTTTCCAAAAAAATCAAATAAAAGTTTCATATTGAATTGTCAAATTTGACGGATGAGAACCGTGATTCTTCTTAAATGTAGACATGGCCTCTGGGATCCATTGTTTCAGTGTACCAATTTTACGCAGTTTTTATTTTTTTAAACAAAAACCACTCACAGTAAAAATATGAGACCCCCAAAAGGCACTCCGGCACAATAGACACTACAACTTGGAAAAAAAATTACAGCAATTATTCGAATGGTCTAGGAGTTTGCGCTGGACAAACGATGCCTGATCGTCGTGATGAATCCAAATATAGATAGATAGATAGATAGATAGATAGATAGATATATAGATAGTGAATCAATCAAAATAGTATATGACTAGCGAATTCTCGGCTACGCCGAGCATTCCCTAGAGCTCCGCTGTCAGTGCAAAAAACAAATGCCGATCGACATGAAACAATTATTTCATATTTGCACGTCAGGCCTCACCGAGACCTTTCATTAGATTGCAAACACGATATACTTCTAATAAAATTTTGCAAAAAACAAAAGCCGGTCGACATGAAACATTTTTGTCATTTATGTACCCCACCTCTCACCGAGACCTTTCATTTGATACCATACACGACATACTTCTGACAACTTTCTGCATAAAACAAAAGTCGATCGACATGAAACATTTTTATTATATCTACACGCTAGCCCACACCCAGACTTTTCATTTGATACCAAACAATATATACTTGTGACAACCTTTTGCAAAAAACAAAAGCCGATCGACATAGCACATTTTTTGTCAATTCTGCACGCTAGCCCTCTCCGAGACCTTTCATTTGATACCAAACACGACATACTTCTGTCAACTTTTTGCATAAAACAAAAGCCGATCGACATGGAACATTTTTGTCAATTCTGCACGCTAGCCCTCAACGAGACTTTTCATTTGATACATAAAACCACACACTTCTGACAACTTTTTGCAAAAAACAAATACCGATCGACATAGCACATTTTTATCAATTCTGCACGCTAGCCCTCTCCGAGACCTTTCATTTGATATCAAACACGATATACTTCTGACAACTTTTTGCAAAAAACAAAAACCGATCGACATAGTACATTTTTGTCAATTCTGCAGGCTAGCCCTCTCCGAGACCTTTCATTTGATACCAAACACGACATACTTCTGACAACTTTTTGCATAAAACAAAAGCCGATCGACATGGAACATTTTTGTCAATTCTGCACGCTAGCCCTCTCCGAGACCTTTCATTTGATACCAAACACGACATACTTCTGACAACTTTTTGCATAAAACAAAAGCCGATCGACATGGAACATTTTTGTCAATTCTGCACGCTAGCCCTCACCGAGACCTTTCAATTGGGACCAAACTCTACATACCTTTGAGAACTTTTTGCAGAAAACAAAAGCCGATCGGAATGGAACATTTTTGTCAATTCTGCACGCTAGCCCTCAACGAGACCTTTCGTTAGAGACCAAACTCGACATACTTTTGAGAAATTTTTGGAAAAAACAAACGCCGGTCGACATGAAACATTTTTGTCATTTATGTACCCCAACTCTCACCGAGACCTTTCATTTGATACCAAACACGACATACTTCTGACAACTTTCTGCATAAAACAAAAGTCGATCGTCATGAAACATTTTTATCATATCTACACGCTAGCCCACACCGAGACTTTTCATTTGATACCAAACACTATATACTTGTGACAACCTTTTGCAAAAAACAAAAGCCGATCGACATTGACCATTTTCGTTAATTCTGCACACCAGCCTTCATTGAAACCTTTCATTTGATACCAAACACCACACACTTCTGACAACTTTTTGCAAAAAACAAATACCGATCGACATAGCACATTTTTGTCAATTCTGCACGCTAGCCCTCTCCGAGACCTTTCATTTGATACCAAACACGACATACTTCTGACAACTTTCTGCATAAAACAAAAGCCGATCGACATGGAACATTTTTGTCAATTGTGCACGCTAGCCCTCAACAAAACCTTTCATTTGAGACCAAACTCGACATATCTTTGAGAAATTTTTACAAAAACAAAAGCCGATCAACACTGACCTTTTTTCTTAATTCTACACGCCAGCCCTTATCGAGTCTTTCCATTTGGTACCAAACACCACATACTTCTCACAACTTTTTCCAAAAAACAAAAGCTGTTCGATACAGAACATTTTTGTTCATTTTGCACGCTAGCCCTCATCGTGACCTAGCCTAATATAACATTCACTGTCTTCAGTAACCTTTCATTTGGGAATATTTGTTCTTTGTTTAGTTACTTTATTAAACATTTGGCAACATTGACTTTTGTAATTTGAAAATACCCAAACACGACATTTTTCTGACAACATTTTGCAAAAAACAAATTCTAATCTACATAGAACATTTTTGTCATTCGTGCACACCAGTCCGTATTGTGTCGTTTCCTTAAAACCCAAGGACGACCTACTTCTAACAGCGTTTTACGAAAAACAAAAGCAGACCGACATGACACATTTTTTTTGTCATTTTAAAACTGGCCCTTACGGTTTCCTTTCTTTTGATAACAAACACAGCAAAGTATTCAATTTATTTTATTTAATAATATTTGATTTTTATTTAGTTACTTTATAATTTGGCAACACTGTTTGTATTAAAAAATAGTAGTTAATTTTTAAATTTATAAATTAATATTGTCAACCCTACCACAACTGTCACCGTCTTCATTGAAGTTAGTTTAGGAATATTTGGTTTTAATTTAGTTACTTCATCACACATTTGGCAACATTGACTTTTGACATTGGAAACGTCAAAATTTATATTAATTAAATACGTTATGTTTTAAACTTCAATTAGTTGTAACACCTTTGCTCAAGTCTATTATTCATGAAATTGTTTTTAAATCTTTGATATCAATGTTCTATTAAAAGATATAATCATTTAAAGTTCATAGACAGATTGTCAAAAGTGACGGATGACGGCGTGATTCTTCTTAAATGTAGACATGGCCTCTGGGATCCATTGTTTCAGTGTACCAATTTTTCGCAGTTTTTATTTTTTTAAACAAAAACCACCCACAGTAAAAATATGAGACCCCCAAAAGGCACTCCGGCACAATAGACACTACAACTTGGAAAAAAAATTACAGCAATTACTTAAATGGGCAAGGAGTTTAAGCTGGACACAGGATCGGTGATCGTCGAGATGAATCCAAATATATATAGATAGTGAATCTACCAAAATAGTATATGATGTTTATATCGCTGAATTCAGAAAAAAATGCTCTATCGAATAACCTAAAAATAAACATATGTTCCCATCTAAAAAGAGAAAGTTGTGTCCCGTATTTTGAGAACCACAGGTCAAAAAAAAGTTTTTTCCAAAATCGTTAGCAAAATACATCATTATTCAACTTAAAACAGTGAGCAAAGTAGCATATTGAATCACAAGTGAGCAAAGTAAATAAATTTCTTCACAAGTAAGCAAAGTAAATAACATTAGTGAGCAAAATACACTTACTCTGAGCACAATGTTTTCATGGGATTACAGACATTATAATACATTTTACATTAAATTACATTATATTTAATTATAATTTATAAACATAATTGTACTGTTGAGATTTTCATTATTAAATAAAAAAGTACAATGTTTTGTTTTTTTTATAAATTTTATTTTAAGATTGTGGAAAAAATTATGTTTAGCACACGTGAGCATGTCTTTTTCTCACTTGTCCAGTTGGCACACTCGCTTCGCTCTTGAGGACAATTTCTGAGCCCGTGAAAAAAAGACATATTTTGCTCACTTGTACTAAAAATAGCTATTTTTGCTCTTTGTATTAGTCTTGTAAAATGGTGGTTCTTTGCTAATTTAACCAACCTCGTAGCTCTTATAGTTCTCGAGATAGAAATGGTGGCACGCTTAAATGGAACACCCTGTATATGAACTACTCACACATAACTTATCAAATAATATCATATATTTAATATTCCAACTTTGGAAATTGATGAATTTTTTTCACACCCTTCTACGGGGGGTGCTACTATGTGTTAGACTTAGAAACATTTGTTGTAATGTATATTATTTATTTATAACACGTTCAAAGCGGCACGCGAGACCGTTTAGGAAATAAATAAAAATACATGTTGATAAATAAATGAAATTATAGAGATTTTAAATTTCCCGCGCTTAGAGATTTTGAGATACAATAGTTTAATCATCAAAATACATAAGAAGAAAAGATTTAAATAATACGTTTAACCCAATTTTATGTATTTTTATTATATCTTAACAATATTTGTATTTTCATACAATACATTCAGTTTGACAGAACTTAAATGTCATAACTTGACACAATAAGTATGAAGTTAGTTAAAGAATATATAAAAATGTATTATTTTGAAAATAATTATCTATTTTATAAATATAAATAATGTGAAATAACATACCAAAATTTATAAACTGATACATTTTTATATTGCCAAAAAAAACATTATATTGATGCTTTCTGTTGCTATGTTCATTTATATATTTATGAAGCTGAATTATATATGTATATATCTACAACTATTGTTATTGTTATTAATAATTTATTTTTTATTATAAATATCAATTTAAATGATTATAAAAGTATAATAAATACAATTTGAAGTTATTTTGAAATTTAAGTGCTACTCTAGCGCCATCTGTTGAGGCATATATGAACTACTCACACATAACTGAAAATTTATATGCCTGTTAGTTGTAGATAAAGTGACCAATTTTTATACGTTCTTTTGCATTATTTCTTAATGAAAACATGAATTTTCGTGCAGTACAATCACATACAAGTTCGACTAAGAGCAGATGCCATCAGCTGATAATCAGACGAACTACTCGGTGAATATTTGGTTTGAAAAGGTGTTTATTATTTCATACATCAGTTACAAATGGATAAATGGATAAATACTTTGTTTATGTAAACGTTTACATCTGAGAAATCATCTCATTTCATTATAAAATACTACAGAATTTTGAAAAATGTAATTTCTATTGTAATCAAATGTTTTCATCAGAAATGTTACAAAATGCGTAAAGAAAGAGTAAATTGCAATTAACAAAAGTTTATTAAAGTCCAGATACATCATTTATTTATATAGTAATTATTGTACATTAAATTGTTAAACAATTTCCTCCAAAACTGTATGAAATAAAGGCTTGTCAGTTTTTCCACGTAATCAGACAAAATCTATAGTCTAACTATCTAAAATATGTATAAATTAGATTTAAAAAGTATTTATATATAAGGGAAGAATACTGTACAGTATGAATTTACCTTTGGAAGTGTTTGAATAGTAATCAAATATAGTTTTTTAAACGTCAGAGTATAAATCAATTTTGAAATGCAGTTTTGTTGATTAAATAATCCATTCTGGAATATTCTTTAGTTTTACTATTACTTATTTTTATAATTATTGCCTAATAGATTGTTTGAGTTTATAAAAAATTCCATATTAGAGTATCTGAGTACGTGAAGGTTATAGTCTCATCTAAAAAATAAAATATTTAACTAATAATATATAAATATTTATATTCTATATAAAAGTACCTGTATTAGAGATGATTTCTTATTAAATTTCGTACAATATTTCATTATACATTTTAGTAAATATGACATTTTTCACTTAGTTGTCTCCAACTCATTTTTTGATTGACTGACCAAACGTCAAATGTCATAAAATTAAATATTTTATATACGCCACACGTAACATTCAGTGTATTTGTATATATTTCGCTCACTATTATAATGTATAAAAATATAATTACCTTTACAATATCTCTTTTCATTTTCAAAATAAATCAAGTAAAAGTTTCATATTGAATTGTCAAAAATGACGGATGGCACAGTAATTCTTTTTAAATTTAAACCTGGCATCTAGGATATTTTTTTCAGTTTTGTTCCAGTTTTCCTTTTTCGGTTAGTTTTCGATTTTTTACAAAAAAACTATGCACGGTAAAAATATGAGACACCCAAAAGCGATTGGTCCTCAATAAACCACATCTAATAAAATAATATTAAAATTATTCCATGAATGGTTTGACCTGTACCCGTGAGCAAAATTTTTGCGATGCTCGAGATGAATCCAAATATAGATATATAGTGAATCTATCAAAATAGTATATGACTAGCGAATTCTCGGCTACGCCGAGCATTCCCTAGAGCTCCGCTGTCAGTGCAAAAAACAAATGCCTATCGACATAAAACAATTATTTCATATTTCCACGTCAGGCCTCACCGAGACCTTTCATTAGATTGCAAACACGATATACTTCTAATAATTTTTTGCAAAAAACAAAAGACCGTCGACATGAAACATTTTTGTCAATTCTACACGCTAGCCCTCAACAAGACGTTTCATTTGAGTCCAAACTCGACATAACTTTGAGAACTTTTTGCAGAAAACAAAAGCCGATCGGAATGGGACATTTTTGTCAATTCTGCACGCCAGCCCTCAACGGGACCTTTCATTTGAGACCAAACTCGACATACTTTTGAGAAATTTTTGCAAAAAACAAAAGCCGATCGGAATGTAACATTTTTCTCAATTCTGCACGCTAGTAGATAATGAATCTATCAAAATAAATTTCATATAAATGTCATCTCGATATGCCAGAGTTCATACATATCAAGACATATTTGATTCATGATTTTTTCTCAACTTTTTAACTATATATATGAGAATATGGGAGTTTCATTACACTTAAATGTAAAATAAAATAATAAATGTAGATAAATATTTTTTTGTAGCATAATTTTGTATGAATACAATAATGAAATAAAAAAATAAATTCCAAATATTATTAGATCTGATATAAATTCAAATTTACCTTTTATATAATAAATATAACCATACAAAGTTGAGTAGCATGTGCAAGTCGATGGCTGATTTCAAAATGGCAAAATCCAAAAAAGATTGCAGCTTAAATCTCTTCATTCTCGGCTTATTATCCATAACTAGGTGTGTCGTAGGAAGCTTTTACTACATGTCATCTCCTAGGGAGTTGAGCTGGGGTGGAGATTGCACCATACGGGCTATTTTTATATGGGAACCCGTAGTTTCGAACCATAGCTGATCAACCTAGACTTTAATGTTAATAAATTATGGGTTCAAATAAAATAAATTATATCTTACCTTTACATGGACTTTAAAAATACACATTCCCCATATATTGTTCACAGATTTTTTATTTATTTATTGAATGAATATGCATTGTTGATACAATGTTCTGCAAATCCTGAATTAATATTTTATTTGGGAATAAAAATTAAAGAACATATAAATTCAATAAACAAAAAAATATGAATTCAGAATTGTAGAACATTGTATCAACAATGCACATTCATCCGGTAGGGAATTTTCTGTATCATATCTAGCTGACAAAGGATTACGAATGAACTGACTGGAAGAGATTAGAAGAGCCGTTAATTCTAAGATAAACATTGCGAATGATCACATTGAACAAACCACTTCAATCCTACTTAACTTTTAATTGTATATAGTAATTATTGTGTAATAACTATGTGTTTTTTTTATCTATATTCAAAAATGTTCTACCAAGTGCCCACTACAATATCCATTTCAAGTAACTATAAGTATGTTTCGTTGCTGATTTATGGTATAGTTATAGTTAAGTTAACGTTAAATTAACAAAATTGCTGTCAATGGCATGTTACTCAGTTTTGAAAAACAACTACAAAAATGATATTTACTGGAATTGATTTTATATAAATATCTTTACTTCTTACTCTGAAAAGAAATTTTATAATATAACAGATAATTATTTGCTTGTTTTCCAAATTTTTCGGTACTTGTCTTTTATGGACCGTTTCTCATCAAATATGTTTTGTCAGCCATTTTAATAAATAGCTTTATGACTGGCGGCTGGAGTAGGGGTAAAAATAGACATATGCGCTGTGGGATATGACGCGCCTTGTTCAAATTCCAGATTTAAGTTTCTTCGCTGTATTTTCTTTATTATTGTTATTTATTACATTGTTTATTTTATTATAAATCTTACAAATTTTATTTAATTATTTAACTATTTGTGCTTTTGCTGGCATAACTGTTCGTACTCCACTGTTCTTTGGAAACGACTTTCATTGCTACTTATATTTCTTCTGTATTGATTTGTTATTGTCCATTCCTTGTTAATTGTATATTCCAAAAGGGTTGCTCATTTTTCGTTAATGTTTATGTTCAAAGATCTCTGTATTTCCAAATTTCATCTTGGAATTACTTTTAACCAATTCAATGATTTCAGCTAAAATTTAAATATATGTATAAATACAGCAAAAACATAATAAAAACATACTTACGTTCCAGAATGCACTGTATCTTTCCTTTAAAATATATGTTAATTTATTAATTCTTTTCCTTTCTTCTACAAAATATAAAACTTGTACCACGAATTTTTGACGGCTCTAACATATGATAAACATGAAATGTCAAAAAAGAAATATTTTAAATACACCACATTTAACATTCAGTATATTTGTATATATTTCGCTCACTATTATAATATATTAAAACATAATTCAATTCATAATATCTCTTCACATTTTCCAAAAAAATCAAATAAAAGTTTCATATTGAATTGTCAAATTTGACGGATGAGAACCGTGATTCTTCTTAAATGTAGACATGGCCTCTGGGATCCATTGTTTCAATGTACCAATTTTACTCAGTTTTTATTTTTTTAAACAAAAACCACTCACAGTAAAAATATGAGACCCCCAAAAGGCACTCCGGTACAATAGACACTACAACTTGAGAAAAAAATTACAGCAATTACTTAAATGGACCAGGAGTTTAAGCTGGACACAGGATCGGTGATCGTCGAGATGAATCCAAATATATATAGATAGTGAATCTACCAAAATAGTATATGACTAGCGAATTCTCGGCTACGCCGAGCATTCCCTAGAGCTCCGCTGTCATTGAAAAAACAAATGCCGATCGACATTAAAAAAAATTTATATCTGCTTGTCAGCCCTCAATTAGACCTTTTATTAGATTCCAAACATGATATACTTCTAATAACTTTTTGCATAAAACAAAAGCCGATCGACATGGAACATTTTTGTCAATTCTGCACGCTGGTCTTCAACGAGACCTTTCATTTAAGACCAAACTCGACATACCTTTGAGAAATTTTTGCAAAAAACAAAAGCCGATCAACATTGATCGATTTTGTTAATTCTACACGCAAGCCCTTATCGAGCCTTTTCATTTGATATCAAACACCACATACTTCTGACAACTATTTGCGAAAAACAAAAGCCGATCGGCATGGAACATTTTTGTCAATTTTGCACGCTAGCCCTCAACGAGACCTTTCATTTAAGACCGAACTCGACATACCTTTGAGAAATTTTTGCATAAAACAAAAGCCGATCAACATTGACCGTTTTTGTTAATTCTACACGCCAGCCCTTATCGAGCCTTTTCATTTGATACCAAACACCACATACTTCTGACAATTTTTTGCAAAAAACAAAAGCCGATAGACATGGCACATTTTTGTCAATTCTGCATGCTAGCCCCCAACCAGACGTTTTGTTTGATACCAAACTCGACATACTTTTGAGAACTTCTTGCAGAAAACAAAAGCTGATCGGAATGAAACATTTTTGTCAATTATGCACGCTTGCCCTCAACGAGACCTTTCATTTGAGACCAAACTCGACATACTTTTGAGAAATTTTTGCAGAAAACAAAAGCCGATCGGAATATAACATTTTTCTCAATTCTGCACGCTAGTAGATAATGAATCTACCAAAATAGTATATGACTAGCGAATTCTCGGCTACGCCGAGCATTCCCTAGAGCTCCGCTGTCAGTGCAAAAAACAAATGCCGATCGACATGAAACAATTATTTCATATTTGCACGTCAGGCCTCACCGAGACCTTTCATTAGATTGCAAACACGACATACTTCTAATAATATTTTGCAAAAAACAATAGCCGGTTGACATGAAACATTTTTGTCATTTATGTACCCCAACTCTCACTGAGCCCTTTCATTTGATACCATACACGACATACTTCTGACAACTTTCTGCATTAAACAAAAGTCGATCGACATGAAACATTTTTATCATATCTACACGCTAGCCCACACCCAGACTTTTCATTTGATACCAAACACTATATACTTCTGACAACTTTTTGCATAAAACAAAAGCCGATCGACATGGAACATTTTTGTCAATTCTGCACGCTAGCCCTCAACGAGACTTTTCATTTGATACCAAACACCACACACTTCTGACAACTTTTTGCAAAAAACAAATACCGATCGACATAGCACATTTTTATCAATTCTGCACGCTAGCCCTCTCCGAGACCTTTCATTTGATATCAAACACGATATACTTCTGACAACTTTTTGCAAAAAACAAAAACCGATCGACATAGTACATTTTTGTCAATTCCGCAGGCTAGCCCTCTCCGAGACCTTTCATTTGATACTAAACACGACATACTTCTGACAACTTTTTGCATAAAACAAAAGCCGATCGACATGGAACATTTTTGTCATTTCTGTATGCTAGCCCACAACAAGACCTTTTATTTGATACCAAACATGACATATTTCTAACAATTATTTGAAAAACAAAAACCGGTCGATGTAAAATATATTTGTCATTTATGCAAGCCAGAAAACATTTATATAGAAAACATACATTTTTAAAGTAATTTTAGAATTTTACAAAATTAATAATTAATATCAAATATAATATTAATTAGAATGACATAATAACAATAATAAACTCTCAGATAGAATTTTTTTTTAATTTCCGTAAATGTCTAATTTTTGCCGAAAAAGGTACATATTATATTTAATTTATTTCATATAATAGACGTGCGGTTCCATCGGTTATGATTTTATCTGATTTAGAGTTGAAATATGAACAACTTTGTACTTTTGTAGTTTTGCTCTAAATATATCAGGAGAGAGAGTATTCGCAATTTTTTGAATACTTGGTTTTGTTAAGTGATCATAACTGTCAAATGAAATTAAAATAAAATTAAAAAAATAATGAAATATGAAAATAAAAATTACAAACTGTTTTATTTCATTCATTATACTTTTATTCACATATTTAATTCAAGGCACTCTAATTCCAGGTAAAACAATGACTTGTATTATTATTGTCATATTTTAATCAAATTAATATAAAACTTCAGATGCATTTTTCTCAAAAAAATCGTTATGTTAGGGTATGATAATATTATATCATTGAATTCAGAATAATATTCTCTATTGAATCAGCAAATGAAAAAATAGGTTAACATTTAAAATAAAAAAGTTGGGACACGTATTTTGAGAAACACTGGTTTAAAAAATAAATAGTTTGTCTCATGTTAATAGTGTTGTAAAATAGAAATTTTTTGCTAATTTAACTGACCTTGTAGCTCTTATAGTTCTCGAGATAGCAATAGTGGACAAAATAAAATGAACACCTTTATACACATAATTTTTATAGGTTTAACAATACCGTTTAAACCAGTATTTGTAAAATTTGTTTCTGTATACATCTGAGAAAATCAATAATTTTAATAGTTAAAAAAAATCACATAGATGGCACTAATTAAGAATTTTATTGCATCTGCTAAGGAAGGAATCGATATAATTATTAAATTAATTTAATATTTTTATATTTAATTTCATATGTATATGAATTAAAATATTATTATTATATTAACTGGTAGTGATAGTGTTGTTATATTTATTTCCAAATCACAAGTATGATGTGAAAAGAAAAAAACCTGAATCTCCAGAGTAAATACAAAGGGCTCTTATAATATTTACTATTAAAAATTATGTTATGAAATGAATATAATAATATATATATAAATATGCGTTGATAACATAAATGTACAATTACATCTTATTTAGAACAAACTGTATGAAATATTTAAAATAAAAGTCGTGAATCTTTGGAATAAATGTAGATAGAAACTTCTTATCTCTCTCTACGAATAATGAAATGGCAAACGGTAATATAAAGCATGTGCTTTGAAAAGAGGACTTGTGTGTAATATTTGTCGTACTTATTGAATTTAACGTTACTATTTTCATGTTAAGTATGGTTGGTTAGATAATATTACAACATAACAAGTCCATTTTCGTGTATAAAATATTAGTTAAAACTTGAAATACTGATCTCGCTTCACTTTAGGTTTCCAAGCCATAACACATAGCTTGATTACAATAAAAATTGTAGCCATTGATTCTCATTAACAACATTTTCATTATAATAATCATTGTCATATTTTCTCGGTACCAATCTAATTCTATTGGTACATACGTACATCTACAATGAAAGAGTTCATTGCAGAATATGTAGTATTATTGCGAATTTATCTATCGTATGACATTTTTATTACGGTTTTTATATTTTGACTTCTTCTTTCTACTGATTTTTTCTTTGCCCTTCCAACCCTATTTAATGTGCTTTCAATTTCGCTATAAGTATAATACTTATATTTTCAGCAATGTCAAAATGACAAGATAATTTGACAACTGTATTTTGGATGCGTTCAAACATGTGTTATACAGTCGGATTACTGAATGTGACCAGTGTAAATTTTTAAATTCAAAGAAACTGTTTAATAAATTTAATAAGAACACAAAATTTTTTTTAATAAAATTTTTTTTAAAATAATAAAAATATTATAAATATACCTTAACAAATAACAATGAGCCTTTAGGGTCCCGAAAATTTACAAAAAGAGCAGCTAACAATCAAAGCAGGCTGTTTACTTTCAAATTTTCGGGTATCTAAAGGCTTATTGTTAAACGGTAAATATTTTTGATTTCTAAGTAAATAATTTTAAAATATATCTTATCATTTTAATAGATACACTTCGTTTATGAAAATGAATTTTAGATGTCAGATTGTCAAATTTGAATTGAATAAAATAAGTAAAATATATGAAATAATAATGTTCATAAAGTAATTTTTATTTACTCTCCAATGAATATAAAAGTATAATAATATATATATATAGTAAAATGACATATTTTTATAATTAGAGAATAATAACTAAAACTTACTGTAGGAATTGCAAACCTTGCTCGCAACTTTCATCATCACAAATTTTGACATAAATAATCCATTATTAAAAACTTTGTGGTTGTATATGAAAGAATATATTATATTTACTCTTTTTATAGCATTATTTATGATAAAAATAGCTTCTTTTAATTTCATTTGATTACACTTTGAACCAGTAACCTAATATGACATCTGTAAGTGATAAAAATAAAAAATTTACCTAATAATATTTATATCGTACCTTAAACTAATATCCAACAATTTTCAAACATTTTTTTTGCATTATTTCGTAGTAAAAATATGAATTTTCATGTAATCCATTCACCTGGGAGCACATGTCATCAAAAGCATTTCTCGTTAAATATTTGGTTTCAGAAAGTGTTTATTGTTTGAAATATCAATGATAATTGAATAATTGGATAGATACTTTGTTTTTGTATACGTTTTCATTTAAAAAATCATATCATTCCATAACAAAATACAATAGAAATTTTAAAAATCTAATTGTTGTTGTAATCAAATACTTTCATCTGAAATTTGATGAAAGAATACATAAAGAATGTATAAAATGCAGTTACTTACAGTTTAATATAATCCAGATACATAATTGAAAATAATTATTGTACAATAAATTATTAAACATTTCTTCCAAGGGGGTATGAAGGAAAGGTTTGTCAGTATTTTTAAATAAATGTGTTTATGACTGAATACGACGCGCCTTGTTTGATTTCCATAATTAAATTTTTGCCAATAGTGTTATTATCCATAATTTTATGTTATTCTTTTCTATGAATATATTCTTGTTTGGATAACTACGAGTATAACTGAAATGAAAACACATATTTAAATACATTCAAGAAAATATAAAATTGCATACTTACATTATAAAATGTAGTGTAATTTTACTTTTAAACTAATTTTACTATATATTTCTCCAAGCAAATACAAGACTTGCAAGATGATTTTTTGATTAGAGCTGACGTTTTGACAAACGTCATATGTCATGAAAATTTAAATATTGTAAATAAGGTTTGCCGTAAATTATTATGTACAATGCACTTTTATGATAATCAGTTACACTTCAGTAGTGTTATTTTTAGTAATTTTATGTTATTTCTCTTCTAAAAATATACTCTTGTTTGGATAACCAATTAAAAATTGTAACTGAAATGAAAATACATCTTTAAATACAACGAAACAAATTTAAAATAATATACTTACATCACAAAGTGTATTGTACATAGTTTACTTTATATTTCTGTATATTTCTCTTTGAAAATATAAAACTTGTACCACGAATTTTTTGATTGACTGACCCAACAGATGATAAACGTCAAACGTCATAAAATTAAATATTTAAAATACACGACATTTAACATTCAGTGTATTTGTATATGTTTCGCTCACTATTATAATGTGTAAAAATATAATTACCTTTACAATATCTCTTTTCATTTTCAAAATAAATCAATTAAAAGTTTCATATTGAATTGTCAAAAATGACGGATGGCACAGTAATTCTTTTTAAATTTAAACCTGGCATCTAGGATATTTTTTTCAGTTTTGTTCCAGTTTTCCTTTTGGGCTTAGTTTTCGATTTTTTACACGAAAACCAGTCACAGTAAAAATATGAGACCCCAAAAAGGCCCTATTCCACTTTTAACCACATCTAATAAAATAATATTAAAATTATTCCATGAATGGTTTGACCTGTACCCGTGAGCAAAATTTTTGCGATGCTCGAGATGAATCCAACTATATATATATAGAAATATAGAGAGTGAAACTATCAAAATAGTATATGACTAGCGAATTCTCGGCTACGCCGAGCATTCCCTAGAGCTCCGCTGTCATTGAAAAAAACAAATGCCGATCGACATTAAAAAAAATTTATATCTGCTTGTCAGCCCTCAATTAGACCTTTTATTAGATTCCAAACATGATATACTTCTAATAACTTTTTGCATAAAACAAAAGCCGATCGACATGGAACATTTTTGTCAATTCTGCACGCTGGTCTTCAACGAGACCTTTCATTTGAGACCAAACTCGACATACCTTTGAGAAATTTTTGCAAAAAACAAAAGCCGATCAACATTGACCGATTTTGTTAATTCTACACGCAAGCCCTTATCGAGCCTTTTCATTTGATATCAAACACCACATACTTCTGACAACTATTTGCGAAAAACAAAAGCCGATCGTCATGGAACATTTTTGTCAATTTTGCACGTTAGCCCTCAACGAGACCTTTCATTTAAGACCGAACTCGACATACCTTTGAGAAATTTTTACATAAAACAAAAGCCGATCAACATTGACCGTTTTTGTTAATTCTACACGCCAGCCCTTATCGAGCCTTTTCATTTGATACCAAACACCACATACTTCTGACAATTTTTTGCAAAAAACAAAAGCCGATAGACATGGCACATTTTTGTCAATTCTGCATGCTAGCCCTCAACCAGACGTTTTGTTTGATACCAAACTCGACATACTTTTGAGAACTTCTTGCAGAAAACAAAAGCTGATCGGAATGGAACATTTTTGTCAATTATGCACGCTTGCCCTCAACGAGACCTTTCATTTGAGACCAAACTCGACATACTTTTCAGAAATTTTTGCAGAAAACAAAACCGATCGGAATATAACATTTTTCTCAATTCTGCACGCTAGTAGATAATGAATCTATCAAAATAGTATATGATGTTTATATCGCTGAATTCAGAAAAAAATGCTCTATCGAATAACCTAAAAATAAACATATGTTCCCATCTAAAAAGAGAAAGTTGTGTCCCGTATTTTGAGAACCACAGGTCAAAAAAAAGTTTTTTTGCTCTTTGTATTAGTCTTGTAAAATGGTGGTTCTTTGCTAATTTAACCAACCTCGTAGCTCTTATAGTTCTCGAGATAGAAATGGTGGCACGCTTAAATGGAACACCCTGTATATGAACTACTCACACATAACTTATCAAATAATATCATATATTTAATATTCCAACTTTGGAAATTGATGAATTTTTTTCACACCCTTCTACGGGGGGGTGCTACTATGTGTTAGACCTAGAAACATTTGTTGTAATGTATATTATTTATTTATAACACGTTCAAAGCGGCACGCGAGACCGTTTAGGAAATAAATAAAAATACATGTTGATAAATAAATGAAATTATAGAGATTTTAAATTTCCCGCGCTTAGGGTTTTTGAGATACAACGGTTTAATCATCAAAATACATAAGAAGAAAATATTTAAATAATACGTTTAACCCAATTTTATGTATTTTTATTATATCTTAACAATATTTGTATTTTCATACAATACATTCAGTTTGACAGAACTTAAATGTCATAACTTGACACAATAAGTATGAAGTTAGTTAAAGAATATATAAAAATGTATTATTTTGAAAATAATTATCTATTTTATAAATATAAATAATGTGAAATAACATACCAAAATTTATAAACTGATACATTTTTATATTGCCAAAAAAAACAAGATTATATCCATGTTTTTTGTTGCTATGTTCATTTATATATTTATGAAGCTGAATTATATATGTATTTATCTACAACTATTGTTATTGTTATTATTAATTTATTTTTTATTATAAATATCAATTTAAATGATTATATATTTTCAGCTCGACAGGCCTTGCAGGCCCTGGGCTTGTTTTACAATGTTTTTCCATGTAGTTCGGTCTCTTGTTTTTTCTTTCCATTTCTTTATTCCGATTTTTTCCAAGTCCTTTTCCACTTCATCTAGCCATCTTTTCTTCGGTCTTCCTTTTTTCTTTTTTCCTTCTTGTTTTCTTTGTAATATTTTCTTCTGCATCCTTTCTTCGGGTAGTCTTTGTATATGTCCTAGCCATCTTATTCTCTGCATTTTGATCTGTGTTGTGATATTTGGTTCGTTGTAAATTTCTTCTATTTCTTTGTTTGTTCGCCTTCTCCATTGTTCTCCTTCTTTCACACCTCCATATATTTTTCGCAGTATTTTCCTTTCCCATATCTGTAATGTTAATTCATCTTTTCTTGTGAGCGTCCATGTCTCGCTTCCGTATAGTACTGCGGGACGGATTACCGTTTTGTATATTCGTTTTTTGAGGTTTCTCGATACATCTTTATTCGTGATGAATTTGTGCATCGTTCCTACTATCTTGTTACCTTTCATGATTCTTTCGGTGATTTCTTCCTTCATTTCGTTTTTGTTTGTAATTTTACTTCCCAAATAGGTAAAAGTGTCTACTTCTTTAAAAATATATTCCTTTCCTCCTTCAACGGTTACTTTTAAATCATCTTTTATACTTTGGTTCTTTGTGCTCATTTTCATGTATTTCGTTTTGTCCGTGTTCAGGTTTAGTCCGAATCTTTCTGCTTCTTTTATCAGTTTACTTACAACTCTTTTCAGTTCATTCTTCGTCTTTGTTATAATGGCAACATCATCTGCAAAGGCAAGGCATTGGTGTTTTTTATCATATATTATTCCTGTTCTGTTTATCTCTCCTCTTCTTAATATAGTTTCAAGGGTTAAATTAAAAAGGGTTGAAGACAATGGGTCTCCCTGTCTTAAACCTGTGTCGACTTCGAACTTTTCTGATTTAGTGTTGTTTACTTTCACTTTACTTTTTGTGTTCTGGATGGTAGCTTTTATTATCCTTATTAATTTCTTTGGTATTCCTATTTCATTCATTGCTGTTAGTAGTTCTTTTCTCCTTATCGTGTCGTACGCCTGTCGGAAATCTACGAATAGAATGTGCATGTCGAGTCCTTTTTCGTAATGTGTAGCTAATAGTTCTTTTAGCGTGAAAATCTGGTCTATGGTGGATCTATTTTTTCTGAAGCCTGCCTGGTATTCGCCTACAACTTTTTCCATTTGATCTTTTAGTTTCGAGTTGATCCATGATGCCATTATTTTATAGGATATGTCTAGTAGAGCTATTCCTCTATAGTTCTCGCATCTTGTTTTGTCACCTTTTTTATGGATAGGGCAGAGCACGGCTTCTTTCCATGTTTGCGGTATTTTTTCTTCTCTCCAGCAGGCTGTTATGAGTTTATGTATTTCTTGGTTTAGTTCTTCTCCTCCATATTTTATCAATTCTACCGGTATTCCATTTTCACCAGGGCTTTTATAGTTCTTCATGTTATTGATTATTTCTCTAATTTCTCTTTGAGTTGGTTCTGTTATAGTGTCTTGTTCTTCTTCACTGTTTGTGTATGTATTCACGTCTTGTTCTAGTCTGTCTGTGTTCAGTAATTCTTTAAAATAATTAGCCCATCTTTTTGTTCTGCTTTCGTCGTCGCCTAAGAGTGTACCTTCTTTATCTCGGCAATATAAGGTTCTTTGCTTGAATCCTCCTTTTTCCTTTTTGATATTTTGGTAGAGATTTCTGATTTCATTTTTATTAAAGTTGTTTTCTATTGTGTTCATGTGTTCTTGTAATTTTTGTCGTTTTTTTGTTCTACATACTCTTTTGTATATTTTTCTTTGTTCTTGGTACTTGATTTTGTCAGCTTCTGTTCTAGTTTGGATGTATCTCATTCTAGCGTCTCTTCCCTCGTTTATTGCTTTTAAACACTCTTCGTCGAACCATTTGCTTTTTGTTCCTTGTCTTGTGGTGAATCCTAATGTTTTCTCTGCAGCTTTTTTAATTTTATTTTCTAAATCCCTCCATTTTTCTTCTATCCCTAATTCTTCCTTGTGTAGTCTTAATGCTTCTTTCAGTTTGTTGTTGTATAGTTGAGTTGTCTCTTCTTCTTTTAGTTTATCTATATTGTACTTTGGTTCTGTTCGTTTTACATTATTATTTGTGTTTGGTTTTTGTTCTTTCATATCTATCCTTAATAATATATGATCTGTATTGGCTTCCGCTCCTCTGCAACTTTTGACATTGGTAATAAGATGTTGATGCTTCTTTTCTACAAGTAGGTGGTCTATTTGGTTGATTGTCAGCCCATTTGGAGATATCCACGTGCCTTTGTGTATTTCTTTTCTTGTAAAATATGTACTTTTGATGATCATTTCATGTTGTGTTGCAAATTCGATGAGTTTTTCTCCATTTTCATTGGTAACATCGTGTTTACTTTCTATGCCTATTGTCGGTTGGTATTGTTGTTCTTTACCGATTTTTGCATTTGCGTCGCCGAGTACTATTTTAATATCGTATTTTGGGAGTTTCTGATAAAAGTTCTCGAGAATTTCGTAAAATTCAGATTTTTCTTCTAAGTCTCTGTCTTCTGTGTATGCGTGTATATTTATTATACTAATTTTTCTGTATCTGGATCTTACTCTTAGATAACATAATCTTTCTGTGATGGGTTTGAAATCTATGACAGCGTTTTTCCATTTCTTGTCTACAAGGAATCCCGTCCCTAACATTCTATCTGTCCCTCCGCTGTTAAAAAATATGTAGTTGTCGACTTCGGTTACCTCGTTGCTTTTTTGCTTCGTTTCTTGCATAGCTGCTATTGTGATTTTGTATTTTTCTGCTTCCAGTGCTACTTGTTTTAGAGCTCCGGTACTGTATGTCCCCCTCACGTTCCATGATGCTAATTTTATTCTCTTCGTTTTGTTTCGTATTTGTTGTTCGTTTGTCCTTGTCCGCGCCATGTTGTTTCCGGGATGTCGTTGGGTTGCGGTTGTTAGTTTTTTGTGACGTTCATATTTGACATTTTCTCCATATTGCTTCTTTTTACGAGCTTATCTTCTTCGTCTATCCACTCCCAGACTTCGTTCCCTTGGATCAATTTTTTGTAGCCTATTTTGGTTCTTATTCCTTCTTGTTTTTTCTCTCTTGCTATTTGTCTTATTTTTCTTTGTATTTCTCTTTCTTCTTTCGTATAATCGTCTTCAATATATATGTTGGTGTTCTTTAGAGTACTTTTTTGTGACATAATTTCTTTTTTATCTTTCCAGCTAGGTAGTTTTATCATGGTAATGTGCGTATTTGACTTATTATTTATTTTTCTTACTTCTTTGACATTAGTTTTAATTTTCATGTTTTTCTCTAGGAATTCTTCGACGGATTTTTCAAGATTATGATCCTGGAAATCTACTCCTTTTATGATTATGTTGTTTTTCCGTTCTGTCATTTCTATTCTATCAATTTTCTTCTGCAAAATTGTTAGTTTTTCTTTTAATTCACAGTTTTCTTTCTTAATTTCTTCAACTTCTTTTCTGTATTCTTTTTGCTCCGTTCTAATTTGATTTAGTTCTTCCATCATCATTTTAAACATGTCTTTTATTTCCTTCATATCTTCTGATTTTTCTTGTTCTCTGTTCCTTGATGGTGTTGCTATTGATGTTCCCGGCTGTTGGATGTCTCTCGGTTTAGATTTTTCTTTATTTTTCGGTGGTGTTCTTGGCAATCTTTTGAATGGTTGGAATAGATTCTTGTTATCCGGTTCAAGTTCTTCTTCCCGCTTCCTCTTCTGTTCGTCGGCGGTAGAGCTGTCGCTATCGTAGTGCTTTTTCTCAGCGCCTGACATACTTGTAGTTCGAATTTTGGTATATAGCACTTTGGGCCGAGTGCGGTCCTGTTCTGCGAGCACTTGATCGTTGCGCGTGTGCGCTCTGTACTCAGCACGTGTTTGCAACCACTAGCTGGCTTATCTTTTAAGGTTATGCGTATTTTTTATATATTATTTAGCCTTATTTATCACTGACCTGAGTCTTTTAATTTAATATTCCTTACGGCTTTTTGTTGTTTTCACTGCTTATTGTTGATTATAACAAAGTAGTGGTCTCGAAACCTCCCAATTATTGAGTTTGATTACGGAGTACTATTTTGTCACTTTCTACAATCACCAATTTAAATGATTATAAAAGTATAATAAATACAATTTGAAGTTATTTTGAAATTTAAGTGCTGCTCTAGCGCCATCTGTTGAGGTATATATGAACTACTCACACATAACTGAAAATTTATATACCTGTTAGTTGTAGATAAAGTGACCAATTTTTATACGTTCTTTTGCATTATTTCTTAATGAAAACATGAATTTTCGTGCAGTACAATCACATACAAGTTCGACTAAGAGCAGATGCCATCAGCTGATAATCAGACGAACTACTCGGTGAATATTTGGTTTGAAAAGGTGTTTATTGTTTCATACATCAGTTACAAATGGATAAATGGATAGATACTTTGTTTATGTAAACGTTTACATCTGAGAAATCATCTCATTTCATTATAAAATACTACAGAATTTTGAAAAATGTAATTTCTATTGTAATCAAATGTTTTCCTCAGAAATGTTAAAAAATGCGTAAAGAAATAGTAAATTGCAATTAAAAAAAGTCTAATAAAGTCCAGACACATTATTTATTTATATACTAATTATTGTACATTAAATTGTTAAACAATTTCCTCCAAAACTGTATGAAATAAAGGCTTGTCAGTTTTTCCACGTAATCAGACAAACTCTATAGTCTAACTATCTAAAATATGTATAAATCAGATTTAAAAGTATTTATATATAAGGGAAGAATACTGTACAGTATGAATTTACCTTTGGAAGTGTTTCAATAGTAATCAAATATAGTTTTTTAAACGTCAAATTGTAAATCAATTTTGAAATGTAGTTTTCTTGATTAAATAATCCATTCTGGAATATTCTTTAGTTTGCATTTAATAAAGAATATGTTTTACTATTACTTATTTTTATAATTATTGCCCAATAGATTGTTTGAGTTTATAAAAAATTCCATGTTAGAGTATCTGAGTACGTGTAGGTTATAGTCTCATCTAAAAAATAAAATATTTAACTATTAATATATAAACGTTTTTATCTAACAAATCATTTCATTCCATAACAAAATTCAATAGAATTTTTAAAAATCAAATCTTTGTTGTAATCAACTATTTTCATCTGAAATTTGATGAAAGAATACATAAAGAATGTATAAAATGCAGTTACTTACAGTTTATTATAATCCAGATACATAATTTAAAATAATTATTGTACAATAAATTATTAAACATTTCTTCCAAGTGGGTATGAAGGAAAGGTTTGTCAGTATTTTTAAATAAATGTGTTTATGACTGAATACGACGCGGTTTGATTGATTTCCAGAATTTATTTTTTTGTCAATAGTATTATTATCCGTAATATTATCTTATTTCTTTTCTATAAATATATTCTTGTTTGGATATCTTAACCAATTAAAAACTATAACTGAAATGAAAACACATATCTAAATACAGCCAAGAATATACAAAATTACATACTTACATTACAGAAAGTAGTGTAATTTTACTTTTAAACTAATTTTACTATATATTTCTCCAAGCAAATACAAGACTTGCATTATGATTGTTTGATTATATTGTAAATAAGGTTTGCCGTAAATTATTATGTACAATGCACTTTTATGATAATCAGTTACACTTCAGTAGTGTTATTGTCAGTAATTTTATGTTATTTCTCTTCTATAAATGTACTCTTGTTTGGGTAACCAATTAAAAATTATAACTGAAATGAAAATACATATTTAAATACAGTGAAACAAATTTAAAATGATATACTTACATCACAAAGTGTATTGTACATATTCTTTTAAACATAGATTACTTTTATTTCTGTATATTTGTCTTTGAAAATATAAAACTTGTACCACGAATTTTTGACGGCTCTAACGTATGAAAAACGTGAAATGTCAAAAAAGAAATATTTTAAATACACCACATTTAACATTCAGTATATTTGTATATATTTCGCTCACTATTATAATATATGAAAACATAATTCAACTCATAATATCTCTTCACATTTTCCAAAAAAATCAAATAAAAGTTTCATATTGAATTGTCAAATTTGACGTATGACAACCGTGATTCTTCTCACATTTGACATGGCCTCTGGGATCCATTGTTTCAATGTACCAATTTTACTCAGTTTTTATTTTTTTAAACAAAAACCACTCACAGTAAAAATATGAGACCCCCAAAAGGCACTCCGGTACAATAGACACTACAACTTGAGAAAAAAATTACAGCAATTACTTAAATGGACCAGGAGTTTAAGCTGGACACAGGATCGGTGATCGTCGAGATGAATCCAAATATATATAGATAGTGAATCTACCAAAATAGTATATGACTAGCGAATTCTCGGCTACGCCGAGCATTCCCTAGAGCTCCGCTGTCAGTGTAAAAAACAAATGCCGATCGACATAAAACAATTATTTAATATTTCCACGTCAGGCCTCACCGAGACCTTTCATTAGATTGCAAACACGTTATGCTTCTAATAATTTTTTGCAAAAAACAAAAGCCGGTCGACATGAAACATTTTTGTCATTTATGTACCCCAACTCTCACCGAGACCTTTCATTTGATACCATACACGACATACTTCTGACAACTTTCTGCATAAAACAAAAGTCGATCGACATGAAACATTTTTATCATATCTACACGCTAGCCCACACCGAGACTTTTTATTTGATACCAAACACTATATACTTGCGACAACCTTTTGCAAAAAAAAAGCCGATCGACATTGATCATTTTCGTTAACTCTGCACACCAGCCTTCATTGAAACCTTTCATTTGATACCAAACACCACACACTTCTGACAACTTTTTGCAAAAAACAAATATCGATCGACATAGGACATTTTTGCCAATTCTGCACGCTAGCCCTCTCTGAGACCTTTTATTTGATACCAAATACGACATACTTCTGACAACTTTTCGCGTAAAACAAATACCGATCGACATAGCACATTTTTGTCAATTCTGCACGCTAGCCCTCTCCGAGACCTTTCATTTGATACCAAACACGTCATACTTCTGACAACTTTTTGCATAAAACAAAAGCCGTTCGACATGAAACATTTTTGTCATTTATACACACCAGCCTTAACCGAGACCTTTCATATGATACCAAACACGACATACTTCTGACAACTTTTTGCATAAAACAAAAGTCGATTAACATGGAACATTTTTGTCATTTCTGTACGCTAGCCCACAACAAGACCTTTCATTTGATACCAAACATGACATATTTCTAACAATTATTTGAAAAACAAAAACCGGTCGATGTAAAATATATTTGTCATTTATGCAAGCCAGAAAACATTTATATAGAAAACTTACATTTTTAAAATAATTTTAGAATTTTACAAAATTAATAATTAATATCAAATATAACATTAATTAGAATGACATAATAACAATAATAAACTCTCAGATAGAATTTTTTTTTATTTCCCTAACTGTCTAATTTTTGCCGAAAAAGGTAAATATTATATTTAATATATTTTATACAATAGACGTGCGGTTCCATCGGTTATGATTTTATCTGATGTAGAGTTGAAATATGAACAACTTTGTACTTTTGTAGTTTTGCTCTAAATATATCAGGAGAGAGAGTATTCGCAATTTTTTTAATACTTGGTTTTGTTAAGTGATCATAACTGTCAAATGAAATTAAAATAAAATTTAAAAAATAATGAAATATGAAAATAAAAATTATAAACTGTTTTATTTCATTCATTATATTTTATTCCCATATTTAATTCAAGGCACTCTAATTCCAGGTAAAACAATTACTTGTATTATTATTGTCATATTTTAATCAAATTAATATAAAACTTCAGATGCATTTTTCTCAAAAAAATCGTTATGTTAGGGTATGATAATATTATATCATTGAATTCAGAATAATATTCTCTATTGAATAAGCAAATGAAAAAATAGGTTCACATTTAAAATAAAAAAGTTGGGACACGTATTTTGAGAACCACTGGTTTAAAAAAAAATTAGTTTGTCTTATGATAATAGTGTTGTAAAATAGAATTTTTTTGCTAATTTAACTGACCTTGTAGCTCATAGTTCTTGAGGTAGCAATAGTGGACAAAATAAAATGAACACCTTTATACACATAATTTTTATAGGTTTACCAATACTGTTTAAATCAGTATTTGTAAAATTTGTTTCTGTATTCATCTGAGAAAATCAATAATTTTAATAGTTTAAAAAAATCACATAGATGGCACTAATTAAGAATTTTATTGCATCTGCTAAGGAAGGAATCGATATAATTATTAAATTAATTTAATATTTTTATATTTAATTTATATGTATATAGTGTATATAGTGTTGTTATATTTATTTCCAAATCACAAGTATGATGTGAAAAGAAAAAACCTGAATCTCCAGAGTAAATACAGAGGGCTCTTATAATATTTATTATTGAAAATTATGTTACGAAATAAATATAATATATATATATATATATATATATATATATATATATATGTATATATATATATATATATATATATATATATATGCGTTGAAAACATAAATGTAGAATTACATCTTATTTAGAACAAACTGTATGAAATATTTAAAAAAAAAGTTGTGAATCTTTGGAAGAAATGTAGATAGAAACTTCTTATCTCTCTCTGCGAATAATGAAATGGCAAACGGTAATATAAAGCATGTGCTTTGAAAAGAGGATTTGTGTGTAATATTTGTCGTACTTCTTGAATTTAACGTTACTATTTTCATGTTAAGTATGGTTTGTTAGATAATATTACAACATAACAAGTCCATTTTCGTGTATAAAATATTAGTTGAAACTTGAAATACTGATCTCGCTTCACTTTCGGTTTCCAAGCCATAACACATAGCTTGATTACAATAAAAATTGTAGCTGATTCTTATCAACAATATTTTCATTATAATAATCATTGTCATATTTTCTCGGTACCAATCAAATTCTATTGGTACATACGTACATCTACAATGAAAGAGTTCATTGCAGAATATGTAGTATTATTGCTAATTTATCTATCGTATGACATTTTTATTACGGTTTTTATATTTTGACTTCTTCTTTCTACATATTTTTTCTTTGCACTTCCAACCCTATTTAATGTGCTTTCAATTTCGCTATAAGTATAATACTTATATTTTCAGCAATGTCAAAATGACAAGATAATTTGACAACTGTATTTTGGATACGTTCAAACATGTGTTATACAGTCGGATTACTGAATGTGACCAGTGTAAATTTTTAAATTCAAAGAAACTTGTTAATAAATTTAATAAGAACACAAAATTTTTTTTAATAAAAATATTGTAAATATACCTTAACAAATAACAATGAGCCTTTAGGGTCCCGAAAATTTACAAAAAGAGCAGCTAACAATCAAAGCCTGCCGTTTACTTTTAAGTTTTCGGGTATCTAAAGGCTTATTGTTAAACGGTAAATATTTTTGATTTCTAAGTAAATCATTTTAAAATATATCTTATCATTTTAATAGATACACTTCGTTTATGAAAATGAATTTTAGATGTCAGATTGTCAAATTTGAATTGAATAAAATAAGTAAAATATATGAAATAATAATGTTCATAAAGTAATTTTTATTTACTCTCCAATGAATATAAAAGAATAATAATATTATATAGTAAAATGAAATATTTTTATAATTAGAGAATAATAACTAAAACTAACTATAGGAATTGCAAACCTTGCTCGCAACTGTCATCATCAAAAATTTTGACATAAATAATCCATTATTTAAAAACTTTATGGTTGTATATGAAAGAATATATTAAATTTACTCTCTTTATAGCATTATTTATGATAAAAATAGCTTCTTTTAATTTAATTTGATTACACTTTGAACCAGTAACCTAATATGACATCTGTAAGTGATAAAATAAAAAAAATACTTAATAATATTTGTATCGTACCTTAAACTAATATCCAACAATTTTCAAACATTTTTTTTGCATTATTTCGTAGTAAAAATATGAATTTTCATGTAATCCATTCACCTGGGAGCACATGTCATCAAAAGCATTTCTCGTTAAATATTTGGTTTCAGAAAGTGTTTATTGTTTGAAATATCAATGATAATTAAATAATTGGATAGATACTTTGTTTTTGTATACGTTTTCATTTAAAAAATCATCTCATTCCATAACAAAACACAATAGAAATTTTAAAAATTTAATTGTTGTTGTAATCAAATACTTTCATCTGAAATTTGATGAAAGAATACATAAAGAATGTATAAAATGCAGTTACTTACAGTTTACTATAAACCAGATACATAATTGAAAATAATTATTGTACAATAAATTATTAAACATTTCTTCCAAGGGGGTATGAAGGAAAGGTTTGTCAGTATTTTTAAATAAATGTGTTTATGACTGAATACGACGCGCCTTGTTTGATTTCCATAACTAAATTTTTGTCAATAGTGTTATTATCCATAATTTTATGTTATTCTTTTCTATGAATATATTCTTGTTTGGATAACTACGAGTATAACTGAAATGAAAACACATATTTAAATACATTCCAGAAAATAAATAAAATTACTTTTAAACTAATTTTAGTATATATTTCTCCAAGCAAATATAAGACTTGCAAGATGATTTTTTGATTAGACCTGACGTTTGGACACGTCATATGTCATTAAAATTTAAATATTGTAAATAAGGTTTGCCGTAAATTATTATGTACAATGCACTTTTATGATAACCAGTTACAGTTCAGTAGTGTTATTTTTAGTAATTTTATGTTATTTCTCTTCTATAAATATACTCTTGTTTGGATATCCAATTAAAAATTGTAACTGAAATGAAAATACATCTCTAAATACAACGAAACAAATTTAAAATAATATACTTGCATCACAAAGTGTATTGTACATAGTTTACTTTATATTTCTGTATATTTCTCTTTGAAAATATAAAACTTGTGCCACGAATTTTTTGATTGACTGACCCAACAGATGATAAACGTCAAACGTCATAAAATTAAATATTTTAAATACACCACACTTAATATTCAGTGTATTTTTATATATTTCGCTCACTATTATAATGTATAAAAATGTAATTACCTTCACAATATCTCTTTTCATTTTCAAAATAAATCAATTAAAAGTTTCATATTGAATTGTCAAAAATGACGGATGGCACAGTAATTCTTTTTAAATTTAAACCTGGCATCTAGGATATTTTTTTCAGTTTTGTTCCAGTTTTCCTTTTTGGCTTAGTTTTCGATTTTTTACACAAAAACTATGCACGGTAAAAATATGAGACACCCAAAAGCGATTGGTCCTCAATAAAGCACATCTAATAAAATAATATTAAAATTATTACATGAATGGTTTGACCTGTACCCGTGAGCAAAGTTTTTGCGATGCTCGAGATGAATCCAAATATAGATATATAGTGAATCTATCAAAATAGTATATGACTAGCGAATTCTCGGCTACGCCGAGCATTCCCTAGAGCTCCGCTGTCAGTGCAAAAAACAAATGCCGATCGACATGAAACAATTATTTCATATTTGCACGTCACTCACCGATACTTTTCATTAGATTGCAAACACGATATACTTCTAATAATATTTTGCAAAAAACAAAAGCCGGTCGACATGAAACATTTTTATCATTTATGTACCCCAACTCTCACCGAGACCTTTCATTTGATACCATACACGACATACTTCTGACAACTTTCTGCATTAAACAAAAGTCGATCGACATGAAACATTTTTATCATATCGACACGCTAGCCCACACCCAGACTTTTCATTTGATACCAAACACTACATACTTCTGACAACTTTTTGCATAAAACAAAAGCCGATCGACATGGAACATTTTTGTCAATTCTGCACGCTAGCCCTCAACGAGACTTTTCATTTGATACCAAACACCACAAACTTCTGACAACTTTTTGCAAAAAACAAATACCGATCGACAAAGCACATTTTTATCAATTCTGCACGCTAGCCCTCTCCGAGACCTTTCATTTGATATCAAACACGATATACTTCTGACAACTTTTTGCAAAAAACAAAAACCGATCGACATGGAACATTTTTGTCAATTCAGCAGGCTAGCCCTCTCCGAGACCTTTTATTTGATACCAAACACGACATACTTCTGACAACTTTTTGCATAAAACAAAAGCCGATCGACATGGAACATTTTTGTCAATTCTGCACGCTAGCCCTCAACGAGACCTTTCATTTGAGACCAAATTCGACATATCTTTGAGAAATTTTTGCAAAAACAAAAGCCGATCAACATTGACCTTTTTTCTTAATTCTACACGCCAGCCCTTATCGACCCTTTTCATTTGATACCAAACACCACATACCACAACATTTTCCAAAAAACAAAAGCCGTTCGATATAGAACATTTTTGTTCATTCTGCACGCTAGCCCTCATCGTGACCTAGCATAATATAACATTCACTGTCTTCAGTAACCTTTCATTTGGGAATATTTGTTCTTTGTTTAGTTAAAACAAATTCTAATCTACATGGAACATTTTTGTCATTCGTGCACACCAGTCCGTATTGTGTCGTTTCCTTAAAACCCAAGGACGACCTACTTCTAACAACTTTTTACTGAAAACAAATGCAGATCGACATGACACATTTTTTTTTGTCATTTTAAAACTGGCCCTTATGGTTTCCTTTCTTTTGATAACAAACACAGCAAAGTATTCAATTTATTTTATTTAGGAATATTTGATTTTATAATTTGGCAACACTGTTTGCATTAAAAAATAGTAGTTAATTTTTAAATTTATAAATTAATATTGTCAACCCTAATACAACTGCCACCGTCTTCAGTGAAGTTAGTTTAGGAATATTTGGTTTTAATTTAGTTACTTCATCACACATTTGGCAACATTGACTTTTGACATTGGAAACGTCAAAATTTATATTAATTAAATACGTTATGTTTTAATTTTAAATTAGTTGTAACACCTTTGCTCAAGTCTATTATTCATGAAATTGTTTTTAAATCTTTGATATCAATGTTCTATTAAAAGATATAATCATTTAAAGTTCATAGACAGATTGTCAAAAGTGACGGATGACGGCGTGATTCTTCTTAAAGTTAGACATGGCCTCTGGGATCCATTGTTTCAAGGCAGCATTTGTGAAAAGTTTTAATTTTTTACACGAAAACTACTAATAGTAAAAATATGAGACACCCAAAAGGCACCAGATCTCATTAGCCCCCACATATTAAAAAAATATTTATAACAATCACTTGCATGGTTCAGGCTGTAGGCGATTACAAAAGTTACTCGATGCTCGTGATGAATCTATAGATAGATATATAGATATATAGATATATAGATATATAGTGAATCTAATCGTTTAGTATATAGGATGTTTATATTGTTGAATTCAGAAAAAAATACTCTATCGAATAACCTAAAAATAAATATATGTTCCTATTTAAAATAAGAAAGTTGTGTCCCGTATTTTGAGAACCACTGGTCGAAAAAAAAAATTTTTTTTGCTCATTGTATTAGTCTTGTAAAATGGTGGTTCTTTGCTAATTTAACCAACCTCGTAGCTCTTATAGTTCTCGAGATAGCAATGGTGGCACGCTTAAATGGAACACTCTGTATATCTAGGAAGAAAATTTTAAATTTATGTTCATGGACGTGCGAATTTTTATTATACCGTATTTTTATTTTAGTAATTTGAATAAATTAAAACCATGCAGATAATGAAGAAGATAATAATAAATAATGAATGTAAGGTATATTTGAAGTATTGACATCAAATTGATTGTACAAAAAAATAATAACAATAAACGCCTGTGGAAGCAAATGTTAATATTTTTTTCCAGGAAATAAAATTTAAGAACTTCGCAGTTTGGCAATTGCCAATCATAATATTAAGACTACTTTTAATAATATATAATGACGATGATGAAACTAAAAAACATTTGTTGTAATGTATATTATTTATTTCAAAGCGGCACGCGAGACCGTTTAGGAAATAAATAAAAATATATGTTTAATTTGTCAAGTTTTGAACTTGAGGAATTTTTTTCACACTCTTCTACGGGGGATGCTACTATGTGTTGTACCTAGAAACATTTGTTGTAATGTATATTATTTATTTATAACAATTTAAAAGCGGCACGCGAGACCGTTTAGAAAATAAATAATAATAACTTACCACTTGCTCTGGTTTGCGACCGCCTCGATCCTAATTTTTTTTTTATTATTTATATTTATTATTTATATCATACCTTGAAAAAAATTATTCAAAGATGAATTTAACTAATTTTCATACATACTTTTTTATTATACCTTAGCAAAATTTGTAGTTTCATACAATACATTAAGTTTGACAGCATAACTGTCATCACTTGACACAATAAGTATGAAGTTAGTTAAAGAATATATAAAAATGTATTATTTTCAAAATAATTATCTATTTTATAAATATAAATAATGTGAAATAACATACCAAAATTTATAAACTGATACATTTTTATATTGCCAAAAAAAACAAGATTATATTGATGTTTTTCTGTTGCTATGTTCATTTATATATTTATGAAGCTGAATTATATATGTATTTATCTACAACTATTGTTATTGTTATTAATAATTTATTTTTTATTATAAATATCAATTTAAATGATTATAAAAGTATAATAAATACAATTTGAAGTTATTTTGAAATTTAAGTGCTACTCTAGCGCCATCTGTTGAGGTATATATGAACTACTCACACATAACTGAAAATTTATATGCCTGTTAGTTGTAGATAAAGTGACCAATTTTTATACGTTCTTTTGCATTATTTCTTAATGAAAACATGAATTTTTGTGCAGTACAATCACATACAAGTTCGACTAAGAGCAGATGCCATCAGCTGATAATCAGACGAACTACTCGGTGAATATTTGGTTTGAAAAGGTGTTTATTATTTCATACATCAGTTACAAATGGATAAATGGATAGATACTTTGTTTATGTAAACGTTTACTTCTGAGAAATCATCTCATTTCATTATAAAATACTACAGAATTTTGAAAAATGTAATTCCTATTGTAATCAAATGTTTTCATCAGAAATGTTAAAAAATGCGTAAAGAAAGAGTAAATTGCAATTAACAAAAGTTTATTAAAGTCCAGATACATCATTTATTTATATAGTAATTATTGTACATTAAATTGTTAAACAATTTCCTCCAAAACTGTATGAAATAAAGGCTTGTCAGTTTTTCCACGTAATCAGACAAAATCTATAGTCTAACTATCTAAAATATGTATAAATTAGATTTAAAAAGTATTTATATATAAGGGAAGAATACTGTACAGTATGAATTTACCTTTGGAAGTGTTTGAATAGTAATCAAATATAGTTTTTTAAACGTCAGAGTATAAATCAATTTTGAAATGCAGTTTTCTTGATTAAATAATCCATTCTGGAATATTCTTTAGTTTTACTATTACTTATTTTTATAATTATTGCCCAATAGATTGTTTGAGTTTATAAAAAATTCCATATTAGAGTATCTGAGTACGTGAAGGTTATAGTCTCATCTAAAAAATAAAATATTTAACTAATAATATATAAATATTTATATTCTATATAAAAGTACCTGTATTAGAGATGATTTCTTATTAAATTTCGTACAATATTTCATTATACATTTTAGTAAATATGACATTTTTCACTTAGTTGTCTCCAACTCATATTTTGATTGACTGACCAAACGTCAAATGTCATAAAATTAAATATTTTATATACGCCACACGTAACATTTAGTGTATTTGTATATATTTCGCTCACTATTATAATGTATAAAAATATAATTACCTTTACAATATCTCTTTTCATTTTCAAAATAAATCAAGTAAAAGTTTCATATTGAATTGTCAAAAATGACGGATGGCACAGTAATTCTTTTTAAATTTAAACCTGGCATCTAGGATATTTTTTTCAGTTTTGTTCCAGTTTTCCTTTTTCGGTTAGTTTTCGATTTTTTACACAAAAACTATGCACGGTAAAAATATGAGACACCCAAAAGCGATTGGTCCTCAATAAACCACATCTAATAAAATAATATTAAAATTATTCCATGAATGGTTTGACCTGTACCCGTGAGCAAAATTTTTGCGATGCTCGAGATGAATCCAAATATAGATATATAGTGAATCTACCAAAATAGTATATGACTAGCGAATTCTCGGCTACGCCGAGCATTCCCTAGAGCTCCGCTGTCAGTGCAAAAAACAAATGCCGATCGACATGAAACAATTATTTCATATTTCCACGTCAGGCCTCACCGAGACCTTTCATTAGATTGCAAACACTATATACTTCTAATAATTTTTTGCAAAAAACAAAAGCCGGTCGATATGAAATATTTTTGTCATTTATGTATCCCAGCCCTCACCGAGACCTTTCATTTGATACCAAACACGACATACTTCTTACAACTTTTTGCAAAAAACAAATACCGATCGACATGGCACATTTTTGTCAATTCTGCACGCTAGCTCTCATCAAGACGTTTCATTTGAGATCAAATTTGACATACTTTTGAGAACTTTTTGCAGAAAACAAAAGGCGATCGGAATGGAACATTTTTGTCAATTTTGTACGCGAGCCCTCGCAAAGACCTTTCATTCGATACCAAACACGACATATTTCTGACAACTTGTTGCAAAAAACAAAAGCCGATCGACATGGAACATTTTTGTTAATTTTGCATTTCAGCCCTTAACGAGACCTTTCATTAGATACCAAACACGATTTCTATTAACTTTTTGCATAAAACAAAAGCCGATCAATATAGAAAATTTTTAATTCTGCACACCAGTCCTTCCCGAGTCTTTTCATTCGATACCAAACACGACATATTTCTGACAACATTTTGCAAAAAACAAATTTTAATCGACGTAGAACATTTTTGTTATTCGTGCACACCAGTCCACATTGTGTCGTTTCATTAAAACTCAAGAACGACCTACTTCTAACAACTTTTTGCGAAAAACAAATGCAGGTCGTCATGACACATTTTTTTTTGTCATTTCAAAACCGGCTCTTTTGGTTTTCTTTTGATATCAAATATTTGATTTTTATTTAGTTACTTTATAATTTGGCAACACTGTTTGTATTAAAAAATAGTAGTTAATTTTTAAATATATAAATTAATATTGTCAATCCTAATACAACTGCCACTCTCTTCAGTGAAGTTAGTTTAGGAATATTTGGTTTTAATTTAGTTACTTCATCACCCATTTGGCAACATTGACTTTTGACCAGGGGGCTGAAACAGTATTGCAATGCGTGAAACCAAATTTCAATCTAGACCTCGTTGAAAAACTTTTCCGAAGCCGATCATAGATGTCGTTAGTAGTGCCGTGATAGCTCTATAAAAATCAAAATTCAATAAATTTTAATTTAGTAGTCTATGCTCATTTAGATATTCCTACCTATGTAGTGGTTTGTGGATACCTATACCTATTTAATAATTGAATATTGTGACTATTGAGACTTGTGACTGTCATAATTTTATTTATAAACAAGATTAATAATATAGAAGAAAGAAGCACTTAAAATGTATCAAGTAAGTAGTACAGTTTTCATTCAAAATTCCCATGTCTTTAAATTGGACTTCAATCTGTTGGCCAGATTATAATAAAATAAAAATTTTAATTCAATTTATTATTGTCATTTTCAGTCAACTAAATTATGTGTGGTATGTCCTAATCCCCATGGACGATTATTTTATTTTCCAAAACAGGAAATATTGAGAAATATCTGGCTGGAGAGACTCAACAGAACGGATTTGGCCAATTTTAGCACAGAACAATTTAAAAACAATTTTAGAGTATAAGAAATACATTTTGAAAATGATCATTTTGTATATATTTAAAGCAAGTATAAATAAAAATATTATAATAACAAATGTTACATTGTTTCATTTAATTTCTGTATATTATTATAATTATGGAAATATACGTTTAAGCATTTATATATGTAGGTATTTCCATAATTATAATATTAAGAAATATTTTTTATAAATATAAAATAAAATATATTTAAAATTCCCGCCATTACCGAGCTTGTCAAATTTAGTTCCCGAAGCCGATCCTAAGGGGCGCTAAAATTTGTTTTCACAGATGATAAGGTAGATATCCAATCTTCTACAAATATATTTCCTTAATCTATGCTTTTGACATTGGAAACGTCAAAATTTATATTAATTAAATACGTTATGTTTTAAACTAAAATTAGTTGTGACACCTTTGCTCAAGTCTATTATTTATGACACTGTTTTCAAATCTTTGATATCAATGTTCTATTAAAAGATACAATCATTCAAATTTCATAGACAGATTGTCAAAAGTGACGGATGACTACGTGATTCTTCTTAAATGTAGACACGGGCTCTGGGACCCATTGTTTCAAGGTACCAATTTTGCACAGTTTAAATTTTTTAAAACAAAAACAGTAAAAATATGTGATCCCCAAAAGGCACTCCAGCGCATTAGACCCTACAACTTGAAAAAAAAATTAAAATGATTACATAAATGCTTTAACCTGTTGCTCCGAGGTAAAAATTCGCCGATTCTCTTGATTATTTAAAATATATATAGATATATATTGAATGAATCTATCAAAATAGTATATGATGTTATGATATCGTTGAATTCAGAAAAATGTACTCTATCAAATAATCTAAAAATAAATATATGTTCCCATTTAAAATAAGAAAGTTGTGTCCCGTATTTTGAGAACCACTGGTCGAAAAAAAAATTTTTTTTGCTCATTGTATTAGTCTTGTAAAAAGGTGGTTCTTTGCTAATTTAACCAACCTCGTAGCTCTTATAGTTCTCGAGATAGCAATGGTGGCACGCTTAAATGGAACACCCTGTATATCTAAAAAGAAAATTTGAAATTTATGTTCATGGACGTGCGAATTTTTATTATACCGTATTTTTATTTTAGTAATTTGATTAAATTCAAAAACATGCAGATAATGAAGAAGATAATAATAAATAATGAATGTAAGGTATATTTGAAGTATTGACATCAAATTGATTGTACAAAAAAATAATAACAATAAACGCCTGTGGAAGCAAATGTTAATATTTATTTCCAGGAAATAAAATTTAAGAACTTCGCAGTTTTGCAATAGACAATCATACTATTAAGACTACTTTTAATAATATATAATGACGATGATGAAACTAATAAACATTTGTTGTAATGTATATTATTTATTTATAACCATTTCAAAGCGGCACGCGAGACCGTTTAGGAAATAAATAAAAATATATGTTTAATTTGTCAAGTTTTGAACTTGAGGAATTTTTTTCACTTTCTTCTACGGGGGATGCTACTATGTGTTGTACCTAGAAACATTTGTTGTAATGTATATTATTTATTTATAACAATTTAAAAGCGGCACGCGAGACCGTTTAGAAAATAAATAATAATAACTTACCACTTGCTCTGGTTTGAGATCGCCTCGATCCTAATTTTTTTAATTATTTATTTTTATTATTTATATCATACCTTGAAAAAAATTATTCAAAAATGAATTTAACTAATTTTCATACATTCTTTTTTATTATACCTTAGCAAAATTTGTAGTTTCATACAATACATTAAGTTTGACAGCGTAACTGTCATCACGTCATCACTTGACACAATAAGTATGAAGTTAGTTAAAGATATATAAAAATGTATTATTTTGAAAATAATTATCTATTTTATAAATATAAATAATGTGAAATAACATACCGAAATTTATAAACTGATACATTTTTATATTGCCAAAAAAAAAAAGATTATATTTATGATTTTCTGTTGCTATGTTCATTTATATATTTATGAAGCTGAATTATATATGTATTTATCTACAACTATTGTTATTGTTATTAATAATTTATTTTTCATTATAAATATCAATTAAATGATTATAAAAGTATAATAAATACAATTTGAATAGTTATTTTGAAATTTAAGTGCTTTTTTGGCGCCATCTGTTGAGGTATATATGAACTACTCACACATAACTGAAAATTTATATGCCTGTTAGTTGTAGATAAAATGACCAATTTTTATACGTTCTTTTGCATTATTTCTTAATGAAAACATGAATTTTCGTGCAGTTCAAATACATTCAAGTTCGACTAAGAGCTGATGCCATCAGCTGGTAATCAAGCACACTACTTGGTGAATATTTGGTTTGAGAAGGTGTTTATTGTTTCATACATCAGTTACAAATGGATAAATGGGTAGATACTTTGTTTATGTAAACGTTTACATCTGAGAAATCATCTCATTTCATTATAAAATACTACAGAATTTTGAAAAATGTAATCTCTATTGTAATCAAATGTTTTCATCAGAAATGTAAAGAAATACGTAAAGAAAGAGTAAATTGCAATTAATAAAAGTTTAATAAAGTCCAGATACATCATTTATTTATATACTAATTATTGTACATTAAATTGTTAAACAATTCCCTTCAAAACGGTATGAAGCAAAGGGATTTCAGGTTTTCCACGTAATCAGACAAAATCCATTGTCTAGCTCTCTAAAATATGTATAAATTAGATAAAAAAGTATTTATAATAAGGGAAGAATACTGTACAGTATGTATTTACCTTTGCAAGTGTTTGAATAGTAATCAAATATCAAGTTTTAAAAGTGAGATTGTAAATCGACTTTGAAATGGAGTTTTCTTGATTAAATAATCCATTCTGGAATAGTCTTCTGAATTTATATTAAAGAATATATTATATTCTCATTTATTGTAACAATATTTGCCCAATGAATTGTTTTAATTAATTTAAAAATTCATCTTTGTGTATCTGAGTACGTGTAGGTTATAGTCTCATCTAAAAAATAAATTATTTAACGATTAATATATAAATATTTATATTCCATATGCAAGTACCTTATAACAGAGATGATTTCGTACAATATTTTATTATACATTTTAGTAAAAATGTCATTTTTCAAGCAGATAACTCGGTCGTGTCTCTAACTCAAGTGTCAAATGCATCATTTTTGTTAAATTTTATAATATCGTGCAATTTTTCTAGTTTCATTTTAAAGGATACGTTATATTCGCACTTTTAATAATGATTTTCATCCAACGAATTGCTTTATTTCATTTAAAATTCCATCTCGGATATGTATGTTAGGATAACTAAATAAAAATGAACAAAATTTACCATAAATATGCAAATATTTATATCATACCTTAAATTACATGGTATTATTGATGATTTGTGATAATTTTCATACAATATCTCGCTGTAATTTTAGAAAAAAAAGCCTTTTTCACCGAGTTATCCGTCACTTGATGAGCTCAAGAAGCAACTGTCAAAATTGCCGGTCATACAAAACTTTGTATTTTAAAGTGTTTTAATTGAAAAACAAAACATATAGATAAATTAAGTTTTATAGTAATACACCTAATAATACAAATATTACCTTGTAATTCGCCGTATTTCTCAAGATTTCTCGATACAGCCACGAATTTTTTGATTGACTGACCAAACGTCAAATGTCTTAAAATTAAATCATTTAAATACACCACACTTAATATTCAGTGTATTTGTATATATTTCGCTCACTATTATAATGTGTAAAAATATAATTACCTTTACAATATCTCTTTTCATTTTCAAAATAAATCAATTAAAAGTTTCATATTGAATTGTCAAAAATGACGGATGGCACAGTAATTCTTTTTAAATTTAAACCTGGCATCTAGGATATTTTTTTCAGTTTTGTTCCAGTTTTCCTTTTTGGCTTAGTTTTCGATTTTTTACACAAAAACTATGCACGGTAAAAATATGGGATACCCAAAAGCGATTGGTCCTCATTAAACCACATCTAATAAAATAATATTAAAATTATTACATGAATGGTTTGACCTGTACCCGTGAGCAAACTTTTTGCGATGCTCGAGATGAATCCAACTATATATAGAGATATATATAATGAATCTATCAAAATAGTATATGACTAGCGAATTCTCGGCTACGCCGAGCATTCCCTAGAGCTCCGCTGTCAGTGCAAAAAACAAATGCCGATCGACATGAAACAATTATTTCATATTTCCACGTCAGGCCTCACCGAGACCTTTCATTAGATTGCAAACACGTTATGCTTCTAATAATTTTTTGCAAAATACAAAAGCCGGTCGACATGAAACATTTTTGTCATTTATGTACCCCAACTCTCACCGAGACCTTTCATTTGATACCATACACGACATACTTCTGACAACTTTCTGCATAAAACAAAAGTCGATCGACGTGAAACATTTTTATCATATCTACACGCTAGATCACACCAAAACTTTTCATTTGATATCAAACACTATATACTTGTGACAACGTTTTGCAAAAAACAAAAGCCGATCGACATTGATCATTTTCGTTAACTCTGCACACCAGCCTTCATTGAAACCTTTCATTTGATACCAAACACCACACACTTCTGACAACTTTTTGCAAAAAACAAATACCGATCGACATAGCACATTTTTGTCAATTCTGCACGCTAGCCCTCTCCGAGACCTTTCATTTGATACCAAATACGACATACTTCTGACAACTTTTTGCATAAAACAAATACCGATCGACATAGCACATTTTTGTCAATTCTGCACGCTAGCCCACAACAAGACCTTTCATTTGATACCAAACATGACATATTTCTAACAATTATTTGAAAAACAAAAACCGGTCGATGTAAAATATATTTGTCATTTATGCAAGCCAGAAAACATTTATATAGAAAACATACATTTTTAAAATAATTTTAGAATTTTACAAAATTAATAATTAATATCAAATATAACATTAATTAGAATGACATAATAACAATAATAAACTCTCAGATAGAATTTTTTTTTATTTCCCTAACTGTCTAATTTTTGCTGAAAAAGGTAAATATTATATTTAATATATTTCATACAATAGACGTGCGGTTCCATCGGTTATGATTTTATCTGATGTAGAGTTGAAATATGAACAACTTTGTACTTTTGTAGTTTTGCTCTAAATATATCAGGAGAGAGAGTATTCGCAATTTTTTGAATACTTGGTTTTGTTAAGTGATCATAACTGTCAAATGAAATTAAAATAAAATTAAAAAATTAATGAAATATGAAAATAAAAATTATAAACTCTTTTATTTCATTCATTATACTTTTATTCACATATTTAATTCAAGGCACTCTAATTCCAGGTAAAACAATTACTTGTATTATTATTGTCATATTTTAATCAAATTAATATAAAACTTCAGATGCATTTTTCTCAAAAAAATCGTTATGTTAGGGTATGATAATATTATATCATTGAATTCAGAATAATATTCTCTATTGAATAAGCAAATGAAAAAATAGGTTCACATTTAAAATAAAAAAGTTGGGACACGTATTTTGAGAACCACTGGTTTATAAAAAAATTAGTTTGTCTCATGATAATAGTGTTGTAAAATAGAATTTTTTTGCTAATTTAACTGACCTTGTAGCTCTTATAGTTCTTGAGATAGCAATAGTGGACAAAATAAAATGAACACCTTTATATATACACATAATTTTTATAGGTTTACCAATACTGTTTAAACCAGTATTTGTAAAATTTGTTTCTGTATTCATCTGAGAAAATCAATAATTTTAATAGTTTAAAAAAATCACATAGATGGCACTAATTAAGAATTTTATTGCATCTGCTAAGGAAGGAATCGATATAATTATTAAATTAATTTAATATTTTTATATTTAATTCATATGTATATGAATTAAAATATTATTATTATATTAACTGGTAGTGATAGTGTTGTTATATTTATTTCCAAATCACAAGTATGATGTGAAAAGAAAAAAACCTGAATCTCCAGAGTAAATACAGAGGGCTCTTATAATATTTATTATTGAAAATTATGTTACGAAATAAATATAATAATATATATAAATATGCGTTGAAAACATAAATGTACAATTACATCTTATTTAGAACAAACTGTATGAAATATTTAAAAAAAAAGTTGTGAATCTTTGGAATAAATGTAGATAGAAACTTCTTATCTCTCTCTACGAATAATGAAATGGCAAACGGTAATATAAAGCATGTGCTTTGAAAAGAGGACTTGTGTGTAATATTTGTCGTACTTCTTGAATTTAACGTTACTATTTTCATGTTAAGTATGGTTTGTTAGATAATATTACAACATAACAAGTCCATTTTCGTGTATAAAATATTAGTTGAAACTTGAAATACTGATCTCGCTTCACTTTCGGTTTCCAAGCCATAACACATAGCTTGATTACAATAAAAATTGTAGCTGATTCTTATCAACAACATTTTCATTATAATAATCATTGTCATATTTTCTCGGTACCAATCAAATTCTATTGGTACATACGTACATCTACAATGAAAGAGTTCATTGCAGAATATGTAGTATTATTGCGAATTTATCTATCGTATGACATTTTTATTACGGTTTTTATATTTTGACTTCTTCTTTCTACTGATTTTTTCTTTGCACTTCCAACCCTATTTAATGTGCTTTCAATTTCGCTATAAGTATAATACTTATATTTTCAGCAATGTCAAAATGACAAGATAATTTGACAACTGTATTTTGGATGCGTTCAAACATGTGTTATACAGTCGGATTACTGAATGTGACCAGTGTAAATTTTTTATTTCAAAGAAACTTGTTAATAAATTTAATAAGAACACAAATTTTTTTTTAATAAAAATATTATAAATATACCTTAACAAATAACAATGAGCCTTTAGGGTCCCGAAAATTTACAAAAAGAGCAGCTAACAATCAAAGCCTGCCGTTTACTTTTAAATTTTCGGGTATCTAAAGGCTTATTGTTAAACGGTAAATATTTTTGATTTCTAAGTAAATCATTTTAAAATATATCTTATCATTTTAATAGATACACTTCGTTTATGAAAATGAATTTTAGATGTCAGATTGTCAAATTTGAATTGAATAAAATAAGTAAAATATATGAAATAATAATGTTCATAAAGTAATTTTTATTTACTCTCCAATAAATATAAAAGTATAATAATATTATATAGTAAAATGAAATATTTTTATAATTAGAGAATAATAGGTAACTAAAACTAACTATAGGAATTGCAAAACTTGCTCGCAACTGTCATCATCACAAATTTTGACATAAATAATCCATTATTTAAAAACTTTATGGTTGTATATGAAAGAATATATTATATTTACTCTTTTTATAGCATTATTTATGATAAAAATAACTTCTTTTAATTTAATTTGATTACACTTTGAACCAGTAACCTAATATGACATCTGTAAGTGATAAAATAAAAAATTTACCTAATAATATTTGTATCGTACCTTAAACTAATATCCAACAATTTTCAAACATTTTTTTTGCATTATTTCGTAGTAAAAATATGAATTTTCATGTAATCCATTCACCTGGGAGCACATGTCTTCAAAAGCATTTCTCGTTAAATATTTGGTTTCGGAAAGTGTTTATTGTTTGAAATATCAATGATAATTGAATAATTGGATAGATACTTTGTTTTTGTATACGTTTTCATTTAAAAAATCATCTCATTCTCTTGTTTGGATAACCAATTAAAAATTGTAACTGAAATGAAAATACATCTTTAAATACAACGAAACAAATTTAAAATAATATACTTACATCACAAAGTGTATTGTACATAGTTTACTTTATATTTCTGTATATTTCTCTTTGAAAATATAAAACTTGTGCCACGAATTTTTTGATTGACTGACCCAACAGATGATAAACGTCAAACGTCATAAAATTAAATATTTTAAATACACAACACTTAACATTCAGTGTATTTTTATATATTTCGCTCACTATTATAATGTGTAAAAATATAATTACCTTTACAATATCTCTTTTCATTTTCAAAATAAATCAATTAAAAGTTTCATATTGAATTGTCAAAAATGACGGATGGCACAGTAATTCTTTTTAAATTTAAACCTGGCATCTAGGATATTTTTTTCAGTTTTGTTCCAGTTTTCCTTTTTGGCTTAGTTTTCGATTTTTTACACAAAAACTATGCATGGTATAAATATGGGATACCCAAAAGCGATTGGTCCTCATTAAACCGCATCTAATAAAATAATATTAAAATTATTACATGAATGGTTTGACCTGTACCCGTGAGCAAAATTTTTGCGATGCTCGAGATGAATCCAAATATAGATATATAGTGAATCTATCAAAATAGTATATGACTAGCGAATTCTCGGCTACGCCGAGCATTCCCTAGAGCTCCGCTGTCAGTGCAAAAAACAAATGCCAATCGACATGAAACAATTATTTTATATTTGCACGTAAGGCCTCACCGAGACCTTTCATTAGATTGCAAACACGATATACTTCTAATAATATTTTGCAAAAAAACAAAAGCCGGTCGACATGAAACATTTTTGTCATTTATGTACCCCAACTCTCACCGAGACCTTTCATTTGATACCATACACGACATACTTCTGACAACTTTCTGCATTAAACAAAAGTCGATCGACATGCAACATTTTTATCATATCTACACGCTAGCCCACACCCAGACTTTTCATTTGATACCAAACTCGACATACTTCTGACAACTTTTTGCATAAAACAAAAGCCGATCGACATGGAACATTTTTGTCAATTCTGCACGCTAGCCCTCAACGAGACTTTTCATTTGATACCAAACACCACACACTTCTGACAACTTTTTGCAAAAAACAAATACCGATCGACATAGCACATTTTTATCAATTCTGCACGCTAGCCCTCTCCGAGACCTTTCATTTGATATCAAACACGATATACTTGTGACAACCTTTTGCAAAAAAAAAAAGACGATCGACATAGCACATTTTTTGTCAATTCTGCACGCTAGCCCTCTCCAAAATCTTTCATTTGATACTAAACACGACATACTTCTGACAACTTTTTGCATAAAACAAAAGCCGATCGACATGGAACATTTTTGTCAATTCTGCACGCTAGCCCTCAACGAGACTTTTCATTTGATACCAAACACCACACACTTCTGACAACTTTTTGCAAAAAACAAATACCGATCGACATAGCACATTTTTATCAATTCTTCACGCTAGCCCTCTCCGAGACCTTTCATTTGATATCAAACACGATATACTTCTGATAACTTTTTGCAAAAAATAAAAACCGATCGACATAGTACATTTTTGTCAATTCTGCACGCTAGCCCTCTCCAAAATCTTTCATTTGATACCAAACACGACATACTTCTTACAACTTTTTGCATAAAACAAAAACCGATCGACATAGTACATTTTTGTCAATTCCGCAGGCTAGCCCTCTCCGAGACCTTTCATTTGATACCAAACACGACATACTTCTGACAACTTTTTGCATAAAACAAAAGCCGATCGTCATGGAACATTTTTGTCAATTCTGCACGCTAGCTTTCAACGAGACCTTTCATTTGGGACCAAATTCGACATATCTGAGAAATTTTTGCAAAAACAAAAGCCGATCAATATTGACCTTTTTTCTTAATTCTACACGCCAGCCCTTATCGAGCCTTTTCATTTGATACCAAACACCACATACTTTTTACAACATTTTCCAAAAAACAAAAGCCTATCGATATACAACATTTTTGTTCATTCTGCACGCTAGCCCTCATGGTGACCTAGCCTAATATAACTTTCCTTAAAACCCAAGGATGACCTACTTCTAACAACTTTTTACGGAAAACAAATGCAGATCGACATGACACATTTTTTTGTCATTTTAAAACTGGCCCTTATGGTTTCCTTTCTTTATTTAGGAATATTTGATTTTATTTAGTTACTTTATAATTTGGCAACACTGTTTGCATTAAAAAATAGTAGTTAATTTTTAAATTTATAAATTAATATTGTCAACCCTAATACAACTGCCACCGTCTTCAGTGATGTAAGTTTAGGAATATTTGGTTTTAATTTAGTTACTTCATCACACATTTGGCAACATTGACTTTTGACATAGGAAGCGTCAAAATTTATATTAATTAAATACGTAATGTTTTAAACTTAAATTAGTTGTAACACCTTTGCTCAAGTCTATTATTCATGAAATTGTTTTTAAATCTTTGATATCAATGTTCTATTAAAAGATATACTCATTTAAAGTTCATAGACAGATTGTCAAAAGTGACGGATGACGGCGTGATTCTTCTTAAAGTTAGACATGGCCTCTGGGATCCATTGTTTCAAGGTACTAATTATGCACAGTTTTTATTTTTTTACATGAAAACTACTCACAGTAAAAATATGAGACCCCAAAAGGATCGTAATATACATTATTCCCTACAATCTAAAAAAAAAATTACATCAATCTCTTGTATGGTTCAGGCTGTAGCTACTTATAAAAATTAATCGTTTGTCGTGATGAATCTATAGAAAGTGAGATATATTAATAGTGAATCTAATCATTTAGTATAGGAGATGTTTATATCGCTGAATTCAGAAAAAAATGCTCTATCGAATAACCTAAAAATAAACATATGTTCCCATCTAAAAAGAGAAAGTTGTGTCCCGTATTTTGAGAACCACAGGTCAAAAAAAAGTTTTTTTGCTCTTTGTATTAGTCTTGTAAAATGGTGGTTCTTTGCTAATTTAACCAACCTCGTAGCTCTTATAGTTCTCGAGATAGAAATGGTGGCACGCTTAAATGGAACACCCTGTATATGAACTACTCACACATAACTTATCAAATAATATCATATATTTAATATTCCAACTTTGGAAATTGATGAATTTTTTTCACACCCTACTACGGGGGGTGCTACTATGTGTTAGACCTAGAAACATTTGTTGTAATGTATATTATTTATTTATAACACGTTCAAAGCGGCACGCGAGACCGTTTAGGAAATAAATAAAAATACATGTTGATAAATAAATGAAATTATAGAGATTTTAAATTTCCCGCGCTTAGGGATTTTGAGATACAACGGTTTAATCATCAAAATACATAAGAAGAAAAGATTTAAATAATACGTTTAACCCAATTTTATGTATTTTTATTATATCTTAATAATATTTGTATTTTCATACAATACATTCAGTTTGACAGAACTTAAATGTCATAACTTGACACAATAAGTATGAAGTTAGTTAAAGAATATATAAAAATGTATTATTTTGAAAATAATTATCTATTTTATAAATATAAATAATGTGAAATAACATACCAAAATTTATAAACTGATACATTTTTATATTGCCAAAAAAAACAAGATTATATTCATGTTTTTGTGTTGCTATGTTCATTTATATATTTATGAAGCTGAATTATATATGTATTTATCTACAACTATTGTTATTGTTATTAATAATTTATTTTTTATTATAAATATCAATTTAAATGATTATAAAAGTATAATAAATACAATTTGAAGTTATTTTGAAATTTAAGTGCTGCTCTAGCGCCATCTGTTGAGGTATATATGAACTACTCACACATAACTGAAAATTTATATGCCTGTTAGTTGTAGATAAAGTGACCAATTTTTATACGTTCTTTTGCATTATTTCTTAATGAAAACATGAATTTTCGTGGAGTACAATCACATACAAGTTCGACTAAGAGCAGATGCCATCAGCTGATAATCAGACGAACTACTCGGTGAATATTTGGTTTGAAAAGGTGTTTATTGTTTCATACATCAGTTACAAATGGATAAATGGATAGATACTTTGTTTATGTAAACGTTTACATCTGAGAAATCATCTCATTTCATTATAAAATACTACAGAATTTTGAAAAATGTAATTTCTATTGTAATCAAATGTTTTCCTCAGAAATGTTAAAAAATGCGTAAAGAAATAGTAAATTGCAATTAAAAAAAGTCTAATAAAGTCCAGACACATTATTTATTTATATACTAATTATTGTACATTAAATTGTTAAACAATTTCCTCCAAAACTGTATGAAATAAAGGCTTGTCAGTTTTTCCACGTAATCAGACAAACTCTATAGTCTAACTATCTAAAATATGTATAAATCAGATTTAAAAGTATTTATATATAAGGGAAGAATACTGTACAGTATGAATTTACCTTTGGAAGTGTTTCAATAGTAATCAAATATAGTTTTTTAAACGTCAAATTGTAAATCAATTTTGAAATGTAGTTTTCTTGATTAAATAATCCATTCTGGAATATTCTTTAGTTTGCATTTAATAAAGAATATGTTTTACTATTACTTATTTTTATAATTATTGCCCAATAGATTGTTTGAGTTTATAAAAAATTCCATGTTAGAGTATCTGAGTACGTGTAGGTTATAGTCTCATCTAAAAAATAAAATATTTAACTATTAATATATAAACGTTTTTATCTAACAAATCATTTCATTCCATAACAAAATTCAATAGAATTTTTAAAAATCAAATCTTTGTTGTAATCAACTATTTTCATCTGAAATTTGATGAAAGAATACATAAAGAATGTATAAAATGCAGTTACTTACAATTTATTATAATCCAGATACATAATTTAAAATAATTATTGTACAATAAATTATTAAACATTTCTTCCAAGTGGGTATGAAGGAAAGGTTTGTCAGTATTTTTAAATAAATGTGTTTATGACTGAATACGACGCGGCTTGATTGATTTCCAGAATTTATTTTTTTGTCAATAGTATTATTATCCGTAATATTATCTTATTTCTTTTCTATAAATATATTCTTGTTTGGATATCTTAACCAATTAAAAACTATAACTGAAATGAAAACACATATCTAAATACAGCCAAGAATATACAAAATTACATACTTACATTACAGAAAGTAGTGTAATTTTACTTTTAAACTAATTTTACTATATATTTCTCCAAGCAAATACAAGACTTGCATTATGATTGTTTGATTATATTGTAAATAAAGTTTGCCGTAAATTATTATGTACAATGCACTTTTATGATAATCAGTTACACTTCAGTAGTGTTATTGTCAGTAATTTTATGTTATTTCTCTTCTATAAATGTACTCTTGTTTGGGTAACCAATTAAAAATTATAACTGAAATGAAAATACATATTTAAATACAGTGAAACAAATTTAAAATGATATACTTACATCACAAAGTGTATTGTTCATATTCTTTTAAACAAAGTTTATTTTATATTTCTGTATATTTCTCTTATATTTGAAAATATAAAACTTGTGCCACGAATTTTTTGATTGACTGACCCAACAGATGATAAACGTCAAACGTCATAAAATTAAATATTTTAAATACACCACACTTAATATTCAGTGTATTTTTATATATTTCGCTCACTATTATAATGTATAAAAATGTAATTACCTTCACAATATCTCTTTTCATTTTCAAAATAAATCAATTAAAAGTTTCATATTGAATTGTCAAAAATGACGGATGGCACAGTAATTCTTTTTAAATTTAAACCTGGCATCTAGGATATTTTTTTCAGTTTTGTTCCAGTTTTCCTTTTTGGCTTAGTTTTCGATTTTTTACACAAAAACTATGCACGGTAAAAATATGAGAAACCCAAAAGCGATTGGTCCTCAATAAACCACATCTAATAAAATAATATTAAAATTATTACATGAATGGTTTGACCTGTACCCGTGAGCAAACTTTTTACGATGCTCGAGATGAATCCAACTATATATAGAGATATATATAGTGAATCTATCAAAATAGTATATGATGTTTATATCGCTGAATTCAGAAAAAAATGCTCTATCGAATAACCTAAAAATAAACATATGTTCCCATCTAAAAAGAGAAAGTTGTGTCCCGTATGTTGAGAACCACAGGTCAAAAAAAAGTTTTTTTTTGCTCTTTGTATTAGTCTTGTAAAATGGTGGTTCTTTGCTAATTTAACCAACCTCGTAGCTCTTATAGTTCTCGAGATAGAAATGGTGGCACGCTTAAATGGAACACCCTGTATATGAACTACTCACACATAACTTATCAAATAATATCATATATTTAATATTCCAACTTTGGAAATTGATGAATATTTTTCACACCCTTCTACGGGGGGTGCTACTATGTGTTAGACCTAGAAACATTTGTTGTAATGTATATTATTTATTTATAACACGTTCAAAGTGGTACGCGAGACCGTTTAGGAAATAAATAAAAATACATGTTGATAAATAAATGAAATTATAGAGATTTTAAATTTCCCGCGCTTAGATATTTTGAGATACAACGGTTTAATCATCAAAATACATAAGAAGACAAGATTTAAATAATACGTTTAACCCAATTTTATGTATTTTTATTATATCTTAACAATATTTGTATTTTCATACAATACATTCAGTTTGACAGAACTTAAATGTCATAACTTGACACAATAAGTATGAAGTTAGTTAAAGAATATATAAAAATGTATTATTTTGAAAATAATTATCTATTTTATAAATATAAATATTGTGAAATAACATACCAAATATTATAAACTGATACATTTTTATATTGCCAAAAAAAAACATGATTATATTCATGTTTTTCTGTTGCTATGTTCATTTATATATTTATGAAGCTGAATTATATATGTATTTATCTACAACTATTGTTATTGTTATTAATAATTTATTTTTTATTATAAATATCAATATAAATGATTATAAAATTATAATAAATACAATTTGAATAGTTATTTTGGAATTTAAGTGATCCTGTGGCGCCATCTGTTGAGGTATATATGAACTACTCACACATAACTGAAAATTTATATGCCTGTTAGTTGTAGATAAAGTAACCAATTTTTATACGTTCTTTTGCATTATTTCTTAATGAAAACATGAATTTTTGTGCAGTACAATCACAGTCAAGTCCGACTAAGAGAATATGAATATTTGGTTTGAAAAGATGTTTATTGGTTCATACATCAGTTACAAATGAATAAATGGATAGATAATTTATTTATGTAAACATTTACATCTGAGAAATCATCTCATTTCATTATAAAATACTACAGAATTTTGAAAAATGTAATCTCTGTTGTAATCAGATGTTTTTATCAGAAATGTCAAGAAATGCGGAAAGAAAGTGTAAAATGCAATTAATTGAAGTTTAATAAGGTCCAGATACATCATTTATTTATATACTAATTATTGTACATTAAACTGTTGAACAATTCCCTCCAAAACGGTATGAAGCAAAGGGTTTTCAGGTTTTCCACGTAATCAGACAAAATCCATTGTCTAGCTCTCTAAAATATGTATAAATTAGATAAAAAAGTATTTATAATAAGGGTAGAATACTGTACAGTATGTATTTACCTTTGCTAGTGTTTGAATAGTAATCAAAAATCAATTTTTAAAAGTGAGATTCTAAATCGACTTTGAAATGGAGTTTTCTTGATTAAATAATACTTTCTGGAATAGTCTTGTGAATTTATTTTAAAGAATATATTATATTCTCATTCATTTTAACAATATTTGCCCAACGAATTGTTTTAATTAATTTAAAAATTCACCATTGTGTATCTGAGTACGTGTAGGTTATAGTCTCATCTAAAAAATGAAATATTTAACTATTAATATATAAATATTTATATTCCATATGGAAGTACCTTGTAACAGAGATGATTTCGTACAATATTTCATTATACATTTTAGTAAAAATGTCATATTTCAAGCAGATAACTCGGTCGTGTCTCCAACTCAAGTGTCAAATACGGCATTTTTGTTAAATTTTATAATATCGTGCAAAATTTCTGGTTTCATTTTAAAGGATACGTTATATTTCCACATTTAATAATGATTTTCATCCAACGAATAGCCTTATTTCATATAAATGTCATCTCGATATGCCAGAGTTCATACAGGTTAGGAAAACTAAATAAAAATGAGAAAAAATTAGTATTAATATGCAAAAATTTATATCATACCTTAAAATACATTGTATTACTGATGATTTGTGATAATTCTCATACAATATCTCGCTGTAATATTAGAAAAAATAGCCTTTTTCACCGAGCTATCCGTCACTTGATGAGCCCCGGAAGCAACTGTCAAAATTGCCGGTTATACAAAACTTTGTATTTTAAAGTGATTTAATTGAAAAGAAAACATATAGATAAATTAAGTTTTATAGTAATACACATAATTATATAAATATTACCTTGTAATTCGCCGTATTTCTCAAGATTTCTCGTTCTAAAATATACCTGTAATGGCTGAATGCAGTTCTCAAACAACTGTCAAAATGGAATTAATTTATTTATTTAAAAAACGTTTTTATTGAATTAGATATATACAAATCATTAAAATATACCTAGTTATAACAAAATATATTACATTTACATTTTATTATAGTCTATTTAAAGAGATATTTATATAAAAGTCTCCACCGGTTGTGTGCCACTGGTTCATTTTCAAACTAAATTTCAATGTGAACAACAAAAATTTAGTAATTTTTGTTAGTCCAAAGTCAATCAACATTTTCAAATGAAAATTACACAAAAACTCGACGATGTTGGGCAAAACGCTCAAGACATATTTGATTCATGATTTTTTCTCAACTTTTTAACTATATATATGAGAATATGGGAGTTTCATTACACTTAAATGTAAAATAAAATAATAAATGTAGATAAATATTTTTTTGTAGCATAATTTTGTATGAATACAATAATGAAATAAAAAAATAAATTCCAAATATTATTAGATCTGATATAAATTCAAATTTACCTTTTATATAATAAATATAACCATACAAAGTTGAGTAGCATGTGCAAGTCGATGGCTGATTTCAAAATGGCAAAATCCAAAAAAGATTGCAGCTTAAATCTCTTCATTCTCGGCTTATTATCCATAACTAGGTGTGTCGTAGGAAGCTTTTACTACATGTCATCTCCTAGGGAGTTGAGCTGGGGTGGAGATTGCACCATACGGGCTATTTTTATATGGGAACCCGTAGTTTCGAACCATAGCTGATCAACCTAGACTTTAATGTTAATAAATTATGGGTTCAAATAAAATAAATTATATCTTACCTTTACATGGACTTTAAAAATACACATTCCCCATATATTGTTCACAGATTTTTTATTTATTTATTGAATGAATATGCATTGTTGATACAATGTTCTGCAAATCCTGAATTAATATTTTATTTGGGAATAAAAATTAAAGAACATATAAATTCAATAAACAAAAAAATATGAATTCAGAATTGTAGAACATTGTATCAACAATGCACATTCATCCGGTAGGGAATTTTCTGTATCATATCTAGCTGACAAAGGATTACGAATGAACTGACTGGAAGAGATTAGAAGAGCCGTTAATTCTAAGATAAACATTGCGAATGATCACATTGAACAAACCACTTCAATCCTACTTAACTTTTAATTGTATATAGTAATTATTGTGTAATAACTATGTGTTTTTTTTATCTATATTCAAAAATGTTCTACCAAGTGCCCACTACAATATCCATTTCAAGTAACTATAAGTATGTTTCGTTGCTGATTTATGGTATAGTTATAGTTAAGTTAACGTTAAATTAACAAAATTGCTGTCAATGGCATGTTACTCAGTTTTGAAAAACAACTACAAAATTGATATTTACTTGAATTGATTTTATATAAATATCTTTACTTCTTACTCTGAAAAGAAATTTTATAATATAACAGATAATTATTTGTTTGTTTTCCAAATTTTTCGGTACTTGTCTTTTATGGACCGTTTCTCATCAAATATGTTTTGTCAGCCATTTTAATAAATAGCTTTATGACTGGCGGCTGGAGTAGGGGTAAAAATAGACATATGCGCTGTGTGATATGACGCGCCTTGTTCAAATTCCAGATTTAAGTTTCTTCGCTGTATTTTCTTTATTATTGTTATTTATTACATTGTTTATTTTATTATAAATCTTACAAATTTTATTTAATTATTTAACTATTTGTGCTTTTGCTGGCATAACTGTTCGTACTCCACTGTTCTTTGGAAACGACTTTCATTGCTACTTATATTTCTTCTGTATTGATTTGTTATTGTCCATTCCTTGTTAATTGTATATTCCAAAAGGGTTGCTCATTTTTCGTTAATGTTTATGTTCAAAGATCTCTGTATTTCCAAATTTCATCTTGGAATTACTTTTAACCAATTCAATGATTTCAGCTAAAATTTAAATATATGTATAAATACAGCAAAAACATAATAAAAAACATACTTACGTTCCAGAATGCACTGTATCTTTCCTTTAAAATATATGTTAATTTATTAATTCTTTTCCTTTCTTCTACAAAATATAAAACTTGTACCACGAATTTTTGACGGCTCTAACATATGATAAACATGAAATGTCAAAAAAGAAATATTTTAAATACACCACATTTAACATTCAGTATATTTGTATATATTTCGCTCACTATTATAATATATTAAAACATAATTCAATTCATAATATCTCTTCACATTTTCCAAAAAAATCAAATAAAAGTTTCATATTGAATTGTCAAATTTGACGGATGAGAACCGTGATTCTTCTTAAATGTAGACATGGCCTCTGGGATCCATTGTTTCAATGTACCAATTTTACTCAGTTTTTATTTTTTTAAACAAAAACCACTCACAGTAAAAATATGAGACCCCCAAAAGGCACTCCGGTACAATAGACACTACAACTTGAGAAAAAAATTACAGCAATTACTTAAATGGACCAGGAGTTTAAGCTGGACACAGGATCGGTGATCGTCGAGATGAATCCAAATATATATAGATAGTGAATCTACCAAAATAGTATATGACTAGCGAATTCTCGGCTACGCCGAGCATTCCCTAGAGCTCCGCTGTCAGTGCAAAAAACAAATGCCGATCGACATGAAACAATTATTTCATATTTCCACGTCAGGCCTCACCGAGACCTTTCATTAGATTGCAAACACGTTATGCTTCTAATAATTTTTTGCAAAATACAAAAGCCGGTCGACATGAAACATTTTTGTCATTTATGTACCCCAACTCTCACCGAGACCTTTCATTTGATACCATACACGACATACTTCTGACAACTTTCTGCATAAAACAAAAGTCGATCGACGTGAAACATTTTTATCATATCTACACGCTAGATCACACCAAAACTTTTCATTTGATATCAAACACTATATACTTGTGACAACGTTTTGCAAAAAACAAAAGCCGATCGACATTGATCATTTTCGTTAACTCTGCACACCAGCCTTCATTGAAACCTTTCATTTGATACCAAACACCACACACTTCTGACAACTTTTTGCAAAAAACAAATACCGATCGACATAGCACATTTTTGTCAATTCTGCACGCTAGCCCTCTCCGAGACCTTTCATTTGATACCAAATACGACATACTTCTGACAACTTTTTGCATAAAACAAATACCGATCGACATAGCACATTTTTGTCAATTCTGCACGCTAGCCCACAACAAGACCTTTCATTTGATACCAAACATGACATATTTCTAACAATTATTTGAAAAACAAAAACCGGTCGATGTAAAATATATTTGTCATTTATGCAAGCCAGAAAACATTTATATAGAAAACATACATTTTTAAAATAATTTTAGAATTTTACAAAATTAATAATTAATATCAAATATAACATTAATTAGAATGACATAATAACAATAATAAACTCTCAGATAGAATTTTTTTTTATTTCCCTAACTGTCTAATTTTTGCTGAAAAAGGTAAATATTATATTTAATATATTTCATACAATAGACGTGCGGTTCCATCGGTTATGATTTTATCTGATGTAGAGTTGAAATATGAACAACTTTGTACTTTTGTAGTTTTGCTCTAAATATATCAGGAGAGAGAGTATTCGCAATTTTTTGAATACTTGGTTTTGTTAAGTGATCATAACTGTCAAATGAAATTAAAATAAAATTAAAAAATTAATGAAATATGAAAATAAAAATTATAAACTCTTTTATTTCATTCATTATACTTTTATTCACATATTTAATTCAAGGCACTCTAATTCCAGGTAAAACAATTACTTGTATTATTATTGTCATATTTTAATCAAATTAATATAAAACTTCAGATGCATTTTTCTCAAAAAAATCGTTATGTTAGGGTATGATAATATTATATCATTGAATTCAGAATAATATTCTCTATTGAATAAGCAAATGAAAAAATAGGTTCACATTTAAAATAAAAAAGTTGGGACACGTATTTTGAGAACCACTGGTTTATAAAAAAATTAGTTTGTCTCATGATAATAGTGTTGTAAAATAGAATTTTTTTGCTAATTTAACTGACCTTGTAGCTCTTATAGTTCTTGAGATAGCAATAGTGGACAAAATAAAATGAACACCTTTATATATACACATAATTTTTATAGGTTTACCAATACTGTTTAAACCAGTATTTGTAAAATTTGTTTCTGTATTCATCTGAGAAAATCAATAATTTTAATAGTTTAAAAAAATCACATAGATGGCACTAATTAAGAATTTTATTGCATCTGCTAAGGAAGGAATCGATATAATTATTAAATTAATTTAATATTTTTATATTTAATTCATATGTATATGAATTAAAATATTATTATTATATTAACTGGTAGTGATAGTGTTGTTATATTTATTTCCAAATCACAAGTATGATGTGAAAAGAAAAAAACCTGAATCTCCAGAGTAAATACAGAGGGCTCTTATAATATTTATTATTGAAAATTATGTTACGAAATAAATATAATAATATATATAAATATGCGTTGAAAACATAAATGTACAATTACATCTTATTTAGAACAAACTGTATGAAATATTTAAAAAAAAAGTTGTGAATCTTTGGAATAAATGTAGATAGAAACTTCTTATCTCTCTCTACGAATAATGAAATGGCAAACGGTAATATAAAGCATGTGCTTTGAAAAGAGGACTTGTGTGTAATATTTGTCGTACTTCTTGAATTTAACGTTACTATTTTCATGTTAAGTATGGTTTGTTAGATAATATTACAACATAACAAGTCCATTTTCGTGTATAAAATATTAGTTGAAACTTGAAATACTGATCTCGCTTCACTTTCGGTTTCCAAGCCATAACACATAGCTTGATTACAATAAAAATTGTAGCTGATTCTTATCAACAACATTTTCATTATAATAATCATTGTCATATTTTCTCGGTACCAATCAAATTCTATTGGTACATACGTACATCTACAATGAAAGAGTTCATTGCAGAATATGTAGTATTATTGCGAATTTATCTATCGTATGACATTTTTATTACGGTTTTTATATTTTGACTTCTTCTTTCTACTGATTTTTTCTTTGCACTTCCAACCCTATTTAATGTGCTTTCAATTTCGCTATAAGTATAATACTTATATTTTCAGCAATGTCAAAATGACAAGATAATTTGACAACTGTATTTTGGATGCGTTCAAACATGTGTTATACAGTCGGATTACTGAATGTGACCAGTGTAAATTTTTTATTTCAAAGAAACTTGTTAATAAATTTAATAAGAACACAAATTTTTTTTTAATAAAAATATTATAAATATACCTTAACAAATAACAATGAGCCTTTAGGGTCCCGAAAATTTACAAAAAGAGCAGCTAACAATCAAAGCCTGCCGTTTACTTTTAAATTTTCGGGTATCTAAAGGCTTATTGTTAAACGGTAAATATTTTTGATTTCTAAGTAAATCATTTTAAAATATATCTTATCATTTTAATAGATACACTTCGTTTATGAAAATGAATTTTAGATGTCAGATTGTCAAATTTGAATTGAATAAAATAAGTAAAATATATGAAATAATAATGTTCATAAAGTAATTTTTATTTACTCTCCAATAAATATAAAAGTATAATAATATTATATAGTAAAATGAAATATTTTTATAATTAGAGAATAATAGGTAACTAAAACTAACTATAGGAATTGCAAAACTTGCTCGCAACTGTCATCATCACAAATTTTGACATAAATAATCCATTATTTAAAAACTTTATGGTTGTATATGAAAGAATATATTATATTTACTCTTTTTATAGCATTATTTATGATAAAAATAACTTCTTTTAATTTAATTTGATTACACTTTGAACCAGTAACCTAATATGACATCTGTAAGTGATAAAATAAAAAATTTACCTAATAATATTTGTATCGTACCTTAAACTAATATCCAACAATTTTCAAACATTTTTTTTGCATTATTTCGTAGTAAAAATATGAATTTTCATGTAATCCATTCACCTGGGAGCACATGTCTTCAAAAGCATTTCTCGTTAAATATTTGGTTTCGGAAAGTGTTTATTGTTTGAAATATCAATGATAATTGAATAATTGGATAGATACTTTGTTTTTGTATACGTTTTCATTTAAAAAATCATCTCATTCTCTTGTTTGGATAACCAATTAAAAATTGTAACTGAAATGAAAATACATCTTTAAATACAACGAAACAAATTTAAAATAATATACTTACATCACAAAGTGTATTGTACATAGTTTACTTTATATTTCTGTATATTTCTCTTTGAAAATATAAAACTTGTGCCACGAATTTTTTGATTGACTGACCCAACAGATGATAAACGTCAAACGTCATAAAATTAAATATTTTAAATACACAACACTTAACATTCAGTGTATTTTTATATATTTCGCTCACTATTATAATGTGTAAAAATATAATTACCTTTACAATATCTCTTTTCATTTTCAAAATAAATCAATTAAAAGTTTCATATTGAATTGTCAAAAATGACGGATGGCACAGTAATTCTTTTTAAATTTAAACCTGGCATCTAGGATATTTTTTTCAGTTTTGTTCCAGTTTTCCTTTTTGGCTTAGTTTTCGATTTTTTACACAAAAACTATGCATGGTATAAATATGGGATACCCAAAAGCGATTGGTCCTCATTAAACCGCATCTAATAAAATAATATTAAAATTATTACATGAATGGTTTGACCTGTACCCGTGAGCAAAATTTTTGCGATGCTCGAGATGAATCCAAATATAGATATATAGTGAATCTATCAAAATAGTATATGATGTTTATATCGCTGAATTCAGAAAAAAATGCTCTATCGAATAACCTAAAAATAAACATATGTTCCCATCTAAAAAGAGAAAGTTGTGTCCCGTATGTTGAGAACCACAGGTCAAAAAAAAGTTTTTTTTTGCTCTTTGTATTAGTCTTGTAAAATGGTGGTTCTTTGCTAATTTAACCAACCTCGTAGCTCTTATAGTTCTCGAGATAGAAATGGTGGCACGCTTAAATGGAACACCCTGTATATGAACTACTCACACATAACTTATCAAATAATATCATATATTTAATATTCCAACTTTGGAAATTGATGAATATTTTTCACACCCTTCTACGGGGGGTGCTACTATGTGTTAGACCTAGAAACATTTGTTGTAATGTATATTATTTATTTATAACACGTTCAAAGTGGTACGCGAGACCGTTTAGGAAATAAATAAAAATACATGTTGATAAATAAATGAAATTATAGAGATTTTAAATTTCCCGCGCTTAGATATTTTGAGATACAACGGTTTAATCATCAAAATACATAAGAAGACAAGATTTAAATAATACGTTTAACCCAATTTTATGTATTTTTATTATATCTTAACAATATTTGTATTTTCATACAATACATTCAGTTTGACAGAACTTAAATGTCATAACTTGACACAATAAGTATGAAGTTAGTTAAAGAATATATAAAAATGTATTATTTTGAAAATAATTATCTATTTTATAAATATAAATATTGTGAAATAACATACCAAATATTATAAACTGATACATTTTTATATTGCCAAAAAAAAACATGATTATATTCATGTTTTTCTGTTGCTATGTTCATTTATATATTTATGAAGCTGAATTATATATGTATTTATCTACAACTATTGTTATTGTTATTAATAATTTATTTTTTATTATAAATATCAATATAAATGATTATAAAATTATAATAAATACAATTTGAATAGTTATTTTGGAATTTAAGTGATCCTGTGGCGCCATCTGTTGAGGTATATATGAACTACTCACACATAACTGAAAATTTATATGCCTGTTAGTTGTAGATAAAGTAACCAATTTTTATACGTTCTTTTGCATTATTTCTTAATGAAAACATGAATTTTTGTGCAGTACAATCACAGTCAAGTCCGACTAAGAGAATATGAATATTTGGTTTGAAAAGATGTTTATTGGTTCATACATCAGTTACAAATGAATAAATGGATAGATAATTTATTTATGTAAACATTTACATCTGAGAAATCATCTCATTTCATTATAAAATACTACAGAATTTTGAAAAATGTAATCTCTGTTGTAATCAGATGTTTTTATCAGAAATGTCAAGAAATGCGGAAAGAAAGTGTAAAATGCAATTAATTGAAGTTTAATAAGGTCCAGATACATCATTTATTTATATACTAATTATTGTACATTAAACTGTTGAACAATTCCCTCCAAAACGGTATGAAGCAAAGGGTTTTCAGGTTTTCCACGTAATCAGACAAAATCCATTGTCTAGCTCTCTAAAATATGTATAAATTAGATAAAAAAGTATTTATAATAAGGGTAGAATACTGTACAGTATGTATTTACCTTTGCTAGTGTTTGAATAGTAATCAAAAATCAATTTTTAAAAGTGAGATTCTAAATCGACTTTGAAATGGAGTTTTCTTGATTAAATAATACTTTCTGGAATAGTCTTGTGAATTTATTTTAAAGAATATATTATATTCTCATTCATTTTAACAATATTTGCCCAACGAATTGTTTTAATTAATTTAAAAATTCACCATTGTGTATCTGAGTACGTGTAGGTTATAGTCTCATCTAAAAAATGAAATATTTAACTATTAATATATAAATATTTATATTCCATATGGAAGTACCTTGTAACAGAGATGATTTCGTACAATATTTCATTATACATTTTAGTAAAAATGTCATATTTCAAGCAGATAACTCGGTCGTGTCTCCAACTCAAGTGTCAAATACGGCATTTTTGTTAAATTTTATAATATCGTGCAAAATTTCTGGTTTCATTTTAAAGGATACGTTATATTTCCACATTTAATAATGATTTTCATCCAACGAATAGCCTTATTTCATATAAATGTCATCTCGATATGCCAGAGTTCATACAGGTTAGGAAAACTAAATAAAAATGAGAAAAAATTAGTATTAATATGCAAAAATTTATATCATACCTTAAAATACATTGTATTACTGATGATTTGTGATAATTCTCATACAATATCTCGCTGTAATATTAGAAAAAATAGCCTTTTTCACCGAGCTATCCGTCACTTGATGAGCCCCGGAAGCAACTGTCAAAATTGCCGGTTATACAAAACTTTGTATTTTAAAGTGATTTAATTGAAAAGAAAACATATAGATAAATTAAGTTTTATAGTAATACACATAATTATATAAATATTACCTTGTAATTCGCCGTATTTCTCAAGATTTCTCGTTCTAAAATATACCTGTAATGGCTGAATGCAGTTCTCAAACAACTGTCAAAATGGAATTAATTTATTTATTTAAAAAACGTTTTTATTGAATTAGATATATACAAATCATTAAAATATACCTAGTTATAACAAAATATATTACATTTACATTTTATTATAGTCTATTTAAAGAGATATTTATATAAAAGTCTCCACCGGTTGTGTGCCACTGGTTCATTTTCAAACTAAATTTCAATGTGAACAACAAAAATTTAGTAATTTTTGTTAGTCCAAAGTCAATCAACATTTTCAAATGAAAATTACACAAAAACTCGACGATGTTGGGCAAAACGCTCAAGACATATTTGATTCATGATTTTTTCTCAACTTTTTAACTATATATATGAGAATATGGGAGTTTCATTACACTTAAATGTAAAATAAAATAATAAATGTAGATAAATATTTTTTTGTAGCATAATTTTGTATGAATACAATAATGAAATAAAAAAATAAATTCCAAATATTATTAGATCTGATATAAATTCAAATTTACCTTTTATATAATAAATATAACCATACAAAGTTGAGTAGCATGTGCAAGTCGATGGCTGATTTCAAAATGGCAAAATCCAAAAAAGATTGCAGCTTAAATCTCTTCATTCTCGGCTTATTATCCATAACTAGGTGTGTCGTAGGAAGCTTTTACTACATGTCATCTCCTAGGGAGTTGAGCTGGGGTGGAGATTGCACCATACGGGCTATTTTTATATGGGAACCCGTAGTTTCGAACCATAGCTGATCAACCTAGACTTTAATGTTAATAAATTATGGGTTCAAATAAAATAAATTATATCTTACCTTTACATGGACTTTAAAAATACACATTCCCCATATATTGTTCACAGATTTTTTATTTATTTATTGAATGAATATGCATTGTTGATACAATGTTCTGCAAATCCTGAATTAATATTTTATTTGGGAATAAAAATTAAAGAACATATAAATTCAATAAACAAAAAAATATGAATTCAGAATTGTAGAACATTGTATCAACAATGCACATTCATCCGGTAGGGAATTTTCTGTATCATATCTAGCTGACAAAGGATTACGAATGAACTGACTGGAAGAGATTAGAAGAGCCGTTAATTCTAAGATAAACATTGCGAATGATCACATTGAACAAACCACTTCAATCCTACTTAACTTTTAATTGTATATAGTAATTATTGTGTAATAACTATGTGTTTTTTTTATCTATATTCAAAAATGTTCTACCAAGTGCCCACTACAATATCCATTTCAAGTAACTATAAGTATGTTTCGTTGCTGATTTATGGTATAGTTATAGTTAAGTTAACGTTAAATTAACAAAATTGCTGTCAATGGCATGTTACTCAGTTTTGAAAAACAACTACAAAATTGATATTTACTTGAATTGATTTTATATAAATATCTTTACTTCTTACTCTGAAAAGAAATTTTATAATATAACAGATAATTATTTGTTTGTTTTCCAAATTTTTCGGTACTTGTCTTTTATGGACCGTTTCTCATCAAATATGTTTTGTCAGCCATTTTAATAAATAGCTTTATGACTGGCGGCTGGAGTAGGGGTAAAAATAGACATATGCGCTGTGTGATATGACGCGCCTTGTTCAAATTCCAGATTTAAGTTTCTTCGCTGTATTTTCTTTATTATTGTTATTTATTACATTGTTTATTTTATTATAAATCTTACAAATTTTATTTAATTATTTAACTATTTGTGCTTTTGCTGGCATAACTGTTCGTACTCCACTGTTCTTTGGAAACGACTTTCATTGCTACTTATATTTCTTCTGTATTGATTTGTTATTGTCCATTCCTTGTTAATTGTATATTCCAAAAGGGTTGCTCATTTTTCGTTAATGTTTATGTTCAAAGATCTCTGTATTTCCAAATTTCATCTTGGAATTACTTTTAACCAATTCAATGATTTCAGCTAAAATTTAAATATATGTATAAATACAGCAAAAACATAATAAAAAACATACTTACGTTCCAGAATGCACTGTATCTTTCCTTTAAAATATATGTTAATTTATTAATTCTTTTCCTTTCTTCTACAAAATATAAAACTTGTACCACGAATTTTTGACGGCTCTAACATATGATAAACATGAAATGTCAAAAAAGAAATATTTTAAATACACCACATTTAACATTCAGTATATTTGTATATATTTCGCTCACTATTATAATATATTAAAACATAATTCAATTCATAATATCTCTTCACATTTTCCAAAAAAATCAAATAAAAGTTTCATATTGAATTGTCAAATTTGACGGATGAGAACCGTGATTCTTCTTAAATGTAGACATGGCCTCTGGGATCCATTGTTTCAATGTACCAATTTTACTCAGTTTTTATTTTTTTAAACAAAAACCACTCACAGTAAAAATATGAGACCCCCAAAAGGCACTCCGGTACAATAGACACTACAACTTGAGAAAAAAATTACAGCAATTACTTAAATGGACCAGGAGTTTAAGCTGGACACAGGATCGGTGATCGTCGAGATGAATCCAAATATATATAGATAGTGAATCTACCAAAATAGTATATGATGTTTATATCGCTGAATTCAGAAAAAAATGCTCTATCGAATAACCTAAAAATAAACATATGTTCCCATCTAAAAAGAGAAAGTTGTGTCCCGTATTTTGAGAACCACAGGTCAAAAAAAAGTTTTTTCCAAAATCGTTAGCAAAATACATCATTATTCAACTTAAAACAGTGAGCAAAGTAGCATATTGAATCACAAGTGAGCAAAGTAAATAAATTTCTTCACAAGTAAGCAAAGTAAATAACATTAGTGAGCAAAATACACTTACTCTGAGCACAATGTTTTCATGGGATTACAGACATTATAATACATTTTACATTAAATTACATTATATTTAATTATAATTTATAAACATAATTGTACTGTTGAGATTTTCATTATTAAATAAAAAAGTACAATGTTTTGTTTTTTTTATAAATTTTATTTTAAGATTGTGGAAAAAATTATGTTTAGCACACGTGAGCATGTCTTTTTCTCACTTGTCCAGTTGGCACACTCGCTTCGCTCTTGAGGACAATTTCTGAGCCCGTGAAAAAAAGACATATTTTGCTCACTTGTACTAAAAATAGCTATTTTTGCTCTTTGTATTAGTCTTGTAAAATGGTGGTTCTTTGCTAATTTAACCAACCTCGTAGCTCTTATAGTTCTCGAGATAGAAATGGTGGCACGCTTAAATGGAACACCCTGTATATGAACTACTCACACATAACTTATCAAATAATATCATATATTTAATATTCCAACTTTGGAAATTGATGAATTTTTTTCACACCCTTCTACGGGGGGTGCTACTATGTGTTAGACTTAGAAACATTTGTTGTAATGTATATTATTTATTTATAACACGTTCAAAGCGGCACGCGAGACCGTTTAGGAAATAAATAAAAATACATGTTGATAAATAAATGAAATTATAGAGATTTTAAATTTCCCGCGCTTAGAGATTTTGAGATACAATAGTTTAATCATCAAAATACATAAGAAGAAAAGATTTAAATAATACGTTTAACCCAATTTTATGTATTTTTATTATATCTTAACAATATTTGTATTTTCATACAATACATTCAGTTTGACAGAACTTAAATGTCATAACTTGACACAATAAGTATGAAGTTAGTTAAAGAATATATAAAAATGTATTATTTTGAAAATAATTATCTATTTTATAAATATAAATAATGTGAAATAACATACCAAAATTTATAAACTGATACATTTTTATATTGCCAAAAAAAACATTATATTGATGCTTTCTGTTGCTATGTTCATTTATATATTTATGAAGCTGAATTATATATGTATATATCTACAACTATTGTTATTGTTATTAATAATTTATTTTTTATTATAAATATCAATTTAAATGATTATAAAAGTATAATAAATACAATTTGAAGTTATTTTGAAATTTAAGTGCTACTCTAGCGCCATCTGTTGAGGCATATATGAACTACTCACACATAACTGAAAATTTATATGCCTGTTAGTTGTAGATAAAGTGACCAATTTTTATACGTTCTTTTGCATTATTTCTTAATGAAAACATGAATTTTCGTGCAGTACAATCACATACAAGTTCGACTAAGAGCAGATGCCATCAGCTGATAATCAGACGAACTACTCGGTGAATATTTGGTTTGAAAAGGTGTTTATTATTTCATACATCAGTTACAAATGGATAAATGGATAAATACTTTGTTTATGTAAACGTTTACATCTGAGAAATCATCTCATTTCATTATAAAATACTACAGAATTTTGAAAAATGTAATTTCTATTGTAATCAAATGTTTTCATCAGAAATGTTACAAAATGCGTAAAGAAAGAGTAAATTGCAATTAACAAAAGTTTATTAAAGTCCAGATACATCATTTATTTATATAGTAATTATTGTACATTAAATTGTTAAACAATTTCCTCCAAAACTGTATGAAATAAAGGCTTGTCAGTTTTTCCACGTAATCAGACAAAATCTATAGTCTAACTATCTAAAATATGTATAAATTAGATTTAAAAAGTATTTATATATAAGGGAAGAATACTGTACAGTATGAATTTACCTTTGGAAGTGTTTGAATAGTAATCAAATATAGTTTTTTAAACGTCAGAGTATAAATCAATTTTGAAATGCAGTTTTGTTGATTAAATAATCCATTCTGGAATATTCTTTAGTTTTACTATTACTTATTTTTATAATTATTGCCTAATAGATTGTTTGAGTTTATAAAAAATTCCATATTAGAGTATCTGAGTACGTGAAGGTTATAGTCTCATCTAAAAAATAAAATATTTAACTAATAATATATAAATATTTATATTCTATATAAAAGTACCTGTATTAGAGATGATTTCTTATTAAATTTCGTACAATATTTCATTATACATTTTAGTAAATATGACATTTTTCACTTAGTTGTCTCCAACTCATTTTTTGATTGACTGACCAAACGTCAAATGTCATAAAATTAAATATTTTATATACGCCACACGTAACATTCAGTGTATTTGTATATATTTCGCTCACTATTATAATGTATAAAAATATAATTACCTTTACAATATCTCTTTTCATTTTCAAAATAAATCAAGTAAAAGTTTCATATTGAATTGTCAAAAATGACGGATGGCACAGTAATTCTTTTTAAATTTAAACCTGGCATCTAGGATATTTTTTTCAGTTTTGTTCCAGTTTTCCTTTTTCGGTTAGTTTTCGATTTTTTACAAAAAAACTATGCACGGTAAAAATATGAGACACCCAAAAGCGATTGGTCCTCAATAAACCACATCTAATAAAATAATATTAAAATTATTCCATGAATGGTTTGACCTGTACCCGTGAGCAAAATTTTTGCGATGCTCGAGATGAATCCAAATATAGATATATAGTGAATCTATCAAAATAGTATATGACTAGCGAATTCTCGGCTTCGCCGAGCATTCCCTAGAGCTCCGCTGTCAGTGTAAAAAGCAAATGCCGATCGACATGAAACAGTTTTTTTTATATCTGCACGTCAGCCCTCACCGAGACCTTTCATTAGATTTCAAACACGATATACTTTTATTAACTTTTGAAAAAAACAAAAGCCGGTCGACATGAACCATTTTTGTCAATTATGCACGTCAGTCCTTACCGAGACCTTTTATTTGACACCAAACATAACATACTTCTGATATTTTCTTTACATAAAACAAAAGCCGATCAACATGGAACATTTTTGTAATTCCTACAGGCTAGCCAACACCGAGAACTTTCATTTGATACCAAACACCACATACTTCTGACAACTATTTGCGAAAACAAAAGCCGATCGTCATGGAACATTTTTGTCAATTCTGCACGCTAGCCCTCAACGAGACCTTTCATTTGAGACCAAACTCGACATACTTCTAAAAACTTTTTGCAAAAAACAAAAGCCGATCAACATTAACCATTTTTGTTAATTCTGCACTCCAGTTATTATCGAAACCTTTCATTTAATACCAAACACCACACACTTGTGACAACTTTTTGCAAAAAACAAAAACCAATCGACATAGCACATTTTTGTCAATTCTGCACGCTAGCCCTCAACGAGACGTTTCATTTGGCACCAAACTCGACATACCTTTGAGAACTTATTGCAAAAAACAAAAACCGATCGACGTAGTACATTTTTGTCAATTCTGCACGCAAGCCCTCAACGAGACCTTTCATTTGAGACCAAACTCGACATACTTCTAAAAACTTTTTGCAAAAAACAAAAGCCGATCAACATTAACCATTTTTGTTAATTCTGCACACCAGTCCTTATCGAAACCTTTCATTTGATACCAAACACCATACACTTGTGACAACTTGTTGTAAAAAACAAAAGCCGATTGACATGGCACATTTTTGTCAATTCTACACGCTAGCTCTCAACGAGACGTTTCATTTGAGACCAAACTCGACGTACCTTTGAGAAAGTTCAGCAAAAAACAAAAGCCGATCAACATTGATCATTTTTGTTAATTTTACACGCCAGCCCTTATCGAGCCCTTTCATTTGATGCTAAACACCACATGCTTCTCACAACTTTTTCCAAACACAAAATATTTCTGACAACATTTTGCAAAAAACAAATTCTAATCTACGTAGAACATTTTTGTCATTCATGCACACCCGTCCACATTGTGTCGTTTCCTTAAAACCCAAGGACGACCTACTTCTAAGAACTTTTTACGAAAAACAAATGCAGATCGACATGACACATTTTTTTTGTCATTTCAAAACCGGCCCTTATGGTTTTCTTTCTTTTGATATGAAACAAAACAAAGTGTTTTAATTTAATTACGAACATTTGATTTTTATTTAGTTACTTAATAATTTGCAACACTGTTTGTATTAAAATAATGTAGTTAATTTTTAAATTTATAAATTACCATCGGCAATCCTAATATATAATAGCCACTGTCTTCAGTGAAATTCATTTAGGAATATTTGTTTTTTGTTTAGTAATTTCATCACACATTTGGCAACATTGACTTATATAATTCGAAACGTCAAAATTTAAAATAATTAAATGTGTTGTGTAATAAACTTAAAATAATGGTAAAACCTTTGCTCAGGACTATTATTCATGACACTGTTTTCAAATCTTTGATATCAATGTTCTATTAAAAGATACAATCATTTAAATTTCATAGACACATTGTCAAAAGTGACTGATAACTGCGTGATTCTTCTTAAAGATAGACATGGCCTCTGGGATCCATTGTTTCAAGGTACCAACTATGCACAGTTTTTGATTTTTTACACGAAAACCACTCACAGTAAAAATATGAGACCCCAAAAAGGCCCTATTCCACTTTAAACCACATCTAATAAAATAATATTAAAATTATTCGATGAATGGTTTGACCTGTACCCGTGAGCAAAATTTTTGCGATGCTCGAGATGATTTAAAATATATATATATAGATATATAGATAGTGAATCTATCAAAATAGTATATGACTAGCGAATTCTCGGCTACGCCGAGCATTCCCTAGAGCTCCGCTGTCAGTGCAAAATACAAATGCCGATCGACATGAAACAATTATTTCATATTTCCACGTCAGGCCTCACCGAGACCTTTCATTAGATTGCAAACACGATACACTTCTAATATTTTTTTGCAAAAAACAAAAGCCGGTCGACATGGAACATTTTTGTCAATTCTACACGCTAGCCCTCAACAAGACGATTCATTTGAGTCCAAACTCGACATAACTTTGAGAACTTTTTGCAGAAAACAAAAGCCGATCGGAATGGGCATTTTTGTCAATTCTGCACGCTAGCCCTCAACGAGACCTTTCATTTGAGGCCAAACTCGACATATTTTTGAGAAATTTTTGCAGAAAACAAAAGCCGATCGGAATGTAACATTTTTCTCAATTCTGCACGCTAGTAGATAATGAATCTATCAAAATAGTATATGATGTTTATATCGCTGAATTCAGAAAAAAATGCTCTATCGAATAACCTAAAAATAAACATATGTTCCCATCTAAAAAGTGAAAGTTGTGTCCCGTATTTTGAGAACCACAGGTCAAAAAAAGTTTTTTTTGCTCTTTGTATTAGTCTTGGAAAATGGTGGTTCTTTGCTAATTTAACCAACCTCGTAGCTCTTATAGTTCTCGAGATAGAAATGGTGGCACGCTTAAATGGAACATCCTGTATATGAACTACTCACACATAACTTATCAAATAATATCATATATTTAATATTGCAACTTTGGAAATTGATGAATTTTTTTCACACCCTTCTACGGGGGGTGCTACTATGTGTTAGACCTAGAAACATTTGTTGTAATGTATATTATTTATTTATAACACGTTCAAAGTGGCACGCGAGACCGTTTAGGAAATAAATAAAAATACATGTTGATAAATAAATGAAATTATAGAGATTTTAAATTTCCCGCGCTTAGGGATTTTGAGATACAACGGTTTAATCATCAAAATACATAAGAAGAAAAGACTTAAATAATACGTTTAACCCAATTTTATGTATTTTTATTATATCTTAACAATATTTGTATTTTCATACAATACATTCAGTTTGACAGAACTTAAATGTCATAACTTGCCACAATAAGTATGAAGTTAGTTAAAGAATATATAAAAATGTATTATTTTGAAAATAATTATCTATTTCATAAATATAAATAATGTGAAATAACATACCAAAATTTATAAACTGATACATTTTTATATTGCCAAAAAAAAACATGATTATATTCATGTTTTTGTGTTGCTATGTTCATTTATATATTTATGAAGCTGAATTATATATGTATTTATCTACAACTATTGTTATTGTTATTAATAATTTATTTTTTATTATAAATATCAATATAAATGATTATAAAAGTATAATAAATACAATTTGAATAGTTATTTTGGAATTTAAGTGATCCTGTGGCGCCATCTGTTGAGTTATATATGAACTACTCACACATAACTGAAAATTTATATGCCTGTTAGTTGTAGATAAAGTAACCAATTTTTATACGTTCTTTTGCATTATTTCTTAATGAAAACATGAATTTTCGTGCAGTACAATCACAGTCAAGTTCGACTAAGAGAATATGAATATTTGGTTTGAAAAGATGTTTATTGTTTCATACATCAGTTACAAATGAATAAATGGATAGATAATTTGTTTATCTACAACTATTGAAATATGGGTACATTATACGTGTGATACTACATATAATATACTACTCATATTACACAAGTGTAATATGAAATGTCATGATACACGCTACATTTTTCTGTAATAAATAGGGCATATAATTTAACACATAATATTTTATTAAACTGTTAACTTATTAATAACATATTTTTTATTATAAATATCAATATATATGCTTATAAAAGTATAATAAATACAATTTGAAAAGTTATTTTGACATTTAAGTGCTACTGTGGCACCATCTGTTAAGCTATATATGAACTACCCATACCTAACTGAATATTTAACAAATAATATCAGATTTTTTATATGCCTGATAGTTGTAGATAAAGTATAGTATTTGACTCGCATAATATGGCTACATTACACGCGGATGATTAAAATTACTCGCTACCGCTCGTATTTTTAATTACATCCTCGTGTAATATAGCCTACATATTATGCTTGTTAAATAATATACTATTATGTAAACATTTACATCTGAGAAATCATCTCATTTCATTATAAAATACTACAGAATTTTGAAAAATGTAATCTCTGTTGTAATCATATGTTTTCATCAGAAATGTCAAAAAAATGCGTAAATAAGGTGTAAAATGCAATTAATTAAAGTTTAATAAGGTCCAGATGCATCATTTATTTATATACTAATTATTTTACAATAAATTGTTAAACAATTCCCTCCAAAACGGTATGAAGCAAATGGTTTTCAGGTTTTCCACGTAATCAGACAAAATCCATTGTCTAGCTCTCTAAAATATGTATAAATTAGATAAAAAAGTATTTATAATAAGGGAAGAATACTGTACAGTATGTATTTACCTTTGCAAGTGTTTGAATAGTAATCAAATATCAATTTTTAAAAGTGAGATTGTAAATCGACTTTGAAATAGAGTTTTCTTGATTAAATAATCCATTCTGGAATAGTCTTGTGAATTTATTTTAAAGAATATATTATATTCTCATTCATTTTAACAATATTTGCCCAATAAATTGTTTTATTTAATTTAAAAATTCATCTTAGTGTATCTGAGTACGTGTAGGTTATAGTCTCATCTAAAAAATAAATTATTTAACGATTAATATATAAATATTTATATTCCATATGTAAGTACCTTGTAATAGAGATGATTTCGTACAATATTTCATTATACATTTTAGTAAAAATGTCATTTTTCAAGCAGATAACTCGGTCGTGTCTCCAACTCAAGTGTCAAATGCATCATTTTTGTTAAATTTTATAATATCGTGCAATTTTTCTAGTTTCATTTTAAAGGATACGTTATATTCCCACGTTTAATAATGTTTTTTATCCAACGAAATGCTTTATTTCATTTAAAATTCATCTCGATATGCCAGAGTTCATATACGTTAAAATAACTAAATAAAAATGAGAAAAAATTAGTATTAATATGCAAATATTTATATCATACCTTAAAGTACATGGTATTACTGATGATTTGTAATAATTTTCATACAATATCTCGCTGTAATTTTAGAAAAAATAGCCTTTTTCAGCGAGCTATCCGTCACTTGATGAGCCCCGGAAGCAACTGTCAAAATTGCCGGTTATACAAAACTTTGTATTTTAAAGTGTTTTAATTGAAAAGAAAATATATAGATAAATTAAGTTTTATAGTAATAGACATAATAATACAAACATTACCTTGTAATTCGCCGTATTTCTCAAGATTTATTCTTTTGAAATGTACCTGTAATGGTGGAATGCAGTTCTCAAACAAAAGTGAAAACGAACGTCAAAATGGAATTAATATTTTTATTTAAAATACATTTTTATTGAAATGTATATGTACGAATCATTAAACTATACTGATTTATAACAAAATATATTATATTTACAATTTATAATAGCCTATTTATATTTTTGGTAGCCTTACGTATGATAAAGGTCAGAAATCATAAATTTAAATATTTTAAATACACCACACTTAATATTCAGTGTATTTGTATATGTTTCGCTCACTATTATAATGTGTAAAAATATAATTACCTTTACAATATCTCTTTTCATTTTCAAAATAAATCAATTAAAAGTTTCATATTGAATTGTCAAAAATGACGGATGGCACAGTGATTCTTTTTAAATTTAAACCTGGTATCTAGGATATTTTTTTCAGTTTTGTTCCAGTTTTCATTTTGGGCTTAGTTTTCGATTTTTTACACAAAAACTATGCACGGTAAAAATATGGGACACCCTAAAGCGATTGGTCCTCATTAAATCGCATCTAATAAAATAATATTAAAATTATTACATGAATGGTTTGACCTGTACCCGTGAGCAAAGTTTTTACGATGCTCGAGATGAATCCAACTATATATATATAGAAATATAGAGAGTGAATCTATCAAAATAGTATATGACTAGCGAATTCTCGGCTACGCCGAGCATTCCCTAGAGCTCCGCTGTCAGTGCAAAATACAAATGCCGATCGACATGAAACAATTATTTCATATTTCCACGTCAGGCCTCACCGAGACCTTTCATTAGATTGCAAACACGATACACTTCTAATATTTTTTTGCAAAAAACAAAAGCCGGTCGACATGGAACATTTTTGTCAATTCTACACGCTAGCCCTCAACAAGACGATTCATTTGAGTCCAAACTCGACATAACTTTGAGAACTTTTTGCAGAAAACAAAAGCCGATCGGAATGGGCATTTTTGTCAATTCTGCACGCTAGCCCTCAACGAGACCTTTCATTTGAGGCCAAACTCGACATATTTTTGAGAAATTTTTGCAGAAAACAAAAGCCGATCGGAATGTAACATTTTTCTCAATTCTGCACGCTAGTAGATAATGAATCTATCAAAATAGTATATGATGTTTATATCGCTGAATTCAGAAAAAAATGCTCTATCGAATAACCTAAAAATAAACATATGTTCCCATCTAAAAAGTGAAAGTTGTGTCCCGTATTTTGAGAACCACAGGTCAAAAAAAGTTTTTTTTGCTCTTTGTATTAGTCTTGGAAAATGGTGGTTCTTTGCTAATTTAACCAACCTCGTAGCTCTTATAGTTCTCGAGATAGAAATGGTGGCACGCTTAAATGGAACATCCTGTATATGAACTACTCACACATAACTTATCAAATAATATCATATATTTAATATTGCAACTTTGGAAATTGATGAATTTTTTTCACACCCTTCTACGGGGGGTGCTACTATGTGTTAGACCTAGAAACATTTGTTGTAATGTATATTATTTATTTATAACACGTTCAAAGTGGCACGCGAGACCGTTTAGGAAATAAATAAAAATACATGTTGATAAATAAATGAAATTATAGAGATTTTAAATTTCCCGCGCTTAGGGATTTTGAGATACAACGGTTTAATCATCAAAATACATAAGAAGAAAAGACTTAAATAATACGTTTAACCCAATTTTATGTATTTTTATTATATCTTAACAATATTTGTATTTTCATACAATACATTCAGTTTGACAGAACTTAAATGTCATAACTTGCCACAATAAGTATGAAGTTAGTTAAAGAATATATAAAAATGTATTATTTTGAAAATAATTATCTATTTCATAAATATAAATAATGTGAAATAACATACCAAAATTTATAAACTGATACATTTTTATATTGCCAAAAAAAAACATGATTATATTCATGTTTTTGTGTTGCTATGTTCATTTATATATTTATGAAGCTGAATTATATATGTATTTATCTACAACTATTGTTATTGTTATTAATAATTTATTTTTTATTATAAATATCAATATAAATGATTATAAAAGTATAATAAATACAATTTGAATAGTTATTTTGGAATTTAAGTGATCCTGTGGCGCCATCTGTTGAGTTATATATGAACTACTCACACATAACTGAAAATTTATATGCCTGTTAGTTGTAGATAAAGTAACCAATTTTTATACGTTCTTTTGCATTATTTCTTAATGAAAACATGAATTTTCGTGCAGTACAATCACAGTCAAGTTCGACTAAGAGAATATGAATATTTGGTTTGAAAAGATGTTTATTGTTTCATACATCAGTTACAAATGAATAAATGGATAGATAATTTGTTTATCTACAACTATTGAAATATGGGTACATTATACGTGTGATACTACATATAATATACTACTCATATTACACAAGTGTAATATGAAATGTCATGATACACGCTACATTTTTCTGTAATAAATAGGGCATATAATTTAACACATAATATTTTATTAAACTGTTAACTTATTAATAACATATTTTTTATTATAAATATCAATATATATGCTTATAAAAGTATAATAAATACAATTTGAAAAGTTATTTTGACATTTAAGTGCTACTGTGGCACCATCTGTTAAGCTATATATGAACTACCCATACCTAACTGAATATTTAACAAATAATATCAGATTTTTTATATGCCTGATAGTTGTAGATAAAGTATAGTATTTGACTCGCATAATATGGCTACATTACACGCGGATGATTAAAATTACTCGCTACCGCTCGTATTTTTAATTACATCCTCGTGTAATATAGCCTACATATTATGCTTGTTAAATAATATACTATTATGTAAACATTTACATCTGAGAAATCATCTCATTTCATTATAAAATACTACAGAATTTTGAAAAATGTAATCTCTGTTGTAATCATATGTTTTCATCAGAAATGTCAAAAAAATGCGTAAATAAGGTGTAAAATGCAATTAATTAAAGTTTAATAAGGTCCAGATGCATCATTTATTTATATACTAATTATTTTACAATAAATTGTTAAACAATTCCCTCCAAAACGGTATGAAGCAAATGGTTTTCAGGTTTTCCACGTAATCAGACAAAATCCATTGTCTAGCTCTCTAAAATATGTATAAATTAGATAAAAAAGTATTTATAATAAGGGAAGAATACTGTACAGTATGTATTTACCTTTGCAAGTGTTTGAATAGTAATCAAATATCAATTTTTAAAAGTGAGATTGTAAATCGACTTTGAAATAGAGTTTTCTTGATTAAATAATCCATTCTGGAATAGTCTTGTGAATTTATTTTAAAGAATATATTATATTCTCATTCATTTTAACAATATTTGCCCAATAAATTGTTTTATTTAATTTAAAAATTCATCTTAGTGTATCTGAGTACGTGTAGGTTATAGTCTCATCTAAAAAATAAATTATTTAACGATTAATATATAAATATTTATATTCCATATGTAAGTACCTTGTAATAGAGATGATTTCGTACAATATTTCATTATACATTTTAGTAAAAATGTCATTTTTCAAGCAGATAACTCGGTCGTGTCTCCAACTCAAGTGTCAAATGCATCATTTTTGTTAAATTTTATAATATCGTGCAATTTTTCTAGTTTCATTTTAAAGGATACGTTATATTCCCACGTTTAATAATGTTTTTTATCCAACGAAATGCTTTATTTCATTTAAAATTCATCTCGATATGCCAGAGTTCATATACGTTAAAATAACTAAATAAAAATGAGAAAAAATTAGTATTAATATGCAAATATTTATATCATACCTTAAAGTACATGGTATTACTGATGATTTGTAATAATTTTCATACAATATCTCGCTGTAATTTTAGAAAAAATAGCCTTTTTCAGCGAGCTATCCGTCACTTGATGAGCCCCGGAAGCAACTGTCAAAATTGCCGGTTATACAAAACTTTGTATTTTAAAGTGTTTTAATTGAAAAGAAAATATATAGATAAATTAAGTTTTATAGTAATAGACATAATAATACAAACATTACCTTGTAATTCGCCGTATTTCTCAAGATTTATTCTTTTGAAATGTACCTGTAATGGTGGAATGCAGTTCTCAAACAAAAGTGAAAACGAACGTCAAAATGGAATTAATATTTTTATTTAAAATACATTTTTATTGAAATGTATATGTACGAATCATTAAACTATACTGATTTATAACAAAATATATTATATTTACAATTTATAATAGCCTATTTATATTTTTGGTAGCCTTACGTATGATAAAGGTCAGAAATCATAAATTTAAATATTTTAAATACACCACACTTAATATTCAGTGTATTTGTATATGTTTCGCTCACTATTATAATGTGTAAAAATATAATTACCTTTACAATATCTCTTTTCATTTTCAAAATAAATCAATTAAAAGTTTCATATTGAATTGTCAAAAATGACGGATGGCACAGTGATTCTTTTTAAATTTAAACCTGGTATCTAGGATATTTTTTTCAGTTTTGTTCCAGTTTTCATTTTGGGCTTAGTTTTCGATTTTTTACACAAAAACTATGCACGGTAAAAATATGGGACACCCTAAAGCGATTGGTCCTCATTAAATCGCATCTAATAAAATAATATTAAAATTATTACATGAATGGTTTGACCTGTACCCGTGAGCAAAGTTTTTACGATGCTCGAGATGAATCCAACTATATATATATAGAAATATAGAGAGTGAATCTATCAAAATAGTATATGATGTTTATATCGCTGAATTCAGAAAAAAATGCTTTATCGAATAACCTAAAAATAAACATATGTTCCCATCTAAAAAGAGAAAGTTGTGTCCCGTATTTTGAGAACCACAGGTCAAAAAAAAGTTTTTTCCAAAATCGTTAGCAAAATACATCATTATTCAACTTAAAACAGTGAGCAAAGTAGCATATTGAATCACAAGTGAGCAAAGTAAATAAATTTCTTCACAAGTAAGCAAAGTAAATAACATTAGTGAGCAAAATACACTTACTCTGAGCACAATGTTTATATGGGATTACAGACATTATAATACATTTTACATTAAATTACATTATATTTAATTATAATTTATAAACATAATTGTACTGTTGAGATTTTCATTATTAAATAAAAAAGTACAATGTTTTGTTTTTTTTTATAAATTTAAATTTTAAGATTGTGGAAAAAATTATGTTTAGCACACGTGAGCATGTCTTTTTCTCACTTGTCCAGTTGGCACACTCGCTTCGCTCTTGTGGCCAATTTCTGAGCCCGTGAAAAAAAGACATATTTTGCTCACTTGTACTAAAAATAGCTATTTTTGCTCTTTGTATTAGTCTTGTAAAATGGTGGTTCTTTGCTAATTTAACCAACCTCGTAGCTCTTATAGTTCTCGAGATAGAAATGGTGGCACGCTTAAATGGAACACCCTGTATATGAACTACTCACCCATAACTTATCAAATAATATCATATATTTAATATTCCAACTTTGGAAATTGATGAATTTTTTTCACACCCTTCTACGGGGGGTGCTACTATGTGTTAGACTTAGAAACATTTGTTGTAATGTATATTATTTATTTATAACACGTTCAAAGCGGCACGCGAGACCGTTTAGGAAATAAATAAAAATACATGTTGATAAATAAATGAAATTATAGAGATTTTAAATTTCCCGCGCTTAGAGATTTTGAGATACAATAGTTTAATCATCAAAATACATAAGAAGAAAAGATTTAAATAATACGTTTAACCCAATTTTATGTATTTTTATTATATCTTAACAATATTTGTATTTTCATACAATACATTCAGTTTGACAGAACTTAAATGTCATAACTTGACACAATAAGTATGAAGTTAGTTAAAGAATATATAAAAATGTATTATTTTGAAAATAATTATCTATTTTATAAATATAAATAATGTGAAATAACATACCAAAATTTATAAACTGATACATTTTTATATTGCCAAAAAAAACAAGATTATATTGATGCTTTCTGTTGCTATGTTCATTTATATATTTATGAAGCTGAATTATATATGTATTTATCTACAACTATTGTTATTGTTATTAATAATTTATTTTTTATTATAAATATCAATTTAAATGATTATAAAAGTATAATAAATACAATTTGAAGTTATTTTGAAATTTAAGTGCTACTCTAGCGCCATCTGTTGAGGCATATATGAACTACTCACACATAACTGAAAATTTATATGCCTGTTAGTTGTAGATAAAGTGACCAATTTTTATACGTTCTTTTGCATTATTTCTTAATGAAAACATGAATTTTCGTGTAGTACAATCACATACAAGTTCGACTAAGAGCAGATGCCATCAGCTGATAATCAGACGAACTACTCGGTGAATATTTGGTTTGAAAAGGTGTTTATTATTTCATACATCAGTTACAAATGGATAAATGGATAAATACTTTGTTTATGTAAACGTTTACATCTGAGAAATCATCTCATTTCATTATAAAATACTACAGAATTTTGAAAAATGTAATTTCTATTGTAATCAAATGTTTTCATCAGAAATGTTACAAAATGCGTAAAGAAAGAGTAAATTGCAATTAACAAAAGTTTATTAAAGTCCAGATACATCATTTATTTATATAGTAATTATTGTACATTAAATTGTTAAACAATTTCCTCCAAAACTGTATGAAATAAAGGCTTGTCAGTTTTTCCACGTAATCAGACAAAATCTATAGTCTAACTATCTAAAATATGTATAAATTAGATTTAAAAAGTATTTATATATAAGGGAAGAATTCTGTACAGTATGAATTTACCTTTGGAAGTGTTTGAATAGTAATCAAATATAGTTTTTTAAACGTCAGAGTATAAATCAATTTTGAAATGCAGTTTTCTTGATTAAATAATCCATTCTGGAATATTCTTTAGTTTTACTATTACTTATTTTTATAATTATTGCCCAATAGATTGTGTGAGTTTATAAAAAATTCCATATTAGAGTATCTGAGTACGTGAAGGTTATAGTCTCATCTAAAAAATAAAATATTTAACTAATAATATATAAATATTTATATTCTATATAAAAGTACCTGTATTAGAGATGATTTCTTATTAAATTTCGTACAATATTTCATTATACATTTTAGTAAATATGACATTTTTCACTTAGTTGTCTCCAACTCATTTTTTGATTGACTGACCAAACGTCAAATGTCATAAAATTAAATATTTAAAACACACCACACTTAACATTCAGTGTATTTGTATATATTTCGCTCACTATTATAATGTGTAAAAACATAATTACCTTTACAATATCTCTTTTCATTTTCAAAATAAATCAATTAAAAGTTTCATATTGAATTGTCAAAAATGACGGATGGCACAGTAATTCTTTTTAAATTTAAACCTGGCATCTAGGATATTTTTTTCAGTTTTGTTCCAGTTTTCCTTTTTCGGTTAGTTTTCGATTTTTTACACAAAAACTATGCACGGTAAAAATATGAGACACCCAAAAGCGATTGGTCCTCAATAAACCACATCTAATAAAATAATATTAAAATTATTCCATGAATGGTTTGACCTGTACCCGTGAGCAAAATTTTTGCGATGCTCGAGATGAATCCAAATATAGATATATAGTGAATCTACCAAAATAGTATATGACTAGCGAATTCTCGGCTACGCCGAGCATTCCCTAGAGCTCCGCTGTCAGTGCAAAAAACAAATGCCGATCGACATGAAACAATTATTTCATATTTCCACGTCAGGCCTCACTAAGACCTTTCATTAGATTGCAAACACGATATACTTCTAATATTTTTTTGCAAAAAACAAAAGCCGGTCAACATGGAACATTTTTGTCAATTCTACACGCTAGCCCTCAACAAGACGTTTCATTTGAGTCCAAACTCGACATAACTTTGAGAACTTTTTGCAGAAAACAAAAGCCGATCGGAATGGGACATTTTTGTCAATTCTGCACGCTAGCCCTCAACGAGACCTTTCATTTGAGACCAAACTCGACATACTTTTGAGAAATTTTTGCAGAAAACAAAAGCCGATCGGAATGTAACATTTTTCTCAATTCTGCACGCTAGTAGATAATGAATCTATCAAAATAGTATATGATGTTTATATCGCTGAATTCAGAAAAAAATGCTCTATCGAATAACCTAAAAATAAACATATGTTCCCATCTAAAAAGAGAAAGTTGTGTCCCGTATTTTGAGAACCACAGGTCAAAAAAAAGTTTTTTCCAAAATCGTTAGCAAAATACATCATTATTCAACTTAAAACAGTGAGCAAAGTAGCATATTGAATCACAAGTGAGCAAAGTAAATAAATTTCTTCACAAGTAAGCAAAGTAAATAACATTAGTGAGCAAAATACACTTACTCTGAGCACAATGTTTTCATGGGATTACAGACATTATAATACATTTTACATTAAATTACATTATATTTAATTATAATTTATAAACATAATTGTACTGTTGAGATTTTCATTATTAAATAAAAAAGTACAATGTTTTGTTTTTTTTTATAAATTTTATTTTAAGATTGTGGAAAAAATTATGTTTAGCACACGTGAGCATGTCTTTTTCTCACTTGTCCAGTTGGCACACTCGCTTCGCTCTTGTGGCCAATTTCTGAGCCCGTGAAAAAAAGACATATTTTGCTCACTTGTACTAAAAATAGCTATTTTTGCTCTTTGTATTAGTCTTGTAAAATGGTGGTTCTTTGCTAATTTAACCAACCTCGTAGCTCTTATAGTTCTCGAGATAGAAATGGTGGCACGCTTAAATGGAACACCCTGTATATGAACTACTCACACATAACTTATCAAATAATATCATATATTTAATATTCCAACTTTGGAAATTGATGAATTTTTTTCACACCCTTCTACGGGGGGTGCTACTATGTGTTAGACTTAGAAACATTTGTTGTAATGTATATTATTTATTTATAACACGTTCAAAGCGGCACGCGAGACCGTTTAGGAAATAAATAAAAATACATGTTGATAAATAAATGAAATTATAGAGATTTTAAATTTCCCGCGCTTAGAGATTTTGAGATACAATAGTTTAATCATCAAAATACATAAGTAGAAAAGATTTAAATAATACGTTTAACCCAATTTTATGTATTTTTATTATATCTTAACAATATTTTTGTTTTCATACAATACATTCAGTTTGACAGAACTTAAATGTCATAACTTGACACAATAAGTATGAAGTTAGTTAAAGAATATATAAAAATGTATTATTTTGAAAATAATTATCTATTTTATAAATATAAATAATGTGAAATAACATACCAAAATTTATAAACTGATACATTTTTATATTGCCAAAAAAAACAAGATTATATTGATGCTTTCTGTTGCTATGTTCATTTATATATTTATGAAGCTGAATTATATATGTATTTATCTACAACTATTGTTATTGTTATTAATAATTTATTTTTTATTATAAATATCAATTTAAATGATTATAAAAGTATAATAAATACAATTTGAAGTTATTTTGAAATTTAAGTGCTACTCTAGCGCCATCTGTTGAGGCATATATGAACTACTCACACATAACTGAAAATTTATATGCCTGTTAGTTGTAGATAAAGTGACCAATTTTTATACGTTCTTTTGCATTATTTCTTAATGAAAACATGAATTTTCGTGTAGTACAATCACATACAAGTTCGACTAAGAGCAGATGCCATCAGCTGATAATCAGACGAACTACTCGGTGAATATTTGGTTTGAAAAGGTGTTTATTATTTCATACATCAGTTACAAATGGATAAATGGATAAATACTTTGTTTATGTAAACGTTTACATCTGAGAAATCATCTCATTTCATTATAAAATACTACAGAATTTTGAAAAATGTAATTTCTATTGTAATCAAATGTTTTCATCAGAAATGTTACAAAATGCGTAAAGAAAGAGTAAATTGCAATTAACAAAAGTTTATTAAAGTCCAGATACATCATTTATTTATATAGTAATTATTGTACATTAAATTGTTAAACAATTTCCTCCAAAACTGTATGAAATAAAGGCTTGTCAGTTTTTCCACGTAATCAGACAAAATCTATAGTCTAACTATCTAAAATATGTATAAATTAGATTTAAAAAGTATTTATATATAAGGGAAGAATTCTGTACAGTATGAATTTACCTTTGGAAGTGTTTGAATAGTAATCAAATATAGTTTTTTAAACGTCAGAGTATAAATCAATTTTGAAATGCAGTTTTCTTGATTAAATAATCCATTCTGGAATATTCTTTAGTTTTACTATTACTTATTTTTATAATTATTGCCCAATAGATTGTGTGAGTTTATAAAAAATTCCATATTAGAGTATCTGAGTACGTGAAGGTTATAGTCTCATCTAAAAAATAAAATATTTAACTAATAATATATAAATATTTATATTCTATATAAAAGTACCTGTATTAGAGATGATTTCTTATTAAATTTCGTACAATATTTCATTATACATTTTAGTAAATATGACATTTTTCACTTAGTTGTCTCCAACTCATTTTTTGATTGACTGACCAAACGTCAAATGTCATAAAATTAAATATTTAAAACACACCACACTTAACATTCAGTGTATTTGTATATATTTCGCTCACTATTATAATGTGTAAAAACATAATTACCTTTACAATATCTCTTTTCATTTTCAAAATAAATCAATTAAAAGTTTCATATTGAATTGTCAAAAATGACGGATGGCACAGTAATTCTTTTTAAATTTAAACCTGGCATCTAGGATATTTTTTTCAGTTTTGTTCCAGTTTTCCTTTTTCGGTTAGTTTTCGATTTTTTACACAAAAACTATGCACGGTAAAAATATGAGACACCCAAAAGCGATTGGTCCTCAATAATCCACATCTAATAAAATAATATTAAAATTATTACATGAATGGTTTGACCTGTACCGGTGAGCAAACTTTTTACGATGCTCGAGATGAATCCAACTATATATAGAGATATATATAGTGAATCTACCAAAATAGTATATGATGTTTATATCGCTGAATTCAGAAAAAAATGCTCTATCGAATAACCTAAAAATAAACATATGTTCCCATCTAAAAAGAGAAAGTTGTGTCCCGTATTTTGAGAACCACAGGTCAAAAAAAAGTTTTTTTGCTCTTTGTATTAGTCTTGTAAAATGGTGGTTCTTTGCTAATTTAACCAACCTCGTAGCTCTTATAGTTCTCGAGATAGAAATGGTGGCACGCTTAAATGGAACACCCTGTATATGAACTACTCACACATAACTTATCAAATAATATCATATATTTAATATTCCAACTTTGGAAATTGATGAATTTTTTTCACACCCTACTACGGGGGGTGCTACTATGTGTTAGACCTAGAAACATTTGTTGTAATGTATATTATTTATTTATAACACGTTCAAAGCGGCACGCGAGACCGTTTAGGAAATAAATAAAAATACATGTTGATAAATAAATGAAATTATAGAGATTTTAAATTTCCCGCGCTTAGGGATTTTGAGATACAACGGTTTAATCATCAAAATACATAAGAAGAAAAGATTTAAATAATACGTTTAACCCAATTTTATGTATTTTTATTATATCTTAATAATATTTGTATTTTCATACAATACATTCAGTTTGACAGAACTTAAATGTCATAACTTGACACAATAAGTATGAAGTTAGTTAAAGAATATATAAAAATGTATTATTTTGAAAATAATTATCTATTTTATAAATATAAATAATGTGAAATAACATACCAAAATTTATAAACTGATACATTTTTATATTGCCAAAAAAAACAAGATTATATTCATGTTTTTGTGTTGCTATGTTCATTTATATATTTATGAAGCTGAATTATATATGTATTTATCTACAACTATTGTTATTGTTATTAATAATTTATTTTTTATTATAAATATCAATTTAAATGATTATAAAAGTATAATAAATACAATTTGAAGTTATTTTGAAATTTAAGTGCTGCTCTAGCGCCATCTGTTGAGGTATATATGAACTACTCACACATAACTGAAAATTTATATGCCTGTTAGTTGTAGATAAAGTGACCAATTTTTATACGTTCTTTTGCATTATTTCTTAATGAAAACATGAATTTTCGTGGAGTACAATCACATACAAGTTCGACTAAGAGCAGATGCCATCAGCTGATAATCAGACGAACTACTCGGTGAATATTTGGTTTGAAAAGGTGTTTATTGTTTCATACATCAGTTACAAATGGATAAATGGATAGATACTTTGTTTATGTAAACGTTTACATCTGAGAAATCATCTCATTTCATTATAAAATACTACAGAATTTTGAAAAATGTAATTTCTATTGTAATCAAATGTTTTCCTCAGAAATGTTAAAAAATGCGTAAAGAAATAGTAAATTGCAATTAAAAAAAGTCTAATAAAGTCCAGACACATTATTTATTTATATACTAATTATTGTACATTAAATTGTTAAACAATTTCCTCCAAAACTGTATGAAATAAAGGCTTGTCAGTTTTTCCACGTAATCAGACAAACTCTATAGTCTAACTATCTAAAATATGTATAAATCAGATTTAAAAGTATTTATATATAAGGGAAGAATACTGTACAGTATGAATTTACCTTTGGAAGTGTTTCAATAGTAATCAAATATAGTTTTTTAAACGTCAAATTGTAAATCAATTTTGAAATGTAGTTTTCTTGATTAAATAATCCATTCTGGAATATTCTTTAGTTTGCATTTAATAAAGAATATGTTTTACTATTACTTATTTTTATAATTATTGCCCAATAGATTGTTTGAGTTTATAAAAAATTCCATGTTAGAGTATCTGAGTACGTGTAGGTTATAGTCTCATCTAAAAAATAAAATATTTAACTATTAATATATAAACGTTTTTATCTAACAAATCATTTCATTCCATAACAAAATTCAATAGAATTTTTAAAAATCAAATCTTTGTTGTAATCAACTATTTTCATCTGAAATTTGATGAAAGAATACATAAAGAATGTATAAAATGCAGTTACTTACAATTTATTATAATCCAGATACATAATTTAAAATAATTATTGTACAATAAATTATTAAACATTTCTTCCAAGTGGGTATGAAGGAAAGGTTTGTCAGTATTTTTAAATAAATGTGTTTATGACTGAATACGACGCGGCTTGATTGATTTCCAGAATTTATTTTTTTGTCAATAGTATTATTATCCGTAATATTATCTTATTTCTTTTCTATAAATATATTCTTGTTTGGATATCTTAACCAATTAAAAACTATAACTGAAAAGAAAACATATAGATAAATTAAGTTTTATAGTAATACACATAATTATATAAATATTACCTTGTAATTCGCCGTATTTCTCAAGATTTCTCGTTCTAAAATATACCTGTAATGGCTGAATGCAGTTCTCAAACAACTGTCAAAATGGAATTAATTTATTTATTTAAAAAACGTTTTTATTGAATTAGATATATACAAATCATTAAAATATACCTAGTTATAACAAAATATATTACATTTACATTTTATTATAGTCTATTTAAAGAGATATTTATATAAAAGTCTCCACCGGTTGTGTGCCACTGGTTCATTTTCAAACTAAATTTCAATGTGAACAACAAAAATTTAGTAATTTTTGTTAGTCCAAAGTCAATCAACATTTTCAAATGAAAATTACACAAAAACTCGACGATGTTGGGCAAAACGCTCAAGACATATTTGATTCATGATTTTTTCTCAACTTTTTAACTATATATATGAGAATATGGGAGTTTCATTACACTTAAATGTAAAATAAAATAATAAATGTAGATAAATATTTTTTTGTAGCATAATTTTGTATGAATACAATAATGAAATAAAAAAATAAATTCCAAATATTATTAGATCTGATATAAATTCAAATTTACCTTTTATATAATAAATATAACCATACAAAGTTGAGTAGCATGTGCAAGTCGATGGCTGATTTCAAAATGGCAAAATCCAAAAAAGATTGCAGCTTAAATCTCTTCATTCTCGGCTTATTATCCATAACTAGGTGTGTCGTAGGAAGCTTTTACTACATGTCATCTCCTAGGGAGTTGAGCTGGGGTGGAGATTGCACCATACGGGCTATTTTTATATGGGAACCCGTAGTTTCGAACCATAGCTGATCAACCTAGACTTTAATGTTAATAAATTATGGGTTCAAATAAAATAAATTATATCTTACCTTTACATGGACTTTAAAAATACACATTCCCCATATATTGTTCACAGATTTTTTATTTATTTATTGAATGAATATGCATTGTTGATACAATGTTCTGCAAATCCTGAATTAATATTTTATTTGGGAATAAAAATTAAAGAACATATAAATTCAATAAACAAAAAAATATGAATTCAGAATTGTAGAACATTGTATCAACAATGCACATTCATCCGGTAGGGAATTTTCTGTATCATATCTAGCTGACAAAGGATTACGAATGAACTGACTGGAAGAGATTAGAAGAGCCGTTAATTCTAAGATAAACATTGCGAATGATCACATTGAACAAACCACTTCAATCCTACTTAACTTTTAATTGTATATAGTAATTATTGTGTAATAACTATGTGTTTTTTTTATCTATATTCAAAAATGTTCTACCAAGTGCCCACTACAATATCCATTTCAAGTAACTATAAGTATGTTTCGTTGCTGATTTATGGTATAGTTATAGTTAAGTTAACGTTAAATTAACAAAATTGCTGTCAATGGCATGTTACTCAGTTTTGAAAAACAACTACAAAATTGATATTTACTTGAATTGATTTTATATAAATATCTTTACTTCTTACTCTGAAAAGAAATTTTATAATATAACAGATAATTATTTGTTTGTTTTCCAAATTTTTCGGTACTTGTCTTTTATGGACCGTTTCTCATCAAATATGTTTTGTCAGCCATTTTAATAAATAGCTTTATGACTGGCGGCTGGAGTAGGGGTAAAAATAGACATATGCGCTGTGTGATATGACGCGCCTTGTTCAAATTCCAGATTTAAGTTTCTTCGCTGTATTTTCTTTATTATTGTTATTTATTACATTGTTTATTTTATTATAAATCTTACAAATTTTATTTAATTATTTAACTATTTGTGCTTTTGCTGGCATAACTGTTCGTACTCCACTGTTCTTTGGAAACGACTTTCATTGCTACTTATATTTCTTCTGTATTGATTTGTTATTGTCCATTCCTTGTTAATTGTATATTCCAAAAGGGTTGCTCATTTTTCGTTAATGTTTATGTTCAAAGATCTCTGTATTTCCAAATTTCATCTTGGAATTACTTTTAACCAATTCAATGATTTCAGCTAAAATTTAAATATATGTATAAATACAGCAAAAACATAATAAAAAACATACTTACGTTCCAGAATGCACTGTATCTTTCCTTTAAAATATATGTTAATTTATTAATTCTTTTCCTTTCTTCTACAAAATATAAAACTTGTACCACGAATTTTTGACGGCTCTAACATATGATAAACATGAAATGTCAAAAAAGAAATATTTTAAATACACCACATTTAACATTCAGTATATTTGTATATATTTCGCTCACTATTATAATATATTAAAACATAATTCAATTCATAATATCTCTTCACATTTTCCAAAAAAATCAAATAAAAGTTTCATATTGAATTGTCAAATTTGACGGATGAGAACCGTGATTCTTCTTAAATGTAGACATGGCCTCTGGGATCCATTGTTTCAATGTACCAATTTTACTCAGTTTTTATTTTTTTAAACAAAAACCACTCACAGTAAAAATATGAGACCCCCAAAAGGCACTCCGGTACAATAGACACTACAACTTGAGAAAAAAATTACAGCAATTACTTAAATGGACCAGGAGTTTAAGCTGGACACAGGATCGGTGATCGTCGAGATGAATCCAAATATATATAGATAGTGAATCTACCAAAATAGTATATGACTAGCGAATTCTCGGCTACGCCGAGCATTCCCTAGAGCTCCGCTGTCAGTGCAAAAAACAAATGCCGATCGACATGAAACAATTATTTCATATTTCCACGTCTGGCCTCACTAAGACCTTTCATTAGATTGCAAACACGATATACTTCTAATATTTTTTTGCAAAAAACAAAAGCCGGTCGACATGGAACATTTTTGTCAATTCTACACGCTAGCCCTCAACAAGACGTTTCATTTGAGTCCAAACTCGACATAACTTTGAGAACTTTTTGCAGAAAACAAAAGCCGATCGGAATGGGACATTATTGTCAATTCTGCACGCTAGCCCTCAACGAGACCTTTCATTTGAGACCAAACTCGACATACTTTTGAGAAATTTTTGCAGAAAACAAAAGCCGATCGGAATGTAACATTTTTCTCAATTCTGCACGCTAGTAGATAATGAATCTATCAAAATAGTATATGATGTTTATATCGCTGAATTCAGAAAAAAATGCTCTATCGAATAACCTAAAAATAAACATATGTTCCCATCTAAAAAGAGAAAGTTGTGTCCCGTATTTTGAGAACCACAGGTCAAAAAAAAGTTTTTTTTGCTCTTTGTATTAGTCTTGTAAAATAGTGGTTCTTTGCTAATTTAACCAATCTCGTAGCTCTTATAGTTCTCGAGATAGAAATGGTGGCACGCTTAAATGGAACATCCTGTATATGATCTACTCACACATAACTTATCAAATAATATCATATATTTAATATTCCAACTTTGGAAATTGATGAATTTTTTTCACACCCTTCTACGGGGGGTGCTACTATGTGTTAGACCTAGAAACATTTGTTGTAATGTATATTATTTATTTATAACACGTTCAAAGCGGCACGCGAGACCGTTTAGGAAATAAATAAAAATACATGTTGATAAATAAATGAAATTATAGAGATTTTAAATTTCCCGCGCTTAGGAATTTTGAGATACAACGGTTTAATCATCAAAATACATAAGAAGAAAAGATTTAAATAATACGTTTAACCCAATTTTATGTATTTTTATTATATCTTAACAATATTTGTATTTTCATACAATACATTCAGTTTGACAGAACTTAAATGTCATAACTTGACACAATAAGTATGAAGTTAGTTATAGAATATATAAAAATGTATTATTTTGAAAATAATTATCTATTTTATAAATATAAATAATGTGAAATAACATACCAAAATTTATATACTGATACAATTTTATATTGCCAAAAAAAACATGATTATATTCATGTTTTTGTGTTGCTATGTTCATTTATATATTTATGAAGCTGAATTATATATGTATTTATCTACAACTATTGTTATTGTTATTAATAATTTATTTTTTATTATAAATATCAATATAAATGATTATAAAAGTATAATAAATACAATTTGAATAGTTATTTTGGAATTTAAGCGATCCTGTGGCGCCATCTGTTGAGATATATATGAACTACTCGCACATAACTGAAAATTTATATGCCTGTTAGTTGTAGATAAAGTAACCAATTTTTATACGTTCTTTTGCTTTATTTCTTAATGAAAACATGAATTTTCGTGCAGTACAATCACAGTCAAGTTCGACTAAGAGAATATAAATATTTGGTTTGAAAAGATGTTTATTGTTTCATACATCAGTTACAAATGGATAAATGGATAGATAATTTGTTTATCTACAACTATTGAAATATGGGTACATTATACGTGTGATACTACATATAATATACTACTCATATTACACAAGTGTAATATGAAAAGTTATATTACACGCTATACTTTTCTGTAATAAATAGAGCATGTAATGTAACATATAACATTTTAATAAACTGTTAATTTATAAATAATATATTTTTTATCATAAATATCAATATAAATGATTATAAAAGTATAATAAATACAATTTGAATAGTTATTTTGACATTTAAGTGCTACTGTGGCGCCATCTGTTAAGCTATATATGAACTACTCACATCTAACTGAATATTTAACAAATAATATCAGATTTTTTATATGCCTGTTAGTTGTAGATAAAGTATAGTATTTGACTCGCATAATATGGCTACATTACACGCGGATGATTAAAAATACTCGCTACCGCTCGTATTTTTAATTACATCCTCGTGTAATATAGCCTACATATTATGCTTGTTAAATAATATACTATTATGTAAACGTTTACATCTGAGAAATCATCTCATTTCATTATAAAATACTACAGAATTTTGAAAAATGTAATCTTTATTGTAATCAAATTTTTTCATCAGAAATGTTAAAAAATGCGTATAAAGAAAGAGTAAATTGCAATTAATAAAAGTTTAATAAAGTCCAGATACATCTTTATTTATATACTAATTATTTTACAATAAATTGTTAAACAATTCCCTCCAAAACTGTATGAAATAAAGGCTTGTCAATTTTGTCCACGTAATCAGACAAAATCTATAGTCTAACTATCTAAAATATTTATAAATTAGATTTAAAAAGTATTTATATATAAGGGAAGAATACTGTACAGTATGAATTTACCTTTGGAAGTGTTTGAATAGTAATCAAATATAGTTTTTTAAACGTCAGAGTGTAAATCAATTTTGAAATGCAGTTTTCTTGATTAAATAATCCATTCTGGAATATTCTTTAGTTTGCATTTAATAAAGAATATGTTTTACTATTACTTATTTTTATAATTATTACCCAATAGATTGTTTTAGTTTATTAAAAAATCCATGTTAGTGTATCTGAGTACGTGTAGGTTATAGTCTCATCTAAAAAATAAAATATTTAACTATTAATATATAAATATTTATATTCTATATAAGTACCTGTATTGGAGATGATTTCTTATTAAATTTCGTACAATATTTCATTATACATTTTAGTAAATATGACATTTTTCACTTAGTTTTCTCCAACTCAAGTGTCAAATGAACCATTTTTGTTAAATTTTATAATATCGTGCAATTTTTCTGGTTTCATTTTCAAGGATACATTATAATAATGATTTTCATCCAACGAATTGCCTTATTATAGAAAACGCATTTCTCGATTAATATTTGGTTGCAGAAAGTGTTTATTGTTTGAAATATCAATGATAAATAAATAATTGGATAGATACGTTGTTTTTATAAACGTTTTTATCTAACAAATCATTTCATTCCATAACAAAATTCAATAGAATTTTAAAAATCAAATCTTTGTTGTAATCAACTACTTTCATCTGAAATTTGATGAAAGAATACATAAAGAATGTATAAAATGCAGTTACTTACAGTTTATTATAATCCAGATACATCATTTAAAATAATTATTGTACAATAAATTATTAAACATTTCTTCCAAGTGGGTATGAAGGAAAGGTTTGTCAGTATTTTTAAATAAATGTGTTTATGACTGAATACGACGCGGCTTGATTGATTTCCAGAATTTATTTTTTTGTCAATAGTATTATTATCCGTAATATTATCTTATTTCTTTTCTATAAATATATTCTTGTTTGGATATCTTAACCAATTAAAAACTATAACTGAAATGAAAACACATATCTAAATACAGCCAAGAATATACAAAATTACATACTTACATTACAGAAAGTAGTGTAATTTTACTTTTAAACTAATTTTACTATATATTTCTCCAAGCAAATACAAGACTTGCATTATGATTGTTTGATTATATTGTAAATAAGGTTTGCCGTAAATTATTATGTACAATGCACTTTTATGATAATCAGTTACATTTCAGTAGTGTTATTGTCAGTAATTTTATGTTATTTCTCTTCTATAAATGTACTCTTGTTTGGGTAACCAATTAAAAATTGTAACTGAAATGAAAATACATATTTAAATACAGTGAAACAAATTTAAAATGATATACTTACATCACAAAGTGTATTGTACATATTCTTTTAAACATAGATTACTTTTATTTCTGTATATTTGTCTTTGAAAATATAAAACTTGTACCACGAATTTTTGACGGCTCTAACATATGATAAACGTGAAATGTCAAAAAAGAAATATTTTAAGTACACCACATTTAACATTCAGTATATTTGTATATATTTCGCTCACTATTATAGTATATGAAAACATAATTCAATTCATAATATCTCTTCACATTTTCCAAAAAAATCAAATAAAAGTTTCATATTGAATTGTCAAATTTGACGGATGAGAACCGTGATTCTTCTTAAATGTAGACATGGCCTCTGGGATCCATTGTTTCAATGTACCAATTTTACTCAGTTTTTATTTTTTTAAACAAAAACCACTCACAGTAAAAATATGAGACCCCCAAAAGGCACTCCGGTACAATAGACACTACAACTTGAGAAAAAAATTACAGCAATTACTTAAATGGACCAGGAGTTTAAGCTGGACACAGGATCGGTGATCGTCGAGATGAATCCAAATATATATAGATAGTGAATCTACCAAAATAGTATATGATTTCAGTATCATATTGGTAAAAACCATGTCCTTTCAGTTATCATTTAACTACAGATAACTTTAACAATATAAAGTTGATAAACTATTATTTATTTGAATCATTCTGAAATTCTCTAAAATTTTGTGTTATTACAACACATCAGTTCAAATATTCCTTAATAAAATACGTACTAAATAAATAGGATATTCGATTTTAACTAATATAAAGTTACCTATGTCACGCTAATACAGGTGACACAATATAATATTTGCAGATGGTACTGTTAATTTAAATAAATATGTAACATAACAGAGAATATAATGTTTTTGTTTATATTTTGAAATGCACCAAAGTACTAAAGGGATTATCCGCACGCCCATGGACTCCACGTCTCGGCGCTAAAGCCAGATGGCCAAACCACTTGAAAGGGATAGACTGCAAGACGCTGAACCTGTACCTGCAGGGTTGATATTTAGATTCTAGAAGGATCTGGATCGTGGTGGTGAGGGAAGATGCTACCCCCGAAACGCCCTCATTCTGAAGGAGAGAAGAGGGATATTTTTGTATATAACCCGAGTCCAAAGCTGTACTCGAGGAGTCTGATCCAGGACTCCCTTATACTTGGCGTGTCCGAGGTAAGTCCTCCTGGTCTCTCGAACTCCAAACTTTTCCTACTGACTTTGTTCAATGGCTCTGCCAGGAATAAGTCAGCACCTTTCCTACTGACTTTGTTCAATGGCTCTGCCAGGAATAAGTCAGCACCTGTCCCACTGACTTTGTTCAATGGCTCTGCCAGGAATAAGTCAGCACCTTTCCCACTGACTTTGTTCAATGGCTCTGCCAGGAATAAGTCAGCACCTTTCCTACTGACTTTGTTCAATGGCTCTGCCAGGAATAAGTCAGTACCTTTCCCACTGACTTTGTTCAATGGCTCTGCCAGGAATAAGTCAGCACCTTTCCTACTGACTTTGTTCAATGGCTCTGCCAGGAATAAGTCAGCACCTTCCACTTTGACCTTATATCAAAAATTACTTCGGACACACTATTTATTTGATTTTACTATATTAATTATAGTTGTCACAATGATATCATATTATCTTATTAAATATAACCGATCTAATATTGGTTGTCTAAAAATTGTAATTTGCGAGACTTTGAGCTCTGCACAAAATCTCAAGCTCAAGAATGTGCCGTATCAATACGAACGAACGTTCACTTGGGTATAAATAAACAATACACAACCGTGATGCGGCACCGGCACCACGAGGAGCGTGCGACCACTCAGTGGTAATCGCTTTAGACTCGCCAGCTCAGCTGGGTGTCTACCCCAAAACAACGGCCCTCAGGCAATGCCGAGCGCCCCCAGAAACAAAAAATATCAGAGCAACGGCATGCCGACTCTGAACCAAATAATAAAAACCCACGCAAACCAACACGCCCACACTTACAATTGTCAATGACTTCCAATATCAGTTTGGGCGCAAAGACTCAATTTTACCATAAATTATTGTAATAAATTATTAGGACAATTCTTTATGAATCGAATGCAATATTTTTATATGATTGTTAAATGTTCAAAATTGTCTCTCTACTTGAGGTTTTGGCTGTGGTTTCCCTCAGGTTCATAAGGTGAATACCAGAGAGCGTAATATCCCACGGCACTTTCCGATTTTATTTAATTATAATAAATGCACAAGTCAGATATTTTGTCTGTCTTTTGGAGTGAATATCATTCTTTTATTTTATCAAATACCTGTCCCGATTCCTCCACTCTTAACAGCTACTCTGTATTACGACAATGAAGGGTTACTTATTTAAATAAACACAACGTAGGGTTAAGTTAAACCTTCCACGAGACGATCTTTGGCTAATTTATGAATGTGTGCGGAATAGGTAAGTAACGTACTGTTACAATATTGTTTAAAACGTTTAAAAATCTTACATTCAATAGTTCTGCTTTCAAATCGCGAATGAAATCATCTTCCGAAAAATGTTCAGAACAAACATGACAGGCATCTGAATTCCACTTTCCATCTCTTTTGCAGCGTTTAATCCATTGTTTTCGTGCCATTTGTTTGTTGGAAAGCGGTGGTACGAAATTTGCTTTGACAATTTTTTTGTTTTAACCAAACTATTGGTACAAGTTGCAACAGTACATCGTGTTCCTGGCGTCTTTAATAATAATAATCAAATATTTTTAATTGAGTAGTTATATAACAATAGAAAACTATTTAATTTACCTCAAATTATATTATTTAATGTCAAATTTAGTTTTATATTAATAAAAGTAAATCAACCCTATATGGCTGTCACAAGTCTTGGGTCTAGGACTGACGTCACGTTATCCCTACCATTACCCCCACCATCGAATACATTTCTTTTATGCGAATGAGACAACCTTCTATATTTACAAACCTTGGGTCTTGACGTCCGTTGTCACCGTAAATTAGGATTGCGCATGCTCACATAAATGATTTTTAGTCATACCAACCAAGAAATATTTTGACGTTTATTTTATAGGTTATAATTTAAGTATAATACATAAAATAATATTTTTCTTCAAACGTCATAAAAGTGACATCTTCTGTGACGTGATTGACAAGGTTGAAGTTTAATTTCTATGCCAACGTAATATAATTTTTTATTCTAGCCGCCGTATAATATTGTCGCTGCCGTATAACATTGTCGCCGCCGTATAGCCAATAAGAAGCGCCTTATAATATTGTCGCCGCCGTATAGCCAATAAGAAGTAACTTGTACAATAGAAATCTGTAATATCGCCCTAAATGTCACTATAAAAACTAGATAACCTAAGAATAAAGTTACTAAAAATTATGAATAACTGACAGGTAACCTACATATTAAACGTCAAATAGTAATTTATTTTTTAAAATTTCTAAGTTTGAAGAAAAAATAGCATGTGTTATTCAGAGTAAAAGTGTCTTTGTGTGCCTCGCATGCAATTGTCCGACTCGCTTCGCTCGTCGTGCAAACTTCCATGCTCGCCACACAAAGTATCACTTTTACTCTTAATAACACAATATACTATTAAGTATGAAGCCAATTCATGTAGCTTATATTTATTTGTTATTAAAGCGGCGTAAAAAAAACTAAATTGCAACACAAAAGGCGCTGGTGTTCGCCCTTTAATAAATAATAGAAAACACCAAGGAGAATTTTACAATTTACATGTTGAAATGAAGTTGAAAGATTTCGAATCCTTGTTTAATTTTTATCGAATGACTCCTGAAATATTTGAGGATATATTACATTTAATCGGACCTGGAATAACCAAAGAATGGGTCGTAAGAGAACCTATCTCAGCTAGTGAAAGACTTTCACTTACTTTAAGGTAATTATTAATGAGTTTAAATTTAACTACATTTTAAGAAGTAATATAATTTGTAACTCTTGCAGGTACTTGGCATCAGGTGACAGTATGAAATCTTTAATGTATTTATACAGAATTGGTGCCAGTACTATTTGTTATATTATTAAAGAGGTTTGAGAAGAATTGTGGGATAAATTAGCACCATTAGTTTTGCCATTGCCAACAGAGATTGATTGGGAAAAGAAAGCATCGGATTTCAATCGACTATGGAATTTCCCTAATTGTTGTGCAGCTATAGATGGCAAACATATAGTATTGCAAGCTCCTGCAAATACTGGTTCATTATATTATAACTACAAAGGCACTTTCAGTATTATTTTGTTAGCTTTGTGCGATGCAAACTATGTTTTTAGTGTAGTAGATATTGGTGCTCCTGGGAGACATAGTGATGGTGGTGTTTTCAGCTCGTCGGAAATGGGAAAAGCTCTAGAATCTGATACATTTGGTTTATCTGCTGATGCTAATTTGCCAAATACTTCGATAAAAGTACCATATATAGCAGTAGGTGACGAAGCGTTCCCTTTAAAATTATTCTTATTGAGACCATATCCTGGTAAATTTTTAAACAATGACAAGACAATTTTTAACTATAGACTCAGTCGGGCAAGAAGAACGATTGAAAACAGTTTTGGAATATTAGTAAGTCGGATGAGAATATTGAGAAAACCTATTATTGCAACAGTTCCTACAGCTACTGCTATTATTAAGGCAGTCGTAGTTTTCCATAATTATTTACAATCTTTTGATATTGCTAAACCACCATCTGCCAGAACTTATTGTCCAATAAGATATGCTGACTATAAAGATTTAAATGGTGTTTTACAACCAGGTAACTAATAACCAAATTTATTTTCAACATAGGTTTCATTTTATTATTTATAGGTTTATGGAGAAGTGAAATTAATGAATTACCAGGAACAGGGCAATTTGTAGCAAATCGTTATTCTAATGCTGCTGGACAATTAAGAGAAACATTTACTAAATATTTTATGACTAGTACTGGTTGTATACCTTGGCAATGGAATAAATTACCAAATGTACATTAAATTATTTTTATTAATAAAAATATAACATAAGTTTCATTCAAAAATCTAAATAATTTTTACTTATAAAAATAAAACAAAAATATTATTCCCATAGTCAACATGTTTATAAATTAAATTATTTGATAATATAATATGAGGTGTGTTCAGAAAGTAACGGGAATCGTTATATAGAAGTTACAAAATTCCCGTTATTTTCTGAACACACCTCGTATTTTGTATTATAGTCCAAAAGGTGGTCATCAAGAATAAGTACAAAAATATATTTTATCAACACTAGGATACTAGTTAAACAATAAACCGTTGGTCTGGCAGTTTGTAATTGACCATTTTTTATTTTTTTTTTGTTTTGTAAAATTGATATACAAAATGTCAGAGACATGTCATTTTTGGCACTTTACTGTCATTAATTAATTTATTTTTTATATAATTCTTTCTAAGGTTACCATTAGTTAGTAATTTTAAATTGTAGCTAGATAACAAGTTAATGACAATTGATGTCAAAAATGACATATCTCCAACATTTGGTATATCAATTTTAAAAACAAAAAAAATCTTAAATTTAAAAAATGAAAAAAATCGGTCAAACTTCAGAATCTTAGATCAACGGTTTATTGTTTAACGCATACCCTAGTATTGATAAATAGTATATTATTTAACAAGCATAATATGTAGGGTATATTACACGAGGATGTAATTAAAAATACGAGCGGTAGCGAGTATTTTTAATCAACCGAGTGTAATGTAGCCATATTATGCGAGTCAAATACTATACTTTATCTACAACTATCAGGCATATAAAAAATCTGATATTATTTGTTAAATATTCAGTTAGGTGTGGGTATTTCATATATAGCTTAACAGATGGCGCCACAATAGCACTTAAATGTCAAAATAACTATTCAAATTGTATTTATTATACTTTTATAATCATTTATATTGATATTTATAATAAAAACTATATTAATAATAAATTAACACTTTATTAAAATGTTATGTGTTATATTATATGCTCTATTTATTACAGAAAAGTGTAGTGTATAATACAACGTTTCATATTACACTTGTGTAATATGAGTAGTATATTATATGTAGTATCACACGTATAATGTACCCATATTTCAATAGTTGTAGATAAATATATTTTTTGTTCTTATACCCGATGACCATCCTTTTGCGACGGTCAGCGCTGGGAGTATTACTGAGTAATTAATTAATTAATCGAATTCAATATCGGCGCAGGCTTCTAAAATTTAAATTTTTAATTTTCTTGCTTTTTGCCGGGAGATCTTTTTAAATGTCGGTACTAAAGATAAACAAAAATGTTTATCTTCATCTTCTGTTTCATCTTTTTCTAAAATATTAATAATTTTTTTCTCAAATTTGTCAGCAGCTTCTATTTCCTTTCATTGTTTGCCAATGTTGTTGCTCCTTTTTTCTTGCGTTCTGAAAAGTAGGTTTATATTTTATTTCCAGATGTCTCTTTATTTTCTGAACATAGGAAATTCAATTCTATTGTATTTATTTTGTTTTTTATTCTTCATTAACCTTCAACAGGTAGATATTTCCGAATAAAAATTTTAACATTGAATTTTCTATGTTGAAAGTTCAAAGATAAACACTCGGCATATGTATTTACTTTGGTTTGTAATAATAGGAGATAATAATGATTCAGATAATTCTGAGTCATTGGTTTCGTTTAAATTTATGTCCTGCTGCAAAATTTCTTCAATATCTAGTTCTTGAGTTTCTTCAGCTTATTCATTTGATGTCATGTTAATATTTGTAAAGGTACTAAAATAGATAAATTTTATTGTGGAAGGATATTAAAATTAAAAAAACGTTACATAACCATACAACCGGCTGTTCGGGTTTGGAAGAAATATCTGAATTTAGATTGGTAACAGTACTGAAATAGTTTGATATTATTTAGAGAGTATGACAAAAGAAAATGATGCTTTACGTTACCGTACGGTAGGTCGTTCAAGGAACCACAATAATGGAAGCAATTCCCAAGTTTTTTTCTTTGACAGTACCCCTGAGCCACTTTTTGGCTTCAGAGCATTTTTTTTCTCGTTGGTACCTGTCACGAATACTAGTCCATTTGATTTGTGCAGTTGGTCCTAAAAATTACACATTAGAAGAATAATTTATGCTACTGTTGATTTTACTAACCATCTAATCCCAGAACAGAGCCAATTTCCACCCATATTTTGATTTTTAAGACAACATTTTTATTATCTCGATGCCTTGGATTATAAAGGGATGATTTTGAACTTCACTTATCAACATTTCCTGTATATTGTCCATTCCGTAAGAAATAATGGAAACAAATAAACACAAATAACAAATATAACCTGCAAGCAGGATAAACAAACAACCAGTATTTGTAGGAATTTTTAAATTTTGTATTATGTCACTAGAAACGCTGACGGCTCATGTGAAATACCTAATGATTTTAGTTATCGTGACGGCCGCTACGTCCGCTATTTCGACGGCGTTGACGGCTCATGTGAATCTAGCTTAACCTCTATAAAATGCGGCGCAATGATGTGTTTGACCAAAATACTCATACATTTATTTTTTCTAGATATTACGTTCTTGTGAGATTTTGTATTCTTGAATTTTCTTTGTTCCAAATCCTATCATTTTGCACATTTAGTTCCATTTTCAAACCAAAACAGTAATCGTTTGTCAAATAAATGCGACACAACATGTTTATGTTATTAATAAATAAATTACAAAATAATTGTTTCCTCATCCCCGTATTCCAGTATTTAGTGAGAGTGAATTTTATAAAATTTGTATTTTTATTTTTTAATATCCGGAACACGTCAGTTTTGCTTTTAGCCAGATTCAACAGACAATTTTCGGAGACTCACAGTTGGATTTAATTCACCCATAGCCAAAATATGTTCTTCTTTTTCTCCGTTATTATGCTGCATATCCTCGTTTTCTCTATGGCTGTGTCTTGTTCCATGTGCAGCACAAGCGGTTTTTTTTTCAAATTTTGAAAACAAAAATTCAGGCAATTTTTCACGGCGGTACCATTTATTATTCATTCTCGTGAAGCATTCAAATATTTGTCGTACACTTCGCATTCTATAATACATAATTAATTATGTTTGCTCTATCGTCTTCACGTAATTTATTCATAATAAATGTCTATAAGTATGATAGATGTCAATATTGAGTAGAACAATCAGAACAATTGCGAAAGGTAATTAAATTATAATTTTATTGTAGTATCTCAGATCTTACACATGTGCTATGCTTAGCATAATTTTAATCTCAATTTTGTTCGTAATTGGACATTTGTTCATAAAAATTTCTGGATTAATTCTGTTGATAGAGTATTTGTTAATAAATTTATTTACTGTATTGTATCATATTTCTTTAAAATTTATTAATTTTAATTATTTCTTATTAAGCATCTTACAAAACATAGTAATAATTTTGTAGGTACGAACATAAAAAATAGAAAGAAAAAAAGTTTTAACTAGGAATCGAACGAGAACCTCTGAATCTGTAACCCGTTACTCTCACCTCATAACCGCGATTTGACAGATATGAACGATGCGTGTAGAGAGCACTAAAAGGGACAGGCGAAAATTTTAAAATTATTTTTGTGAATTTCATTGAATTATGTTAATAAAATGAAGTAATATGTATTAAATAAGATGTAGAAATACATGTAATATTGTCCTGTACAATATGGTGATTTAGTTGTTAGCCGGACAGTTTTTATTTATCAAAAACTGTTTTCCCATGTTAAATGCTTATGACAACAATTTCTTGGAACACACGGCATATTTCTGAATGGCAAACATCATCTTTGCTGCTATCTCCGCAAATAAGGTCGTCATGTTTGCTTTGGGGACTCCAAAAGGAAGTGTAGGATATTGTTGGGTTCATTCGGTTGCATTTGTGGCATGTTTCTTCACTGTTGAATATGTGTCGCGTCCCATTCTGTGAAATGTAGAAAATATTTGGGGAGGAAGTACGAAGTAGAGAGGAGAGTTTAATAATTTTGAATGGAACTTGCTGGGAGAGGCATAGGTGAGTAATATTGAATGTCTTGTAATAAGGATGACAACTCGACATCAGGATCCGTTGAGTGTCTGATTGTTGCGCAACCTCTTTATAGCCTCTTGATTTATTATGCATTTCGTCTTTCAGTAGGAGGGGATCTTGATTCTCCCAGATTCACTGTAACATTTGCTACAAGTTTTGAGTCCATTTGAATTTGGTTTGATTTTCGCAGGTAATGGAGTAATTACAATTTGGCTGCCTCATCTTCTCGTAGCAAATTTTGATGTACCATTCATCAGCCGAAGCTAAGATTTTGTACTACATTTGTAAGATTATAATAAATATGTGAGCTTTTAGATGAGTCTGACCCGTTTCACGTCTTATTATGGAGTTGGGTATTGTTTTTTGCAATGAAAAGATATTTTATAGAATTGTTGGAAAGAATATTGAAGTATATAATATCATTATTGGTATTCCAGGAATGAATTTTTGATTTTATCGGAAAATTCTTAATGCATCCGCCCGTTTTATTTGATTTAGTTGGTTGATCTGCATGATTTTATTGAATAATCCCGATGATTTAAATACTACTCTCAAGTAAGTGTATTTGTCTGTTATAGATATTTCCACGCCTTGACATGTGTAATTTAAATTTCTTTGTGGTGGTCTTCCTCGGTGAAAATGTAATACTTTTGTTTTGTGCGGGTCTCCAAACTAGTTTCTATAGTGCCTACTCTGCTATGCTAACATTTTGGAAAATACTTTTATAATTCTCTCTTTGCTGGGAAATAAGAAATATGTACATTTTTTGGCCTCTAAATATTTTTCTATTTATTCTTCAATGATATTGCGTACCTTATATTTCCTAAGAAGTTGTCTATCATTTTTCTTTAAATCGGAACATGTTTTGGTGTACCATCAGTTTTTATTCGTATAAGTGTTTCTGGGTATTTTTATTTCTTTAATGTCTGGAAGTGTATTCTATTTATTCTGTTAGATGTGTCTGTTTTGTTCTATGTTTGTAGTTCAATATGTGTTGTCTAACTTATTCATTATTGTTTCAGAAAATATATTCGCTTCATTTCGACTTCTACCATTTACGACTTATAGGTTGTTTTCTTCCATAATTTTGGTTACATCTTTTCCTTTTTTCATTTTATTGTCATTAGTATTTCGTGTTACCGTTAGATTGGTTCCTTTATAATATTTTTTTCGCAAATTATTTAGTTCACCTATTCTACTATTTAAGTAGTCTCCAATTATTAATTAATGGTGTGGATAACTGTTTACAATATTTTCTAGACTCTCGGAGAACAGATCTAATAATGCTATCCCGATTAAGAGGTGTCGTTTTTTATAAAATGTTTTCAAAAATATCCAGCGACCCTGTTGTTCTATAATTGTTGTATTGTATGTATTATTTTTATGAAGACGATAATTCTTCTAATAACTCTTCCCGTATTAGCTTGTTTAACTGCAGACTGTTCAAGTCGTAAATATTGTGTAACATATATACTCAGATTTAACTTATATATATATTGGTTTATTTGTTAATCTCTTTACAAAACATAGATTACATTCTCTGTCAAACTTGTATCTCTCGTATATCATAACCCACACTGGTAAATTTATTTTTCCCCCATCTACTCTCATCCACTCCATCTACCATTATTGTTGCAGTTTGTTAAAATTTATCTTGTATTAAATTTGAATAAATTTTTTTTTTCGACAAATCGAAAAAAAAAGTTTCAGGCATATGTTAGTAGATAGTATAAGGATTTTATAAATGTTTTATTTTCAAAAATCGATCGAGTGGTTTTCAAAATATCTTGTTTTGAAATTTTTGATCGGTCGCCATTTTGTTATTTGATAAAATAGAAAATAATTGTAAATACAAAAGTTTTAGAGAACTAAAAGCAAATGTTGAAAGTTTTTGTATTTTTTCAATATCTCTTAAAATAAGGGAGTAATGACGATTTTTCGAAAAACAAAAGAACGCCAATAACTATGAACTGGGGCTCCAAATCAAAAATTTGAACTAAGAAAAGTTGTTTATCTCAATGAGTTCTAACTACCGTTTTCGGATGGTACAACTTAGTATTAACACCCTGTATTGTAAAATTATGTGATTGCGACCAAACTGATATTGAATGTCATTGACAATTGTAAATGTGTGCGTGTTGGTTTGTGTGGGTTTTATTAATTGTTTCCAAATCGTTAAGACGTTGCTTTGATATCCTTTGTTTCTGCGGGCGCTCGGCAATGCCTAAATCCTGTGGGTGGGGTAGACACCCAGCTGAGCTGACGAGTCTATTGCGATTGCCACTGAGTAACCTCACGCTTTCGTGATACTCAAGTGAACGTAAATAAACTAGTGTTCGTGTTGATATAGCACATTCTTGAGCCTGAGAATTATAAAGAGCATAAAGTCTCGCAAATTACAACTGTTAACAACCGATATCGGATCGGTTATATTTAATTGAGACGTGATATCATTATGACAACCATAAAACAATATAAATATAAAAACACTGGATTGTCTGAGATGAATATGATGCTAATATACACCCACTCCTGGCAGAGCCTTAGCGTGAAGATGTTATGAGGATGATATAGTGATGATTCTTCCATTTTTGGTAGAGCCATAGCGTGAAGGTGTTAGGAGGATGAAATAGTAAAGATAGACCCACTCCTGACAGAGCCATAATGTGAAAGTGTTAGGAGGATGATATAGTAATGATACATCCACTCCTGGCAGAGCCATAGCGTGAAGGTGTTAATGGGATGATATAGTGATGATACATCTACTCCTAGAAGAACCCTAGCGTGAAAGTGTTATGAGGATGACAGGTTTAGAAAGCGGAATCGGAGAGTACAGGAGTACCTACCTCGGATAAATAGTCCGCACGTACTACGAGATTCCACCTCATAAGTGTTGTTTTCTGAAGTAGCTGCGTACCTTAATCTCATATCACTTATCTTGGCCTGCATAGGAATGTAAACTAATAATCGTGTATAATAAAGCGGTCATTAATATTTTTCTTACACTATTCCTACATGAAATTGTTACTAAAATGTTTACCTTATAATAAGGGTTATTTCTTGTATTATTAATAAGAAAATTATACATTCTAGCAGTACTGCTTCAACATCTGCTAAAGTTGAAGATGCCCGCTTATTTAATAATCTAAATTCCGATTTAAGACAAATAGCTACTAAATCTAGACGTTATTCCGAAAAGGATTTTGCATTCATTAAATCTGAGGTAACTAGATTAATCGATGAAGGATTCATCGAAGAAAGTATTTCTCCCTGGCGTGCTCAACTGTGAGTCATAGATAATGAAAATTATAAGAAACGAATAACTGTAGATTATTCCGAAACAATAAATAAATACACGCTTATTGATGCTTATCCATTACCTAATATCGAATATTTAATTAGAAAAAATTGTTCTTATAAAATTTTCATAGGTACCATAGACGTAAGGCCGGATGACACGATGCAATTTTATATTCAAAATATTGTACATACTTTCGTACAAAATTTTAATCATGCAAATTATATATTTTTAATATAAAATTCTGCATTGTATGTCTCTGTTTCATTATCTTGTTCATATCTTACATACGCACCTGCGCACAAACAGTATTACAACCAAATAACTGTCTGAAATTGTAAAGAAAAGCAAAAGAGTATTTATGGGTCACTTCTTTCACATCTATAAGAACTGTAAGCAAATCTGTAAAACCTGTAACGCTTACAATCCAATTCTAAACATGTCTGTATCTTATAGAAAATATGTAAATCCTTACAGATCCTTTAAATTTTTATGGTAACAAAAACCTGGACGCAAGATTACAGATATGACTTTTTACCAAGAACTAGGATGACTTCTATAATTTCTGTATTTTGTTGTAAATCTGTATTTTCTTGTGAATCTGTATTATCTTGTGAATCTGTATTTACTTGTGAATCTGCTTTGTCAGGTGAAATCTGAAATAGAAGTATTTAATAAAAAAAATCTGTATTTTAAGGTATCTGTGACTGAACAAGAATGAAAAAATATTCAAAACGATTTTTACGCCCGATGGAATTTTCCCAATTGTGTAGGAGTCATCGACGGAAAGCATGTGTTAATTCGCTGCCCGCCCGGAAGTGGATCCGAATATTATAATTATAAGCATTCCTATAGTGTAATTTTGTTCGCCATTGCTGATTCCAATTAATGTTTTTCATATATTGATGTTGGTACTAACGGTCGCGTAAATGACACCAGAAGTTTTTCGAAATGCTCTCTGTACCAAGCACTAGAAAATAACGTTCTGAATGTACCTTTAAATGAAGTTTTTGTAGCCGACGATGCCTTTCCATGAAGAACAGATATTCCAAAACCTTACAGTAGAATACCTCAATTAACAGAAACCCAAAAAGTCTTTAATTATCGCTTGTCAAGAGCTCGCAGAGTTGTTGAAAATGCATTTGACATATAAACATCCAAATTTCGTATATATGAAAAACCAATACCATTAAGTATACAAACAGTTCCTAAAGTAATAAAAGCGACATGTGCGCTCCATAATTGGCTCCAGAAAACATCTGAACACTATATTTTGCCCGGAAGTGTTGATAAAGAAGATATCATGCAAGCCTGTATCATCAAAGGCTCGCGGCCACAGAATGAAAGAAATGGGATAAATAATTTAACTAACTATTCAAGTAACAACTACAAGACGTCTGCTGCAATTATAAGAAATAAGTATGCTGAAAAATTTATGGCTACGGAATCAGTGCCATGGCAATGGAATATGATTTAATAGTTATTTGTGCTGCTAGGTAGGAAAGTTGTTCTTTTCTGGTCCGAAGGATATGTATACGGCCGAGACACAGTCGAGGCTGCATACTTCTTGAGGACCAGAAAACAACTTTACTGCCATGTAGCACACACTATTTTTTATCCTACACAACAACACAACATAATAAAATAATATAAACATCTTACGAATACTATGTAATTTGACATTTAACTTAACCTCAAAGAAATTTCTGAAATTGAATACCAACATAATAAGAACAAAAAACAAACATTTTATTTTGACATATAAATAAGGTTTAACTACTATGTTTTATTATTTACAGAATATATAAAAAAATACCTTGAATTTAACGTAAGTATCAAAATTATCTAAAGTTACAATATTATAAAAGCATGTTCACATATTTCATTCTGATTATTAGTTCTAACACATTAAACGCCATCTGTTTGTCCGCATACGAACTGTTTTTTTTTTTTCTTCCCTAGGGAATAGTGAGATTTTGTAGGTCTAGACCGGCAAATGTCAACTTTCTTGCGCACGCACACGCAGGAAAATCTTACTTTCAATATGTGTAGGATAAAAAGTAATTTTCTTTATTAATATTATTTTTTTGTTGATAATAAACTAACAAGAATGTATTTTTGATGTACTTTTTTTTGCTCCCGATACACCTCGTAAGAAAGAATCGGCTTTTTTGAACCAACGTACTCTTGGAACATATACATGTTCCAAACCCATGCCGCTTTTCTCAGATTTCATTATTTTGTTCAATTTTATAATTTTTTCTTATTATTTTGATATTATTTTTTATATCTGCTATTGTTAATTCAGGTAAATTCAGTTCAGAGCATATTGTGCTGTAAGCAGCTTCTCGAGCTTGTTTATTTCTGTACAAATTGCTGCTCGTATTCCACAGACACTCAAACCTTCCGTAAATGTCTAGGAATTGGTCAGTATTTTCATCGCGCCACTTAAAAACCATTTTTTATGTTATATTCTGCCTATTAAATATTTAGTTACCATACAAGTCGAATAGTAAATACAAATGACAGGTTTCGATTTAAGGTTATGTTGATATGCGCAAGTTAAATCATTGCGCATGTTCTCACAGTTCATTTTACTTTCATTTATTAATAATGATCATTAAAGTAGAACTCCTTTTCACTTTTAATGAAACTGCGAAATGATCATAAATTTTAATGAAACAAGTGTTCTGACGTTCATTTTTCATGAATCATTGAAAATGATTTATAAAAAATGACTCGTGAGAACCAGCCTTAAGAGCATTGTATATAGCTACCGTACTGTATTAAAACTTGACTTCGCTCTAGTCTAATAACATGAAAACTATTAAAGATATAAAAGTGAAATAAGTTTTAAATGAAAGATAAAATATAAATCTAGTTCTCTGTAATGCCAGATTTTGCATTTTTTTTATATTATTCCAATATTACAAGCAATTACAAATTCTAAAAATTGACATAATTTGACGTTCAATTTCTTGCTTCTAATAATCCTTTTTTAAGAAATTAGAATTACAGAGCTCTAGAGTTATCTTTAAATTACATCATAAGTTTAATAAAAATACAGATTGTTTTTCTTATTATAACAAATTTCAACAAGAACGAGCAGACTAAACGGTGTAACTTTTCGTTCATACACTACTGCCTCTATCGGAGTATTATAGAAATATGACGCTATCTCGCTCTTTTGTAGTTGACCAAGAGAGTATTGTGATTTTCATTCATACTACAAGCACAGACCTTCCCAAAACTGTGGAGGGTACTAATTTCTAATATTTACTCTAGACATAGTGACAATAGAGGGAATAGAGGACGCAAAAATATGATTAAAATATTTCTATAAGTACTGATATTTTAACTTCTTATTGTTTTAATAATTTTCATTTTTTATGTTAATACATATAAAAGTCTCATATAGCATTAATAATAACATAATTATGTATTCAAAAACTTACAACAATATTGTATAGTATAAGATAAAATTTGTTCGTACGTCTAAATTACCATAACATGTACACAACATTTATATATATATATATATATATATATATATATATATATATATTTCTTATTGTATCCTTGTTATTATTATTAAAATGAATAATATTTTTCTATTATTTTACATCCTGAGTAATCTTAATGAGAAATCAATTTTATTTATATATGGAAAATGGAAAACAAAGGGTGCTAAAACATTCTCCAAATTGATTAAATTGCAGCTTACCCTAATTTCATCGAATTTTATACACATGATCGTAAAGAACCACACTTATTTTTATTTCGGTTTTGTCTTTTGTCAGTGCTGTGTCGTTTGCGAATTTTGGTTTTCCTAGTTTTCTGATTTGGTTTCGTTTTTGACTTGATTTTTGGTTTACGATTTGGATTTATTGTGATACATTTAATTGACTTGGCTTTGTTCTGGACTTGATTTGTGGCTTTTTTGATTTGTTGTGGATAAATTTATACATAGACGACTTTTGTGGCTATGTTTTGGATTTGATTTGGTTTACGTTTTGATATATCTACATATACATAAAAATGGATATCATAATAATATTATTAATTACAACGCCCTTTCAGGGGTAGCAGCTATAGTAGGAAAAAAATTTGGTGAAGTGTTGCATATTATAATAATAATAATAATAATAATAATAACATTGGAGTTAAAAATAAATTTTGTTGTGTATGCGCACGAGCAGCTTTAAGAATTATAATGGTAGTTCAACTAGTATGGAAAGTGCTATATTATCGCAGGGATTTAAGTCTAGTCTAGAAATGTACGGGATAAAGAATGATAAAATGATAGGTGACGGAGACAGCAGCACCTATAAGAAAATATTGGAAAGGAGACCTAACAAAGATTTAACAGTAAAAAAAATTGAATGCACAAACCATCTTCTGCGTAACTTTTGTAACAAACTGTTAACTTTGAGTCAAGACACTAGACACGATAAAATAATAAGAAAGGAAATTGCAAATAGAATTATTCGATTCCGAAACGCAATAGTAGGTGCCATAAATTTCCGAAAATCTGAAAATAATTTAGAGAATGCAATATTAAATTTAAAAGATGATATTAATAATTCCTTATGTCACATTTTCGTAGAGCATTCGAAATGTGCTGATTATATTTGTGAAAAGAAAACCGAGCCTAATCTTTATGAAAAACTTAAAAAAGATTATAAAGCCGTTTACACAAGACTGGAACAAGTTGTTAAACAATTATCCCTCAATTCAAGAAGTTTGATATACAATGTTAACAGCAATAGAATAGAACAATTTTATTCGATTATTGCAAAATTTGTGGGAGAGAAAAGAATTAATTATTCTAGCCGTGGATAATACTCGATGTTATGCTGCAGTAGTATCTTTTAATTCGAAACGTCCTCACTATGAATTGCATAAAACGATGTACAATAAAAGTCCAGGTAAATTTATAAAACAATTAGAGATACGAAGTAGATTGCAGATTAAGAAAAAACGTTTATGTTCTATATCTAAAAACAAAAATAAAAGAAGAAAAATAATGACTAAAAATGATCCAGACTATGGAGAAAACTGTGAGAAACCCGATATGACAAATGAAGTACTAAAGGAAGAAATGAAAAACTTTTTAATTAAAATGAAAAGAACCAGAGAAAAATTATTTCAATTAGAAAAAAATACCATATTACAAGCTGATAGTGGGATCTGGCTTGAGACAAGAAGACAAATTTTAACAGCGTACAATTATGGAATTGTCTGCAAACATCGTATCGACACAAAATCTGGCACATTAGTAAAGCAGTTGCTATACAAAACAAATTTAAGCATTATACCATCATTGTGTCATGGAAGAAATAATGAACGACAAGCTTTACAGCAACTAGAAATTGAGGAAGATATAAAAATTGAACCCTGTGGTTTATTTGTAGACGATGAATTCTGTTTTTTAGGGGCTACACCTGACGGAATTGTAGACGATGATAGAATTGTGAAAGTCAAATGTCCATTTTCTGCATACAATATGGATCCAGATGAAGCAATCAGGCAGAATAAAATGAAATTCTGGATCTGTAGCACACAAGAAAAAAAAATATAATTAATAAAAACCATAACTGGTTTTATCAAACACAAGGACAACTGCACATAACTAAAAGAAATAGTTGTATTTTCAGTGTATGGACAGGACCTAATAATAGAATGAAAACTGAATATATCGAAAAAGATAATAATTTTTGGAAAAATATGCAACCGAAATTAGAAAATTTATTTTTGAATTGTTTGCTTCCTGAATTGGTTGATCCGAGATATATAAGAAATATGCCTCTGCGCGAATTACATTATATTTTAGACGCCATTAAAAGAAGAAAGTCGCCATTAAGAACTTGTGCAATAATTTTATTAATTTTATTGTCAAAAGATATAAATTTTATTTCGTTACTTTTATTTCTTGAAATTAAAATATTTTATAATTTTTTAAATTTATTTCTTGCGAGATAGGAAGATAATAATAAGGTATTATATATTGGAGGAGGATCGGCATTCTTTACCGATTGTAATACTCATACAATTTTTGTAGGATCAAAATTTAATTTCCCTCAATCAATTCCTTATCAACAAATCGAATACCTAAAGACAACTTCTCATGGCCGGAAATATCTGCAGTTTCATCCGCTAATACAGAAAAAGCTTCAGCGTCATTTACTTCTTTGATTATCCTTTGTCTAATGACATTTTCGCAAATTTCGCTAAGGTTGTTTTGAACTTGAACAGAAGTATATTTTTGCTTATAATTACAAGTTGTTAAATGATTTTCTAAATCCTTATCGCCACTTTCTACTCTAAATTTCAATAAATCATTAAAGTTTCCTTGATTCGAATGTTTTCCTCTAGGAGAAATATCGTGAGAGCCACAAAAATGTATTGTTGAAAGTATGGGTTTCAATTTACCAGGGCCCCCTCTTGAAATTTTCCGTGTGTAAACTTGGTTTGCATTTTAACCAATCACAGAGCCGGAATCGATTCCCAGGCGTGAAACGCAATTCCAGATTTTTCCGTTTCTCCCATTTTTGTATGTTTTTGGTGTTCTTTAAGTCGAACGGAAAGCGGTCTTTTTGTTTCTCCTATATATGAGGCTCCACATTCACAGGGGATTTTGTATATGCAATGTTTGGTGTTGTCTTGCTGCGGTTTGGTTTTGGTGAGCACACTTCTTAATGTTTCTGATGTTTTGAAGACAGTTTTTACGTTGTATCTTTTTGATATTCTGCTTATTTTTTCCGATATACCCTTAATGTATGGAATAGATAGGAGGGATTCTTCTTTGTGTTCTTCTCTGCTGTTCTTTCGTTGTTTCTGACGGTCCTGGATTATTTTTTTCAATTTGTTGTGTCTTGTAGCCATTCCGTAGCAAGTCCTTCTTTATGTTTTCCATTTCCATGTTCAGTGCCTCTTCTGTATTGCATATACTAACCGCTCTGTCGTATAATGTCCTGATGACGCCATTTTTCACTGATGTTGAGTGGTTCGACTGGTTGTTGAGGTACTGTCCAGTGTGCGTGGGCTTCCTGTGCACAGAAGTGTGAATCTTTCCATTTATTCTTTTTACCATGACGTCTAGAAAAGGTAGTTGTTGTTCGGTTTCCTTCTCCATTGTAAATTTAATTGTGGTCCTGATGTTATTTAGGTACTCCAAAAATTTGTTCAGTTTCTCACCTCCTTTTGACCATATGATGAAAGTGTCGTCCACGTACCTTAACCAAAGTTTTGGTTTGTCTGTTGAAGAGTTGATGGCATGTTTTTCAAACCATTCCATATAGATGTTGGCGATGAGTGGCGACAATGGTGAACCCATCGGTAGTCCTTCTTCCTGGATGTAAAATTGGTCTTGAACTTGGAAATAGGTATTCCGAAGACAACATTCTAGGAGTTCCATGATTCCGTGGATTGGAAGTGTGCTTCTCTCTGCCAGAGTTTCATCTTCTTCAAGCCTGGTTTTGATAAGTTGGAGAGACTCTTCCAGTGGAACGTTTGTGAAAAGACTTACAATGTCGAAGCTGACTAGTATGTCTTCCGGTTGTAGATCGATGGCGTTCATCATTTCCACAAACTGGTACGAATTTTTTACGTAAGAATCTGTCTTTCCTTGCAATGGTTGTAACACTGGTAAGAGACATTTGGCGATCTGGTGCATTGGCGAATTCCGTGAACTAATGATTGGTCGTAGCGGAGTGTTTTGTTTGTGGATCTTCGGGAGTCCATAAAGATGTGGTGGCTTGCTGAAATGTGGTGTTAGACGCGTTCTTGTTGTGGATGGTATATATTTCTCGTATTTCTTTAAAGTCAGGTAGATTTTCCGTTCGATTTTTGTAGTTGGATTGTTTGTGAGCCGTTTGTAATTTCCGCTATCCAATATTTCCTGAATTTTTTGTTCGTATACAATTTTATCCATGATGACAGTTGCGTTGCCTTTGTCTGCTGAAAGAATTTTGATAGAATTATCTTTACGGAGCAGACGTAGTGCTTTCTCTTCCTCCTTGGATATGTTCTTTATTTGCCTGTTCTTTGTTTGAAGGGCTGTCCGTATTTTCCATCGGAATTCTTCTGCCTCAACTTCTGGTATTTTGACACATTCGACCGCAGAGATGATGTCCAAGATAGGTGTTTCTTTTGAAGTCATTGCGTAGTTCAGACCCTTACTTAAGAGTTCCTCCTCTGGTGCTGATAGCGTCCGGGTTGAGAGATTGATGATGGTCTTCTTTGTTGATTCCTTCTGTGGATCCTGGGTTCGCTGGTACTTTTGTGCCTTTTTGTTGTGTGTCTTCTGGATGTTGTCTAGAAGAGTGCCACAGCTCTTGTCTATTTTCTGGAATATACGTTCGTAGTCCTCCTCCAGGAGGATTCTCTTCAGTTCTTCAAATCTCTGGGTAGCGTCGTCTAGCAAGGTTGTCTTCTTCCATCGGTGGTAATTGATTTGAGATCTGATGAGTGCTTGGCTGGCGTTGTCCAATATTTTCCTAGCTCTGGTTCCAGGAATGGGCGATTTGAGTTTGAAGCCAACTGGGATGAACTGTTCATCTCTGGCCTTGCGTAGGAACTTGATGTGGGATTCCTCCTTTACGATCTTCCTCTTGATTTTTTCGTAGCCTCGGATTAAATTGCTGATACCGGGTCCATACCGGGATTCCAACGTTTGTTTGAAGGTTGTAGACAATAGTTGATTTTGAATAAAAGATGTTTGTTGGACTTTCATTGTCTTTATTTTAAAATATCACAACGTTTCGATTAGTACAATCTCTAATCGTTATCAAGTGTAAACTAAATATAATCTTAAGGGCTACAGCTTATATACTAGAGGATGTTTGATGACGTGTGGAGGATTTTTTCCGCTGGTTGACTTCACCAATCACAGGGCGCCAAACAGTCCGAATATCTGTGCTGGGGTGACTGAACACATTTTCGTTGGTGGTGATATGCACTGCTTCTTTAAATTTCCTTTTTTGCCACTGTTCTTCTCGGTCTATAATATGTGCGTTATCCCATTGGATGCGATGATGGGATTCCCAGGCGTGAAACGCAATTCCAGATTTTTCCGTTTCTCCCATTTTTGTATGTTTTTGGTGTTCTTTAAGTCGAACGGAAAGCGGTCTTTTTGTTTCTCCTATATATGAGGCTCCACATTCACAGGGGACTTTGTATATGCAGATCGCCAAATATCTCTTACCAGTGTTACAACCATTGCAAGGAAAGACAGATTCTTACGTAAAAAATTCGTACCAGTTTGTGGAAATGATGAACGCCATCGACCTACAACCGGAAGACATACTAGTCAGCTTCGACATTGTAAGTCTTTTCACAAACGTTCCACTGGAAGAGTCTCTCCAACTTATCAAAACCAGGATTGAAGAAGATGAAACTCTGGCAGAGAGAAGCACGCTTCCAATCCACGGAATCATGGAACTCCTAGAATGTTGTCTTCGGAATACCTATTTCCAAGTTCAAGACCAATTTTACATCCAGGAAGAAGGACTACCGATGGGTTCACCATTGTCGCCACTCATCGCCAACATCTATATGGAATGGTTTGAAAAACATGCCATCAACTCTTCAACAGACAAACCAAAACTTTGGTTAAGGTACGTGGACGACACTTTCATCATATGGTCAAAAGGAGGTGAGAAACTGAACAAATTTTTGGAGTACCTAAATAACATCAGGACCACAATTAAATTTACAATGGAGAAGGAAACCGAACAACAACTACCTTTTCTAGACGTCATGGTAAAAAGAATAAATGGAAAGATTCACACTTCTGTGCACAGGAAGCCCACGCACACTGGACAGTACCTCAACAACCAGTCGAACCACTCAACATCAGTGAAAAATGGCGTCATCAGGACATTATACGACAGAGCGGTTAGTATATGCAATACAGAAGAGGCACTGAACATGGAAATGGAAAACATAAAGAAGGACTTGCTACGGAATGGCTACAAGACACAACAAATTGAAAAAAATAATCCAGGACCGTCAGAAACAACGAAAGAACAGCAGAGAAGAACACAAAGAAGAATCCCTCCTATCTATTCCATACATTAAGGGTATATCGGAAAAAATAAGCAGAATATCAAAAAGATACAACGTAAAAACTGTCTTCAAAACATCAGAAACATTAAGAAGTGTGCTCACCAAAACCAAACCGCAGCAAGACAACACCAAACATTGCATATACAAAGTCCCCTGTGAATGTGGAGCCTCATATATAGGAGAAACAAAAAGACCGCTTTCCGTTCGACTTAAAGAACACCAAAAACATACAAAAATGGGAGAAACGGAAAAATCTGGAATTGCGTTTCACGCCTGGGAATCCCATCATCGCATCCAATGGGATAACGCACATATTATAGACCGAGAAGAACACTGGCAAAAAAGGAAATTTAAAGAAGCAGTGCATATCACCACCAACGAAAATGTGTTCAGTCACCCCAGCACAGATATTCGGACTGTTTGGCGCCCTCTGATTGGTGAAGTCAACCAGCGGAAAAAATCCTCCACACGTCATCAAACATCCTCTAGTATATAAGCTGTAGCCCTTAAGATTATATTTAGTTTACACTTGATAACGATTAGAGATTGTACTAATCGAAACGTTGTGATATTTTAAAATAAAGACAATGAAAGTCCAACAAACATCTTTTATTCAAAATCAACTATTGTCTACAACCTTCAAACAAACATTAATTATGTAGTTAGTTTTGTTTATTCGAAAATCCATGATAGTATAAAACTTTCCCAAACATTCAGGAGCATGCGCAATTGAAAAAATTGTGTTCGGTCAGACACCTAAGTTCATCTTTAATTCTGGCCATGTATTCCCTTGTTTGGATGTACAGATCCTCCACCCAAACAGTTTTACATAGTTCTTGAGTATTAGTATTTAGCTGCAATAGTTAAACTTATGTAGCGCATTGTTGTTAACTAGGTATACACTTACTTATATATATAGTGGTTTAACACTCCGTTGTGGAGTTGCACCGCTTTTACTTAAGCTTTCTAGATCCTTTTTTGGAGGGGATCGGACTCCGTTTCAGTTATTTATTAAATATTCTTCGCTATGATGATACACTTACTTAGTCCGCCTAAATCTTTGCTTTGATTTAAATACCATCCTATACATATAAGAGTTCATTCCAAAGAGGTTAAGTTACCTTGTGGTTTATTGTTTATAACTTTTGACAAGTTGCGGAGTGTTCACAGCTGACCGTAGTCTAAAGGTGCGTTCTCACTAGTTTTGTTTAATAGAAACTTTAAATAAATGAAGTCTTATTTTATTCTAATATCTTCACTTAGTAACGATACTATTAGAACAGTATTGATTGTTTATATTATATCTGGAATATAATAAATCAAGTATTCGTCTTAATAATTGTTTAGAATTAAAGTTTACTGTTGTGGACGGATCTGTAGCTCACAAATTTCTTCTCTTTTATAAAAACGAACATCTTACTGTCTCTCTCTTCTTCAGCTGTGAGATTAGAGTTTTATTTTTTTCTTGAACTGTAAGAATTTCCAGGATTTGGGAGATTCTTCTTCGAACGGTCTGAAGACACGGTTGTTCGCCGGCGTGCTTTTATACTTTTCTACAAACGTGGAAATAAATATTATTTCGAGTGTTTTTCTTTAACCCTGAGAGGTTACGCATTGTGCGAATTTTAACACCGGAATTTTAGTGACTCGTTTTATTGTTGTGCGGTGTCCCGCAATTGTGTCTTGTGCATTTTGTGAGGACGACCGATTGTTATGCGAGTCCGACTCTTCGGAGGATTAGTTTATTTATTCCCTCACGTCAACGATTTGGACTCTTTCACCTGGTGGGTTGCCGTCGCCGCTTACCATCGTCCACAACCCTGCCGTCCAGTCGCCGTCGCCATCCCCCACAATTCATGTCACCAACCGCCACTGGATCTGGATAAGTGACGTTCAGACTTTTGTTTGTTATCGTTATTATTTTTATTACCTTTATTATTGTTACGTTGAAACCGTCGACTACAGATTATTGTTTTTATTGATTGCAATAACATTGTTTATTTTGTGGTATACTATTTATTACTGGGCAGTCACTGTTAGACCACCAATATTTCGCATTGTTGTGCCAATTGTTGCGCGTAGACGATGTTTAGTTTTATATTTGTTTGTTCCGTCGCGAACGGTTCGTACGCCGACATCACCTGGCTGTAACCTGCCTGCGTCTATGGTTGGCCAACAATGGAGGTATAACTGTCGTTAGGGTTACGAGCTCTTTCGCGTCGACAACCTCAACTGTTAAAATCTTAGTTGTTCGAATTTGAAATTTTACTGGGTTGTTGATTCTAGCACCCAATTTAGTCCTTTTTTGTATATATATTTTTCCCAAATATCCATTAAACTTGGTTTTGATTTCCGTATTGCGTATTAATTACAAGACCTGTTATTTTGATGTTTTCAGGTAACAATAACACCCACGGTAAGTAATCATTATTTTTATAACATTCCGTTTCGTAATTTTCGGCATAAATTACGTGGCGCCCTATCTTCCCTTTTTTTGACTATCCTTAAGAACCACCCCTGCTCCACTGTTTAAAAGCGAGCGGCCGTATCTCGGAACAACTCGAGTGCGTAAGTGACCCTGGCGCTTCGTCGCTAAAACTAACGTCACAAGGCATGATGACAAATTTTGAATAACTGTTTTTTCAGGTTCAGAAATAAATATTATATACAATGTATATCAAATTCTGCTTAAAATCAAAAGGAATCAATATTAAAGAAAATATATTTTACTTTAATTTGTTTTCATTTCCGCCAAAACGCTTCAATCTGTCAATGGCGTCGCTTGTGACGTCACGTTCGATGTAAACATTGACGGCTACAGTATTAATTTTGCATTGTTTGTGTTTTAAAATTCTAAAATATGAGTTCGAGACCGTATAGGTGTTGTGCAGTGCCTCTGTGTACTAATACAACTATAAAAAGCCAGGACAAGTTATTTATATTCGTTCACTATGATAAAACAATACGAAATAAGTGGCTTAAACTTGCAAGACGTGATATAAAAGGAATATTGCCTAATACTCAGCTTTATTTCTGTGAAGATCACTTTGACGTAAGTATTTACTTATATTTGTAGATTCCACATACCTTAGTTTCCAAAGCATTATAATTATAATGCTGTTCAATATTTAAACTTTGAGGCAATATATTGTCAAAAAACAAAGGAAGGAGTTGATTGAAGAATTTCAGAAAGAAATAGAAAACAGGACAGATAGAGAGTCTTCATCGGGAAGTTCAGGTGTCAACTTAATTTTAAGAATTTTGTTTGAATCACACATTGACTCGGTGTTCATTATTATTTTACAGAGAAATGGCATATTATACCCATGTCATGTCTTAACTCTTACCCCCATATTCTTAGTTGTTTCCTCAAGACAGTCATTCATAAAAAAATACAAATATGAAAGACCGAGAATGAGTCAAGTAGAAATTTTTTTCAGGAAACAACTTAGATTATGGAGGTTAATTAATTACTATATCTTATTTAGTATATCTTATTGGTTCTTCATGAATGTCAAATACATGCACATACAAAAAGGTTTTTCACACATATACCTGATCAAAAAAAATGTCAGTGAATTGTTGTTATTCTGTAAGTTTTTAAAAAATATTTCTTTCTTCAGTTTTGCAAGAAAATGTTCCACAACATGAAGTCTCTCATCTAAGCGTTTTTCCGGCTGCATCCACAGCAGCCCCGCTCTGGACCCCAGGATCCAATGCAATGACTACACAAGATGCACCTATGACAGCAAATAAATGCATTCAAGTACACATGACAAAGAAATTCAGAAGTAAAGCAGTGCAAACAAAAATTAATTTAGTAAATCAAGTTACATCACCATTGAAACCTTTTAGCCATTCTGTTTCTACATCACCATTTAAAATAACGAGTTGCAATACTCCCAAGCCATCACCATCCACCTCATCTACTGTACAGAATCCTTATAGGAAATTATTTGTTACTTAGGAAGAATCTCACAGTGATATTTCAAATACACCATCAGTGACGCATATACAGTCATCACCATCAATAAAATCCCTCCAAATAAAATCCAGTTTGGACAGCAGCGACTTAATTAAAGAAGATAAAAAACAAGAGGCATCGAAGAGATTGGAATATACGAGTACATTGCTGAAAATAGTGAAAAATCCACTTTTTTACATTGGAGTTCCTAAAAGCTGTTATTACCTAATAGATTTAATTGAAGAAAAAAGAAATATTTCTGCAGACCATATACTAATGTGTTTGAAGAAAATTAGATTAAATAATCCTTTTACAGAGCTTGCTGATGATTTTGGCATAAATTCAACTTACGCTAGCAAGATATTTCAAAAAAATATACCGCATATAGCTAGCGACCTTTTATTGTGAACTTGTATAAAGATTCCATAAAAAAAAATTGCCTATGGCCTTTAAGCGTAAATATCACAAAGTAAGTTGCATAATAGACTGCTTAGAAATTGAGGTGCAAAAACACTCAAATGCTGTGAATCAATCTCTCTCATAGTCAGAGTACAAAAAAGGGAACACTATCAAGTACCTTGTATCATGTACACCAAATGGTTTGGTTAATTATATATCACCAGGTTTTGGAGGGAGAATTACAGATACAACTTTGGTAGAAACATGTGATTTTGTTAAAAGTTTGAAACCAGGTATGAGTGTCATGGCTGACAGAGGTTTCAAACATGTGGAACAATATTTAAGGAAACATGGAGTGCACCTCGTACGACCTCCAAGTGTTCAAACTGGGGTAAAACTATCAAAACAGGAGGCGAGAGAAACTAAACAAATCGCTAGTTTAAGAATACATGTGGAAAGATTAATTAGACGATTACGGGAATTTAGTTTGTTAAAGCCACATGCTTGTATAAACCTCAATCTTGTGAAAGTACTTGATGATATCAGCACTATTGCCTGCGGATTAGTTAACTTACAAGATTCATTGATTAAATAAGTCTTAATTATGTACTTTTTATAAGGATATCTTTAAGACTGTTAAATAAAATTCAAATTTATAATATTGTTTTTTATTAATAATCCAAAAATTATAAAATACTTTGATGTAGTATTGGATAAATATTATCTTTCCATAAAGGAACTATAACATTAATAAAATCTGATACATGTTTTTCATCATATTGAATGTCCAATATTTCTACTTTCTTATTAGTACTGTAGTTGCAATCAGCTACACAAAAATAGCCTTTTTTAAGCCATGTTAATAGCATTTGTAATTGCATCTGCACATAAAACTTGTGGCTTAGTTTCCCATCACATATATAATTTTTAAATCTTTTTTCACTCATAGGGCACTTTATTTCTATAATGCTGTTTTCACAGATCCCATCTGGTGAACCTGCTAGCATTGGGTAGTTTTTGGCTAGCATTAAACCACATTTTTTATTTTTTTCCCCTAATTTGACACTGACTGTATTTCTAATATCATCCTCCAATATTCTACCACGCTTCATGGCCGTTGTGTCTGGAATTTTTCCACCTAATATTACATCAATCAGAGTACCATCACTGGTTTTGCACCGACTGAATTCGTACGCCCGTGAAGCTGTTATTCTTCCATATCTTAATTCATGCCAAAGGCTGCTTTTATGTTGGTTTCTCGTTTCTTTTTCAATTTTGCTGATATCACCATCAGTTAACACAACTCTGCTCAAAAATGTGTCACAGGATGTTTCTTTATATTTCTGCACTAATTTGTACATAGAAAAACTTTCTGGTCCGGCAAAAACATAATCTTTTTGATATTTGATTATCTCACAATTGGTAAGTTTCCTTTTCTTACCTTCTTCTAAAAACTTTTCGAATACTCCTGTATTTGATTATAAGCTAGGCTTAACCTTGGATAAGTCTTTGGCAGTTATATATTTAACAGTAGTACCAACCCTGGAAAGCTTTGATTTTATCCAATAGCATTCGATGGATGTACAAACAGTTTATAATTTTTATTTTAATATTTAATTATGAAGAAATATTTTCAAAAATTTTACTCCCATAAATATATAAGTACTGTTCAAAATTGCCTCCATTTTCATTTATACATAACTGTACTCTATGAAATAAACTATTTCTAACTAATCTTAATTTTCTTCCGTCAATATTGTACAAAATATTTTCAATGTTGTTTTTTAATTCTTCTTAATTTTGATGCACAGTATCGTAGACTTTAAGTTTTAAATAACCCCATAAGAAAAATTCTAAAGGATTTAAATCAGGTGATCTTGCAGGTCATGCAATGAGCCCTTTGGTTCCAATCTATTGTTCGGAAGTTTTCATTCAGGTACGCTATAACTTGACGAATATTATGGGTCGGTGCTCCATCCTGTTGAAAGTGTAGATCCCTAACAACAGCTAATGGCAGATCATCCAATACACCTTCAAGACTGTTTCTTAAAATTTCTAAGTAACGATTGCTAATTAGAGTACCTTCATACATATAAAAAAAACACTATTGTGCAAAATAGCACACCATACATTTTTGCTAAATTTTCTTTGAAAACTTCTTTCAATTACCATAATAGGATTATCGGTACTCCAAAAATGTTTATTTTTTACATTAAACATACCATTATTTGAAAAATTTGCTTCATCCGTCCAAATAATACGTTTTAAAATACAAATTCCTTCATTAAAAATTAAATGACAAAATTAAAGTCTGCGGTCGTAATCATCAGGTTGCAAGTGCTGAACTTTATGAAATTTTATGGTTTATATTTGTGTCGTTTTAAGATTTTATGCACCGTTCCTACACTTAATCTGCATTCATCAGAAGCCATTCGTATAGAAGCTCTTGGGTTGGCTTCAAAATATGCCAGCACATTTATTTCATTATTTTCATTTACATATCTTCTGGGTTTATTTATAAATGCAGTAGTATTACCGCGTAATATTATATCAAGTTTTCGGAAAAATTTCCGCGGCAGTACTACTCTTTCAGGTATCGTTCCCTATACATATTAACTGCAGCGCGCGAATTTTTTCTTGATAAAATGTATATTTCAAATATTTAAATTTTTTCAATATGAGTAAAATTATTCATTTTTAATATTAATTAACTAATTTTAAATTTCATTTGACAGTTATGATCACTTAACCCGGCGTTGGTATACTTTCATATTTTAACACTGATGGTACACTGGGGTATAACATACCCTATATTATTGTTTATAATTTATTTTTATGATTTGCAAAATATAAGTTTTACAGTATCTTTCGTATTTATTAATAAGTTTCGAATATAAAAATTTAATTGCAAATTGATAAATGCGTTGCAAAAATGTTTTAATCACGTTTTTCCTAAAGAACTAATTTATTTTGTACAAAAAATATGTTTTTATTAATTATGCAATAAATATTACATCAAACAGTTGTTAGTAAAATAAATTTTATTTTTGAACAGGAAAAAAATTGAAAAGTAAATATTAATAACTAATAATACAAAAACTACAACTTATTGTTCATCTAACAAGATACATTCGTCACAAGTGAAATTGCTGTGATTTAGACAAATAAACCTATTGCATGATTTACAAGTATAAAAAGATTTCTATCTAAATTTCTCGGACAGAAAAAGCATCTTCAGGAGTATTTCTGCCTTTTCACATCAAGTTCCCCTCTTGTATCTGTCGCCTGTTGACCAGAACTTCCACTAATCTCCAAAATCTTCCTATAATTCTAATTTAATTACTAAATTCAAACCCAATTCTTTCAGAAACATTCTCAGAGGTAACTTTGAGTCCTTATTATTGCAATTATAGATAACCATCGCGTTTATAACTGCTGAATTCGCGATGGAAAAAAATAGTGTAAGAAGCCATCTTTTACTATTTCGTGCAACGCTATAAGTTCCTGAAAGCTCGTCTACAACATCAATACCGCCTTTCGTACTATTGTAAAATGTAATTTGTTCTGGTTGTTGTAAACTGCCAGAAGCATCATCAATTTTGTCAGTATGAGGTAAAGTAGAAATTAGAATAACATTTTTATTTTTCGTCAGCTTATAAGAGACTAGGCTTACATCTTTGTGAAATGCAAATTTTGATGTTCTCATTTCTCTATTGTTTATATGAAGTAATTCGCATGGTATTTCATGTTTATTTTTCCGAAGGGTTCTTACTGAAGTCAATTCGTAATTTTGAGTAATTTTATAACTAGTGGATAGCTACTAAACCAGTTATCAAATGTGACATTTCTACGGGTTTTTTGATAGGTTCTACAAGGCGTAATACTACATCTTTTGGTTTATTGCTTAGTTTATATGGCCCTTCCGGCTGCTGACCCAAATAAACTTCTAAATTTAATACATAAAACGTTTTTGCATCAACTAAAGCAAAAACTTTGATACCGTACATTGCCGGTTTATTTGGCAATCTTCTGCGAAGATATAATTAAATCTTTAAGGGGTGGTAATGTAACAGTAATTGGCGAATTATTCCAAATCATTATTGTTTGATAGATTTCATAATATAAATTGCGCGTTAACAAAAATGCACCGTGGACAAGTTATATTTCGTAAAGTTTAATAACCTATTAACGTTTTGCAACTTATCCACGTGCGATGTGCGTAATAGTTACATTGCCAACCCTAGCACTTTTTAGGATATAAATAGGATTTAATTTAGTAGAGTTAGGCAGTCAGTATAGTAGAGTCAGTAGAGTCGGTTAAGCAGAGTAGAGTCTTAAGAGTTAGAGTATTAAGTGGTAAGTTGATGTCGCAATGTAGTCAACGACTCGGTAGCAGTCATCTGATATGGTTCAGACTGACTTTAGTCCAGAGTGACTAACTCTGTAGTATTTTTTTTGGTTTTATTTTAGTGTTCTTATTGTAAATAATGTAAATAAATTGAAAGTTATTTAAAGCAAACATGTGTGTGCCATGTTGTCGTTATCCTGGTTCAACCGTCATCATCAGTTTGTATCATCTAGCATCATCATGTACTCCTCGAAGTAAAAATGACAACATTCATCGCCTTCATCGTCGTCAACCCCCACTGTTACACATGTTTCGTGCATCTCCTCTGGGACCGGGTAAATGGATTATTATATTTTCTTTTCTAGTTCTTGTAGCCGAGCTACCTGGATTTTCAGTCTGTTTAGTTTTTCCATCAATGCCCCATAAATATTGAGTTTTTCGTTTTTCGACTTCTTCTGTAGACATCATGGGATCACTAGATTGTTCTTTAGAGCCCAGTGTTTCTGGATGTTCAGCTTTGGAAACTATCAGAATCTGAATGATACGAGTACTCGCTTACATGATCTGAAGGTTCATTTTCAGAGACGGAGCCAATATCAGATACTATTTCATCGAATTGTGTCCATAATTTTAACAATTCCCTCTGCTCATCTTCATACGACATACTGTCAAAATATTTTTTCACAAAAACTACAAAAAGTATATGCACCTGAAACACAAAATATTTTTTCTACTCCTGCTTTGAAAATAAAATTTTCTGGTTTGTTTTTTACGCTGAAAGTGACTCTTTGCAGCACGCAGTGCTGCAAAACTTTGCAGCACTAATAAATGTTTGTTGCATTGTTGCTGCCATGGATACGCATCACTTGCGCATCACAAATACAAAATTTGCAATAAATGTCAAATTATGTTTAAAAAATATTTTTTTATTTCCTTATTTTTTATCTTGCAGGAGTAGAAAAAATAGTGTGTATAACACGTGTTGAAAGTCCTTTGTCGAACACAAACGATTGCAACCTTCGCTTCGCTCAGGCTGCAACTTTCGTTTTGGTTCGACAAAGATAGACTTTCAGCACTTGATATACAAATAACTATTATAAACACACAAAACTGTGACTACACAAGAACACTGGGGTATAACATACCATGAAGCTCTTTGAGTACTTTTGTAAAATTGACACTACCACTGACAAGTGAAAGAGATTTTGCTGATGCAATGCTGTATGTGTAACTTGAAGGTAGATGTCAGATGACACTACTAGTATCAGTACTATCAATAGTTTTCAAGAGCCGCGCATTTTAAATAAGCGTGGGTATACCATACCCCACTGTACCAGCGCCGGGTAACAAAACAAAGTATTCACATATTTAATTCAAGGCACTCTAATTCCAAGTTATAAAATGATTTATATTCCGTTTTTTACCGTAATGGCACTCTTATTATTGTCATATTTTAATCAAATTAATATAAAACTTCAGATGCATTTTTCTCAAAAAAATCGTCATGTTAGGGTATGATAATATTATATCATTGAATTTCGAATAAAATTCTCTATTGTATAAGCAAATAAAAAAATAGGTTCACATTAAAACTAAAAAAGTTGGGACACGTATTTTGAGAACCATTGGTTAAAAAAATTTGATTATCTCATGATAATAGTGTTGTAAAATAGAAATTGTTTGCTAATTTAACCGACCTTGTAGCCCTTACAGTCCTAAAGATAGCAATGGTGGCCCATTTAAAATGAACACCCTGTAAAATTTTAATAAATAGTCATTACATTAGATGAGTAAAAGAGAACGCTCTGAAAACTGGAATCAAGAGAAAAAAAACATTTTTTATAGAATGTATAAATAAAAAGAAAAACATCATAGAAAATAAAAGAAATGTTATATATGAGGCGTTTTCATAAATTCTATTATATTTGTATGAATAATCTATAAACGGACATCACAAATTCGCACATTTATTAAGATTTGCTATATCCACTCGTTTAAATTTACTCATTCACACTTGTAGATAATTTATTTTAAAATTGTGTTTTAAAGAAAAATATATATCACCGTGAAATAAGTTAGACCATATCGCACTAATTTTAGTTATGTAATAGCGTTGTTAGCCTAATGAATGCTTTAATGAAATTGACAAATCACAAATCCAAGAAAGGTAATTATTTATTGTTTATAAATATTAACAATCCAATTTGAACAATTATACAAATTAACACCATCGTTAACACTAGAAAAATACATGTATATGACTAAGCTTTATGCATAAATATTTCTCGTTCTTTGCTGTTTGCAAGAATCTAACAGTATCTTCTCTGTTTAGAACTTTAGACTTTTTAGGTTTATAATTTTTTGCTTTATTTTTCAGCAAAGCTGTGAGATTGACATATTTCTTTTTTATATCAATAGGCTTCATGATCGATATTTCCGTCATCGAGTAGTAACACCAAAGGGATGAAGGCTTCTGGCTGGTACTTAGTTATTTAAAATATACTAGTAAAGCTTTTTCGCTGGTGATGTTCTGTATATTTTTCAAATTGCACCACTGCTTATATTTTTTAAATGCCAATTCATATTTGGCTTCAGATTTTGCTGGGACAAGTCCGGATATTAATGTATTTGCTTCTTCCTCAATATTTACTGGCACATTGGATTTTTTTCTTCAGAAGAACAACTTAACAAACACATTTTTAAAGAAAATCACAACAAAACGGTTTGACATTAAAAAAATTTGTTTTGAATGACAGTTGACACGATCATAGACTACTAACGCTTTTCTATGATTTTAAAACAAAATAGATCCTATTATCACCTTTATTAATTTATTATTTTATCAAAGTGAAGCTATTTTAAAACAATTTTAACGGTGATATATAAAATGTTGTAGGATATTCGTGGGGTACTACAATATTAACGCACTATGTGATTACCCTAACTTGCTCTTAGGACAATTCACAATACGTGCGTTAATAATATCTGTACCCCACTTATATCGTAAATATCTATTGAGTTTATAGCATATTTAAAACAGAACCTATTATCCCAATAGAAATGGAAGAATCCTGCCCGAATCCAGACACTCCTATTCCTACAATTCCTTTAAATAGAGTAAAAACTTCGAAACGAAAAAACGAAATGACTCAATTGAGGAATTACAAATGGAGAATGAAAAATATAAACAAGAAGAACAAAGAAAAGAACAGCAACATGAAGCTGTAATGAAAAATTTAAATTCAGAATATAATTTCATTAAAAAGAAAAATATGTTAGAATTAGAAATCTTGGAATTAAAAATACAAAAAAAAATTAAAAGAGTTAAATTTAAATTAAATAAATATATTTTTATATTTTGATGTTAGTTATTAAAATCTCTATTAATAAAATATTGGCGAAAAGCATTGTCACGTAAACTGGTTGGTTGTAAATTTCCGTGTCGAAGTTTTCGTCATTATCTACTTTGCGATAAATATTTACATTATAAACATGGATTACAATGATCCGTAATACCTATACAGCCCGTTTTGCAATGACCGATATACAGATTTCCACTGCCCAAAACAACGTTCTATTATAAATTTCTTCAGAAGGACTTTCAGGATTTAATATAGGTGTTAGCAAATAAGGTGTGCACGGATAACCCCCATCCCCTAACAAAACACCATTTAGTTCACCTCGCTAAAAGATTACTTGAATTTATGTTTGTGTGAAATATGTACTGTAAAATGAAGTGAACTTTACTTTAAATTTTCTGGCCAGACTACATTCCTCCCATATCCTAGCATCGTGTGCACTTCCTCGCCATCGAGCTACTAAGTCTATTATTTTGCATTTCGCATCAACTACAACCTGAACATTTAATGAGAACCAGTCTTTGCGATTGCAATAAAGAAACGGTTGATTTTTATCAGGGTTTCTAATTTTTATGTGTGTACAATCTACACAACCAATGACACTTGGAAACCCAGCAATTGAATAAAAATATCGCTTGGTTGTGCCCACATCACGGCGTAAATGCACAAAGTTATGCAATTTTGCAGCTAATGCTCTAGATACTATTTTGACTATTTTACTTATCGTGCCATGTAAATCACCTAAAATGTATTATTATAATTAACTGTAGAATCACGCATTAGAAATTTCGAGTTCATCGAAATTCACGCAGACAAATTCTTAAAAAAAGATTATTAACTCCACATAAAATTTTGTGGGATTAGAGCGTTTTACAAAACACATAATCAAAATTAAATTCGAAATTATTCTTATATTAGTTACAAACGTACCGTCTTAACTCTTGTCACCACAAATCAATAACTTATATGATACCATTAGTTGTTTTCTGTTCTTTGTTTAGAACTACTAATTAGTAAAAAAATCTGATTTTTAACACTATATATATATATATATATATATATATATATATATATATATATATATATATATATACAGTGTGTGCAAGGAAATGCGGAACATAGGACTTTAACATGGGATTTCAAAAAATTGCGGATACTCTCTCTCCTGATAGATATAGAGCAAAACTGCATGTACAAAGTTGTTCAGAATTAAATTCTACGTCAGATAAGATCATAATTGTTGCAACAGCAGGCCTGTAATACGAGATATATTAAATATAAAATGTTATGCTTTCGTGAAAAATCAGATAGCCATGGAAATAAAAGAAAATATCTATTTGTCAGTTTAGAGAATTTTCACTAATTGTAATACTTATTGTCTATAATTTAATATTATTTAAGTTGAAATTATATTCATTTCTTTAACAATGTGCTAATATTAAAAAAACAGTACAAATATAATTTTAAAAAATATTGAACACAAAGTAAGGTTACTAACTGTCACAATTGACACATAGATTTTTTCTTATATTTGCATGGGTGTCTGATTTTGAACGAAAATGTTACATTTTATATTTAATATATCTCGTACTTCAGACGTGCTGTTGCAACAATTATGATTTTATCTGACGTAGAATTTAATTCTGAACAACTTTGTACTCTTGCAGTTTGGTTCTAAATCTATCAGGAGAGAGAGTATCCGCAATTTTTTGAAATCCCATGTTAAAGTCCTATGTTCCGCATTTCCTTGCACACACTGTATATATATATATATATATATATATATATATATATATATATATATGTATTAAAATGATTACAGCCATACTTCGATGAATGCTTTGCGCATATATTATTTAGAAATATTGATAATCAACTACAAATATTGCTAAATCTACTGAACTAATGAAATTGTGTTTCGAACTATATAAATATTATACTTAATAATTAATTGGAATTGAAGTTTATTTTACTCTTCAGAGAATTAAGAAGGGGTATAACTTTCGGACTGTTGCAAATGGTATCGATAGCCGAATACGAATCGAGGGACAACCGTATTTACGGAATAATAACATTTATAATGATTTCAGAATTTAATTGTGTAGCAAACATGTACACTTAATGATGACAATTATGATGATTGTTTTTATTATTTTTTCTGAACAAAAACTTGAATTGACTCTAGATTATAAATTAAAAATAAAATACATATAACAAAACTGGTTGCTAAGAAACTTCTAAGATCTAGGAGGTAGAGATAATTCCCTCTGTCAAACTTAAATTAAATAATTAATAAATGTGACTAAACATACCGGCCCCTGTTGAAGTATGGTTTTAACTATTAGGAAAATAGGATACATATGGGCCAAAAAATTATTTGAATTAAACATATTTACATACATATAAATAATTATTCAAAATAAATATTAAATCTATGATACATTTAATTGGTTTCACTTTTCACTATCACTCACAGGCAATACACACACGTTGCGAACAGCACGTTTTGTAAGACCATGTTCTGTCTGGACAGTAACTACACGTGTGATGCCATCTGCTCCAGAATGTAGTTGTACAATTCTACCGTACTTCCAGAAGAGGGGAGATAGGTTGGCGTCCTTCAGGATAACCAGCATTCTTGGTTGTAGCGTTGTTTCTTGAGTTATATTGGAATTGGGTCTTAATTGGAGATGCCCTAAATATTCTTTAACCCATCGATTCCAAAAATGTTGACGGATTTGCTCTACGTATTGCCAGTGAGAAATACGGTTTTGTGGCAAACAAAGCAACGAAGGTTCAGGTGCCGTAGTGAGGGTTTCTCCAATTAAAAAATGACCTGGCGTTAATGCTGCTAGGTCATTTGGCTCATTTGAGAGGGGACATATCGGCCTTGAGTTTAGGCAAGCCTCAATACACGTCAGCACCGATACATCTTCTCAAAAGTGAGCAACCTACGACCCTTTTTAAGTGATAATTCACCCTTTTATCACCTGCTTCCCAAAGCCCGCCAAAATGAGTTGATATAGCTGGTATAAATTTCTAATTTATATTCTCTATTGTCAATTTGTTTATTACATTATTCTTAAATTGCTCTGATTGGAATAATGTTGCTAAAAAAACTTAATTCTTTCTGTGCGCCTACAAAATTGGTGGCGTTGTCAGAATATATATTCTTTACAAGGCCACGTCGCGACATGAATTTTTTTAACGCACTTAAGCCGTTAAATCGCTGACCAATTCCACATGCATAGCCTTTGTAGCGAAACAAATAAATACGCTTATGTACGCCTTAATTTTACGTTTATCACGTCCACGACCCTCTCTTACAAATATAGGACCTGCGTAATCAACTCCACATTTAGAAAATGGTCGCGAATAGTTACATCTCGTTATTGGTAAGTCACCCATAAATGGGTTTAAGAATTTTGGATTCACTCGAAAACACCTTATACATTTGTTTAACACTTTCTTTACCTGACTTCTACCTGCTAATGGCTAAACTTGTTCGAGAATAGCAGCTAGAGTGCCTAATATTACCATCTCGCAAACGACTTCCTAATCTAATTATTCCTACTTCATCAAGGTATGAATTTAAGGTTTTTAATCGACTATTATTACTAACGTCACGTCCGGCCAATAACATTTTTATTTCATCGTGAAACTCGGATTTTGGTATTATTATTATTATTATGCAATTTTAAAGTTCAATAGTTGATAGTTTACCGGTAAAATATTTACTCTTATTTTTACAGTTATGAATAAATCTTAATACATATGCTGCCACTCTCTGTAATTTTTGAAATTCGGAATATTTTGTTATCCAGTTATTGTTGTACATCGCAATTGTGTGTAATAACACACATTGTTCCGGTATTTCTAATTGCCAATATGGACATTTAATTTATTGCAGTAAAATTCATGTGATTTTAACCAAGCAGGTCCTTGAAACCATAACTGATTGTTTATAAACTCTACATGTGACAGACCGCGCGTTATTAGGTCTGCAGGATTTTCAGATGATCTTACGTATTGCCACTGTTTTATATCTGATACTAATTGAATTTCAACCACTCTGTTTGCTACAAAAGTTTTTAAAGTATTTGGTTTAGATTTAACTAAGCAAGCACAATGGTTGAATCTGTCCAATAATATATTTAATCAGTTTCAATATGTATTGAATTTATCACGGTTTTCATTAAACGACATAGTAACAATGCACCGCATAACTCTGAACGTGGAATTGTCAAAACCTTTAAGGGCGCTACGCGAGATTTTGCACAAAATAAATGAATGGACATTTCACCGTTTTGATTTGTAGATCGAACATATACACAGACACCATACGATTTCTCAGAGGCGTCTGAAAATCCTTGCAATTGTACTTTGAAGGATAAAAATCAATAACCTTTCGCGGTATATTAGTAATATGAATTTGATTAAGTTGATGTAAAAGATTTAGCCACTAATTGACAATAGTTCGTCCCAACCTTGTTTTACTTGCCACAACTGTTGTAAAATTAATTTTGCATTAATAATCATGGGAGAAAGTAACCCTAAGGGATCAAATATTTGGCCAATTTTAGACAATATAGAGTGTTTAGTATACTGTGTATTTTGCTCTTCTGTGCTGTTAATATTACCTATATAATTTAAACAGTCTTTCTCATAATTCCATCTTAATCTTAGCAATTTAATATTATTTCCCTTTTCTAAATTGATCATACGTGAAACAGTATTTAAATCGGAGATTTGTGACAAAAGTGATGGATCATTGGACGACCACTTACGCAATTCAAAACCACCGCGTAATAACAACGATTGCATTTCATTTCGCAAATTTAACGCGTCTTGCAATAAATCGGTTCCCGTCAGCAAATCATCCATATAAAAATCTCTTGCTAGAATTTCGGATGCACGGGAAAAGTTTTGTTTCTCGTCTATCGCTAGTTGCTGCAGACATTGAACAGCTATATATGGTGCACATGCTGTACCGTATGTAACTGTGTTCAAATTATATGTGGCTGCACAATCAGATTCATTATTCCTCCAAACAATTATTTGATATTTTCTCTCTTCATCGGCTACTAATATTTGGCGATACATTTTACTGATATCCGCTGATAAGACATATTGATGCATCCTAAATCGCAATAGTATTGAAAATATATCATCTTGCAATTTAGGTCCTACCATTAATATATCATTTAAACTAACTCCTGATTCGGTGTTAGCTGAGGCATCAAACACGACCCTAACTTTCAGGGCCGTTCCTAGCCTATGGAGCGCCTTCGTGCAAAAAAAAAGATTGGCGCCTTTTCCAGAACTTAATAAAAAGCCTAAATAATAGTTTAGCAATTTTATTTTTTATGAAAAAATAATCACATTAACAAAAAAGTATATGTTATTAACACATGAAAAAAGAACATTAAAATAAATTATAAATATATATTTATGTACATAGCTATATATGTTACTAGCACGTTGTGGAAAGACTGAGACATGAGAGGAACGTACTTATGTACTACAAAATTTTAACAAATTAACTAACAAAAGCATATGTTATATATTCTACTACACAAATTAAAAATAAAGCTAATAACCAATGGTGCTTTCCGCGTTGGCAAGGTCAGTTTTTCCTTATCATCCAGTACTCTAACAACATTTATAACAAAACATCATCTGAAAACATGCTTCAGTAATATTAAAATTTGTTGCCTGTAAAGTTTTGCTGACCACGTTCACTTTATTCAAAATAGTATACCATAATATTAAAGAGCAAATAAACTCAAATTTCGTAATTTTATTGGCTAAAGATTTTGCCATGTTTTTATTAGTATTATCAAATTTTTTACAATTTTCACTATATATTTCATACAAACTATCATAAATTTCTCCAAGCTGATGCCTCAAAGGATTAATAGCATTGATTCTACTAGACTATCTAGTGTCAGAGAGAGGCTTTAAAGTTAAGTTTTTAATATTTTTTTTTGGAATAAACCAATAGTTTGTCGAAGCTGAAAAAAAATTGTACAATTCTTGAATAATTGAAAAAAAAAAATTAAATTTGAAGTACATGCTTTTACTGCATCGTTGACAATGAGATTTAGCGAATGGTTGCAGCAAGGCACAAAAAATGCTGTCGGATTGATTTCTAAATTTTTTTTTGCACATCCGGGCGTAAAAGTCGAACAAATAACATTGTTTTAAGGGCGAAAAAGTAGTCATTTTCGCCCTAGAACTTTTCGTGCCCAGTTTCACCCATTTTTATAATAAATTTTTGACGTGTCACCGCTTTTTTGCTACTTTGTTTACTTACTACTTGCTTGTTTTCATTGTTATCCATGACAACGTACATATGTCAAATAGACTACTAAGATCTAAATTTGATTTGAACATCGTTTTACTTTGATCGCGGTGATGAAGTAATACTACTTCGGATGGGCAAAAAATATTGTATGTATTACGAGTGAAATATATTTTGGCCCTAGGTGCATTGTAACCCTCCGCTGCGCGTCGGGCTTCAAAATCTATATCATTTCGCCCTTAATACATAAATAGCTATTTCTGCAAACCATTATGTTTGCCACGCATGTTTGCCCCATTGCCATACCCTTGACCACGTAAATCATATATGTTTTAGCCAGCTTCTTCTAATGTTTTTAAAAGAAAAACAGTTAACCCTTCACCATTTGTGTCAAAAATTGGACAAAAAGTTAAAAAATGTTCTTCTACGCAAACTTTTGGGTTGTCAGTACTTATACTTGTATTTACAAATCTAATACAAACAGGAATTTGTTCTTGATGACTACTGTCAGGGGTACAGTCTAAAATGATCGAAAAATATTTAGCATTTCTAACCATATTTAAAATTAAATATTTTAAATTCTTGCCAATTAAGTCAATAATCTCATTTTGAATATTATTTCCCAGGTAAAGAGGCATTCTTTTTTCAGCATTCATTTTTATTTTATTAGTATGTTCCATCATAACTGAATCAAATTTTGAAATCATCTCAATACATTTTAGAAAATTTCCGTTATATTTCGTGTACAATGTATTGTGTGAATCACGAAGTGCTAAATTTTGTTGAGCAAGAAACTGTATTGTGTATACTATTCTTTCAATGATAGCATGCCAATATTTAGTTTCTGTTTTCATTAATTTTTGAATGTCTGCATCTATAGTTTTTTTCATGTTTAACCGCCGACAAAAATCCGTCCATTTTTGAGAAATATCGAAATGTAATTTATTTTTTTCATGTATATTTAAAGATTCAGTTAAATGTTGCCAATCCTTAAAGCCATTATGGTCACTTAATTTATTAGTTTTTTTCTTACTGAATATTTTGCAACAGAAACAAAATACTGAATTTTTTTCTTTTGAATATAAAGCCAATCCCGTTGAATTGTTTCATTATTGGGTAAAATCCTGGCAAAATAGCGATTGGAAAATCTTCGTCCCGTATTGTCTTTCGGATATAATGTTGTTTTGTTGCGGTATTTATTTGGTCCATTTTCTATTAAAATCTCTATTTGTTCATTTGTTAATGTAGTCGGCCAAATACCCGGATCATTAGAAAGATCTATTTTTTCATGTGCCTCCTCAACAATTTTCTCGTCAAATTTTTCAGTAGATTTAACTTTAGAAGATTTATATTTAGGTGAATCAGCAATTATGGCAGAACCTGATGATGATGGAATACTTTTATGTTTTGAAGATGTATGTAAATTTTGTAATTTTATCATAATTTTTTTTTAGGTTTTCTTCACGTTTTCTTTTATTTATCAAATTTTGATAGCCATAGTTTTTTCTTCTTCTTTTCTTCTTGCGACATCTAAAATTTTATGAATATGTCACATATGAATAAATAATTACTATTTAATTTAAGATCACTGTTGACGGAAGCTATTGAAATGTACGTAAGTATTATTGTTAGAAATAAATAAACTCAAATAAGGAACATATAACATTTATCACAATTCAAAAATTGGGTTACTATTTTTCAATTTAATACTGAATATCATGTTGCTAGTGAATTTATTATTATAATGATAATTTTTACTTACCCTTTTTCGTCTTTACAGGGCTTTACTAAAACTAAAACTTCGATAAAAAAATGCAATCACGGATATGTAGATAATGAATGTACAGGCGCTAGTGTCTGCAAACAGGGGCTGGTGGCTAGGAACCCCACATTTACAACTGCACAGTTCACGGAATTGGTGCGCTCACTATAATTAATTTTTCCTGTACGCTATAAATGTAGCCTAAACAACTGATAAAATATTTAACACCAAGCAATTATACTTAACCAAAAATAAAAAACAAAGCCGCTAAATATACATTTATGAATAATATTATTTATTCATACATATTGTATAGATTTTTATGTCATCTTTACGGCGTCTTCGAACCATGGCGCCTACGTGCATTGCACGTTTTGCACATACGGTAGGAACGGCCCTGCTAACTTTTGTCGTACTGCTACTCTCTTTGATCACCGCATGATGTGGTAAATAACAATGTGGTTGTAATTCAGAGGTATGATTTGATAGACTCATGTGATTGAGTTGTTCATACTCTTGCATGAAATTATGATAATGTAGTTTTAATTTAGAATTGTGTCTTAGTTTGTTCTCTATACTATATAGGCGTTTTATTGCTATATTCTTAGAATTTCCTAGATTTGATGAATTGGTTTTGAAAGGCAAGCGAACTACGAAGCGACCCTCATTATTTCTTGTATGAGTTGTTTTAAAATGATCAATACAATTAAGTTCTTCCAACGAAAACTGGCACTGTTTATGTTTAGTTATTTCTTCAGTATCCCAAAACTTGGACATCTGATTTTCTAAAGTGCTTAAATGACACCAACTATGAGAATTTTAAAAATTATAATTTATATTCCCCCAATAACCCATCCAACTACCTTTTGCGCCTTTAATTAATATTTGAGCGGTACTTAACAATACTTGGTTGATGGAGTTCGTGTTATTTTGCATATGAGCCACTACAGTTGATTCCGTAGTATCTGTATTTAATTCAACCTTATGCAACAGAGAGTATTGTGTTTTTGACTGCACGTATGACATCCACGTGATTTACAATTACTAAAATCATGATTATTTTTAAAACAATTTTCACATAATTTAAGCTCCTTTGTTTTCCTAATTCTATAATTTCTTGATAAATTTAGAAATTTATTACATTTATAAATGGCATGATTACCTTTACAAAAATAACATTTATATCTTTCTTTGAAAAAAATCTGTCATAGTTTTTTATTTTGGAATATCAGAATTTAAAGTACTCTCCCATTCATTTCTAGTTTGAAAATCAAATTTTAACATAATTACGGGAATAATAATATTATATCTAATTGGTCTACTGGTTCTTTTAATGCTTTTAGAGCTTCTATATTAATCAAAATATCATTTAATAGCTGCCGCATAGATGGGTGGGAATCTCTTTGTAACTGTAACTTTTACAATGAGCCGTATGTTTTCATATCGATTTTTTAACAACTTCCATGCAGTAGGATAATTTGTATCTGAAATTGTTACTGACTCAATTGTATTTAGCGCATCGCCACGCAAACATGAACGCAGATAGTGAAATTTTTCAACATTATAGTATAAGGTACTTTCGTGTATCAAATTTTTAAATGTATCGTGAAACGGCATCTAATCCATATATGTACCCGCGAAAGTAGGTAAATTTAATAATGGCAATCTAACATTACTTGCTTTTACGGCTTGCATTGGCGTAACGTTTGTGTCATTGGTGGAAGCAATAATAATTGAAGGAAGGCTTGCATTTTGAATTGAATCAAACTAATCTATCACTGTTCGAAAAGTTTATTCTACATCATAATCTTGTTCGTTTATTTGTTTATCTGAACTATCTTTTAACTCAATTTGATCTTGAATATTATTAAAGTCGCGAAATATTCCCGACAAATTTGAGAAGCGTGCTTTTAATTGGTTTATATTATCTGTTTCTTTATCAAATTTGTCCACGGCTGTTTTCATTCGCGTTAAAGCAGCTTTGACTAAACCTTGTCGATCTATTAAAAGTTTAATTGTTTCGTCTGGCATGATTGCTCACAAAAAAGAAAATATATACAAAACTGACTATGCAATGAGCCTACCTTTACTTTCTGACCGAAAATGCTGCCCTGAATAGTGACTACTACAGGTGACTTCGCCGAAGATGATAATGAAGGTCTGGTTGCAACACCTGTTGCCGCTGCTATTGATGGCTGCACTAGGTGTGTCGATCAAGATTATGTTGAACTGATGTTGTTGGAACAAATCCGGCTCGAAGGACCAAATTTTATGTTGCAAATGGTATCGATAGCCGAATACGAATCGAAGGACCACCGTATTTACGGAATAATAACACTGATAATGATTTCAGAATTTAATTGTGTAGCAAACATGTACATTCAATGATGACAATTATGATGATTGTTTTAATTATTTTTTCTGAACAAAAACTTGAATTGACTTTAGATTATAAATTATATAATAAAATATAACAAAACTGGTTGCTAACAAACTTCTAAGATCTAGGAAGTGGAGATAATTTGCTCTGTCAAACTTAAATTAAATAATTAATAAATGTGACTAAACAGGGACTAACTCAAATCGGAGTTAATGACAAATCCTTTTTAATTATATGATTTCGAAACTGAGTTAAAAAGGGACTAAATATGAAGTTAGTGGGTAATCCCTCTTAATCTGGGTATTATATTAGCACCTAGTAAAAAAAGTATAACCTACCATTTTCTTGATACATTCCTTTTGCGTAGTATCGCAATGCAGTAAGAACTTGTAATTCTACAGTTACACAATTTTTTCTGTGTTGCAGCACTAATAAATCATTTTGTAACAACACCATGATAAATTGAACTGTCATTTTTGGAAACCTGTACCGTTTTCTGAATTCTGTTTCAGAATATTTCTGAAAGGGATCTACATGTTCTCGAAAAACTCTTCAATTTTTTTTATTTTGCAAATTTTTTTCATTTCTTATATTTTGTAAGTGAGAAATGCGATCAATTAGGTTAACCATTTTAACAAGGGTACTAGCTTGTTTAATTTTCCGACTAAATTTTAGTACATTGCTTAACTTAGTCGGGCTTAATCACCCTGCTTAGAATACATTTATTAGTCGCCCGACTATATTTTAGTCGGCTTCCCTTAGTCGGACATAGTCTCGCGGTCCAGATGCATTTCGTTAGTTGCTCGACTAAATATTAGTCGTTTTCGTGTCGGGCTTAGCCGGGATTTTAGAATACCAGCCTGGGTTTTAATGTTGGCACGCTTTAAAATCTTCGAGTTTGATCTATTTCGAATGCTGTGATGATATGTTCCTATTTTGCTACTTTCATTACAATTACTTTTTTTATTGTCACCACAAAACTGCGGTGCATCGCAATTCTGTTTTGTATGACCTCACAACTACTGTTAATTGCTTGTAGGTCTACGAGTATAAACAAAAAGTACCCTGCAGCAGCAACTACAATTAAAACAAGGTTATGACATCTGTTAAAAGCCAATTTATCAGACATTCATTTCATAATATTTACTATTGTTATTATTATATTATTATTACAATATCCGAAAACGATATAAAAAGTTCGTTTGAACCTGGGACCTCTCGATCTGAGGGGTCTATTCTAATAGAACAACGTGATATACTCAATGTGTATTGTTATCCCCCTGGCGATTTTTGTTAAAAGTTTCATGTGATGTCGTGAATGACGTGAAGGTTTGATGTGGTTTTGATACGGGTAACAAGCCCAGTTGATGCCTTATTATTGTCTTCTCAAATTGTAATATTTGAAGTTTAGTTTAGAGTGAGTTGTTTTGAAGACGATTTAAAAATATTTTCACTTTAGCAGGAAGTATATTCTAACTACTATATTCATATAAAAACGTGATATCCTCAATGTGTGTTGTTATCCTCCTAGCGGATTTTGTTATAAGACTAATGTGGTGTCATTAATGACATAAAGGTTGTATGTGGTCTTGATATGCATAACAAGCCCAGTTGATACCTTGTTATATTATTGTCTTATGAAGTTGTTATATTTGACGTTTAGTTGGTTTAGTTTAGAGTGAATTGTTTTGAAGATAATTTAATAATATTTTCGCTTTAGCAGGTATGAATGATTAAAAGCATTTTAAAGTGTTCGAATGCTTTTTACTTTTAATACATGAAGTATATATACGTTATTAATTAATTACATTTGTAAAATATATATTTTTCAGAAAATGGCTTTTCGTATTCCTCAAATATTGGCAAATGAAGCAATTGAGGTAAAAGAGACACGAGCACTCACGTCGCAATTGTGAAACCAACCATTAACGAACACGTGTACGTTAATCGCAAAGGGTATCACAGTTTAAACATGTAAATTATATGTGACGCCCGTTTAAACATTGTTAGCGTGGTAACAAGCTGGCCAGGGAGCACACACGATGCGTTTGTTTGGCGAAATTTGCGAATTGGACAATAATTACGTGCAAATTATGAAAATGGGGATCATAGCACTAAAATGATGGGAGATTCGGGATATCCATGCTTGCCATGGTTAATCGTCCCACTACCAAATCCAGCCACCTATCGCGAAGTTCACTTCAATCAAACATTTGAAAGGACACGTTCTTGTGTGGAACGGTGCATTGGAATATTGAAGGGACGATTTCGGTGCCTGTTGAGGGATAGAACCCTGCACTACTCCCCAGCAAATGCCTGTAGAATAGTTTTAGCATGTGCAGTACTGCATAATATTGAAAACAATTATCGAGATGATTCTCCACCGCCTGCATACGACGGCTTGGATTTGGAGATACCAGCAACTGAACCTGCTGCGCAGGATGCTGTGTACCGACAGCTTGGTCAAGCTAGTCGACAGCAATACATCAATCAATACTTTTAATATATTTTTTAGTTAGTAAATATATATACATAAATATATATTTATGGCATCAAACGAATAATTTATTAACGAAAATTATTTATTTTCTACATAATTCCTTCAAACTATCTGCAATTGATTGTAAAATTAATTTTTTTTTCTCTCTTGTAGAAGTTCATCCAACTTATTCTTAATTTCTCTCAATTCTTCATTTAAAATTGAATTTTGATTTATAATGGTTGAATAGGCCAAATCAGTTGTTTTCCGTTTTGAACTTTTCCTACTTAAAAATGTATATTTAAATTACAGAAAACTATATCGTCGAAAACTAAAACAATAAAACATACGACGTAAAATTTCTTCTTCTACATCTGATATTGAGGTTGGAGGCAATGCAGCAGACATTGAACCTTCAGCAACGGGAGCCACGGGTTCACTTTCTAGTAAAATTCCATCTGGCCCATTCATTCCAAATACTGCCTCCTGGTTCAGTAAAGAAAGACATTTTTCATCAAATTTACGTCTATTGTGGACCTCCCCCAGTTTTACAGCTTCTTCGATTTATTTCCGCTGCCTTTTTTTAACATTGTTCTTCATATCTGTCCAAACCTAAATAAATAACCATTGTAGAAAGAATATTATTTAAAGAATTAAAATTGAATTTTTATCTCACTCTTTGCCACTTTATGGTAGTTTTTTTCTGACCCTATCATATTATTTAATAAATTAGCGTACACCAGGTTTTCCGACCTTCCATTCCCAACAACTTTCCACGGGCAAAATCAGGATGATCCTCCATAAAGTGGATAATCCCTCTTTTCTGCACTTTCGTTACTATTTCTTCGCGTTCCCGTTTCATTTTCATTTAAATTTGACGCGTGTCACTTATGTACACAATAAATAAAATCCTCTACTATTTGCAACCAGTGATTATTAAATATCCCTATATATATATTTTATACATATCAACGTCTTATGACGTCATCAACGTCATAACCGATAACAACGTTACATCTTGTTATGAATTAGAATAGACCCCCCTGCAGTCGAATGCTAAATAAAAGAAATGTAAAAAGAAAAAATTACAGATCCTAGTAGAGTAGTTATTGAGTCAATACGTGGCAATAATGCAAAAAAATGAAGACGAAGTAGTCACAGAAGACAGAGACAGGCAATAAATTTTATTATGATATTCTTCCAACAATTTTAAATAAAGAAGTTCATGTAAGAATTGATAATTATTTAAATATTATGCATCAATATTCTTTGGATGATTTTAAAAGTCATTTTAGAAGTTATATGAAAATTTGATATGATATGACAGTATATGTATATTATCGTAGATTTTATTAAATTACGTACTACCAAATTAGATTCTCAGAAAAGAATATGGAATGTGGAAGACTAAAGAATAGAGAATAATTATTACCAACGCCAATATAGGTACTATTCATTCAAGAATCATTTCGGTCTGTTGCTGACCGTTTTATGAAAATAATTCATATAATTTGTAACGTTTTATTTATTTCGGTGAAGTGTAAAATTGATTAAAACACTAATATTTATATAACTATGTTTAATAAAAAGAAATGTGAATATAAAGAATAAATAAAAATAACTAACACTAAGAATTAACAAATATAAACACAAATTTAAGACTAACAATTATTAATAAAGATAATTTATTTAAACAATTAGAACTACGCGATATTTATTTCCACAATATTTATATTACCAACTATTTATATCACCCTCTATTTATTCATATCACCATGTGTTCACTACCCGTATCAACATACGACTGTCCTCGCGATATTTTGCTCAGGGTATTTATATTAAAACACTTCATTCTAGAATATTCGCTAGTTCTCTGAAAAACAGAACAATGGGGAGCGGACGGACTTGTTGTAACCTGTCCGTTAGTGGCCGCCGTCCGCGCCGCGACCCTGGGATCGGTACAAATTATTTCATAAAAACATTATTTTATTATATCGCCACAAGGAAAAAAAATTACAAGGAACTTGTAACGTGAAGTTACAATTTTTTGATTGTTTTATCGGGTGGTCTGGGTCCAGTCATAATAGCCGAATTTGGAAAAACTCTCCTCTCCACACATCTCATTGGAAATTCAATATATCCGTTGGTTACTTTCATTATATCTCCATATAGAGAAATAATAATAACCAGATGCTTAGTTCAAAAAGAGTTGTAATTGATTAAGCATATAGACTACTATAAGGTCGTTTTAGAGGATTGAAATATTTTCATATGCTTCTAATTGCAGAACAAAAAGTAATATTAAGATGTTGCATCTTACATAATGTATGTCTAATTAATAATGACGATATTTGCGTGCATGTTGATGTAATATGTAATGAATTAAATAATGGAAATGCAAAAAATGTAGATGATAATGCTGTTGTACAAATAGCTTTGCAAAAACGTGAAAAATTTGCTTAATACTCAGCAATAAGTAAGATATTTTTTAATAATCATAATAATAATAATAACTGTGTTTATTTATCTGAGCTAATAATTACAGGATTTTACAATTTACAAATAAACAAAATGCACGTTTATTGTATAAAATTCTTAGGTATATAATTCTTTCAGTTTATTTTTGAAAACATTGAGTGACTTACTATTTTTTAACTCAATTTATTGTACAAATCTAAACTTTTTAAAGAATACCGATGTGGATGTGCTACTCTTCTTAGTTTTACTAATATTTAGATCATTGGTTTGTCTTGTATCATAGCTATGCATTTCTTTAACATATTTTAGGTTATTTTGCAAGTACTTTATTGTTTTATTGGTGTTAATGTTATGTAAATTATATAATTGAATTTCGATTATGAACAATAATAAATTTGCTGAGTTAGATTTCTTTTATCATGTAGTATCGTATTATTCTAGAATAATGTAACATGTAACATGTTCTTGATATGATAGTAGTTTAGTCTTGTTGTATCTTCCAAATAAAACATATGCATTTTATGTAACATCTTATAATTGAATTAATATTTTTTTATTAATAATTCAAAATCGAATTATCTAATTTGTATAAAAATAATACATTTATTTCAATAAAATTTGTAATATCAATCCACTGTAACATCTTTAATAGTAACGAAATACTTGTGTATTTACTACATTTAAGAATTACCCTCATTGCTCTATTTTCTAAAATCTGAAGTCTATAGATAATAAATATCTGACTTGTTACAAAAAAATGAGATTGTACTACAATAAGTAAAATGAGGCAATAATATGATGTAAAGAAGTAAAGTGGTCCATACAGATAAATATTTTCATATTCTTAAGAGGTAGTTAATTGTTTTGGCAATCTTTTTACATAAATTTCAAATTTTTATCTATAGTTATACCAAGATATTTAAATTTAGTAACGGTTTCTGAAGGAGTATTATTAATAGTTATTACATTATTTGGATTACTAACAATATTTATGTAATTAGTAGGCGTCGTAAAGAACATAATTTTTACATTTTTGCGTGTTCAATTTTAATTTGTTGATATTTGTCCATGGATGTAGATATAAAAGGTCTTCATTAATTTTATTTACAACATCAGTATAATCAACTTCAGCCAAATATATCACTGCGTCATCAGCAAATAAATGGATTTGACAATATTTCATAATTTTTGGCAGATCATTAATGTAAATTAAAAACAATAGCGGACCAAGGACGCTCCCTTGTGGTACTCCTATACTATTCACTTTGTAGGCGGATGTAGTATTGTTTAATTTAATAGCTTGAAAACGATTATTCAAATAATTAATAATCCAGTCTAGTGTTTGACCCTTGATACCATACTTTTTCAATTACTCTTTTAACAGTTTTCTATTAATAGTGACTTGACTGAAATGAATTTAATATTTCATTATTATTGATATATTTTAACAACTGATTGTAAATAACTATTACTAATATTTTTCACATGCTGATAGCATGTTTACAGGTCTTCATTCGTCCACTTTTGAAGTTCCCCTAATTTTAGGTATAGGTATTATTAATGATTTTTTGAGCCTGTCCGGAATAACAGCATTATGCATTGACATATTAACAAACTCCAATAGTGGATAGCCTATGACATGGAAATAATCCTTTATCAATTTTATGTCTATTTAATATGAACTGGTCTTGTTGGTTTGACCGTAAAAGTTCTTCTAATGCTATTGGTCCGAATATATTTAATTCTATATTTTTAATAGCGGGTATGGTACTGAAGAGCAATATCAGACGAATTATCTATGAAATCAATAGAATTAAAGATATCACCAATACTGTCAATATAATATTCATTGAATACTTCAACAATTTTATGTATATCATCATAAAAGCTATTTAAATTAATTGAGTTAATTTAATCTGTATGATTATTATTTAGGTATTCTTTCAAATGTTTCCACATAGCCCTAGAATTATCTTTACTTTATCTACTAAATTGTTGAAATAGTTGTCTTTTTCGTTTCTAATAGTAGTAGTAACTATATTCCTCTTTTGTTTATAGTTTTCCCAATCAGCCATATTCTCAGTAAAAATAAATCTTTTGTAAGCTTTATTGCGTTCAGTCATAGCATATTTAACATTAACATTGTACCAATTATTTTTGTTTAAATTTTTTATTATTTTTGTACTATTTTTCAGACATGTTGTAACATTATTCTAAAATTTTTTGAAATATAAGTTTATGTCACTTACTTCATACGGCCATGAATCATTCATGGCATCGACAGCAATTTTTTTTATTACTGGAAATTTATTAACATTTTTTTGTGTAAACTTAGGTTTCACAATTTTAATAATTTAATGGTCCCTAATTTTAGGCGTAAATAATACTTCACATTGTAACGAAAAATTGTTAGAAACCACATAGTCTATCAGAGTAGATGAATTGATTGTTATTCTATCGGATGTCCCAAAATTCACGCAAGATTTGAATTTTGCGCCATTTGTTTGGTAAAGTGTTGCCAACGAGACAAAAAAGGCACAGTAACAGTAAACTATTCAGGGTTATTAAAAATGGAGTGCTACACGACAGAAGAACGCGTTTTCATTGTGGAGCAATATTTTAAAAACAATGAAAGTTTGGCAGCTACAGTTCGCAATTTTCGTACAAAATACGGTCGGAATAGTAATTTGACCTCATCAACTGTGAAGAGATTAATAAAAAAAATCCGGGAGACTGAATCAATTAGAGATGGTATACACTCTGGCCGTCCTTCAACAAGTCGTTCAGCACACAACATCGAAGCAGTTCGTGAGAGTATTGCTGAGAGTCCAGGAACATCAATTCGGCACCTTGGTCAAGAATTGGACATTTCGAGAAGCTCTCTTCAACGTATTCTCACGAAAGATTTGCATCTTCATGCTTACAAAGTTCAATTGACCCAGGCACTGAAGCCTGCTGACCACGTACAGCGAAGAGAGTTCGTTGAATGGATTATGCAAAAACAACAAGTGGACGCTGATTTTTCGAACAAAATCACCTTGAGCGATGAGGCTCATTTTCATCTTGATGGGTGCGTTAATCGACAAAATTGTCGCTTTTGGGGTTCAGAAAATCCACAAGTGATTTTTGAGAAACAAATGCATCCACAACGTGTCACTGTTTGGTGCGGATTTTGTGCTGAAGGCATCATCGGTCCATGTTTTTTTCGAAAATTCGGCTGGTCAGGCTGTAACAATTAATGGTGCTCGCTATCGCGATATGATAATTCAGTTTTTTGTGCATAAATTGCAAGATATAGATATCGACGATATGTGGTTTCAACAAGACGGTGCCACAGCCCGAGAAACAATTCATTTACAGCATGAGTCATTTCCTGGTCGTGTAATCTCCCGTTTTGGCGATCAGAATTGGCCACCCAGATCATGCGATTTAACGCCGTTAGATTTTTTCCTTTGGGGTTTTTTGAAGTCTAAGGTTTATGCCAACAAACCCACGAACACCCACGCCTTGAAAGAAGAAATTGAGCGCTGTATCAAAAATATTCAGCCAGATTTATGCAAAAAAAGTCATTGAAAATTTTAACAAAAGAGTGCATATGTGCCTGCAGAACCAAGGAAGCCATTTACCCGATATGCTATTCCATACATAACCCTATATTGTGTACTTTATAAATCAATAAAAAAATTACCATTTTTATTTAAAAACAGGTATTATCTATCAAAATTACTTCTTGCGTCAATTGTGGGACATCCGTTACTATAATTACAAACACACTGTTTATAACCGTTCATTTCGAAGGTCTCTTTATCTTTATGGCCGGTATTTCAATAACTGATTAAGTTACGGGTAACTTAATCAAGATTAGATTTAACCAGCATAGTTAATCATGGTTAGTGCAAAGAGTGTTTTTCAATCATATAGACATTCTCGGTTAAATTAACCCTCGTTATCAAGTTTCTAATTTAGGTTCGCAAGAAAGACAAACGATTGTTCTCTTCATATTACTAAATCTGTCAGTTCATTTCTATTTGTTTATTTATATTTGAAGATTATTGTGACAGAATATATGTAAAAATGACATAAAAACATACCAGAGGGGCAAATTTTCCAATGAAGAGTGTATTGTTATGGTGAATTTAATTAAAGAACATGACAAAATTATGGAGTGTAAAAAGACAGATTTTAATAACAATAAAAGACAAAGAAAATTGCTAGAACAAAATTACCAATATATTCAATGCAAAAAGAGGCGTTCGGAGAAGAACATGTAAAGAATTAAAGGTAAAATATGAAAATATAAAAAGATCACTAAAAAGAAAAAAATTCAGCAAATAAAATTGAGATGATGCGAACGGGTGGTGGATCACCAAAAATAATTGTACGAACACCACCGGAAGAAATTGTGTATTCCATGACTCGGCTTGCTGTGGATGGCTTACCAGGTAGATACGATGAAATTAAAATATATAATATTATCAGTAATATAGATGAAGCAGAGGTTTTATATGAAGTAACTACGTTTGAAATAATTTTTGCAGATTAATTTTAAGAACTCTGTACCGAATATGGAAAACAATAATTCGGTTTACGTTTAGAAACCTAATTGCTCAAAATAATATGTTTAAACAAATATTTCTTATAATAATCACTAACTAGTATATTTGTATCGAATTTTTAGAATAACGAGTTGTTTGACATAACAAGAGATAAAGAAACTACACCTGACAATAATTGATCTAAATGGACACTAGTGTCAGTGTCAAATTGAAATTGTCATTGTCAAACGTTTCACTTTGACATTTGACACTCTAAGATATACAACGCCTACTAAATTTATTACTTTAAATTATCAATGTAAATAATTGCTATTGATATTTATACATAGAAATATCAATATAAGTGAAAAGTCACAAAGGTGAGTCTGGATCTTAATATTACTGCTTGTAGGCGTTCTAGTATGTATTTATATGTGTGGTGTATGATTGTAAAACCGTAATAAGTAGGTTAGTTGCGGTGCATCCTAACCCAACGTGGGATCGGAACAGATCGTGTATTTACCCTGTACCCGGCGTCAGCACCTTTTCTACTGACTTTGTTCAATGGCTCTGCAAGGAATAAGTCAGTACCTTTCCTACTGACTTTGTTCAATAGCTCTGCCAGGAATGAGTTAGCACCTTCCACTTTGACTTTGTATCAAAAATTACTTCGGACACGCTATTTATTTGATTTTTTGTACATGATCGTAATATATACCATTTTAACACTGACGAGCACAGATAGGCATTGATTTGCAAACTGTATCGTTTAAGGTAAAGAAATAGTAATTATAGTCACAATGGTATCATATTATCTTATTAAATATAACCGATCTAATATTGGTTGTCTAACAATTGTAATTTGCGAGACTTTGTGCTCTGCACAAACTCTCAGGCTCAAGAATGTGCCGTATCAGCACGAACGAACGTTCACTTCACAGCTCAGCTGGGTGTCTACCCCAAAAAAAAACGGCCCTCAGGCAATGCCGAGCGCCCCCAGAAACAAAAGATATCAGAGCAACGGCATGCCGACTCTGAAATACATAATAAAAACCCACGCAAACTAAGACGCACACACTTACAAATGTCAATGACTTCCAATATCAGTTTGGTCGCAATATCTCAATTATACCATAAATGATTGTAATAAATTATTGACACAACTCTTTCTAAATTGAATGCAATATTTTTATATAATTGTTATCTTGTGAAATTGTCTCTCTACCTGTGGTTTTGGCTGTGGTTTCCCCCAGGTTATTAAGGTGAATGCCGGAGAGCGTAATATTCCACAGCACTTTCCGAATTTCTTAATTGTAAATAAATTCACAAGATAGATATTTTGTCTGTCTTTTGGAGTGAATATCATTCTTTTATTTTATCAAATACCTGTCCCGATTCCTCCACTCTTAACAAATACTCTGTATTACGACGATGAAGGGTTACTTATTTAAAAAAACACAACGTAGGGTAAGTTAAACCTTCCACGAGACGATCTTTGGCTAATTAAATGTATGTAGATGAGGTATGGTACCGTTTCAATATTTTAATGTTTTATCTATAATAAGTGATAAATATTTTTAAAATATTTTACTTAACAATTGCGAGATACTTGCTTTCATTGATTTGGGTGCTACTTGTAATACTATTCGCGAAATAGATTGCAAAAACTTAATCTCTTCCCGGACCAGACCAATAAATGTATTATAAGTGGATTTGCCGACGGACGAACTTTAACTGCAGGTAGTGATGCCGCGAGATCTCGTTTAAACGAGATCTCGTCTGGAATTTTCGAGATTTTCGAGACGAGAGTAGCTTTATTCTCGTCTCGATTTTTCGAGACGAGACGAGACTTATGCTATTCTCGTCTCGATTTTTTCGAGACTAGACGAGAATAAAATTCGAGATCTCGAAAAATTGAGATATTTAAAAAAAAATAAGTAGGTTGCTACCTAAATATTATGAATAAACTACAATATTCAAGTTACAAATATGTGAAAAATTTTATTATAATATTTTTATCTGTTTAATCGCTGAAATACATATTTGTTTACATAAAGGTAATAAATAAAAACACTGTTAATATGTACTACATTTGAAAAAAATGTATTAAATACCTGAAATACAGAAAAAAATGTATAATTCAAAACTATTAAAATTTACTTAAGAAATATTTAGGACACAGTATTTTATTTTAATAAATTGTTGTTTTTCGTATGTGCTGGCAACCTTAAAGTATCAATTTTTATTTGGCATCAGTCAAAGTCAGATTTTCGGCCGCTTGTTTGTTCATTATTGATTTTGATAGTCCATATTAATGGGATTATTAATATTTTAGAATATAATAACAAGTGTAAATCAAATTTTAACTATTTCTTTACAAATATTAATGAAAAAGTAATGAATATGCGAGTAACAATAGCGGCCGTAAAGTAAATGCGGTCGTAAAGTAAATGCGGCCGTAAAGTAAATGCGGCCGTAAAGTAAATTTTGACAGATGTCAAACATAGATTTTGAATGAAAATTCATAATTTTTTGTTATAATCGCCTAAAAAATGTTGTGCGCACCTCGGCTAAAAGTTCTTTTTTGGCCTCATCTGATTTGTAGCCTCGGCTTTGCCTCATTCTCAAACTTCGGATTCGGCCATAAAAAATTCTAATAAATACCGACGTGCGATCGTCAGGCAACCAATGAAATTGCTAAAGAGTGATGATCTGACAATATATAGCAAAAGCAAAATATAATCTCTTGTAGCTCGCGATCGAAAAATATTTAATTAAACTATTTTGACTAAAAAATACTCATTAATTGTTGAATATTTTCATATTTTTCTGCAAAATAGTATTATTAAATAATATTCGAGACTCTCGATCGAGATCGAGACTCTCGGTTCGAGATCGAGACGAGTCCGAGAGTAATTCTTTCGAGACGAGAGTGACTTCAATATCGTCTCGAATTTTCGAGACGAGACGAGAATACATCATTTCTCGTCTCGTCTCGTCTCGCGGCATCACTAACTGTAGGTTTATTAAGCAAACAAAATGTACATATTGACCAAGTTTCAGCGGAACAAGATATACATGCAGTTCCAGATAATGTGCAACAGGTACTAATGATCATTGGACAAACATTTACAGAGTTTCGAAATGTCTGTATAACAAAAGATGATAAAAGTTTAATTATATATGATTGAACACAAATGATAACCAGTCTACCGGCAATACAAAACGATAAAGTCATTTCCAAGTCCAACGAAGCTATAATCATACCTCCTGGATATGTGGGACATGTTTTAAGTAAAGCAAATAAAGAGGGTAACATACACATCGAAAAGAGCTACCGATCAAAACCAGGACTAGAACATTTCGTTCCAAATTTAATCTGTTTTGTTTCAGAAAATCGTGAGGCTGTCATACCAATTTATAATATTTCAAATCATGATTTATGTAAAAAAGTTAACAAGATTTTAGTAAGAGGAAGAGTTTGTTATTTAAAAGAAGAACCATTGGACGAACTAGAAATAAGTTGTATAATGTTAGATGATGTCCATATTGGGGAGGATTTAACAAAACAACATGGAAATGAAGTGTTACAGCTACTTCACGAATACTGAGATTGTTTCTCATTAAAAATGGAGAAAGTGGGAACTACTAATGTCGGAGAAATGAAAATTGTTAGAAATGAAAGACTAGACAAGAAGTATAAACATATATTGGAAATAAATCGAACTATGTACAATGTATTTTATACGATGACATAAAATTACTCTCTATATATCGACTTGTTTTTTACATACATACTCTGATCTTTTTATTTATTATAATTTGATCGCAGTGCTCGAGTCCAAGATGATTTGATTTTTCTAACACTTCCCCTCGAGAGCACTGACATCTTCTCGTGAATGTTTTCTTAATCCCAGGAGCTTGAGACATTTTTCATGCTTCGGTTTGCTGAGTGCTTTTGTAAAGACATCGGCAGGCATGTCTTCGGATGGAATGTGCTGTAAACTAATTAAACCTGAATTAATTATTTCACGAACGAAATGATGTCGTATGTCGATATGTTTTGTTCGTGCATGAAAAACTGGATTTGCAGCTACTTTCTGGGCGCCGTTGTTGTCATTTGATAACTTAATCACATCGACATCTTCGCCTAGTTCTTTTAAGAAACGATGCAGATAGACAGCTTCCTTCGAAGCTTCACTAAGAGCCATGTATTCGGCTTCTGTTGAAGACAGAGCCACTGTTCTTTGCTTTCTTGCATCCCAGGATACGCATCCACCATTTATCGTAAAAGCATATCCTGTATATGATCTTCTGTCGTAAATCGACCCAGCCCAATCTGCATCTACAAAGCCTTCTATTTTGCTGGTACTGTAGTGAAAGGTAATACCAACATCTGAAGTTCCACTTAGGTATCGCAAAACTCGTTTTGCTGCCATCCAATGGACTTCTTCGAAACATTCGTTAAATTGACTTAACTGGCTTGCGGCATGGGCTACATCAGGTCGTGTTGCAACGGACAGGTACAACAATGCTCCAACCAGTTCGCGATAAGGGGGCTTTGGTCCATCAGAGGTTGTCCCTGGTTCCGGTTTTGTTAATTTTGTGCTGATATCTAGAGGTGTCGACACAGTATTACATTCTTCTAGTCTGAAACGTCGAAGTATATCTTGAATGTATGTTTTCTGTGAAAGTTTGATACCTTCGCTATTCTTTGTAAAATCGATTCCAAGGCATCGCTTTAAGTCACCTAGATCTTTTAATTTAAATTTCTTTCCTAGATCAGTACTTAAACGGGTGATTTCTTTCAGATTACTGGACATGATTATTATATCATCAACGTATACAATTATTATTACCTGATCTTTTCCATTATTTTTCAGATACATACACGGGTCTCCTTTTGTAGGTACTGCTCCAAGTCTTTGTAATTCATCGTCAAGACATTTATGCCAAGCACGACCAGCTTGTTTGAGGCCATAAAGAGCCTTTTTCATTTTACAAACCTTGTCGCCGTTCTTCAACTCTTTTAATGAATGTTTGACTTTTGTAGCCATATTACGATCCAACTTCTCCTTTTTAATCATGTACTGAAGTACTTCTTGCATCCTTTCTGGAACTTCCATCAGTATTTGTTCGTCCAGCGTTCCATTTAAATACGCGGTTGCTACATCATATTGTTTAATGTGCATTTTCTTACTAACTGCGATAGCAATTCCTAAGCGTAGCGTACTTAATCGCGCCACTGGAGCAAATGTTTCTAAATAATCTTTTCCATATTGTTGTGAGAAACCTTTTGCTATTAGTCTAGCCTTGCGTTTCTCCAAGATGCCGTTAGTTCCGTATTTGTTTCGTAATACGAAACGACTTCCAACAATACTTTGTCCTTACGGTCTTTTCACAAGTTCCCATGTTTCATTTTTTAATATGGACTTCATTTCACTTGCCATTGCTTTCATCCATTCTTCCGTTTCAGGACTTGATAAAGCTTGTTTTAAAGGAATTTCTGTCAGAAAGGCAAAATCTAATTCTTTGTCATCATTTTGTTCCATTATTTGGGCTGTATTATATTGTTTTCGAGTTTCATCATTCAGTTCTTCTTGCGAGAACCCTCGAAAATCATCTTCAAGATCATTATTAATTATATCAATTCTAGCTTTTTTGCCTTTTGACTTATTTAATTTTTCTGTCAGCTCAATTTCTTTAAAATCTTCACTCATCGCCTCTGTTATAACTTTTTCGGTTTTTATATTTTTATTGTGAAGTAGAAATTTCACATCCCGAGATATTTCGATCTTCCCCTCATTGGGAATCCAGATCCTATATCCTTTTGATATCTCGCTATAGCCTACGAAAATGCCTTTCTTCGTACGAGGAGCTAACTTGCTTTTATTTGGAGTTCTGTCTAAAATATAAACGTTAGAGCCAAATGGTTGAAGAAAACTTACGTTTGGAGGTTTTCCATGCCAGGCTTCATAGGGGGTTTTTCCGTTTAATTTACTTGTTGGACATCGATTTCTGATAAAATTAGCTGTATTCACAGCTTCAGCCCAGAAAGACTTTGACAAACCTGATTCGCTTAACAGACATCTAGCTGTTTCCATCAGGGTTCTGTTACGTCTTTCAGCTACCCCATTTTGTTGCGGGTTGTACGGTACAGTGAGACGTCTTGTCATTCCATGCTTTCTAAGAAAATCATCAAATTGTTTATTTACATACTCTAGACCATTGTCAGTTTGAATGGTCTTGATTTTCTTCCCTTGCTGTGTCTCAATAAGGGCCCTGAAGTCTTCTAGTTGTTTTAGTGCTTGATTTTTGTGTTGAATAAATCTTATTTCACACCAGCCTGAAAAATCATCAATGAAAGTAATAAAGTAGCGGTTCTTACCATTTGAAGTTTCTTTCATCGGCCCACAAATGTCAGAGTGAATAAGTTCTCCTATATTCGTATGACGTACTGACTTCTTGGGAAAAGAGGAGCGTGACATCTTGCCTTCAAGGCAACTTTCACAAGACAATTCTGCTTCTAAATTGGTAATATTTACCCCTTTAATTGACTCATTTTTGACAGCTTCGCGAAGTGATTGTTGATTCAAATGACCAAGGCGTATATGCCAATCCATTAAAGAGTTAGGCTTTTCAGCATTGTCATTTTCATTTACAACCTTACATTCGTTGCCTCTTTCACTGTGTACATAATATAAACCGTTTTTACGATTTGCAACAAGTAACACATTCCCAGCATCATCAATCACTTCGGCTTTGTCTTTGACAAAAAATACTGCATGTCCTTTATCAGTAATTTTCCCTACCGAAATAAGGTTCGTTCGAAGGTCTGGCACATACAAAGTGTCACTCAAATTCACTGTCTTTTCACGACCGTTAACATCCACCGCGAATGGCACAGTTCCTTTTCCTTCAATATAAGTGAATGCATCGTTTGCTAAATTCAACTTTTCATGGCAGTCTGAATTAATGTCTTTGAATACACTGACATCCCGACACATATGTGACGTGCAGCCACTGTCAATGCACCAGTCACTATAATTCGAGACAATGTCAGTTTGAAAGACTTCATCACGATCACTCGCGTATAATAGAACATTTTCAACGCGATTTACAAACTGATTTGGCAACTGATTATGTCTATTTGAATAACAGTCTCTTGCCATATGTCCAAATTTATGACATTTAAAGCATTTAATTTTTGACTTTGGATTTGTATTTGAATTCGGGTTTCGTGTTTCGAAATTTTCTTTCTTCCATTTATTCTTCTTATTTGGGTATTTTCCAACGACCATCGCACTATTACTTGAAGTACCTCGATTACTTTCCTTTCGAGCTTCGTACTCCTCTAAGATCTTTATACGTAAAATATCAGGAGATGGAAGATCGTCCCGTGACGAGATCGCGCATCGGAAATTTTCGAAGGTTTCGGGAAGACTTCGCAACAACATTACCGTTAACAAATCATTGTTTATAACAATGTCCATTTCTCCCAGTCTATCAACGATGTCCATAAATTCTTGCGTACTTTGTCTCGCATCATCACCATCCTGCATTTTATAAGAAATAAGCTGATTAAGTAAAGCAGCCTTACGTACAGGTCCTTTCGACTGATGAATGCTTTCCAACTTTAACCATATTTCTCGTGCCGTTTTGCAATCTTTCACCGTTCTAATTTCTGCAGAACTTATTGAAAGGATGATGTCCGATTGAGTTTTCAAATCTTCCTCAATCCAGCGCTTCGCAGCCTCTTCTGAAGCTCCATCACCTTCGATAGCCCTAGGCTTCGGTGACGCGCCACTGACGTATCCCCATGCGTCGTTCTTAATGAGAATCGCTCGCATCTGTATTTTCCAGGTTTCATAGTTATTTCTATTTAGCAATTCAAAACGTACAGCACTGTTCATATTCATTATGAAAATTCAATGGTTTAATATAAATACCGAATATACTTTTGTCTTAGTATCTTCCAGGATTTCGTCCTGGGCCCATAACCTGTTAGAAATGAAAGACTAGACAAGAAGTATAAACATATATTGGAAATAAATCGAACTATGTACAATGTATTTTATACGATGACATAAAATTACTCTCTATATATCGACTTGTTTTTTACATGCATACTCTGATCTTTTTATTTATTATAATTTGATCGCAGTGCTCGAGTCCAAGATGATTTGATTTTTCTAACAAAAATAAATTTGACGAATGATACACCAGTAATATACAGACCATATCGAATGGCACAACAGGATCGACAAAAGTTGAAAGAGATCGTGGATGACCTTCTTACACCAGGTATTGTTCGTGAATTTAATTCTGCTTATTCTTCTCCAGTACTAATAGTAAAGAAGAAAAATGGTGAACAGCGTCTCTGTAATTGACTACCGAAAATTAAATAAGAAAACAGTACCTGATAAATTTCCTTTACCAAGAATTGATGATCAATTGGATCAATTGCAAGGAGCAAAATATTTCAGTGCGTTAGACATGACTTCAGAATATTATCAAATACCGGTAGCCGAAGAATCAAAGTACATTACATCATTTGTAACTCCTGATGACCAATATGAGTTCAATAGGATGCCGTTTGGTTTAACAAATGCACCAGCAGTATTCCAACGTATTATTAACAAAATATTTGCTCCAATCAGGGATATAGCTACTGCTTATTTGGACGATATTATTAGTCCAGCAAAAAATTTCGAAGAGGGACTTAAAAAATTGAAAATTGTCTTACAAACCGTAAGAACACATGGGCTGACGCTAAATTTTAAAAAATGCTTTTTCTTTCAGACTTCAATAACATATTTAGGTTTTGAAATCAACGAAGAAGGAATTAAACCAGGGAAAGACAAAATGAAAGCTATTGAAAATTTTCCAGTACCAAAAAAGTAACATAATATAAGGCAATTAATTGGACTGTCAGGATTTTTTAGACAATTTGTAAAAAAATATGCAGTAATCATTAAACCATTAACAAGCCTTACTAAACAAACAGAACCTTGGCGTTGGGAAAAAGAACAGGAAAATGCATTTATAACATTAAAAAAATACTATGTACAAAACCTGTTTTAGCAATTTACAACTCTAAGGCTTGTGACGACTCATGTGTCACAATCAAGTATTCATGATATTTTTTTGCCTTTTCCATCCGTCTGAAAGTGTATTGGTTACAGCACTCTTACTGTCTGTCGTGTCCTAACAGTATTTTAACACATTTCAGTCATATTTCTTGCAGAAGAAATAGTATTACCGTGTCACTGTAACTTAGAAAGCGTATGTTACTTTATTTCATGAATATTTGTTTTTGCTTCGCTTACCTTTGTTAATTCATATTTGTCTGCACTTTGTATTAGTATTTATTATCTTAATTTCTGTTTTTGACATGAGAAACACGTCTTTATTGTAATTACTCTGCTCTGTTAATGTCAGCAATGCACCGACCGTGCATTGTTAGCTCACGTCAAAATCAGAAAGAGCTGTCAAATGTAATAATGTTTTATATATTTTTATACTGCATTAGGATTAAGATAAATACTCTTCTGACCAATTATGATTAGAAAAGGATTTTCACACGGGCTGACATCTCCTAAAAACGTTTTATTTCTTTTTCGCAATTCCGATTCATTCATGTTTTACTCAATAGATGGCTCGGATAGCTACCCTTACTTCTACGGGACATTTACCTATTTCATCTTCACCCTTAACTCAATAGATGGCTCGGACAGCTATTCCCTATTAGAGATACTCCAGTCAGAGTTTGGCCGATGTCGTTGAAAATGTGCGTCAGTTTCTGATTGGCTGCGCCATTAATCTCTACAACTGTCAGTTTAAAAAAAACGCGCGAACACGATTTTGTGCAATTTAGTGTTAATTGATAATGATGACTAAATTAATTGCAAAAAGGTAAGTATATTATAGAAATAATAGTATTTATACGATCTTATAAAATATTCTTGTAATTTAGCAGCTGTATTATTAACTTCATTTTTGACATTTGACATTTTGGTTAAAATGTCATTGTATTTTTGTTTTAATGTTACATTATATCAATATTATTATGGTCTATATAATGTTATTAATATATTACAGAAACTATTAAACAATTTTCCAATGAAATATTAATAAAAAATATTTCGCCTTTATGCGTATGGTTACCAAAAAAAATAAATTCGTCAGTAATGCATATTCAAATTTTTCCGCCAGTGAAAAATGGCGGCACATCGGCCAAACTCTGACTGGAGTATCTCTATTCCCTATCTCGGCAGAACGGTTCACATTTTCATTTAATCAAAACCCCGATCAATTTTAATCTAAAGTAGAATCATATGGATTTGTTTCCAAATCACTTGTGTTTGAACGAACTTTTAGAGTCCTTGAGTCGATGAGTGAACCTTGGCATTCTGTTTTGTATTTGTTCCGTGTTCTTGTTTCGTAATTAGTTCAATTGTGAACCTGCTAGTGTTTCCACAGTAGGTTTTGCTTTTGGTCTGTTGCAAGCACCCGGGTGAAACTGGTATAGGGAAATTGGCAGCATAAAGTAGGCTGGGAATAACTCTACCCTTTACAGGTTAGATGGCATTAGTAGCACTCAAAATCTGGGGGAAAAATTTAGTAACTTTTAGTAATATTTGTTTTAAATTTAAAATAAAGTAAACTGGGGAAACAACTTAAAGCAAATATAATATAAATGTCAACATTGTAAATCAATAAGAATAAAATTATATTGATTTGAACAAAAATGCGTTTACCGTAAGTAATATTATTGAAAATATTTTATCTACATATTTTAAAAATAAATTACAATATTTATTACTTATAGATCAGCAAATCAACATGGTTGTAAATATCCCAGCTGTAGTAATAAAAGGAGAGTGAATGTGAGAGGCCCACAAAATAAATATTTTTACAAATTTCCAATCAAAGATTTGCCGCATTGTGATATTTGAAAAAATCTGCAAAATTAATTCAAGTGAAAATTCATAATTTTCTTTTTGATATTATTTTTTTTTGTAACGCATCAAAACTCCGATTATTAAGAAATGCAGTGCCAACAATTCATTCTAGTTCTCAGACACTTTTAAACTCCGTTACAAATGTGGGTCTTCCATTGAATATTCAAGAATCGAATTTCGAATTAAAATCTAGGTGTAATATTCTCTTCTACAAATTTTGACCAAAGAACAACTCTGGCACGAGTGTCACCGATAAAACCTCTTATAAATTTCGCCGAGAGAACATCTCTTCTACAAATTTCGACCAAAGAACTGTGCGACAAATGTCACCGAGAACATCACTTCTACAAATTTCGGCGAAAGAATGTTCTTCCACGGATGGCTCCAAAAAACATCTTATAAATTGTTCCCAGAGAACATCTGTGTTACAAATTTAGACTAAAGAAAAACTCTGTCACGAATGTCATCGAGAAAACATCTTACAAATTTTGTGGAGTGGATCTCTTCTACCAATTTCGCGGAGAAGACATCTCTTCCACAAATTTTGGCGAAAATACATTCTTCCACGGATGGTTTCGAGAGAACATCTTTCTTAGTTTTTCCGAGAGAACATCTCTTTTACCGTTGATTGAAAAGTATATAATTTTCAATTAACGCTTTTACAAATTTCGTCACGAGAATATCACTTCTACAAAATTTGCCGACAAAATATCTTTTCCACAAGTGGCACCGAGAGAATATCTTATAAATTTCATCCCGCTGAGAGAACACCTCTGCTACAAATTTTGGCGAAAGAACATATCTTCCATAAAGGACACCAAGAAAAATAATAGTTATTTATGGTACAAGTGTGTTACATTACAGATAAGTCACGTCGAAAAAGTGTAGCTCACGAGGCCGTTAGGCCGAGTGTGGTATTTTTTCAAGTGACTTACGTAATTAACACACGTGTGCCATACAACATTTTATCCAACACATTTTAATCATTGATATAAAATACATATAAGATTTTTGACACATGGAATTTCGAAATGACATTTAGGAACAAAATAGTGTAGAGAAGATTTTATAACGTAGTTACTATGATACGAACCAAAAAACAGTGAGCTAATATATTTAGCTCACTAGTGACTTATGACTAAAGAGCGGATTATATGCACTAAAAAAGTGTCAAAATATGCATGCAATATGTATTAAAAAATCATCAAAATATGCATGATATATCCAAAAAAGTTATAAATATGCACTTTACAATAAAAATATGCAAAAAAGTAATGTCATCAGGCTCGTTTTACTGATATCATTTTCTTATTTCTATTTTTACTTGCAATGTTTTATTTGGAACATTTCATGACATGTATAAAGACAATAAATATCACAGGTAATTCTAACAAAAATAAGAAAATCTAGAATTCATATTCATATTAAAATTTACAAAAGCTCTTTTTTGAAACAAAAATCAAAAAAGTCATCTTTAACGAGAAAGTTGCTATATGCTCCTCATATTTTTAATATATTTTTTTCGGCATTACTAATTGTTGTTATAGTTCCACACATACGAATTTCAGCGACAGATATTATTTACTTACCTTACTTACAAAATAAGAATTACTTAAGTTCTAAACAGTTTTAAACACTGATAGAATCACTTTTTTTTTTGTTCTGACGAGAAATTAAATATGATTGTAATGGTTTCAAGAGTACATTTTATATAAATGCTCACTTGTTAAAAGTACGATCAAAATTATATTTCTTGCAATAATGTATCATTAAATGCAAAATATGCATTTTTTTTTATATTTGGCATTAATATATAATGAAACGTGAACATATGAAAACAATTTGTTGATATGCCTAATATAAACAACACATGCAATTGCATAGAATCCGCTCTTTACTTATGACCTACTTTATTTATCTAAAAACAGCATACTTATATCGTTATAATTACACGGTGTTGGGTAAATAAATTTTGCCAAGAGAACATCACTTCTACAAAATTCGCCGAGAGAACACCTCTTCCATGAAAGTCGTCGAAGTATCAACTTATATATTTCTCCGAGAAAACACCTCCTCATTTCGTCAAGAGAATATCACTACTACAAAATTCGCCGACAGAACATCTCTTCCGCTTTCTGCACTATTCGTATTAATTTATTTTAAATAATATGAATAACTTTGTATTATCTATGCAGGCAATAAATTTAATCATAATTAATTTATATCTTTTATTTAAAATTAAAAAATCTAGTAGTAAATAAACAAATGAATATTGACAGACAGCTAAATTTGACGTTTATGTGACATATACGATATTTAATGATCAAATTAGGCTGGGAGTAACTCTACCCTTTACACATCAGATGGCAGCAACTTCGTGCTGCTCACTTAATCCATTGAGTTTCACTTCTCGTTATGTTAATATTTTGTGGTTGCAAGACAACTATCATTTCAACGTGTTTTTCCGT